>JAYKKI010000019.1:21099166-22408333 GCA_039881145.1 Druceiella hillmani | reverse complement strand
GCGTGATTTATATCAAGCAAGGCTCTTAATACATGTAAGCAATAAAATTAAGATAGAGATTGCACTAGTTTTTAATATGTAGTACTAAATTTTTATTATTTAATAAAAATGTCAAGTTTCATCCTATAGGAACTGTATTATTTTTAGGTTATTAAAAGGTATATAGGTATTAGGTTCGGTAAAATCTGTCTTATTATTTAATTGTGATTATGTAACAAACATCCAAACAAACTTTTCCTTTAATTATATTCCATATGGAATGGTATTCCACGTGAATGAAGCTGCATCTGATAGCCTGTGTGTTGCTCCATGACACTACACAATACAATGACACATTACACACACCAAATTTGATATAGATTTGTTGCTTAATTATGCAGTTATTAGATAAAAAACGAACCAGCAAAACAGACCAACTTTCCGGTTTGTTATACTGGTTATCACAGAGTATGAACATATAACATGCATCGATTTTGTAATACGACAATTTGAACTTTTTTCTATTATCCAATTTGGCTCTTGCATGGAAAAACAAAAATGTAAATAATTAAAAAAAATGTGGGCACGCGATAGAAGTAGGAATTCCATGAAAATGTTATATATATATATATACATATATATATATATATATATATATATATATATATATATATATATATATTTATTGGAGCCATATAAATATATTATTATTCAAGTTACAAACAATAAATACATTGAATATGTTTAGAAACGTATTTATTTATTTATGAAACTTTGCTGTAAACTTAGAAAGATAAGTGTATAGTGGCAGTCTAAGGGAGTATAAGGCAGTATAAGATCTATAAGGCAGTATAAGGGCAATCTATTTAAGCCAACCAAAATAAATCAAATGAAAAAACAAATACTGCGGTAGAAATAAGTATTGTAGTAAGGAAATGATAGTTTAACGATAATTAATGTTATTTACAAAACAAAATTAGGATATTTATATCCGAGGGTGGTCCAAAGTCTGAGGAATGAAGGGAAGGGAGGGGTATACATTCTTTCTTGATCCTGCTTATTAGGAACTTATTAGAGGTATATAAGTCAAATGTCAGGTCCCTAACATCATTCGTTAATGAATAATCATCCCTAAAAAAAGTAAATCTCCGCTGTGGACATGGAGCAAATTGAATTACATGCTGTGATTAAATTTCTCACCAAGCAAGGAAAAACTTCTCAAACTATTATGAATGAGATGAGAGTTGTTTATGGAGATCATCGTCCTGGTAAAACCAGGGTTTACAAGTGACATTGTCTAGTCTCAATTGAAGATGACCCCTGCCCAGTACAACTGATTTAGGTCATCGCGTTGGATATTGTCAAAAAAGTCGAAAAAATTGTATTGGAAGATGCTTGCCTGAAGAAGAAATAACTTTTTGCGTTAGTTGGTGTATCAGTTATAACAATTTTAAGAATTCTTTATGACCATCTTGACATGACTAAAGTCAGTGCAAGATGGGTTCTGATAATGCTTACACTACCGCAAAAGCAATGTGTCAAGGCATCTAAGGAGTTTTTGAAACTGTGTGCTGATGAACCTACATTGATTTTGGAGAGAACTGTGACTAGAGATGAAACTTGGGTTTATCACTTTGTGCTTAACTTCAAATAAGAATCAATGCAAAGGTACAAAAAGGGCACTCCACCTTGAAAAGTGGAAGGTCTTGGAATCAGCTGGAAAATTGATGGCAAATATTTTTTGAGATTGTGAAGTGATTTTAGTGATCTACTATAAAGAAAAAGGTACCACTATTACTAGAGAATACTATGCTGCCATATTAGATAAATTAATGGAAGCTACAAAATAAGACCTAGAAAACTGGATATGTGTTGCTTTTGCAAGACAATGCACCAGTTCATTAAAGCAAAGTTGGGATGTACGCTGTTCACAAATTTGGCTTCAAATCGTTGATTCATCCTCACTATAGCCCCGGTCTAGCTATCAGCGAGGTCAAGGAGGCAATTTCAGTTCATTTTCAGGGCAAAGACAAAAATATTTCTGGATGGTTTAGAAAAATTAGTTTTAAGATCTAATAAGTGTACTGAGCTTAAGGAAAATTATATTGAAAAAGAAAAATAGTTTCATTATTTTATTAAACTTCCTTTGACTTTTATTAAACTTCCCGGGACTCCCCTTGTGGATATAAATGTGAAAATTACAGTATTAACATAAAATGAAAGAATACATAAGCAAAACATTGACATGTTAGGGATGGAGAAGGAAGAAGGATGGGCTATAGAGGGGTTTTCGATCTGCAAGTTATGTATATAGAAATATAAAAATATACTTATAATTTTGGACGGCTTTTGAATACAAACAATAAGGGCGTACATTTTACATTTGTGTTCATTTGATTCCATAAATTATTAGTATATACAGTTGAGGATTCTGCCAAAGAAAGCAGTTGTATGTTGAGGGATTAGGACAAGGTTATTGCTTTTAGAAAGTAATTCAAGCTCTGCATTGAATTTCTTTCAAATCACTTCATCATTACACGGTGATCACTTTGCATTTGTTCCGATCAATGTTTCCCTTGTGATCTTTTTCATAGTTTAACATATTCTATTTTAAACTCCCTCGTTAACTATTTTCATAAGTAAATATTTTTACAATATAAGCATATACGGATGCGGTAGGTGATTCAGTTAAGTTATGTTATGATCTGCTAACCAAATGCTTTACATTACGTAAAGAAATATTTTTCAATTATTACCAATAGTCAAATAATGATGATGGCTCTCGCCATTTATAATAATAATTGCTACTATAATAAGTACAAAAATTAACTACAATATTGTCGCATGTGTATATTATCTTAGTGCTATTGATTTATATTGCCTTTTGTATTATTAAAATATTTATTATTGTCAATTATTGAGAACTAATTCTTTTCTTTTACTGTTATAAAAGTTGATGATGTGAGATTAAACAATTACAGAAAAAGGTTGACAAGGAAGCGATTTGAAGTATGACAAACTTTATACGTAATTAGTTGCGCATATCTAATTTACTCACGGAAAATATGAACCCAAGACTGTGTATTTTGTTTTAATCATCTTTTTATATAAATTTATTAAGTATTAATTTATTAATGATTACTAAATCAATGATTACATTTATTCCGTGTTTTGGTCGAGTACGGAATTGGGTGACCCAATTGTGTAACATAATACATAAAATTAGGTTGACTATATGCTGGATCTTTGTTATAGATTTTTTGACCCAATTTTGTACGCCCCAAATTGTAACATACTCTATAAAATTTTACGTTTAATAATTTACGGTCGTACAATTTACGTTACAATTTTAATTTTGTAACATAAATTGTGCGACCCAATTTTCTAACATATTCTCAAAAATTTACTCACATACATGCTAGTACTTTTTTGTGTAGATTTCATTATCGTTTATAATTCTGAAAAACATTATTCTTATCTTGCCACGACAGTTTCTTTCAAACGTTATCTATAATATTAATTGAATTATCTATAATATTAATTGAATTATCTATAATATTAACTTTCAAACGTTATCTATAATATTACTATTGAAGATTTTTGTAGACATTAAATAATTTTTTTCAAGGTTATCATGTTGTCCACAATATCTTATATTTTTTTAATGAACCTATAATAAAAAATTTAAGTCAAAAATGCAGCCAAGTACACTTTGACACTTCACTTCAGTCATTATAGCTTATAACTAACACATTCTAAAAAAAATTTAAATGCCCAATGTCCATTTGTATGATATAACCTCTATCTCCAATGGCAAAAGTATAATTTTAACGGGGTAAATTTATTTTTACGTCAAAAAGTCAAAAAAAACTGTATCTCAAACTGTGAAACAGATGTTTCCATTTTATAAAATTAGTCTGATAAGACGATTAACATATTTAAATTGACTCGATTTCGTAACCACATTGTAATTTTGGAACCGTAGATGCGCTCTATATGTAGATCGTACTCTTATATGGTGTTATTGAATCAGTTGTTAAAACGAATGTTACAATCAAATTATATATCAATCATCATTTACTGAATATCTCTTCTTTTAATTTGGATAAGAACTTTCTATAATTTTCCACAGTAACGTAATTAAATGTTTTATTGACAGTCACAGCTGTTTTCTATGGTATGTATTGTATTATACTTGACATTTGGAATATAAAAAAAAGGTGTATTAATTTTTTTATTGGCACTCTTATGACATTTGAAGGCAAAACTCTCAAAAAAATGTCCACAACAACAACTGTCACTGGTCGAATGGCATATTTATATAAATGGTTTGCAAGAATCACATATTTATACTTCTTGGCTTTTTCCTATTTAGACTCGATTCAAGATTATATAAATGTACATATATTATAGCACAGTGTTTCCCATTTGCCGGGTCGCGAACCGGTACCGGGCCATCAAAATAAAATACCGGGTCGCCACATTCCCGCCTTGTTTTCAAAATAATACCTAAACCTGAAACCGACTTGAAGTGGAGCCAGATCTTAGGATAAAACTTTCGTCATTTTCAGCGAACTTGGATTCTTTAATAAAAAATTAGCAGCAGGTCCATAGTTCGCACTAAAATTTAGTGGCTAAATAGGCGATACCAAAGTATGTGGTATTAATAAAACCTTTTTACTATTAATAAATGTGTATTATTTTACATAATGGAACCAGCTTGGGTTTAAAAGTATTTAGTGGGTCACGAAGGGACAGTGTGAAAATTACCGGGATATGGCAGAACAATGTTTGGAAAACACTGTTATAGCATATAAATGGACATTGGGCATTTAATATTTTTTTTAGAATGTGTTAGTTATAAGCAATAATGACTGAAGTGAAAAGTCAAAGTGTACTTGGCATTTTTCACTTAAATTTTTTATTACAGGTTCATTAAAAATGTAAGTTATCGTAGACAACCTGTAAAAAGTGAATAATTTACGTTGGGTACATGAAGTGATCAGGTTGATAAACAACAAAAGTTGTAATTAAAATTATACCACAAAAATGATTTTAAACAAATTAATACACGACATTTGTTTATAAAAGTCATCATTTCTATATTATTTTATTATTACACAAACATTTCCTCATGATATGTTTTATTTTACATTATAGTGGACTATTGAATTCAATCATTCTGAACTGAAAGTGTCGACAAGCTCTTATAAATAGTTTTGGTAACAGAAAAAGGTTAAAACTCATAAGAAACCATTGACCTCAATTCTCTGAATAATAACAGAACTCAGAACCATGATTATATACTTTAAATTATAAACTTCAAAGCGGTAATTTCAATATATTTATATAAAGGCACATCTGTAATTTTTATTTAATAATAGCAACTTTAAAAAGAATTATATTATCTTTATCTTGGAGGAGGCTTTTACCTGAAGGGGGTCCATGCAATATAATTTCTACTTATAATGTCACAACATCACAATACAAAATTTTAATGTAAATAATAATTTGAGATTCGATTCTAATTATGCTAAACTTATTTTTAAACTATGTTAAACTTATTTTTAAACTATGTTAAACTATGTTAAAATGTTTCTAATTATATTAATATCTACCTATAATTTTGTTTGTTGAATGTAAAAAAATTATGGCGTTGTAAATTTTTTTTTTCTTGTATGGAATTTAATAAGGTTTTATTATTATTATAATACACGACGCGTGAAAACTTTCACATAATCTCTAAAGAAAAATGTCTTGTAAAATTTTCATTTAATCAAACTATTCAGAAAAAAATGTCATGATGTCTGTCACACACATAACATAGGGTTTTGTAGTTGTCTATGTGTCTTAAAATTGTTGATGCAATTTAGCCAAAATAATTTGAATTAACATTTCTAATCAAATTAAACTATGTTAATCAAATTATACTTAGAGTTTTTCACATATTTTAAATCTATGAATGAAAAGAAAAGGTACATTGCACATTACTAGGAAACTTAATTTTTCTTTAACTGAGTATAA
The DNA here is from genome assembly GCA_039881145.1 of Druceiella hillmani. NCBI lineage: Eukaryota > Metazoa > Arthropoda > Insecta > Lepidoptera > Hepialidae > Druceiella > Druceiella hillmani. The sequence goes on along the minus strand of JAYKKI010000019.1, from coordinate 22,402,330 downwards.
ATATGAAATATAATAAATGGAATCTTATAGTACTCTACCCGACAGTGCATGCTAAAGAGATCTTAGCCCTCGTATGGGATGTTCATAACTTTTATGAGATCTCATGTGATTCATTATTATAATTGCAATTGCTAAGGTGTATATTGAAATTGGCAATTGCAATTGCCATATTTATTCAGTTCCATAATTTCATGTCGATATCGCAAAGCAAAATTTAAATTTAAAATGCTAAATTAATTATTATTTGTCAGCTCATTACAGCCTGATTAATAAATAAATTTATACATAACTCTACTGAAAGACAATTTTTCTAGAAATACTCCCAGTATTTATGGAAATAAGCAGAATATACTTATATATTTTTAGTTAATAAATATTATTGAATACAATTGAAATTTTCAAAATAAATTCCTAATTCTATTATTTAACTAGTAAATTAGACTTAATTTTTACATTTTTTCGTTTTATGATGACATCATTAGGTGGGCAATTTGAAGAGAATTCTCTTCGAAACCTAGGTTGTGATTAAGAATTTAAATAAAGTGGATACAATACTACATGTAGTTTCATTTAGTTGTGAATAAAAATTAAGTGATAATGAATTTTTACAAAATTAACGCCAATTATATTCAATAATAAATAAGACATTACCACATAACCTTCTGAAGTAGCATTTACCACAAAAGCAATCATATATGAGCATATATATTAAACATTTTTTATAGTACCTGCTTTATTCGTATTAACAGAGATTTCAATTTGGATCGTTTCCATAGAAAATTTAAACCTGAAACTAAAAACAGTATTTACAAGAATTCCTTATTTCACAACAAAACAGTTTGACCCTCAAATCTAAACCAGTTTTTTAATATTATAGACCCTAATTAAAAAGTGGATTTGGAGCAGTTTAGCAGATTTACATTATAAAAAACAAAAATTATATTTCTATTTTGTTTGCATTTCTACAGTTTCCATAGTTATTAACACTTCTTCTGTCATTTGCAGGATGTCATCGGTCATTACTGTCTCCCCTTTCATTTCTTAATACCCCCTTGTAACTATGGTAAACTAAGACAATCATCACTTTCATTGTGACATCACTAACCTCTGTCTGCAATTTTGTTCACTACTATCACTAATAGATCACAGACATACATCTGTACAAACAATATTACGAGATTTATTATCATCAGGCAGCACCTGTAAATTTAGCACACTGGACATGCGAAAGCACGTAACATAGATCTATACAAGAGGAAAAATGTTGTATGCTATCTCACAGGAACCACGATCAGACTTGAAAATTCAGGATATAGGAACTTAATGAACATCTTTGAAGGTGGATACTATCTCTAATACTTCAGATTTTGGAAAAATATTAAGAATATGTTAATTCAGAGTATTCTTCTGACAAATTTCCTGTAGAAAAATTTCAGTTCAGAAATTGCAGAATTATAGAGTTACAAAACATCCATCTATCTACTGTCACATATGTAACGTTAATTAGGATTTTCAACAAATATTGTGTTAATTACATTGCACCTTCATAAACTCAGCCCGTAAAAGTTACGTCCCTCTTTTGGTTTCAATTCCCATGCACACATCATTTCTGCAACCGGTTCTACAACTGAATTTGTGGTAAAGAGAATAGAAATATAACAAGGATCCATTGTATTCAATACTTTAATGACTGGTTTTAAAAAATTGTTTTGTTTTCAATCAACATATATTTTGACATCAGTATATTTCATGTAATATAACTTTGATGAGATCTCATGTAGGTGATTTATGATTATAATTGTAATTGCTAATATCTACATATCAAAAAAGTTCTGGGAATTGATCAATAAAACACAAAATATTTATATATATATAATTTAACATATCGCTTTCAAAGTAGGCCGCTTCCGAAATAATGCACTTATGCCAACGAATAATTCAATCATCAAAACATTTTTCAAACCCATTTTCCAGAATCAACTTCAGTTTTTGTCGTGAGTTCTATTTATGTCTTCTACTGACTGAAAACAGGTGGCTCAAAGTGGTAATTGAGTTTTGGAAAGAAAAAAAAGTCAGCCAAAGCCAATCAGGTGAAAAGTCAGCCAGAGCCAATCAGGTGGTTGTTCAATGATATTTGTTGAGTTTTTGGCTAGAAATTTGTTCACAATGATAGACTTGTAAGATGGTGCATTATGGTGGTGTGAAATTCATGAGTTTACTTTCCACAAACCTGGCCTTTTTTGACGAATTTACTATCTCAAACACCGCATAATGCGTAGATATTATTCTTTATTTACCATCTGACCTTCTGGTAGGAATTTAGAATGCAAAACACCATGGTAATCAAAGAAGAGAGCCAACATTACCTTGACTTTCGATTGACTTTGATGTGGTTTTTTCGATTTCAGCTCGCCTTGGAAAGCGCCTTTTTGAAGTTTATTGACTGGTTTTCATATTGAACTCGTAAACCCATATATCATCACTAGTTATAATACATTTTATGAATGTGGGATCGAAATTTACTCATTCTAGCATGTCTTCAGCAACCTTTATGCATTTGAGGTTTTAAAGAAAATTCAGGTATTTTAGAACTAGTCAAGCGGAACGCATTTCATGCCTAAACTACAGTTGAAGACGTTTATGGCTGACTACAGTGAGCAAATCTTTCAACACATCTCGATCGCTTTTGAATGCACTGCTCCACCCATATGTATTTGTTTTTGATAAAGTCTATTCACAGTATGCCTTCTGTAGCATTGTCAGCAATTCGGTACATGAAATTCCATTTGCAGTACAAAATTTGAAACAAATTCTTTATTCAATATTTTTGTCCATATTAACACACTTGAGATGAACAAATCACGCTCAAACTTCGCGAAAAAAAGAATTTTGACAATTCCTTTAAGCGGCCTTTTTATATGATCAATAACCGTTACTTTTTTGACAGCATGTATATTACAATGGGCAATTATAATTGCCCTATCTAATAATTTCCATACTTTCACATTGATGTGGCAAAGCAAAAATTTAAATTTAAAATGCTAAATTACTTATTTTTTGCTTGTCCATTACAGCCTGAAATTAATGTACAACTACATTGAAATACCATACAGTATTTCTGGAAAAATGCAGAATATATTCATGACCTTCCGAAGTAGGGTGTACTATGAAAGCAATAATTAAGACAAAAGCCATATAGCCAACAAGTATTTGGGGGGATTTGTGAATAGTATTATTATATTTTACTGTAAATTAAATAACTATAGAAATAATGAACTGAGGTCTAGTCTGGTTTTTTAAACTTACTTTTATTGTTAATAAGAAGCAACTGTAGGTACTTACAATGTATTCATTTTAAAATATATCTTTCAGAGATGCAAAACAAAATTTTTTTATGATGTTAGAGAGGTAATAGAACTCTTAACGATTCCCACGTTGGCTACAATCTGACTCTTGGCTACAATTGAGATTATATTTCTTTATCAATAAACAAATATTTGTGTGTCGATTATTTTAGAAATTTTACAACTTCAGTGACACACTCAATATTCTTTTATTCTATTAACATATTTAGTTCATGAATTTTTGTCTTGTCATCTTATTATTTAACCAGTAAATAAGACCCTTCCCTTCCGAAGTAGTATTTACTACAAAATGTCATATAGCCAACGAATATTTGGCGGAGATTTGCGAATAGTATTACTAATTTTAAAAGAGCAGCAAAGAAAGTACTTCCAATTGTAGTTTAACAAATATTCTCTGTCTTATATAATTTTTGATATAAATATAGCATTGAAATTGTAAATATAAATCTGGATGCATGACATATAAACAAACTTTGCATGTACAAGCAGACCTCACACTGTGAGTGTGTACCCACTTAGTTCCATATAAAACATATTACTTGTTAGAAAACACGAAATTTTGTTAGAGAAACTATTATGATTATTAATATTATTTTTCACTATATAGATATATTACCAAGCATATCTATTACATGCGTTAGAGAACTTGCTTGTCTATGACTCCTTAATTTATTTTTCTAATTTCATGAAACCGATTGCAGTTGGTAACAGTGTTCTAAATAATTAAATTATCAATTTAAGTCATTACATTTGACTGAAGAAATTGGTCATGTAGTAACAAGCCCACAGAATTATATATTATTTTAATTTTGTTATATCATTTGTAATAATTTTGTTATATTATTTGTTTGTTCATTATAACCTGAAATTAATAAATAAATTAATGTATAACTATACTGGAAGGTAATTTTTCTATAAATATTCTCAGTATTTTTAGAAAAAGACAGAATATACATATATATATATTACTTCATTAGTGAAAGCCCTCGTGTCGCAGTTTTCTTCAAAATCTAGTTAAAATACATAACAAATAATGATTAAACGGCGTCGTGAAAATTGAAGACTTCTCGTTCCGTGCTAACCTCGCTAAAGAATATACGTTTTAAGGGCAAATTAAAAAGACATGCCGTCATTGAAGTGGCATTTGAATGGCTTTAAATTTCCGACGTAGATGTGTTCGAATTCATTATTTAATGTCAACGCGTAAAAGGCAATGAATTGTTCATGAAACATGTGTGTAAATATTTTGAGGTCATATGAAAATTTTCCACTTGTGAATGAACAAAACGATGTAAAAATATAACGCTCCTTTGTTTTCTTTATTAGCGACGTTATCAACGTTAGACTAATTGGCATATTTAATGCTTCTAGAACTGTATAATAACAAAAATTGTTTCTAACTGGCAATTTGGATTTTGTTTTCAATTTGTTATTATTTCCTGGGTAGTTTGCCAGTTGAGTTGACTTTTTTAGTCGATGAAGCTCGAACACAATCATCCAGCTGGACTGAACTTGTGAAAATAATCCAATGTCATTTGAAAATTGATTGAATTTGAATATTTATAATTATAAGTAACTTAATTCATTAGTAGATAATATTGGTATAGTCAATATTTTATTTAAGGGTTAAAAGTCATAAAAAGCCTTATTGGTAACCAGATTGTGCCCAAACAAATTGTGTATATTTCTAAGAGAAAATTGATATGGCATTAAATTTAAGTGCAATCAAACATCTTAGATCTTTTGAAGATGTTTCAAAATTGGTGTCTTTATTTTAAAGAGTTCATGTTATAAGTATGTTGGGCATAGATAAACCCCTTAACCTCAGCCATATTTTGATCCTCCCTGCTGTTACAATGTAGAAAAAGATCTTTCAATGGTTTTTGTCATATATGGCTATCACAGGACCGCTGAATTTGCTCTTTATAGTCAGGAGAAATATTTCAGCATTCGTCATTTTGTGTTTATGGGTAAATTATAGCATTGTATGTAAATTTTTTATTTAATATAATTTGCAATGAAAATTGAGTTAGAATTTTTTTGTGCAGGAACTGTAAGCCGTAAGTGTTCCATTTGTCTCACCATGTCTACTCATAGGGGTTACAAAAGACATGATTTTTTCAATAACGTAGGATGTACCAAAACTAGATATGGTGTCATCATGTAATGCTTACATTGCACTTGGACATAATTGCCTATTCTATGATGATGAGAGATACAATTTTCAATAATACTTCTCTATAATATATAACAAATTTATAGAATATTGGCAATAAAATCACTATATTAAATCACTAAACTTTTTCTTGCCTATACAAACCAGTTCATAAAATATATATATATATATATATATATATATATATATATATATATATATATATATATATATATATATATATATATATATATATATATATATTATATATATATATGTTATTCATAGATATTTTTCAATTCTTGCATTGGTATTGTTTACTTGTTACACATATTGAAATCTCTTCCGCCAAAAAAAATAAATTAGAAAATATAAAACAACTGAACCTTTTCATCATAATTTTTGCAAATCGAATCCCTGGAAACGGTATGGAATTACTGTATGGATAAGTGTAAACACAATAGAAGAGGAGATCAAGAGAAAAAGCAATTGAATTACGTTAAAAAAATAAGTCTGAAATTAAACTTTTTAAGATTACTATTTGTTGGTTCTACCTCAAGGTAGAACGAACAAATAATAAACGATTAACAAAAAATAAACGACATGTTTGTATTTGAATGGTAGAGAAAAATTATAAAAAGCTTCATTGCATAAGATTATACAATCTTTGGATTTGGATTTAACTTTTTTCAATTTTAAGCCACTTTTTTAATATATTAAACTTTAAATTGTGGTGCAATGTATCCCTCTCCTCAATTTTTTAACCCTTAGTTTGAAAAATGTAAAAAAAACTGCTAGATACCTTTTCGCTAGAACTTACAAATAAAATTGTATCGTTTAATATGCATGAATGCATCACGCCGTTGGAAATTTTAATTATATGAATACAACATGGTTTTCTGTATTATTACCTGTAGCGGTCTCAGCATCTACTTCAGACAACTCAGAACCTATTCCTATCCTAGCTTCTAAACTGTAAATGCTATGTTCATAAAATTTGTATGGATTATTGAAAATGTTAACCTAAAACGAGAACCAAATCAAATTTGGAAACTGAATTTTTCCAGGGTGAACTACAAAAAGATAATTACAAAAAAAATTTTGCCATATATAAGCATATGATACTTCTTTAGAAAGACCATTTTAAGAAGTACTAGAAAATATTTTTGGAGCTTTTCAGAAAACCTGATAAAAAAATTAAGGAAAACATTTTGGCATTGCAGTGCAAATCTGTCATCTATTCCCAAAATGAAATAATTCTCGATAGCCAAAGAATATGCTATGCTAAGTGGATACTACTATGTTTCGCACACAATAAGAGGAAACTCAGTTATGTTCAGGATGTTTCTTTGGATCTGGAAATTTCTGCAGAGTATTATAACTTTCGGTTCATTGAAGCTACAACACTCATTTTGATCTCAATTAATTGCTCTCATCAAGATCTTTTGGATGAGAATAAAACATTAGTTTCGAATGGTTATGCTAAAGTTTTTTGGTGTTAAATTTGAAAGACAATACACAGTTGGCCTATAATTCTTAAAAAACAAGTCAAAATAAAAAAAATGTATCGGTTTGAAAAGAATAAAAACCCACCTAATTTTTTTATAGAATAAATAATAAAAATAAAAACGAATGTTTAATTGAAAATTTCGGTACAATATTAAGATTGAAAAAGACGCAGTCTGGCAAGTTGGAAAATTTTGGTATTCGGAAGTCTGACAAAATATTAAATTTTCATTAACAATTCTTTTAAAAAAATTTTTGAATTTATACTCAGAACGAAAAGAAAAAAATTAAACCATTATCAAGATACAAACACAATCGCATCTGTCTTTATAACCGAAGTAATCAAATGTGCAATTGTTCATACAAAGACTAATTGAAAACAGTAAGACATGTGTAATTCAATTGAAAACCACATAGGAAGTAAAGCGTATGACGTGCCAAAACATGTGTACGATGCGAATAGTCAACATGAGTGAAAATAGTGATTGACAAACGGCATTCAGTGACTAAAATTCAAGACGTGTGAGCATTGAAATTAATTCGTTACGACGTGGCTCGTCAGTCACTTCACTTCGATATGGCTTTCGAAAATCACCATATGTTGACCTGCCTATTTGTTCCACCTTATCTCAAAATGACACAGACCTCTTCGAACTGAATTATTAATGATGGTTTCTGGAATCAACATAATTCTAAAAAAATATATTTCTTTAAACATTTATTCATAAACATGGGACATAATATTGAAAATAACATGTTAAACGTAAAGTTGTATAAACTCAAGGTTAGAAGGTTTTTAATAAAAACAATTACGAAAAAATTAAAAAATTACCAACCTTGGAGGTGATTTGGAGCCTTTTGTCATATGATCACAACGTTGCATACTAATGATACAGGAAATCAGCTGTAAAAGTAACTTGACTGTAATGACATAAAAAAAACCATTTAGGTACTTACAAACGTTTAAGGGTATTTCTAATAAACTATTTACAAAATTTTTCGAAATGTTAATTAGTCTACAATACCATTCACAGATGTAAAACCATGTTGTATATTAAAAAAATGTAGACTTCTACAACGCTGTAGTTTTCCTAAACCTTTGTATGGGTTTTTAAAAACTGTTTTTTTTTTCATAACGTTAGTTTTAGTTGTTTTGGAAAGAGATGGAGAATTTTCTGCACATTTTTCAGCATATCTCTAAAAATTATAATACCTAAAATTATGAAAAATACTTTTATAGCTTAGAAGCTAGAGGCCGGTGACAGACAGGTAGTTGGTTTATAAATGAAATATGTTTAGAACTATCTAGACCCTTATAGCTAGCCTTACCAATATCCTTATAGCTAGCTTTATTGTGATCCGTATAGCTACGTTTTTCCAAATAATATCCTTAACTATATATGGACTTTTGAAATTGATTTTTCATTACTTAATGAAAAGTAAATTTCCCCAATGTTCCCCTAAAATTTCCTGATGATATTTTTGAGTGCTAGCTACAGATTATAATTAAGTATATGATTTATTATTGTGCCAAATTTTAAGCACCTATGTCTAGTAGTTTCTGGGAAAATAAATTGTGACAGGCAACATGTGAATTACCTTATAAGGATTTCCGTTCACTTTTAAGCACGGAATCCCGAAAATATATAATTGTCACAGATTTTTCATTATAACCATTTTTATTCTACAAATTTGGGCTACAAAATTTGGTACTCGCCTAAAATACAGAATAAATACCTAAACAAATGGAAATGCTATTAATTAATTGTATTGTTATACACAATATCATTATTTAGAACGTTTTAATATTAATATTATTATATTACTATATAAAAAACAACTTAAAACAAAAATAGTCCCGTTTCTTGGGCAAAACTGGAACATAAAGCTTGTAATTTATTTTTAAAAAACCTTTGTAAACAGCTCTCAGAAACAGTGTACGAAAAAATTAGATTTTACTTAATGTAAAATGCATTATATTAATATTTACTTAAGTAACAAATGGGAACACTGTAAAACATGACCTAAGTACATATCTCAATAAGCCTTTGTAAGTAAATAAAATGTATACACGAGTTTGGGTAAATTACAAGTTTATTTATAAAGTAGAGAAAAACAAACGCAACAGATAATATGATTAGCGACAGTATTGTTGTAAGAACAAATATTAAATAAAGCCATATGCGCTAGTAATAGTTGCATTGGAAGATTCTGTTTACACAAGGTAGCGCAAATGTTGCATTGCAATGCCATATGTTAGTTTCCAGCATTTGATCTATACATCGACGTAATGAAAACAATGTATTTCAAACAAATGCCATAAATACAAAGTACAATAGTCCCTCGCCTGTTGGAGATTCGCCAAAGATGGCTTCACTTGTCTGCAGTTCCATTTATAAAGAAAAAAATGATTTAAAATATAGTACACAATTAAACATCAAATTTTTTCTGTAAAAGAGATGATATACATGCTGACGACCAGTGCGTGTTGGGAGACCTCGTTTCTCCATTTAATCCTACTACAGCCATATTAAGAAATACAGAAGAATAGTACAAAAAATATAAAACAGCATACTATCATTTTATATTTGCGTAGAGTGTAAGTATATTGTATGCACCCATGAGTATGTGTTACATACAATACAAAATCTCACTGATACACCTTCATAAGTTCGTTATAGTTTATTTGCAAAGACTTATATACTCTGTTTAATTTCTTCAACTTTTATATGCACATATATGTGGGACTGTCGCTGCCTTGGTTTTTTAATCACAGAATTTCTGCACAACCTAACTCTCGCAGTAGATGAGACGTTACTGTGTCTTTAAAACTAAAGTTCAGCTATAGAGATATGTGCTACTTAAATCTTTCCAATCAATTGTTTAACTGTATAAAAAGTTTTAAAAATGTAAGTGCCCTTTATTCTATAAGTTGGCACTGGCAACATGTTTTATTTTAGATCACGGCTTAAATCAACAGCGATTGTAATCTGACCAATCTTCATATTTTTTGGTTATTTTTTAATATTTGAAATAATCCAGAAAAAACCTTTTCATCTCAACACCAGATTTACAGATTTATTTGCCCGTTAATATTTAGGAATATATAGGTAACATGCTCCTCACCCATGGACATTATTCATTCTTTGAATATTCTTTCACAGTTTACGCTATTAAATTATGGAATTTATTAGATCCTGACATCAGAAATTAACTATCTATATACGCTTTCAAAAGATGGTGATGACGATAATTCTTCAATAATTTGGAAGAATCATACTTTTTCACTCACCCTGTTTTCTTTTTAACCACATCCTGTCTTTCTTCATGCCTCATCCTTTTCTTTTTTGTTTTGATATATTAAATTTATATCATTTATCAAACTTTATCAATTTTTTTTGTAAAATAAACATAATTTGCTTATAATTTTTTAATTTTATTTAACAAAATTATGTCAATGTATCTTTATTTCAGACAATCTACTTAAGAGCTTCTTTCTTGAATTCCTTATCTGTAACTGAGTATTGTAGCTTTTATTCTAATTATATTCATCTCAGGAAAAAGTTGGTGTTTAAGGTTAAAGATGCTGAACAAAAAGCGGCAACAAAAGCAGGTTACTCCCATATTACTTGTAGAGCTAGCAACTAGTTTTATGTCAGTATTAAATCAATATTGAGCAAATTTACGACGAGCATATCAAATAAAGCTGTTAAAAATATAGACAGCTTATCAGCTGAATAAACATCAACGAGAAATACTCTTAGAGACGCATATTGCTATGTAGAACAAACGCAAAAATAAAGCAAATCTGAATAGAATTTTTACTTGTAACGTGTGTTAAACTGCCTTTTAAAAAATTTATTAATTCAGCAGACATTTATAAGAGTTGCATACAAACTGTGCTTATGTATATACTACAGGTTGATGGGATTTATAATGCAACATTCCCACAATTTCCATAACATAGAGGGTGTTGTTACATTGTTTAACTGTCTAGTTTGTAGTATTCTTGAAACGAATACAGCTTTCTAGTCTCTATATGAAATTACTTCCACATCCTATATCCACATAGGTTGGAAAAATATTAAAAAATTTTCGTATCATCAAAAGGGCATACTATCCAGTAACCATATATTGCATAGTATGTCCTTTGGATTTCTTAATGAGCATTATCGGTTGTGATTCCATTCCCCTCCAGCAGGAACTATTTTTGAGCATACGTATTTGAAATGATTAAATAACTATATCATTTATTTACTATAATGCATCCAATTGACACATATAGTGGACTTATTGCTACGAGAGTAATTTGAAATAGTCAATCAGAACACCGGTCCAGACCCGTTCGATGAGCGTCCAGGAATCGAACCCGAGTCCCCACAGGAGGCTGCGTAATCAAAGGCCATATGCCTTATTATCAACACAACACACCACGGTGATCACGTATACCAATGACACCTAGGTCACAAGTATGGGCCTAGGTCATACCTAGGTCATAAGTATAGCATGTACTTTCCGGTGTGTTATATGAACCATTGATATAAAATTGAAGAAACCAGAAAAGGACAAAGACCATACACCTGTTTACTGGGTAATGTTGAAAAAGACCTCAAAACAGTAGTTTATCTATGATAAAACCTGACCAAATAGAGGATTGAATGGAAAAGGGTCAGAGATCGGGCAAGCTATTGCACGCTGTAGTGCCAATGAAAAAGAAGAAATTTAATCTTTAAGTTATATGTGTTTCGTACACAGAAGTCAGAGGACTGTGGTTATCACATACCTACTGGTGAAGAGAGATTGAAGATTTGTATTCTTGTTTCTACATAAGATTACTGTAAGTCTACACAGTGCTATAAAGGTAATATGGTACTCTGGTCTTGCTTTTTACTTAAGTTAATGAGAAGACAGTGTGAAATTTTAAAAATATTAAAATTTTCGATACACAAAATACAGACTTCGTTATTTTGTATAGTGGGTACATTATTGAATTTTATTATTGTATTTGTTGCAATTTATAAACAATGAACCCTTTGCTCTATCAACTTGATATAGAGCTAAGATACATAAAATGCATCATCCATAGTCCACTGGTATATAAACCAGGTTGCCTCATCTTACAGCTGAAATTAATAAGGGTGCCAAATCATCGAGAATGATCAACTAACACGACAATGGGACATAGAGCTCTGATGTAATTTGATTCCAATTCACATCAGAGTTTATGTTTTTCTTTATTCCTTAACAAAACATCTAGTATATGAAAAATTACGTTATTGTTGAAATGTAGGTCCAAAATACATTTTGTTTGATTAAGTATGGGCACAAATGAAATTTACACTTTAAGTAAACTTGGAATAAACTTGTTTTTCATAATTTTGAAATTAGACGTTTTGGGGTTGGAGGGCAAAAAATATTTTTTGCAGATATTTACGACACCCTAGAATTCTGTTGCGTAAAATTATGAACAAAATAGTTCTGGATACTTATAATCTGCCTTTTCAAACCCACTTAATATATAAAGTTAAAAAAAAATATTTTGGTCACTTTTTTGCCCCTTCAAAATTTATAGCATATTTTCCAAATAAATTAATTAAAGCCATGCTTGCCAATGGGAAGAGTTAACCAACTTTCATTATTTGGATTATTGAGTTTATATCAATGATTTTATTAAAATTAAATTTAAGCACAAAAGTTACAATAAAACCGTCAAAATACTGAGTCTTGTAGATACAAATCAAATCTATTATATAACATCTCACAATATGTGATCGAAATTGACTTCATGTCTTCCTGACAGAACTATGTTTCTTGAAAAAGATAACGGCAACACTGCATTTCTGTCAGTTGAATAGCTTCTTCATTATATTTGAACAGACTTCCTCAATGTGTTACTGTTGTTAGTAATATCTTTGTGCGTTACTTAATTATATAATTATAACTGCTTAGTATTTGACTGAAGTTTGGTAACAATGATTAGATGCAATACATCTATCGTAATCTAAACTTCAACATGCTAACCAAACTTTACCTTAGCCACCTGATTTACTTAAATACATATCAATTAAAATTCATCGTCTTTTATATAAGTTAATAAATATTATGTAACGATTTTTGATGTCTCATTTTCAAAAAGTTACTAGTTTTATGACGTTTTCGTTGACATTGCGTCTTTGAACGCATTCGCTTTGCAATATTAACTGTAAAAACTTTACTAATTATTCCATTACTAACGTTGCACCTTGCTTAGTTTTTCTTTTGTAAAAATTATTGTTATCTTCTCTGGCTATGTTTTTATTGTTATGAACACAACAAACATCCAAATCACTGGCTTCTGCAGTTTCTATTAACATAACATTGAATAATGGATAAAGCCACATTAACATACAAAGCCTTGACTTCGAATTGGTAAAAGTTTTTATCTCAATAGTAAGTTGTTAAAAGTCGTGTAAAGCGTGAGTTTTGTCATTGTTATGTATCTCTAATTTTAAATAAATAAATAAATCATAAAGCATTGATGTGTGGGCTAAATTCGAAACGGTACAAAACATCATTATACAAATCACTCAAACGATGCGTCAACTGCTGACGAGTGGCGAAATTGTCGTTATTTACTGTCCAAATGCGCACATAGCCAAAAATAATAATAAATATATAGAGCATAGAAAATGTAACAACAAAAGAATCTCTTAACACAGACCTCGATGAAGAAAGGACTTTGACATTTTTGTTAATGACTTTTGAGCAATAAGGTACTTGAAATTGCCGCGGCAACCATATAAATAAACAGTGTTCACGGGAAAACGCATTCCGTCAATAGTCCCAGGTTGGAAACGGTGTACGATTGCCATCATTTCGTTTCTATTTTTCTTAACGTTGTCACATCTATTGCAGTCGCCATGAATCATAAGGCACTTATTATAAATGTTGCCGCTTTTGTGTTGTTCATCAGTATGGTTAGTGAAGTGTTTTATATTAATTTCTTTGTCTGATACTTGAGAGTGAAGCTTGACTGATTGGTATGTTAATAACGGTTTGTCTGTCTGAAATATGAATTTATTCAAAGGTTTGTCAGTGATAAAAGTGAGTGCCATAAGTGAGTAACTATCTTTAGTAAAAATAATTCTACTAACTCAAAGTTTATTGATGATACAGTATTTAATATGTACTAATTGAGTCTTACGAAACATTTGTTTATTAAAAAAACTATATATAAAATTTACAGTAAGTATATATATTTAAGTGTCCTAATTTCGAATCCGAATGATACAAATTGTGTCTGTGATACAGTTTTAATTTTATTTCTATTTTAATTCTCATTTTATGACATTACATATGTGAAATGTAATTTCGGACAAATAAACTTCACTATTTCGTTTAGTGGCACGTCCTCGAAATGTTTAATTTTCAATGTCGGTTTTATATAAAGTGGCATTCAGCCTGATTGTCAATTGTTTGCATGGTATTGACATAAACCAGAGATTTAAAATAAATCCATAAAAATAATACAAATATGTGAGACGACACAAATTTGGCGGCCAGTTTACATCGCCACTATGCCCGTCAACAAAGCTTTCGTACTTCTTCGTTAACATGTTGGTTATTTTGTGGGCAAAATTGCGTGTAGTGTGCTTATTGTAGCTTGTGTTACTAAGATGCATACTTTCCAGTTGCGACCAAAGGTAATCAGTTTTCATAGCCGAATAATTTTTTGCCACTGATAGGCAGTCGTCCTTTTAGACATACCATTAATTGCACTAACCCTCAAAACATCTGGTGAATGGAACGTCCATTTTGATAATTAAGCTTAATAATTTCTAAATGTTATAAAATTATGTAATGTTGCATTATTATTTGCCAAGGGTAATTTAAAACTCGTGTAAAATATATCCCATGCAATTTTGAAACTATGCCTTCTCCATAAACTGCAATAAATAGGGTGTCCTTATCGGAAAACCTGTTGAAAATAGGAATTCAGAAAGAATGGAAAATTAGGTAAAATTATTACAATTATGACATTAAAAGTAATTTTTTTCAATAATTAACTCACCTAACAATGTAGATTATAAAAAAATATAATCAGGAATATTAAAAAAAAACAAGCAGTCAGAATAAGTACATAGTCATTTATATCTCTTGAAATAATTGTTGCGAGTTAAATGCGATCATTTCAATGGAACGATTACAATTAAATGTTAGTTCTTATGATTGTTGTTTGAGATTTTTGTAATTCAAGGGGGAATTATTAAAGGGGGGGGACACTGCACCTCTTGTGAAGCTTAATCATCACAAAGATGCTCAAAAGTGACAAATATTAAATAGTACCTCAATTTCTGCGACCTCGAATTACGACTGAAATATTACACCCTTCTAATCGCTCAGTGTAGAACTGAATTTTATGGAGAATCCTTAACTGTATATATTTTTTGATTGTGCAATCAACTGAACACCAATATAAAAAGTGCGCCCTCGTTATATGCATTCAAAAGTCACCTGAAATTACATTATTTACCGTAATCGTCAGATCCTAATTCCTTCTATAACCTACCATTGCCCCTCCTTTCATCTAAAATTTTGTTTTGCTTTTGATTCTACTCATCCCTTATATCTACATAATCTTATTTTATTACTGTACATTCTTATCTACTATAAATTTTAAGTATAATTAATTAGCGTTAAAAATTATTTACAGTCTGCCACAGCATTTATTGTTCTCATTTAATTCAATGTGGTTGGCTGTAAAAGATTGCCCTTGTAACAATAAGTCCACCACTGTATATTTAGGTTTCTTAGCTAGCAGTAAAATTTGATAAACAATTAAATACATTTCATATTAATAGATCTGCAAAAAAATGTAAGTGTAACAAAATCTAAAAAAATGCTACTTTAAATGCATGAAACCCATGAAATGATTGGAGTCATCTAGTCTTCGTATAGAGTAACTTTTATACTAATACTGGTGAATATGTTAAAACAGTTTAATAGATTTCTAAATGAAAAAATGCAACTGTCTTCATTTGTATCCTTCACATTTTATAACGGGCATAGTTTGATGTAATTTGCTTCAACTGTGACAGAAATCGCTTTTGACTATGCATGTCATTATTTCTGTAGAAATATTTTTTTACCCCCAACCGAAATGCGACAAGCTAGAAATATAATACAATGGTAGATTGAATTGTTTTGATATGTCCAGTAATTGAACAGTTTAAAACCATTATAAAAAGTAATAGAAATAATGAAGGTATTTCACTAACCCTCAATTCATATAAATAAACTGTTAGTTTTATAACATTTTCATAATCTGATATATGTTATAAAAAATCAACAGATATGAAAAGTAATTGAAATAATAAAGATATTTACAAGTGTACATCTAGTACATATATCAGACCTATAAATAATACAAGCAAAACATCACAAATACTGAAATGATAAGGAATAAGGTATAACAGGTGTTTCAGCTCAAAGAATACTTCATGTAATTCAATTTTAGATGAATTTTAAGCGCAGTCATTAAGGAAGCATTTCGTATTTAATTTATTCCATAATTTTGTGGCGTAAGAGATTCCCCATACGATGCTGTTTCATATTGGGGAATTAGGAGGGTCTTCTTATTTTCAAAGCATAGTTAAAGCCCATGACGTGAAAGATGTTGGAATTATTGAAGATATTATATTATAGTGATGATAGATGTAGGCTTTGCCAATCACAAAGTTTTAAGCATTTTAGCCTTAACGTTTTAGCTGTGACAAAGAATATAGTTTTATGAAGAATTTAGCCACATCAATAATACTTTGAGTTAAAGACTTTTGAAAATTTTGACTACAGGAGGTTTTTAAGTGTGATTGACTCTAAAATTAATATGGGATGTGAAGTTCTATAAGAGCGTCATATAAACTTATGTCTATGTTTAGGATTATTTTCCATGATAGAATTTCAAGACAACCTATATTGGTGTTTGAAAATATCATTGGAACATGAATATTTTATAATAATTTAACATAATCCTGGCGATTCGTAGCAGGAAAGGCTATTAAAGAAAAAGATGTCAGCTTTGTAAATTTGTTGAAGTAAAAACAAAGAATTATGGGAGTTCATGAAGACTTTTATTATTTGTCAAGTAGCAGCCACAAATCTACTTCTATTCCAAGACTAATGGACTAGACTAGACTAATGGGAATAAACCCAGCGGTCTTTCGAATTATATTCAAGATAGTAACGGTAGATATAAACAGAAACTTGTGACAGTGTCCACTTTTTGTGTAAAATAATTTGTGAGAAATAATCTGTGTGAAATTGATTTAAAAAAACGAATATAGAAAAGTAGTAAATTTGAGAAAAAAATTGTATAATCAATTTGGATAAAAGCTACAAGTCATCTATCTTCCTTGCCACTCGCAATGTATGGAATTGAGACCATTACTTCAACTCAAAGAATTACTAACAAGTTTAGTGTATCCTAGAAAGCCATGGGACAAGCCAAACTTAGTATTTGAAGAGAAAAGTACAAAATGAAAAAAAATTCAAAAAACCAACATAACTAAAAGAGCGACACCACTAACACCAAGAGCGCAAATGGCATAAGCCATCATACGCTCCGCTGGTAGGGTTACATCAATAGAATAATGGGAGTGTCTTGAATTTGAGAAACTAAGGAAGGGGCCTACATCGAGGAGAGGATGGATACAGGCAGAAGGAAATAAAGACAATTGTTATAATCAGGGAAAATGAATATCAGTTACAACATTGAAAAACACATATATCCAGCTGTTAGGTGATTAGTTAAGGTTTTCTAATTAAACAAGGAACCCTTATAATTTAATCGTGTCAGTCCATCCATCGCAACCCCAAATGTGGTACCATTTATTATTTTCAATTTTTAAGCTCCGTTTGTGGAATATTACAGTTAAAAATGATAAACAACCCCAAAACTCTAATCTTTTAATAGATACTAATTGAATCTTCCAAACAAAATTATTGCAATTACCTCGCATAAACAATATAAAAGAATATTTTTTTTAAATAACCTGTATATTTAACCTCTTAATATTAGTTTATTAATTATCTTATGTTGAATGTGTATATACAGACGAAAACATACAAGTGGTCCAGCTATTTTTAAACAGTGCCGCCATTTAATGAATGTCAAAAATATTATAACTTACCCCACATTACAAAGGTGAGAGTTTGTGAGAGAATTTAATAAGAGATAAAAAGCATGAATTGATTTAAAGGTCTTTCAAAGTTATTATCAGTTGTTTATAATTTATCAGAAAAAACATGATAAATATTAAAAATAATTTTTTATTAATTATATATTATCCCACATTATATAAACAAATACTCCGTGGGAGAGAGGGAAGAAATAGTTGTCAAATGTATAAATAAAGTTGCGCGGTAAATAATATATGTGGCAAAAGATATCTTCATTCCTCGGGAGATATTATATTTTGATAGTTCATGATATGAATATTGTTTCTGCAATAGTTTTATTACTTCACAATTGTGTATTAACTCAGTTAAATACATTTTTTATAATGATTATTAAAAATTGCAAATAAACTCATTATCAGCACCATCAAGTGCAATTGAAATATTTTCTTATGAACTTTCATTGTAATTTAATGATCCACTGAGAATCCGTACATATTTTAGATGCCATATTGTAATTATATTACCCTCCAAAAGCATTAAAATCACATTGCATATGTAATGTTCTCACCACAACGGCATACCTACATCCAAAGAATTTTCCGAGCAAAAATATATTTTGTTAGAAAACATTGTCACCACGGTCAGTTGCTTTGAATACAAAAAGACCACAATAACACATACTGATGTGAGACACATTTAGAATTGTCAGTTGAGATGATATTAATGATAAAAGAACTGAGATTTCATGAAACAGTTTAAATTCTTCTGATTTCCAGGAATCCTTCATGCATTTAACATCGGTACTTTGAATCGCATTTTTTATTGTTTCACTTTACTCTGAAACATTGTAAATTAGACGCGAATGGCTGAAAACCCATAGAATATGGAACAAGTTTTTTCCAATAATAATTCATTGTACGGGGACTGTTCTATTACGTTTCTATTACCTTCATATTTATTAGTATTGGTCTTGTCCTAAAAAAAAAAACTATTGTTATAAATCTATTTTGTCATTATTATAGCATTGCGTCGACTTATTGTAATATATAAAATTTCCTATAACAGTCATACTTAAAAAACTACAGCCATACCAAAACTCACCATCCATAATACATCGTTTACTA
The DNA here is from genome assembly GCA_039881145.1 of Druceiella hillmani. Classification (NCBI taxonomy): domain Eukaryota; kingdom Metazoa; phylum Arthropoda; class Insecta; order Lepidoptera; family Hepialidae; genus Druceiella; species Druceiella hillmani. The sequence continues at coordinate 22,383,023 of JAYKKI010000019.1, read as the reverse complement.
CGAAAAACATTAAAAAACAAACCAATTCATAACCATAAAATGTTGTCTTCGTACATCGGGTCAGTCAAATTTAAATATCAATGCTAAATAACAAAAAACTTCTGCCTCAATATTAAGGTGAGTTCATGTAAACTTCTCGAGCAGTTGTGTCATTCGTTATTTTGTGAAAACAGCATGTGGCATTTCGTCACGCTTCCTCTTTGTTCAAGTATGTGTTTGTTATTTTGAATTTTTAAATTATCATTATAAATCAAATATTCATTCAAAAATACTTAAGATGTCTATTGAGATATAATGATAATTATTAAACTAAGTTTATATGGCAACAAATAATGAAATGTTGCTTCAAGTATTTTTTTGATAAAGTACCTGTAATATTAAATTGTTAAGGGCTTTTTTATATGTTGTCATAAAAAGGAACCTTAACAGCTTCTCCTTATATGTATGTCCATCTGTCCATCTGCTTTTCCACAAATTTTTGCCAATAGACGTTTTAAATAGACTTTTTAATTAACAAATATAAAAAATATGTAATATATATGTAAATAATATATCCCACTGAATAGTATATCATTAGAAAATTAAGGTTCCATCAACTATTTTTCATTTTGAGTCTCATCTGCGAAATATTAAGTCTCAAAATATTATTCAATACGTCGTGCCCTTTGCATTTTTCAAAAATCGATTTGAAACAACTGAAAAACTCTTGTAATATCATTAGATTAGAACTATTGTTTTAAATCGTTTTAGTTAATTCACATCAGAAATAAGGTATTTGACAATTATAATGAAAATAAATCAAAATTTCAAAGTATAAGCTGACGAGGAGTGAAAATTTTGACAAATTTTAAAAATTGAAGAAGTTATAAAGGTTTAAAGTTAAAGTAAACATTTAGACAAGGGTGTCAACACTTTTTCATAATACTCATTGTATTCTATGAGAGCGTATGAAAAAAGGAGATATCCCCACTCTATCCTAATCTAAATTTAGAAGTACGTAAATCACTTAAGTTTTAATCAATTATCTATGCTATGTATAATTAACCTATGTTTTTATTACATTTTACTAACGACAGTAAATTTAGGAATTATCAACTACTCTATTTCTAGAGATATGGACAACTACGTAATCCTACTTTATTGATTTTCGAAATGTTATTTTTTAATAAAATATTTGTTGCATGTAATCATGAGTGAAACCTTCGTTATTTTCCTCAAATCATCGTCCTTGTGCCTTCAAAAATAGTTCTTTTTAATGATAATATTTGCCTGACTGCAATATTTAATTTGATATTAAAAGATGAATGCTACTTTGCAATTGTCATTGCGCATTGTGTATTCAAAAGTGTGAGACATTTTTTTGGTATATGTGAGACTAAGTAATAATGTTTGGAGTACTAAAAGCATTGTTTGATGAATAAATTAGCTGGCAGGGAGTATGTTACTTTATTTTGTTAAAGTGACTCGATAATTTGATGTATGGTTATTTTAAACACCATTTACTTCTCTTTTAACCCGACTGTGGTGCAGCAAAAGAAGGGTAATGAATTTAATTGTCTATGCATGTATCTGTATATGGATGTTCGGTCGTAGCCGAAAAACAGCTGAACTGATTTTAGGAAATGAGGTATCAATCAGTTTTAATTTTGCTGTAAGATTGTCATAGACTATGTTTTTAGAGATAAAAAATATCTTCGCAGATTTGCAATAAAAAAATAGAATTGAAAAAAATGTTTTGTCTATCTTATCGAAAAGGATGTCATTCGACAGGTCTTCAAAAATAATTATCAGATTTCTTCAACATTTTTATCATAAACCTAAAAAAACATTCAAGTTTGGCACAAATAATAAAAATACAAAGTTCTATGTTCAACCGGTTTCGAACTATGAAACCGGTTGAACATAGAAAATAAGTTACCAAAAAGGGTAAAATAAAAATGAAGTTATAATAAACTAAAACTCAACTACGTTGCAAAAAACTAAAAAGTACAAAAAGTTATCACTGCATTGTGAAGAATGGACAGCATTCAGTTTTGGGATGGCAATATTTTTTCGAATACTCAAAACTGAACTCTGGCTATGGTTTTATAATTTGGTGACCATTATCCTTCAGTGAAATTATAATTACCTAACTTGTTTTTCTACTTTGCAGTTTTTTTTCAATATAGGGCAACGTCGGGTTTTAGTTTTTTATAGCTTTGTGTCTACCTATTTCCCATCAATTTTCTCCAAGATATGCTTGGTTATTACACATTGGAACAGAATTTGTTAAATGGAACAATTCTTTCCATAATTTATTCCAAAAACTCTTACTCTTCATACCAGATAACTACCAGCACCCGAGTAGTTGTGAACTTCTTGCTATACTGGCATATAGAACTGAATATATCAATATTTCCAACTCTCGCACTGTTTACATTTGTTCAACCACCTGATTGTAATTGCACACGCGTATAATCTTTGTAGTGAGTGAGAATAAACTTCTTGAAATGTATCGTCATGTTATTAAATTTATTTAATTGTCTGTTATCATTACTGAAACGCATATGTGTAACAACTGTAGTGTTTCCGTAACTTCATTTATATTCTCAAAGTATCAAATGAATTTGAATAAAATGATGGACCGAAACTTTTATTACATTTTAATAGGCTGACTATTTACACACTTAGAGACAAAACTGCCACCTAGTCGCAAAAGCATGCTATTAACTTTTTACAAAATTAAAACCAATATCCAATTTTATAAAATAATATCACATTAACATTATTTTCATGTAAAAAATTCAAAATTGTCTAAATAGCAAAAAACTGAAAGGTTAAAAAATTACATCAATTGTCTTTCAATAAAACACTTACTGTAAAGTCGAATATATAATTTTTTTCTATCCAAGCTGTGAAACTTTAGAAATGCTCGAATCCTGACATCTAACTGAGTCACAAATATTTTTCATAGTATACCATAATGTATTTTAGAACTGAAAATTGTTTGGCGGTGGTGGAAGTAGTTCATAGTAGATTAACAGAAAATATGTAATACCACAGTATGGATAATGGAAATAATCATGGTTCGTGTACAGGAGCAAGCAGTCTAATATGTCAGAGAAAATGGGAATGAGTGCACAATAGTCTGCAAAGCTAAATGTGTAAACGTATTTGCTGTTTAGCAGTAAGATATTCCACTTCAGACTAATAGGAAAGCCATTTCCATCCTTACTTCAATCTTTAGTTTAACTAAATATTTAGAAGATACTATCATCAGTAAGATTATGAGTTTACGTTACATCCCCATCTTTTTGACATATAATCTCCTAACATTGTAAACACATTTCGCAATTTCTTTTTTATCTACTTTTAATTGTCATATCGATTTTAAACTTTTGCACACTTATGCAATTTTGATGACAATATAAGAGTATGGTATCACTGAGCTGATATGATGATAAAACAAGGAGGTAGTTCTAGAAACTCCGTAATGGCTAACAGTGAACCTATCGAGTTTGGGCTAATTCGACTTGCTTCAATGTGCACTTTGGTTACATATTTTAACCGGTAGTATCTGATGATGGAGGAGCACCTTCCTTATTTAACTTAGCGAAATGAGTCATGTTTTGTCATATTATAACTAAGAGGGTCTAATGCCAGAATAAGAAGTTGGAACTTCTCAATGTATAATATTAACCCTATCAAGTTGAGCCTCGTTTGATTTGTATCAATGAGTCCTTCGGAAAGTTATAAATTTCCTTATTATTAGAGTATTTTATTAGAGTATTTTTTTAAAATGGAAAGAAAAAAACAAATGGAAGTACGTGGCGAATTGTCAGCTCAAACAAGAAATGTGCACTTTGTCGTTCGGTTTGAATTGACATCTCTTTCTTGCAGTACTTTAATCGGTAAGATCTGATGATGGAGGAACACCTCCCTCATCGTCATGGGAACTTACCCTTAGTGGCTAATAATAAACCCATCAAGTTTGGGCTTATTAGACTTAACTTAATGGTCCTTTGTTTGCACATTGTAACCAGGAGGGTATGACAATAGAAGAGCAAGGTGGTCATTGGAACTTCTCAATATCTAACATTAATCCTATCGATTTTGGACTAGTTGATTTGTCTTAATGAGTCCTTTGGGTATGAAAGTGTCTTTTTAAATTTTTCCATATGTGATGTATCAGTTCGAACAATAAAAGATGTATACTTTGTTCTTTGATTTGAATCAAAGTCTCTTCCTTGCAGTACATTAAAGTATTTAAAATATTTCCTAACAAACTTTGTAAGCTTCTTAACTCTGAAAATTAAGAACGACTTGTTATCAAAGTATTTAAGATATATGTAACTAAAATCACAGAGCAAGTGAATATGTCTTCACTAACTTCGTTCTTTTCTATTGTAGTCATTCAGTTTAATAAATGTTCCTTATTTACTTATTTGTATTGAACTCTTTTCCCAATTGAAAAAAGTGAAATTTTGATATGAGATAAATAAATAAAAATGGTATCGTACATAGTGTCAGTGATGATTTTGGACACTTCTAATATACAATAAGTATGTTCTAATAATCGTAAAGCACAAAATGTTCATTGTATCATTCCACTTGTCAACTGGAGTCATTGCGGTCATGTTCAAAACGTTATTGGGGTCACAATTGTTCATGACCGCTTTGAGCCCATACCAACCCATATATCGACGTGGGTCATTCTGGTCGTTTATCTGTCAATTTGATTTTGTCACATTGATATTTTTTTACTCAAATAAATTTATATCATCTTTGAAGATTAAAAATGACGATGCAGAAAATAACTTTATGTAGTTCTGAGAAGTACCTTATAGAAGTAAAGTTTACCCAAAAGACGCAAAATGTGCAAACAATCGTCTCATCGTTATGAATATATATTTTTTCTGACTCGTTCCACACAGACTAACAGTTACAACACTGACAAGTTAGTGGAATGGGTATGATCGCAGTCTGAGCACTGCCAGCATCTAATGGAACCTACTCTGTGTGTAGCTTAGTAGTGTTAGAAGTCATTATCTTTTATGCATTTTTGTATAATGTGTTAAATAAATAATTTCTAGCTTCCTGATATTGCTTCGGCCAACCCGGTCTATGCAGCACCGCAACTGATTGGACCCACAAAGACAGGTTATGTACAAGCTCGTTCACCGGTCCCTGGTGGTCCAGCAGGCTGGAGTTTCATCACTAACAAAATTACAGATCCAACTGGCAAGAACCGCAATCTCTATAGTGTTATTTTGACACCAGCATAAACATATTCTCAAACTACACAATTGTTAGGGCTTATTGGGCTTATTGGTACGCACTTTGTTTTTATAAAAATTTTGTATTTTGAGTAGTTACATAAGAATAGTTCCTAAGAATTGGAATTTCAAAAGGCACAATTTATTGTTTAAAATCTATTTATGAGTCATAGTTTAATAAACTGTTAATATTTTTAATATTTTTATTTTAAAAGTTTTTCACATCTGTTCACTAAATTTTATAAGTTTTGGTAATTTATGTACTAGCATTTAATTTAGGTTTACAAAGGTTAACAATTGAAATGTTATTTAAATGAAATTTAACAATAATTTAAATTCACCACAATAAAATTAAGATGTTGCTGTTTATTGCTTTTGTACAATTGAAGATTATTAAAAATTAAAAGAAAAAATTTGATTTTTTTTTTCTGAATGTTGTTTATAGTTTCAAACTGTCTTCCAGCTCTTCAGTATAATCTCGAAAAAAACTTAATGACTTAAGCAAGAGTTCTCTTGAATGCACAGTCAATTAAAAAACTACAATTTTAACCAAAGTGCCGAATTTGTTTCAAAGTAATGAATCCTTGATATCTATCTTTTGAAAAGTGTGTTAATTCTTTCCAAGCTACTTTTAGCCGATATAATAAATTATTGTCAAATATATTGGCTAATAATATACTGTCTACTGATACCCCCTTGGTGCCACAAGACAACTATCAGACAAATGTCTGTGAGATTATTTTGGCATTGCTGGCAAAGCTATCAAACAAATGGTATGTATAAAACAAAAGCATAACGGAAAGGGAAGGGATATGATTAAAAGCAATTAAAATTGTCATGTTTCGTTAAGATATTTTAGGATTTCTCAAAAAAACCAGCGATGGGCAGTGAAGTTCTCACATGATTGCCAACATTAAAGTGTTAACAGCCATGTAAGTATAAGAAATGTAGCGATTAAAAATCATTGAAATATTTATGAATGGCAAATGTAACAATAAGAGAAAACGCTACAAAACGAAGCATGTTACATCGTTGTGAGAAGAAGGATTCTAAGAAGCGATTCGAATCTCGCATAGTAGAAAAATTTCATCGCAACTGGAATGACTTCTTGCAATTCTTGCAATTGAGGACAATATTACACTGACCAAAGTAGTACATTGGATTTCCTTACTGCTAACCCAGTCTCAATGAAACCAGCAAGTATGAAGGCAAATACATATATATGTGTGTGAGTGTGTGTGTGTGTGTGCATGTGTGTATGTAACACCAAATCGGCTTTGACATCAAAGAATATGGAATATATATATATATATATATATATACACACACACACACACAGACACACACACATATATATATATATATATATATATATATATATATATATGCCCATATTTATACAAATTGCTTAGTCGTTGGTGTCAACACCGATTTGGTCTTAACGTTTTAATTTTTAATTACCGTTACCCTAGAAACTCTTCACAGCCTGTTGCTTTGCATATTTAACATAACATAAATAAGACGACAATACAATACAACTAAAACTAACACGAAAATGTTGTTTTGAAAATGGATGGCAATTCTTTATACCACGTCTGTGTTACAATTCCTTTAAGCTTCTTTGTTTCTGCAATATGTTAAAGTTTGGTTTCATATTTGCGACGTCTTCGCCTGAAACATTGGTCACGGTACACAGTACACTTCTACGAGACATTTGTGCATATTTACATAATTCCACGCTATTGTGAGCACATATAGTTTTCATGTGGCAATAAGTTTTCGTAGATAATTTTTTTTATTTATGTAGGTTACAAAAGAATATTAAGTATTTATAGAGTACCCGGAGGAAACAGAAATTTGTTCTGCAGCCTGTTTGCCTATGGTTTTCGTACTTCAGCTTAGAAACAGGTAAAACTAAAGAAAACAAACTAGGTGCAGATCAAAAGACCATAGTGTAAATTTCCGTAATTATCTGTATATCTCAGAATTATATATATAAATTAATAAAATGTTGGTTTCTAGAATTTAAAAAAAAACAAAATTATTTAACATACATGATTATTGGAGATACAAATGAAATTAATGTCTAATTAAACAAAACAATAAGAGCGACACATCAGGTCAGCGCAGGAAGGTAATGAACGATGAAATATTTGATCCATAATACATATTTCATTCCATAAATTATTTGAGATAAACACTAAAAGCACAATTTTTCTACTTATTTCATGATCTTTGTGGAATGCAGTTCTATGTTGAGGAATTGATAGGACCTTCTTATCTTTCTTGATCTTCAGAATATACTACAAGGGCATGAGCGGAACTATGTTAGAATTTGGATCAGAGCTATGAAGGATGGAGAGAATTCTTTAGGAAGTTCCGTAAAAATGATTAAAGCTCTAAAATCGGAAATATCATATATTCATGTATTCGGAAGTATCATATATTATCTGAGATCTCTATATCAAATATCGTCTTGCAAACTTTCAAGTGAAAAACTGTAGCAAATGTCCGATGGACTGATATGGTAGAAAAATATACATGAAGTAAACTAACAAAAAATTTGTGTCAGGGAAAGCACTATAGAATTGAAACGTACTGCAATTTGCGCATTTCGCATAAAGCAAATATAAAATAACTGAATCACGGGAAATCAAATAATGAAAATATAATTCAATAAATTAAATAAGATCAAGCCGCATAAACTAGGAACGTTTAGTTAATAAGAAGTAATGCTTGACGGTGCCCGACTACTGATGGTATGTTACAATACATGGGCCGTTTACTCCTATATATTTTTTTATATTACACAATTAGTAGAATATTTATATTGAAGCTCTAAAATGTATTTATATATCTATAATAAACTATATCTGTAAACTGTCAAATGGAATAAAAATAAAACATGGTGTAAATGAATTCTTTTCTAAAATGAAACTTCTTTTTCCTCAAATTTTCAAATCGACTGTCCTAATGTTGCTCTCTTATAAAAAACTAATTTAAAGTACAAATTAACTAAAACAATAAATAAATAATTGTGAAATATTTCATTTGTAAACCTCTGCCTTCTGGCCAAAGAAAATGAGATAATGTTTCTAATCCCCGTAAATTGTTTAAAAGGAATTATGGAATATTTCATTTGTAAACCTCTGTCTTCTGGCCAAAGAAAATGAGATAATGTTACTAATCCCTGCAAATTGTTTAAAAGGAATTATGAAATATTTCATTTGTAAACCTCTGCCTTCTAGCCAAAGAAAATGAGATAATGTTACTAATTCCCGCAAAACGTTTAAAAGGAAGAAAAAAAACGCGAAAAGTGTTATTATATTGAAAGAACAATAATTTCCATTGCATCTGTTCCATATAGCAATCATGCATATTTCGAAATTTAGTTTGTGTGAAGCAAAAACATTTTTAATTATATTTTACAAGATTAAAAAAGCTATTGTTAACAAGTGAACATTCAAAGATGAAAACACACATTTTTCAAAGAATATTGATATAAAATTATATAAAATATGTTACGTCTTTTGTAAATCTTTAAGAGAAATAATTTTTTGAATTCATATATTAATATGCAATGGCCATTTAATTTTGTTTTTACTCGTAGTAGGTATCAGTTGCAATATAGAAAAAGACCTTTTGATAATGCGTATGTACCACATTGCTCTATAAGAGCTATAAGCAATACTTGTTTTTGTAGTCGGAAGGAATGTCTCTGTGTTTTTCCTTTTTTTGTTTCTAATTTTATATTAGTGTGTAGCAGAATGTTTAAAAATACAATCTTAGTTTATTGACGCTCTAATCGTAATTTATATTTTTTATTACAAGCCACCTTTATATTGTACAACAGTTGAAATATAAACGAATAGCTCTAAAACATTAATCTTTGTCACCATTCGAAAGTATGATTGTTAAATAAATCACCATATTGTCGCAGAACTACAAGCAGCATCATCCCTTTTCAAATCAACTGTTTAAGTTCTCTCAATAAATAATCTGATGAATGGTAGAAATCACAGTTTTCTTCGAAACATACAATGATAATAATTAAGATGTACATAAAGTTTTCAATTATATTTAACTTGCTTAACGCACTTTGGGTCACTTAAAAGTTTAAAATTAATCTTCATTGTAAAATAGCAACCAGAAGGTAATAGACGTAATAACTCAAAAAGCAGACCCTGAAAATTGTGTATTTCAAAAGACCTAATATTTCTGAATAGCTCATTATCTTAATATTATCTTATGTGAGACATTATATTTGGAAAATTTCAAATTGAACAGAGTTCTTCTGAAATTTTTCAAGTTTCAGAGAAATGGACTGGAATGGAATGGAATTTCAGATTATAACAGGCACATAAATGATATGTATATAATTAAAGCCATGCTAGTGTTTTTAATATCTCTAATATCTACTGACGCCAAGACAAATAATAATGTCTTGGCGTCAGTTATAAATTGGCATGGAACTAATCATTAGTTTTTTTTCTCTTAAAAATGCCAATACATTATAAATATTTTTAAAATCTAATTTTAAATATTATTTGTAAGTGGTAAAATCTATTATGCATAAGGGCAAAAAAGAGACCATGATCACATTTTATTAAATTACTCGGAATATATTTTATAATAATAATTAAAGTTCAATAAAGTATGTTGCAAATACAACAGTATATTTGTTGAGATCTTATTCTAGTTTCATGACGTTAGCTCGAACAATCAATGGATTTCTAATAATTTATTTATTGCATAATCCAAAAGTTATATTCAACCATTTTCATGGGATGTATCTTAAAAACTGTTCCTATGCAAATTTAAAATAAGTGCCACAAAAAAAAGTTTTTTTAAAGTAAGTGCCACATTTGGGCCACAATTTAACTAAGTATTTTGGACTCATGAATGGATAAAGAAACTTCTGTTTTTGGTTTATTCTTAAATTTAGTATTCATATATGAAAACAAAATAAGAAATTGTTTTTTGTTAGTTCCAGGAAGCAATCTTTAATTTGTTTAAAGCAGGTGTAATTCTAATGATGAATATCTGTCGAACCTAAATGCCGATGCGAATAAAAATTCTTTAAACATATTTTTTAGAAAATACTTGCAAATTGCAGTGTACGAAAAGTCACATCGGGAGACCATTTCTTCATATTATCTTATCTAATCACATAAAATTGCCGTTTTACCCATCGCCAGTGTTTTGTCGCTTAAAATAAAATCACATGAACTATGAAAACAACGACCATCTGTCAGGTGCGATGACGTGGTAGCAAATAACTACTATTGGCTTATTAAAACGCGTAAAAGGTATTCAAACAAAATTTATTCTCGATAAATTAAATCGTATTTTCTCAATTTAACGTCAACGATCGCAAATATAAAATGTTTGCCATTATCATAATTCATATTATAAATAAGCACATTTATGTCAAAGTGCAAACACGGCCGTGTTAGCGCGTATCAAGTACCGCGCCCGATAATACGTTTCGCATGTTGACACAAGAATTATATAGTTTTCACAGGTGCCCATTTAGTAACACACTGTCTACATTTTTGGTGTTTTCTGTTTAATATTAAAGCGATTACATTATTTTGTTTCTGTTTGTGCGCATTACATTGCCAAATATATGTTGCTGAGGGACTATTACAACTACAGAGTCAATAGCTTCATATTCGCTTTCAAGTTTTGTCCTTGAAATTATAAGTTGGCTTATAAACAACTGTATTTTGAATATTGATTAAACGTAGAGACTTTATTTAACACATTTATTGTGAATTAGGAATAGACATAGTTGTTTTTTAAAAGGGGTGCCTAAATACTGATGTTTAGAAAAACACAAAAACCTTGATTCATATTCATAAAGATTCTCATGTAGTTTTGGTATTTGCACATAAAAATTTTACTTCAAGCATGATTGGATATAAAAATGATTATTTTATACTTGACATTGTTTGTGAAAATACAATTCAGTTTATGAAGTCCATTCCATCTTTGCACCGGCAAAAAAGAGACCATGATCGCATTTTGTTTTAATCACTTTTTTAAATAATAATTATTGACGATTAATTTATTAATAATATTCTTAAGAACTACTTATGTATTTAGTGCTTCTGTTGAGTAGTGAATTGTAGGGCCCATTATATAATATAAAAATTCCTATAACAAACAATCAGTATATAACAATTATCCATAACACTTTAAGACCAGATGCCTGTAACCTCCATACATTTGTAAGAAGTCACATGATATTCCTGTTTTATCCGTTGTTACTCTTTTGTCTTATAATATAAAATTACACGAACTATGAAAACGATGATCATATGTTGGGTGTAGTGACGTCCACCACATGATGGTCTATTGGGGAAATTTTTTGGAACCCGTTTGCTGCACATTTCTTTCAATTATTATTTGTATGTTGATCACTATGATGGTTTAGTTCCTTTAGTTCTATGATCAAATTTTGCAACAGAAAACTGGTTATGATACGAGAGACAGTTTGCAATAATTAGCGATATATGCAATTTACGTTTTGTAGATAGTATGTTACTTGCAATATCTTTAAAAATTATTTTAATGTCACTATAATTGTTCATGTTTTATCTGACACACGTTAATTCTCTTCATTTAGATCAATATCTCTCATTATTCACACATTCTAAAAAGAAATCATACATATTATATAGATCTGAAGCTACAAGCTATGTGATAATGAAAGTCCCATGTCAACTACATGAGTGTTTTATGTTTGTATAATCTTAAAATACAATAAAAGGAATCTTAAACTTAATCAGAGGCGTATTATATTTATTTGCCATTCTAGCTAGTATAGTGTTACCAGCCAGGCTTATATAATAATATGTAACAATAAGGCAGTCTTGGATTTCGAATTCCTTCATTTTATATCTATTGCTATAATGTAAGATTCGACAGTTTCGATGAAAACCTTATTTTGAACCATTACTTTGTCTGAATATATTTTACAAATACGTATACACACGTATACTTGCTGACTAAAACATTTCTTTTCTTTATACTCATACATTGTGCGCAATATGTACACAGGCATATAAATTATTTTTTATTATCTTACAACACAATTTTTATCGAAAGCAATTTTTCAAAAACAAGACAGTTTTTTAAAAATATTTCTCTTTCTAAAATCTGCTGTTGTCATTTTTGGCTTTCGTAACATTAACAGTGCTCTCAAGCATTATTTAGAGCACGTACACGTGTGTGTGCTATAGAAACTTTTCAAACTATCTTTGTTTCTAAAATTTTTGAATTTTCTGGCTTTTATGGCTTGTTTTTTATAACCTTGTTTGCTTCATCTATTTCCAAAAGGTGAAGAGCTATCATTTGTTATAACTTATAATATGATAAAGTTTTCAAACTATGTTGTGTCTAAAATATTCCACAGCTCTCTCTGACTTCTTTGACTATCCCATACTTTCTCATAATCTCAAGATATCGCACTTTACGTGATTTAAATTCTGCTATGCACTACTTAAAACCACACAAATGGGCTAACTGTAACAGTTGTTAATTAAGATAATTTTCAGCCCCTTATGTTCACAGTGTCTCTTATAGATTTACTTACTTTTATGAACTTATATTCTTATAACTTATGAAGTTTATTTTTATTATTCATCTACAATCTGCCTTGATTTCAGTTATAATTATTAAAATAGACTTTCTTTTATAAATACAATAAACTTGTTTTGTTTCTTTGTAGTAATATGAAACAAGATTAACGCATGAATGTAACAGGTGTTAGTTAAGATGATTTTCAGCTCCTTATATTCTTAGTGTCTCTTATAGGTTTACTAAGTTTTGTTATATCAAAGTGGTGTCATTTTTATCTGTGTCAACTTGTATTCATATAACATACAAACTTTATTATTCGTGAGCAATCCGCCTTGGTTTCTTGGTTTAAGTATATTAGACTTTCTCTTACAAATACAATAAACATGTTTTGTTTCTTTGTAATAATATGAAATAAGATTAAGTTATGAAGAAATTAAGTATTTCATTTTAATTAAGTCTATAACATTATACTGCATTTGGTTAAACAAAATTAAGAAAAATATACAATGAAATGTATTCATATATTAATAAATTCATCAATTATCACTATATAAATTTTACATCCAAAAATATTTTTATATGCCCTAATGGATAATTGTTACGACGGCTATGACCTAATAAAAGTTTTTTTCAGGTAGGAGGAAGACTGTAGGGAAATGTTGAAATATAAAACCAATCTACAGTTTATTATATCTTTGTACTTGTCTTCTAGTAGATAAACAATGATCAATTAAACTCTACGTGAAAGCTCTTCTTAATACTCAAATTGCATTTGTGAAAGTGACCATAATGAAATTCAACAATAAATTATTAAAAAAATACCATAGATAAAATTCTTAAAAATAAACCATAGTTTTACAGAGTACAATTTAAGCTGTTTTTATTATTTTGTCTCCTAGTAACAGTTTGCTTATATCAATTATAATTAAAAACACAAAAATTGGGTTTTCTTAATTCTTGTTTATTAAAGAAAACATTGTTTACTATTTTTAAAAGAAATTGTTTCTAAAGTATGTTCAATTTAGTGTAAAATGCAAATGGTACATACGAAAGAAGGACAAATCCAGAGTTTTATCAAGCTTACAGAGAACCAGACTTGTTAATTATTTAAAAATAAAATGGGGTGGGCATGCAGTAAAAGAAAGAACCGAACGGAGATTCACTGACTGCTTAAAAGAAGACCTAAGGTGAAGACTTAAAGTTAAGAAGTGGAAATCAATGGCAAAAACAGATCTATCTGAAATCGACTTCTCGAAAAGGCCTGATCTGACATAGAGTTGTTGCACCACTAAAGAAGCAGAACATTAACATCAAATGTTATGCATCCTGAGAAGTATATTTTTTTAAAAATTTTCCATACCATCATCACAATTATTTCAGGAGTTAGGAAGCAGAGATGGGTATATAAATAAAACACCAAAAGTGACCTGTTGAGTACTTATAACATAAAATATAGATTCCTAAATCTCCGTAAAATAGTAACACAAGTTCCAAAACTGCGGAACATAATTAGAGCATAACTGCTAAAAAGTAGAACTGGTACTATGAGGGGTTTGTTCATACTTACGTTATTTTTCATCACATCATATTCACAGAGGTAAAATTATTGTGTATTACTTCAGAATCTATGAGACGTGGAATCAACGTTAAAGCGTTTTGGTAGATTAACTTCTAATAACCCTAGATAATGTCTAAAAATTCCTCTTCCAATTTATACTTTATATGATCTATAAGCTTAATTATTTTTTGATAACACACTTGCCGTTCCAAAATTCTTAGATAATTATTCTACATAATTATGATATAGTATCTGGGTAAAATACCTGTGACAATAGAATAGGACCGATACGGGATTGGTCCTATAAAGGGTCTGTTTTATTCTTTTGAGATATGGGAATATAAAAATTATTAGTACATATGTTTGCTACTTATTTCCATTTTTCATGCACTATATATACTCTTCAAAGAAGTAATACTGAAAATACTAAAATATAGTAAACATAATTTCATAAGTAGTAAATATGATTAACTAAGCCAGACCAGACGGTTTTGACAAATTAATAATATAATAAAATCTCGCTTTTTAGTTTTTACAGCACTTTATGTATTTAATTAAATTACTATTCTTGTATAAAAAAGTACTGTTTGTTCGTAACTTTGACCTGGTCACATCGCAATTTGCAATATTGGATAGATCTGTTACAGCATTATTCTAACATCAAGTGGACTACATGTACGAGTAAATTCATGTCCGTAAGTATGTATGACACAACACAGTTTCCTGGTTCCAACTAGTTTAACAATAAATAATTAAAACATCGGCAAAATGTGTGTTGTATCACATTAATTAGTGTTATCCAAGTCCCAAATGAATGTTCTAATCAAAAGAGAGAATAGATAGCACATTTATTTGAACTTTAGTACTTTGCGAGCGGGGTTTTAAATATTCGAAAACCGGCCAAGTGCAAGTCAGACTCGTGCAAGAAGAGTTCCGTAGCACCAAACAATATTAAACTTATAACTTTGTATTTCTTAGACACTGAAAAGCAAAATTATTGCTGTGGTCGGTACTGAAATTATCCCATATCTCAAAAACTACACAATGTATATTATTCAAACCAATTTTAGTTGCAAGTTTATTTTAAGTTCTACTATTATAATTTTTTTTCCAGAATTGTACAGACGTTAATTGAAAAATTCGGGAGTTGGGGGTGGACACATTTTAAGATTTAGAAGCGCATATCACACCAACTATTGACTTAAATAAAATAGTTATTTTGGAACCTCTATACCATTTTTTAAAACCTTTCTAACGATACTATATTTGAACTGGATTTTTTTCATCCCTTAGTTAGATGTATGGAGTATCCCCATACATTTAACTGAAGGACTTACCCCTAATGTTATTTTTTTATAATTTCGTTATTTCATTGTGTAACTGTTCACAGAAGACACCTACCATTTCATCTATATAGTCCCAACAGTCTCCGCGTAAAATGGCTGTGACATACGGACAAATAGACAGATGGCCAAATGGACAGGACGAAATTATAAAGGTTCCATTTTTGCAATTTGGCTACTGAACCCTAAAAATGGTGGATGGAATTTCATTTTAAAACAGCTATCCAGGGATACTGCAGTTGATGGGATATAAAAAAAATATTTCATCTTCGTATATATTTAAGGAGGAACATTATTTTTTGATGTACTTACATGAGGAGGTACATCAAAAAATAATTAAAACCGTCATATAAACCATCTCCTTTCAAAAATTTCCTGCACATCAATTTAAAACTGGGAAACTCATATTGTAATCGTGGGATGGATGGACGAAAAGGATGGAAGTTAAAAAATTATGAGAGTCCCTTATACCATTGCGGGACCACAAAAAAATTACCATTAATCGAGACAAAATGAAAATGCAAGGAATAATATGTGGCAGAAAAATGTATCCAATACCTTTTAAGGTATGGTTTAAGCGAAACAAAAAGATAATGTCTGGAGGAGTCTTAATAATAAGTAAGTATGTAAATTTACCTGGAAAAGAAGCACTGACGTTGCCAAGTAAAGTAGCTATATCACATAAAGTATTTCGTCATTAGCTTTACATTATCTCAGGATAGATAGTATGACATGATGTGATGAAAAAGAAATCACAAAATATATCTAGACATTATTTTGTAAAACATAATCTTAAAGTTAAGTAAGCAGTCAGTACTTCTTACATGGTGCTGGCTACACAAAAGATAGATAAATAGCAAGAACTCCTAAGGTAAGTAATCAATTGTGGGAAGATTTAGCAATACTCAAATCATGCTAATTGAAGTAAAATTATGATCCATTAGAAAGTTGAAAGCTGATCAACGCACAAAATGAATCAACAAGCCAAATTCAAGCTGAACGAAGCAAAGTCATCAACCAGAGTCGTCCTATTAACACTGGAAGCGCGGTCATTGCAAATTTTACCCATTTTGATGTTCTTCCTACTCTAGTACATATCTTATTATGCATCCTTAATATTCTGTAAAAGTCCCATCCAGGCGTTCACTCTTTTTATAATGTGTTAGATTTAGCGGCAATAAATGTTTGAATTTTGTGTCGTGAAATGAATGGAAAAAATATCAGCAGAATAGATTTTATTTTACAATTGAGTGAAAAACTAGCTGAAGTGTATGCAAATAGTAGAAAAAGGACAAAAAGTCATGTCAATGTACAAACCGAAATACCTGGGCAAACGTACAACGTCAAGACAAATGTATTTCTTGTTCCGGTAACAAATTGTTTGTGAAATGCCAAGCCTGTAAAAAACGGTTTGTAAGGAATGCACATCGAAAGAGTTTTACATTTGCTTAATATGTGATTTGGAAGAGTAATTGTACTACAATTAAATGAAACTACGTGATGTAGTACCATTTTTACTTTCTTTAAGTTCTTTACCACGACCTAGGTTTCGTTGTATTACAATATCTTCAGGTGGGCTATTAGCAAAGATTCCTCTATTATTAAGGTTATTAGATCTTTGCTAATAGCCCACCTGAAGGTGTTGTAATATAACGAAACCTAAGTCGTGGTAAAGAACTTAAAGAAAGTAGAAATAATTCTACATCACGTAGTTTCATTTAATTGTGAATAATGAATTTCTACAAAATTAACATCAAATATATTCAGTAATAATATAACCTTTATAATTTTATTTCACTTTTGACCTTATTTTTCTGTAATTTGGATTCCTACTACAGTTACTATACTCGTTATGTGATTTGGAAAAGTAATTGCACTACCTTTGTAATTTTATTTAATGTTTAACTTTAACAAAAGCTTGTAGCAGAATAAAAAAAGTTGGCTAAAATTAAGCCATTCGCGCTTCTAGGGGTGACAGAATTTTCCGCTCTTCTAGTGTTAACACGTAAGTAATTTAAAAGCGTAATTCATTTTGGATAAATAAATATATTTTTTGAGCTTTCTCAATACACAATATGTAATTACAACAATTAAATTTATTTAAAATAATGATTATAACATACATAACTTATAAATAAACCTGTACTATAAATATATTCATTGTTCTTCAAAATTAGTTCTTTTTTCTGAATTTGAAGCAATTAGCTTTTAAAGCAGGAAGAAAAGTACATCTTTGAGTTATAATATGGTGACAGCGACACACGGAGTGACAAATGATACATTTAATAAATTATTTCAGATATAACGTAAACAATAAAGGGTTACAAAAAGTTATTGGGAATCTCAAATTAAATGTTTGCAACATAGATTCAAAATTTCAGATCTTAACCTAAGAATACATTATTGAGACAGTTACCTGTATAATATGGTAAAGATATTTTTCAGAAAATCAGTTTATATACTTATTTACACATATAATAAAATGGTAACAGGAACAATTCTGTTATTGAGAATCGCAACTTAAATTATAAAATTATTGAAAATTTCAGAATTCAACCTAATAATATGTTATTGGTACAGCAAGCTGCCTAAATGGTAAAGATAGTTTTCAGATTTGAAGAAAATGGTATATATGTATAATAAAGTCATAAATTGTATACAGACATATAAGAAAATGGTATAAAGACATAAAAAAGATAAATCAGGTTGTGTCTTGTCATACATCACAGAAAAAATACTGATCTTGATAGCTTGATCAACATTAGAAATTACCACAGTATTCCTCATATGACCAATGAAATAAAACCTTCGGAAGAGATGTTATTTTACAAATTGAATTGTTTTAGTTAATCTTATTTCAGTGTTTTTGTTTGTTGAAATCAAACAATGAGAGAAGCTGTATGTGGAAACTGAACAAGTCATATGGAATTAGGAATACACCTAAAACGGAAAAAAAGTAATTGCCTACGTCTCTTTGATGTTTATTCAAGTTAACCGTCATAATGTTGATTGAAAGTTCTTTTCAAAAGCTAATATCTAGAAGAATATTTTCAAATTTTTGAAAATTATGCTTGAAAAATAAAATAATGAGTGACATTTGCAGAAGTGACACTTGGGTCATACGTCACACAGAGCTAAAAAATAAAAAATGGTAAATTGAATCTTAGCTTTATTTTGAAAGACTAATTCAATGATCCCACTTTAAGCATGTGGGAAATTCAACTGAGAAACCCTTCTGAAACATATCCTATAAAAGAACATCGGTGAAAACAGACTCAATTTACACCAGAGTGAATAGAATTGAACTGTATACCCAGAAAATACTCATTTTTTGATCACATTAATAATAGTTTTGGTATGTCTGAAACTCATGGTGTATTGAAAATATCTGCAAGAAGGATTTTTAAAAAAACGTGAGATCTCATGCAATAAAAGCCTTGTAAATGTATCGAAGCAATTCTGTTTATGCTTAAAAATTGTCTTGTAATAAATAAATGATGTTTATAAATAAATAACTTATTTAATTATAATTGATAAACAAAATATTTGGATTTTTATAAAACCTATCACTAAATTAATAATAAAACTTTTTACAAAATTAATACAGTGTTTATTTTTGTAAAAAGTGTTTAAAGCTGCTTTTTGTTGATCCATCAGTTAATATTATGTCAATATTTCCTTTTGCGCTCTTATTCTGTCATTTTATTGTCAAATATTATTTTTAATTCAAATGGTCATTCATGGTTTAAAGTGTGTTTTTATAGTCTTAATATCCGCATTTTCATTGTTTTTCGTAGATTTTAATAAAAGGGTAATTAAGGATGGTGTTTTACTGAGCTTCTTTCATGCATAGAGTTCTAAAATTGTAAAAACTGTGCGCTAATGAAAAGGCGTGAGAATATTTTTAAAACAAATATCATTATTTTAAGAGTAAGACAATGTTACCCGCTTACTTTGTAAATATATATACGACTTATGTTCTTAGCCCTAAACAGGATGATTTTTTTAATTACTTAAAAAAATTAATTTATATTCCATAGTTATGTTAAATAAAATGAAGTAGGCATATTTGAAAAGAGTGATCTTCAATTTCAAGGGAAACAAATTAGAGGAATAACAAAAGATTAGCATATTAACTATGTAAAAACAGTTTTAAAATTCCACTCTATTCAAACATTAGACAGACAAAGCAAACAGATTAGACGTGCCACCTGTATTGCGTTTGTATTAAATTACGTATAATTTGAAACAGCTGTTGCTGCGTGGAATCTTCTGTAGAAGATAATATTTTTATGTGTTAAGATTATGTTTATTATTCAATTTGCAAATTCTTAAAGTGGCTTGATAGAAGTCAAACTTGATTATGAAAATGACGGCACTGACAATGTCGCCAATCTCATTTTGACGCTTGATAGAAATGTACCAGACATTTTGCTCTATGTATGTAAATATTGTTAACAATTTGAATAGTGAATATATTTGGCGTCAATTTTGTAGAAATTCATTTTTCACAATTAAATGAAACTACCTGATGTAGTATTAATTCTACTTTCTTTAATTTCTTTACCACAACCTAAGTTTCGTTGTATTACAACATCTTCAGGTGAGCTATTAGCAAAGATTTTTGCTAATATGAAGATAAGCTGAAGATGTTGTTATACAACGAAACCTAGGTCGTGGTAAAGAAATTAAAGAAAGTAGAATTAATACTACATCACATAGTTTCATTTAATTGTGAAGTTTGAATAGTAATTGGATTTAAAACTTTCTGTTTATAGTATTCGACTATCTCTCTTTTATTTGCTGATAAAATAATAAAGGATTTATCAAAAATTTAGTACAATAAAGGAATAAAGTGTTACCCTAATAAACACTTATATGAGTTATTTATGACTAAAACTCCATATTTAATCTAAAATATAGTAAGTATTTAAGTCTCTTTGTTATTATAAAATGAGGAATATCTCTCTGAGTACTTACTTTAATTAATCATTAAAGGTGTAGTAATGCTTGATTATTAACAGTTAAAGTAGTTTTACACTAAGTTTTAAGGTTCTGTACCCCAAAAGGGAAAAGAGAACCCTTACAAGATCAGTTCATCAAAAAGAAACCACAATCAGAAATTGTTTGACAAAGAAACTTGAAACTAGTAAAACGATGAACATACTAACCCATATCATAAAGGGGGTATTCAAAAACTTCTTTGTATTTGAATTTTTTTTTATGGGAAAAGTCTAATGGCATGTTTGGATGGGAGTTAAAATATTCTAATGACATATCGCGTCTTGCCATTCAACTAGTTTCACGCCTTGTTGGCTCTGTCCGGCCAAAAAATTTGCAAAAGTTCCTGAAAATTTATATTCATAAAATCCTTATAGTGTTGAAAGATGTGTTCAAATGCAGAAATAGTATAAATCAATCTAGATACATATCCGAAATTTGGTTTCAGGAAAAGTGCAAAAACTCTTTACATGAGTATACAGATGTGACAGCGAAATCAAAGCCATAAAATGAGTCAAGCGCTGACATCTACATTCTAGTGGATGGAAAGTACGCCCAAAACATTTAGCCACTCGGGACTCATTTTCTTTGAAGAACAAATTTTTGTTTTTGTCATCATAGATAATAAAATCGTCAAATATTTGTCAAAAAGGCAAAAAATTAAACGAATAGAGTAATGATTTATCATGTGATTTCATTCTGTGTTTATTTTATGTATTTTTTTATTGTTAACGAATTGATTTAAAAAAAAAATTTGCCTGATATGAGTTTGAAGACATTCAGAGAATTTGGATGTGCCTGTACTAATTCATATATGTCAAGACAAGGAGGCGTTAATTGTGAAAAACCAAAGGTTTAAAGTAAAAATATTCTCTTGTAGAATAAATTTCACAACGGCAAAAATTTATAATTTGGTATAATTGTTATTTTCATTTTTTAACAATTACCGAGTATTCTTCGTAGTCCTCGAACTTATTACACATGCCCATTTCCACACTAATAGTCTAGTTATTTCACGTAATTATTCGTAGACTGTTACCCAAATTGTGAAAAACCAAAGATTTAAAGTAAAAATATTCTCTTGTAGAATAAATTTCACAACGGCTAAAATTTACAAATTGATATAATTGTTATTTTCATTGTTAACAATTACCGAGTACTCTTCGTAGTCCTCGAACTTATTACACACGCCCATTGCCACACTAATAGTCTAGTTATTTCACGTAATTATTCGTAGACTATTACCCAAATTGTGAAAAACCAAAGATTTAAAGTAAAAATATTCACTTGCAGAATAAATTTCACAACGGCAAAAATTTACAAATTGATATAATTGTTATTTTCATTGTTAACAATTACCGAGTACTCTTCGTAGTCCTCGAACTTATTGAACACTCCCATTACCACGCTAATAGTCTAGTTATTTCACGTAATTATTCGTAGACTATTACCCAAATTGCTTACATGTAATGAAAGAACAATGTGCCTACCAACATGGCCGGTTATTGATAAAGGTTTCTTGTGAATATATTACTTAGACTGATACATTCAGGTACTGTCCATTCGACACATTTTAGGCTGTTTTAACCTTTTTAATTTGACGTCAATTGTCTAGTGTAAACTGTTCTACTGATCGGTATCCCCAATGGAAATATAATAGAACCTACGTTATTAATTTTGTTGACATAGATTTTTAAATTACCAAGGTATTACAGAGTTTATACGTATTATAATATATCATCTTTATTGTAATCAGTTTTAAAAGTTTAATTTTATTGTACGATAATATATATAAAAACATTAATGTCCTAGTTAAATACTAGCTACAAGTTTGTTAATTATTAATGAACCCACAATTTACGTTTAAGATATAGAATAAAATTATAATCACGTGGAATGCTAAAGATATGACGTAGTTATCGAAAAATACCACGTCTACTATTCAAACATAACATAATTTTTTTACTGACACACAAATGGCACTACAATGTATTTCGTTCGCAAAAACATAATAAAACCCACGTCTTTTGGGCCTCCAAATAAATGAAATATTGCTCAAAAACAAGTGTACCATATGAAACGTGATATATTTTTATTGAAATAAATATACATCCGATACCATCTGTTTCGAACATTGTTGTCACAAGCTTCTACTGTACCTACGTTTCGCATGTTTACAATTTTAATTGTCGTAAAGAATCACCTTCATGTTGTACATTGGACCAGTTTTTAATGTTATGGAATTTATACCTCCATTTAACAGAATTTGAAATAATTATAGTTGATTTGCTGAAACCTTTTCCCACTGTTTCTACTAATATTATAAATCCGAAAGTTAGTTTTTTTGCCAGTTTCTTTATTTCCTAATAATTCTACAATTAAGCAACAAGTCAGCATATAAATAATTTGGCATGCATATAAATAATATGGCGTAGTAATACATAGGCTATAACAGGCGACTTTGCTCAAATAGAATATTAAATATTACGATAAACATGTTTGTTACTCAGTCACGACTAAATAACTGTATAGATTATCAATACTAAATACGATAGTATGGACACTGTTGTTATTTTCTATTAACATATGGGCTATTTTTTAATCCGACATATATCATAATTTCTGTAAGATGAAACTCTGCATTTTTTACTGAATTGCTAAAACTTTGTAATACAACTACAAACGCTGTTGCTCACGTACATCACAACCCCAAAACTTGTGTCCTATTTTTTTGTGAAAAATCTATGTCAACAAAATTAATAACGTAGGTTCTACTATATTCATAACATAACAAAAATGGTACAAATGATTAGACTGTTGATTAAGACTTCATTTGAGCACTGTTAAACTGTTTTGTTGATATGTCGTTTTAAAGATGTCATATAATTGCAAAGTTTCTTTTATATAACCAAAGTGATTAAACAGGTACTGTAAACTATGATCAATTTCACGCAAAGCCAAGTCACATCTGATGTTTGGATTTCACCAATAGATCTTTAGATTTAAATAGTTTAATATAATTTCTTTTAACCAACAACTTAGGTATTCGTGTGTTACAGCTTATTAGATAGAAGCTTTCCAAAAAGTATTAAGATTAGTCGAGTCTTTAAATGATATTGGTTCGCAAAAATATCACACTACAAATTGTGAGTGCTACAGATTTTCAAGATTACAACACTCATAACCCCAATTGCATTCACAAAACTTTTTTGAGATAATTTTTTGAAAGACTACATTTTCCATTTCTTTTTCTCTCTTTCTTTACCATCATTCATTCGCCTCACAAATTCTCCATAAATTTCTGAGGCAGATTACCTTCGCTCTTATATGAAAGTATGCATATTTAAAAGAAGATTTATTAGCATATATACTTAGAAGAAGTCTCTGATCTCCATTTTACTGCTTGCTAGTTTCAATAACAAGGAACATATTAACACACACACAAGAGTGTCACACAATCACTATTTAATAAATGCCGGAGGTTTCAAGTTGGCACTATTATCATGGAAGACTTTACATTTAACAAACTTATATATTAAGTTGGCAAATAATAAAGTATTCTTCTGCTACTTCTGGCTGGTTATACAAATTTTTCATACATCTCTGGCAGAGTATATAGAGATTATAGTGTTCTGTCTGCTGCTTAATTAACAACTGAGGTTTGATAAGTATAAATCTTGAGAGATAAGAGAATTTGAAGTTCTTCCAAAGTGTTCTTCCCATATTACAATAAAAACCTTTGGTTTTTTTAATATATACTTAAAATTTTGCAAGTGTGTGAGACCAGGGTCAAAACTGTTTAGTTTTTCTCGTTTTACAAGCTTTCAAAAACACCAGCGACTATGCGAGACTTGTCAGTAGCATGTGAAAGCATCTTGGTCACACATATCAACCCCAAAGTGTTAAAAGACTTTGCATACGTAATAGCTCATATCTGCTTTCTGTATTCTGTAGCTTTAACAACTGCAAATTACTAGAACCATGTGAGAGAAACATTGTGCGTCACCTTACGATTCGATACGTACAAAAAATACAGACTTTTTAAAGAACTGTCAGAAAAAATTATACTCATAATTTTTTACCATGACACATAACATCCAGATACTGAAATAGCTGTAGCGAAACAATATAAATACTTAAAGCATGAACATGTGATTAATCAAATAAACACGATTTCCAAACGCAAACCTGAAAATTATTTTCCTCGATATGTAATAGCTCATTTTAACTCTAACTGTGAAGTGGAAAGTTACATCTACCTACTTCTCATGTCATAGTGCTGCCATCTAATGAATGTCAAAATTGGAAATCTTATTTTATAACTGGGAGGGAAAATGATAAAGCCTCATCCACAAATCATGCAACGCTTTTAGGGGAACTACCTCTAAGCTCTTAAAACTGCGATATTTACCTCTAAACAGAGAATTTTTACATACTTGGCATAAACCAGCCTACGTTTACAATGTCAACACACTTAAATGGTAGCCATTTAGGTCGGTATTACCATAGTATGTATGTGCGACACGCCAATTGATATGCCTTTTTTAGCCATCTGTTGTTAACTATTATGTCCACGTCAGACAATCGATTGAAAGAATTGAATAATATTTCACAATTTTTACAAACTATTGCTACAGACGTAGTGGCCAGTCCATAATTATTCGCAGTAGCTTGAGTGCTATCTTCATCAGCTAATAATTGACCGCTTATTAACATATAATACATTTCTTTTTATATTAGCATTATTGCGTTAAGTAAACAAGTTAATAATGTTTCAATTAGTTACCCAAATATTGATATTTCATTAAAGAAGCAAAATTGCTATATGAAATAATATTTTTTGGAAGTGCTGTCTTTAACACACGACTTCATCTACAAGAAAAAAACCAAAAAATTGTTGGGAAATTTAAAAATAATGTTCTTTTGGAAATTACTAAATGGTTTAAGATGTACAGAATCGAGAAATGGCGTGAAAAGAAAGAAACCTCTGCAGTAAATAGCCAAGATACACCAAAAAGATTGTTTTATTCTGGGATAAAAAGTATTTCATGTTTATATCTATGATAAAGCTACATGTTTGCAAAGTGTAACATGAGTTAAGTGAAAATAAAACTAAGACACAATCTCATTTTTGCATTTATAATATTATATAGATAGGATAGTTGGGTATAGAGAAGAGATCACCTCAAAAATATAAAAATGCACCTCTTATATTATTTAGTTAAAACAATTTATACAATATACATACCTTCTACATATAAATGAAATTTGCATTTGCTGTAAAATGTCACACACAAAGATTTACATTGTCTCATTTATTAAGTATGAAAGTTTATACTTATTTTTATTATTATAAGTCTATCAAAACAATTTTTATTAGTATTAAAACTTTCTTTTCAAAAACATAAATACCCATCAAATATTGAATTATGATTATTAATGGACTCAACATTATTTATGATATAAAGGGCATTTCCCTATTAAATTGTTTCTCTCACGCATGCAAACAATTTTAGCAATTTACAACATATTAAGATGAAAGTGAAGTTGATGACAAACAGGTATTTGAGAAAATGCTCGCCATACTGTTTCCCGTGTGGCTTCACAGACTGCGAGAGGGAGAGTCGCAGTTCGTAGGGCTACTTACCTACAGTTTAACCATAAAATCATCTTGCGGATGGCGACGTTGCTTCCGTTCTAAACCGTCATTGATTTACATGATTGTGTTCTTTTTCTTAAGAAAGAAAAATTTTAAGACTACACTTAAAAAGTTTTTGTCATTAGTTTGTTAAATATTTATTTGCAAGTATTTTAATATGGTAAATATTTCTTGATGAAAAAATCTAGTTTTGAAGTGCTAAAATGTGTGCTAAAATCCAGATATAGATAATATTTGATATACTGTAAAAATCATTAGGATCGGTGAAGTTTTAGGGAGAGAGAATCGTAGCTGCTTTTTGTCCAAAAATTCTGTAATTTTTTATGATCTTAAAACAAATCCCATGAAGAAATTTAAGTGTTTTAAGCCTTTATTTCTTTACCCTATATTGGTAACATGAATATTTTACTAGTCTAATGACATATATTAGCGAATCATATAATCATAATTCAATATGTCAAATGAGGTCTAATGCAACCCAAGAGAAGAACGTTAGGTTCACTTACTAAGGGTTATAGTAAAAATTTGTACATTAAAACTTGGACCACACTCTTCTTCTTAGCCATGGACACATCCTTGCACCCATGTGTGACAATATGAACCTTACAAAAAATTGATAAAATAAATAGATATATGTGATATGGCGGTTGCAGTTGTTTACTCCGCCTCACCAGAAGCAGAGGCTTCTTAACTTCTCCACTCTAAGATACTTTATTTTCAACAGTTTCTAATAAAGCTTCACTGAGCATGACCCTCGTCATTGCTGCTTATGATTGTTGTATTCGTCAATTTTAACCTCATATCTAATGGGTGTTTTTTTAAAGGTATACAACTTTAAAATTAAAAAAGCAGATAAAATCATGATATTGACCCTGGTGTTGGCTTTATTGAAAAGGTAATTATATAGTATTTGTGTTTAAATAATATTTCAGGTATATGGGTGCCGCAGCTAGCTTAAATGAAATGTAAACTGAAAGTCCAATTTTCAACCAGTTTTTTGAGCAATAGGCTCATTTTTGGTTGAATGGCCATATTAATAAACAAATTGCTGGATTTGGAGTGAAGAAAATCCATGTGTGGTTATTGAAACACCGTTACATCTAAAAAAAATAGAATTTTATCAATTTTTTTTCATTTTAAATTTGTACACCTCTAAAAAAACACCTGTTACAACTTCCACTATTTTAATAATGTCTCTTTCAATATTTCAATGTCTCCGGTGAAAAAAAAGACTTCATGATTAGAGTCATTGGTCGCAAACTGTTCTAGTTGTTTATCACTGAAAGGCCAGACCTGATTCTACAGTTTTTTTTATCTGCAACTCGACTAAAATTTATACTATAATTCAAACACGATTTTTATAGAAATTACTAACAGTTGAGTACTTACTAGCCACAATTTGTACTCGGGGTAAAAGCAAGATGCATTTCATTACGGAACCATTATATTGTGAGTTCTACTCACGCTTAACAAGATATATTTGATGTCCAATCGCATTACTCACATTGCCTAAATATCTGAAAATATACATAATGTCAGAAAAAGGGTGCTTCCAAGATAGAAGCCTCCTGTAGATAAGCCCACAGGTGAAACGTTGATATTTGAAATGGATAATATACACCACATTAATTGCACAGGTGGTTTCATAAACGAACAGAATGTTGTTGCTAATCCAATATTAATATTGTATCGTAAATTTCTGACGTACATACTAGTATATTACGTGCATATGTATGGGTAGGTCTTACTACCACAGTCTAAGCGTAGTTTCAAAATATAACAGTTCGAAGACAGAATGCCTTATATAGCATTTGATAACAATTTTAATGTCCATAAATTCTATAAATAACCAGATTTCAAGTGAAATTAAAAATAAAGAACAAGAATGATATGTATACATGCTTTAAATTTCATTTTAATTCCTTTGTTTAAGGGGAAACATATAAAAAAAAAAATTTTTTGAAGTTAAACTTCTTGCGGTACTCCCTAGAATAAAAAAATATATGGGAATAAACTATTGTCAGCAGCTGGGAGACATACCATTGGATCTCTTCGTGCAACTTCAGTTTTATCCCGTTCTTTCTTATTATGTCTGCACTCTTAACTATTTTTAACGCTAACCAAAATATATGCATTTGTGAGGCTTGATGATTTGAATTTTTTTTAATTATTGTTCATCTTCAATTCATCTTATTTCATGTCTCATAATTCCATAATTTTATTCTTGTTTTGTGATATTGCTTTTAAAATTTATTTGTTTTATACTAAGTATACAAAAGATAATATTTCTTTTCTGCTCTGTGTCCTCAGGCACACCAACTTTTTTAAAGCTTTAATAATATTATGAAGTAATGTAGAATATTTGAAGATACAGAATTTTTAGATTAAAATAAATGAGAAAGTTTTGAGCTTCAAAGCCGTCTGGGTTGTTAGCAAAGAAAAAATAAACAGAAAATCATAATCAATAAAAAAAATTGAGACAATAAACTGGCCTGGCGGCTGCATTATCACATTTTCAGTGTAGCCACATTTTATAAAAAAAATTTTAATATATTTGAAAACAAACTTAATACGGAAACAATTATAAATTGAAGATACGGAAACACTGTACAGTCTTTTCCACTTTGGCACCTTCTTATTTCAACCGATTTTTGTACAAGACTTACAAAATAGCAGGAGCGTATGCTCCTTCTTAAAACTTCTTACAACATAACGCCAAAAAATTAATTCAATACTTTTTTCAGAGCTAAAAGAAGTGAACAAAATAAAAAAATCAATAAAATATCTTGAGTGTTTCTTGAGAAAAGTGTACATAAATATAAAAAATCCCAAAAAGGAATTTTCAATTTTCTTTTGTGAGAGTCCAGCAACTTGAGACAATTAATTTTTGTGTATAAAATTGAAATGTATTAGTTAACGAACAAGTAGCAAATATTTAGAATGGCTTGGATAAGTGAAAGCTAATGAAGCATAAATAAAATTCCAAAGGGTACTGTCATATTAAGCTCAGATACCATAACTGCGTTTTGGTTTATTCCGAGATTTGAACTTTGATTATTAAGCTTTGCATATATTATAAGTACTCTTAAATTTTAGTATCATTTTCATAAAGCTCTTATTACAGTTATTTTTAAGCTCACTATGACATAATTAACTATTTAAATCAAGACGTCAAGGTAGCAAAAATGTCAGACACGGCAATTACGATGACAAATAGTGGTGCTACTTTAACAGTTCAACCAGCACTATCAACATTCAGTGACACACATTATTTTGATTTTGATTAGTTACATCCTAACAAATTTTAGTTTTTACTGGAATCTGAATAACCGCCTAAATACAAGGTAGCTGAAATAATATTAACTGGAAGTGGGAAAATGCCGTGTATCGCTTTGAAGCTTAATATTTTGCAAACGGAGCATAATAATCAAAATGTTTATCCTTTCTTTTTGATAGACCTGTCCCATTCCTAAAATGAAAAAGAGGTTTCATTTACAAATTTTAATTTATAGACATTTAGAAGTACGTTTAAAAACTCTGGCAAAATATCATATACATAGGTGTAAAAGAACAGGAACTGTGAATTTATAAAAAATGGACAGATGTGACAATATTATAAGCTTTCTTTATTGGACTTCACAAGTTACAATTGAAATATTTAATAAGCTTTTAAGTATTCCAGTAAATATCTTTATATACCGAAATCTCTTTATATTCTTTATATGCCAAAACCTCTTTATATACCAAAATCTCTTTATATACTGAAATCTCTTAATATGGCGAAATCTCTTTAAGTGCCAGAATTGCAAATAATTTGAAAAAATTACAGGTAAATAAGAAGTTAAGGTTCATATATCTTAAATGTAAACAAGCCTTCATTTGTTTAAAACATTGATTTCCAAAATGAGAGCTCTATGGACCCTGAGAAATTGATCTCGATTTGTCAAATCAACAAGAAAAAACATGGTGGTCCACGAGATGTAAGTGATAGTTCATGTGAGCGGATCCCATTTAGGCAAGTCATTATCAATATTCCGGCATTCTGTAAATGACATAATACACCTAATACGGATTGTGTGTACCGGCTTTCAAAAAATTCCTTTTATATTTGAATTTCACTAGATTCTGAGTTATAATTTCTGGTTTTTATTTCACAAATATAAGTATTTACTTACATTTTCTGATTTGAAATTATCATTTCTGATTCTGATTTCAAAAATACAAGTATTTACTTACATTTTCTGGTTTGGAAGTATAAGTTTAAACGTTTTTTTTCTTTTTTTACAATTGTCCAAACTACCAAACCCTAAAATAATGAGCTGCACTGTGTTAGCTGTGACAAACACAATTGATATTTATATATGTAGAAAAATAAAAAAAAACAGGAACCAGCAAGTGGGCTAGAAGACAAAGAAGTTTATTAACTTATGCTAGGCTTATTAGGTGATATATTATCATCCCCGACTATTCTTTACCAGTACGAAAGAATGTAATTTTAAAGAAATTTTAAATAAATCGCTGAGTTACAAATGAGACAGCAAAGTCCTTTTGATTTCTTCCCCCATCTCAACATAACATTTCATAAATTAGCATATTATTAGCAACAACACGTTTACTCCATATGCAATTGAACAAAAACTATTAAGATTTATAATTTTCATTTATAACTTCCTTATACGGGTACAACCTGCTACATGTATACGCACAAACTTCACACGCACTGTATACGAAGGGGCCCACTCGTGTGGGCACGCACACACACATGCACACTACGTAAACAAAGGTGCCCGCGCAAATGGTAATTAATCAATTTCGCTATTGATTTTTTTGAAAAAAATATTTACATTCTCCGGTTATAATTCGTTTTCTATTATAATGCCACTCTGGCGACTGATCAAACAGCATCGTTTCGAGACCAGTATAAAAGGTGGCCGTCGAGATCTGAACGTTAGTCGCTTCGCTTTTCGACTCCAATTTGTTGAGCCCAATCGCATCAAACGATTGGTGTTCGACTTGCGACATCCGTTGAAATGCGACTGGTTGACTTCACGAAGGTTTTCTTGGTGCTGACGCTCAGTGTGAGTAGTTCAATTTAAATTATTCATCTATCCAGAAAATTTTACCCAAAAGATAAAAATTGTTGTTATGTAGCAACAGCATTCAATTGTATAGTCCAAGCTTTCCTATTCCCGTCTTGTAATAGAATTATAATTTTGTGTTTTAACATTTACGCTTTATTTCAAATAACGAAATGTTCCAAATGTAACTGCATTATTGTAATACTAAGTACAATATTCAAAAGAAAATACTTAGAATAATAAAGTAAGTATTTCCAAGATATTTATACTCAGTAGAAAAGTTTTTAACAAATCGCACACACATTGCAATTTACTCTCATCACAGTCCTCAATCATAATTTATTTTAAATAGACTCGCATTCTTTAAGGAAACCTTTGGGAAAAAGTACAGGATTTAACATTTTAAAATTATTTCCTCTTTAAATGTCCATATAGGTCCTTTACACTATGTAGTATCTCATAATTTTGTCTTCGTCATGTAAATTTAATGCCGATATTAAAAGTTAATCTTTTTAAGAACAATTCATAGTAAAAATTTAATTTGAAATTTTACGTTCTTTTTATTTTTCTCATTTCAGATTCTGAGCGTATCAAGTGACCCTTACCATGGTGAGATTAATTCATAATTTTGTAAATGTTATTATTACACAATATTTTAATAGCTAGTTTATAATTTTTTTTATTTTATTCAAAGTTAACAATTTTTTTAAAAATAACAATCGTGTAGAGCACCTTAAAAGGTCATAAATTTTACTATTATTTGTGCACCTTTTAATTAATTCTTTCCAGATACTCATTAAAATCAAAATTAATTCATTGTTAATGAGCAATTAAATATCACTGTTATTCATTTCATATAATAAACACAAGAATTACGCCACAAGTTACTGGAGAATTAAATTTTTCTTTCACTTAAATCTGGACATAAAATTTACATTAATTAAAAAGAATAAGACTGAAATAAAACGCCAAAATCTACACTCAATAATGCCATAAGAAAATGCCTAATTGAAAATCTTTCTTTACTCAACAGGATATAAAGGAGTACAATATGGACCCGGTAAGTTTCAAAGAGTTACAACAAGTTTAATGAAATAAAATAAAGTGTATCTATAAATATAGTGAAATAAAATAAAGTGTAACTATAACTCTAATGAATTAAAATAAAGCGTAAATATAAATAATAATGAATTAACATGCCTAATTGATCAATTCAATTACTTTTTTGCCTGCTTTATGAATTTGCATTGATGAATTAATTCAATTAGTTTTTTGTGGGAATTTAAAAAATTTGACCTGAAAAATTTGTAACTTATTTTTTTTTTAATTTCCCACCAAAATGTACATGTTTGACTTGTTTTATTAATTCCTGACATATTTTGTTATTTGCAGAAGTTGGAGATTTTTTAAAAGGAATTAAAGTATTTAAGGAACCTACGACCCCCGGTAAGAATTATTTTTATCCCATGTTCTCTTAAAATATTTAGGTTTCAGGGCTCATAAGATATAAGTTAATGTGAATAATAAAGCCACTTGCGCAAACAACAGTACTCAAATATTAGGTGTGTTTGCTATTCACATTTTTATTGGGCTTGTATTAAAATTTAAAATATAAATTAATCATCCTCAATATTTGTAGTTGAAGGTTCCACACCTTCCTATTTTTCAGTTTTAAACAAAAGAATTGATATTTTGAAACTGAATGCTTCAAATGGGGATTTTAATTAACATGTGGCAACATATTAACAAAAATTGTAATTTTTTCACACACCCTGTTGAGTAGGATATAATGTCACTTGAAAAGGTCTTCCAAAATAAAATAGAAGTTCCATTTACCATTTTTCATTTTAAGGTCCTTTTGCGAAATGTTTTGCTTCAATGACGTGCGATGCGTCCCTCTAATTTTTTAATTGTATATTCGTAAAAAAAATTAAAAATTTACTAGAAATCTCAGTTAAAATTTAATACATCAATAAACTTGCTTCAATAGATTGTAAAGACATAGACAACTATAAAACTCTACTTTATACATTTTCAGCTCATTTTTTAAATATATTTTTATTTTTTACAGATGATTCAGGCGAGAACATACACATTTTCGTGCCCAAAAGTAAGTCTCGTAATAAAACACACTTATTTTAGTTAAAAAATCCTTTATTTTGATTAAAATTGAAGTGGTCAGCTTCATTTACATAATTAATTTATTGATCTATGTGTATTTTATGCCATTTTCATCACTAACATACAATTAAACTTATATTTTCAGGCTCGGCGAAAAAGATGGAGTTCTTCGTGGAAACGGAGGACACATCCGAAATCAGCGATAACAGTGTTAGAGTCAAATTTGTCAAACAGACAAGTAAGTAGAAATATAATAAAGCTATT
This sequence comes from Druceiella hillmani, assembly GCA_039881145.1. Taxonomy (NCBI): domain Eukaryota; kingdom Metazoa; phylum Arthropoda; class Insecta; order Lepidoptera; family Hepialidae; genus Druceiella; species Druceiella hillmani. The sequence goes on along the minus strand of JAYKKI010000019.1, from coordinate 22,349,157 downwards.
AATTATTTAATTGTCCCGTATCCAAACAACATTTTCTAAGAGTATCATTTTAAATTTGATTATAGTTTATTTCATTGGAAATATTTCAATTATATCTTTATGTAACAAAATCATCAGCTCAATTACTTTTATAATTAAATGAAAACAAATTTTTAACGAATAGTGTCAAGAAAGGATAATAATGAAATGAACTGTAGCTATGTCGTTTCATTAATTGATAATTTAATTAATTGACAAGCTTGAGCAATAGCTTATTTTCTTAATGATTAAAATTACAATTTTACATTGAAAGAATATTTTCACAATATTAAATAAAAAAAAAGCTTTAAAATATGATTTTAAAAAGGATTTAAAAGCTTTAAAATCATAAAGCCGTATTTACAAAAATACACGTTGACCATCATCTGACAATGTTATCATTTTTTGCTTTGCAGAGAAAGGAGAGGAAGGCTTGAAGATACGTCTTAAAGATGGTAATTTAATTTTATATATATAAACGTTATTACAGATTTTGTATGTGTAGTTATCAGTGATAATAGCCCAATTTCATTAAATATACCGCAGAGTATGAAAAGAAGTTAAGAAAAGAGCATGTTTTTGTTTGATTTTTGAAGAAAAAAAAACAAATAGTTAAAAAATCATTACATACTAGACATTAAGAAGAACTTAAATATATAAGCAACAAATCAATGCTGCAAAATAACTTAAATACTAAGAAAGAGATAAGTTAGAACCATTCTAATGTTATAACCTCTAAATCCTACAACTGTCAAAGTACACAAATTTACTATTTCATTTAACTTAGTTATAAACGCCATATAATCAAAGCTAAAGATAAACTCCGTTATTATTCACAGGTCATAACGACATCGCCACCTTCCGTGATAACAACTGCGTCGATGGTAAGTTTTATTGTATCGTATTAATAAATTGACCGTTCAAAGAACAATTACGAATTTCGACTTTGAAACGGAAACGCATTGTTTTTTTTAAACAGAGGCCGATGGTGATCTTTCTATTGAAATATCTGAGGGCGACGAACCCGATGGCGCTGTACACAATGCACATCATAAACGTCGCAAACCTCCGAAAAGCCGTCGTAAACGTCATCGCAAACACCGTCACAGACATCACCGCAGGCGTCATCACAAACGTCATCACAAACGGCACAAGCGGCGATACCGTAAGATATATTAATTTATATATTTTTAAATTAATTTCTCACGAAGAAATAATACGTCCTTTGCAAATAAATTTCGATTTCGTGTCATCAAAAAGAAAACCTTGTAAAGCGGTCGCAAAAGTCAACCCAAATTGACAACTCTGCTTATTCTTTTGCGGCTATAAATCAAACTTCACTATAGATTAGAAGACTTAGTGGTCGCGTTTCGCCACTAAGTCTTCTGATCTATATCTATATTGCTGTTATAATATAATCATACTGGCTAATATAATTATTGCTGTCATACTAATCAATTAATTTAAAGTAATATAAAGCCGTAATTGTTTTTTAACTGATAAAAATATATAAGTTTGCCTTTAAAGAAAGTAAGCAAAAGCTATTAGAACCGCATGAATGATATACATATACTCCATCATCTAAATATATAAATGTATTTATATCTATGTGAATTCCGCCATATACATATAAATACATATATATTTATATGAAGGAGTATTTGTCCATAGATAATAAATATATACAAATATGTATACAAATAATTTTTTGATCTTAATTTTTTATATGTATTATAAAAAAATTAAGATCAACCCAAAAGTTATATATGAAGTTTTCATTTGTTTTCGAAACTCAGCTATAAAGTAATATACTTCATTTTGTTAAAACAGCTAACTTCAGAACAGGACCGGATGGCAGAAGATACATTCAAGCACCGAGCGGCGACTGGTATCTCGATTATTCTGAAGGTAAGAATTATAACATAGTTATAATTCTTACGACTCATTCTGGTTTTACCCAGAAATTTCAACTCGGGTTTTACCCAGAGAAAAGATTGAAAAACCAATAGAGGAAATCCTCTTAGTCATCTTCATTACCAAAATCTGTTTGTTGAGACAGTTAAAAAAAAGTGTTGTCTATATATTATTTCAATTTCGATAGATAATTTAAGCTGAAAAAATAATATAGATAAATATCTAAAGTGTTTATGACATCCTTCGAAATTGTGATTAGAAATTAAAATCGATAAAAAAATGAGATTCAAAATTCAATTGTGAATGATAAAACGTGTATATATTTTTTTTCAAGTACAATTTTAACTGCCACTAAACAATAACTCTTACTTTCGTGTTTTCCCACAGCATATCCAATCGACTACCCAGACTATATCGATGGAATACCTGGACAACCAGGATACGGTCCAGGTAAAATATAGTTATTAATTCTTCACATCATATGAGATAATAAATACTTATTTCACACAGAAGATGAATAGCAAATGAGTACTATTACAAAACGCGGTTTAGTGGAAAACTCATCACAAAATCTATATCGAAATTAAATTTTCAAATACAAGAATCATAGAGGTTAAAGAAACCAAGCATCAAAGTGAAAAGCATAAGATTGTCTTTTCCTAATTAAAATAATCATATATCAAAATTTATTGCACAGGTCTGAACTTTCAAATAACATAACCATAGCAACAAAGGCAATAACCCGACCATATTTCTATTATACAGCCATGCCTTTTATACTCTTGATTTTGGATTATTCAATAATATACCAATGTTGGGATAACTTTAATTTTTTGGCCTTTCACAAAAACTGCTTTCGGATATTAGCCTAAATACCAAAAATAAAATTTATACACTTCAAATCCAATGAGTTTCTTTAAATTTTTTATAGAATTCAGATTTAAATTTTCAAGGCTTGTATCTCAGGAATGGCAAAGTTTTAAAAATTAGGAAATATATTATCACTAAGCGTTACAAATCAAAAGAGTTCCGAAACCAATGAAACCACTTTTCAATTATAATAAACCCTCAAAAGCTAATAAAGAATACATACAAACGTACACACTTGCAGACTCTAATTTGGTCCATACTACTTTAGAAACACTTTCATCAGTTTGACTAAAGGAAAAAATGCATGCAACTCGATTTTCTGGAAATGAACATCAATACAAAATTAGATTTATAAAGATGGGTATACATTTAATTTTGTATAAGTAGTTAAGATTCCATTATATTTTACAATAGGAGACAAACAGTAAAGAATATATAAGGTTTTTTTTTGTAACCAAAATATTAGATATCCCTTTTTAACTTTTCTTATAATTTTCTATTTATTAGATGGTAGCCCGATCTATGACTATCCAGGATCTCCGGGAGAACCGGGAGAACCAGGATATTTCCCACCCTATGTCTTCACCGAGGACGATTACGACGACCAGGGCTTCTTGAAACGAAGTGCAATTAGACGAGCGCGCAGATATCGTCGTTACCAGCTTTCACTACGTTAGTATAAATTACATGTAACATTTAAAAAACTATTTTTATCTAATGAATCAGTGCAATGATTAAACAAAAGGGCAAAACATGTCATATTTCCTGCATATAAAATAATACCTCAACAAAAATCTCTTCTAACATAAGTTAGTTCTGATAAAATTTATAAATTTTAAACGCGCAACATGTAATCTTCCAACATGAGTAGCAGCAACCTATATGCATCTATATGACGTTGTATTTTAGAAAAATATTTGTCATTTTTATACTGATCAGCTGCAACTTTTTTCCTAGCCACTATAATATACACTTTAATATAGTAAAATTTAAATTCAATTTGTATTCCAGTCAATCCAGATTACATTCCCGGACCCGACGATTATGAGCCTGGAACTTCACCACGAAGTCCCACATTTATAAAAAGACCACGTCGCGGGCAACCAGGAGAACCTGGTTCGCCGGGCTCACCAGGGACCCCAGGAACACCTGGAACGCCAGGTACTGATGGCACCCCAGGGTCCCCAGGAACTGAACCTGATGATGAAAATGAACCAGACGGAAGTCCGCGTAGCCCCACATTCATAAGGAGACAGAGAAGACAACGACGTAGGCGATCACGTAGACCACGTAGACCAAGAAGATCACGAAGACCAAGTAGACGACGAGGGCCAGGTAGACGACCACGCAGGCCACGTAGCCCAACATTTATAGCAAAACCACGTGGACCACGCAGACCACGCGGGCCAGGTGGCAGACGACCACGTGGACCAAGGGGTAGGAGACCAAGAAAACCAAGGCGAGGAACACCTGGAAGACCTGGAACGCCAGGTACACCAGGAACACCAGGTACGCCTGGAACTCCAGGAACTGAGCCGGAAGATGAAGATGATGAACCGGGAGCACCACGCGGCCCTGGTGGCAGACGACCACGCGGACCACGCAGACCAGGTAGCAAGCGACCACGTGGACCACGTGGACCGCGAGGACCACGCGGACCGGGAGGCAGGCGCCCAAGGGGACCAAGGGGGCCACGCGGACCAGGCAGTAGACGACCTCGCGGACCAGGAGGCAAACGTCCACGTAGCCCAACATTTATAAGAAAACCACGTGTACCAGGCGGCAAACGACCTCGAGGCCCAGGTGGTAAGAAACCACGTGGACCACGCGGTCCACGAGGACCACGTAGACCACGTGGACCAGGTGGAAAGCGACCACGCGGACCCGGTGGCAGAAGACCAAGAAAACCAAGACGTGGAACACCTGGAAGACCTGGAACTCCAGGTATACCAGGTACACCAGGAACACCAGGAACGCCTGGAACTCCAGGAAGTGAGCCCGATGATGAAGATGACAAGCCGGGAGCACCACGCGGCCCTGGTGGCAGACGACCACGCAGACCACGAGGACCACGCGGACCAGGTAGCAAGCGACCACGTGGACCACGTGGACCGGGAGGCAGGCGCCCAAGGGGACCAAGGGGGCCACGCGAACCACGCGGACCAGGCAGCAAACGACCTCGCGGACCAGGTGGCAAACGTCCACGCAGCCCAACATTTATAAGAAAACCACGTGGACCAGGTGGCAAACGACCTCGTAGCCCAGGTGGTAAGAGACCACGCGGACCACGCGGCCCACGAGGACCACGCAAACCACGCGGGCCAGGTGGACCACGGGGACCACGCGGACCGGGAGGCAAGCGTCCAAGGGGACCAAAGGGACCACGCGGACCACGCGGACCACGCGGCCCACGAGGACCACGCAGACCACGCGGGCCAGGTGGAAAGCGACCACGTGGACCGGGCGGCAGAAGACCAAGAAAACCGAGACGTGGAACACCTGGAAGACCTGGAACTCCAGGTATACCAGGAACACCAGGAACACCAGGTACGCCTGGAACTCCAGGAACTGAGCCCGATGATGAAGATGACGAACCAGGAGCACCAGGGAGACGTCCGCGAAGCCCTTCGTACATAAGAAGACCACGAAGACATGGAGGCAGGCGACCACGCGGTCCTGGCGGCAGACGTCCACGCGGACCACGAGGACCACGCGGGCCAGGTAGCAGGCGACCACGTGGACCACGTGGACCGCGAGGACCACGTGGACCAGGAGGCAGGCGCCCAAGGGGTCCAAAGGGTCCACGAGGACCACGCGGACCACGAAGACCAGGCGGCAGGCGACCTCGCGGACCAGGTGGCAGACGACCACGCAGCCCAACATTTATAAGAAAACCACGTGGACCAGGTGGCAAACGACCTCGTGGCCCAGGTGGTAAGAGACCACGCGGACCACGCGGCCCACGAGGACCACGCGGCCCACGAGGACCACGCAAACCACGCGGGCCAAGTGGACCACGGGGACCACGCGGACCGGGAGGCAAGCGTCCAAGAGGACCAAAGGGACCACGCGGGCCACGCGGCCCACGAGGTCCACGCAGACCACGCGGGCCAGGTGGAAAGCGACCACGTGGACCGGGCGGCAGAAGACCAAGAAAACCGAGACGTGGAACACCTGGAACACCTGGAACTCCAGGTATACCAGGTACACCAGGAACACCAGGTACGCCTGGAACTCCAGGAACTGAGCCCGATGATGAAGATGACGAACCAGGAGCACCAGGGAGACGTCCGCGAAGCCCTTCGTACATAAGAAGACCACGAAGACATGGAGGCAGGCGACCACGCGGTCCTGGCGGCAGACGTCCACGCGGACCACGAGGACCACGCGGGCCAGGTAGCAGGCGACCACGTGGACCACGTGGACCGCGAGGACCACGTGGACCAGGAGGCAGGCGCCCAAGGGGTCCAAAGGGTCCACGAGGACCACGCGGACCACGAAGACCAGGCGGCAGGCGACCTCGCGGACCAGGTGGCAGACGACCACGCAGCCCAACATTTATAAGAAAACCACGTGGACCAGGTGGCAAACGACCTCGTAGCCCAGGTGGTAAGAGACCACGCGGACCACGCGGCCCACGAGGACCACGCGGCCCACGAGGACCACGCAAACCACGCGGGCCAAGTGGACCACGGGGACCACGCGGACCGGGAGGCAAGCGTCCAAGAGGACCAAAGGGACCACGCGGGCCACGCGGCCCACGAGGTCCACGCAGACCACGCGGGCCAGGTGGAAAGCGACCACGTGGACCGGGCGGCAGAAGACCAAGAAAACCGAGACGTGGAACACCTGGAACACCTGGAACTCCAGGTATACCAGGTACACCAGGAACACCAGGTACGCCTGGAACTCCAGGAACTGAGCCCGATGATGAAGATGACGAACCAGGAGCACCAGGGAGACGTCCGCGAAGCCCTTCGTACATAAGAAGACCACGAAGACATGGAGGCAGGCGACCACGCGGTCCTGGCGGCAGACGTCCACGCGGACCACGAGGACCACGCGGGCCAGGTAGCAGGCGACCACGTGGACCACGTGGACCGCGAGGACCACGAGGACCAGGAGGCAGGCGCCCAAGGGGTCCAAAGGGTCCACGAGGACCACGTGGACCACGAAGACCAGGCGGCAGGCGACCTCGCGGACCAGGTGGCAGACGTCCACGCAGCCCAACATTTATAAGAAAACCACGTGGACCAGGAGGCAAACGACCTCGTGGCCCAGGTGGTAAGAGACCACGCGGACCACGTGGCCCACGAGGACCACGCAAACCACGCGGGCCAAGTAGACCACGGGGACCACGCGGACCGGGAGGCAAGCGTCCAAGAGGACCAAAGGGACCACGCGGGCCACGCGGCCCACGAGGTCCACGCAGACCACGCGGGCCAGGTGGAAAGCGACCACGTGGACCGGGCGGCAGAAGACCAAGAAAACCGAGACGTGGAACACCTGGAAGACCTGGAACTCCAGGTATACCAGGAACACCAGGAACACCAGGTACGCCTGGAACTCCAGGAACTGAGCCCGATGATGAAGATGACGAACCAGGAGCACCAGGGAGACGTCCGCGAAGCCCTTCGTACATAAGAAGACCACGAAGACATGGAGGCAGGCGACCACGCGGTCCTGGCGGCAGACGTCCACGCGGACCACGAGGACCACGCGGGCCAGGTAGCAGGCGACCACGTGGACCACGTGGACCGCGAGGACCACGAGGACCAGGAGGCAGGCGCCCAAGGGGTCCAAAGGGTCCACGAGGACCACGCGGACCACGAAGACCAGGCGGCAGGCGACCTCGCGGACCAGGTGGCAGACGTCCACGCAGCCCAACATTTATAAGAAAACCACGTGGACCAGGTGGCAAACGACCTCGTGGCCCAGGTGGTAAGAGACCACGCGGACCACGTGGCCCACGAGGACCACGCAAACCACGCGGACCAGGTGGACCACGGGGACCACGCGGACCGGGAGGCAAGCGTCCAAGGGGACCAAAGGGACCACGCGGACCACGCGGACCACGCGGCCCACGAGGACCACGCAGACCACGCGGGCCAGGTGGAAAGCGACCACGTGGACCGGGCGGCAGAAGACCAAGAAAACCGAGACGTGGAACACCTGGAAGACCTGGAACTCCAGGTATACCAGGTACACCAGGAACACCAGGTACGCCTGGAACTCCAGGAACTGAGCCCGATGATGAAGATGACGAACCAGGAGCACCAGGGAGACGTCCGCGAAGCCCTTCGTACATAAGAAGACCACGAAGACATGGACGCAGACGACCACGCGGTCCTGGCGGCAGACGTCCACGCGGACCACGAGGACCACGCGGGCCAGGTAGCAGGCGACCACGTGGACCACGTGGACCGCGAGGACCACGTGGACCAGGAGGCAGGCGCCCAAGGGGTCCAAAGGGTCCACGAGGACCACGCGGACCACGAAGACCAGGCGGCAGGCGACCTCGCGGACCAGGTGGCAGACGACCACGCAGCCCAACATTTATAAGAAAACCACGTGGACCAGGTGGCAAACGACCTCGTAGCCCAGGTGGTAAGAGACCACGCGGACCACGCGGCCCACGAGGACCACGCAAACCACGCGGGCCAGGTGGACCACGGGGACCACGCGGACCGGGAGGCAAGCGTCCAAGAGGACCAAAGGGACCACGCGGACCACGCGGACCACGCGGCCCACGGGGACCACGCGGGCCAGGTGGAAAGCGACCACGTGGACCGGGCGGCAGAAGACCAAGAAAACCGAGACGTGGAACACCTGGAAGACCTGGAACTCCAGGTATACCAGGTACACCAGGAACACCAGGTACGCCTGGAACTCCAGGAACTGAGCCCGATGATGAAGATGACGGACCAGGAGCACCAGGGAGACGTCCGCGAAGCCCTTCGTACATAAGAAGACCACGAAGACATGGACGCAGACGACCACGCGGTCCTGGCGGCAGACGTCCACGCGGACCACGAGGACCACGTGGGCCAGGTAGCAGGCGACCACGTGGACCACGTGGACCACGTGGACCAGGAGGCAGGCGCCCAAGGGGTCCAAAGGGTCCACGAGGACCACGCGGACCACGAAGACCAGGCGGCAGGCGACCTCGCGGACCAGGTGGCAGACGACCACGCAGCCCAACATTTATAAGAAAACCACGTGGACCAGGTGGCAAACGACCTCGTAGCCCAGGTGGTAAGAGACCACGCGGACCACGCGGCCCACGAGGACCACGCAAACCACGCGGGCCACGCAAACCACGCGGGCCACGCAAACCACGCGGGCCAAGTGGACCACGGGGACCACGCGGACCGGGAGGCAAGCGTCCAAGGGGACCAAAGGGACCACGCGGACCACGCGGACCACGCGGCCCACGAGGACCACGCAGACCACGCGGGCCAGGTGGAAAGCGACCACGTGGACCGGGCGGCAGAAGACCAAGAAAACCGAGACGTGGAACACCTGGAAGACCTGGAACTCCAGGTATACCAGGAACACCAGGAACACCAGGTACGCCTGGAACTCCAGGAACTGAGCCCGATGATGAAGATGACGAACCAGGAGCACCAGGGAGACGTCCGCGAAGCCCTTCGTACATAAGAAGACCACGAAGACATGGAGGCAGGCGACCACGCGGTCCTGGCGGCAGACGTCCACGCGGACCACGAGGACCACGCGGGCCAGGTAGCAGGCGACCACGTGGACCACGTGGACCGCGAGGACCACGTGGACCAGGAGGCAGGCGCCCAAGGGGTCCAAAGGGTCCACGAGGACCACGCGGACCACGAAGACCAGGCGGCAGGCGACCTCGCGGACCAGGTGGCAGACGACCACGCAGCCCAACATTTATAAGAAAACCACGTGGACCAGGTGGCAAACGACCTCGTGGCCCAGGTGGTAAGAGACCACGCGGACCACGCGGCCCACGCGGCCCACGAGGACCACGCAAACCACGCGGGCCAGGTGGACCACGGGGACCACGCGGACCGGGAGGCAAGCGTCCAAGGGGACCAAAGGGACCACGCGGACCACGCAGACCACGCGGCCCACGAGGACCACGCAGACCACGCGGGCCAGGTGGAAAGCGACCACGTGGACCGGGCGGCAGAAGACCAAGAAAACCGAGACGTGGAACACCTGGAAGACCTGGAACTCCAGGTATACCAGGTACACCAGGAACACCAGGTACGCCTGGAACTCCAGGAACTGAGCCCGATGATGAAGATGACGAACCAGGAGCGCCAGGGAGACGTCCGCGAAGCCCTTCGTACATAAGAAGACCACGAAGACATGGACGCAGGCGACCACGCGGTCCTGGCGGCAGACGTCCACGCGGACCACGAGGACCACGCGGGCCAGGTAGCAGGCGACCACGTGGACCACGTGGACCGCGAGGACCACGAGGACCAGGAGGCAGGCGCCCAAGGGGTCCAAAGGGTCCACGAGGACCACGCGGACCACGAAGACCAGGCGGCAGGCGACCTCGCGGACCAGGTGGCAGACGACCACGCAGCCCAACATTTATAAGAAAACCACGTGGACCAGGTGGCAAACGACCTCGTGGCCCAGGTGGTAAGAGACCACGCGGACCACGCGGCCCACGAGGACCACGCGGCCCACGAGGGCCACGCAAACCACGCGGGCCAGGTGGACCACGGGGACCACGCGGACCGGGAGGCAAGCGTCCAAGAGGACCAAAGGGACCACGCGGACCACGCGGACCACGCGGCCCACGGGGACCACGCAGACCACGCGGGCCAGGTGGAAAGCGACCACGTGGACCGGGCGGCAGAAGACCAAGAAAACCGAGACGTGGAACACCTGGAAGACCTGGAACTCCAGGTATACCAGGTACACCAGGAACACCAGGTACGCCTGGAACTCCAGGAACTGAGCCCGATGATGAAGATGACGAACCAGGAGCGCCAGGAAGACGTCCGCGAAGCCCTTCGTACATAAGAAGACCACGAAGACATGGACGCAGGCGACCACGCGGTCCTGGCGGCAGACGTCCACGCGGACCACGAGGACCACGCGGGCCAGGTAGCAGGCGACCACGTGGACCACGTGGACCGCGAGGACCACGAGGACCAGGAGGCAGGCGCCCAAGGGGTCCAAAGGGTCCACGAGGACCACGCGGACCACGAAGACCAGGCGGCAGGCGACCTCGCGGACCAGGTGGCAGACGTCCACGCAGCCCAACATTTATAAGAAAACCACGTGGACCAGGTGGCAAACGACCTCGTGGCCCAGGTGGTAAGAGACCACGCGGACCACGCGGTCCACGAGGACCGCGCAGACCACGCGGGCCAGGTGGAAAGCGACCACGTGGACCGGGCGGCAGAAGACCAAGAAAACCGAGACGTGGAACACCTGGAAGACCTGGAACTCCAGGTATACCAGGTACACCAGGAACACCAGGTACGCCTGGAACTCCAGGAACTGAGCCCGATGATGAAGATGACGAACCAGGAGCGCCAGGAAGACGTCCGCGAAGCCCTTCGTACATAAGAAGACCACGAAGACATGGACGCAGGCGACCACGCGGTCCTGGCGGCAGACGTCCACGCGGACCACGAGGACCACGCGGGCCAGGTAGCAGGCGACCACGTGGACCACGTGGACCGCGAGGACCACGAGGACCAGGAGGCAGGCGCCCAAGGGGTCCAAAGGGTCCACGAGGACCACGCGGACCACGAAGACCAGGCGGCAGGCGACCTCGCGGACCAGGTGGCAGACGTCCACGCAGCCCAACATTTATAAGAAAACCACGTGGACCAGGTGGCAAACGACCTCGTGGCCCAGGTGGTAAGAGACCACGCGGACCACGCGGTCCACGAGGACCGCGCAGACCACGCGGGCCAGGTGGAAAGCGACCACGTGGACCGGGCGGCAGAAGACCAAGAAAACCGAGACGTGGAACACCTGGAAGACCTGGAACTCCAGGTATACCAGGTACACCAGGAACACCAGGTACGCCTGGAACTCCAGGAACTGAGCCCGATGATGAAGATGACGAACCAGGAGCACCAGGGAGACGTCCGCGAAGCCCCTCGTACATAAGAAGACCACGAAGACATGGACGCAGGCGACCACGCGGTCCTGGTGGCAGACGACCACGCGGACCACGAGGACCACGCGGACCAGGTAGCAGGCGACCACGTGGACCACGGGGACCGCGAGGACCACGCGGACCACGCAGACCAGGCGGTAGGCGACCTCGCGGACCAGGTGGCAAACGTCCACGCAGCCCAACATTTATAGGTAGAATACCACGCGGACCCCGTATACCACGCGGACCACGAGGACCACGCGGACCTCGTGGACCACGCGGACCACGCAAGCCAAGTAGACCAAGACCTGTTCGTAAACCAAAACCAGGTCGTAAGCCAAAACCAGGCACTAAACCAAAACCAGGCACTAAACCAAAACCAGGCACTAAACCAAAACCAGGCACTAAACCAAAACCAGGCACTAAACCAAAACCAGGCACTAAACCAAAACCAGGCACTAAACCAAAACCAGGTACTAAGCCAAAACCAGGTGATAAACCAGGAACGAATATTGACATCGACATAACAATAGGGTCAGGCCAAGAACCAGGTGAGTGTAAAAAATAGGGTCTCTGTTTTATTTGATATGTTTCCTAATAATTGTAACCACCAAATCAAGGTATTGCATTTTTTGTAAACATTCCATTTGGTATATTTTACAGAAACACCTAAACCTAGAACGTATGGCAGCGGACCCGTATGCGTATGCTACGCTTCGAAGGACGATGTTCCTGAGAGTGCCCGAATACTGATTGAATCTGAAGAACCCGAAGCATGAATTCAGACGAGGAAGAGCACGGGAGCGAGGACTATATTTAAGTTACCGTTATAATTAAAAGCATTTGTCAATACAGCAAAATGAAATGATAAAATGTGTAAAAATTTATTGGTTCTTTCCATTTGATATATTTTTTAATTCTCTTACATTGTATGTAAACAAATGAAACAATAAAGTGTTGTGTTGAAATTTGTGTATTGTAATTTGAGTGCAGAAGACCTTTTTCTAGGTCCTAAAGGTTTTTGGTCTAGGCTTAAATCATATAGTTTAGTTCAGAATGCAGTTCTTCAAGTTTGAAAAAATTAAATTATTTTACAAAGTCTCTTTTATTTCACTGACAATTTAACTTCAAATGACAATTGTTAATGTGTTGTGTTTCTGGTATTTTCTCCCAATCTGAGAAACTACACAAAAGTTACTTCTTTCCTATGTGAATTAGGCAAATTACGCGAATGATAAAAACAAATGAGGGAATGACATAGGGTGACTAGAGAAAGCTGGTGAAAAATTAGAAGAATTTGTAAAAAATTAGCGAGTTATGACTTTCTAAACTTAATCATGAGGATCGAGTGTTGATGTCTTGCTGTCTCATTCGCTCTCAGAGAAGACAATACATTTTTTCCGTTATTTTTACAATGGAACCTTCCTTCCTACGACATTTCAATATTTTAAGTCAATATAAAGTAGCCTTAGCAGTTTTCATATTGAAGTGCATGGACCTAATAACCATTTAGGTCTATGTTTAAAAGGTCATATTTTTTTATTTTATTTTTCTCAAATAGGACTATTAAAATCTCTTTTGACATGTTACGATTTAACTTCTAATTATTAAGAATAAATATCCTTATTGTCTATACGTATATATACAAATAATCAATTAATCCCTGTCAACGAGGGTCAGAATGTGCATTTTACACTATACCACACACTATAATGACCTCCACACATATTTATCTTCAACATAATCCCTGACGCTATAATAAGCCTTTGAGATAAGCACGTGTTTAACATGTGTTTTAAATTTCGTTTTAGGAAGATTTATTGTGTCCTCAGGTACCCTTTTAAAAAAGTGAACACCTTTACCCAGGAAAAACTCATTATTAATTTGTGATCTAAATTTGTGATTATGAATTTTATTTTTATTTCTTGTATTACGAGTATAGTCATGAGACCCTTTAACAAACAAATTGAAATTCTTTTTAACATACAATAGGTTCTCTTAGATGTATAACGACAGCAAGGTCAGAATATTTGTATCTTTAAATAGATCTTTTACTGATTCTAGAGATTTCATATTATGTATTGCTCGGACTGTCCTCTTGTAAAATAAAAATACTTTTAATATCTGCAGCACTGCCTCACAGCATCTACTTTTATCTGTGATGCAGTGCTGCAGATTTAAAAATACTTTTAATATCTGCAGCACTGCCTCACAGATCTTTTACTGATTCTAGAGATTTCATATTATGTATTGCTCGGACTGTCCTCTTGTAAAATAAAAATAATTTTAATATCTGCAGTACTGCCTCACAGCATACGACATAATGCTGTGGAAATATGCAAAATAAACTAACCTGGCGCCGCCGCACAGCAATTAAAACGCAAATCCAAAAATTTTAAAAGAGCAAATTGCAAATAAAATAAATCTAAAAATCTTCCTTCCTTACTGAAGCAGAAGATACAATTCCTCGTAAGACCCCTCTCAGTTCTCTTTCACAAGCAAATTCTGATTTACTACCAGCATCCCCGACTTCATCTTTTTCATCCCACCCTCCGAATTACTTTGAGGGTCGCTTATATGTCTCTGGCGACCTTGGATCATTTATTGTACATGTTCAAAGAAAAGAACCCCAGTCCAAATCCCAAACCTCATTTTAGTCAATTAAATTTTGTTCAGTCTTAAAAAAATATCACGTCGATGGCTTAACCCAATACGGAATTAAACGAATTGGCAGAAACAGGATTTCGTTGAAATTTTCACGGCGGATGCCGCCAACCGTTTCGTAAGCCACTCTGTTCATCCCCTCCTTTAACGCCAGTCGTATGGTCATTATGCGCAATGTTTCAATCGATTGGTCTAACGAGGTGGCATAGAAGTCCCAGAAGAGTGCAACAAGGTTATTAAAATCCGCTGGTTAAACCTTAAAAAAATGATCGATGACCAACCCAAATATTTTCCATTGGAGACGATGGCCATCACTTTTGATGGCCAAGTTCGCCCAACATATATTTATGGCATATTTCTTGCTTCCAATTTCGAAATATGAATTCCCTACGATTCAATGCTTCAAATGTTGTAGGTTTGGACATATTGCTGAAAAATGTCGATCTTCCGAGCATTATTTCCGATGTGGTGAAGGTCACGTCGGAAGAATCTGCCCTCTTCTATTGACAAGGCAAAATGTGCCTTTTTTACTGGAAATCATGATTCCACTAATAGAGTTTGTCCGGAATTCCGAAGACAAAAAAGGTTAAATTTGAGATATCCGAAAGAGACATATCCTATGCGGAAACGTCTAAAATGGTCCCTTCTGCAAAAAAAAACACACACCTCAGTTGCAGCTCAACCCCGCCAATTCTTCCTTCTCCCAATTCTTTCCAAAATTTGTTCGACCTGCCAACTCTTCTCACAAAAAATTGCTACTCCGAAACCTCGACCCCACTCTTCGATATGTCCCAACCAAGGCTATGGCCGCTCGGCTCTAGAACAAACCTAGACAGACTTCTGAATTCCTCAGCCTGAAAACGGCTGCGGCCTTAATCAACAACCTTCAGTTAAAACTCCTTCTTCTACGAGTATTGTTCAATTTCTATTGACTACTTCGGTTAAAATTCTAAATTCCCCAATCAAATACCGTCCAACATTGCCTCCTCTCTTCGATCCCTTGTTTCTTCGACCCAACAGTGGCGAGGGTCTTGCATTGGAATAGTCGCAGCGTTATTTCCAACAAAGCAGATCTTCGTCACCTCATTGTCAAGTATTCCACGTCCGTGGAATCTTTATGAAGTCAGGATTCCATTTTAAGATCCGATGCTATGCCTGTCTACGGGATGATAGAGCGGATAGGAAGAGCGGATCCGCCTTATTACTTGACAAATCCCTTCCTTCTCCCAGATTCCTTTTGATTCCAAAGCCATGGAAAAGTCAAATAATAAATCCTATTCTCAATATTGTTGTTGCGAGAGTCAAAGATATCACCATCTTCTCCATATACGTCTCTCTTCCAGCATGTCTTGTAGTATTAGAACTACGAGATATTTTAACTTCGGTTCCTGGCCCATATATTATTCTGGGAGATTTGAGTGCTCACCCGTCTTGGGGTTCCTCCCGAAGCAACCCCTAGGGGTTTCCTTGGCGGAATTACAGGACAACTTTGGCCTGTGCTTACTGAATGATGGTTTTCCAACAAGATTTCTTGTCCCATTTCAGAACCCGAGCTCAGTAGATGTCTCCCTTTGTACCTCATCCTTGGCATTCTTAGCTTCCTGGAATATTCTATCTGTCTTTTGGAAGCGACCTTTTCCCCATTCTCATTTCTTTCCCTCGTTTAAATTTAGATAATGGAATAATTACCCCCCCCCCTTCAAAAGTACAACCTGCTTAGGGCAAATTGAGTGAAATTCCGCACTGTCTTCAATGTATAAGTGGATTCCCTCCTTCCGGTGGATCTGGATAGCATTGACTCTTGCTGTGGTCAATTTGTAAGGGCTGCAGACCTATCCTCTCGGAACTTTATCCCATTTAAGAGATTTAACCACCACTACATAACCTTTCCCCCCTGCTGGGATAGAGATTGCTCTATGGCGGTTAAAGCCCCCAAAGAGGCTGAAGCGATATATAATTCTAATATGTCGGAAGCAAACTTCCCCTTGTTTTGATAGACCCTAGCATAGACTAAACGAATTCTCCTTAAAAGAGAAGGAAGGCTGGAAGAAATTCTGTCACCCCCTTTCTACTTTTACTCCCTCTCTTGTCGTCTGGTCTAATATAAAACGCTTTCGATCTATTTTTCAGTCTGATCTTCCCAAATCCGTACACGAGAATCGGGTAGATCAATTTTTAAGTAAGATTGCTCCCCCATCCGTCCTAAATTTAGATGTAATACCCTTCAAATATAATTTTACTAGCGCCAACCATTTTTTAGAAGAGGATATATCCATTAATGAATTGGATTACACCTTGCATTACCTTAAGAACTCTTCTCCTGGTATTGATTGAATGTCATATTCAATGGTGAAAAATACTTTACTATCTACCCGTTGGTATATTTTATCCCTCATCAACTATATGTTCAAATCAGGTTATATTCCAAAGTCATGGAAAATTCAAATAATGATTATTTCCATTCTCAAATCTCATTAAGATCTCATTGTACTGACCCATAACTCTTTCTTCTGTTTTAGCAATTTTGCGACACCTAATTAAGAATCGAATAGAATTGTTTACAGAACACCATTTCATCTTTCCAAACGACCAATTTGGCTTCAAAAGAGCTAAAAGTACGATGGAAAATCTCAGCGTCCTAACCATTAACATCAGACTTGCCTTGTCTCAACAAGAGTTCCTCGTTGCTGCTTTTTTTAGATCTTTCTTCAGCCCACGATAACGTAAGCCTTCCAATCGTCAAGAAAATTCTTCACAGCTTTGAGATCCCGGTCAAGATTACAAATTTCTTCTTCAATTTTCTTTTAGAAAGATCTATTATTCTTAGAACCCTCGGATTCCTTCCCTTAACAAAAACTATATGGAGTGGTCTTCCACGAGGCTCTGTTTTAATTCCCTTACTTTTTAATATTTAATTCTATATGATCCACTCAACAGCAGATCCCTTCTGTCGTGTTTTACAATACGCTGATGATCGGCTTTTATATTCTTCTGATAAGTCAATAATGGTTGTCGAAAATGCTTTGAACTTTGCCTTTGTTAACCTAAACAAATGGGCTAACTTTAATGCTGTGGATTCATCTCCTTTTAAAAGCACTGTAGTGGTCTTCTCGAGAAGGAGAAATGCTCCACTTTTATTTATTTCTTATAATTCCTCCCCGATCCTTAATCTTTCCAATACCAAATTCTTATATACTTAAGAATTTGGTATTGGAAAGGTTGACCTAGACTCAAAATTAATTGGAACATTCACATTTAACATGTCATCTCCCGATGCTATGCTAATATGAATATTCCCCGCAAACTTTCTGGAGTGTGTTGGGGCTAACACCCTACTACATTGAAGTTATAATAATGCTCTAGTCCGTAGTCATCTAGACTATAGTTCATTTCTCCTTGATCCAATTTCCAAATCCATTGCCACTAAATTGACTGACTCAAACACTATCATAGCGGGCGCAATGAAATCCAGTCCCATAAATGCCCTACAAGTGGAATGTGTTGCTCTTCCTTTATACCTCCGGCAACAATACCCAGCTGATCGTTATCTACTGAAGGCACCTAGGTTTCCTACTCACCCCATTTTTCCAAAACTCACCCTCGTCTCTAGGCTTTTTGAACATGCTTCTTTTGCCTTTTTTTGGACTAAGATCCGACCTCCTCTTATCGTTAGCTTCCAAAGATTCAAATCCCTTTCTAACACCGTTTATCGATATTCATCTCTCCCTATCTATCGTTCTCCATTTGACTCGGTATTTCATATTCAGATGGCTATGTCGGAGCGTCATTTTACTGTCCAACCACCACTCACTCGGCATACTTCCGCCTTCCTAGAAATGTGGAAGCCTTGAGTTAGGCTCTACTCAAAAAGATTCGCAGGCATCTTCTCTGATTCCTTAAGTTGCTTACAGTCTCTTCTCGCTAATCCTTTTTCTTTGAACGTTAGCTTCCTGATTCTCCAGATCTTCGAACGATAGCTTCCTGATTCCCAACTTACACATGATTTGGAGAGATCGGGATCCGATGTCATTCTTGCATGAATCCCTAGCCGCAGTGACATATTGGGTAATGAAATAGTCGACACAAAATTCGGTTCGCGACCGTGAACGGGGATCCATGTTTCACTATTAATTTCATTGAATATCTCCTTCCCCTCACTCATCCCTGGTTGACATCTTACTGGCAGAGGCGTGAGAAAGGTCATCCCAGATTACGGGTGCGGTATATTTCCAGATCCAATATTTTATACCCTCAAAACCTCGGTTTTCAAAATTCACCGTTTCTCGAAAGGAAACCTCTGTGGTATCTCGCACACGTTTGGGCCAGTGTTCCGTTCCTGTCAATTTGGCTTGGCTACATGTCAGAGAATCTCCAATTTACGACTGTGAGTTTGGGGAAAGTGATCTAAATCATTTCATTTTTTTCATGTCCATTAAATAATACATTTCCTACTTTATTTACAAATGATTAAAATACAACATTCAATTGCCCATTAAGATAAGATCAATTTAATATATTGCCAACAAACTCACTCTATGATTAATAATTCAGTACATCAGAAAGAACGACATCAAAATATAGAATCTTTTATATTTATATTCGTATTTATTTTTGTTTTCATGGTTGTTTGTGTTTACATATGCTTATTTTGTACTCCTCTGTATGTTGTAATTTAATATTTTTCTTCATTTTATTTAACTGTAGTGAACCTCTTACTTAATTTTTGTTTTACTATATTTATTTTTTTGTTAACAAGCAACAATGACAGATATCCGAAATATGATTTAATCACTGCATAGCCTTTTCTCCACACTTAACATTGACAAAGGTTCTCTATGGAGGGAACAAACGCCATATTATGAAAGATAAAGATACCTTGCACTGTTTAAGCAGTATTCTCTGACTTTTTTTACATTTATTATCACTCCTCTGCCTAAATAAATCTCAGCCAAATTCTATATAAACCTATAATTTTCTTCAAAGTATGGGCTTTCTAACACAAAAAGTCTTCAATTTTCTTTCGACTATCTTAAATCGCTAATTATATAAAATATTATAAAACAAAGTTTCTTAAGCAATGTTCCCGGTTAATAGATACAATATGTAATGGGCGACATTGCCTTAGTTTTGTTATTTTACATAAGCGCCTTCAGCTAGATAGCTTTGCAATTCTATCGTATCTTACTAGGAGTACCTTGTAATGAAAGATTTAAAGGACATTTCAAATGGATTAAATAACAATCTTGACTAACATTATTCCACGACGTGAATCAATTTCTAACTGTTTTTTTACTTGCTCGAAATTTTATACGTATGTATTATTATCTCACAATTCCCCTCAAAAACGGGATAAGCAACTAAGATGTAATGTAATACGGGTGGTAATTAATGAATTGAGTCTTAATGTATACATGCATTTAGCTTACTTACTGTTAGCCAGTCAATTAAAGTTAATTGGAAGACTAATATATTGCAAACGTAAAAAGTAAAAGACTAGTATAATAATGACCTACATAAATTTACAATTTACATATTGACGAGGATAGTGAAAAGAGATAGAATAATGGCATTGCTATTGAAAGGAGCTAGCTGAAATTTTGATCGATCAGTATTGAAACCAAAGATGCTTTTTACTAAGAGCCGCGGTAGGATTACGAATGGTGATATATAGATCTTTAATGTATTTTGCGGAAAATATTTCTTATTTGATATTGATAGTATGTAGAATAATCGGGGAATGGACTATATCGGTTCATAATGTTTTTTTTCACCGTATAGTTCCAAATGTTTTGAACAAATCCGGGTATCACCAAAAAGTTCCCAGGTGTCCCGATGTATTACTTTTACCCAATTCAATCGGAAATCTGGATCTTTTGGGAACCTAGGCCGTAAAAGGTCAATAAAAATTAAATAACGACTATAATTCGAAGTCTTCATATAATAGATGCAAACATTTGTTAACAGGCAGTCACCTCTGATCAAAATATCAATGTAAAATTTATTTATATTACTATATATATATATATATATATATATATATATATATTACTATATATACATATATATGTATATATATATATATATATATATATATATATATATATATATATATATATATAAATCATACATCGATATTTCATCATGCACGCCACATCATTATGATGCAATATCGATATATGACCGGCAACATCACTAATGAACATTGAAAATAGTAATATTTTCAAATAAATCGAAAGTTAATTGATTTTTAAATGTACTTCTATTATTTATTGAATTTAATCTTGTTTACTTTTAAATATGTAACGAGGAATGTAATTGAACCAGTGTTTTATTGTGAAAATCCTAAAATATGATTTACCTATGAAATATTAATTCTATATTTTTGTCCAATTTTGCTGCCCAATGACTTTAAAGTTAAATGCACAACAAGCCATTGTAATAAAATGAATATATTATAATTGGAGTTTAATATATCAAGTTAATTTATTTTGCTAAACTTTATAACAATGTTTACAAATTTAAGCAGTTGAAATCAGCTGATTACTCATCATTGCATGGCTTCATAGACTGATAGACAATCTCTATCCCACTCTATTTGTCCCTTTCATGGGATGAAATGAGTATGACTTTGATTAGATTTCTTTTTTATATCGGCCACCAGGCTTGTCTATGCTCCCAGACCTTTTGCAAAACCTTTTGACTATAAACTCATTACCAATTAACTAACTCTTATAAAAATAATTTTGATTATCAAATTGTTAATTTTAAGACATCACCTAAATTTAGTATTAAAAAACAGGATAATTTAAAATAATAAGGCTATGCTTTTTAAGAACCCATCTTGGGCTTTGATTTTTTTTCTTAAATGTATATTTCATTAGGAACTAGAACCTAATATTCCTTTGGATACATTGTTTTGCTAAGGCCGATAGTGAAAGGTACACAAATGGCCATGTTCTTACACACTGAGGTGGAATCATATTAATTATCACATTTATATTACCATATAAATGTAAAAATATGCACTGGTTACTTGAAATACTTATGGCTATGTAACATGAATGAAAAAATGGTCATGATATTTAATCGTACTGATGATATGGCCACGTATTCAAATCTGGCATCACTTATTAATTTGAGATTCATTTTGAGGTGGGTGATTATATTAAACAAAAAAAACAGGGAAGATACCATCATTCTCAAAAGTAAAAACATTACAACCTGATTACTATGAATACATAAGAAATCTGGAATAGGTTTAAACTTTTGAGTTAAAAAATATTTATTTCGTTATAAAGAAAAAAGCTCACAACATTTCAAAATTACTTCATTAGAATATTCCTAGAATACTCTTTAATATAAGTTTCTATTTGCGTAATTTTTATTCAACAATAAAATAATGAACATAATTGGAATTTAAGTCAATACATAATAATTTGAATTTAAAGTGATTTCAAAAAAATAATCTTATAAAAAGTCTTTATTACTGCAAGTTTCTATCATTCTACATTTCCACAAAGAGTGACCAAAAAATAAAGATTATTCAGAAATGAAGACATCTCAAAATGTTTAATTGAACCACATTCTAAAAGTAATTGAACTGTAGTAAACTCGGAACTAATTGCTATCATATAAGTTAATAAATGTCCTATAGATATTGACATTGTCGGCATAAAAAGTTTATTTTGTATAATTGTCGACGAAGTCGATACATTGTCAACATACTGATCGAAAATCTGGCTTTTTGTGTTACTTTGAATAAAATTACAAGTTTATATAGAATTCAGCTGAGATTTACTTAAGCAGAGCAGTGATGATGTAAAAAAAGTCAAAGAACACTGCTTAAACGGTGTAAGGTATCTTTATCTTTCATAATAGTGCGTTCGTTCTCTCCATAGAGAACCTTTGCCAATGTTAAGTGTGGAGAAAAGGCTATGCACTGATTAAATCATATTTCGGATATCTGTTGTTCCAAAATGTTGCTATGCGTAAAATATAATTAACAATAAAATAAATAAAAGTAAGTGAAGAAAATAATATTTGGTAATTTGTTTTAAAGATATTTTTCCATTAGTATGAATGTGGCGCAGCACATCAGAAATCACAAGCTATACTGAACATGTTAACATGCTCTATGATATATTGATCAGCTTTTTTCCTTTATCAAAACTTATTGTCTGAATGGCAAGAAAATTTATTATACTAATCAATTAGTATTTCTTTTAAGTTTCACCCTGCTATATAAGCCAGATGAAATCGTATTATAGACAAGACAGGATTATTGTTTAAAAGGTGAAATTCGATCCACTATATATCACACAGTTTAAACAATGAATCAGCCTATTGTCAACAGCGGATTATGTAGGTTTTAAAAAGTACTGAGGACTTTAAGAGTTCAGGCTAGTTAAAAACATATTCTCCACAGAATTAGTTCTAAGCCTTCTTATGAGGTAGGGCTAATTGTATGAAAAAACTTGGATATCAATATAAAAATTAGTTATAAACTAAAGATAATATCAAATATAAGCCTCATCAGTTCTAGTCTTTTAAAAGCGATTATCCTTATTCACATAATAAATTTATTAGGTCTTCGATTGAGAACTTTTAACAATTTCTAATCAATTATAAAACTTGAAAAGGAAAATTAATGAAGATTAAGATTAGGGAAATGAACAGAAAATGTGTACTATTGTCTATTAATAAATCAACACTCTGTATTATCTCTAACCAGTATATCATCTTCTAAATAAACACCGTATATCATTTCCAACTTAGTGGGCAAAACTGTCTTTACGAGTTGTGCCTCAAAAACTTGACTTACATATCCTGCAATACATTTCTTTTTTACAATACTTGTCTTACTAACATAATAATTTTTGCTATTTAGTAAAAAATTTTACGAAAATGATTTTGATAGTTCTGGCACTTAGTTTCTTCCTTTATCTCATTTATCTAACTCAAGTTTATCTTCAACCCAATTCAGCAATCAATTGAATTTGTAAAACGTATCAAATGATTCTCCTTCCTTCTACCCTGCCTTCTCTAATATTTTGAAAAACAACAAACAAAGTTATAGTATGCTGATTAGTATTAGTATTGTTGCCAACGCTACACCGTTAATTAATAATAGTGCTGGTCATGTTTATCACTTTTAATATACATTTAACTGTCTCTAATAGTGACCCTTGATCCGAGTGTTGTGAAGCCATTATAAGCAGTACAAATGATGTAAAAAATAAGGTTGAATTCAAAGAATGATAGAATAACATTTTTAAGTGGTTTTATGTTGCCGAAAAATTATTACTTACATTTAAATAAAAAAAATTTATTTCACTTTCAATATCGTCTTAATCAAAATTACTTATTATAAATTTTCTTATCATAAACCAAGAATGAAACAAAATTTAAGAAAACATTAAATTGCCCGTTCAATTATTAATTTTTTCTTGTAAAATTATATAGCTTAATATAAATAAAACCTCTCTTATGCCAGCACCTACCTTTTAATTACGTATGCACTGGACGCTAGTAACAAACGTATAATTTTGACAAATTATCGACAAGAGTTACAATTTGTCTTTTTCTAAACAATAACCGAAACATTATTGATAGATAAGGATGCAATGCTTACATTTATTACTTTTGTTTTGTAACTTCATAAATTTTAATGCAACGTTTCATACTTTTTAGTGTAAAGTTAACTAAGAAACAAAACAAATAGTGTTAGAATTATGTTGTTGAATAAAATTTTACTTACTTTATAGCTTGTTGCTACTGATTAACTTGTTCATGAGCACATCTAGCAAAAACTTTTAAGACTATTGACTCCCAGTCAGAGTCTCGTGTAGGGCAATGTGTCGAATTATTGACACTTTAAGAATCGACCACAAATAACTGTCCTGTTCTTGAGACAGATTTATTTTTAGGTCATTAAAATAGTTTAAAGTAGACAAATTTCTCAAAGGTTTTATCCATACTCTTCCTAATTTCTGGAGCACAGCAATACAAAAAGGTAGATTTTTTTCCAAATAAATCATTTCAGCAAATAATGGCAAACACTGCCCCTATAATCGACATTCATTACTCCGTATATTAGCACCCTGGAATTTCGATTCAAAATTAACCTAAATATTGGGACGTGGGTATTCTCTGCAACATTTTTTGTTCCTACCCAATATCAATAAAACAATTCATATTAAAGTAGCTTTATGTGTTATTAGAAAGTGTTGCAATAAAAAAATTATGGCATAAATGACTTTATTTTCATCACTATAATATTAACAAAGTTTTGCTATCAAACTGGAAAAAATAAAATAATAAGACAAAACCTCTAAATTGGAACTTTCGTTACACTTGAAACCATAGTAACACTTTCATAAATATTTTTCTTATTAAAGAAGTCTTCAAATTAGATAAGAATCCTCTAATCCAGCATTTGTGTAAACCTCTTTTGTTATTATTATTATGTGCATTTAAAGAATTGACATTTTCAGTGTCATTTCCTTCATCATCAAGATTTCTTGTATTGTTGACATTTTCTTTGTGTGTTTGAAAGCATAATGACATAGAGGCGATATTATAGAACTCTTCTCGAATATTTTGCTTTTGTCATTTGAGAAGCTGTTTCTGTTTATGTCTCTGAGATGCAAATCTTTTTCTTTTTCGCGTTTTTCTTTGGTTCTTTATTCTTAGCCACATTTTTTTTTCTTCTTCTTGTTTCTTAATGGCTTGTTCTTTTTCCTGCTTAATCCATTTTTTTTTGCATTGTCTCTATTTTGCACTTAGCTGAGATTACAACAAAGTGACTTTCTCGGAGTTTCAATTCCTTTTCCTTTTTGAGGTTTTAGGAAGCACGAGAGCATCCTGCAACTGCATTAGCACAAAGTCTAGTTTTTTTCTTTGTTTTCAGTTTGGCAGTTAAAGTAGTAGTATCTACTTGTGCCGTAGTGATGATATCGTAATGAATACAATAAGTGAATACTTGAGAGTGTTCCAAACAAACTGCCAATGCGTTGTAAGTGACAATTTTGTCAGCAAAATTCTTTGGTGCGGCATTCAATTGGGAGCATACTCACCGCTAAACTTTTATAATTTGTATTGGATTGAGGCATATAATCAGTCTCTTTGTTTTGGACCACAACTTCATGACTGATAATTATTAAAGGGGGTATGGTGGCTTTTCATTTATGTCATCATCAGTAATCAACATATTTTACTCTTCTATTCTAATATCTTTTGTTTTTAGTTGGGAATTTCTCTTCTTAAATATAATAAATTCTGTCTCATCTTGCTTGTTAATTGCATCTTTATCATAAAAATAGTTCCACGTCGTAGAAAGTCAGTAGAACGTCGTCATCTGCTAAATGTTGCTTTTCTCCTAAAAGTTTAATTTTAACTAATCAAGGTTATTTTCTTCCGATATATTCGTCACATCTGTGTGTGTATATTCGTCACTTTGAAAGTTATATTGGTTGTCTATTGGTAAATTTTCTTTAGTTGTGCCATGATACTTAAAGTAGTTTATGGAATTAGGATAACATGAATATAATCCACAAGGCTTAAATCTTTTATCGTATTGAGTTTTACAGCTATATCATAGGCTTTCTGCAATATTGGCACAAACTTCACCTTATTAAAGCCTAAGAAAGACGTTCCCTTCTCCAGTCTAGAATTAACTCCAAGCACACTTCGTTTGCACTTGGCAATCGCCAAGTGCAAACAAAGTCGCCTTTCACCTATCCATTATTGCTTAATGCTCCAACTTCGTGAAACTTTGGCTGCAGTTACATTAGATAAGCATTTTTACAAAAAAATTGTCATCTGTGGAGTCAAATCACCTTTTATTGTGAATGCAAATAAGACCATGATTGTACTCTTAGCTTGGCTTCTGTCAATTTCAGAGACTTTTTCCTCTGCCTTTTTCACTAATACAATGCCAGTTTTGGGACATAATAAAAAATTGATCTCATTGCCATTTAGGATTCTGCTTGGGTCCAAACAATGTCATTATCTTTTAAATTTATCTCTATTCCATCAAAGCGCCCCCTTATATCTTTTTCGGCAACAATTGAACTAGCCGTTCTCACAACTACAGGAGTTTGATTGGTGAGTTTGAGGTGTCCGCAAAAATAGATTTTGTCACTTTTCTTCAGGTACATTATCCTTAAATAGGTTCTACTATTAGCATCCTGCAAAAATTTAGATAAATAGTTTTGTATGTCCTCTTTTCTTTTATGAAAATCCCCTTCACTTCTCATTATCCAATTCACTAAAGCTATCTCTTTTTCTATAGTCACAACTGTAAGTGGACTTGGTCGTAGATCTGGTTTACCTTGATTCTTGCATCTAAATTGTAATGTTGATCGAGAAACTTGGAATATCTTGATCACTAATTCCTTATCCATGTCTAGTTATATAGTATCGAGGGACTTTTTATTTGACTTGAGTTATACTTTTTTCTCTGTATAATTTTTGTTTTGGATAGCTTATTTTTTTGGTTTAATTTATCCTAGAAAATATAGACTAATTTAGATATATGCCAATAAAAGGATTACTATGTAAAGCCCTAATTTTGGCAGCTCTGCGTATAAATGAATTTTTTGCCCTGACACGAGTGTCAAGTATTGAATTATGTTTGAGACTTTTAAATTAAATAACCCTTATAAGAATTTAAGCATTATTATTGAATAATTATGAAACAAATAAAACATCACTTTAATATATTTAAAAACCCATAAATTGGCATGGATGTCAAAATTAGGAAATTGGCCATCAATTCGATCTAATGATTGGTGCCATATATTCACCTAACAAAGTGTCTTTAAAATAACCAAAAATTGAGGATTGATTCTAAGTTTTGACCAATAAATATTAAAAATCAGGAATACGCATAATGATTTCCAAAATAATTGGTGATAAAATTGTACCTGAACTTGTTAAAAATTTAAAGAGAATGGCTATTTCTACTCAAATTCCCGCCCACCGTTTCATCAATCACAGGCTTGCGCCGCCATATTGAGTCTTAACATATTGCAAAATGTTGCCAGTTTAAAAAAATAATACTACCAATATTTTAAATCTTAAAATCTCATAAATATTCCTTTGAAGTCTTATTAATTGATGCTAAATGTAAGGAAGCCAATATTTGCGTGGGTACCAATAATTGAATGGCTTAACCTATCATTTACAACTTAATTGTGATGACAAGTGTACTGTTGCGTGTGTAAATAACATCAAAATTGGCAATATGCCACATTCAAAGTAGCCAAAGTATATAAAAAAAGTATGAAGAATAAATCTTTAGATCGTATTTATGGTAATACTATAATTGATCTTTGCTAATATCCCACCCGAAGATGTTGTAATACAACGAAACCTAGGTTGTGGTAAAGAAATTAAAGAAAGTAGAAATAATACTACATCACGTAGTTTCATTTAACCTAACCTAACCTATCATTTACAACTTAATTGTGATGACAAGTGTACTGTTGCGTGTGTAATTAACGTCAAAATTGGCACTATGCCACATTCAAAGTAGCCAATGTATATGAAAAAAGTATGAAGAATAAACCTTTAGATCGAATTTATGGTAATACTATAATTGATCTTTGCTAATATCTCACCTGAAGATGTTGTAATACAACGAAATCTAGGTTGTGGTAAAGAAATTAAAGAAAGTAGAAATAATACTACATCACGTAGTTAAAGTTTTGTCATCAAAAAATAACTAGAATTATATCTAGCGCATATTTAAAAGTTTTTTGTAGTAAAATAGGTTTATGGTGGAGCCCTGGCTCTAGATTATCAAAATGCTTCTGTAAAATAAATTCATGTCTAGAGAGATTAAATTGAAACAAAGTATAAATGATATAAACAGAGAATTTTCTATTTTAAGAGTGGTTAAAAATTGTGACAAAAAATGTGTTATATTTAAAATTGCCTGTTGCACCTATTAAAAAAATATTTAAAAAATACATTAAAGTTTAAAATACTTTAAAAACAAACTTATTTATAACGTACTGAAAAATTAAAAATAACCGATTTACCCTAACCTACCCTACAGTAATAACAATAAATGCCAATGTCTTTTAAATACCATTAATTACAAGTTTTTTAGCAATTAATGCCAAGTCCGAACAAAAATGAATATGCAGGTATATTAACGAATGCCAATGTTATATTTGTTTGATTTATTCTGTTCATTTCATATTTCGTTATTATAGTACTAAATTGGAGTAAATAATTAATATTTTTGACTTTTTGGTACTTACTAAAAAAGTTTGTTTTTGAAATT
Source organism: Druceiella hillmani (assembly GCA_039881145.1). Lineage (NCBI taxonomy): Eukaryota > Metazoa > Arthropoda > Insecta > Lepidoptera > Hepialidae > Druceiella > Druceiella hillmani. The sequence continues at coordinate 22,320,286 of JAYKKI010000019.1, read as the reverse complement.
GGTTTTTCTTTTTTATAAAGCACAATTTACATTATCCTTTTTGGTAGAGATTTATATTTACATATAGGTAGAGTTACCAAATGTGCCATTATTATAATAAAATGATAAACAGAGGGAATAGAAAAGTAATCAAAACTAAGTCAAACAACACACAAAGTCAAGCATGCTCATTGCCCATTTATCTAAACATGGGTATAATGAATTTGTTTTATTTTTAATTAATTGTATTTTGGTCAAAAAGACAATTTTTAAATTTTTACTAACAATTCCGAATTTTAAAGCAATTTTTCATAGGACAAAATAAAATTTCTAGAATAAGTTGCAAACATATCAGCTTTAAGTAGAAAAATACCTTTCCGTCATTGAGAAACATGATCAAATTGAAATGAGGCTTTTTGATAACACATCAATAAGTATAACATTTTAAAACTTAATGACATCTAATACCTATGTTAACTGTTTTCAATTGATGAAGTAAGGAGAATAGAATTTTGCTAATTACACAAATTTTAGAAAAAGTAAGTAGAGTATCTGCCTAATTTTTTTAATTAATGAATTTTTACATTTTTCTTAATTGTTAAATAAAAACCAGTAGTGAAAGCTTAACAAATTTTTATATTTTTTTACATTTTTAATATTGGTTTTTATTTAACAATTAATTTCATAGCCTCACTGCAAAACTAGCAAACTTAAAACAATTCAACTAATATACTTTGTTTAATTTTTAGGAATTGTCGTAAAATTGTATTATCTAATGTATAAACTAACTTTAAAACCATATAATTCACTTATTTTTAATAAATGTTTACATTTTTTAAATTGTTAAATAAAATATATGTTAAATAAAAACCAGTTGTCAAAGTGTAACAAATTTTTATATTTTTTTACACTTTCACTATTAGTTTTTATTTAAAACCTAATTTCATAGCCTCACTAAAACTAGCAAACTTAAAACAATTCAACTAATATATTTTGTTTAATTTTTATGAATTGTCATAAAAATGTATTATCTGATATATAAACTAACAACAAATCTCTAAAATTCAAATTATGTATTTTGACAAGTACCGCAATATATAATTTGGATGTAATTTCCAATAGAAATAGCACTCTATGGCCACCGTTAAATTTAAAACTTTATAACTCAATTATTATTAATGAATTTTTACATTTTTTTAAATTGTTAAATAAAAACCAGTAGTGAAAGCTTAACAAATTTTTATATTTTTTTACCTCAATATTGAAAATATTGGTTTTTATTTAACATCTAATTTCATAGCCTCACTAAAACTAGCAAACTTAAAACAATTCAACTAATATATTTTGTTTAATTTTTAGGAATTGTCGTAAAAATGGATTATCTAATTAGAATGAAACTTTTATCATCTTATAATTTAGTGTCTACATAAACAAAGTTTTTATTTGACAAATGAGTAATAATTGTTTCGAAAGAAAAAATTTTTAATTTCTAACTATATCTCAGATTATCGTAATTAATCATAAATTACTTATACACCCTCGTTACTCACTACCCATCTCGGCTATTGAATAGAAAAATTTGCCATCCAACTCTAGTTCACATCATCAAAGTTTTTTTACGCAAAGCTTCGCTTAATGACCAAAATAAACAAAAGTCAGACAGCGCCAGGTCTGATGAATAAGAGAGGTATAGAATAATTTCAGATATTATATCTAATAATTTTAAACAAATAATGTTTGCATTGTGCGGAAGTGTATTATAATGACAAAACTTTGTCGTATTGTGACTGTTTCTGGCAAAATTAAGTCCCAAATTTTGAAGGGATTACAGTATACTATTATGTTAAAATTTGTATTATTAGGAAGTTTTACACAATATACGATTTTATGAAACCAAATACGCAATATTATCTTTTTGGAATGGAGTTTAGGCTTTGACATTGTTAAATTACTTTTGACCCAACCACTAGTATTAACAGGTACAATTCACATACACAACCCACTCCTCCTCATCAGAGATAAGATGGTTCCACCAGTTGAAAATATGCCTAAAAAATAAAAATTATGTGTATCTGAATGAAAATTGAGTTGACCCTGACTCAACTCGTAGGGTATCCACACACTATATCAGTAGATATTGCCTAACTCATTTAAATTTTTTCCTCTTATGATGTGGGAACATTCAATTTAAGTGACCAAAGCTGCACTGAAAATCTTGAATCATCTTCAATTAGTGACTTTAATTGTCAATATCAAAATCAACAGATAGGCTAGACCTGGTTTCCCTTAATGCGCAATCGCTACTTAAGAGTGACTGGATCTTGCATTAGCTTAAGGGGCAGCATCGGGAGCTACTTTCCGACATGAGCTGCGTATGGTTTCTGTTACAAATTGGCCAGATTGAAATTCATAAAGTAAGCCGTGATGCTTGTGGGTTTTAACATTGTCCCTATTTTCTCTATGTTGGGTCTTCAAGAGTCATACTGTAAATAACATTGAAGAAAACAGACATATTGCAAGCAACATGGAAATCGCCAAGAAATCAACAATATATAATGTTAACAAGTGTTACCTTGTGACATCATCCGCATGAAATTCTGAAATGCAGTAGTGCAGTGTTTTAATAAGTTTGTTTTATGTTCTCATTTTAGACAAAAAAAAATTAATTTACTTCAAATCCTGCACGGGCCAACTTGCATTCTCTGCTCCATTCCGCTGCCCACTTCCGCGTGTTCCTAGCCCACCATCTATGTGACAGAGATTTTGTTTTTTCTAAGTAACATTTTCATAATCATAACATCGGAGCCGTTTAAGATATCACGATGAAACTGAAACTGCAATAATCCCCACTCCTTCACATATGGATTATTCTTTGCAACATATGTAAAATTTTTATCAATTGTACAGACAAAGAGACAGACGGAAAGACAAAATTTTATTAAGTTAGATTTAGTAATAGAATATGTAAATGGGACAAGTATTTGAAAGCATAAAATTCTAAAATTAGGAGTCTGTCTCCTGATTCAATTTTATTTATCTACATGGTTATTACAGGTTGTCTACTATAACCAGTTCTCTGGTGCAAAATCAATGTATAGAAGTGTTTTTAAGTGAAACAAACTGACAGGTAAATGGTACATACATTGAAATAATGTTTCGAAAAATTGTAGATGATAATGAAGTATAGAGAAATTTTCAGGATTTGTAAATCTAATTGTTTGTTCAATGTTTTACAAAACGTAGTGGTCACATTGTGAAAATAGCATAATTTCTTCTATTGCACTTTATGATACAATGTTTTTCTTTTGTTTTTTTGACCACTCGGTCCAACTGCCTGGATAATATTTAACATTTCGAAAACCAAGACCTTTCGCTTTTTCAGCGGCCTCACGAGCCTTTTGACCAGATTGGCAGTAGAACACAAGATTCATATCAAGCGATGGTTTTTTCATTTTATACTTGTCTTTAAATTGCTGTTCTGACAGTTTAGGTGAAAGCATTTTATCTATTTCGGCTATAGGTATGTTGATGCTCGTTGGTATTTTTCCAAAACGCTTCACATTCTCTGTCAATCTGACATCTATGATAATATTTGATTTGTCATTTTGTTTAACTAATTTAACCATTTCTTCATAATTCACAGTTGGCAAATGAGCAGTACTATAAAAAACAACTTCATTAAAATGTCTTGTTTTGATTTTATTATTGAAATTGAATGGTGGTGATGGATAATTATTTATATTTTTTAATAAGTTTGTAAATAAAAAACGGAAACTTCTTAAAATATTCATAATTGCAGAAAATATATACAATCTAGTTGGTTTATGATTAACAGTATGTAACATGTAGTGATTTTGTTTTTTTCTATTCTCTCATGGCTTCTAAAAATTTGAAATAACGGCCAACAAAAAAAATGTTTAACCATGTGCATTTGGAATAAACTTTTTTGTATTTGAGATATACTTCCCACTTTCTATGATTTGAAACAAAATTGATTATATATTGATTATAGTCCAAATCAGCAGTTTCAACTCTCAGCTAATTCACTTTTATTGTCAAATATACACCATCATTTAGGATGGCAGTTACAAAGGCTCATGTCGTTGAGACAACATAGTAGAAGCATCTGTACCATATTTATGCATTTCAGAGTGTAAAATATAATGAAAACAAGAAAAACATAATTTCCCTGTTTCTTTAAGAAACAAAAGTTTATAAAGAAAAAGCAAAAATTACTGTATTGCTGTTCAGTTTATTCCATTCTTTCTTATGGTATATAATTGTCTATTGGTTTATTTCATTTTAACAAGTTTGGATGGCATTAGTTGTCATATCAATCCATGAGTGATATGTGCCCCGGAGAAGTTAAAGATGGAATCTCCTGCTTCATTTAAACATTAAGGATGGAGAAACTTTTAAAGTTTTCTTTAGTTGTGGAGCATATTTAAGGTTTTTTTTAAATCAAAGTTTTATTTTAGACATGGCTACTAATTACGCCAAAGTCATCTAAACAGGAGTGTAATTTTTTCAGTCACATTAAAAACCTATAAATTTAGAAATCACACCAAAATATACTCAAGTATTAATAATAAGCATTTTTGTAAGTAAAAATTTTTTTAACTTTGTAATATTAATATTTTTACAATTTGATTAACTTTACGTAGTGTATTGTGAGTCTGTTTCCCTAGTTTACATAGCATTATCCAGTAAATGGATGCACATTTCTCACACATCACACTATATCTGAATAAAAGTTAAACATACGAGTAAATATATTTAACCAAATTTGCAGTGAATTTCATGCTTTTCAAGTTTTATATTAAGTTTTTATGATATACGAGGTAAAGAAACATATTTAAAAAAAATTTCGTGACCCTTAATATATATAACCTTTGATATCTTGACTAGAGAACACAATATCTTAATTCTAAACCATCATAAACTTTTGTTTAGAATGTGAAAACAAATTTTTAGCATTCTTATTTTCATTCCGAGCTCTAATTCTTATTTAACTGCTATATATATATATATATATATATATATATATATATATATATATATATATATATATATATATATATATATATATATATTTATATATATATATATATATATATATATATATATATAGATGTTTAAACGTTTAAGGGTATTAAGGATTTCTATTAAACTATTTGTAAATGTTATTATTTTTTACTACATAAATATATTTATATGTGTATCTTTAAAAGGTCTAGGATTAACGTTTCCAGGTCCAATTTACGTTAATGTTAAACAAAATTTCACAATTTTTTTTCTTTATTTCAATGCGTTCATGTAATTCAACTGCATCTTTCGATAACATTTCATTGCGATTGGTTTTAAACTAAAAGAGCTACTTGGTTGTGGCAAATGGCAGACAACAGATGTTTAAACGATGAAAAATGATTTCCGTTTTTACTATCTACCTTTGGAACTTCAAAAACCATATTTCAAATAATAATATTACATATTTCAAGACATTAAAAACATTGTTCCAGTGTAATATTTATACAGATGTCATCTGAAAAGGACTGTATTTTACCCAATGGCATTCATAACGCATAAGTAATTATTGACATATTTTTAAATTTGCTGTAAGAATATTAACCAGACAAGTAGACGTAACCACTGAAACAATTTCAGATGCCACCTCCAACAGCACATGTTTAACAGAAAAGCGGATTATTGTCTTAGAATGAACTATTATCGACAGTAACTGACTTTTGAACTTATAACATTTCTACTTTTTACAAAACTATATAACATGCAAGATTCTCATGCCATACTCTATACAATGTGTTTTTTCAAATCATTATTTTGCAGTATTTATATTAGCCTCCGATTTTCCCTTCTTAAAATTAAGCAATGTATATTGGAAAATGTTAAATATAAGTATTAATGAATAAAAAATTAAATAAGTAGATTTTATTAAATTTTAAAAAAAATATTAATATTTTTTAAAAATATTAAACTGTTTTTTTATATTTATTTTATTTTTTGATACATTGCAGGTTTATAATAGAAATGACAAAATTTGCATAAAATTATAAAAGCAATTTAAAACGAAAATTAATAATTAGCCATTAACGGAGAACGAAATTTGATATTTTTATTAATATATTTGTGAAGTAATAACAACATGGTTAAATATAAAAAAGTTTAATATAAAAATAATTGAATATTACAAAGGATCACACTCTTATTCAAGTGTCAAAAAAGTGCAACACTATTACGTTGGACATGTGACCATTAATCCTTTGTTTACTTAAAAATTACCCGAGTACATTCGTCACTGAACGAAATTCTTAAGTCAGTCCCAATTATGGCTAATTTTCGTTCTCGGGTGATGTCATTAAAAACGATCAGCTGTATCAGTTTATAAAAAGTAAAATGTCTCAAAGAGTAAATCAAAGACATTAATTGACAGTATAATACATAGAAAAGTTTGGCATTTTATTATAATATTGATAAATTTTCACATCAGTTCATTTTCATCTTACGTAAGTCAAAATTAGGGCATTTAGGAAAATTAGACCCCACTATTGAATTTTAATTCTAAGATTTCAGAAATTTAAGAAAAGATCCTGATCAAAAACTATATTTATTTGATATTGGGATTTTCATAGGGGAAAAGGTATATTTACATGAGTATTGAACATTTTTACTAATTAAAAAAAAAAGGGGAGAGGAAGACCTACTACTACCTGGCTGACAAATGTCAAGCACGACATGAAGGAGTTGGTCTATTCGAAGCTGATGTTTATACAAGAAGCAGTTGGTGCCTCAGAATTAAGAAAGCCGACTCCACATAATGGGAAGTGATGAGGACAATGAAGAAGACTGTTTTTTACTGATTTTCTATTATTTACTGGACTAAAAAAGAAGTTGCCATCCTTCAGCATTTTATTATTTGGCAAGCCATTAAAATAAAGGAATAAAGGAAGTCACAATTAATCTTCTAATTATATGAAACAAATACAATACAAAAATAATCATTAATCAGATACACACAGCAGCATTCTGCAAATGCCATTTTGTTCCACTTTCCTTAATCTGAACAAGCATATTAAATTAAGGTAGTTAAAATTGTAAAATGGATCACTAAAATGATAATATTAATGTGATTCTCAATTCAGAATACAACTTAAATGGACGGAAGTCCATAAATGCCATTTTGTTCCACTTTCCTTACCCTGAACAAGCATATTAAATTACGGTAGATAAAATTGTAAAATGGATCACTAAAATGATAATATTAATGTGGTTCTCAATTCAGAATACAACTTAAATGAACGGAAGTCCATAAATGCCATTTTGTTCCACTTTCTTTAACCTGAACAGGCACGTTAAATTAAGGTAGATAAAACTATAAAACAGATCACTAAAATTATAATACGAACATAGTTCTCAATTTAGGAAACAACTTAAATGGAGGAAAGTCCATAAATGCCATTTTGTTACACTTTCCTTAACCTGAACAGGCATGTTAAATTAAGATAGTTAAAATTATAAAACAGATCACTAAAATTATAATATGAACACAGTTCTCGATTTAGAATACAACTTAAATGGACAGAAATCCATAAATACCATTTCGTTCCACTTTCTTTAACGTGAACAGGCATGTTAAATTAAGGTAGATAAAATTATAAAACGGATCACTAAAATTATAATATGAACATAGTTCTCAATTCAGAATACAACTTAAATGGACAGAAGTCCATAAATGCCATTTTGTTCCACTTTCCTTACCCTGAACAAGCATATTAAATTACGGTAGATAAAATTGTAAAATGGATCACTAAAATGATAATATTAATGTGGTTCTCAATTCAGAATACAACTTAAATGAACGGAAGTCCATAAATGCCATTTTGTTCCACTTTCTTTAACCTGAACAGGCACGTTAAATTAAGGTAGATAAAACTATAAAACAGATCACTAAAATTATAATACGAACATAGTTCTCAATTTAGGAAACAACTTAAATGGAGGAAAGTCCATAAATGCCATTTTGTTACACTTTCCTTCACCTGAACAGGCATGTTAAATTAAGCTAGATAAAATTATAAAACGGATCACTAAAATTATAATATGAACACAGTTCTCGATTTAGAATACAACTTAAATGGACAGAAATCCATAAATACCATTTCGTTCCACTTTCTTTAACGTGAACAGGCATGTTAAATTAAGGTAGATAAAATTATAAAACGGATCACTAAAATTATAATATGAACATAGTTCTCAATTCAGAATACAACTTAAATGGACAGAAGTCCATAAATGCCATTTTGTTCCACTTTCCTTACCCTGAACAAGCATATTAAATTACGGTAGATAAAATTGTAAAATGGATCACTAAAATGATAATATTAATGTGGTTCTCAATTCAGAATACAACTTAAATGAACGGAAGTCCATAAATGCCATTTTGTTCCACTTTCTTTAACCTGAACAGGCATGTTAAATTAAGGTAGATAAAACTATAAAACAGATCACTAAAATTATAATACGAACATAGTTCTCAATTTAGGAAACAACTTAAATGGAGGAAAGTCCATAAATGCCATTTTGTTACACTTTCCTTCACCTGAACAGGCATGTTAAATTAAGATAGATAAAATTATAAAACAGATCACTAAAATTATAATATGAACACAGTTCTCGATTTAGAATACAACTTAAATGGACAGAAATCCATAAATACCATTTCGTTCCACTTTCTTTAACGTGAACAGGCATGTTAAATTAAGGTAGATAAAATTATAAAACGGATCACTAAAATTATAATATGAACATAGTTCTCAATTCAGAATACAACTTAAATGGACAGAAGTCCATAAATTCCATTTTGTTCCACTTTCTTTAACGTGAACAGGCATGTTAAATTAAGGTAGATAAAATTGTAAAACGGATCACTAAAATTATAATATGAACATAGTTCTCAATTCAGAATACAACTTAAATGGACAGAAGTCCATAAATTCCATTTTGTTCCACTTTCTTTAACGTGAACAGGCATGTTAAATTAAGGTAGATAAAATTGTAAAACGGATCACTAAAATTATAATATGAACATAGTTCTCAATTCAAAATGCAACTTAAATGGACAGAAGTCCATAAATGCCATTTTGTTCCACTTTCCTTACCCTGAACAAGCATATTAAATTACGGTAGATAAAATTGTAAAATGGATCACTAAAATGATAATATTAATGTGGTTCTCAATTCAGAATACAACTTAAATGAACGGAAGTCCATAAATGCCATTTTGTTCCACTTTCTTTAACCTGAACAGGCACGTTAAATTAAGGTAGATAAAACTATAAAACAGATCACTAAAATTATAATACGAACATAGTTCTCAATTTAGGAAACAACTTAAATGGAGGAAAGTCCATAAATGCCATTTTGTTACACTTTCCTTCACCTGAACAGGCATGTTAAATTAAGATAGATAAAATTATAAAACAGATCACTAAAATTATAATATGAACACAGTTCTCGATTTAGAATACAACTTAAATGGACAGAAATCCATAAATACCATTTCGTTCCACTTTCTTTAACGTGAACAGGCATGTTAAATTAAGGTAGATAAAATTATAAAACGGATCACTAAAATTATAATATGAACATAGTTCTCAATTCAGAATACAACTTAAATGGACAGAAGTCCATAAATTCCATTTTGTTCCACTTTCTTTAACGTGAACAGGCATGTTAAATTAAGGTAGATAAAATTATAAAACGGATCACTAAAATTATAATATGAACATAGTTCTCAATTCAGAATACAACATAAATGGACGGAAGTCCATAAATGCCATTTTGTTCCATTTTCCTTAACCATGCCATATTGAAATTCGAACTTAATTATTAAAGTTTTTATTTGTGTTTAGTCTTGTTTTCCTCTTCACTTGTTTCCAAATTCCAAAGCCAATATTTTTGTGTTTTATTTCTGTTGTTATATTGTCCTAAATCTTTCTTTCATGAATACCTAATCCTTTTAGCTGTTGTTGCATGGTGTGCAAACAAATAAAAGGTTCACATGACAAAATTTATAAAGTCAATATTTTCGTGTTCTACTACTGTTATTATATTGTCCTAAATATTTCTTTCATGAACACCTTCAAAGTAAAAACATGTCAATTCTGCAATATATATGTACAGACAACATAGTTTATAACGATCAAGGATACACAGCTTAATATAAACCTTCCAAAGTAATTAAATTACTAATTTAAAAAAAAAGTTATGTAAGGAAGACAACCAAAAACAATGTCTGCTGTTATGTGTTTGCTCGCATTCGGGTCACTCACTCAAGTGACTAAAGCTCCCGCACAACTCTCAACTTCACCGCTAATCATATCCATTTCGCCAATGTATGTCTGAAAATAATTTCATCGCACGAATTAAAATATACCTAACGCCATCTATTGATGTACATGGTACGCTATACATTTGTGTAATTACTACAGATCGGGTAGTTAGGGATTTCTTTACTGTACTACAACAATTTTTACTAATGCAATGTAAATTAATTTTTGAAAATATTATGAATAATGATATTATATAATATTTAAATTTAATGTTTTGAAAATATCATAGAATGAATAATGATATTTTGAAAACATTCAATTTACATATTCTCTGCTGGAGTGAACCAATGGCGAAATAAAATCCGAATGTTACTATAGTCGATTCCAATATTCTTCTACAAACACCATCTAAATTTGTTTTAGTTAATCTACAACACCATCTAAATTTGTTAAAGTTTGGTAGTTTTTACGTACTGTGTGCAAAAACAAACTACACGTATAGAAGAATGTGACAATCAAATTTATGTAGCCTAATACGAAACCTACTAAAACAATTAAATTAGAAGTAGTTACAACCGATCTAAATTTTAAACAAGTTGCAGAAAAAAATAAGCTTGTAACGAATATATGACATTAAAAATTTTACTGTATGAAAGACAACCAAAAATGTTCTCTGCTCTCATGCATCTGCCCACACTCGGGTTGCTAACTTAAGTACCCCTCCCACACTTCACATCTGGCCATTCCCATTTCTCTAATGTATGCCTGGGTGGGAAATTTGATGTGTACTTACAACACATCAATATTAGGTCTGCACTTCTTTGTTGTACTAATGCCATGTAAATTAGTTTTTGAAAGAATTAAATTGGCATATTTTCTGAATGTGTGAATTAACTTTAATAAAACTAAAATTAAATATTATGTCAAGTCAACCTGCAAGTTTTTAAAAAAAAACTCCATCTTAATTTAGTTAGTAGTTTTTACGTAATGCCTGTTCAAATAAACACATAGACAAGCAGATAAACAGATAAACTGAAATTCCAAAAACAATTTTGTGTATTTTCTTATATTATGTGCCCTAAATCATATTTTCTTAAATATCTTCAATATCCAAACAGACTTTTAATTTGTAGATATTTGAAATTCAAATCAAAACTAACAAAAAAAATGGACGATATAATTTAAAAACTTTTTAAGAATTTGGTTACTAAAATATTTTACTGATACAATTAAGTGAAATGCATGAAGTGGAATGAAATCTAAATGTGTTATAATAAAATTAAGAGATTATTAATTTAATTTTCACAATAATGCTAATATGACTACCGCAAACATGCTTTAAAATTAAACATACTTTAAAATTATAACACATTTACATAAAATATATAAAAACGTAGTAAAAATATGTACCTTACAATCTTTCCAATTGTACATTTTTATTGACCTCTCATCATCGAAATGCGTATGCATTGAAAAATGCAACAGGAAGAAGGTTTCAACCATATTCCACTCTGGACTATATTGCGTCCGTTTGAAAATTAGTTTCATGTTTCAGAAAATTAGTTTCTGGAATATACCATTTGATGGGATGTCTAAAATACGTAGGAAGAATTTGTATTAATTTACAGTTTCTCAACTTTATTAATTGCATTTGATAATATAAATAAAAAGTCATGTATATATATATATATATATATATATATATATATATATATATATATGTGTGTGTGTGTGTGTGTGTGTATATATAAATATGTGTATATTTGTATATATATATACCTGTTAAACATAAAACGTAAAATAATAGAAATCGTAAAATAAAATATGTAAATTACACAAAAAGTTTTACCTGAACCTAAGAAGGGAAACTATATTCACACCAACAGTAGTGAAGATCATTTATTTTTTTGGAATAAAAGACGAAGAGCGAGCAGAACAATCATTCACTACCACATCTTAGCACGGAATGATGAATAAACGCGGAATGCCGCTTTGCTTTGACGTATCATATGTATGGGAAATTGAAAATACTTTTTTACATGAATATTACATTTTTTCTCTTTTCCTACTGCGTCAATCTAAATTGTAATCTAACCGATTTAAGAAAGAGGAAATAGGTATTTTACCACTTTTGAAATTAAAGTATAATTTTTAAAAAAAAAACCCCGAAACTTGCCCTTTTTATCGAAGAAAGAGTTGAAATAGGCGATAAAAAAAATAATGTATCAAACCAATAAAATGTAATTTAACCAAAATATCAATAGAGGCCTGATCTATATTTTCATATTAAAATTGTGGTACTACATATTCCCAGAATTTAAAGTAAATTTGCCAAAATCGGTTTTCTTCAAAAATGTAAATACACACTTAAAAATATGTTTAGTGAATAATATAAAATGCAACATTTAAAGGTTTAAGTTACATCGTTTTTTATTCTAATAAAATTTTATTTTAAATATATAGACTTCATTAAAAAAACCATCAATTAAAAAGATCAAAATATTGTAGACTGTGTCAAACAAAGTAACAATGTTTCTATGTGACAAATTTCCAGGCAGATGAATGTTTTTAACTTGCATGTAATTATGTAAAATTTATATAATGATTACTGAAAAAATACAACAAAGGCCTTTTGGTATGTTAATAAGTGGGTAATAGGTAAAATAAGTAAAACATGTATGAAAAAATATATTAAATAAAACAAATAACTAATTGAAAATTATGAAATAAAAACATTACTGATGAAAAAAACAGAAATCACAGTTAATTAATTTGCTTTATAGTTTTTAATAAATATTTAAAATAGTCTATATAATGGGCGACTATTTAAAAAGAAATAACAAACAAAGTCAGATAGAGACAGACATAGGTTATAGTACCTATACATTAAATATAATAGAGACAGACATAGGTTATAGTACCTATATATTAAATATCATAGAGACAGACATAGGTTATAGTACCTATATATTAAATATCACTTATGTATACAATTACAACGATTTCAATCAATTTAGCTATCTTACAAATTTTTTTGTAATCTGATCACTTTACTTATTATTTATTATATTAATTCTCTGATAACAAAGTATATAAAAATTCTGTAAACAAAATTAAATTTGCTTTAAAAATTTAAACACAAATTCAAAATTTCTCTCATATATTTATTTTTACTGAATTTATTTAATGAAAAATATGATAATAAGATTTAATTGACAGTCATCTATCTGGGTGCCCTGAATTGTGATATGATGCGATCCCATAAGCAATTGTTGACCTTTACACTCGGCTTGCAAGGTGGTAAAATTTGCTGTAAAAAAGACAACATTAAATGAAAAATTAAAAATTACACTGTTTGAATAGTTTACGGAGACTGTGGTCTTGTAGTTTAAATGTCAAGTCAATGAATTTTTATTCGACAAAACTCTCGTGTATAATGAATTAAAAGAATACAAACAATGATACCCAATTTTGATTTTGATAAAATTTCCTTGCTTGATGTTAAAATTCTCAGGTAATATGATATAAAGTCGAAATTAAATATTGAAATTACCTTATATGATATCATAAATTCCCTCAAATGATATTGACATTGCTGTGTACAAATGGTTTTAAAAATTCCTTTGTATGATGTTGAAATCGCCTTATCTTGATGAAATTCACAAATAACATCAACACTTTAGGTTATGTGCATCCGATCTTTAAAATGTTAATAATGAACCCAAACAAAAGAAAATTTTTCTACTAATGAAAAACTTGTATCACTTATTAAAAAAACTTAAGAACCATTGACTTATCAACTTTATGCTTAAATATAACAAAACTATTGAAAAATATGTTGACTGTTATAAATAAAGATTTGTCTTTCTCACTTTTATCTGTTCGTACCTGTGTTTATGTACTGTGGCAACTTCAGACAAATATAGTCTTGCAACTGTTGAGTTAATTCAATATTTAATTAAAAGTACCAAGTACTATAACGCACTCAGATACTAAGAGAACCTGCTAAGCCTTCAAGAGCTTTCAATCATGTTTATTCGTTTTCAAGTATAACGTTTGTACATCATAGAAAAGGACATAAAGTAATGGGAAAACTATTAGAAAATAAAAATAATAAACTATATGCTTTACTCAGATTATTTACATTAAAATCTTTTAGAGAAACTACAATCTTAAAAATCCCATTCCCTATACTAATTAATAGTTCCGTGAGGTTATATTAACAAAAAATTTAAAATAGCATCTAAAATCGTAGAAGATACAGCAGGAACAAGGTTTGAACTGTATCCCAGTCTGGTCCGTGTTGCATCTTTATAAAAATTAGTTTCATTCTTCAGAAGAGACATTATCGGAGCTACTAAAATTTATGAACATAAGCTTCAACCTTCTCATGGAGATTTTATATGATCATTAGTATTGTGTCATGCGGTAACGTCACCTGAACGTTATCAGACCGATCTTAGTTAAATCACGACGGTGTCACATAAACTTTTATTGGATAAATGTCAATAACGTCACTTAATAATGAAAAATCTTACTTTATTTACACATATCCTTAAAATATCACAAAAATGGGAAAAAACAATAAAAAACTATTCAGCTTTTCTTGTTTTACTAACATATTTTACAATCTCTTGAAACCCAAAAGATAGGCGTAAAATCCATGCAAAACCTAACAGCAACAGAAGAGAAAATCACACGTGCGGTCATTATAGTCTAAGACGTCTTGGGCTTTGATCATTTGGGCTGAACAGTCTACGATTCAGGCACTTTTTTGCAGGTATGAAAGTGGGCTTTTACAAAGTTTTTTTTTTTTAATTTCCTACCTACATATAAAGAAAATATTTGTTGGATTGACTTGCCTGGATTGCATTGTTCGCTTTAAAAATTGGATTTAAACAGTGTTTGATCTGTATAAAAAAATTTACAACTTGAGTACATATTTCAATTCTAAATCAACCATCAGACGCAATGTGTTTATCGTAATATTATTTCCCTTAATTTATGTGATAGCGTCCAAGAGTAATGAGATAAATATTTCTCTTTCTTGAAACAGGAAAAGCAATCAATATTTTACTAAAGATGAAGCAATTAAGACATTTTTCCTCATAATTTCCATTAAAAGATTTTCTTTAAACTACAATAACAATCTAGAATGTTTGAAACCTGAAAAGAAATACTTCAAGGTCTTTTATTCATTAGGAAACTTTGTTTAAGGATTGAAGACAAGTGCAATTATAGATTATGAAAATTGTAAAACCAAGTCGGAAACAAAGCATATTTCCTCTCTTTATACAGATTTTCATATATGCGACGAAAATATGTTAATACAAAAAGGGATTATGTTATGAGTAAGACCAAACACTGTATGGTTTCAGTGAAATATTTCAGTACTTTGATGAAAAAACACTTATTTTTCAATATTTTCGAGTAGTCATTATAAGTAATTTTATTTCAAATGGGATATCAAGCAAAAAAATGACATTACACTGTTCAAATATTACTTGACTTGCCACCAGATGGCGCTAATCACACATTAAGTATTTCAAATGTTCAAATGTTTCACATTACTTCTAAATACTAGAAATCTTGTTCAAAATTAATCTTTGGAAAATAATTGAAGAAAATGTTATGCACAATTATATATAAACACAACAGTTTTAGATTTAAATTACTTCATTTTTGGTTCTAATAAAATTGTATAATTTTGAATATAATGACTTCATTAAAAAACCACAAACTGAAAAGATCAAAATGTTACAGATTTACATTTAGAAGTATATTTACGTATATATTTAAAAATAATAATATTGCAATTAAAAACCAATTAAATAGTATTGTTTAGCTATAGAAGATCGAAAGGTTGCTTATCTCATAGAATTTAAATCTATCTAGGACATTAGCAATGAAATCTATATCTTTAAAAGTCTGTTTCTTTTCTTTATATTTGTTAGGAACTAACTAAGGTCAACTCATCTGCTGAAATGCTAAGAAAACGATCTACTTTTAAAGAAAGTGTTTACAGGAGATGAAACGTGAATTGTTTATGACAACAAAGTATCTAAAAGATCATGGGAGAGCAGTAGAAAGCCACCACAAATAACCTCAAAGACGGTATCGCATCCAAAGGAATCTATGCCCTCAGTGTAAAAAAGATTATAAAAATATAACTAAATATGAAGTGAATCATCTGCCACAATGACCAACTGCGGACTGCTGCCATTTAACAAAAACATATGCAACACATTCAATGCCTCCACAATCGGAAAGGAATCATCTTCCACCAAGACAATGCCAGATTCCATAGTTCATTTTAGTACTTGGAACAAATTGTTAAGACACTAACGAGACCTGGCACTCCAATTATTTGTTCTGGTTGCTGCGAAATAATCTCTGAATAGGAAAAGTTTTGCTAATAATGAGTCAGTATCACAAGGATCACAGTTCACAAGGACTTTTTATTACGTACATACATTATACTTAAAGTTTGTTTTGGTGTAATAAAGACAGCTAACAATTTATATCATCAAAATTGACGACGTGACAAATCATTAAACCATTCTCTGTACTTTTTCCAATTTAATTTGCATTTTTTGTCACTAAATACTTAATTTACAATTTATCAAATATTTTTATTTCATAAACTGTATATAAGCTATCGCCAAAATGACAATGCGGCAACCATAAATACATGACATTAGCATAACAAAAAGTTTATTAATTTGTCACCAGTTGACAGTGACAGCCATTGCCCCTATGCATAACTGATTATTACCTATGTACTTTGTATACAAATAAATAATAAATTATATACTAGTCAAAAAGGTATAAAACTATTTGCCAACATGATATAATATCTAAAAGCCAATGAAACCTTTCTGTATCTCAATTTCGAGCGCAGCTCGTAGTTTTGTCTTAAATATGCCTCCCAAAATGCTGACACCATTTCTTCACTTATGGCTGCCTCCTGTCTGCTGGTCGTTAACCTCCATTGCTTCTGGTTTGGATCTTCTTCTATCATACCTGTAATAACATAATTGCAATGAAATCTCATTGCAATTATGTTTTATTGTTGTTACTTAGTCAAATATAAATAAATATCTCATTGAGCAAAAATATCATATGGAAGTTACTTTATAACTTTTTACTTAATGTCTACATCACACATTGTGTGATCTGTTAATATTTTGCAGTACACCATTTTTGCTCACGACGAAACGGAGTACTTATCAGCAAACTCTAGAAAGGGGCTTTAGCCCGTGAATTAATTTGAAGGATATTACCTGTTCTACAAAATCTATCTTCATTGAAGGTCTTTGAACCTTAAATGCAGTCTGCTACCAATTTTCTCCTAAATGGCTAAACTGATTTGAATGCATTTTTTTATTTAAAAACTGTTATTGTAAACTGGTTTAAAGGTACATATAAAAAAAATAGCACCAATGTAGCCGCATTTAGTTTTTGAAGAGATCTCAGCCATTATTGCATTTATAAACTTGGAGTTGGTATTCAAATGTACAATTATATTGGGCGATTTGGCACATCTGTAAATCTCAGGATCGAATGATAACCAGGCTATTAAGTATCTCCTGGATCTAATAACCTATAAATATATTTTTCTGCAATTTTGTGAGTTATCAAACAATTTCCGATGGTCTAAATCACATATCACTACATCATCCAAAGATCTCACTCTACCAAGAGTTACACAGGCTTAACTTTGGCAAAGGTTTTATTACTTAATATTAGATAGAATTAATAAAACAACAATTAGTCAAATCATGGAAAAATATTGAGAAACCAATATAGTAACCAAATATTGTGAGTTAATACAATCCATTAATATTATTAGGGTTTTTTTTGAAGTATACAATTTAAAAATTAAAAAAAAAGATCAAAATATATAATAATGGCCATGGTATTGGCTTTATTGAAGAGGGGAGATTTTTTGCCATTAGTGTTTAAATATGTTTTCAGGCATATGGGCGCTGCTGCTCAAATGAATCCAGTCTTGAAGTTTTGCAATCTTGAAGTGCATCTTGAAGTCCAACTCTCAATCGACAATAATTTATTCGGCGATGAGGCCCATTTTTGGTTGAGTGGCTATGTCAATAACCAAAATTGATTTGGAGTGCAGAAAATGTATGTGCCATTATTGCAACGCATTACATCCACAAAAGTCACTATGTGGTGTGCTTTATAGACTGGTGGAATCATTAACCCATATTTCTTCAAATACGATGCCAACGAGAAGGTTACTGTCAGTGGAGAGGATCCCAGATCCATTATTATTAACTTTTTTAAGTCCAATTAAATAGCATTAATGCTGAAGAGCTTTCAGCACACAATACAATCAATTTATTTCAAGAGACATGTGATGAGCGCATAATTTCACATAATGTCCTTGTGAATTAGCCTCCACTATCATATGATTTTACACTTATGGATAATTCCTATGAGGATATGTGAAGTCGCTAGTTTATGCCGATAAACCACAGATGTCGAACTACTTGGAACACAACATTTGCTGCATTATTTCCAATATACGAACCCAACTTCTCGAAAAAGTGTTTGAGAAATGGACTTCCAAATTGCGTTTCATTTGAGCCAGCCGCGGCACCCATATGCCTGAAATTATATTTAAACACAAATGGCACAAAATTCTTAAAATGATTATTATCTGTTTTTTTTTCATTTTAAAGTTAAAAAAAGATACCTCTAAAAACATCCAATACTTGGATGTTTGGCAGGTATTAAACAAACACACAAATTACATTAAAAAATATCAAGGAACTATCGATAAAAGTTATCTAATTATGGCTTGTATGCAGATTTTCCAATATCTTATATTCTCCAAAGAAATTTACCATGACAAGCTTTAAATAAGCTCAGCGATCAGTTACAGGCAAGTAATGCTAAGCCCGTTAGACATCGAACCGATCATCTTAGGTTTTTATTGCTCAGTCGCAACTTCATAAGTATGAACACTTTACAAATGCACAGAGCAGCCAAGTGCAACTCCGTAAATTTTAAAAAGTAATAAATGTAAATGAAATTTTAAATTCTAAAAAACCCACGATGAAAAAAGCCATAGGATAAAGAATATAAATATGGTCCTCTATGGAGGATGAAATAATTACTTGCAACTAAAATGTACTTCCCATGTAATGTCACGACGTATATAAACTTTATAATATGTAATCTATTGTATGTACTTCCCATGTGATGTCTCGCGATGTATATAAACTTTATAATATGTAATCTACTGTATGTACTTCCCATGTGATGTTTCGCGATGTATATAAACTTTACAATATGTAATCTATTGTAAATACTTCCCATGTGATGTTTCGCGATGTATATAAACTTTATAATATGTAATCTATTGTATGTACTTCCCATGTGATGTTTCGCAATGTATATAAACTTTATAATATGTAATCTATTGTATGTACTTCCCATGTGATGTTTCGCGATGTATATAAACTTTATAATATGTAATCTATTGTATGTACTTCCCATGTGATGTTTCGCGATGTATATAAACTTCATAATATGTAATCTATTGTATATACTTCCCATGTGATGTTTCACGATGTATATAAACTTTATGATAAGTAATCTATTGTAGGTACTTATGCATTTAAAAAAAGTTTCTCCTCTCATAATTTATCTACCACAGTATTTACCGAAACATGTATAGTTTTGAAGTTAACACATAAGTGTAGGTATGTGAATTAGAATCGACCAACATATGGAATGTTGTTTTAGCATACAAACATACTTTTTATTATATTAGTAATCCGTACAAGAAAATCCACATGCAATAAGTCATATATGATTCCTTTACACAAACTAACTTTGGTAACAACTTGTTACATGGTTACGGAGTTACTAAGTAACAAAGAAACCAAAATGCCTTTTATATTTATAATATTAGTAACAATTAATAACTAATTATTTATTTGAAGACAGTGACAGGTAACCTATAACAGTAGCTACTCTCAATTTGTCCGTCAGCTCGGTCCGCAATTCATGATCAATAGGATTTACAGGATAATGCAACTGGAAAAAAAGGAAATTTGTGTTAAACAAATTTTAAAAAATTGATCTTCTGAGGCCATATTATTTTATGCATATTCATAATAGTTTTATGAAGTGCAGTCAATAAATACAACAGACGAGATTATTTCTGTTGCGAAACTAAATCTTGTAATCAGTAAAGGAAACATAATTCAGGAGAAAAAGTCACAATTAACTATTACAGTACCTCGGCTACTGAACACTGATACTTCAGTACCATTTAAAGATAAAATGGCAGTGATACATACTCCTTAAAAACTGGCTAAAACTGGACTTGATAACCACAGAGATGCTAAAAGTTGTTATACCCACCACAGTCTTCATTCTGATTCCTATATTATCAAGGTGAACAACTTTCAGATGATTGGAATAAAGGGCTCCTTATCATCAAATTGAAAAAACGGAGCCTTTGCTGGTGTAGTAATTACAGGGATATTACCTGTTCTGCAAAATCTTTCTTCATAGACTATTGAAGGCCTTTAAACCCTAAATTCAGGGACTAAACTGGTTTTCGCCCTAACCCCTCATATATAGGTCAGTTCAATCCCCGTTGCATTATCTTTGAATAGGTATCACAATAGCAAAATGGAGATTTATCTCACCTTTGTCAACTTTAACAAAGCTTTTGAACATTTTGCAGAGGGCTAATATTTCATCCAGACTCAACGAGATTATTTTTCTGCAAAGGTCATAAATATCTTAAAAGCTGCCAACAAGAAGTATTCTGATAAGGTAAGATCACATAAAATTATCTCATCTTTGAAGATATTGCAGTCCACACAACTGTTCGACAAGATTTTATTGCACATTTTTATTCGCCACTTGTATTTCAGGTTAACTTTTTCAACACCAAGTGATTATTCTAACAAGCCCCCCACCGCACCAATCAAAAGATTGCAATTTAAATAAACCACAAATAACTCTGACCAATCACAAATGTGGACTTCAGCTTAGACCAATAGCAAATATAATGTTTAAAATTTACACATGATCACTTGGTGACTTTTAACATAACATATAACATGACAATAGTCTTAACTAATTTCTTTACTCATTTATAATTCTTAGAAGCTTTGTTGGTCGACCCTTACAATTTAATAAAGTAAAAAAACCTATGATCATTTATATATGCGCTTGCCGTGTGGAACACAATTTCACAAAGCATGTATATATATATATGTAAAGAAAACCTATAGGTATCCTTTCATTTAAACTTTCCCGCGTTATCTATGATAAGTTCCATAGAGGTCGCTGTTAGCTTTCGTATCAAACGTCAAAAGATTTTGAGAGGTTAGATTTGTTTTTGATTCAGTATTTTATTGTAAAAAGCTTACCTGTCGAATTCAGATGATAAACCCAAAATAAGGGCTTTAAATGTTGTTTCTTTTATCCACAGGTGAGTAAATGTTTAGTTTATAAGATAATGTTACTAGTAAATTGTAGAAGGAACGTTTTACAAGTAAATAAATCTTTTATCCACAGAAACGCAATTACGTCTTTATTTCAACAAGTTCGAAACAGAATCCAATAAAAACATTATATTTATATATATGTATATATATATATATATTTGTACTTCGCAATGGAAAGTTTAATCTTGATGGCATAAACAATAGAAAGAGTGGGGATTGCAGCTCAGAGATGTTAAGCAATTTAGACAAAAGAATATGTAAATGCAAAATTTAAATATTTGCTGAGAGAGATGGCAGACACAAAATTTAAATATGACACACTCCATTGACTGAAAAGATTAACTCACAATAGTGATGGTGCTAGGCACAGAGCATGTGGAATCTATCCACTAATTTATATATGTCAACAATTTTATTTTGGAGATAAAAAGAACTGAAGAGGACATTATTTCACACATTGTCAAGCTAGGGCAGCCATCGTGCAATTCTGGCCCATATAGCAGTCTCTAAAACTGACATGATGAGAAACACAAAATAATCCATACTAATTAACAAAACATAATATTTAACAAAAAACATCACCTGTCAATCCCTAGTCTTTTTTATATCCTCCTAATATTTGGGACTGAGAAGGTATATCAACAACTTATTAGAATGATGCAAGAAAATTCTGAATGGTCATCATATAAAATATTTTAAATGGAACAGTATTGGCTATATGTTCAGAAGGGAACCTCTGCACTAACACCCCACCTTATAGAACCTGTAAGAAAAAAATGTTTTATCCCTAAGTTTTATGTATAAGGAGGTGCTTCAAAAAAATAAAAGATATTAGGTTCGCATCTAATAAAATCATCGCCTTTTTCCAGTAATTTCTGGAATATTGTAGAAATATCTTGAACGTCTGGTAGAGTATATTAAGAACACAATATTCCATCTGCTATTTAGTTAGCCACTGAGTTTTAGCAAGTAAAGAATAAACAAAATGTGGAAATTTAAAAAGAGAACAAGAGTGGTTTCTTTTTCACATATCCCGTTTAACGTGAAGCAACACACATTACATGCGTAACAATGTGTAAAGATCTACTCTCCTATAACACGGATATAAGTGTACTCACCTAAATGGTGATTTCAATGCTCCAAAAAATAAATTTTTATGTCACCTATATTCCTATCCTAGAGAGACTTTTTAGATTAAATTGAGAAAAATTTCTTTATCTGGATAACAGACAGATTCCAAGTTCATGTTACTCAGACACAACCATATCTATTTACATGCTTTTATATTGCAATAGAAAAAAAATTTCAAAATTATGTTTGGCTACCATGTGAGCTAATAATTATTAAGTTGCCAACCCAATATATTTTCTAAATTTCCTATAAATTTTCATCATGAAGGATCTTAAACTTAAAAAGCAATGACTTATCATGATCAGCCCGCAACATGATGTATCGAAAGGAAAGCAACAAATTACTTTACAAAATGTAATTTTAAGTAAAGCAAAATAATATAAACTAAATTTTTAAAGTACTTTGGCCATTAATCGTCAATGACTTACGGAAACAAAACCACCAAATGTGCGGTGAGAAAATGCATGTGTGAAAAATTTCATAATACACAATTGAATCATATTAAAAAAAACTTATAAGATAATGTATAGAAACTGATAAGAATAAACATTCATCTCCATTAGTAGCGAGTGTAAACTTCATTCCATACAGATGACGAAGATTCCAATCTTCGTTTAGCTCTCTTCCATTAAGAGAAAGCATTGTTGTCAAGAGATGGGCTCTTGTCATGTGAAACATTTAAATAAATAACAAATTTGTTACATTAAAAAATAAAAAAAATAAATGTCCTTTTCGTACAACCTTAGGGAATACCTGTCAAAACATATCAGATGTGAATGAAGGAGTGGGCGACTGACTGAACTGACCATTATGTTTGAACAATTTTGCTGTCATTAGCAACTTCAAATTATTTAATTATATGAAAGACTAATAATTCTATAATCATTGCAAAATAGGAATAACTCTAAGAAGGAACCCAAACTTTCCACATAATTCAATTTGAAAAACGTATAGATTATCTGCTAATATGTGTCCTAAACAAAATTTGAAGTTATAGCTTTTGAACATCTATAATATTCTGCAATCCCTAACTAGGATATACAATGTGCGAGTGTAGCAAGCAATACTCTCTGAATAACTACGGTTACAATTAGTATACTTATTCCTATCTATAACCTCATGCTATTTGCCACTAATGAGAGTTACAATGACAAAAACTACATTGAACTTACATACAGATACGGCACCACATTGTCAGGTTATCTAGCCACGCTTTCATAAAAATATTGTTAAGGATGATTCACTGTCACTTCACAATAATACGCTATGTATTTATTCAACACAAATGTATGTATATAAGTACAGTGAAATATAATAATACATGAACTCACACACACACAATATGTATTGGATAATATTTAAAACCTTTCAAATTTTGTCAATACATATAATTCACAGGTTTCTGACGCTTACTACAGTGTGTCATGTTAATTTATATTTCTTTGTTTTAAGCACAAGTTATTTTTTATGCCCATGGCCTTACTAATTTTTTTTTAGAAAGAATTATGTGCCTTTGATGTTATTTTGTTAAAAACAATACCAGATAAGAGAGAGAGAGCAATTAGAACTGGCCACTAAGTTTTGAGACATTAAAAAATCATATTATACTTTTAAAAATGTAACTCTTTGGTTATTCTTTTAAAATCACAATGCTGTCATTAGTCTTATTAATTTGGTGTCAACTTGAAAATTGTATGTTTATGAGAAAATGTATCTAAGACGAAAAATGAAACAAAAGCATGGCTGTACTCACTTTTATAATATTTGAGAACAGCTGTGGCTGAGATAACATCACTACTTTGCGACTCTTATTAGCAGTAGACAAAAGACTTTGAGGATTGTTATAATTAAATACATAATGTTTACATAAACATCTGGTATCAGAAAACTTTTTACCAGAAAATCGTTATTGCTTAGACTAAGATAAGGAAATGCTACAAAAATTTAAAGGTAATCCAATTCTTTACTTAGCTGCCGTAAATTTAAAATATAGAGACAATTTTATTAATTTTGCTTCAAACGTAAAGACAAATGAGTGGGAAAAAATGAAAGCAGTTTAAGAATTTATAATCTCTTTGATATTAGTTAATGAATGTTCATACCCATAATTACTAATACAGTTGAAATATTGCGAAGTCAGTTTGTGACCTCGAAAGGCACTTTAGGACACGGCTTCATTGAAACTAAATTCTTGAAAATTATTATATAAAAACACAAAAAAAAAATGAGTGTGCTTTAGACCACACAACTGAAGTAAAAGTTCAAATTCACAAAATATGAACTTTAAAATGAATTTACAATTTTATTCACTTTAAACGTAGAATATTTAATGAATTGAACAAAATAATAATTTATAAAATTGTTCAAGAATGAAATGAAATTACAAAATAATCAAAAAATCATCGTTCGTGTAACGCTAGCAAACTCGCATATAAATATATTTCATGCACTGAAGAGAGAAAGAAAATGTGCGCGTGCACTGCTCTCTCTTGCTCTTACAATGTGATACAGACAATAAGCTTGCACTATGTCTAAGATATACGAAACATAACTGGCTACGAGAGAAAGAGAGAAAGAAAATGTGTGCTCGCACCTCTCTCTCTTGTCCCTACAGCAATATACGAAACGTAACTCTGTCTCTTTCTGTCTTCACTAACTTATATCTCCCTCTCACCTTCCGTTCGCCTCGCCCGATCACACTTTTCGTAACGCTCTCGTCACGCATTCCCCAGCTTACTTCCCAAGTAAAGAAGTTTTACTTCAAAATTTCAAACGCATGATTCAAACCCTATACAATGAGTTTTCTATACCAAAGTTTGTTTATATTATTATTCTAATAAGTTGAAAAATAATTAAAATATGAAAAAAATTACAGTAACTTTCTTAGGGTATTTTCACACCAAAAATTTATATCAATCATCGTTTTTTTGCAATCATCAACACATAAGATGTAATATTGATTTAAACAATTAAATCGATCATTTTTTCAAACAATAATCGACAATATTTTCAGATTCTTTTAATCAACACTTTAGCAGTGGGGTTAAATATACAATTTTATAACTTTTTGTTAAATAAATATTCTTGTTATTTTTCATTTCACTTACAAAGAGGTTCTAAATATAGAGGTATGAGTGTCTCGCAATTACACGACAGGTTTACTGGAGACAATAATTTATATGAACACCGCGTTGGCATCTAGGAAGATAAGGGAAATTAGAAAAGAATCTACACTTTGCTCTCAATCATGTCATTGATACACGCACGAATAAGAGAAAAATTGACAAAATAATTAATTATATAGCGAAGTGAAACTGCCCACACTAGAAATTACTTTGTTTTCTCCATTAGAACAGAGTTCATATTTTCTATGCAACTTTAGTTTTCATGTGACATATCAGGCAGAGTCACAAAATAATTTTATTTGTTAATTAAATTGCAGGGGGGAAGCAGGGCTGAAGCACCCTCCAGCCCTGCTTCCATCTTTCACCCAAATTGTCGTCAATGATCAAACTCTATAATTATGTAAAATTTCAGCCTTCGGAGTTACATGGTTTAAATTATCGAAGGCTGGAATAAAAAGTCAAGACGGATGGACTCTGTGGTGGAATCGAAACTGTTCCGTTATCACTTTCGATACAAAACGCTTAAAACAAACATATAGTTGTCCTTACTATAAAATTTCCCACTACTACTTCGTTGATATTCATGTACATAACAATGACATTATTTTAAATGGACATGCTCTACATATGATCAATAAAAGAAAAGTAATTGCCTTATGTTCATTACAGTAATTACTATTAAATATGTTCTTCCTTATCTCTTTCGTTAAAATCGGTATGTGAGCGTTACCTAGAATCACTTTCCTTATTCATTTCATTAAGATAATTAACATAAAGTCATGGAATACCCAAATGAATGTAAATTTTGCGTGGTAACTTCTATAAAATAAGTAATTAAAGATAATGCAATGACTAAAAGAGTATATTATCGAAAATATTACCTTAAAATACTCAACAATATCTTCAATGTCCGAATACATTGTCCAGTGTCTGCGATAGTCCAAACATTCGACTATCATTTCCGGGGTTATCTATCAACATGAAGAAAGTATAACTTTTCTTTATGTGACACATTCATAAATGTCAAACAAAATAAAATATGAACTTTAAATTTAATAAAAATTTTACATACTCAGTACTTATGATAGAAGTGAAACTTCTTCGGCGATCTAAACATTGATATTTAAGTATATAGTAAGGAGTAAATAAGCAGGGAGAGGGAGAAACAAATGTTAAATAACTATGAATATTACTCACTGTCGAAATACATACATCACATGCGCAAACACATACTTCAAAATTGCAAAAGTCCTTAAGGCTCACGTCAAATACATTGAATTTAATATTAAAATAGTATACTAAATTAATAATTGTGCAATTTATGAATTCACAATCCATGAATTGCATTACATTCACATACGAAAATTTTAATACTATACATTCAGAAAAATTAATAAAATGCTATTACAAATCGACATAAACAGATAATAAAATATTCGCATAAATTTAGATAGACAATTGCCAATTAAAAAAATTGCCACTATGCCAGTACCAGAACACAGCTAAATGTGGCTGAAGGAATTTGGGATGTATTGCACCTGTTGTAAATTATATTAATGGCAACCATATGAGCAGATTCAAATGGAATTTATAAATAAATTAAGTACATATGTTGTTAGTCTTGTAATGGATGAAATACACGCTACATTAGTAATAAATAGATAAATAAATAAACAAAATTTCAACAGTTAACTTTAAATAAAACAGCTGATGGTGCTTACTACTGATAAGCACCATTTCAGTTTATTTTCGAGCATTCGTACAGTTCTTGTATTATTCTATCGTGTTTATCTATCTCTCTCGGTTATTAGCTAATTACCTATTTTCCGTCTCTCTTACAATAGATTTATTACATTCTGATATCACAAAAACGCTACATGAAAAAGATTACAACCTTGAAAATATTACTCTCATCTCTACCAAAGAAGTTTCACTTCGAAAAGAAATTAGTCATATTATTAATATTTGCTGCATGTCTGAAACCCATAGGACACTGAAAATATTTGGACAACTTGCAATGCTTGAAAATGCAATAACTTGTTTGTAAATGCAATAAAAAATAATTATCTTACACCTCAGAATTGCCGTATAACAAAATACTATTTATTGTAAGATCATTTTTAATCGATAAAAAATATTTGATTCTTTATGATAATCATTACTTGAAATACAGCTACTTTGTTTCGAAATACTAATATTAGTTATCGAGTAAATATTCTGTTATAATTATTATATTATTCTGTGTATTGAAAACCTAATTAATTATGAATGTGGATAAAAATCTGGGTTACAATACTTAAAAAAGATTAAAATCATTATTTAATGATCTGCTTAATGAATCTTTATTTAATAATTGAATGGTTCGTTAAATATTATTTTTATCCAAAATCCAACAAGGTCATTAATATATTAATGAGATAAAATGTGTTTTTATAGTTATATATATTAGTAACGGCATTTTCATTGTTGGCCACTTACAAGTGGACCTGATCAACTATTATAAAAACTTCATTTTTTATGGTCATCTCCACATTTTGATAACCCAAATTTTTCAAATTTTATTTCTACTCAAAAAGCCTTTTCAACAAAACTCTAGAAATAAGAATACAAACATTTTTAAAAGTGTAACTCAAAAAGCGGCCGTGGGCATAACTGGTATCCAGGAATTATAGATTGTAGGTAAATTGAAAAAAATTCTGTGTTAGTATAAACAGAGAAGTGATAATTTTTTCTTTTGCATTTTTCTCGAAGTTTTGACAATCATACCACAAATGTCTCGAGAACTACTTCGACGATTTCGTTAAAATATTGACCACGTCTTATGAAAAACTTTATCTTCCATGTTATTTAAACTATAAATTTTTTAACTATCAAGGTTAAAATTAAGAAAAAGTAATTTTGTTTTAATTTTTGGCTATGATACATGAGAGGTAGAGTATGATACATGAAGATGATCTACAACTGCATGATAATAACTTAATGAGTAAACATTATTCACTTTTGCATTTCAGACAAGTTCTGATGATGCAATTAACTCTACCATCTGCGCATGTCACACTGAAGATACTTTGCAGGACAGCACATAACTATAGCATTTTATGCATATTCATGATTTATTCACCAATATTTACTATATAAACAGAAGGATGGAGGGACAGACACATGAGTGATTCTATAAGTATTCCCTATCTTGGAGAATGAAAATATTAATATTTATCATTTCAGAGGATTTCACTGGAAGAGCAGAGGATTTAAGGCAGAAAGACAAAAAGCAGTACAATTGGGTATTTGACTAAATTTTTTTATTTCATTAATCATAATTTTAAGGTACAAGCTGATGAAAAGTGAAAAAATTGTTTAATAATCTTAAAAATTTACCGAGTTATAAAAGTTTAAATTTAATCTTTAGACAAGGACGGGAATACTGTGTTGTGAGGTAATTTTTGATATTGCATTATATTCTACAAAAGAGACAGGGATATACCCAACTCTATCCGTATTTTCAAATTTAGAAGCCTATAACTGGCTTATTTTCCAATCAATATTTAAATTTGTTTCAAGACTGGTTTTTAATTAACTTATATTTCACAATATTGTACGAAAAATATCAAAATTTAGAATGAGTCAACTACCGTATTTGCTTGTCTTGTAAATAAGGCCCTGAGCCACACTTTGTCAAAAGCGCAACAACTTTTGGACTTATGGGATTACCTCAACAAGGCGCACCAGCTCACTGGCTACCTTAAAGATATAAACATTTAATTATAATAACTATCCCCATAACTAGTTTTTAATGAATTGCCATATTGTCATAATAAATTCTTACAAATAACATTTTAATTAATAAATTCTTACGCGATGATCCATCTTAATTATAGAAGCCTTATTTTTAATTAATCTAGACATATTTTGTGTATGTTTTGTTCTACAAAACTTGTCAGTAATCTTTAATACATGATCACTCGGGTGTCTGTCTATTTGTCACTGTTTTTCTCAGAAATCATTTGACGTTGAATGTTAACATTTTGGCGTACTAATGAAATTGATTAAGCCACATTCTGCAATAGTTCTTATTACGTAGAAAATCTTAAATATATTTGCCTGATAATTTTGAAAAAAAAATGTGTATCCATTGAGTTGTAAGGATTTCAAAACTATTTTTTAGAATTGCACGTAAGACAGACTTAGAGATATTGCTAAAAATGTTCACAACCTCTCTGGCGCTGCTGAAATTAAAGTTACGGAAAGACAATAGGCCTCATAATTTCTGAGAAAGTCATAGACCTGAAATAACAATATTAATTTTAGTATAGTTTAATGGAAACACTACATACCCTTAAATATTTAAGTTATAATATCTGCTCAACCGTCTACTGAGAGTTCATAGCATAAATATTATTTGTAATTGGCAAATATTCTTTTAAAGAAAATGTAATCTCGATTACGGTATTTATAGTTATCTGATTTGTATACGTTAATTTTGTTTATGAAATTTATATAGCAGTGGCTGCGAAAAGTTCAAGACTCACTCAAGAAGTAATCGGCAATAAGTATTCAAACCTGCTTATAGCATTAGTCTTCATATGTTATACAATGTGAAAGTAGAAAATCGCAAAACGTTGTATCTGTCAATATATCAAAATAAAATAATGATCTACCAATATATCAAAGCTTAAATTTTAATCTCCTACTGCTTACAATCTGCTGAGGCAATGATCCGTATGGTTCATGTTCCGGGTAAATTTTCAATATTTAATCCCAACTCGCGACTGGATATTCGACATAATTTGATTATAATATATGTGTCTAAATATGTTATATATGGTGTACAAATATATTACTGAGAATAACATCCATTTAATTTTATTACAAACACCCGAACATTTGCATTGTATAACCCCATAAAATAACATCAATTTCATTTATTACCCTCAATAAAATACTTGTACATTGTTTAACTTCCAACAGTATAATAAAAACTACAATAAATTCATTAACGTAAGCAATAGGAAAACCCGCACAAACCCGGCTTCCGCTATTGTTTTATGTAATATATAAATGCCTTTGGAAATTCCTAAAAGTTAATCTTTGCTAATAGCCAACATGACGATGTAAATAGTGATACAAAAGCTTGTTAGTCGTCTATAAACTATAAAGTTCCATAATTAAAGTGTGAAAAAATAAATGACAAGCTACAAACCTCGATAAACTGTGAATTTTCATCCGAACCCAAGTGATCTTCGTACACAAAACGGCCCTTAGTTACTAAAAGGTTCTGTCGAGGTCGCTGCCTCTTCCTTACTGTAAATTGAATAGATCCACCATTATGATTAGCAGGACAATTCAAGGTGACTCGGGCCTTTATTTGAAACTTTTTACAAGATTGCGTATTCAATAAAACTGACTCTACGGAGTCTATTCATCTCAAACTCCGTTCAAAGTTCTTTTCTTATTTTATAAGAATTAACAAAACTACTTTCCTTGCGTACTTTCCTTACTTTGATTGCACTCCTTTATTATAATTTACTGAGAGTTATTTCGCCCATAAGTGTTTTAAGTGAATGGTCCCAAACTATAAACCAAAATGAGTCATCCTGCGTCTTTTTTATCTCGTAAAAAACTAATTTCTGTAATGTTACTACAAAGATTTTCGTTTAATTTGTACCTTATTCCCGAATTTTCCTCTATTCTTTTCTGGTAGTAAAAATACTGACTAATTTTACTGATGAACAGCCATTTTTTAATTTTTTTTCTGGATAAATATCAGAAAAAACGTTAAA
Organism: Druceiella hillmani; assembly: GCA_039881145.1. Classification (NCBI taxonomy): domain Eukaryota; kingdom Metazoa; phylum Arthropoda; class Insecta; order Lepidoptera; family Hepialidae; genus Druceiella; species Druceiella hillmani. The sequence goes on along the minus strand of JAYKKI010000019.1, from coordinate 22,288,430 downwards.
TAAAAAAAGATAAGTTATATATTTTTGAACTTGCATTATTTTACTTTTGTTCTTACATTATTAGACTAGCTTTCATTTGATACCTCACGCGATAAACTTAAAGAAAACATTTACTACCCATACTGAAATTTACCTTCAAAATCAAAATCCAACTTTTTATACATTATAGCCTGAATTTGGGACATCATTATCAAAAACTACGCTAAACTATATATATAAAATAGTCTCCGTGAAAAATATATGTGACAAGTAGACAGATGATTCCATTAGTATTCTGCGTTTCGGAACATTAAGGAAATAGAACATACTCTCATTTGGTCTCAATGCGAATATTCATATAATTAAGTGAGAGCATTAATTTTAATTTTTATATTTCTATTTTTTTTTTTTTTATTTTAATATTTAATTTTTATGTAATATTATTTAATTTTAATTTTAATATTTATTATTTTTTTTTTTTAATTTTAATTTTTATATTTTGTTATTAATATATATACCAAAATTATATAACACGGATAATTAATAGATAATAGAAAGTAAATACATAGATTAAGATGTTAAAAAACCTATCAAAAATTACATATTTTCTTTTTTTCTCTATAACTTTTGAAATAACTACAGCAAGATGAAAAAAATAAAGTTACTACTGCGGTTTTCTTTCCTTTGGTGACTATCAAACGGCAAGGTCACCTCACAAATGTTGCTCTATTGACATATTAAAGCGACACATGTCAGGTGACCTTGTCTCAAAGCGGATAATAACGCATATTTTAGTTATCAGTTTATAGTAACAACTTGGACAAGAATGACCTTTGTTTATTGGCAGACTGCCACTCCGTTGGTCTTCTTACGTTTTTGTTTCTATTAAACACCAAACCGTAAGAATTTGATTGTTATTCCGTACGTATTTAACAAAAATATGCAAAATACGTATTGGAATATGTGCAGTATAACGTTTCATATTTGTCTTTATCTTTAAAAATCATTTGCATTATTTGATTAAAAATAATATCTGAAATATGTGATTCAATAATTCATTTTCAAATATGTGATTCTATAAAATAATTAAGGACAAGGGTGGAGGGGTGTGACGAATGCCCCATATTGGGTTGAGGCTTAATAATTCTCAAATGGAAATTGAAAGTGAATAATGGTAAATAAATCCTAATTAATAAAATTAAAAAACTTATCCCATGTCACCCTAGTTCATGGAATGAATGAAGAAAATTTCATTATTCTCAGTTTACATAGGCATGAGGCGCCTATTAGACATTTTTTTTACATACTTTACTATTTATTAATTAGAATTTCCATCCAAAGTATCTACTTGAAAAATTTCATGCACATAGTTCTAAAGCTGAAATACTGTGTATAACAGACAGACGGCTATAAAAGTGCCTCGTTTAACCATTTTAGTGCTATGGTTTTTTACTCATATATACTTAAAAATGCGAAATCTTTTGTTTTTGATGTTATTTACCCTTGTCTCGAAAAAAAATTGTATCTCTTCCAAAAATTATGCAATTTTAATAATTTTTTTGATGTTTTCTTAATAAAAACTTGTACAAGGATAATAAAATACAAAGAAAATTATGGAAATACATATTGTGAACAAAAATTATAACAAAACTGAAATCAAGGTCACATTGTATTTTCGCAGTCCGGTACATCCTTCATATCTGCAAAATAATTGTTATCGTCACTATTATCACTATCACTCAAAATTTGCATTACGCCAAATTGTGAACGCACCACAATGTTACTCCCACTATCACTTGAAAAATGATCATTTTCACTCGAATTATTTTCGTATTCCGACATTATGGGTTAAACATTTTCTTTTCCTCGATCCTTTTTATATTGTAATTACTAATATCATAATTTGAAATTTATCTAACACGTAGAAAGATAAAAAAATTAGTGATACATGCGAGCGACCTCCCCTACCGCGCGCTAAACAGCAACTGATTTCTGGCAAATTTAGTTTGTACGCGCACGAGCGCAATGGCGCTCATCGGCACTCAAACGGTTAACCTACAAGCTCTGTGGTATTTTGAAACAGTAGAAGTTGTGCCCCATCTTTTGGACACATGGCTATTTGAAGTGAAATAGAGAACCACATTTATGACCAATCATTAATTCTAAGTTACACGTCACGCAATCTTCAGATCTAAGCATTATTTTAATGTAATCATCACTGAGAATCGTGTCATTACCACATTTGATGCCGAAAAATGTTGGCAGTACTGACAATATGTGAGCCACAACCTAATCTCAGGCTACTGGAAACTTAAGATAAAAAACAATATCATTATTTAATTATGTAAAAATATTTTCTATCAGCAATTTTTTTTAACACCATGCAAATTCTTAAAGATTACGCCACACACACACCGTGCCATATCACGCAATTTCTTAATGTAATTGTCGTGTAAAAAGTGTTGTCAACGAAATTGGATATATTATTGAAACTACAAATATCTAACTTATTTCAAAATTTAAAAATTACTTGCTGTCTATTCTTGGCAAAAATTTTAAAATAAACATTACAGGAAAAATAATTTTACCACATTTTTACCACATTTTTAATTTTATTTAAAAAACGTATCAAGCAATTTGTCTAAAGAGCTAAGTCAATATAAAAATGATGTTATATTACCATTTCGAAAAAAAAAAATTATTTACCATTTAGTTTTAGTAAAAATCACTCCCAAAAATTATATAATTAATATACAGGATTTTCTATAATTAATATTACAGGAAAAGTAGATATTTCACCACACTTCATTTTACAAAAACAAACTGTTAAAATGATGTTATATTAACAGTTTTCAATTATTCTCAATAAAAACATTTTCAATTATTTTTGAATCTACTACCTTAAAGGAAACTCAAAACTAAATCATTTGACCCCAAATATGGGGTGAATGATTAAGTTTGGAGATTTGTTTCATTGAAATGTAGTTAATGGCACAATAATTAAATGTAGAACTGATGGCGATCCTAAAAAGTCAACATTATTTTTTCTCTTCAAGTTGTCAAGAAAAGTAAACAACATGTTTAAAAATATATTTTCTACCTCCTTCATTTCCGAAAATATAAAAACAAGAAAACGAAATAACGCGTAAATCAACTTTTCAATATCATACCCTTTAAATACATTTAAATATTATAGAAAATATTAAAAAAGTCACCTTCTGTTATCGTTTGTAAACAAATGTGTTATAGCAAAAAAGCGGAATTAGTTATATAATGTTTTGAATACAAGTCTGACACTAAACTTACTGCCTTTTTACATTAGAAATTATGCGAGTCAAAAGAATTTAATTTACCAATTGCAACTTCAGACCTGGCCTCATTGGTCTTCCTGTAAAACCAGCGCTCGCAGTTTCGACGTCGCATCTTGCTGAAACAAGGGCAAATGGTTGCAATACCACATGTGTGCAATATTCAGTAACAAATTGACTTAAAATTTGCCGCCTATCCGGGCCTAGCCTGACGCAAAAAAAAGACCATTATTTTTTATAATCACTTTTTTTACATAATACTTAGATTATATTCATTTTTTTTCATCGCCGTGGTGCGTTGGATTGATCACAAGGTACAACCTTTAACAGTGCGGTACACAGCAGGGATACGGATTCAATTCCCAGTCGCTCGTTGAGCAGGCCTGAACCAGTTTTTTGGTTGGCTGTAAGAGATTGCTCTCGTAGCAATAAGTCTGCCATATGTATATATATATATATATATATATATATATATATATATTAAAATACGTGAATAAATAAACAAATTTTTTTTCTCGATTTTATTAATTTTTGATCGTGCACAAATTATCGAAACATGATCGGGATGTAGTTATGATGGTTTAATTTGTTTAACTGGAAATTACTTCTATTATTTGATTTTTCCATTAAAAACTGATTATAACAGATAACCTGTATTAATTAGCGATAAACATGTTTAAATTTTTTTTTTATGTTGCTTAAAGTGACTTCATACATTATATTAATGTAGTCATAATGAGTGATTTTAAAAACGCAGTCGACACACTACTATTTAATTATACTTTGGATTCAATCACCAATGGATATTAAAATATTTAATATAGTCGCTACATGCTTTCGTTTGTTATTTGTTATGTGTGAATCTTCACATTGTTTGTTTTTTTTAATTCACACGTTCCAAAATTTCATAATTGTGTACATAGCGCAAAATAAATTAGTATATTGAGTAATATAGTGTACAATATATGTTTATACATTGGTAAATTTTTATTATTATGTGAATTGATTAAACTAAATATTTATTTAACCATGTAGCACTTGCAAAGTAGTGAAAAAATTGCGATATGTAAATTATAAAAAGAAAAAACTTTCTTATAAAACGACTGTTTCAAATTTAAATTTGAAACAGTTAAAGCATAAACGCATCACAGAGTAGTTAAGAAATAATTGTTTTCATTTTTAATTAACGAAATGTATCATGGACCTGTAATTACAAAAAATTTCACGGCCGTGAAATTTCATTAACATTTTACCAGTGAAAAAAGTAATGTAACCAGCGTGAATATGAAATAAAAATAGTGTTCACAACCATATCTGGTAAATACTTTTTCTTCCCATGTTATTTGATTTTGGCTACATTCTCGTATATTACATCGTTAATGTCCACATTTTTATTGTAATTTATAAAGTATATAGGGCTCAAAATACGAGTTATGACATAAGAATTAGAACAATAATAATTTATGGTGGCCGTACCATAAAATAGCAGACCATCTAAAAACATGATTATTCCAAAAATATGGTTTACAATGCAACACAATGTTTCAGAAGAAATAATACAACTTAAAGTGTTCCCTGAAGAAAAGATCGAAAACAATCCCGCAAGAAGATCTTAGGATGGTCACAATTACCAAAAAGACTGCTAAATAGTATTGTATTAAACTGAATTTAATATAAATTAGTGATGAAGACAAATTTCTCCCCGTAATTAGTTTCTGTTTATTTGGGGTGTTGTCATATATGTCCCTAATTAGTTGTCTAATAATCAAATAGTATACAAAAATTAACATACTTTTATATTGACATTAACATAAACATGAAAGTCCCATGAAAATAAAAGTCAGGCGGACTAGAAAATCTTACTCATTTACCATTAATATATCCCTTAAATATATCCCCATGTCTTTCTGGATGCTATGAGCTATATGCTCAAATTTCCTGTCAATCGGATAAGCAGATTTCATGCCAAATATGAAAACGCAAGAAAACACAACTTGCCTCTTTGTAAATTTGAGAGAAAACTGAGTAAAATAAGAATTTATGGAGAAAATGAAAGACATCCTAGTTAAACAAATTAACACCAGATTCTCATACCTCATCATTTTTACGATGGGCAACTAAAAATAATCTTGTCTTGCAAAGTACCATTGCTACATTCCGGTACCCTTTTATAATTTCAGTCCATTACATGCATTAGTGCATGTAATATATATCTTGATCATGAGATGTGTAATAATTATTAGTAATTTTATTAAACTGCCTCATTGAATGAATTTGATTCCATCTCATTTTTTCATTTAATATTTTACATTTTTCTGTCTTATTTGCGTAAGAAGTATAGGTTAAATATAAGTTTTTTCTAAATAAAATGAGAATGGATAAATTCAAAGTGCAGCAATTTTTTCCTGCATTGTAATTTTATGACACAAACACAAAAGGTAACAATAAACGTAAGTAAGTCACTGGATATGTCTTGACATTCAGTGTCATGGAGCTTTGTCCTGCATTGTAATTTTATGACACAAACACAAAAGGTAACAATAAACGTAAGTAAGTCACTGGATATATCTTGACGTTCAGTTTCATGGAGCTTTGTCTTGCATTGTAATTTTATGACACAAACACACAAAGGGTAACAATAAACATAAGTAAGTCACTGGATATGTCTTGACGTTCAGTGTAATAGAGCTTTGTCCTGCATTGTAATTTTATGACACAAACACGCAAAGGGTAATAAATGTAAGTAAGTCACTGGATCTGACTTGACGTTCAGTGTCATATCAAAGGAAAATTAATTTGTTCATTAAAATATAATTTACGAAAGAGCCAAGAGCAATAATATTCACATAATCGTTATATAAATACGCAAATTTGTATGAAATGTTGTTGACAAATTCTCGAATTCAGGCTGTAATTTTTTACAATTTATATCAACAAGAATGTCATGGTGAGAGAGAATGATTATTGTATAATATCGCACTGTTCCTCTGGGCTACGAAACTGGAGGTGATTTTGATTTGGAGGACCAGGTCGGTGTATTAATGTTACTACTCCTGAAACCATAGCAGCTGTTGAATGCTTAGTTACAGAAACCGCTGGTTCATTTATAAGCAAATTGCGGTCTCCAGAATGAAAATATAACACTGAGGCCATAAATATGATATTATATAAATATCTAAAGCCAAAAAAAGTCTGTACACTTACACTTTTTATGCCGTGTAATCTAACTTATAAGAAAAAAGCGAACAGTGCATGCAAACAAAATATTAAATTTAGTTTGTGACAGGTGATGAAAAATGGCTGTTTTATTTTGACGACCACACAAAATGTCTAAATCCCATATGCTTTTCTACATTGACTAAACTATGCTTAAGCAAATGAATTCAATGAAAAAAAATTCTAGTTGATCATCATGGCATGGTTAAAGCCATCCATTTCAGTAGATTAATTGGCTGTAAAACTCAATGCAGTTTTACAGCCAATTAATGCCAATGGACGGGAACAACCGTCCCTACCTGCTACCATTTTTCCGTATGTTAAAGAGTTGCTGCCAATGTGTCAAGTCAATAACCCTCCAAATTTAGCACCATGTGATTTTGCACCCTTATGAAAAATCAATTTGAAAGATGCAAATTTTCCTCTAGTACAGAACTTGTAACAGCGTGGGAAAAAGAATGCGTTTCCATTCCAGAAAACAAATGGAAAGGATGGTTTGATAACGGGATAGCATTCATTAGTGTCCTAATATTGAAAAACATTATTTAGAGAAACAACAATACTTTAGTGATGACTTACAACATTTGTCGTTGTCTATTGAATAAAACCTACATGCAGATTCTAGCCTTCCATAACATTTTGGGTTTGTCAAAAAAAACTTCACAAGGTCATTTTTATGTGAACCCAAGAGTTGAAATCTTACTGGTAAGAGAATGTTACAATGACCTGAATAAGTCTAAAGATGCAATATCTGATGAATACGGCGGATCGGATAATGTATCTGAGCCAAGCGCCAGTAATTTTTGTTGGGTATCAAGGAAACATGAGGTCTGGCATTATCCTAGTAGAATATAATGCCCTTCCTATTAATTTTTCTTGAATCAAAGTGCTTCATTAAATTTTAAACTGGTTATTCGATAGGAACTCTTTCATAGAATTATTTTCCAAACAGACTTTAACACGGCATGACTTTCTTTAAAAAAAAACGGCTTTGGAGATACCTAATAGTGGTTCATTTCACTCACCTCAAGTATTTAGATTGGTTGAAGCAACTTTTCCACTTAACATTGTTGTAAACGATTAATTTTTCAACGCCATTATGTTAATACAGCAAGTCAGATAGCAATATAATCAATTTAATTTAATTCATACAAATTGAATAACTAAGCTGCACTAAGTGCTCATGGACGGTTTTTTTCAATATTTTTAGTATATGTGCTCATCACATGTTGTGTACCTATGTTTCTTCTTGATCAGTCTTAATTTGGTCATCATAAGTGATGTGAGTGATGGTCTGCCCGAGCATTCTTATTCTTTAAAGTCGAAATCATCATTTCTAAACGCATCTTTACACACAGTTCTTTCGGCTAAAACACCTTCTCTGGAAAAGCACAAATCATATTTATTGCTTGTGTGGCATTTTTGCTGTCCTGATTATAAAAAATGCATTAAAAAACTAAAATATAGTGTTTTCTTCCATCTTAGAATGAGTGAAAACTAAAACAAATCAATTTATATCGAATAACTTCTTTCTAATGATATGTTGAAATTTCACATTTGAAAACATAAGTGCAAATCATATATTTTCAATAACTTTCACATATTCAGAAATGTTGATAATCCTGTTATGCCATCTGTAAAAAACCGGCATGAACTTTCCGGGCAATCCAATACTTTCCTTAGTGATTATAGCAAAATAACAGAAGTTATTTTTGGGGACGATATGTTGTAGCCTAATTCTGAAATATCGAGTCAAAGCGAAAAGTATAACAATTTGCCAGTGACATATAATGAGACAACTCTGGATAAATTAAAAGCATTTGTTATATTTTTATCCCAACTACTTTGAAGGATTATCATTCTTAGAGAACTGAGCTTTTGAACCAAATTTACCATAGCTCTGACAACAAAGCTACATTATGTTTAAAATATTTATTCAAAAAAAGACAAACTACCAGGTATTGTGTAAAATAACCTTTTTCTGAAAATATATTTTAGTTAACCATCCCAGATGCGTTAAGGTAGCTATTAAACTGAAATAGCAGTCAGTAAACAAATGCTCCAAACCCTGTCGATCAGATCAAGAAGTGGATTTCATTTATTTATGAAATCGTATATCATTGAGATGAATCAAGTATGTCACTTCATTCTATGTCCTCAGTTGGAGATACTATAATATTACGATTTACCAAGGATTGAAATATAGGGTATATTTAAATCCTTGGTACGATATAAGGTATATTTAAATCCTTGGTAAATTCGTAATCTACTTTTTTCATAGACACGTAATAATGCTTATTGTAAATAAAATGCAAACTGTAAACAAATTTACAAATTATACTTACGTGTAAGGCGAACATTGTATAGAATGTTGTATATTACATCATGTGATAAAATAGGACAAGAACATAAAGAAATAATTTTTTCCGCATGGAAATCGAATATAGATGAAAAAACATTAGCAACATGCTAATGTTAAAAAAAAGCAAAATATGGTTTGTTTGTTTTTAGAATTTGACAATAAATGACTTATCTGATTGACATGAAACTTTCGCCATATGCTAACTACTGTGTCTGGACAGACGTAGCTTATAAAATGTCGTTTTAGAAAGTATAAGTAGTGAACAATAATGCTCTAAGTGCAAGAAATCAAAATCGGTTAATTTTTAAATTAAACCTTTAAACTATTGTAGTTATATTAAAAAAATGTATAAATGATATTGTAGACAACATAAAAATCTACAAAATAGCTAAAACCAAAAATAATCTGCAATAATAGCGTATATATTGCTACTGTTACAAATTGTCTCTTCTGACCCGTTTTCTGTTGCAAAATCAAGATAATAGAAGAATTTTTGAATTATACAAACTAAACCTTTATGACTTCAGCAAAATAAAGTTTGGGAGAATTGTGCACGACAATGGAATCAACAAAAAAGTTATAGGTTGTTTGTTAAAGCATTTTTACATTGCAAGATTGGGCCGTATAATTCAAAACCATTGATAACATTATCATATTATACCTACCATAGATATATTGTTCAGAACCATTGATAATATTACCATTAGTAATATTATAACAACCATTGATAATATTACTATTAAATTAAACTTTTCATCGCCAAGTGCATACATACTTTGTCAAACCGTACCCCACACGCCAAGAACGTTTACTACAATTTATTATATTTCCATTAAAAAAATTTATAATCGTGGGTTTTGCACTTAATCACATTGTAGCTGACAAAGCTTCAAACAATTATAAATGACTAAAGAAATTAGCTCAGACTATTGTTATGTTATTTGTATCTCCAATTGTCATAAAATGATTCATAATAAAAATAAAAACGGCTATGTCAAAGTAAAAATACTTCTGTTTGTGACATAAACCAAGATATGACAAAAACAATGTGACATAAATCAATACGCCAAAAGTCATCGCATAGCCATTTGCATGTTGCAAATCATTGGCCCGAGTTTTTTGCAGTTTATTTAAATTACAATCGTTTGAGTGTTGCCGTGGAGGCTTATTGTTAATATAATCACTTGGCGTTGAAAATGTAATATTATTTTATTTCAAGAAACTCATCTCCAAACTTTACCTACACACTACTTAATCAGTGACCATGGCCTTAAAAAAATAAACCGATATCTTTCTAATTTTGTACCTTTATTTAAAACAAAAAAATATTGTCATTGATTGAATTAGTTTTTCAGCCCGATATTTTTCATTAATAAGAATTATAAATTTTTTATAAAAACTCATTCCTTTGACTTTTTATCAATAATTTTTACTTTAAACAACCACTAATTTGATTTGAATTAAAAATTTTTAGAAATTTATTCGTTGACGACCATAAAATAAATACCACATAATATTAGTTTTTCTGTTTTCATTACTTCAGATGTTACTTGCTGTAATCGCAATCACCGCAAACTCCACTTTGGCAAAAAATACCGGCTCCACCACTACAATTTATTATATTTCCATTAAAAAAATTTATAGCACAATTAAAAATATATGTTATAAAATAAAACAAGACTTTCCAAAAACATCTAATTGTTTTTCTACAAAGTAACAAGAAAATTACTCTTTTTTTGAAATTCGAATTAAACAATGTAGGGCTTAAAATTCATCAAAAATAAATTGAATTACACCTACACTCCAGGTGGAAAGATTATTCAATTCTGGTACTATCATATACACATGTTTCTCTCCTAGAACCAGTTCTGAAGGGGAATTTTAAAATTTTGAAATTAAATGAAAACTTAACAAATAAGTTTAGAACATTTATTTTTTTTTTAAATTGTAAAAAGCCTGCGGATTTCATTTCTTAAAAATGTTGTCTTCCAAGTGACATTCATTTATCTCAACACACTCTTGTAAGCGAACTCTCATATTGGCAAGTACATGTGAACAAAGTGCTTGGGGGATGGCAGCAATTTCACGCTGAATATTTTCTTGTAGAGCAGGTATAGTGTGGGGATTATTGCAATACACTTTAGACTTAAGGTAACCTCAAAAAAAAATAACATGTCATCAAATCTGGCGATCAGGGTGAGCAGGATATGTCTCCGAACTTATTTATTAATTACCGAGGGAAAATTTATCTTAACTTCATCACAGAGACCGTGGCAGTGTGTGGAGTTGATCCATCTTGATGAAAATGCATCCTATTATTGCGTCTTTGAAACACTTCCAATTGCGATGCCAAGAATTCATCGATCATACAGCAGTATGTCGAGGTAGTGACAGTTTCTCATTGATTGAAAAAAAATGGGCCAATTATTCCCTGAATAGAAATCGTGCACCATACTGTCGTTTTAGGGCAATGCAAACTCCTCTGATGCCATTCCCTTGGATTGTTTGGGTTCCAGCAACGCATATTTTGTTTATTTATGTAGCCTCCGATGTAGAAATGAACTTCATCACTAAACAATATATTTCCGAGCATTCTTGGGGACCGAAAACATTCCAATATTGTTCTTGTGTACGTTTCCCTTAAAACATAATCACTATCGTTAAGTTTTTGAACGATTTGCGTATTGTAGGGATGAAGTTTTAGTTTTTTTCTCAAAATCACATGCACAGTTGACTTCTTAATACCTGTAGAGATAGCAATCTTTCTTACTAATTTTCTTGAAATTCGAATGATTTCTTGGTGCACCTGTTATGGCGTAGTAGCTGACGTGGACGGTCCTGGTGGAGGCATATTAACTGTTGTCCCTTGTTGTTAAAATCTTTGTACCCATGACATAATCGTCGAATATCAAAATGGAAACAGAAAGCATGACGCGCTCCAATCATCGATTCACCACATTTCAAATAAAATTCCACCCCAAACTTGCGGTGCGCTCCCGACCAAGGACTCATAGTGATTAACATATCCACAAAGATGACGCAACTAACGCTACCCCTCCCCCACCTCTAACTTCGCAAATAAATGAGTAACAATTATTTTAAATCGAAAAATTGCCACTATATGAAAGGTATATGCCACTATATAAAAGGTATCTTCTTCTATCCTTAAGATGAAACTGGGAAAAGTTACATTTGGAAAATGTTTTGAAATAATACCTAATAAAACCAAATGGTAACAAGCTTTACGCCTATATATTAAACTAATTATACAGATGTCGGTTAACTAGTATAGCCAGATTTTTTTGCATCCCTCATGAAAATAATCTATAAATATATTTTTTGATTTAACTCATGGTTACTGAAAAATAATTTATTTTTCTGTAACAAAATATTTCTTACTATCAATATTTCTAAATCAAAATTATATTTAAATGCTTCATTATCATAAACAAAACTACCATGGAAAGAAACTTAAATAAATTACTTATCTACAAACATAATAAATTTTTCTCTTCGCCAAATAATTCTTATATGTCTCAATAACAAAAGCCTAATAAGATGTTCAGCGACTCATGTCGTATCTCACTTTGGTGATGTCATGCGGTATTCAGTGTGCGTATACTGCATGCATAGCAATTAACTCTTGAGTGAATGTTGAAAAGTGTATCTTTAGAATGAAATAAGGTACATTAAAGGAATATTAGCGTTAACTCTGGCTTCGTATGTATCCATATTTTAGGATAGACAAAGATAGTGTCTTAAATATTGTTTTAGATCCCCGAATGATGAAATAATCTGTATATAGATATGAAACGGATAGAATTAAATTATTTGATTAACATTTTTTGATATGTGGTGCTATGTTTTATTTTAATTCACAAAAATACAATATACAGTCATACAATGCCCTTATACCCACTTCTCTCCGTTTCTGCTCGCTATCCGCAAATACATTGCTCTGAATGTCATTAAAATGCACATTTCTACTTATATTTACTTTTAAAAACTTTTTCAGTTCTCTTAATCTAGTAATTCAATTTATGAAATGTGAAGGACCAATTCATATAAAATGACTAATTGTAATGAAAAACAATAAATTTATTACACATAACCACTTTTGTTCTATGATACAAAAACAAATAACCCACAGTAAGGTTATTTGTTAAAAATATATAAACACTGTCACATACTTTTCTTTAGCCCTTTTTAAGATAATACTAATGTTATTATCTTTAATAGTTTTTCCAATGTTTGTCATGAAAGCGTTGAGACTAGCAACTATTTTCCGACTATGTTGACATATTAACTATATTTCAAAAATTATAAAACACACGTTCATACTATATAGGCTACAGAAAACCAGCCACAATAAGCTATCATATAACGAAGGTGATAGTAAATCGGACTAGTAGTTTTTGCATGAATCTCAAAAAACAAACAAAATTTTCCTCTTTTTCATGTTAATACGATAATTGTTTTTTTTTGTACTGAGGAACCTAAAAGCCTGCTTGCTATATCAATATAATAACACTTTGCTGCTCATTCCAACTTTGTCCGGGTTAAAGTAACCATTACTATATTTTTTTTCAACCCCTATATTTATGTACGATAAATATAGAGGTAATTAGCGGTATTCTCAACGATTTAGTTATTTATGCCGAACCCAGAATAATAAAGTCCAATATTACAATATAAAAACAATTACAACACGCAATCTCCATAATTAAATGTAATACAATTGAAAGTTTACTGTTGATTTTATTGTCACGTAAATTATTTTTGTGTTGTTAAATTAGATCGCTTAACAGATGGTTTACAGTTATTAACAATGTATGCCTTTGAACTTTTATAAATTTCCATGTTGTCTCCAATATGCTCATAAATTATTTTAATATAGCTGCAATGATTTAAATTTAAATCATAAATGCGCCCAGCACACTTCAATTCCACTTACTTAAATTGTTAATGCTCAGTACCGAAATATTCTAAAAAGTTGTTATATGACCTACTAGATACAGGTTATATGAAAAGATATTATATGATCTGTATCTGGGCATTATAAGCTACACGATGGAGAATATTTCATGCCAATCAGATAACCTATTATTATGCCAAACCTTAAAAACAAATAAAATATTCCTCTTAATAAAGTTACTATGATCAAGATTCATATTAAATATATACAACAGCAGTAAGGATCATGACACCATCTAAAATATATTTTCTTATTTATGTAAATAATGAATCAACTGGATATTTTTATATGCGTGACTAATGTTAAATAAATTATAATGCTTGAATGGATTGTAATTTCTTTAATGCCAAAACACAATGATAGGTTATATTTAAAAAAACATTTTTTGCATCCATTAATAGTTTAAAAAACTCCAAGAATCAATGTTAAGTATACACTTTGCATATTAAAATACTTGTTTATGAAAAATATGGCAAAAGTTTTGGACAGCCTCAACAAATTAGATGTAAATGAAGATAAAGAAATAATTCTTGTGTGAAAGAAAAAAAATTTCGGTAAGTAAATTTCATTTTGATTATAAAATGTAACTATCAATTTAATACTGAAAACATTATTGATATTATTAATATTATAACGGATCATAATGCTATGAGTTTGTTTATCCAATTACTATGTATTTTACTGTAATTATTTGAAATAAAAAAAATCGGTTATTTCTAGTAGGGTGCGAGCATTCCAAGAGATTCATTTTATAAAGCCCTCCACATACGTTAAACCCATGAGTTAGAAACTAAATGTCACATCGTCGGATTTTATTTATTTTCCGATTTTTTATACTCATTCTATTACACACAATATAAAATTTCTGGGTATCAATAATCACTCAATATTTACCTGCGTTTTCTGCACGGAGCCCCACAGAATATACAACGAGCTTGGTCTTTACGTTTATTTCTTCTGTTAACAGTAGGTTCACTCTCAGTCGATAGTATGCTGTCAGATCCATTATTAACTGAACGAGTTCTTTTTGAAAAAGTGACCTTTGTCGAATTTCTTTGATTTTGTTTTACATAATTGCTTGTACTTGGTATATTGTAAGAACTGTTGCTTGCCTTTTTCTGAAGGTAAAAATTGTAATCTGTCATTATCTTTGAACAATTATCGAGACAATCTTTATGTTTAAAAGCATCCAATAACTGAATCTTTTCTTGTTCTTCCGAACCCACGTTGTCGGAATAACTGCTCTGGTTTTGATCAATTCTATTTTCATTCCCCAAGTCGGCTTCATGAACATTTTGTTTTTTGACATTTTCGACGTTGTCATTCGAAATATTAATTTTGCTTTTACAAATCGTATTATCGTGTTCTAAAGAATTTTGTTTTAGTTCCATTTCGTTATTAACTATAAAATAAGATGTTTTAAAAAAGCGTTTAATTAGGTAAATATAGTGTGTATTAAATATGTTGATGCGATTAATATATGTAAATAAAACTGACAACACTCGGAAATAAATTTCAAAATAGAATTTCACTTAATTTGAAATATATCTATCGTAGCTTTTTATTTGTATTCTATTTATTAATTCCATAAAACGTTAAGTAATGATAATTTTAATAAATAGTGAAATAAATTGAATTGTGACATACCGGAAGTGATGCTTAAATTTAAATATAGTCTTAAATAAAAATACAATTTAAAAATTGTTAAAATAATGTATAAAAAATAAATAATGACAGTTATAATAAATTCTTTTATTATAAATACGAGTATTTAATAAAAAAAGTGAATTATAATTTTTTTCAAAACCAGCGATACGTGTATAGTAGCCTTATAACCCTGCATTGCATTTGTGTCAATTGACAATTCCGACAATGATTAAAAAAATATATAATCTGAACTATGCAACGTACTACGGTTGCTTATAACTAATATTGTTTTTATTATTTTAATGTTAAAAGATCAATTCGCGTTTTAAAACAAAATATTGCATTATTATATAACGCTATCGTGTTTTCAAATACAAATGTACCTATGCTGGAAATTTCTACGCTACCATCTTGTGCATAACAGTTTATAAGCTGCATCGTATTATATTTTCGTATGGAACTTTTGGATGCTCGTTTTGTTTAGCTTAATGTGAGCGTGTAAGTACTGGTTTATTATTTATAATTGATTTGTATTTTATTATAATTGCTTGTTGTAAAGTAAACAATTACAATTTGTATATGTTTTTCGTAATATGAAAGGTTAGGTGAGGTTTCATATGACGCCTATTTTCGTTATCTGCCAGCGGTATTCGTAAGACTCATTATTTAGCATAGCTTGTAGGTGTGAAACCGAGCAGTGAGCGTATTAATACAATTATGTATTTCAAATAAATTTTGTGAGTTTTACGCATATTTTAGTTACTGCGAATTGTATAGTGAAATTAATAATGTTATTTATATAATTTACCAGATGTATGCCATTAGACTTCTTTAAATAGTTATTTGTGATAATGTTTCTTGCACTATATATACATAAAATGCATTTTATTTGCTATTATTACGTACTAATTAAAGAGTATTATTTGAGCGATACAAGATTTGTGTATATGGATCAGTGCAAGTTTAGGAATTAAAATAATCACCATTTTTGTTTTATCTTTAATGGCTGAAAGGTTTATATTTTTCTAATAAAATAATTGAAAGCTTAAGAACAAGTGTGCTTCAAAAAACTCATTTTTTGACATTTTGATTCTGTGTGAACTATTTATATTTTAGAAAGTATTTTCAAGCCACTTTTCTTTTTTAAATACAGAATAGAAATGTATAGTTTTTGTCTCCGAAACCCTTATTTATTATGCTTAGATGAAAGACATCTGTAAAGCTAATATAAAATTTTTATTTGAACAAGTCTGAACTGCTATTCACTGCATATACGCGTGCGATGCTTTGCTGCTAATATATAACCTTGTAAAAACCTGCACACAAATATAATACACCACAAAGCAAAACTTAAATAACTTTATGCAATATCAAATAAGTAATTTAGCTATGGTACATACAATCTGAGTTAGGTGTCATTTACGGAACACCTGATGGTCGGTGATGACTTGCTTAAGTGGGGTCTATCCACTTACATATCGTAGACTCCCCTCCATATCTTTTTCTCTCTGGTGGACCCCCAGCAAGTCCAAATCGAGCCTTGAGTGTCAATAAACCCCCTTTTGGGAATCATTGATTAAAATGAAACTAAACGTGTGACAGATAGTTATAAAAACTGTACAAATTTATTTTATAAAAAATAATTAACATAATAATACAGATTTTGTACAAATTGTGTTTTTCCAACCAAACCCCGTGTTATAGCTTTCTCGTCTTAATGTTCAATCCGTAACATTACATTTGCATATTGCAAATAAACACAAAAATTACAAAATATTAGATACGAAAACGCCCATTAAATGTAAAAAAACTAAAATAAGTGAAAAGATTGCGTGAAAAAATGTTTGACATTTGACAGCCACTTGTAATTAGTAAAAGCACTTTATAGATAGATTTTTTACTAAATTTGCAATAAACAGCCTTTACGACTGTTAAATATATTGGTGTTTACATGTATTTCATCACCTATAAAAAATGGAAAATAATGAATAATTAACTTCCACATAAAGTGCAGTTTAACAAGGCCAAAAATTGTACCGAATTACTTTTGACAAGTTCAGTTAATGACGGAAACACCAACATTTCATTTACAATTAATAAAATCATTATCGTTTAAAAAATCAGACATAAGAACCGACTTGTAGCCACAAGAATTTTGAAGGCACGAGGGGATGAAGGGAATATGTTGCAAAATCACAATTTCGAGAAACTCGCATTGCAAATATTGTAATTGTGAACACTATCACGCAAAACATATAATATAACTTAATTTGTAATGTGTTAAGTTATAATTTGTTTTAAAAAGGTTTTATTTATGCCAAAAAACCTGTAATGCAAAAAAATGCGACTTATCTCTTTGTTTTTCTTCCCCTCGGATCTTCTTTATATGTTTGTATGTTTTATTTGTGTTTTTTATTCTTTAAGTTCTTTTTGTATTACAAATTTGTATACTTTAGTCTTTCAACTGTAATAGTAAGGTTATTCCGGTATTAGTTGCCTACACAATTGTTTCGTCTAATTATTGAACTTGTGTGGTCTTATATTATCTGCCTGCGTGGGAGCTGCTATGGTAGGTTTAATTGATAAAAAATAATGTGGGATGAGATAACTATAGAACATAAGGCCCAGCATGAAATAAGGCCTAGGAGACAGAAAAACTTCACACTCATGTAGAGTGGGAATAAAGTTAGCAAATCATTTGTATGTCATTCGTGCTACAATCTGGTGACTAGACGCCGTATTCACCTACCTGATATTGATCCCAATTTAGTTTCTACTTAAGATTAAGTATTGTATTATTCTGTCATACCAAAGTTTAATAAGATCTACAAAAAGATTTTTCAAAAAGACATTTTAATGTTGGTATAATAATAATAATAATTACGGAAATTCAGATTTTTATATTTTTTAGTTTCTTAATGAAACGGAGTTTATATTTGATAAAAGTTTCCCTAATTCAAAATTATAATTGTACAAAATATTCAACTTTATATTCTACTAGCTGGCCTGGCAGATGTTGTTCTGCCCTTTGAAACACAGCACCACTTATCAGGTCCAGATTTTGTGAGTTTTTTGGCATTAAACCGATATTGTGGATCCGAATCATTTTGGTCCATAAATAAAGAATTTGTTAATAACTTGACTACTGCACCCCTTGTAGCTATAAGCCATTGTCTATCGGTCAAGTCGGTCAGAAGTTACACAATCACTAACAGACGCACCTATGATTATATATAATAAGATTGTTGTCAAAATGAATGTTTTTTTGTTCTTTTTGAGTTTTATACTTTAATAAAAAATAACTTGACTTTTCATGAAAAAAAAATATAGCAGTAAATCTTTTTATTTTATCTATTTAAGAGTTGCATTTTTATTCCGGTAACACTTGCACCAAACACTATACAGACTTCCACCGGTATCCTATTTTAATTTAAGCCAGCGTTATTACAATTTAACTAAACATTCTTAGATAAATTGTAAATGGCATTATTGTCAGTATCTATTAAGTTTTCTTGTGTCTCATACTCAAAAATTACTTAATACAAAATGTGATCCAAATCTTACCAGGAGTAAAGCTTACATGTAGGTTCACTGGTGTGATTTTATCACTGGTATACACCACCATATAGATTCACTGGTGTAGTTTCAAATTCAGAACAGAGGCCAGGGTTTCAAACATTGCGATTGTAAAATGTGTGAAAGTCAATGTATAGTGCTTGCAAGAAAGGTAATAATGTTCTGCGCAACTGTACCATAATTCTTCTAATCGCAAAAGTAGTAATAAAGACTATTAAAATACATTGAAAAAATAAATTTTAAGTTCATAAGTCTGTACGTTTACCAAAATTTATAACATTCTATCGTTCACCGTTTCCCACATAAGTTGCAGTGTTGTAATTTTTATTTATTAGGCTGATTAGACTCTTA
The DNA here is from genome assembly GCA_039881145.1 of Druceiella hillmani. Classification (NCBI taxonomy): domain Eukaryota; kingdom Metazoa; phylum Arthropoda; class Insecta; order Lepidoptera; family Hepialidae; genus Druceiella; species Druceiella hillmani. The sequence goes on along the minus strand of JAYKKI010000019.1, from coordinate 22,269,016 downwards.
AAAAAACAATAAAATAATTACCATAAACAAACTGCCTTACTTCTTAACTCTATTATCCAAAAGGCGCTATTGCCTTTAAAGCATAATTAGGCCAATCAAGTTTACACATTCATAATATTATTAGCATGCTGATTCTCTAGTATCGTCAATAAACATGATGCTTCAGAATTTGTCTAAGAGCACATAGCGAAATTTTAATAAAATCGGAATAAAACGGTATCGATGATAAAGTGCGACATATAAAAAAACTAATTAGAAACTTTCTGCAGCAAGAGCATTTTGTCATATCAACTCACGTCTGACAATCACAGTCGTAGAGTATATCAATACTTTGTTTATTCTATAGCAGCAGTGGAAGATAAGGTAGGTACGAATGTACTATACAGAGTAAGTACTGTTATGTACGTCATTTGTCTACGTAGTATCGGTTTGATCACATGACAACTGCACCAGTTTATAATTATATAATTTTTATAATACTAAATTAAAAATAAATTTTTTGAACCAAATTATTACACATTTCTAAAGCAACAAAACATTAACGAGTACAATATTTACAACACCAAATTCGAAGGGCAGTATTAACTTGGCAACGTCAATAACACAGCAGCCGCCTTCTACAGTGGGCATGACTATTTATATATGTATATATAATGTTATGAATGTTGGAATTAATTCGTAGCGTTTTACGAGGGATGGTGTGGGTTTGTTGATTTTGTTTTACCTTCATAAACAAATTTATCGTGTTATTTTTACGACACATCTTATTGTTAATAACAATTAAAATATAAGATGTGTTGTAAGTTGCAATTATTTAAATAAGTCAAAATTTGTGCCAAATAAAGTACTTTTGTGTGGAGTTTTCGTACATTATTTTAATATGAATAAAAGTACTGCAGAAAGTCATCGGATTTTGGAGGAAGTTTATGGTGAACATGCTTTAGCTGATTAAACATGTCAGAAGTGGTTTGCACGTTTTAAAAGTAGTGATTATGACTTGGTAGACAAGGAACGACATCGACAGCCATAAAAGTTTGAAGATAGAGAATTGGAGGAATTACTTGAAGAAAACTCATCCCAAACAATTAAAGAGTTGTCTACAGTTGAGGGTTGATTTATAAATTGTAGGAAAACACCTTAAAGCTTTGGGAATGATCCAAAAGGAAGGGAATTGGGTCCCATATGAATTAAAAGCGAGGGACGTTGAAAGGCGTTTCTTAACCTGTGAATTATTGCTTTAACGGCACAAAAGATAAAGTTTTTTACATTGGATTGTTACTGGTGATGAAAAGTGGATATATTATTATATTTCTAAGCATAGAAAGTCCGGCTTAACCCATAAGCCGGGATAACCATCATCATCAGTGTTAAAACGTAATATTCATGGGTCTAAGCTCCTCCTTTGTATTTGGTGGGATCAACAGGGTGAGGTTTATTATGAACTGTTAAAACTGAACGAAACCATCACGGGGATCGTTACCGATTACAACTGATACACTTGAGTCATGCATTGAAGAAAAAACAGCCGGAATGGAGCGTAAGGCACAATCAAATTATTTTGCTGCACGACAATGTTCAACTGCACGTCGCAAAACCAGTGAAAACATGTCTACAAACACTGAAATGGGAAGTCCTAATCCACCCGTCATATTCTCCAGATTTTGCCCCTTCGGGCTACCACTTGTTCCGATCGATGGGTCATTGTTTATCAGGGGAAAATTTCACTTGTTATGAAGATTGTAAAAATTGGATCGATTTATGGATTACCTCCAAGGACGAAGCGTTCTTTCAGCGGGGTATCCGTCTCCTACCCGAAGGATGGGAAAAAGTAGTGGCAAGCGATGAGCAGTATTTTCATAAATGTATTTTCTTACTTTCATTTAAAATAGATTATTATTTGTCTCTCAAAAAACCCTACGAATTAATTCCAATTTAACACCTAATATATATTTTTTTTTCCGCATAAAGAAGCCAAAAACATTGGGATCATAAACACAATTTTCGCTGAATAGAGTCGTCGATATAAATTATGAACATTCTCAAATTGTCATTTGCTGTCAAACGGTATTCACCGCACTTACATATTATTTTTACATGTAATTTCTGTGCAAGATAGTAACAGACAGTGATACATAATACTTATACAATTTTTGTAATAATACAGTATGCTATTTTTCTTTCGAAACGCTTTTCAATGTCCATAATGAACATATAACTTCATATCTCTTATCCAAACTTATCATTAGACATAATTTTCACAGAATACAAACATTCTCAAACTGTTATTTGCTGTGAAATGGTATTTACTGCTTATGGATTAATTTTATATGAAATATCTACCGTATACACATTAATTTGCTGTCGAACGGAGCTTACAGATTATTTTTATACGTAATTTTTTGCAAGATAGTAACAGACAGTGTACATAATACTTATACAATTTTTGTAATAATACAGTACGTTATTTTTCTTTTGAAACTCTTTTGAATGTCCATAATGAATATATTACTTCATATCTCTTATCCAAACGTATTATTAGACACAATTTTCACAGAGTATGACCATTTTCAAACTGTTATTTGCTGTGAAATGGTATTTACCACTTATGGATTAATTTTATATGAAATATCTACCGTATATGCATTATTTTTACATGTAATTTTGTGCAAGATAGTAACAGACAAGGATATACTACTACTTATACGTATTACTTATACAATTTTTGTAATAATACATCATTTTTCTTTTAAAACTCTTCTACGTGTCCTTAATCAACATATAGCTTCATATCTTTCATACAAACTTATCCTAATCCATTGGTACATGTAGCCCAATCGCATTCATCAACATTCGCATTCTGTTACCATAAACATACATTTATTTAAATTCCATCCAAAGTGTATAATCCGAAGCGGGGTCTACTTATATAACAACAGAGCAGTGAAGGTTGCCAATCATGTATCGTAGTGTTAAGTACAGTATCTAGTTCAAACAGCAAAACTTTTATTTTCCTATTGTTTAATCAATTGTTGGCTGAATTTACTGCGTTTACTTTCGTATTGTATTATTTTTGGTTCAAGTGAATTGTAATTTTGTTATTTGTATATTTTTCAGTGTATTATTTCGGCAAGTATACAATATCATTAAAAAATTCTGGAGCAAATTATTATCTTATACTTCCACCAGCATATGTGGTCATTAGCACCGCACATCTCAGCCTTTTTTCTTCAGACGTATGAACACAAAGACTTCATCTGTCCAGTCTTAAGGCCTTTATCCTGTAGTAGCAAAGGTTTTATGATTAGCAATATGGCTACGAACATCACGGTCTAATATTGATTTTGCCCTATATATATACAAGTATTGCTATTCATGATTTTTATTAATTGCAGCACAATTTTCTGGTACTGCCGACTTTCTGTTTCACTAACTTTGTCATTGAAACATAACTGGCGAATGTATTATCATAGGTAATTCTTACGTTGACAAATTCTTTTCCAACATTCCAACACACACTATTAAATGAAACTACGTGATGTAGTATTATTTCTACTTTCTTTTAAGTTCTTTACCACGACTTGTGTTTCGTTGTATTACAATATCTGCGCCCCCTATGCCGCCGACTCGTGGCAATGTATCATCGGCGTGTTTTAATAGCGCTCCGCTCAAGTTATTCATATCGTGATAACTTTTAAACTATTTGTCCATATTATTTAGTGTAAACGATAAACTTTGTCTACTTTAAATACCAAAAGCGACAAACGTAATTATTTTGATAAAAATTAATATAATACTATAAAATGTGCATTGTAATAAAAATTGAAATGAATAATATTTGTGTCTGACTATTTTGGTTATAATGGCTATTTTGGTTAAATGCTTTTTTCATAAAAGGTAGATGTATGCTGTCGCATTCTTTCTGTTCTAACAGAACTGTTTAAGAGAAACATTCCCACTAAACATTATCTTCGTGTAACTAACGGTTTAGGCAACGCACGCTAGGATAACTATAAGGATTCTTATCGTTATATAATAGCCGAATCAAACAATATCTTTGTAAATTGTAGTCGATGTGTTATTCTGATGTATAAGCTATATTCCTGTAAAGTTTCATTAAAATCCGTTCAGCACTTTTTCCGTGAAAGTGCAACAAAATCCATCCACACATCCTCACAAACTTTCGCATTTATAATAGTAGTAAAATTAGCGAATGCAGGGTTCGTAAAAATGTCAGAAAAAGTCGTACAAAATGACTCATCAGTTAAATTTATTATTTCAATGACAATGTATTACAAAAAATGAGTGTTACCAATTATGTCTAAAGGGTTATTATGTATTTCATTAGGTTTTTATGGTTATATTTATTCTTTATTAATTAAAAATATAATTATTTTAATTATATTTTTAATAAATAAATTTATAATTTATTTATTAAAAATATAATAAACACACGTTTTGCAAAAATAACGTTTTATTTGTTTTGCGGTCTGATTGATGTCCTTTTCGGAATATAAATCGTTCACGACTTTGGCTTTTCACATTCTAGAAAATACCATTTTTATTGCAGACATTTTTTTCATTAGTCTTTTTTCTGGTAACATTTGTGCTTGTGTTTACTGAACGGAATATATAAGTTATAGTCACTACCAGGCTCTTCTAGTCACTATCGGGCGGTTTCTGTTATATCAGTTTTCATAATATTGTAATTCTGATTCGTTACTGTTTTGTGAACTCTCACTTCTTCTACCATTCATATCACGAGGGTGAGGGTAAATAAGTCAGGTTACATGCAGCAGTGTACAATACTTTTTAAGTAAAGTGAGCTACTTAAAGAGGCATTAAAGTGAGCTACTTAAAGAGGCAAAAAATATACTTCACATATTATGTGAAGTATATTTTTTTTTATACCAAAAGTCTTATCAAAGTTTTTACCATTCCAAATCTTGCTAATTTTATGCTACTTTATGGTTTTAATTTCTTACTAATGTCTTTTCGATGACCAAAGACTAAAAACTATAATGCATAAGCACATATATTAATGCAAATGTTGAATTGTGAACCAAACAATTGAGGATCACTACATCCATGGTTTGCTTTAATACGTTATCAATTATTTCCCTAAATATACTGCTGTAATGTTTTTTTTTAAATTTGTCAAATTATTTCGATCAGAAAAGATGCAAATTTCCAATCAAAATTTCACTCATCATTAGTTACTAAATAAAGGAATATACATTAAAAATTATATTTTTGATACCTTTTCGATTATTTTAGTAAAAAAAATTGATTTGAGAAATATTTCTAATACAAATATTGTGTACATAACTGCCATTCTTAGTGACACTAAACACTGAAAAAAAAAATTAAAAGTTTGTTGATGTTTCATAACCCTTTGATCATAGTAAAAGCACTTTTCAAATCAATTTTTTTTTATTAAAATCATCACGTGCGGTATTTTTTGTTAACGTAAAGAAAAAAAGTGAAATTATTGTCATATGTTAAAATGACGCCTTATTTCGCTTTACGTAAAGGTAGCTAAAAGATAGGATGTTACAACTGATTTTATAGGTTATTTAAATACTTTTTTTGATAATTTAGTCAATTTAGCCTTACTAGTCGAATTAATTGGACGGACTAGTTCAACGAATAATTTCTGCAGATACCTTATAAAAATTATGTTATGTATTAAATTAAATACCATCAAACATATATATTTCATCCTATAAAAGTCACATTGCATTTGCAGAAATGTCAACCAGCACAACATTTTATGCCAAATACAATTGTCGATTAAACGCAAATATTGATCGCATATGAAAATGGCGTGCAATAAATTTATGAAGAACATCTAATTTTAAAATTTGCTTCGGCTACCTCTCGAAATTATATTATTTTGAATTTAGGATTATATTATTCGGAACGACATAGTCTATGGAGCGGTACACATTATACCGTTTCAAAATGTCATGATGAAAATACATATTCACAATAATAAACTAATAAAATAAACACAAGCAGGCGACGGGTATCACAATAAGTAATTCAGTAATTTCAATTCACTGACGATGTGTAATAACTGTATTTATAAAATAGGAAGCCAGATATTTTTATGAAAAGTTATTTCATTCGAGTTTATTTACCTTAACTGACATTGACACATATTTTTAATATTTACACTGACTGTGGGTGTGATGCACTAATAGATGAAACAGTATGCAGGATTGTTTCATTCTGAATATAGCCATAATAAGCTATACAAAGTTAACTTACTTTCTCCCTACAAATCTGTGCTTGAATTGATGTAATCAATTTTAGTTTCTCATAGAAATCTTTTATGAAGAGATGTGACTTGTAATTTCATAATTCGAGAGATATGAATGAAGTTTGTGCGTTTTATTTATAATTATACGCACTGGTAATGCGTGTAATGTTCGGTTTGGGCGTTCAAGCTACACAGCTATTAAATTGCGGACTTCACGTGAATACCTTAAATTAAATATGTTTAAATGTTCATAAATAAATGTATGTATGCTAGATGTTTCAAGGTGCAATTGGTTTTAAACCACAGTGTGCCATTTGTTGTGTATACACAAAATAGCACATAACTTAAATTTTTTGTTACTTTGCGATATTTTGTATTTTTCTATTCAATATTGAAATAATAACAAAATGTTATATTACCAAATGTAACTTTTTGTATGCAGCATCGCTTACGATGTAGAAATTGTGTCTGTATACTGTTTATTACATTTAACAAGTGCGTGACTGTCACAATACGACTGTTTTTAAACGTATACAGGAAATAACTTGATGACAAATGTTTTATTTTAAATAAGATGGTTACAAAGAGGAAAAGTTGTTTGATCATCAACTGTGCAAATCCTACCTACACTGTAATTTCATTAAATCATTAGCTTCGTAATAATATTTAAATTACTATTAATAATCTATATATATAAAACAAAGTCGTGTTAGTTACACCGTTTATAACTCAAGAACGGCTGGACCAATTTTTTTTATATTTGTGTTTTTGGATTTGTCTTCGTCGGGAATAGGATAATAAATATGAAAATATTAGAAAAATTCAGGAAAAAAAACTTATGAAGAAAATTCATTTTATCATACATTTTGTATGGAACGACTTTTTTGATGATATATAGAGAACGGATTGACTATTTTTCTTTTCATTCAAAATTTATATCTATATAAATCAAAGTCGTGTTAGTTACACCTTGAGTTATAAACTCAAGAACGGCTGGACCAATTTCTTTTATTTTTGTGTTTTTGTATTTGTATTCGTCGGGAATAGGATAATAAATATGAAAATATTGGAAAAATTCACGAAAAAAAAATTTAAGGATGGAACGACTTTTTTGATGATATATCGAGAAAGAATTGACTGATTTTTTTTTCATTCAAAATTTATGTGATTGTTATATATTTATTGAATATTTTTTTTATCTCGGCTTCGAGAAGTTTCCTCGCGCATTGGAAAACTAAAAAAAATCACAAATAATTTAATTGTGTGCATATAACTTATATGTGATAAATGACAGAAAAAAAAAAGAAAAAAGTATGTCATAAATGACAGACACGAACGAAAATGATGATTGGTTTTTAATAATTCTTATTCAGTTTTCGACCGTTATTTCATTTGAATTCGATTACATTAATTCTCTTAAAACGATTTTTTCTGAAATTCATTAGCGAAGAGTGATATTAAATAGTTGAGTTAAGTTTTATGAAAATGTTCACTTTGTGAGGTTATGATATTTGTGATTGTGCGGGCATGGATAATTGCTTCATTATATAATTTACTTGATTAATTTTAAAGTGTTATTTATACTGCTGAGAGTCTAATCTTTCACAACAAAGCTGTAATGCAATTTGACTTAGGAATATTGCGAATCAATCCACTGCAGATGAACAAAGAATTGCACGGGAAGAGCGCCCCGTAAGTATGGCCCGACTTCATTCTTCACAAACACAAGAACAAGACAAACAGCTCATTTGGCAACGAAAAATCGTCAAGCTTATCGCACAGATCAACAACTTAATAATCTTTGACGCGCAAGAAGAAATGCTTCAAGCGTTGATTTGAATCGAGTAGCATTTCAATACGATTGCATAATTAACTACAGCTCGCATCCTTTCGTTCGAAGTGGCCCAATAGATATTGAATTAGTTCGCTGGAGAAACGCCTGGATTGTGCTCTCTCAGTGGCAAGATAAAATTGCCATTCTTTCTTCTGCCACTTGAGTCATTGCATTCATTACTTCGTACCGAAACACCAGAATCACGACATTTTCTATCGAACGTTCAAAGATACAAAGGTTGTTTCCAAATGACTTCATTTGGAGCAGAAATTATCGAAGAACGCGGATTCAATCTAACTTTCAAGGTAATTTCTACTAGAGAGAATAAACGTTTATTCTTTTGGTGATCATAATTTAATAAATCTAACTTTGCCTTCGACTTTATGGATCCTAGGCCAAATTCACAATCGAATCGGATTATTGCAACCGCTTGAAGATGCATAGCATAAATTCATCTAAATTTACTTCATAGGCAACATGGAGGAACAACTTCATCGGTGTCAAAAGATCGAATCGGCAATAAAAAGAGAAGTTCTTCAATATTTGCTGAAACAACTTCATGAATATCATACATTGGTTCGGTTGTTCATAACTGCGATGGATCGCATGGCCAAGTGGTGACTACAAAGTCGTGATTTTAATGTTATTTTAATTTAATTAAAATAGTTTTCATTTTGATTTGTATATTTATTGAACTTAATTCATTTTGAATATTCATTTTATTTTAATAAAAAACTGAATTTAATTTAGCTAATAAGTTAACACAATATTTATTAATTCTGAAGCGCTACGAAGTTCGCCGGGTCAGCTAGTATAAATATATAAAGCAAGAAAGGAACTACACGTCATATTTCAAAAATTATTTTTGTAATAGAAAACCCATACTAAGATTATAGTATCACTCATAGGGGTAGAGCAGTGATAAAACAATATAAAAGAAGTCCAGGAAAGTAGCATGAATGGTGCTAGGTAGAGATAAACCAGTATATTTTTGACTAAATCAGCCCTATACTGTATCATTCACTTAATGTAAACGTTAGCTTACGCACGACAATAACGATTTTCTTATGTGCATGTTGTATTGCACTGGCTTTATCTTAACCTTTATTGTTAGTTAAATTAATACCATTTTTCGTTGACTTGAGAGAAAAGAAAAGCATCATATAATTTAAATAGCAGATAGAAAAGGATGTAATTATTTCATTGATGATGACAATTCTGTACTTTTGTCTGTGGACGACAGGAGATGCATTTTTTAAAATTTTTTGTTTTGTTGCGCATCAAGTAATATTTATTCGCCTTGTCATTATCAATATTGGTCTCAATAAGTCAATAAATTTTGTTATTTCTTTAGAAAGTCGAAAGTATTATTTGGTAACGTATATGGATCTGAAACATTCCTCAATTCATGAGAAAAGATTTTATTGATATTTCTGCAAATGAAATGTGGTTTTTATCGGATGAAATATATATGTTTGATGGTATTTAATTTAATACATAACATAATTTTTATAAGGTATCTACAAATTATTTGTTGAACTAGTTCGTCCAATTAATTCGACTAGTAAGGCTAAATTGACTAAATTAGCAAAAAAATATTTAAATAACCTATAAAATCAGTAAAATACCTTTACGTAGAGCGAAATAAGGCGTCATTTTAACATATGTAGCTGTCAAAATAAAGACTTCATTACGATACAAGATGAGGATGTCTGCGTAAAGGTTAATAATTCCGTGACGTTTAAGTTATTCATAAAATGGCATGATGCAACATAGGGCTGATTATCCCCAGTATTCCCATCTATATTCCCCTGACCCTGACAACCAATGTCATGGAGTGAAGATATTTAGTAATAGTAGAACCAGAACGGTACAATTAATATAATTCTACACTGGTGAAACCGGTTCCAGTTATAAAAGTCATAAAAATTTCTTTATTTCTTCAGAAACGGCATTTTCTATTTTGACGCTCATTAGCATTGTGATGTAATGCCCTGTCTTTCATCGAGTTTAGGAGAAAGTTTATCATTTTTTTTATACATTTTAGTCAAAAATATAGTATAGTAATTGTAAATCCTAAAATTTTCTTAAGACTTGTTTACTTACCAGATGTAAATTGTATCCTCGACAGTTTTCTGGTAAACACTGCTTTTGACGTGAATATGTCTATAAATTTGCTACCATACAAGGGCAATCCAAAAAACCTAATGATAACAAAATCGGGGGATACAGTTTAGCGTTGCATTTTCGAATCTATACTCTACACCAAAAATTAAATTATACCACTGGATAGCTAAAGGATCAAAGAATTTATTACGATAAGCGAGAACAGTGATGCATCGCGGGTGGTGGGGGAGGAAGCGCCGCCATTTTGAGGTTATTCTGCTGCATATCGAGATTTGCAATTAGTATAACTTTTTATTCAGAAAGCTACGATGTTCGTTTAAGTTTTAATAGTCAGCTATAGATTGTATATAAAACATTAGTTTAAAGTAGTGACAGCTAGGTGTTAGAATAAAAAAATATTATCAAAAATATATAATGTCGGCCTATACGCTATTGTAACATGATAATTATTTGTTTCCTTGCTTTTATACTAAATACATAAATAAAAATATTTTATTTAAAAAATATAACCCGTTACATAGACGTATTCACGTACAACACACAGCCGTGTCCATGACACAGCCACACCCAATTTTTTTTATTTCTCTCCTCACCTTATAGGCTACAAATATTAAGCTATGTTAATAGAAAAAAGCATGGCATGATGAGTTCTCGATGAGTCAAATTTAAGATTTGAAGTAATTTTCTAATTCTTTCGTTGTCTTAATAAACGAGTAATTATTTTTAATTTCATAGATTTTTAATTTTGAAATAGCTAGTCAGTAAGTTACGATACTCTTGTATCAAATTCTTCTTGGTTCTTTAATATATCAATCATTACTTTTTATTTTATGTATACTTATCCACGCAGCCAGTCTTAAAAATGTAATTCACCAAATTCTAGTTTTTGTACAATTTCTTATGACTTTTGTTCACTTACCATAGTCAGTCAAATGTTTTCATTTTCTTGTCCGTGCCTTACAGGTTTCTCGTGAAATATCAAACAATAACAGCCGGTCAAAAAAATGTAATTCGCTAAAATAAAATAGTTTTCTTATAATCTCTTATGAAAATTATAAAAGAATCGTTACGTTTCCATGCTTTATAGCCACATCAATGCATTAATCAATGGCGAAATTATTGCATTTTTCTCGATAAACATCAAAACATATAAGTTTATTAAAACTTGCCAAAAATTATAAAAATATTTCAGAGACACTTTCCATTAAACAAATCTCACACAGCTATAAGTGTAATTAATAATAGCTCGTAGATGGTAACTTCTTTAGAAATGCCCACAGGTGATTTAATTTTTGAAGTACCACCACCCATCTATCGTTATTGTAAATCCTAAATTTTTCTTATGACTTCTGTTTACTTACTTCAGATGACATAAGTTGTATTCTTTTTGTTTGCGCTGCTAGTCAAATAACATGCTTCAGTACTGTATAGCAACAGTATTAAATTTAGTTTCCGATTTTACGATGGTATATTCATTTTCTTCATACTATTCTGCGAATATATTATATTACAGCATTGTATCACGTGTTATTTCTCTTCTGGCATTTTTTTTCTATAGAATTTTAATAAAGAGTAATACCGTAAGGAAATTAAAAATCTAAAAGTTTACTTTTGTATTAACTTTATTTTTTAAAAAGGTTTTCTTTGTATCACAAACTTGAGTTCTTTTTTAACTGACGTTTTATGGTGTTCACAATTATAATTCAGCTGTGAAACTTTTTCATCATAATAAAATATTACATACTGAATTTCGCTGAAAACCGTAGATATTGTAGTAAAATTTAGGTGTTTTGGTAATTGTCGGACGTCTCTGTTAAGTCTTTTCTTTTTTTTTTTATTGCAATCTATCTGGATCGATATTCAGCAATATTTCGGAACTTATATAAATATATTAACTTGTGCGATATTTGTCCATTGACAAGTCCGCTTCTCTCAATTAGACTATACTATTAGGTCTTGTGGGTTTTTCCGTTTCAGCCTCCGTGGTATTATTGGTGCATTCATCAAGTTCTTTGCAAATACGTTAGGGTGGTGAGCTAATCTCGTATTATACGTTCTCGTTTGATCTTGTATCACTTGCTTAACTGTCTTTAAGTTAAGGTCGTGGTGCAATCTGTCATTTGTTATATACCGTGGAGCATTTGCTATAATGCGTAGCATTTTAGATTGAAATCTTTGGAGGATGTCAATATTTGAGTTTGCTGATGTACCCCATAGCTGCAATCCATAACACCATATGGGCTTAATTATAACTTTATACAACAATAATTTGTTCTCCAATGATAGTTGCGAGTTTTTATTTAACATCCAGTACATTTTGCGAACCAGTTGACCCATTGCCAGGCGTTTGGTGAAAATATGTTTCCTCCACGTTAGTCTTTTGTCAAGGTGCATTCCTAAGTACTTCGCTTCGTCCTTTTGTGGTACGTGAACTCCATTTAATGTGACTGGTGGGCAAATGCTTCGTCGATTTGTGAAAGTCACCTGGACAGATTTTGATTCATTGGCTTTGATACGCCAATCTCTAAGCCATCTCGCAATGTTATCAAGACTCTTTTGAAGCTTTTGAGTAGCCCTTGCTGGTAGAATATCTGATGACAGAACTGCCGTATCATCAGCGAAAGTGCCTGTTATAGTCACATCAGAGGTAGGTAAGTCAGCAGTATATAGAATATACAGAGTGGGACCCAATACACTGCCCTGTGGTACACCTGCATGGATTTTGTATAATGGGGTTACTTCTTCACCTTGCTTCACGAAGTAGTGACGGTTTTCCAGGTATGACCTGACAAACTGATAGTATTCTATTGGAAGGGCTTTTTTAATTTTGTATAGGAGTCTGTCATGCCACACACGGTCAAAGGCCTGGGATATGTCTGGTGTATGCTGCAGTACAATATTGTTTTTGTTCAAAAGCGCTATTAATGCTGTTAACCAGCCTATGTACTTGCTCTATTGTACCATGTTGCCGTCTGAAGCCAAACTGATGATCTGGGTTCAGGTTTCTTTCCTTTATTATCGGCATCAATCTGCCTAGAAACAGCATCTCCATTATTTTTGAGGGAATTGGTAACAAGCTAATGGGCCTGAAGGATTTTACATCTTCTGAGTTTTTTCCAGGTTTAGGTACCATAATAATTGAAGCAACTTTCCATTGGCTTGGTACTAATGAAGTTCTCAGGATAGAGTTATAAATGTAAGTTAAGAAAGTTACACCGTTGTCAGGCAATTCCCTCAAAATTCCAGCAGTTATCAAGTCATACCCAGGAGCCTTGTTAACATCAAGTTTTTTAATTGCTTGTTGAACTTCATGTTTAGAGAAACTTTTAATAGGAAAGCATAATTGATTCATTTGATGTGTTTCGTTTAGGAACTTCGATACAGATTCTGTCTGAGTAGAACCTTGATCGGGGTTTGGCAGGAAAACATTTTGGAGATGATCAGTGAATGTCTGCGCTTTGTCAGAATCTTTGGTAGCCCAGCTCTTATCTTTTTTGCGTATTGGTGGTCGGGATATCATGGGACGCTTAAGTTTTTTAGTTGCCTTCCACAATGAGTAGTCGGTCACAGCAGTGGGATCTAACTCTCTAAGGTATTCCTGGATATTTTGATTTCGGTCATCCCATAATAGTTTTCTCAGCTCAGAGGCCAGTGAATTAAGACGAGCCTTGTCTTTAGGAAAACGAGTTTGTTGCCAAAGTTTACGAGCTTTTTGCTTCTTTGCTACCATTTCTCTGATATTGGCTGGGTACCTTAGTGTATTTTATTAGGGTATTTTATTCGTGGTTCCAGGTGTAGCGAGCCAGGCAGATTGCTGGATACAATAATTGAAATGTTCAACGGCTTCTTCTATATCAGCCGGTGTTTTAAGTGGTAGGTTCATGTTCAGAGATCCTGATATTGACTCTCGGAAGCAGTGCCAGTCGGTTTTTTTATTATATAACCGGAGTGTGTTAGTTATTTGTGTTATATTTCTCTTCAACAGTATTTCAACCGGAGAGTGATCCGAAGAGAGTTCAGGTATACATTTGCACGTGAAATATGTGCTACCTATACCCTTTGTTATTAGGAAGTCTAAAAGGTCAGGCTTCTTGTTTACGTCAGTGGGCCAATAAGTTGGTTCACCAGGAGATATGCAAGATAGGCTTAAGTTTTCAACAGCTCTGAGTAGCTGCCGGCCCTTTGGTGTTATTATACGTGAGCCCCAGTACGAGTATTTGGCGTTGTAGTCGCCTCCAGCCACAAATCGGAGTCCTAAGGTGGTGAAGAATTTCTCATAATCATCCTGTTTTATCTTATTTTTCGGAGGGCTGTATACCGCTAAGATTGTGAGTGGTCCAGCCCAGTCCTCAATCACTATGTTTGTGGCTTGTATTTCATTTGTGCAATAATTAGCAGTCTCGTGATGTTTTATATTGTTTTTTATTAGTATGCCGCTACCTCCACGTGCATTGCCAGCAGGGTGCATCGTATGGTAAAATGTGTATGATCGTAAATTAAAATGACTCTTTACAGTCAAGTGTGTTTCTGATATCAGAAGTATGTCTACTTTGTGTAATTTTAAAAAAGCTTTCACCTCAAGGGTTTGTTGTGACAGCCCATTGGCATTCCAGATTACAATTTTTAGTGAATCGAATTTGTCAATTTCGTCGTAAGTGTTATAAGTAGGTTGGTCATAGTAGTTAGCTGTTGCATCAATTGCTTTATCATAGTCATTAATTCCTGAATGTCGTTTCTGTCAGAGTTGATTTGTGTCATCTTTTCTTGTTCGTCGGGCTCGTTAGGTTTTCCAATCAGGATGTCACTATATTTTCTTTGAGTTTGATGTTTCAGAGGCCTTGTTGTCTGTTCAGTTGGTTGAGAAGGTGCGGGTAGTGGCAGCTGACGTTTGTGTACTATTTCGGGTTTGCCGGATAGTTTAAGTTTCTGCAGTTGTTTGTACACTTGCTATCCCTTGTAGTTAGACGGATGATTTCCATCGCAAAGGACACATTTCACTTGGTCGGATCGAGTCATCCGAGGACAATCAATTGAGAGATGATCTCCTGCACACTTAATACACTTTGGGTTTCGATGGCAATAAGTCTTAGTGTGTCCGTACTGTTGACATTTGGCACATTGGGGTATTTCTCATTTAGGGCGGGCGGGTTCGAAAGCTATTTTACAGTTTAGGAGGCTCTTTACTTGGTATATATTTTTATTTGTGTCATTTGTTTTAAGTTCGACTATAAACATTGGCAATGGCTTTTTTGTTTTGCTTTGTTTAATATTCCAGATATTACCACAGTCAAGACCCATTTCTAAAAGCTCTTCTCTGATTTCATTTAAGTCTGTTGATGCATGTATATTTTTAAGGACCACTTTGAAGTTTCTTTCATGTTTAGGCTTGTATGTATAAAATTATGTGTTTTTTATTTCGAGCTGTTTCACTATGTGTCTATAAGCCTCTGATGTTTTTGCTTGAATTTTGACTTGCTCATTATTAATCACCTTAAGTTCATAATTATCGGTGCTATGTTCTCTCAGTAAGCTGATAAGTGGTTGAATGTTTTCAACTTTATCAACGAAAATAGGGGGAGAGGTCTAATGGGCTTTTCTTTTTTTGTTGGACTTGATTCCTGCATATTGTCATCCTCCAGATGAGAAAATCTGTTTGTTGTAGGGATTGGTTGGGGTTGAGCCAGCCAGTATGTATCTAATTTTGTTTGTTTGGCTGATCCTTTTGTACCATCGGGACTAGAGCGCAGTCTTTTCTTTCCTATAACCTCTGTCCAATTCATGTGGTTACTGTCTTGAGAGTCATTTAAAGAAGTATTATCCTCTGGTTGTTGAGGAGTGATAATATCATCTTCAGGTTGTTGGAGATTGGAATTTCACCAATAGAGTTGGATCGAGGTTTACTTTCAAACATTCCCTTATGAAATATCTGTTGAGTAAATACTCTTGAAGGAGTGCCTTTGGTATTTGTTGTATCTGTATGTTGAGGTGTATTTTTATTGAGTAAATTATTCATGATGGTTCCCACGAGAAGGGCCGATATATATGGTCACTACTGAGGTGACGCCCATTCTCAGCAGAAGGCTATTTACTACGACGAGTCGCCTGGTACGTCGAGTTTGGTCACTAGAGGCTGACTAACCTGCCAGTCATACATCCCCTGGGCGCGTGTCGCACCGTGGGATTAGGGGATTTTTTTTATAGAGGTTACCTTCCTCGTAGCCCAAGTGGCGAAGCTCAGGCTCCCGGTCCTGCGAGACATGACCACAGGCTTACGGTGCTGGGGCACCCCTTTCGGGCTGCACACTGGTTTTTTTGTCAGGGTTGTTTCCCTTAGCTAGATTTATCGGTTTTAAGGCGCCGACGACTCACCTTCGCCCTTCTTACTTTGCTATCAAGGTCTCTGTTAAGTGGCATCCCATTCAGCATCATTTAATTTTGTCAAAACCCTCAGTGGCTTAAACCTACCCTTTAAAACATATACTTTTTTTGGTTAAAAATACTATGGAAATAAAAAAATTTGGTACTGTTTTTAGAATCATAGATTATTAGAATGTTTTTTAGAATAACGTAAAATTGTCTATGTGCAATAAGGAATTATATACATATTTATTTATTTACCTATAGTCATAGAAACATTACGATTATTACACCTAAGTCTTCCAATAATAATAACAAACAATTAAAGAAATTTAATAACATTACGACACATAACGATGACACAATTCAAGAAGTTTATTCTGCTTCATCACAAACATTGTACTCTGGTGCAACCACGAGAAGGTGGTCGAGCAATTGTATACGCCGTGAGAAAGTGGGGAATACGATATAATTCGGTTCTAGATGCCGGTGTAACAAAAAGAATATGATTACGTGAGCTCAGGTAGTTGGTTCTTAGGCATGAAGTGAGAGGGTTTTCCCAATAAATGCATGAAATTTTTCCATTTTACAATTAGAAAATAAATTTATCATAGAAACTTCTCTTCTGTGTATAGTAACCCAGCATATCCAGGAGAAAACCGGTAGGAAAAGAAAAGGCAAGTAACCATATTGTTTCATGTACAAATATTAAAGCAAAATTGTTTGACACAGTCAATCACCAGCCATATTAATTTTATGTGGGCTCATAGAAATAGAGTTAGCTTTTAATTTGCCTCGCATTAAAGCCACATTCCTTTTGTATAAAAAGTATGCGGTATCGTTAAAAAAACATACAAATTTAAGTTTTACCTTCAAAGTAACCACCAAATGGCACTTTGGCAGTTTCACCTTCAAAGTAATACCCATTGTTTACAATACAACTATGATAACGAAGAACCCACTCTCCCAGATACTTCTCATAGGTTAAAGGTGGTATGGCCTTTAACTCCTGCTGCAAATTCCGTTTAATGTCTTCAATCAAGTCAAAATGGGTTTTTTTGAAGATTAATGGGCAAGTTCAGTTTCGTAAACAGGAAGAAGTTACACAGTGCTAAGTTCGGTGAATACGGTGGATGGTGGATGTTGTTAATTGAGTTTTTGGCTTTGTATTCGTTATCATTATGCAAAATTCGTATTATCGTTATGCAAAATTCGTGCGATGTCCTTCCAAAAATCTGGGCTCTTACGATGAACATTCTCGCGCAAACGCCTCAAAAGATTCAAATAATACTTCATATTTACTGTCTCTCCCTCCAGAATGAATTTAGATTGGTGTAGTACCATGGCAATGGTGTGGTACCATGGCAATTATAAGATTTAGGATAATCATTGTAGTTTTCCTGGAACTTTTACGTAAGCTTCTAAAAACTTTATTTTGTGTAATTTGAGGTTGATTCGTTTTGGAAGTAATGGAGTTTCCCAATATATCTCTCAAGTCATATTACCTAAAATTATGAATAAAATATTTTCGAGTCCCTTATTATTATGCACACTGAATATGAAATTTCGTGTACTTATTACTATGCCAAATTTCAAGATTCTACGTCAAACGATTTCTGGGAAAAGCGACTATGACAGGCATGTGAGTAATCTTATAAAGGTTTTGTTTTTTCTTTTAAGCTACAGAACAAAAAAATAAATGATCTTCACGGAATATACAACTTTTATAAAAATATTATTAACTCATCCAGAAGTTCACAATATAGCTGTTTGTTTATGACAAATGGATATTAGCAAATAAACTGAAAAAATTAGAAACACTGTTATGTTAATGACGACTAAAATTTTGAAAAATTTTTAATATTTGATTCAGAAACCTGTCAAGCATGAGTGGAGCACTCACTACAAGGGTTTGATACAATCTAAGTTCCGTGGTGTAGACAGAAAATAGTCTGTCACAATACCTTCATTTTTGAGCGACTATCGTGTAGTTTTTCAGATTCAGCGCATTTTTAAAGTGCCATTTGGTCGATTGTTGGTTCATGTTCAAAGCGCCATACGATCGATTGTTGGCTCGTTAATGCATCGTATTCATAGATGCATGTCTCTGTCTACAGTTATGATGCGTTTCATCAAGTCTGCTCCTTGAGAAATCATGTCTTCAGAGACCTCTTTCAGAACTAGTCTTGCAAAACATTGGTTAAAATTTTATGAATGGTAATTTTGTCAATGCTAAAAACTATCAAGCCTACTCTTCAATACTAAAATGACGATTTTCAAGCAATAATTGTTTTTCTATTTTTTTGTTGTTATTCTCAGTGATGGACCTTAAACGCTATCCGGAATGAAGCAATTCTTCGACCACTCAACGCCCTCTTTGAACGATTTGTACCACTTGATTGCCTGTGTTTTTGACATAGTTGAGTCACCATAGGTCTTTTTTAACATTTTTAAGGATTCAGCACAAGAAATTCCGTTTCAAACAAAATTTACACAAACTCTTTGTTCAACTAATTTATCCATAAGAAAATTCGCAGAGCAACTTTGTCAACCTACGATCGCGCTCATATCAAATTGTGCTCAAATTTGACTTGGTAATTAAGGATCGTTCCACAAACTTGTCAAAAAAAAATACTTTTACAGATTTCTTTTAAGTGGTTCATTTTAATGAAAGTTCGGGATAGTTTTTATACAGTATATAATTTCGAATATAATTACCAATTGTAAACGGTTCTATTAATAATGTCTTGACACTGTTAATGCTATGTTTTAGTCTTAAATGTGATAAAATTGATTACTTAAATATGTGTCTTTGGTTTTTAAAAAAAAAATTGTACTAAAAAAAGAGATGTGTGTTTTTCGCCTTTAAATAGACATGTTGTAGAGAAAATATTGAACATTCCTATGGTTCATTCTTTTTATGTAGGTTAAGTGGTTGTAATATTAAGCAATCTCGGGAGTACTGTGTTCTTTATTGGTAAATAGGAGGTCTGGCCGTTTAATGCTAACTATACCCTGGCGATGTATGACAAAGGTGACCGGCAAAAGCCTGTAATAATGTTGGGTCCTGGTGGTACAAGAATACCCATAACACCTTTAGATATATAGAAAAAATGGGAAAAAGAAAATTCTGAAAACTTTTATGCAGATTGTCAATGAGACAATGGGATATTTGTATTTTTTTATGTAATGTCAGGTTATTTTTCATAATAGCTTTTTAATTATGTTTCTACTTAATCCTTTGAACTAGCAAGGTGGAGCAACTGTTATCTCGACTGTTTAGCCATTTTCAGATGATTTAGACAACAGAATTGATATAGGCAGTCATGGGGACTGCCGACGGAAGTGAAAACTTAAAGCTATGAAATAAGAGTGGTTTTTTTAATTTTCAAATTAATTGTCGTATCAAAACTCCCCTAAGCCACAATACTCACTGCATGATTTATTGCAGAGGTCAAATAGAAAAATAATACCAAATTTTTAAATGAAAATATTGATATTGCAAATATTTGTAAATAAACGCTTTGTTTTTGTTATTCATTTTTCTATAAAAAATATTAACATATTTAATAATCGCTGTTGTACTGCGCTGTGATGCTACAATTAAACGATTAAAATAATAATCAAACTAAAATACAATTTAAACCATGCGCAGTATGCACACGTTGAACTTTCCACATAATCAATTTAACTTTACTTATATAGATACACACAGCACTAATGTTGGACGACACGTTACCCTTATAGGGTAACGTGTTGTGCAACTCGCGGTGACGCGAACTCACAAAATGTTAACCATCCAAAAAGCGTCCAACACGCACAACATATGGTTAGGTATATACAATGTGTTGGTGTATATATTTGTATACAAGTATACAGGCCGCTGTATGTGCCGTTTAATGTCAAGGCAGTAAACATTAGCATGTCAGTGATGCGAACCCGTAAGATTTTCCCCTACCAAAAATCGCTCAACGCGTTAAAGAAATTTTCATTTCAAAATAACCTGACTTTCAATAAAAAAATACAAGATGTTGCATTTGTCTGATTAACGGTTTACATAAAAATTACAAGAAAGAAATGGCCTGAAAAGAAGAAGTAGGTAGCCATACGCTGATATATTGACGTCATGAGTTACTTCGTACTTGTGTTTAGGCTCTTACTTACGATTACGCTCTTATCGCCATAGACTGATATATTGACGTCATGAGTTATTACATACTTATGTTTAGGGCCTTACTTACGCTCTTATCGCCATAGACTGATATATTGACGTCATGAGTTATTACATACTTATGTTTAGGGCCTTACTTACGCTCTTATCTCCATAGACTGATATGTTGACATCATGAGTTATTACATACTTATGTTTAGGGCCTTACTTACGATTACGCTCTTATCGCCATAGACTGATATGTTGACGTCATGAGTTATTACATACTTATGTTTAGGGCCTTACTTACGCTCTTATCGCCATAGACTGATATGTTGACGTCATGAGTTATTACATACTTATGTTTAGGGCCTTACTTACGATTACGCTCTTATCGCCATAGACTGATATGTTGACGTCATGAGTTATTACATACTTATGTTTAGGGCCTTACTTACGATTACGCTCTTATCACCATATGCTGATATGTTGATGTCATGAATTATTACATACTTGTGAAAGTACTTAGTGAAATTACTCTATAATTAAGTCATTATAACTGGTTGGTCATGGATATAAAAGACCTATATACCTAGAAGTATGGCCACTGTACATTTTAAAAAACCTATTAAGTTTATTATAGGTTTCATATTTCAGAAAGAAAAAAATCCTATCCTTATTAGAGATCATTCAAATGTCATCTGTCTTTCTGCCTGTGACAACCATTTGTTTCCCTTATAAACTGTTTGATGGGAAAGCTCCCAAGTTTATTGACCTGCATATTTCGTAATAGTTAAAAAAAATATGTCTGTATTTGCAAGCAGTGTAAAACTGTTTTCTTAAAATTATATATAAATAGTTGTAGAAATATTGTTTAAATATTTTAAAAATAAGGTTAACATAAGATTAGTAGAAGTTAACATAAGGTTAACATAGATTACTAGAAATTTAAGGTTTACTAGAAGACAATCGCGCTGATTGCAGTTTTTGGAAAGTTACGAAAATTTTTACCAAATTTCAAGTTTATAAGTTTTATTGTTGTGTAATTTTTGGGGTGAATCAGTCAGCCAGTAAGGGCTTTTAGACATATTAATATAGATATAAATAAAACTGAAGTGTATCGGAAGTTTTAAAATTTTCAACTTTTTCCGTTTGCTTATTCCGTTACTAATATGAATTAAATGTTAAGAAATATTTTGCCTTAAGGCCTTTCCATACGAATAGATTTAACTCAAAATTACCGAAGCTATTGACATGAATTTTACGCAGGTAATATATAGTAACCATGGAAACAAGTTCATTTTAGATTCATCATGACATCTCAAACGGTTCCGAAGTTATAATGATGAAAATGTTACATAGGACATTAAATAAAATCTCCACCATACGGGTGGCCTGCTGCGGCTGCAGGAATAAGTAGAATCGGCAGACGAATGGGAAGAGGAAAGGCTAGGTGGCTCACACGGAATTTCCACTGAATTATGTGCGGCTAATATAAGAGCATGAAATAAATCCATTAAGACACTACATTTGCATTTCGATATTCCAAGCTAAGAAAGTTGAAAGTATCGCCAGCTAAAAATAATGCAGACATGCTCAGTATACCTTAGTATTTTGTTTTAGTCGTAACCATTGTCAATGATAAATAAAAAACTAAGATAAAAACATGGTATACAGGACACTGCTGCCTGTGCTATAATTGGACGAGGCTTATACACGCCGTACAAGCAATCATATTTCTAGGTCACCAACCTAGTTTCAATATTAACAATTATAACATTTTCAACTTTTCCTTATAAACCATACAGTAGATTCTGTTGTGTTGCTGAACGTGTGAAAACTTTACCGTTGGTAGAAGTCACAAAGTGTAAAAGTGGTATTAAGTCTTATTCAACATGAAAAATAGTGATGTTTCCTCTGAAAATCCTGGAAAAACTGCGGAGTTTAATATTTAACACTTCGAGTGCTGATGGGCGCAATCCCGTCCCTCCTCTAGTTTCAATATTGACAATTATAACATTTACAACTTTTCCTTATAAACCATACAGTAGATTCTGTTGTGTTGCTGAGTGCGTGAAAACTTTACCGTTGGTAGAAGTCTCAAAGTGTAAAAGTGGTATCAAGTCTTATTCAACATGAAAAATAGTGATGTTTCCTCTGAAAATCCTGGAAAAACTGCGGAGTTTAATATTTAACACTTCGAGTGCTGATGGGCGCAATCCCGTCCCTCCTCTAGTTTCAATATTGACAATTATAACATTTACAACTTTTCCTTATAAACCATACAGTAGATTCTGTTGTGTTGCTGAGTGCGTGAAAACTTTACCGTTGGTAGAAGTCTCAAAGTGTAAAAGTGGTATCAAGTCTTATTCAACATGAAAAATAGTGATGTTTCCTCTGAAAATCCTGGAAAAACTGCGGAGTTTAATATTTAACACTTCGAGTGCTGATGGGCGCAATCCCGTCCCTCCTCTAGTTTCAATATTGACAATTATAACATTTTCGATTTTTCCTTATAAACCATACAGTAGATTCTGTTGTGTTGCTGAGCCTGTGAAAACTTTACCGTTGGTAGAAGTCACAAAGTGTAAAAGTGGTATCAAGTCTTATTCAACATGAAAAATAGTGATGTTTCCTCTGAAAATCCTGGAAAAGCCACGGAGTTTAATATTTAACACTTCAAGTACTGATGGGTGCAATCCCGTCCCTCCTCTATACAAATGTGAAAAATACCACATCCGCTAGCGCTCTTCTTTCAAATTTGCCTCGATAACTTATAAATTTGAATTTTTTTGCACAGTAAATAAAGTATCAGCTCCGTTGTATCCTTTTATTTAGCAAAGTATACTGCAAATAACTTTATCGATGTGTGCCTTTTGTTGCATTTAAATTTGTAACGGCGAATTAGATTGTGCTTCTCTATTCGCATGTAAAAAATACCAGAAGCTCAATTAGGCTCTCTCAAATTTACCTGAATCATTTGCAAAAGAAAATACCAGAATTTGCGCAGTTACGCAGGTAACGTAATTAACTGCACACTCGTACGGATACCGTAAAGGCAGTGCAGTCGTACAGATGCAGCTAGTAAAATTGTTAGAAAGAGAATGATTCTAAATTAGTTTTGATACAAAGTATTGCAAAAACCTAACAAATTGCTAGGACTTTCGCATATACATGTATAGAATCACTGGCATCCAAGAGATTAAGAAAGGGTGACTACTCTGTAGAAGATATAAAAAGAAATTCTCTATGCCTTACACATTATGTAAGAGTTGATATAGTCATAGATATATAAATAACATCCTAATTGCCATAATTTAATATTTATTATGTGTGTTACATTGGAGTTAAAACAGTCTGTCGGCCATATTTATTTTAAAACTATTTGTATTTGACAAATAATTTGAGTCACTCTCAAAACTTCATTTACATTCTTTATAACTTATTTATTTGCTTAATTACTTAAGCGATTACATATCTATAAGTCATAATGATCTATGACACAACGCTTTGGAATAGTCTGTTTTTGTTAGAGATTCAAATTATAAGCAAAAACAAAATAATAAACGAGAGTATTCTAAGCAATACACATGCCAATGAATCATTTAGCGAAATGCGTTGATTAAATTAATTTTAATTATCTTTCAGGATTTATGTGAATATATTATTAGAAAATTGCTTTTGGCTGTGTTTTGTCTATGTGGATCGTTCACCTAGGCAAAACACAGCCATGGGACATCATCAAAGTGATATAACATAACATAGTGATTTATAAATAAACACCTCATTGGGATTTCGATGTTTAAGTAATTTTATTAATTTTTCACAGAACGAAGTAATCAGTTCGTTTTATATTTCCAAGTAGGATTTTTAAAAAAATCTTTGTTAAACGTATAAGCCAATATCTTGTATATTTCAATGAATTCCTTCAATAAAACAAATGCTAAATTAAGTACTTGTTGACGCGATATTTGATTCTTCCGGATGAGAGAAAACATGGAATTGTTGAAACGTTGAAGACAAGAAACGGATATCACTTTACATGGTCTAGTTTAAATTTATAAATGGCGGCAGATTAAAATGTGACTCAAATGTGAGCGAGCAGGCACGTAATGATTTATAGTACTTTAGAAGGAGATGAAAAGTTTGGAATGGAAGGCGGGTAACAAAACGTGGTTTAATTCCTAGCAAAACACAGCCTCAGTTAAAGTGCTGAAATTTACATGCAAATTTTAAGACGTCAAGACACTGATTTAATGTATGTGTTCTGCCATCTGCTGGCAATTTGATTGACAGTATTATATATGGTGGTAATACAAAATTTTGATTATCAAGTAAAAACATTGTTTCATCTCTAAGGAATTATACTACATTTTGTGTTAAAAAGTAGACTACATAATAATTCAATTTGTGGACTATATCTATACGAAGTTTCACAGAAGTGTGTCCATATGTTTAGGAGTGATTTAGTAACAATATCCAAACGCACTCTTCGAGATGTAAGTATCCCAAGTGAACGAAACTACAAGTAAAAATCTATGTATCAGCCGTATTCCATCGTTATAACCTAGCAAATTTTGGTAACAGTTTATTGCTTAATTACAGAGTTATTAGGTAACAAGACAACTTTTGGGTTAATAATATTAGAGGTGATTTTAGAAGGAGTAAACGTACATTATTCAACATATATTGATTCTAAGTGAACAAAATAATTAAATTGATAAATAAATTGTTGCCATATTGAATTACTTTTCTTACAGATTTCCTCTTTTCTTTCAGCAATCGCTACATGTATTAAAACCCTTAAACATATATTCGAAGTACACCTGATTTGGTCAAGAAAATCTAGTTCCATTATGACTCGTAAAACGCAAACCGCTGGAGAAATGAAGAAATCAAAGAGTCAAACCAAAAGAAGAAGTACATCTAGAGGCAGTCCGACTCCAAGTGATTCGCCAGACGCGGTCTTAACGAGGCGGCAAGCTGCACAACTTACTCCTCAAACTCGTAGTAAGAATAAAGTGAATAAGATTATAAAGAAAAGTGATCTGCAAAAAAGAAAGGATAAGGTACGAAAAAATCAGGAGAGAAAGAAGAAAAAAGTTTTGCTCAGTTTGAAGAAAGAAAAAAGTAAAATATTTCAACGGAACAAGTTGAACGATAGCAGTACATCGTCTTCCAAAAGTATTAATGCCAGTCCCCCCCAAAACTTGGAGTGGAATAGCGACAAACCAAATAGGAGTTTAGAAAAAGTAAATGCGGTGGGAACTTCTGTTACTGGATTAGTTCTGGCTGTATCTAAATCTAAGTCTTTGCTAGACAGGTCTAAAATTATGTTAGAAAAAGAATTGAGAGAAGCAAGAAGACAAGTGAAAAAACCGATTCGCAATATAGATGGGCGTGAAGAATGCTATCATAAAGGTCTTAACAGTTTCGAGAATACAAAGGAGAAGTTGGCTCCGAAAGGTCTGATTGAGAATGAAGGGAGATGCCCAGGATTCGACAGGTTTGGACGACCTATTACCGATATTCCGGATATAGTCATTGTGAAAGAAGAGATGGAAGACATAGACGAGGATGACATAATGGATATCGTACTGTGCCCAAGTCCAGTCTGGTGGGAAGAACCTGTGGATGAAGAGTTGAAGACCCTGTTTCAGAAAGAAGGTATGAAAGTTACATACTTTTTTACGTGACTTTTTTTCAGTTTTCAAATGTTGCACTGGATTACTTTATCCCTTAAGTCGTAAATTTTTGCAGTGGAGCATCATTTTTGGAGTGTATGCTGATATGCCGAAGTTATGAAGATATATGAAGGTGTCTTCGTAACAGTGTTTAGAGCGTGAGGTTGAGCATTCTTTCCAGAGACTGAGCAGATGTTGTCTTTAGGACACGGAGATGTATGATAATCAATAAAGCGTTTGAGTGTTTCCATTTTTGTCCTTTAAGGTCCCGCACGTTCCTGTTTGGCCTGCGCACTGAAGTTTTTGTTCTAGAAAAACTAGTATCGTACATGCTGCAGGTGATGCTCAACATTCTGAATTTTTGCCATAAACCCATCCCTGAAGATTTTGAGGTTTATCACTTTAATTTTTCACTCTTCCAAAATATTTTTTGTCACAAGTAATACCAATTTCCATAAGTTGAAACTGGTTATAAAAATCTGTTTCGCATCTAAAAAATTAGATTTATTTCTTGTCACTCGTTGTCACAAACCTGAATTAACGCATCGTTACTTGGAAACTGTTGGCTTTTCATTTTACTCTTAATAATGAGAAATAAACTAAAGCAATGACTTTGGTGTATTTCTCATCGGAGCTCCATTTTTACTTTAAAGATGGCTTTCAGGTATAATTTATTATCTCCACGACCCAAGAACCAAGAATTGTCAATATGTGAATAGGAAATTGGATGTGTTTTCT
Source organism: Druceiella hillmani (assembly GCA_039881145.1). Lineage (NCBI taxonomy): Eukaryota > Metazoa > Arthropoda > Insecta > Lepidoptera > Hepialidae > Druceiella > Druceiella hillmani. The sequence goes on along the minus strand of JAYKKI010000019.1, from coordinate 22,241,864 downwards.
GAGCTCTTCAATTATTTTGTAGCAAAATTCAGTGTACCATTTAGTGGCAACAGTTTTCTTTTCATCTAAACGGAGACTCTATGAATTTCCCTTTTTCAAAAAAAATGTGTGCATCGTCTTGTTTACTGTTCACAAAAGTTTAATGCGAGCGTGACTATTTTGGTGTTTATTCATTTTCGAACACCCGTATATAGCTTTTCGACTTAAATTTTTAGTAATAGTAATTAAGCCAAGTCGCAAAATTAAAATGTTGTGCGCCATATGACTGCCGGGCGCCATGGGACATCATCAAAGTGATATGACACAACATAGTGATTAACAAATAAACCCCTTATTGGGATTTCGATGTTTAAGTAATTTGATTAATTTTTTGCAGACCAAAGTAATCAGTTCGTTTTAAATATTAAAGTAGGATTCGAAAAAAAATTTTGGTATACGAATAAGCTAATATCTTGGGTATTTCAATGAATTCCTTCAATAAAGCAAATGCTAAATTAAGTACTTGTTGACGCTATATTTGATTCTTCCGGATGGGAGAAAACATGGAATTGTTGAAACGTTAAAGACAAGAAATGGATATCACTTTACATGGTCTAGTTTAAATATATAAATGGCGGCAGATTAAAATGTGACTCAAATGTGAGCGAGCAGGCACGTAATGATTTGTAGTACTTTGGAAGGGGATGGCGAAAAGTTTGGAATGGAAGGCGGGTAATAAAACGTGGTTTAATTTTCCTTTTCAACGCCTCCTCCTGCATCTCTCCTCAAGATATGCATCATCATTGAGACTCAAACTGTTAATTGGTGTGTAAGGCCTGGTGAATCGCTTTTGTCACTGTATCACTTTGTAGTGACAACATGGGGAATTATTTTAGTTAATTTATTGAAATTCTATTAACAAAAAGTTTTTCGTATTTATTGAAGTGATATATATCCATTTGAGCATGAACAATGCAATTATAATTGGGAGCGCCACTTCAACACTTATTCACGTGTAATCCACTAAAATTTTTAAATTGGAAAATCATTATTATACACTATAAGTAAATAGTGCCAATAACCCATTTGACAAGACATTACAATTTGGCAATGTGTAATGTCTTGTCAAATGTCATGATGACAGATGAAATGTCAAACACTTGTGAAAAATGTAAGATCAATCGCAGTTTAAAATATAGACAGAGTTTAAACGTTGGTTTAACCATAATTTTGTAAGATCAATTATGGTTTAACTTTGTTGCAAATTTATACTCTGGACTATTTTTACTGGCGGGAACCAATTATTATTTAACTACTCTCGTAAATTATCTACTGCAACATGGCCACCTGGCTATCAGCTGTTTAGGTTTCTGTCATTCTACCAAATAACCACTTAGTAGTCGTATTGTTTCCGTTACTGTTTCTAAGTTCATTACAATGTTTCATTAACATTAATAGACTTAATGATTAGTTTTTAGATTAACATTATTTGTTAACCAAAACAAAATGGAAAATGCTAGCAGCGATTCTGATGAAAAAATTATATTATTGTTGAGTTATCTAAACAATGATGTCCAAAGCCCATACGTCGTTTGATATCGTGTTCGCATGCAATTACCATAGATGGTATTCTCACTCCCATGCGTTTTACTTATTATATCGTAATGTAATGCCGTGACATTACCATGTAAAATTATGGACCCTCCCATCCTTTTCTTTCACAAATTTTCTTTGGTATAATTATGCAAAAGAAAACAATGATCAACTTTATGCTCGTGTTTGCTAGGAAAGCTATTTATGCAAGATTACCAGATTCCATCTTAATCAAAATTAAAGATACAGTTTGATGCTTTTCCCTGTTAATGATTTACAACAATTCTGAAATTTAATAAAACATTTCTTTTTATTTTGTGGATTAAAGTAACATGCTCTTAAAGAACCTTTCGTTATCATCAGTAGCTCGACAGTCCTCGGTAGACCTTGGCCTTTTCAAACAAACTGTTCCAAGCCCTCCTTCTGGGCGCCACGGTTTTCCAGTTATGTTGAGAGCGTCGAAAACATTTTGTAGGCAGTCCATCCGTCCTAATTTGGGTCTTCCTCTTCCTCTTGAGCCAGTTGGTTTGGCTAGAAAAAATTTGTTTTATCGTTTTATCTTCCTTCATTCTAATTACATAATAGCCGGTCCACTTCATACGTTGAATTTTTATAAATTTTATTATATCTGGTTCTTTAAATAAGCAATAAAGTTCTGCATTAGTTCTCCTTCTCCAAAATCCATTGTCAAAGAACCCTAAATCCAAAGATGAATCTGAGGATTTTTCATTTGAAAATTGCAAGGGTTTTTCACCAGTTTGGGACATTATAGACGCACAACTCCGTGTGGTACCCAGGGGGTAAGTATCGTCCCAATGTAGCCGATGCGTGTCATAAAAGGCAACTAAAATAGGTGCTCATGTATAGCCAGATACATGAGCACCTATTTTAGTTGCCTTTTATGACACGCATCTGCCCTGCCACTGCACAGACTGCCCCTGGGGATTACATCAGGGCACTGGTCCTCCAGGTTGGGTGTTGGGCGTGGGGCTAACAACCCCGCCCTGTAAAAAACCTCTATTAAATGGTTATAGACTGTATATTTAAAAATATTATTTTATGCTAATGCCTGACATATTTTATTAGTAATAATTAGTCAGAAGTTACTTAGAAATATATGGAAGTAACTTACCTTTTTTTTATAGTTCCTTTAAAATAAACTGAAGACAATATGTCCTTCTTTCATGAATGTTAAAAAAAGTTTTAAATTCTGTCGTACTACGTACAAATTTTATATTAATACACATTTCAGAGTTACTTACTTTAGTGAAGAAATAGAATGTTGGTCTTTCAATTTTCACGTGTATTTTTTACCATATGTTTGTAATTCATTATGAAATCTGCATGTTTATTTCAATATGTTCCAGAAGAAAAATGTGCTGCACCAGAAGTACAGAATACAACTAGGAGTAGCGCCAACGCTGACAGTAATAAGAAGAAAACTTTTACTTTAGAAAAAATTTTGGAAAATATAAGACTGAAAAATATAAATTCTGAAAAGGAAAAAGGTATTATAGGTGAAAATAGTACTGATGGCGCTGCAGTTATTCTAAATAGAGATATTTCAGAAAACGATTCCGGGCCTGTTTCAATTGCCATTGTTAAAGTTTCTGAAAAAACTGTTTCAGAAAATAACAATACGAAGAAAGTCGAAATAGAAGCGACTTCTGCGTTAAAAGCGACCATGGGTGATACTAATTGTCTATCGGAAGTTAATGAACTTAGTAAATCACCACTCGAAGATGTGACTGATGAAGAAGTCACACGGTTTACTCAGGTTTCCGCGACAACAGCAAAAGAAAAAAGTCCATTGAACGATTCTGGAGAACATGCTACAATCTACATTGAATCTGTTGTAGATCTTACATTGGAAGATGATGAAAACAATGCAGAAATCGTAGCCTGCAGTCTCGATACAATGGAAAACGAAAATCAAAATATAAACTTGGAACTTTCAATGTCTCCTTCAGATACAGAATCTCATATATCTAAATCAACTTTCGAAAAGCGAATTGAACAAAATGTAAATAATATTGAATCGTGTTCAGACGTTTCAGCAAATAATCGAAAACAGGTTGAGGATATGCCGAAATGTGCCAATAATTCCGGTGGAAATGATTTAGCAAAAGTGCAACCAACAGATTTTGAGAAGGACAAAAGTAAACAAGTATCTAACAATTTTGATACAAAGGACAGGTTTACAAACACAAATAATGATGGCCAAAAGCGTACCACACAAACTATATCGGATGAAGGAGGTGTAGAAGAGAGAAGTGTTTCAGTGACGCAAAGTGTAAAATACTTTGAAAATATAGAAACCGAGTCTGTTCCAAAGGAACAAATTTTTAGAAGTTACTCCATAATCAATGTTCCAACCATAGAAATTGATGTAAGAGAAGTTATTCTTGGAAAAGAATACACGGAAGCGTTTTTGAGTATAGGAGGAAAAGACGGAGAAGAAAAATCAATGAGGAAAGAAGGAAATGAGGTTAGAAATGTATTTAGTGAAAAGAGAATCGATGGAATTAGTAACGAAAAAGATATTACTGCCAATACTGTAGCAAAAAAAAATCCAGTAGAAATGGACTATGATCTTCCTACAAGGATTCAAGAAAATATGACTGAAATGGAAATTGGAAATTTAGCTAAAATTTCAATCGAACATGGACAACTTTCGAAAAAAAGAAATACCAATGTGACTGACAAAAATGTAGAAAACGACGGTGTCAGAATAGCTCAAAATAAAAATATTACTTTAAACACAGAAACTAATACTGCATTATACAATACGAACGACTCAAAAAATAGTAAAGTGGTTAAAGCAGCACACAAAACCAAAGTCCCAGTAACTCAAAAAAATACAATCCAAAATAAAAAATTAGAGAAAATAGTTAAAATATGTGAAAACTCAGAAATTTCCCACAAACTACAAGATTTACCATCTAATTTCACTAATATTAAAGAAAAGGATATTTCTACGGAAACTGAAAAATGTACTGAAAAAGAGACATCAGTGTCTTCGGCAATAAACAATGAAAGATGTCAGGATGAAGCAGAAAGGATAAAAGAGGAAATGAAAGTGATAGAAGATGGTTTGAGGATGGCTCAAGAGATTCAGAAATTGTCAGAAAGTCATATAGATTCCAGTAAAAAGAGTAAATTACTAGAACTGTCTAGTGAGTTATTTAAAACTTTGAAGAGTTCAATGCAAGAACTTAAAGGGGCGGATGAAATTTCTGAAATACCATTTGTATCTGAAATTGAAAAGTCAAATGAATTTGAAAATGATAATCCCAAAGAAGGAAATACGGAAAAGTATCCGCAACAATCTGCAGAAAAAATTTGCTATGTTAATATTGAATTACAAAATATTAAAAATCAAAATTTACATAAACAAAGTACAGAGGACGTCGCCATTTGCACCATGGTTTCTGAGAATTCTAAGAAACAAGTCAAAAAAGCTGATTTTATTGCACGGTCTCAAAAAATCAGAAATACGTATTTAGGCATCGTAGATTACGAATCAAATTACAAGAAAGATAAAATTAATGAAAATAAAAAATATGAATCTATTTCAAATTCTGAAAATGATGAGCGGAAACGGTCGACATCTGTTAATGCCAGTACGAGTTATAACTCTATATCAGAGCTTTCTGATAACGAAATTTCCAACTTAGAAACACATCTCATTGCAACAGGTTCCAGAAAACAAATTGTAAAAAATCTATCTTCTGCTGATGAATTAAAAACATTTCCATTAAATTGTGAATCAACCAATAAAAGTACAGAAATATCAAAAAACAATCCTATTTGTGGGGCAACACCTGTTTCTACATCTCCTAGAGCAGATTTTCAAGAAAATGATTTACCATCCGATACAAGCAAGATATGCGTCACCAATAATCCTAGTAATTTCTGTTGTAGTAACTCGGTCAGCGATATCCCTCAAGAATCTGCAAAAAAGCTTTCTTCAATTTCAAAAATAAATTTTTCAGAAATATTAAATTCATATGCGATCGTTCGTTTAAAATGTTTAGATATGAGACCCGAGAAATACTTGAAAGTAAAAGAAATACAGAAAGTGAAAGATGACTCTGATAACTCCAAGAGAAAAAAAATTTATACACCGAAACCTTTGAGTAAAGTTAATAAACTCAGTAAAAGTAGCGTGGGGAAATTTAAAAATACACGTATTTCTAAGAAAAGAAATGTACGAATGAAGTCAACAAGAATTTTGAACAAAGATTCTGCAAAATTACAGAAAAATGTTGACAAATGTGATGTGGGATTTCTAGAAAGTTCTGCAAATCTTGGAGATAACCCATCCGAATCAAATAAAGTTAAGAACAACTCTTACCCCGATATAGAACCGAAGACAGAAATAGAAAATTCAGAAAACGAAGGTTCTTACGAAGACATTTTGAAAAGTCTACAGAGCTTAATCAACGAAAATGACGGAGCCACTGTAATTGAGCACTCCGAAAATAGAACATCTGGGGAAGCAACTGCAACTAAAAAAAGCTTACCAAAACTTAGAAAAGAAGTATGTCAACCAAAGAATTCAGAGTACAATCTAAACTTGAATGGATCTGAGATTGCTCTAGCCGATTTGAAAGCTATTGCTAATGATCCGAGTAGAAATATAAAAAAATTACCGCCTCAAAAATATGTGGAAATGGATAAACTAGTCATTTTGGAAACTCCTTTTAAACCGACTGAACCGAAAGTTACTGATGATAATGAAAGTGATAAAAATGAGAAACAAATGTACATAGAAATGGACAGTTTACATGTAATGGATGACAAAAAAGACATTCTAACACCGAAACTGGAAGATTTGATTCCCGGTAATGAGAATCCACTAGAAATTTCAAGTGAAACTCTAGAAAAAATTAGAGATATCCTTGGAATTCCAGAATTTGATCGTTCAAATGTAAATTTACATTCTCTCGAAGATATTTCTAGTAAAAAACCTGGCATAGAAGCCATAGATGATAGTTTAAATGGGAAGAATGAAGTTAAGAAAAATGTACAACGCCGTTCTACAATGTCGTTAGAGTGCACAGAAACCTTTGACCCGAAAATGGATTTATGTGATACGCTTGGCGTCCCTTACGTAGAGTATTCACCAGGTAAGTATAATGGTAACCAGAAATCATTATTAAATTTAAAAGAAGTACAAACGAAAGTATTACCTCCGATTGAAACTGTCGTTAATAATATTGGTAAAGAGAATTTAGACAGTGCAAAAAATACGAGAGACATACGGACAAAACGGAAGCGTATAGATTACAAGCAATTGGCCAAGGGAATTCGCAATGATCATTCAGAGGTGACGTTGAAGCGAATCAAAACTGTAAATAACAAAGAAACGTCTGATATAGAGAGCAATACAAAATCGTTAACGCAGGATATGATTGCAAATATAATAGGTGTCAATGTAACGGCAAGTAACGATGACAAGTTAGAAAATGTTTATTTGGATGTCGACCAAAATTTGTGTAAAAATATCTGTAAGCATCGGAAACAGCAATCGGATGGGCAGTGCCAAAAATGTACATTGCGTTTCACATACAATAGTTGTATAAAGCTCTTAGAGGGTTCACAAAGCGACAGCGATTCAAAGCTTGCTGAGGAGGCAAGTAAAATTGTTGCGTGTAGCAAGCTCTACAAATGCGGGCAGTGCGAATACGTGTGCGGAAGACGTGACAATTTGCGGACGCACTTTCGGAAACATACAGACGAAAGACCGTACAACTGTAGCGTTTGTGGCCATAAAGCACGGACAAAGGATCATTTGATGCGACATCGACGGACACATGACAATTTGCCAAAGGACGATTGGCGTAAGAGTCATAGGGAAGCACGGAAGATGATCAGTGAAAGTAAAGCAAAGTTGGTGCCTGAAGAGGTTTTCCGGGACCATTCGTACGCGAGACATTGATTTTGTTATGTGAAATGTACTTTGAAACTTTAAAAAGATGTTTTTTTTTAAGTTGTAGATTTTATTTGAGTCAAAGTTTGCTACAAATATGAAATTGAACAGTTGGAGAAATAGTGATTCTGAATTCGTTATAAAGTGTCTCGGTGTAGTTATGTGTTATTTAAATGATATGTACATATATAATATTTTTATAAACAAAAATGAAATATTTCATTATAGTAATTGGTTATTATTAACTTGAGAAGATTTGATTCAAGAGACTGTTACTGCAATGTTTAATATGAACGGTCACAAAGCATAATGTGAACTACCGGATGGATTCATCGTTGTGCAGATCTCACCGTATCAGCTTATCTCTTAACATGTTCCATGTAGAGTTGCTCATTTGAGCTACTGAAGCTTGTTTTGCCCTAATATCCCCTATGGCACAAAAAGTTTTTCAGTTTCTCCATAATTACCACTTTTAATAATTAATATTATAAATGTGAAAGTTCTACAAACGCGTAGAGGTTTCAATAATATGTCATTCTTAGTTCGGAAGTCCCTTTACTCCTTTAAGGTTGCCCCCACTGTTCTCCATTGTCTTTGCTTGTAGCTTAATTGTAAACACTATCTGTAAAACACCATAATTAAATGTTACCCACAGACAGTTAGTTATGAAATATGTGATAAGATCTTTAAAGGTTTAGTATGCCTGCAAAAGTCTATATGGGATTTGATCTGGGTGTCAATAAAAATGACATTCTTTTATAGAGAAAATGGAAGTAATGAGCCCCTTTTCCTTAAATCATCAATGAGACAGATGGGAATTTCTATTTTTTATGACGAGGTTATTTTTCGCAAGAGTATTTATTCTTTTTGGCCTAGAAATATGATTTTTTGCCACTGTAAATATTGTAGTGCTTATTGAGTGCACCGAATGCAAAAATTGTGATGCTCATCAAAAAAAGTCAAACAAAACTTGAAAAGAGCTGATAATTCACTTGCTTAAAAACAAAAGACAAACGTCAGTGTCATTTGACAGTTTATTTTAACAATTAAATGAAACTACGTGATGTAGTATTATTTCTACTTTCTTTAATTTCTTTACCACGACCTAGGTTTCGTTGTATTACAACATCTTCAGGTAGGATATGAGCAAAGATTTTTGCTCATATCCTACCTGAAGAACGAAACCTAGGTCGTGGTAAAGAAAGTAGAAATAATACTACATCACGTAGTTTCATTTAATTGTGAATAATGAATTTCTACAAAATTAACGCCAAATATATTCAATAATTTATTTTAAATTAATTTTGACAATGGCAGTCAATACAATATGAATTGATATTAATTCTAAAGAGTTATTATGTGCTCTGTCACATTTTTTCTATTGATATCATTCATAAATAACTTCCTTCCTTGTATATTCTATTTGTAAATTTCATTTTTTACCCGTTCCTACTTGTAAATCATTAAATGGTGGAGTATTCTAAAAAAATTTCAGCCTTTTTTTAAACAGCTTTCTGTCTCCGTCATTTAATTTGTCTGAATATGCCCTAACCCTGCATGGAGTGTGTTTAAATATATTGCATAGTCATATTTTGGAAATTAACATTTAAACTGTTTTATTCGTACAACAGAAAACCTATCAGCCAAAAACCTATTAGCCAAATCAACATGAATAAGTTCATTTTCAAATCATCCTGTATATAAGTAAAAAAATATGTTTGTTAAAAACCAATATTTTTTTTTAATTTTAAGTCTTTTATGATTACTCAAAATGAATCTGGAACGATGTGAAATTTTTTAAATTATAGGAGTCTTAGATGCAAGAAACATAGATGTCGCTAAAAGGTGTTTGCGGTGCTTTAGATGATTGAAATAGGGACTGTCAGTTACTTGTCAATGTCAATGCAATATTTTTTTTTGGAAATTTATGAAAATATACATTTTAAATGGTAACTGAGCGATTTTCAGCCAGTAACAGCAGACAATGTTATCAAAGTAAAAGAATTTAATTTTGAAATAAATATTAAAATTTCTAATCGAATAGTTGCTGAAGGCAAACGATTTGTTGAAGTAAAAATCGACATGAAGCGGTTATAGATTATAAAAATTGCAAAACAAATGTTAATTTTAAAAATGTTATTTGAATAATTTTGGTGGAAAAAGAAATGCAGCTATAAATATTTTTTTATAACATTAATTCATAATTTTTATTTTTGCCTTTCTCGATGAACACTGACATGTGGAAATCTATAGAAAGATAATTCGATATAGAAATAGAAAGATATCCTCATTTCTCTAAGTGTTTTAACACCAATTTATGAAACATGCTACACCATATTTTAGAGATTATAATTTTTCTTAATCTCAATATATATGTTTTGGGTCCACATGAAAATATGACATTTCTGCTAAACAAATGTTTGTTTACATACCACCAGATGGCATCTTGCATGATTCCTATTGGTCTGTCAAATTAATTACGGCTGGTTGAATTTCTTTTTCTTAATTCTACTTTTTTTATGTTCACAACACATTATTATGGCAAGACTGTTTATCACATCATTGCTATTGGGAAGAAATGTATAAATTACAGATAAATTTATTCTTAAGGTCATCAGTCTTGCCGCTTAAGCCTAAGAGAAGTTTATCGATGCATCAAGATTGCAAAACGTATTACAATATTAAAATATGTGTTTTAAAGATTAACATAACGTATTCCATGAATATGTGCTTTATTTGTAAGAATTTTGTCATTAATTTATGTTAATAAAGAAGTATATTTTTAAAGTTATTTCAATATTTTATTTTTTTCAAGGCGTAGATAAACAATCCTTATCTATATATTGATATGTGAAGAGTAAACTTTGTAGACATTTTTAAGCGTATTGCGTGCACAAAAGAAAGTGAAATTTAGCATAGTTAAAGTTTATACAAAGGAGAGCAGAAAGCTAAAATTTATATATAATATGTTTATATATTAACGAGTGAAGAGAAAACTTTGTATCGCTTTTAAACCGTTTGAATGCCATGGTTTTTTACTCATATACACTTAAAAATGCCAAAAAAATCTTTTGTTTTTGATGTCATTTACCGTTGTCTCGAAAAAAAACTGTAGCTCTTCCAAAAATTATACAATTTTAATAATTTTTTCAGTGTTTTCTTAATAAAAACTCGTACAAGGATAATAAAATACAAAGAAAATTATGGAAATATTTATAGTGAACAAAAATTAAAAATTATAACAAAAACCAAAATCAAAGTCACATCATATTTTCGCAGTCCGGTCCATCCTCCGTATCAGCAAAATAATTGTTATCGTCATTATTATCATCTATCACTCAAAATTTGCATTACGCCAAATTGTGAGCACACCGCAATGTCACTCCCACTACCACTTTCTTCACAACTTGAAAAACGATCATTTTCACTCGAATTATTTTCATATTCCGACATTATGGGTTAAAAATTTTCTTTTCCTGGATCCTTTTCATATTGTAATTACTAATAATATTATAATTTGAACTTTATGTAACACATACAAAAGATAAAAAATTAGCGATGCATGCGAGCGACCTCCCCTACCGCGTGCTAAACAGTAACTGATTTCGCGAACGAAAAGTTTAGTTTTAGAAAAATGTTTTATGTCTAACTCATCTTAAGTATGAATGTGAGAATTTTTGTTTCTTCGTCGCTTAAACATCTGTATCGAAGTGATGAATCGCTGCCAACGATGACATGTTACGCTATGAAAAGTGTGTTTGGCTGTTTGTTAGCCAGCTTCAATAAGGAATTTCTCCATTCAACCTATATGCCTGGATATATAAATTTTTTGGCAAAGCTGATGTACTTCCTTGAGAGTCCCACATAAATTTTGTAATAGATGTATTCTGAAAATATCACAAGAAACTTCTCAACGGGTGACATTAGAAGACTCCTTTGAAAAATTTGAGCCTGAGTTTTGAACTGGTTTGATATGCGATCGAAAGTACTGATAAGAATATTTTTATCAGTATTTTAGTCAAAAATGGTGCCAGAGTCAAATAATGGGACAGAAGATGATGACAGCACTCCTCAAAGGTAAAGAGCAGATTCATTGACTTTTAGCTCGCTTGACTTGTTTCAATGAATCTTTTATTCGCAAATAATGACCAGAATTTCATGACATAGCCATACGGTGGTGACAGTGACTCCTCAATGGATTAGAGTAGATTTATTGTGTTTCAACAAGTCCTTTAATCACAAAAGGCAGCCACAATCTTATGATGGCACTGGAAAGAAGTGATAAGAACTCCTCAATCAACTTTGGGCTTGTTTAAATTGGCTTAGTGTAAGCAAAAAAAAAATTAAATAGGATGGTAAATATTAAATGTATGTATAAACCCTTACAAAGGCATGAAGCAGCTACGATATTAGTAGATAGGTAAGTATGTATAGGTATATATAAAAACCTGAAGTAACTGGAATGTTAATAAGCAGGTAAGCAAGTATTTCAAGTATATATATATATATATATATATATATATATATATATATATATATATATATATATAAATGAACTAAAATATAAATGGACAGTAGGTAAGGATGTACAGGTACATCCAAAGGCATGAAGCAACTAACATATTAGTAGATAAGTAGGTAAGTATGTGTAGGTATATATGAATTAGAGATGGGTGTTTAAGGCCACTTGTGTGACCTAGTTTAATCTAAGTTTTTGAAAGTCGAGAACTAATTCCGTTAGTTCATTCATTATGCCTAAAAAACAATCAATTTTTCTCCCATACTTTCCAAGCTTGAGAATTTGATGGTTTACAAAAACCAAAATTACTTGACATGCTTCTATTATTTATCTACAACCAGTCAACCAATTTAAAAATCTACACAAATGTAACGAAAAATAAAATATAATAATGAAATACATAATTGTTTAAAATATAAATAATCGAAATATATGAATCACAGGTTAACCATTACAGAACAGAAACAGACTCTATTCCCAATAAATACTCAAATTTTCCAACAAATCATTTTTAAAACATAAGTAAACTACAATGTTACCTTGTATTTTGCTACGGCGGAAGTGGATATGGCACACAGCCTTTTTTTAATTACTTTATAGCAGTGTGGATAATTACTCGATATAACTACCACTAGTCAAAAGGATTATGATCACAATGAATAGGTTCCTCTCTGAGATAACTATTGAGTTCAATTATCTTAGCTGGTGGCGTTTTCCATGAAGCCACCACATGATATAAAACCTGGGAGCAATAATTACATCTTGCTTTTTCCCCGGGTAAATTTATATAATGTTTTCATATTTCGCTTCATTTGTGAGACGACACAATAGAACACACAAATGCACAAAACAAATGTAATGAAACTTACTAAAATAAGTAAAAAAACTTAATTTATACTATTTCAATTATTACTTTTTAGGAAATTTTGCAATAAAGTCACTACTTCTACGTATTCAAGCATTTAAAGTGATTCAAATACTGCAAATAAAATTGTACGAAAAATATCATTAAAATTCCAAAAATATGTGTTAACTAATAAATGTTTTTTGTTTTTCTATGATACAAACAATCCATGAATAAAACAAAGACAACTGACTGATTAATCGAGATTTGCAACCTATTGATTTAAATATTTTAACATCGATACATTTTGACAGATTGATTCTTTCAGATTGAATGAGAACGAAATGAAAGTGACATACACCTTTAATCAACGTAGCATGTTTAGCTTCTCACTTGCTCTTGAGAAAAATATTATATGCCTTCTTGTTCTCGAGCAGGAATAGGTCTGTGAACGTTACATGTCAGCAATGTATTGCAAATATTGTTTGTTTCGCTCTTCACAAATCTCTTTTACAACTGATCTAATTCCCAAATAAACACACATATTCAAATGTACGTGAACTAAAGAATGATATAATATTGATTTTTAACCTATTCGATCAAAGAATATTAGTGGATTAGTTCATTTTATTCACTCAATCTTTGCCCATCTCTAACATGAACGCATATTTTTCCTCAAAAGTTCCAACTGCTTTATAGATCTCCATGCGTTTCGCATTCAGTAGCTATTTGAAGTCTGTTTAATGTTTTTCTTGAAAAGTTTTTTATTCAAATACGGCTAAAGAGCTATTTCATAAAACTACATGTTAATGTTAGACATAATTCATGATTCAAATTGATATGATGATTACTTTTTAAACTAAGAAATAGCAAAATTCCTGTACAATGAAACATGGTATTTTTGCTAAATAATAAGAATATAATTCCTACAACATCATACTCATGTGTCTAAACCTAAAAAGCCCAAAACCGATATGCAAATCCCACTGCATTAATCATAAATGCACATACACAAAATTCCGTATCTTCAAATTTAGAAGCCTGCAACTAGCTTATTTTTCGATCAATTTTTGACTTTTTTTCAAGAATTAACTTATATTTCACAATATTCTATGAAAAATATGAAAATTTAGAATGTATCAACTACCGGATTAACAATTACAATTAATTGAAATACTAATAAATGGCTTAAAAATAAATTTTATCCATGTCTCGAAAACATTTTTCTTTAATGGCCTTTATATTTCTTAGAACGTTTCTAAATGATATACTCAGCCAAATAATAGGATTTAATTGAAACAATAATTTTATTAATATATTTTTTAAATTTTTGTTTATCCAAACTTTTAACCTTATTTGAGTCTTTAAAAGGCTCGTTGCAATTGTCATGTTAACATGAGAACTATTGTATATAGAATCAGTATGGTATGTTATAGAATATTCCTATGTAAATTAGGGTCAGATTCAAAATATTTGAAATAAATAAAATTACTTAAAACGGAGAAATATTTTAAGAAAATTTGTGTTTCACAAAAATTTATTATTTAATCAAATTATGCATGAAAAGGTATGCTTTTAAATTATTACTGAATAATCATAAAATTAACATTATTTTGTAGTTCGGGCAGATTTTTTTGTATTCTGAACTTATTTCATAATTTAACTTTATTATTTTCGTGAAGTTTATTCTAATAACTTTATTCCAAGTAGTTATCCACGTAACATATATGTGCACTAATTATAACCTGCACGTATCACTGAAACTGCTCCTCTGCGCAGTATTAAATTTTTAAACAATTTAATTAAAATCTATATCCAGATTTAATTGAAGAAAAGATTAAGATATAATCGCCTGCTTGTAAACTTTTAATAAGTTTTAATTAAATTGTGGTCTAAATGTAGAGATATATTAATATCAAAAACAATTCATTATATACTCCATATTTTCTAAAAAAAAAGGGTTAAAAAACATAGATAAATTCTCAAATTAAAATTGACTTTAGTATTTAAAACGTGAAGTATATTATTTATAGATGTATTTCTACGAAATCACGTCACAAGTGAGCTAGCAGTCATGTATGATAACCAAAACAAAGCAAATTCTCATTTTTTTTCAGCGAAAACTCGTACTTTTGTATTGGAACTAATTCTTCCATATATTTAAAATTTATTAAAGGCTTATCTGGATAAGAAAATGGCTTTTTTTGATCCAAAATTCAGTTCTCATGAAATCAATCATACGAGAATTACAAAAAGCATATGGAGCACATTAGCACAGTGTTTTCCGCATAGAATAATACAAATTTCGCAGAAAGTGAGGAAAATTGTATTCTACGAAATAACAGCCATTAATTCAATTTATATTTACATTGTTTTGTATTGAAATCAAAATGAAATTCTGTTACCTCCCATATATAATGTATTATAGTATAGTTATAGTATTTATATAAATCAAATACTTCCCGTAAAGTTTGTATTTGTCTGAAGGTATTGCACTGATGCGCAATATATATCGCTTTTTGCAAAATATTGTATTTTATAAAAACCAATACAAATTTTCACTAGCTTTACGAAGTACTTAATGAATTTGTATTGCCTGCTATAATAACGAATAAATATCTTTTAAAGACTTTTTATTTAGAATTGAAACAAAACAGAAATTAAACTCTGTGATATAAAACTGTCCCTGTCTATACTTTCACCCATTTTTTATAGTGTCAAACCTTTTTAAACGAAGTCTATTAGTTAATATCGTAACGTAATAATTGAAGAACAACAAATTATGCAATTTACAATAATTAGAAAATTGCAAAACCATCAAAGTTTGCAAAATGAAACGTTGATTTTTTTTATAGCAAGTTTTTTCTTCGTAATTGCTATAAAGAATCTCGTACTAGGAATATCAAAAATTAATTTTTTTCATATTTAGTCACCGTAATTGTATCTTAAAGATATCTGTAGATATTCTATCTGTATCTGTAGATATCTACGGACTGTAGAGTCCGTTTCAACGAAAGGCAAGTGCTCGTATGGACTTCAGTTAACTTTCATCAGGAAGAGGTAATATTTTTTAAGTCTTAATAGAGTCAAATACTCTTTAGAGCTCTTATTAACGGTCTTTTTTTTCCCGGGTAACAGACCGGGGGAAAACAGGTGCCCTTGTAAAAGATTGATTTATTTAACAGAAAAGCTTTTGTTGACAATCAAAATAATATGTGGCTCATCATTTTCAAACAAAAAGTGAATGTGACTACACATTCTTAATGTTCACTAGAAAGAAGATTGTTTAGTGCTATTTGTATAAAAATTAACAGCAACAAGTACAGCAGTGCAAGAAAAAGCTTTGGGTACATTATATATTGTCGTTTTCTTTTTTTGAAGAGAAATCTTTTTGAAAAAGTTTCGAAATTTTCACGTAGTTTCATTCTATGCAGTTAATTGAGTTGCTTATTTGTACAATTATCTATGGTCTTATCCCATAATACTGGTTTATTTCCAACCAGCGTGATTAATAAATCCATATTGATATTCATATTTTAGTAAATAAAAACATATTTTGTCTTTGAGCTGCAGTAAAAACATGTAGCGATTCTTCATCGTCAAGATGCTTCCATAGACTAACGTGGTTCATTGCAAGTTTCAACAACAGGCCAGCAACCATCGTGGGTAGGGCGATGGGTGCACAGCTGGTGCATGGTCAGCCTGCGGGAGAATGTCCAGCATGTGAACAAACACTTATTTTAGTTTATAGAACATTAACCGACGGAAAATGGTGCGAAAACCAGTTATGCATCAAGAAGCCTTGTAGTTATTGGCAGAAATATCTCTAACATTTTAATTATGTATTTGATCATAATGAAATTAAATAATTAGGATATTTGCCAAATTAAACCTGCAAAATAAACAAAATAGCATAGAAGCAGAATCATTTTTTTGTCGCTTTCCTTCCGATACCCAGTGCGACTGTTTCCACTTGACTCCTACTTGTGGACTACTATCTTGTAGATGGTTTTTGTGTTTTATATGTATATTCCCTGCCAGATATACTCACCTTCTCCCGCACATCAAATATTATATCTTCTGTAATAAATCTGCAAACAGTCGCCAGACTATAATCAGATGAGTTGTATAATATGTATGTACATTACTTGCAAACAAATCATGGTAATTGTAATTATTGATATTATGCTAAAAATTTTTAACCGAGTATTGGTTTAATTAAGGTAATAAGTGGTATTTATACCAAATTATTTATCGCTAGTGGTTGCCCATTGGTCGTATTCATTAAATTTTTAAGTTTGAATGTTACTGAGGTTCTTTTGTCAAAAAGAATGTGAACAATGAATCTTTTAATGTATAAAATTTAATTTATTTGTAATACATATTATATATAAATTTTAGGTTTCTGCACTCCTTCTCCATTAAACTTTAACTATGCTAAATCTCACATTTCTCCGTGCATGCGATATACTTAAAAAGGGGACATGCACAATATGCTTAAAACTTGTTCTTCACGTATTAATATATAGATTATTGGCCGTCAGTATACTGTAATGTGTATAAAATCTAAAAAAATTATATTATGAAAATATTATATAACAAACAAGATTAGTAAACATTAGAAGCAGGCAATATGATGATTTTTTAGTAGTGGCGACATATGTGACAGTGGCTTGAAAATATTAGCGACAATTTACAGCAACAAAATTGCCGGCTTATATTTAAGAATATGTATACGTTTGTATTGCATTGTATGTCGCCTATGTAGTATTTTTAACATTATTTGTTGCTGCTCGTAAATACGTCATGTAGCATTTATTGTCAATTGAGTCATATCAACTTTTTCTTTTACTGCTTATGTAGAAGTTAATTTCTTTCAATTTGGGATGAGTTACAAATTTTCATTTAAATGTTTTTTTCTAAATATTATCTTAAAATTATTAAATAAAATTTCTTTTAATTCACCAATCTCGAATTATTTTCTTTACATTTAATATCTTTTATACAGGATGTCTAGTGGCAGATTTCAAAGTTTGAACAAACATAGTTTCTGAACGCAACACATAAGAGGGGCGCAGGGGACGTCGTTAGAAGCGGTGCAGATGTTTTAGTAGCCATGGAACAGTGGAGTGGAGAGCATCGCGCTTTTGCCGTCGAGGCGCACATTTTGTGTTTTCGCTCTGTCTGTAGCAAGCTCTGTCTGTTTCGTCTGTAGCACACCGTCGATTTAATAATCGTTACAGTATTCGTTGCTTACGTGATGGACCATCGATCGACCTCATTCAGTCATGGGTAACAAGGTTCAGAGCTACAGGATCAACATTAAATAGGCCCAGGCCAGGACCTACACCATTGGTAGCCACGGATGAAAATGTTGAGCTTGTTATGGTTTCTGTTGTTGAAAATCCCCATTTATCACTGCGTACACGTTCATCGATATTGGGAATTCCGAAATCAATTTTACAGGTAATAATGCGAAAAAAGCTCAAGTTCCATTCATATAAAATTCAAATTGTTCAACATTTACACGATTATGGCTTTGAATTAAGAAAAACTTACGCGGAAGTGATGTTGTTGAGATTTCGTACTGCTACCCGGATGGGTAACATATTCTTTAGTGACGAAGCTCACTTTCACATTGGAGGATATGTGAATAAGCAGAACTTTCGTTACTGGGATGTCCACAACCCAAGACAAATGCATCAAGAGCCTTTACATAAGCCTAAAGTAACAGTCTGGTGTGCCATGTCTGCATCTGCAATCATAGGGCCTTATTTCTTTGAAAATCAACGTGGCGAAACTGTAACTGTGAATTCGGAGAGATATGCCCAGATGTTAAATGACTTTTCCAGAGTAGAACTACAGAATAGTCCATCCTTTAACCAAAACACATGGTTCCAGCAGGACAGGGCCACAGCTCACACTGCTAACGTGTCCTTGAATGCAGTGCGACAGTTATTTCCAGAAAAAACCATATCCCGAGACGGTACCGTACCGTGGCCACCTAGGTCACCCGATTTAAGCCCATGTGACTTTTTCTTATGGGGATACTTAAAATCCGTTGTTTACAAAACAAATCCGAGCACTGTGACACAACTTAAAGAAAATATTCGAGCCAAAGTCAGTAGGATACCCCAGTTGCTGTGCAAATGCGTTTTTGAAAACATGCATACTAGACTTAAAGAGTGTGTTAGACTCGATGGCCGCCATTTGGAAAACGTGGTTTTTAAAAAATTAAATCCGTATTTGTCGTTATAAAGTTAAAATAAACCTACTTTGTATTAGAGGTGTAGTTTTTTTTTACAATTTTTCAAACATTGAAATCTGCCACTGGACACTGTATTTTCTTCATAGACATATATAGCCATTCACGCTAACAAATATATGAAAGTATGATATAAAGCGTTTATTTATCGGTTTTTATTTATAAATAAAAACCTTATATACATATGTATAGTTGGGGTCATATAATTCAGAACGCCTTTTATCAGGGGCACTTTTAAGTATACAAATAATTATTACTTCTGTGTTAACTTACTGATCGTAGGTTTAATGAGTTCAAAATATCGGTAACTTAGTAGGTTTTTACGCTTCATCCTAGGCAATGCAAAAAATTAAACTTTCAGGATTATTTAATTTATTTTCTATAGAAGTGGCATGGCAAAGGTATTGGTCACTTGACAAATAAATTGGAACACATAAAAGAAAATTAAAAATTTCGAGTACAATTCACACTGAATTTGATTCCCGCGTATTCTGTTTTCATTGTACTTGCATTTTCTTAGATTTAAAAGATATTTTGATACGTAATTATTTCAAAAATATGAGCAAAAATAAGAGTTACGTCCCTTCTACTATAATAGAATAATTATTGTGGCAATGAATGTGATTGGTCTCAAAAACAACAATGGTGATCATTTGAAATACTCTAAAACTAAAGTTTTCAACGGGATTAATCATTTCAAAAGATTAAACAACACTGATAACGTCATTCAGAAGCACAAAAAAACATCTTGTGAAGATTATTTGATCATCTGTTTAATGAAGGTTAAGGAATCTGAAAACATACAAAGGGAATATTTTGGCAAAAAAGTGTATCTGCATGTACAGTACATTGCATATGCGAAACTATTTAAAAAAATTGCCAGAAGAGTACAGCTTTGACGAAGGAAAACCGGAAAACTCATTTAGATTTTGTGAGAAAATTTGGTAATTGGCCAGAAAAAAAGTTGAAAACATCTTATTTTTGGACGAAATGAAAATAAATAAATTAGATTCGGATGGAACACAATATGTCCGTCGACCTGTTAACCTGCACTGAATCCTAACTGTACAAAAAAGAAGGTTGTATCGAATTTTGAATTGTTAATCAAAACGATTACAAGCAATATAGATTTGTTTTCAATTTGTTTTAATTATAAATAATATTGTAGAGTGCTACAATAAATCAACCGTTCTCAATTATTTGTCCTACGACAATACGTTTGAAATACAATGCCTATATAAATTAAATAATCAAAGGAGGTTTCAGATTTTGCAATCATGTTGTACAATGTTTTAAAATCTACTAAAATTACTACATTTTGCCGTCATTAAATCTTAAAATCAGATAGCTATATGTAAAGTGTAACCTATCTGTTTATCCAATAGTAACTTCGATGTCAGCCTTTCTTAATTATATGACTACTATATACATACATATTTATTTATATATATATATATATATATATATATATATATAATATATATATATATATATATATATATATATATATATATGTATATAGAAATATATACATATGTATACAGAAAGATGCTATTTGTTGCCTATAAGGGGATAAACTATAAGTGAAATAAAACGTAAAACACTCCATTTTTTAATTGAAAAAAAATATTACATATTACTCTTTTTCACATACCCAATACTTGCCTGGAGTGTGAATTCTACCTGCAGTAGCGATGTCTTTGCAGCTGTTCGTGGGTCATTTCCCCGAGCGGCGCTAGATAATATGCGCAAGTATCAGGTGTACGAAAAAGATGACAAATAATTATGAATATATTTGCAATCTTCTAAAAAAATCATCTTTTACATTTTATTTAAACCACAACTATTTTTCAGTCAAGGAATAACGTCTTTCTTTATCTGACACTTATTCCCGGACGCCGTGTATGTATATAACTAAAAATAAGCTTTTTGGGAGACAACTACACAAAATAAATGTTCTGTTATTTACGTTCTGTGACTGAACTGTTTATTTACGTTCTGTGACTGAACAAGACAGAAAAACATTGAATATATAAAATTTTTTATTATAATATGATTTATAAACAATTGTTTTCAATAATTTTTCTGACAATGTTGTTAAGACTGCTTACTTAACACAAATGAATACCAAATGAAAAAATATTAGAAATTAACAAAACCCTAAGCACTTATTTAAAGTAAATAGTTTTTTATCAGTCTTAATATATTTGAACAACAACAGAAAAGTTCACATAGGCTGTACATGGCTATAAAACTATAATTTGCATTAAATTACCAAACCAAATTTGAAACAATTATAAAAGCGGTAGAATCATTTAAAATTAAATCCATCAGGCTCTAGCCCACTTCCATTTACAATTGAAAAAAATCACCGCACACCACGTACTCTAGGCATGCTATACAATCCATAATCATAGGGCACTCAGCACAAGTATGAACATCTTTACCGTAAAAAGTCACCATTTATTTCGATCATTGTCACAGTGATGCACGAAAGTCAGGTAACAAGAAAAGTCATGGTGACAAAATCAGTGTCGGTGACTCGGCGACTCATCTCTGGCAAACATTAAAAACAATTAAAAGATCAATTAATAATTAGAATGAGTAATTTTATCATATCAATGTGAAAAACAACCGTCAAAGTTGTGCTTCATGTGCTTGTTCCATGCCACTCGTCAAAATGCAATAAATTAGTGTAATTTTTATAAAAACTAATTATAATGACAGCTGGGTTTTTCAAAAAACCCTGGACAAATTGTAACAGAGCTGGAGATATAATTGAGAATAGGTCGCAGAAACCAGGTTAAGATTATCGATTAAATAACAAAGCATTTTATTAATTTAGAGTTTTAATAGCTGTACAAAGAAAGTAATGAAGTAACCCACATTCAATTGCGATTACACGATTCATCTTCAAAAACACATGCACAATATGATAAGTATCACTTATCACCAATCTATGCATGGTATTGTCGGTACAAATTTGGTGCACGGGTAACGGGTTGTCGTATACATGCAGTTTTGTGATATTCAAGATTCAGAAGACTCTTAGAAGCCGAAGGGTCTCGTAAAGTTCAGTGTTATGAAAATATCTTTAATATTTTTACTCCACATTGATCTGATACTTCACTTTAATTAACGTTAAATATGTTGTTTAAACCATTGTTTTATTGTAGTTTGGATCATAGACAGCTGACTTCAAATGAGACTTTCACTGTTTCTTCTTATATAAATATTAAACTCAGTAACAAGAGCGTGTGCCTCGCTCAAATGATCCATCCAGAAGCGAGGGAACATTTCCATCAAGAACAAGCTCCGTCTATTCACTATTCTGCCCATTCTTTGCAGATCTGAAACGTAGACGTTGTTAAAGTTGGATTTGGAAAAACTAGTTGTCTTTCAAATGCCTTGGCCTCAACAAACTCTTGGTGTGTCATGATGCAACTGCATCCAGAATTAAAACATTCTAATGGACTGTGAGAATCAGCCGACGATCGGTTAGCCAATCCAAATATGGCGACTTGTGGTTATGTTGGCTATGTTGCTTTGTTACCTTTGTCAAATGAAACCAGATTGTTAACTTCTTAAGTTTCTCTGTTGGGAAAGAGTGGCCGCTTGAAAAGTTCAATGTATAGCACCAAAAAAGACATGGATTGATCAGTCACATTAATGAAAATCACCAGACAACATTTAACTTTGGAAGGAGCCAAAACAGTTACCAATGAAAACCAACAATATAAGATAATCAATGAGGTTCCGAACTGCATTTCACCCACAACAATTTACTGGCTAAGGAACTGCCTTTCTCTACTGATTAACAGATACGGATTATACATGAAGAAACAGTAAACTATTTGAATCGAATGATTTTTTTATTGACTAACGTAACCCTAAATTAACACATGGATAAACATGGCCCCCACAACCATGTCGACGGGCACCCTGGT
The DNA here is from genome assembly GCA_039881145.1 of Druceiella hillmani. NCBI lineage: Eukaryota > Metazoa > Arthropoda > Insecta > Lepidoptera > Hepialidae > Druceiella > Druceiella hillmani. The sequence goes on along the minus strand of JAYKKI010000019.1, from coordinate 22,218,782 downwards.
CTAATACTAAACTTTTATTTTAATTGCGTTTATGTAATTTGGTATAGAACCAGCAAAATTCATGAGTTGCTAGCCTCAACTGATTTACCAGATTATAAAAAGAGAAAGGCATTAAATATAAGCTTACTTAAACTTGATATACACGCTAATGATGGTTCACAGTTACTAACCTCCGTTACCATTTATGGTATTTTCTTGGGCATTTATAGTGCTTTCTCTGGCAAATTTTCTAGTTAATCTGTTTTTTACCATAATGTCTCTAATAAGATACCATAATGTCTCCTAGATAGCAAAGGCTCCTTTCTTATAGAGATAAAATTGAGGTAATTGGCGATCAGGACATTTTACTGACACCATGCCACCATCAAGTCGTAGGCATCCACATGACATTCAATGTGTGAAGGAAATTAGTAACAAAAAGATGTGAATATTATTTATTACTGGAGTAATAAAAAATTAATGTACGTATAAAATTCTTTATTTTTGCTAAAGTAACAAAATATCAGAACCGCTTAAACTTCTGACAATGATTTAAAAATATTTCTTTACTATCTAAAATAAGGAAAATACATAATATTACTTAGATTAGCAATTTATATGATAAGCACAATACAGTCCATTCACTTGATAAATTAATGACATAAAAATTCTTTATTCAATTGCATGTAGTATCTTACAATTTTCACAATATTAAATGATTATTCAATATTAAATTTATATATTACTATAAAATATTAAAACCCCTAATCCCTGGTATATTAAGCTCGTTACTTAAGTCGACGCTTAAATAAGTTATTTTTACTTTTTAAGTCAGTAAACAAATTTTGCAACGATTCCATCAAGGTTTCTATTATAGTATAAGTAATTTTTATGCAACATGCCATCGCTGGCTCACAATCTGTTACATGCTCCTTTAATGTTTCTACACAGGTCGGTGTCGAGCATTTTGGCATACTTGCCGAACGGTGGATACCAAATCTACATATAAAGGATCCACGAACAGTAGTTCTTGCCGAACTTAAAATGCAAAAACATGGAACTTGTAGTCAGCTTTGTAACAAAAATGTACTATAAAATTAACCACTTGTAAGTGTGATCAGAAAAATTTATTCATTAAAATGGATCAATGACAATAAATGGAAATGTACGTTTTTGTAATTTTGTAACTTTTCACATTCCATAATATATATACAAATAAAATTATGACTAAAAAGAAAATAAAATATTACATTAGCATATAAAATGATTCTTATCTAAGTTGATGAAACATAACTTGAAAGAATTTTAATTAAACATTTGAAATAAACTTAAGGAATTTGTGACACAGTTGTGACTTGGTTTTATTGACAATTATAGGCGGACTCTGTGTTGACTTTTGTTTATTTTCAACTTTAATTCCTTATATCACTCTAAACGCTCGACACTAATGTTTTACACACAAAATGATGAGATCTTGACGAGAGTCTAAAAACGATGAAGCACCCCAATATACTGCACAAAACACGTCAAGATTTCCACTCGACATAACAAATTTTTTTATCATGTGTACAGAGTAATATAATTCGATTTAGGATGCGTTCAGAGCTGCAATGCCAAATTGCATCCCCAGTTTTGTTACCATCTGATTTTCTTGATTTCCCTAAGTATGGAAGCAAACTTAAAGATGTATTTATGTGGACAAATATTTCAATAGTATAATTTATATCTAAGTAAAGTGTAGTGAAGGTTTATTCATAGCAGTCAAGCGATAAAATTATCTTCTTTGCTTAGTTCACATCCCAAATTAATCACACGGCCTTTCCAGTATTTTAATCTGCTAGTACAAATTAAATATTTATTTCTTTTTTAAACCCAAAGCAGTATCCGACAACTCATTTGCTATAATAGACACATAATCATAGACTTTTCCCCTATCTTTTTTTTGCTTATAGATAGCCCCTCGTGTTTCTAAAGCATCTAAGTATTTATGGTACGACATATCTACTACTTTTGAAGTTTCTTTGGTCGGGTCTGAAACATCACATATTTCTTCTTTCTTACATACTTGAATGCGGTTTGGAAAATGAATGGCGGTGTTTCTTTGAGTATTCAACTTGAAGTAATGAGTATTAATGTTATTGCTGTTCAAATGATATTTTGCATTATTGGTAAATTTCACTGGTTTAGCTAATGTCTTGTTACATGAGTAAGGTTCGGAAGTTGATGATATTTGAAAAGTTTGCAGAGTAAATTTTTTTGGTTTCTCTGTAGATTGAGAGGTTCGTTTCAATGTAATACTAGCAGAAGAATTAGGATTTTCATTGTCAAAATTAAACTTGTTCGATGAAAAGTTTTCTAAATACTTTCTTAAATTCATTACAGACTCCGATTTGGCAGTATCAGTTTTATCTATGACGTTTTTCATACAAACTTTAAATACATTTTTATCATCTATGGCCCTTTTTAGTTTTATAGGATTATTAATATTTTCAAATTTACTCTCAACAATCATTTGGCGATTAATATCTGTCGCCTCTTTCGTGACAGTTTCGGATTTTATATCAATAATTACACTTTCGTTCTTTTCAGGGTGCATTTTTAACACGTGGTCTTGTAAAGATTGTTCATTTTCGAATATAGCAATGCACATTGAGCACGACTTTGCATTAGCACTAAAATGACTTCTAACGTGCTTATTTAAACATTCACTTGTTTCCAAATTCTTTTTGCAAACAAAACATGAATAATTGTATACACTATCACCGTGTTGTAAATCATAATGCCTTTTAAGATTGGATTTTAATACTGTGTTATTACAGTATTCGCAGGTCTCTTCATTGTTATCAATTGTCAATGATATTGTAGACGTTTTGTTAAAACTTGAGTTTGGACCTGGTGACATTCTGCATGTATTTTGTTCATAATTAATATCATGCGAAGTGAAACTAATGTTTTCGTTTTCACGCAAATTTTCTATGTAATTTTCTGTATCATCATTCCCGATTTCTGTTATATTTGTGTATTTGTTACTGTTGTTTTTTAATTCTTTATTAACCCCAAAAGTATCAGATAGTGTACTCTGCGTGTCAGACAGTATAATCCGATTTTCCTCTTTCTCTTTTTCGTTGTCCACACAATTCATATTGCGAGCATTAAACAATATATGACAATTTTTTTCATCTATCGTCACAGTCCCTTTCGTCTTATGATCTAATTTAATATGGTACGTAAACTCTTTTCTTTTCTTAAAAGTGATATCACAAATATTGCATTTGAATGGCTTTTTATCTCTGTGTTGGCCCGCAAAGTGTTGAAACAAGCGAAACGGTACATTAAATCGTAACTCGCAGTAAAAACATTGATACCTATATTTAGCTATTCGTAATTCATGACGTTTTTCATGCGTTTTAAGCGTTTCTCCATCAGGTAATGTTACACCACAATATCGACAATCTTTTATGTCAAGCATTTGCCGATTGCAAGTTTGATTGTGTATATAAAGATTGTTTGGTGTTTTAAATGTAATATTGCAATTTACGCATTGAAATAACTTTCTTTGTTTTTTCCCTAAACATTTTAAGAGATGTTGATGATAAAATTTATTTTTATTGTATATATTGTTACATTTTGTACATTTATAAATTTTGTGTATTTTCCTAATATGTTCAGTTAGGAACGTGTTTGCATCAAATTCTTCTTTGCAATAATCACATGAGAACACTTTTTTTTCTGATTTGTGTTTTCTGAGTATATGCTTGGTAAGTACGCCTTTTTTATTGTAAACAGCGCAACAATTATGGCAAACAAATATATTACCGACGTTATCATTGTTTTCTGCATGCATTTCCTGTAAATGCTTGAAATATAAGTTTAAATCACTGAAAAATATCGTACAAGACACACAATTATATTTAGGTTTCTTTAAATGTAAATTTCGAATAAAATTCTCAACATTCATGCGCAATATTCCAGACAATAAAGTGTATAAATCCTCAAAATAAATTCCATTATTTACATCAGTGTTTTCATGTATAAGTTCATGTTTCTTGAGCATAATTTTATTATGAAAGTTCATTGCGCAAGAACTGCATTTGACGACTAATTTCGAAGAAGCGCTGTGTTTTTCTACATGTTGATTTAATTGATCGATTTTTGTGAAGAACCTCGAACATAAAAGGCAGCGGCTTAGAAACTGGAAATGATTAAATATTAAATGTCGACATACTGAGATATTGTCATTAAATTTCTCTTTACAGAATCTACAATTCATCGCCGGATTTGTATATGTGAGTGGATCTTCTTTTGGAGCATCATCTTTATAAATTTCTTTGGCAGCTTGTTCTAGTTTATCTTCTACCATAACACATTCGATGTGTGCTATGGGTGTTTCTCTGTTAGTCACAAGTTTTTTTGTCTTTGCCATCTTATTTTATTCAGATGCTTTGAAATTGAAATATTTAATTGTTTATACAACAATTTGAATCATTGCTGCTTTAATGCAATGACAGTAGAATGACAGTTAACAGTTTGACACAGGCGCGTTCAAAAAATTAACTCACCAACTTTACCGGTAAATGGCACATCGTTCGAAAACTCATATCGTAACAGTACATTTTTTGTCGCTATATTATTGTCACCTTTATATTACCTATAATTGTTTTTTTTTGTTTATATTTACTTTTTATTTTTTTTAAGCATAGTAAACTTCTATTTGATTTTTGTTTTGCTCTTTGGTTTATTTTTTTTATTAAGCAATAGTGACAGATATTTGGAATGTAATGACTGATGTTTGAAATCTTTTAGTCACAAAATATTTTATGAAAATTGAGCCAAAATAAATCGAAAATACAGGAGATACGTTTATCGCAGTTAATAGATGACACTACAATAAGTATTATTTTTGTTTATTTCATTTTATTTTGCTTCTTTTTTACTTTTGGTTTACTCGGTAATTTATATATTTTTTGTAACCAAGCAACAATGATAGATATTTAAGACTTATTTAATCAATAATGCTTGTCATCTTCGTTTTTAGTTGACATTGACAAAGTTCACTGTCTGAATCAATAAAGTAAACATAATCATAAAATAATATGTTCAGAAAATTTATAAAAATTTTTGAACGCGCCCTTATTTGGTAGTAATTTATTTTTTTATCTCAAAACTTTTAATAATTTCTTTTTAAAAACATATCAATACCAGGAAAATTAATAATCATAAATATATAGGATAATTCATAGTAATATAATTATGTTTTCTTAGGAAGATATATTGGGGCTAAAAGTAAAAAGGAATATTAATGCTTTAATCTTGTATTCAATTTATATTTATTCATCTTTAGAAAAATATACAGATAAGATTGCCACTAATGTAAGGATAAGTTCTCAGCAATCTAACGACTGGTAGCCACTTGCTTGATTCTTTTTTTAACTGTGCTAGGCTGTTCTGGCATTTGACACTAAGCCAGTACCTAATTTACATTTTGGTTTGTTTTATTCATAGATCCTTTCTAGCATACACCAACAATGATACAGGCGCAATGAACAGTCATGTTTTTGTACCGTGAAGTGGAATCATATGAATATAAAAGTTATATGTAGAAAAACATACAAAATGCTTGAATACGCACAATAAAAAAGTGACCATGTTATAAAAAACGTATTAATTCACGATTAAGCACTTGAATTTAACAAAAAGCTTAAAATTAAAGTATAACGTACTTTTCTGACAATAAAGGTGCTTTTGAGACACAAACTTTTCACAAATGATTACTTGAAAAAATTTCACCACAAAAGTAAAAAAAATTAATTTTACCTATGCAATTAATAGATTTGCTTATTCATTTAATGTGTCACTAAATAAAAGTTGTTCTTTTTATTTTTTGATTGATTTGTTTTTTGAATGCATTATTAAGATTTTAATTTATAGTTTACCATAATTTGACGCACATGAGTAGCACTCATCTGATTTCCTGTATCGAGTAGAAATAACTCTTGATGTAACAAGTAGTTTCGTCGAAAACACTACTTGTAATATAAATTCAATTATGATAAAGAACATTCATAGGTTTTTCCATGAGTTTTTAATATTTTATTCATTAACAACCCTGATGAAGAATATTGTGATGATTTCTATTACAAATGTTTCATTAAAATTCGTTGCACGGTTTTTTTATTATTCCTACAGTGACGCAGCGTCATTACCATTTTACTATGCAGCGTCATTACCATTTACAAAAAAGCAGCGTCATTACCATTTACAAAAAAGGAATAAATAAATATTTTACACATAGATTTCAATTTGATCCAGATCAATGAAAGTAAAGACAGCAAAATTAATTTCAAACCCCATTTAAGCTATTAGTACGTCAAAAATGTTAGGTTTCATTTTCAGAACAGCTAGACATTTTTTTGAGCCATTCACAAAATTGTTTCTTTATAATGCATATGAGAGAAATCATTAAAGATACTCCCATGTTGAATCCTCAATACTCATCATACATTAATCAAATGGAGGGAATTCAATGCCACACATAACACATGAATCACGGCTTTAGCATTACAATATATAAAAGTTTTCAGATTTATGTTTCTTATTTAAACTAATAATAGAATTTATCAACTGTCCATATCAATTTAAAAAAAGTTGGGTGCCATTTAACAAAAACATAGTGAAAACATATATTATTTCAGTCAAATAATCTAAAATTTTTGAAGATTTTATTTTGAAGATTTGAATTCATGTTACATAATTTAAAGGATTTCCTGTGCGTATCATTGATTCACTTACTGTACACTTCATTAATACAAAACCAGTTAAAATTCATCTCCGACATTTGGAACCCACGCAAATCCAAGTTCCAGCTTCATGATTAAAGAAAAGACTTCGAATTGCTTGAACACTCGCCTTATTATCCAGATCTGGCCCCCAGCTATTTCTACCTCTTAGCACCGCTAAAGGAAGAAATCTAAGGAAAAATAATTTATGGTACCACAATGATGGCTACTGTTGATTCTCTTCGGAAGGCTTAAGATGGTTTTTATTAAAACATCTTGGGACCTTAAGAAATATGGATTAAATGTAGAGATTTATTAATATACTATATAAAAAAGTAAATTATAATTTTAACATATTTGTTACTTTAATTTTAACACCTATATCTATCTATTGTATTCCATCATGTAACTATTCAGCTAAATTAAGGATGTACTGATATCGACAAGGTATATGGTAAAGTACTGATTCGGTAACAAAGTAAGACATGAGTTCAGTAAATAGACTAACTATGGAATGCTCCTATATTCTGTGACAATCAATCCTACAAATAAAGTTGGAGTTACATAAAAAAATCAGCCAATAATTAAAAAACTAATTTTGTTAATAAGATTCTTGTACCATTAATTTTTTTTCAGGAACTATAATTGTCAGGAACATTGTTATTTTTTTTGTAATGACATTTATATTTTTTCTGTAATCTTTAAATGACTCTCTTATTCATGAACACAATTTAAAATGTTTTGGCTTTTCTGCCTCGGAGATAAGGATAAACATAAAATTATACAAGCCAAAATTAAGATAAAATTACTTTTAGATTGTGATAATGACCGTTAATGTAACAAAATATTTTGACACCTCACCTAGAAAGAGGACAAAAATACTTTTAATATTTTTTAGCTTTTTTTGACACCAGAAAATGTGTAATTTCTAAAAAACATAATACACAGACGGACAGATAGATGGACAATACAGTCTCACCATAAGGGTAACCCTCTTTCAATATTTTTATGATGAACCTTAAAAACACAAAATTTATGAAACAATAAAAGTTTCAACGATTCAAACAAGAGATGTCGTAAACAAATAGTTTATTGATGTTAAAGCCTAGCACGATACAGATTTCATAACTAACAATTCTACACAGTGAAAATACAATTTGCAATAAAATTTACTATATCAAAAATTAAAATTTACGATATTTCAAAATCAACTTTATTTCTATTGCAATACTTACAGAACCTGGCGGTTTTGTTTTATACATTGGTGCGATACCGTATTTGAAACGCAAAATGATTGTTCTTCTTATCCTAACAGTTTATACAAAGCTTGTATTCTCTAGTGAAAATACTTTATTTAAGAATGGTATTATACACTACTATATAAATCCGCTACACTATGGTAAGTAATTGATGTCATTATCTATTATTTTTTGTATACTTTCAGCCTTTATTGAAGCCAAATAAAGAGCTATAGAGTGTATAAAAATATCCGAATTACAAAAAAATTAACGATGAAAGTACTCTTAATAATCTGTTAACTAGAATAGAATATTTCATAAAATCTTACATATTTACGGGCATATTGTAAATTAATTTACTGCAAATACAAAAAGCTATTTACAAAAGCTTAAATATTTATATAGTATTTTTATGAAATTATTTCATATTTTAATATTACCTTTCGCCATAAAAATATATTGCCCAATATATCTTTCACACATGTAAAGAAAAAAATATTTTATTTATTTGTTTATTACTTAATTAATATAATTTTTTGTTCAATTAAAGGATATATGTAATAGTGATGTAACAAATATTCGTTTTCGCATTATTATTTGTGAATATTCCTTATTTTTTTATATTCGCATTCGCAAAATTAATGCAAATATGTTGCGTATATATATTTATATATATATATATTTATAATGCAAATATGTTGCGTATATATATTTATATATATACGTACGTATATATATATATATATATATATATATAGATTATATTACATATATATAATAACTTCTATTTTTTAATTAAATTAGAAAACAAAAATATGCCATGTATTTAAAGAAACAAAAACGTATTCTTCTCATAAATTTTTATCAGTATTTACATAAATCTATCTGCTTCTTATAATCATCTTCTTTTATAATACTAAAACTATTAATAAACAAACAAAAACCATGTTCTTTAAAAAATATTTAAGTATTATTCTCATAAAAAACAAAAAAATATAGAATTAAACTTTAAATGTTTAAGAGTCAATGTCATTTGCCATGCATATTTCAACTAAATATTCTGTAATCGTTTTTTCTGATTAAAAGTCGAGCAGGATTTTGGTAACTAAGAAGATGATGTCATTTTTTCTTCACTGACACTCGTATCATCCATTAGTAAAGCCATTGTGTCCCTCAAAGATACAAGTTTATTGTTTACGGAATCTTTAGGCACGCTTCACATTCGAGCAACGTGAACTTGAAGGTGCGTCTGTTTTACTGTCTTCAAGAAAATCCAAAATGTGACTTGATATCTTGGATCAATGAAAGTTGCCGTGACAAATAATATTTCATTTCCTAAAATTGAAAATTTGTTAATAAGCTCATCCTTTAAAACAGCTGTCGAGTGCATTGGATGAACCAAGATCATTAAGAATTCTTTCCAAAGTGGCCATTAAGAGAATTACTGATGATACAGAAACATTCACTGCACTTAATTCTTTGGTTACTTTTTCAAATGGTCTTAATCAAATTACAAGTTTTTCAAAGATCATCAAAAAATATTTTATAAATGTCATAAAATTCCATAGCTGACTTCCGAAGAGTAAAGGGAGAGGATACATAAAGGCATAGAGGCCCTTCGACTTGAAAAATACACTCTAACAAGCTAAGCTTTTTTGAGTTTCTTGAGCTTTCAGGTCTTCTTTTAACACATTTAGAATCTTGCATGAAGCAGAGTCGATGTGTGGAACATGTAATAAGGAAACCCCTTTTTTCATGTCTGCGCCTGCATCCCAAACTACATATTTCATTTTCCTTTAGGTTTTCCCCTGACGACAATATACCTTCAAGACACCTTCAAGTTTATGAGCAATATTTTCTCCGGTATGGTGGTTGTCATTGAACTCATCTGCCTTTACCACAGTCATTTTTCTTTTGAATTCTTCTGTCCCATGTCACCAAATCCCACGATACGTTAAATTCAGTAGAGAAGCTCAAGAAGAAGAATCGGATCAGATGTTACTAATAAATGATATTTTTCTTTAAAGGACTTCAGCAATTTGAGGGTTTTCTGGTTCACTTTACCATATAATTCATCATAGGTAAAAGAAATACGATACTGATGAGACTTTAAATTATAGGAACAACATAGGTGCTTCACAAATCTTATTAATCTAACATATTACCCAAAACTAAACGATAAGTCTACCAACTCGATCATTTCATTTATTGATTTATCAATTGACAATTAACTTAAACGTGATGTAGTGTTATTTCTACTTTCTTTAAGTTCTTTACCACGACCACGTTTCTTTGTATTACAACATCTTCAGGTGTGCTATTAGCTAATAGTCTTTACTAATAGGTGGGCTACTAGCTAATAATCTTTGCTAATGAATTTTTACAAAATTAACACCAATATATTCAAGATTTATCAATTGCCAAGGACCTTACAGACTATTTCGTTTATTCAACATATTCTTGAAGGCATATGTTTATGGGGTTACATGGGTTTTGAAGTCAAAAAAGGCATGGTTTCTCGATTTTTTTTCACATTATATATAAATTAATTTGTTCAAAATTTTAAATATCTCATAGGATAACATTTCAATGGTATTTCAAAAAATTTTCATCCAAAAACGTTGGAATTTTAGCCAGTGGGACCTGGTTTCTGGAGGCACCTCAAAAAAAGTGTCCTCGCAGTAATCATGATAACTCGTGATAGCTTTATCTGAAATTAAAACAGTAAATATTTCTGTTAGTACGTAAGTATAGCTCGTGATTGAACGAAGGATTTTAAAAAAAATTTAATTTGAATTTTTGGCAGAGTTGTATGCAAAATAATACATTTTTGATACAATTTTCACTATGTTATAACCTTGCTAAGTTAGTTGCAAAGAATTATTAAAATATATAGTTGTTAAGTTAGTTGCAATAATATAAAAAAAAACCTTTCGTTCAATCGCTAGTCAATGCTATTTTGAAGAAGTGTGCAAAATTTCAATAAAATCACATGCATTAGTTTGTGAGAAATCATGCTTACCCACTTCAAAAATAATGTTTTGAGAAAAATGCAATTAAGTAGAAGTAAAACGATGAAAATTTGTTTTATTTTTAACTTACCTAGAATCATCCATTCCAGCTCCATAAATTAAAGATCCTGCTGTAGCTGCAATGTCTAGGGTGTCCTTTTGTTCCCGTCTGAGACGAATTCTTATGTCTCGAGTACAAGTCTCAGTTTTTCTCTCAGCTACGAGTATATGATGCTGATCCTCTTTTTGCACGTACTCACGGCTATTTCGGCCAAGTTTGATGTCCATGCCGTACAAAAACAGTAACAAAGCTGGTATAACTTCGTTGAAAATACAAGTATTATAAACTTTTTCCTCTCCATTTTCATTTATAATGTTCGAGCACTTCACAAAATTAGCTTGTGTTGAAAATACTAAAAAAAGTCCATGATTGTTTATTGTAGAGTAGCGGCCTCCACCACATGTTTTTCTTCATAAGTTTTTTCGCCGATGTGCTGGTGAAAGATGCATCGTTAATTTCTCCAGTTTTAGGATAAAATTATTGTCTCCTTTGTCTATATTTTCTTTCCTCTATCTTCCTGTTTTCTTTGTCTAACTTTTCTCTTTTCCCTTTGTTTGATCAACTCTATAAACTTTATGTGGCTTTATTTTGCAATTGAATAAAAATCTCAGTACAAATTGCAACGCACACGTGTACAACCTAGATACAATCTTGTGGCTCAACGAACAATATGAAACTAAAATATAATAAGTAACCCTCAATAAGTCAGAGAAAGAAGCGAGAGAGACAAATAATAGCTATGCAGCTGTCTCAATATACCTGCGCCGGGCCTGGACAGTTATTCCCACGGGGGAATTCTCAAGGGCTCTCTCTCCTAGAATTTGAATCCAATTGATTTAAAAATTTGAGAGAATGTTCTAGATATATTGTACTGTAAGATAAAAAAAAACAAAAAAAATGATTTTTTTAAATTTCCAAACTCATGTAACCCCTTGACATCAGATTTAGTAAGGTTGCGGGAAGGTGATGAAACTGCAAGTTGATTTCAAATGATTTCCCATAGCCGTTGTGGTTCTTCCTTTTCAAGAGTATTCATTGTTACAGATGTAAGAATGTAAAATACAATGTGTGTAAAGTAAGAATGAGTGTGTGCAATTTGCGTGGCAAATCTGCTGTCAAATTTGAGTCATAGTTAACTGACACCAGATTTAAAAACTGAATAATTCGCATTCATATTCGTGAATATTGGCGGCAGATATTCGTATTCATGAATACTTAAAATTAATATTCGTTACATCACTAATATGTAATATTGGAGTAAAAGCCTTTGTTATGAGTTCATAAAAAAATATTTAAAATAACCTTAGTAATACAATATATAATAATGATTTTAATATAGAATATTGATTTTTTTTATCTCCTTTGTACTTATCGAAAATTTAATACTATATAAATTATAATTATGATATTTGGTTTCAGGCCAAAGTACTTATTCTGTTTGCAAGATAGAGATCTCTAACAAACAAGATAAAGAAACAGGTCTAAAAGTGTGAACTAGAAATTTAAAAAATTATTTCAAAAAGTTCGATGAAAATATATTAGTGATAACTGACTATGTTTTACCACTCCAGAAAAGGTGATTAATTCAAAATATAAAATTAATTAGGATTTAAAAAAAAAGCTATTTAGGATTTCCCCTTAAATTTTTTGCATCTTCATCAGGTGTTTGGACTTGACCTAACAATGGGAAAAGAAAGTGACATCTGTCAAAAACAGCCAAAAATCAAAGATAACAGAAAATATCTGGCTAAGAAACTGAGTCTTTGAGAGAAATGAGTTTATTCTATAGTCATTATTTTATTGCCTTTGCACTATAATACATACTAAAAACCTTGTAAAAATATTTTTCTTGTGTCTTTTCTGGAAGCACTATAGTCAATAATAACTGTAACTAAACAATACCTTAGATAAAAATATTCCAAATTAACTTTACATTTAGAAATTCCTACATATATGTTTGTCTGCCAATAATGCTATTAATGCTAAATATAATAATTTATATTACTTTAATGTTAAATACAATTTAATTGATTAACCACTTGACTGTGAGTAGCATCCAAAGCAAAATAATAATTTGTACTAGATATTGACAATAGGTGTCAGATGTAATATTTTAATAGCAACAGCAGCTAAAATGACATATAAAAAGATTTTCATCTGTAGCTGTTTGCTACAGAAGATAATCTTATTAAGCAAGTGTTGATTATCTCTTACCCATGATTTATTAATGATTATCTAACCCATGATTAATAAATTTATTTAATTTTAGTATATTGAAATCTCTAAATTTTCTACTCTAAGTTTTTCCCACAAAAGTCTGATATTACTCGTTTAAATTGTGTAACAATCATTAGTAGCGAACGGCACTTACAATTGGAAAGTTTTGTTTCTGAACCTTTCTTAAAGAAACTCTTCCCTTTCTGGTTTAAAATGTAATTTTTTTAGAACAATTTAATTTATCTGATACTTGAAATTAAGTATTTTATTTAAAAATTATTCTAAAAAAATTAAAGTCTCATGTTAGATATACCATTACATATTTCACTGAGAGATAGTCTTGTAAAAAAGAATTTGATATAAAAAGTACTAATTAAAATTTTTCTCTTTATTTAATACAAAGATGTCCACTCGCAAGAGATAATAATGCTAACAGCGCACCAGATCGGTATGGAGACCTGCTTGAAGTTCTTTCACACTTCAGACCCAAACCTGATCAAGGGCGAACGTATCATAGAGATTTCTAATCCAGAGAAAGTTTCTAAGTGTGAGCCCGATATTTACGACATGTCACAAAAGATTGTGGTGAGCTGCCGTTTTTTATTTTTTTTAACCTTCAGCTGAATGAAATATACTGAATCAAATAAGAGATATTTTCTGTCTCCTAAGCCTACTCTCCTAAAGATTTATTGGTCGTTATGAAATTGTATGTTTAGAGTATAAAATTTCATAATGATATATTAAAATATTTTTCAATGAAGCTAAAAAAGCGGGGCATGGGAATTCCTCTTATAAAATTCTTTATTCTAAACGTAACATTAATCTTACTCATTATTCTTTTTTAATTAAGTATAATTTAATATCTAACTAGAAATTTTGTCCACTCATCACTCGGGCATGGCTGTGCTATTTTAAACTTCGAAGTTTCTCCCTTTGTGATGCACTTAAGAAAATGCCCTAGATCCAATATAAATGCATTATTAAATTAAAAATATTGATTAAAAACTAAATAAATACTGCCATCTGCTGGAAATTTATAAAACCATCACCATCAGTGAAATTTATTAAATTTTGCCTTGTGTCTTTGTCTTTTAATATCTTAGCTATTCTGTTTTTTTGTCTTATTAAATAATATAATCTTTCTGGGTTTAGATGGTATCTTAATTAAATTGAATAAGGAATCAGCACAACTCGCATATTCTATGCTTTCTTTTCAATATTTTTAAGTCAGTCAAAGTCCATTACATTAGTTCTGGATTTAAAGCCCTACAAGCTCGTGTTCTTGGATTAGATTCTAAATTCTATCAAGCACTCATTATTCCTAAATGTAATTTCACCTACTATGAATATTGCTTCACTGTGTACGCTGCCAAACTCTGGAACAAACTCTTCAGAACTACTACCACCCTCATCTCACCACTCTTTCCTATCCATGTTCACAGCGTAATTATTTGCTTATTAAAATATATTGTAAACATTATTGACTGTGGAAGATGCATCCACAGTGCTAAATTTCCAACTATATTATTAATTAAATTGCCATTCTTTTTTATGCTTTTCTCTCTTCAATCATTTCCTCATTCATGGAAATCGTGACTCCTCCTTGGATGGCCATTCAATTATTTCAATTAGTTCGATAATCAATTTAGCATAGCGTCTTTCGGTGTGCAAATCCTTTCGAACAATTTTCTATGCTGGAATGACAGTAGATTAACAACTAGTAGAAATTAAAAAATAGAGTTAGTAAATAGAGTTATAAATGTTACTTTAAAGCCATATAACATGTGGACAGCCAGCATCGTATCCATATTATAGACTTTACCCTTTCATTTTTAATTGCACTATTCTTATAATGTTATGCCTGTATGCATTACATATGGTCAGGACTCTCAGTCATATTTACTGACACTTAAAAACATATTTTGTCTGAATACTTTACGGATTGGACGGTGCAATAGAGCATAATCGGTAAAATAGACTCTAGTTCCAACTCGACTGACAGCTAATGTGAAAGAAAAATATGTTTTTAACTGTCAGTAAGTCCGACTGACAGTCTTGGCCATGTGTGGTGTATATAGGAATTAGACATGTGACAACTTAAAATTTAAAAAAATTAATTTAGGTATTTTAAATTATATATTTTATATATATTTTATATATATATTTCTGTCTGTCACAGAAAATGGTGATAGGCTACAAATGCTTAAACAAGAAGGATATATCAAGAATATTTATGGACATCATTCAAGCCAGCGTATCTTTAGATCAAGGTAAGCTTTAAAAAGAAATTTTTTTAAATTTGGACATGTTATAGTCTGCATTATGAAGATTTTTTTCAAATGGCGCTTGTTTACCTCGTGTAGGTTATGCTGTCCTGTTGCGTGCATTTTTTGGGAGTCACCTAAATCTACAATTTTTACAGCCACTCTCACCAAATATTTCTTATACTGTGTTCTTTGCCATAGAGTGCACACAAAGCTTCAATGTTTCCAGTAATTGTCTCTGAAATTCTTCTCGTGTTTTTGTTGTCAAATCTAAACCATTTCTAGATGGACTTAAGTAATCCTTTTTGGAAGATTTAACACAGTTTCTGTACTGAGATTACAATTGAAGATGAAAAAGAACTTTTAGAAAAACGTCCCGACACTGGGCACTTAGATTTATGAAGGAAGATTTTCAATCAATAATTATTAATTAAGAAATATTTTTTGGTTTTACATAAAAAAGAAACAGTAAAGCTATCGGCACTATAAATATTGATTTAAGTATTTATTTTTTGGTTTCATAGATATTTATATATATTTATTTGAAAAAATGTTTCCCAGTTTCGATTAATCAACACTCCATTTATTATTAACAACATAAAGTTATATAATAATAATTAAAAACACACAGAAATAATAATACTCATTAATATTATATATTTGGAAAAATTAATTGAAATGTTATACACGATCAAGTATACAGAGTATTTTGAGATACGTATAAATGTCAGATGATCTTAAAAATAAAGTTTTGATGTAAAATGTCTTACATTTCGGTCAGAGGGGGATTACTTGCAAAAACCATATGTAACGAAATATGTTATGGCCAGATTGCTTATAACTTTGGAAATATAGCACTACCGGCATTATTTTAGTATTATAATTTAAAGGATAGAAGTCATTATTCGGTAGTGCATATATTGCTGGCGTAAATGGCACTGCAGTCGCATACAGCACGACTCATTCGGAACTAAAGTTACTGTTGTGCGCTGTGTTTAATTAGTAATTACTCAGTAGTACATTGATCAATTTGAGCGGGAATGGTCACGTTTGACAGACCTCCCAACATTATAATAGGTGTGATACATAAAACTCATATTTGTGACAATTAGAAGTTGTAAAATTTCAAAAAAGTATGGAGCCAACGCATGCGGTACGTAATGTACAAAGTTGGTGTACAAGAGCTCAGGTAGCAAGAGATGGAGATTCCAGCCCTCGACGACCCCCTTTAACCTTGGCGGAACATGTTCGTCTCCACAGGGAATATATTGTACTGCTATGCTCAAGACGTTTCACATACTCCACTGTGGCTGCGTCCCTGATACAGCTTAACTGTTTTTTTCTGCAAAACTTAATAAAGTTTCATCATAATGATAAATAAAGTTTTGCAGAAAAAAATGTTTTCCAGGGTTTCTTTAAATTTGGTTTCGGGCTTTTTTTAATAATTTTGCTTCTACTTTAATTATGATGTCACAAATATATCTAAAAATATAAAGTAATATAACAATAATCAGTTAATTAGAGACTATAAAACTGTCAATGTTAGGAGACACATTATTTGGTTCATTTGGGGGCGGCTATATTTCAGAATAAAATGTTATTGATCAAAGAAAATATAATAATACACAAAAAATATTATAAATTGCAATAAATCACTTACCAGCTAATAAAAATTAATAAGGTCCAATGCTACACATACTTATTCTGATTTACAGAATTCAAAAAATGTACTTTGCTATAATTTTGCATGACCTGCAAATATGGAACGGTGCATTTCTTAGCTAGACGACATGGCCGAAGCAATATAGTTCCATTGTGTAGCACTTAACAGAGACACTATAGTTCTCACACGCTTTCTTAAACTGCTTTAACCGGCATTTGGTTTTAGTCTCATGCAGGCTAAATAGCCATTTCTAAAAAGCCATCTGCAGTTGAAGAACCTTCCTTTAGTTCTTGCAATATTACACACAAACAATTTAGTTTGCTCCACAATATTTTTGAAGAAGCGAAATTGATATGCAAACCATGCTTGGACCCTTAAAAAGAATATTGATCACAGAAAATAAATTTGAACCAGACGATGTCTAGGTTTTGCTGTGCCAATTGAGTAATTTCGTAGATATTCTGATTTCAAAAGTAATTATTTTGTATTTAATTAACTTTTTAGCTTCTCAATCTATAGCCAGCAACAACAAGTGATGCTTGATGGTTCTACCACTAACTTCTGTACCCTTTTGAGCCAGTGTTTTCTGTGCTTATCACAATATGATAAATCAGACAGACACTCAGAAAGTGCTTCAAACACTGTATTCTATTGGAGTTTTTATGTGAAATAAAAAAAACTTCTCAAGTCGTTGTGGTACTCGGATTACGAGGGTTCACTACACATTTAGGCACTTTTAAATATAAATAGTTTCAAATATTAATTTTTAAATATGTCGTTCACAGGCGTAAAAACCTGGTGCTAATTTAAAAAATCTAGTATCATTATTATAGTTTTCCTACAACTTTTGCGTAAACTTCTAAAAATAATATTTTTTTCACAATTTTTGATTGAGTGGTTTTAGAAATAATAGAGGAACGTATTGTTTTGCATATTTTTCAGTATGAAAAAAATGTTTTCGAGGCTCTTATTAGTAGCCCTTTGAAATGATACCTGAGACAATATAAGGAAATAAAAAAAAGGTCTTTCGAGTACGTAATTTGTTTTCCTTAATATTTTCATATTAATATTTTTGAGTATGTCCTATTGAGATATGTGTGGGCTAATATACTATATTGCTATTCCAAATTTCTAGTTGCCACTTTAAATGTTTCCGAGAAAAACAGCTGTGACATATAAGGCTGACATGTTAATTATCTTATTAGAATTCTTTTTTTCTTTTGAGGCACGAAACGGTAAAAAAAGAAGTTTTTAAAAAAGATTAATTTGTTTCAATAGAAAAAATTATACTTTTTTATGCATAAAAAAAATAAGTTTAACAAAAAAATTACTACGTAATAATGTAAAGGAATTTTGTGCAACATTTTGAAAGGGTCAGCTGATGAGTTTTCGAAAAGTGTTAGTTATCATTTCATAAAATAAAGTTTTGAGGGAAGTGCATTTAAAGTTTTGATCATGATTCACAAAACACAAAAAAAATTTTTTATACTTTCCTTGAATCAACAATTCCTATATTAGCAAATGTCTTTATAATCATTATGGCCTATTTATAATTTTATGTTCACTTATTCAGTTGAGACAAAGTTATTTATTTATACACTTTAATGTATACGTACAATACGTATGGCGAACTTATTGCTATGAGAGCAATCTCTTATAGCCAACCAGAGTACTAGTCCAGTCCCGCTCTATGAGCAGCCAGGAATCAAATCCAGATTGCCGCAATGCACCACGTCATCAAAGCCTTGTGATCAATCCTACAAACTACTAAAAAAATTTTTGCATTGATTTGTGCTAACGTCGTTATTCTGATTTTCTCTAATATACAGTATATTCTGCAGTCAGATTTTTATTTTCTTTGATGTGAATAATTTGGAATTAACGTTGATGTAAAAAGTAAATTGAATGAACAAGTGAGTTAAGAAGATATAACCACACGAAGAGGAAATATATTGATACAATAGATTTCTTTGTGCCAACATTTATCATATACGCATAGATGACATTATTCAAATTAGTTTTGCTCCAAAAATGTACTCCACAAATTTTATTAATGAATATTTTATTTTACAGGTGAAAAGGCAACTGATACCGAGGTAAATTATGAAATCAATTATTTCACTGCTAATCCCAGATTTTTATTATCAAATTGTTTAAGCTTGATTCCGTAGACTTAGTGTATATGTAATGTACAATAATCGCTTGCTATTTGCGAAGATCAGGTCTCCAGGTAATATCACCGTAAACAAAAGGTACAAAAAATGGGACTCCCACTAATAGAGAAACAGGGGTTTAATGAAGGAGTTTCAAATAACGTGGAAAGGCTTGATCGCAGTCTGTTAGGTAATTTGTTTTTGTAATGTAAATAAATTTTAATAATAACGAAGTTATATATAATTGAAAGCATTGAGTAAAAAAATTAAGTATAAATATTTGCTTCCAGTAAGAAAAAGTTTGTATTTTCAAATTGCTTTTTGTTTTTTGTAAGATGTTTTGAATTATTTTGAAAAGTAATAAACGATTTCAATTTTCTATTTAATTTTAAATTTCTTTAAGTTGCGGAAACCATGTTTTCATCCGAAAGCACTTCAATAGGTTGTAATTATATTAACATTTACTCGCTGAAAAGCCATCTTCTTTGTCTATTTTTTGAATTGATTAGAAAACCACGTGCGTGTACATGCATGGGCACTCAGATTTGTGTATATATTTGTGTTTATATAAATATTACTAATAATCTTCGGCAACTCTTCGACGTTTGGCATATTCGGCCATGTTTTTGTATGCAGTCAAACACCGAATACAAAGAATCTATTCAGCCAAATACTGTATAACTACAATTTATTTCAAAATTGAATTATTCGTAGTGAAATTAAAAATATAACTGTCTTAATCATTTATTTGATTTATACAATCTATAATTCTCATTAACATTTATAAAGATTTATTTAATATTATATTCAAAGTACAGATATTGTAGGTTTTTTCGATATTACTAGGAAAAAATTCCTTTTCTTTCCTAAATGCCAGTTCCTTAACGTTTTTTTTTTTCAAGTAAACACTGCTTCCAAATGCGGTTAAATTTTTATTGCAAGCTTTACAAGACATTGTGAAATCTATTTATTGCCCACCAAGTAAATAAATTTTCAATTATTTCTATGAGTGATTTCGTGTGTCTGAAGTATAAAATTCAGTTGCAATGTTATTTACGTTTGATCTTCTTACTTCATAGTTTGTATTTATTTCAGTTACTATCTCTTCACAGCAATGCGGAAAAGATATATAATTTCTCTATATTTATCAATCATCTTCCGTTTGCTTCAAACTGAGGATAGCCTTGCGTTTTGTCACTACATGTTTTATAGCTTTATAAAGTCTGCGAGTAAAATGTCCAGCAGGCTTTTTGTCTTTAGAAAAATGGTTTGTCACACCAAGTGTTAAAACACATTGATTTAACCCTTCTTTTACAGCTAGTACCATAGGCTTTAACTTGAGTTTGAGATCTGGTGCTTTGGCCTTATCACGCTACCACTTTGTAGTAACAACATAGAGATTACTTTCAATTATGCATATAGGTATCAAATCGGGAACAAGTTTTGCCTAATATTTTGCTGTTCAGCCTGAACCTTTACCGAATATGCAGTTTTCGCTTTAATGCCAGATATATTATTTGTTACAACTTGTTAGTGAAATAAAATTTCACTAACAAGTTGTAACTTAATACTGTAAAAATGTAATGTGCTTTTTTACTTCTTTCAAATGCAATTATTTTTATTACGCTTTACCCTGTGTTACGGTGAAGTTTTAACGGTTTTTCTTTTTCTTTTTTCAAAAATACTCATAAAAAACAATCGAACAATTTTAAAAACTGCTCCTAATTGAATTCATAAAAAAAATAGATTTGGAAATATATTTTTACTACTGACAATCTGCTGTCAAAAGTAAAATTTAAAACTTTCTCTAAAAATAAAACACCTTGTTATTTTTTTTTATTCACTTTAACATCTTTAATAGTATTTTAGTAATAGTGATGAGACTAGTAGCCTTCCATGCTCTGTAATGCGAAAGTGAGATTCTTATGACATTACGGGGTACCACATCGACATATTTACTATATATACCTACCCAAATTTGGTAGGAGATAGCGTAAATGAGTAGACAGTATTGTCTCCACCCATAGCCATGGTGATATAAAGAATTCCTCTGTTTCCATGTAAACTTAACTGCATTGATATATATGGATTTTGCTGCAGGAACTGAAGCTGCTACCAAATCAGGTTACCCTCTTAACAGGCCCCGATCGGCATTTCATTCACAAGCACTACAGCGAGGAGTGCAATAAGGCCAATAACTTACGTCGTAGTCTTTCACCTGCAGTTGAAGATGATGCTCCTGAAATATTTGGGCCCACCAATGCACAATACTATGCCAGCAAGGTGTGGCCACTCGGAATCATTGAGTACAGTGTTGACCCCTTATATGGTTAGTACAATCTCCATTAATATGTGTATAATATAATATAAAAGACTTGTATCGCAAAAAAGACTTACAAAATATATTGAGTCTTTCCCACTAAATTATCATTAGCAAAAAATATTTCAGAAATTGAGTTTTTTATTGCAAAAGATTTTAATTTCAATTTAGATATATATAAAAAATTTTGAAGCAGGTTAATACAAAAGTGACACAACGGCGAAAATTAAAATTTTTGGCAAATTATGTTTGAATTTTTACCACATTGTTACCAACGTCAAAAGCAAGCAGCAAATTTATTACAAACGTCCGTGCGGTATCATTTACAAAAAATATTTGCATTCGTTTTTTATTTATTTCATCAATAAATTTAATTTTAAATAGGCACTTGTGTATGTAATAGGCACTTTTAAAAAAAAATGTAACACAAGTGCCTATTATATAAGTGCCTATTATATAAGTGCTAAGTGCCTAAAATGTTAAAAAAAATAATGGCAATTTTAATATAAAATACATAATTATGTGCTTTACGAATATAAAATAAACAACTACTGGCTAAATATTAGCCTGATAAAAAATAACGGAAGACATTTAAAGTAAAAAAAACCTCCTGTAAAATTAACTTTTATCCTTGACAATACACTTGACAAACAAACATATCCTGTAAGTTCTAATGAAATGCTAATCTAGACTTTTTTTACACACTGTATAATGGTAAATATATTATTTCACAAATAGAGTTTAAATCTGAAAAATGATGACATCATGTTGTCATGTGTGGAAAAAATATTTTTCATGTACATGGTTTAGGGGTTTTTTATGTGTTTTCTATTGTCTCTTAAAGTTTAGATCAAGATACGAAAAAATACTATATTGTTTATATAGAAGTTATAATTCGTCATTATTATTATTGTTAATAATATAATCATAATTCAAAAATAGCTGTAATATTAATTTATTGGATTTCATTTTTCATGTTTATTAAATACAAAAATAATTTTTATCACTTGACCTGGAGTTAAAGACCAATTTTACAATTTTATTACATGGTAAATGTAATATAATTTTACACAGCAATCTGTAATTGTAATATGACTCAAGTATCAGTTTCCATGAGTACGAACTTCTTGCATTTTAGATATGAAAATAATTCGTATTAAGTTTATTTTCTATCTAACTTTTTATTTTTTTTTCCATAAGCTAAAAATACACAACAATTATTGATTACAACATTTCGTAGAGAAAATGTAACATCTGTTAAAATGAATACAATAAAAAGACAGTAATTTCTGGTACGACTTTGAAATACCAAATATTAAAGCTACCATATTTATAATATTGTATCTATAATTATTGTGACTTTGACTGAAAGCTGCCACAATAATTCTTTAATCAAAGTCACAATAATTATAGATACAATATTATAGATATGGTAGCTTTAATATTTGGTATTTCGAAGTTGTACCAGAAATTACGGTCTTTTTATTGTATTCATTTTAACAGATTCGTATAATAAATTTTATTATCTTTCCGTTTATGTTGAACTATCTAGATCTTGATGTTGTCTATTCTTTTTTATCCTAATCTTTTCCTCTCTATCTTTCTCATTCACACATTCTAATACATACTTTACTCGATGCATGCTTGTCCATTTCTAGAATGGACAAGCATGCATGGAGTAAAGTATGTATTACTTACTAATACATACTTTACTCCATGCATGCTTGTCCATTCTAGAAATTAATTACTATTTTCAGTAATTACTGTGTATTTGTTTTTCAATACACAGTATCTAAATTACTGTGTATTGAAAAACAAATACACAATAATTTAGATAAAAATTCATCAGAAAAATGAATTACATAATAGAAAATGGTTACGATACCATTTTCTATTATGTAATTCATTTTTCTGTTATTTTTTACTTACATAAAACATGCCTTCTGTAGATAAAGTACCCATCATCATTTAAAAAAATAAACAATTTCAAAGTAATCTGTAAAAATTTCTTTGTTAAATTGGTAGAACCTTCGTTAAATACCAAGCTAAAAATCAGAGCGATCTATCAACTAGTGTGTTGCAGTGGCTGACGTAATAGATCAACCTCAAAGTTGCTCTGTAAATTTTATTACGGATAAGTTATTTGAACAAAGAATTTGTCTTAAATTTTGTGCATGAAATGAAATTTCTTTTGCTGAATCATTAAAAATGTTAAAAAAACGCTTATAGCGACTTGACTATGTCGAAAATATAGGCATATGATTAGCACAAACCGTTCAAAGACAGTCGTCAATTGATCGAAGATTTCCCTCATTCCAGACGTCCGTCAACATCTACCACTGAAGTTAACATCAAGAAAATCAAACAATTAATACTTGAAAATTATTATTTATTTGACATTTCAATAATATAGAGATGGCTCGAGAGTTGAACATTGACAAAATGACCGTTCTTAGAATTTTATCTCATATCTTGCGCATGAGGTGCGCTGCCACAAGACTGGTTCTGAAAGAGCTTAATTTCTTGCAAAAAGAGCGACCATTAAAGACCTTGAATATAACAGAATAAATTTTATGTTTTTTTAATGATTCGGGGTAGTAATTATACAGAAGATACACTTGTAAAATTTTGCTTATTTTATAACGCATTGCTTATTTATTTATATACAATTAAGGAAGAATGGACTGACTTTGATTTTGTGTATTATGATTGTATTAATGATTTCACTTTGTATAATGATTTCAAGAGATATAGACGATTATGGGATCCTATTTTATGAATATGACAGAATGCACGCCCCTGATAATTTTTTTAAATAATTGCTCTTAGCATGTAAGTTAGAATTTCTGTATTTAAGTATTATAGCTTATATATAAAAAGTAATGAATTATATTCTATGGGGATTAGTCCAATTTTTAAATGTATATGAATCTAAATTTTGGTATATGAGGAGTGTTCAAAATGTATCAGGTTTCTCTTTTGTCATGTGTCAACCTTTAGTTTTAAGATGTAATGTGCCTTTGTAGACTACCGCCATCTTCCTACAACATGTCCGTGTCCTGTGAGTGTACTAAATGTGTCTCCTATTACAAACATTTTTTAAATTATAGAAAAACTCGCACAATGTTATTATATTGAATTTTGTCAATAATATGAAAGTGTTTACCATTTGTAAAAAATCAATAAGCTTTTCAAGATGATTTTGTGAAATGCCAAATAGTAACTAAATGGGACTAAATCCCAAAGGACCACTGAATTACTGCTCAGAAGATTGCAACAGGAATATTATTAATTTTGATTGCAAATTTTGATTAGCAAAAATAACTCCGTTTTGAATTTTGGCAAATGTGTTGGGTTGTGTCACAAAGTGATCATAGTTTTCTTAAAATTGGATCATAAGTGTTACAATCTGGAAACTGAAGTTCAGTATGCACAATGGAAAGATCATCACTCACGTGTCCAAAAAAGCAAGCCAATCGCACAGCACAATCAGTGTGATCTTGATTATCTTTTTTGAATTGCATGGGATAGATTCCTAGTCTGCCACAGAACACAAAAAACAATTATCAAAGAATACTATTTTGAGATTGTGCATCACCACAATGATGATATGAGGTGTAAGAGGCCAGACCAGTGTACAGTGAAAATATAGCAAATCCATCACGTTAACATGCCACTCAAATTACTTGGTGAGTTCTTTCTTGGCGAAAGACGGCACTCCCAGCTATGCCATCCTCGTTACCTTTTGACAGTATTTGTTATGTTTTTTAGTTAGTTTCAACATTGAAAATGTCACTGAATTTTTTCAGACCAATAAAAAGCTAAAAACCACAAATCGTCTGTATTCTACATAAATTCAAAGTGGCAGAATCAGGAGAAGAAATGTGCACAATCTAAAGGTATACAACGGACTGTCTGCTCCATTTCCAAATACTTTAGATTCACATTCATTAGTATGAAATAATGAATAACAACACACAAACAGACTGCTTAATACGTGAATTTTTTAAATAAAGAGAATTGTCTCTTATGAATCGTCTACTTATTGTGGCTGAGTGTGATTAGGGTATTTTGGAAAAGTAAAAAGACTAAGCTAAGATCAGATACTTTTTGAACACACCCTTATAATGCAGTATTCTTTTAGAATTATCATAACTCTTTTACAAATGTTTATTCATGTGCATTATAATGTAAGGATCAAGTACCTATGATTCAAAGCATCGTATTGCTCGTGTGCTACTAATGGCGTGTAAAACAAACACGACTTTATTAACAGCTTCGCTACTTAAATTTGAGTCCACACAATAAAAATTATATATATTTCCAATAGCAAATTCTACATAAATTGTATCATTATAATAATTAACTTCAAACAGTATTATTTATATACTTCAAAACTATCACTGTATCATTTCACTTGGCGACCGCAGTTGTTAGGGTCGTGAGCAAACCATCATTAATAGATTCTTGTCCAGGACCGCTTTGAGCCCATGCCAACCCATGTATCAACGCAGGTCGTTGTGGTCGTTTATTTGACTTTGACACACTGAGATATCAACGCAGGTCGTTGCGGTCGTTAATTTGACTTTGACACACTGAGATATGAGGTTTACATAAGTAAATTTATATCATCTTTGAAGATTAAAAATGGTGATGGAGGGAATCACTTTAGACAGCTGTATGAAGTACCTAGTAGAAGTATAAGTTACACCAAAAGATGCAAAATGTGCAATTCTCAAATTTTTATAGAAATTAAATTGCACTTTTACAATTAGGACAAACTTTACCTTCCAATGACTTTACTCCCTACATGAAGCGTGCAGATATAATTGGTACATTTCCAATTGTTACCCAGTAATTTAGAATCATATTATGTACGATACGCTAAATAAAGCAAATGTGTCATTATAATTAGAAAACTTATTTTCATAAAACCATTGGAGTTGATGTCAGATCTGCATGCAGAGTTGCATTGAACTGGTTGCTAATTGGTTAGTGATAGTTCTTATACAGCACCCAAGCTTTCTTACAAGACTTTTTATGCAAATTGTTGCTAACTATTTTTGGCAGCTAGTCTACTCATGTATAACTGTCCCTTATAAGAGCTGTTATAAAGGACAGTTATACATAAGTAGACTAATTTATACATGAGTAGCTATACATGAGTAGAAAAACAAGAATTTTTTTAATATATTTTAATATAGGAAATATGAAAAAAATATACGTTTGTATTTTCAGTACATTAGGTAATGAGGCAGAAATCCACTATATAACTTGAGAAGAAATTATATAATAATATACAGTATTGCGTAATAATGTCCATATAAATTTCTTAAAAATTCCGTTCTCTAAAATTCAGCTGAGACAGAGGATTTCCAGGAAATCTACCTTCAGATGCAGCACATTGAGATGTTCAGCTGCATAATCTTTCAAGATGTGAGCATCAACATTTCGCAACCAAAACAACTCATTTACTTCTCAAGCAATGGAGCGCCCGTGCCGCATTATGGCCTATTCCAAGGCAACCAGGTAAAGTATTATTTCAGTTGGTCTCCAACAAAATTGTTAAGATAATGATGATGAACATGATGTTACTCAGAAAAATGATGTCAACTATCGGTGGTGGTCTTAGTAGGTAGCGAGCAGAGCAACTGCCCGGGTGTTGCTTTAGTTTATCCTTAGGTATTAATTGAAACAATAAAATAAGTTTGGTATAAAAAATAATATTAACCACATCAAAATTCTCACAAAAAAGATTAAAACGTAATTGAAAAATTCATTACAATTTGAATATCACATCTCGCACACTAGAACTTCAATACAACGTTTTTTTACTGTCATCGTATTTACTATTTTTATTTGGGGAATCCCCTTGTTTCATTATGTCCGTCAGCTCTTAATTATCATCCACTTATTTCGCTAGCCGCTTATTTGCTTTCAATAGGTAAATAAACGTTAAATGATATTAAGTTTTAGTGAATCTCACATTATTAAATGTACTTATAGTATAAATTATTTCTGAATTAGTGTTATATACAAAGCTAAGTTTATAAAATGACCTTGCATGATCGTGATGCCATAATAAAATATGAGTCGGGTAGTTCAAAGAGAAAACGAGCTATCAAAAGAAAGCAGATAGAAGAAAATCTATGTGGGTCTTTATATCAATATGTAAAAAGTGATTGTCAAGAAACATATAAAAACCCTACATTGACTGAAAGTGACACATTATTGCACTCTAATCCTAACCTAACTGAAATTATTTCTTCAACATCATCATGTGCGTCAGTTAATAACAATAGCAAGGATAATAAGTCAACAACACTCTTGACTTTTACACCACCACCTCCAACTCAATCAACACTATCCAGCCAAGAATACATATCTTAGTCTATGTCTGCATCTGTGTCTGATGGAATTAAACATCTAAATTCTCCAAATGACCCAGGTTTGTGGCCATTAACAATTACGAATGTAGACCGAACTGATTATATTAAAAGGTCCAATCCGGGCTAAAGTTGATTTTTTCCCAGTAAGTGATAACGGACGACAATTCAGCAAATATTATTACAGTAAAATATAAGCTAATAGTGAAAAACTCAATGGGCGCTGAATGATTTATTCACAAACAAAAGATGCCGCTTACTAATTTCCATGTCAAATGTTTGGACCAGAAAATACAAAGATTGGATCCAGTGAAGGAGTATGTGATTGGAAACATTTGAGGATTATCTAAAGTCACATGAATTTAGCCGACTGCACAAAGATTGTATGTTGAAATGGTTAAATTTAGAGGATGAGTTAAAGAGTTATACCGCTATTGATGTGAGTTATACCACTATTATGTAGCCCAGACTCAAATTGAACAAGAAACACGGCGTTAGAAAGATATTGTAGAAAAACTGCTAGCAATTGTGAATTTTGTAGCATCTCGCAATTAGGCCTTCAGAGGCTATAGTGAGACAATAAAGGCTGACCCAAATTCAAGTGAGACTAGTGGTAACTTTGTAGATTTAGTAAAGTTAATAGCCTAATTTGATCCAATATTGCGAATTCACTTAAAAAAGACAAAATTATTAATGACCACTACTTCGGAAAAAATATTCAGAAAGAGCTTATACAATTAATGGCAGGTCACTTAAATGTTCAACAGGTTCACAATTAAATGAAACTATGATGTAGTATTGTTTGTACTTTCTTTAAGTTCTTTACCACGTCCTAGGTTTCATTGTATTGCAACATCTTCAAATGGGCTATTAGCAAAGAATGATCTTCTTGAATATGAATTTCTACAAAATTAATGCCAAATATATTCAATGTTCAACAGGTTATTGACAAAATAATAAAAAATTAATATTTCTCGATTATTCTATGTTGTACGTACATATTATTCTATGTTGTAATCGCTGGGCATGTAGAAAAACATATGACAAATAATACAATGACGAATAGGACAATACACTTACAGAGTAATGCCATACAATTGAAAAACAAATACACAGTAATTTAGATAAATATCATCTGGGAATCAGTCGTGAACTACAAAACAACTCCATGACCCCATTTCTCAAACAGTCAATGGAGCAGAAAAAAATAGATTGGGTTAATCCTGCAACACTGCATTGAGCAATGTGAGTGCACGAAAGACAGGTGAAAGCTGTAGAATATTTGTATGCGTTCTATGGAGGTAAAATAGACAAAGACATCGTCCCCTCATGTAACAGCCTGGAGCATAAACAGCCACTAATAAATCATTATCAACATAATGATTTAATAATTTTAAAAAATGCTTGATTAAAAGCAAAGAATTTCCCTTCAGAATTGACGGGAATTATATCCAACCATGTCCATTATGAAATCTCAAGGAAATAAATAAAGATAATACCCAAGCATTTTATAATACAAAAACCTATTTAACCTTTCTTAATATTTTCTCCAGCATGAGGATATAAGAACCTTCATAGGGAGACCAGATGACTGCATTCGTTTCAAGCATACTACAGACTAAAGAGTTACGTTTCTCATATTGAACAATTGTCGATTATTATAAGATTTTTTAATTTAAATGCAGCCAAATTTGAAGAACATTTTATTGGCTTCTCAGCTGTCGAAAAAATGACTGAAAAACCACAGAGCTAGAATGGCTGAGTTTATAATTGGAAAACTGCAGAGGCCAAGGGTACGACAATGAAGCCAAGTGGTGTTCAGAAACGTATACTTGAAATTAAATACTGAAATACTGAAAAATCACAGAGCTAGAATGGCTGGGTTTATAATTGGAAAATTGCAGAGGCCAAGGGTACGACAATGGAGCCAAGTGGTGTTCAGAAACGTATACTTGAAATTAATCTGCTTGCTTATTTTTTGCCTTGTGAGAGTCAAAGCAGGAATCTTATGTTAGGAGTTGCAGCATCGTCTTGTGTTCAAGCAAAATCTGTGTTGGTTTGCTCCAAAGGCTGTACACTCTGTTTGCCAGTTCGAGTTAGCGGTGGGCTATATTAAAAGCACATGCAAAATTTTTATCGCTAAAACTAGATTGGAATGCAGCGTAGAATTGGTGAAGGCTGTTAAATATCAACTAAGCATTATATGCGGTGGTTTGAAGGATTTGGCAGAAAATACAACATATTGTCAGTTAGTGAATGCAATTCTATAGAAAAGGACTAGCTACAAATTTGTAGTTGCTCCTATGGTATGGTATGACATTCGTATAAAGGTGAATGTAATAAGTAAAATATGACACAGTGAAAAAATGCACATAGATGCAGGTATATAACACTTAGACATATTTACATAACGGCTTGATGAAAATGGTTTCCGATTATCTTTTGTAACAGCGAGAGAAATAGCTGAGGAAAACGATATTGACAGAAATGCTAAAGACGTGAAAAGGAGACATAAGAGGACAACTTTGCTTATGAAGGGAAGATGAAACTTGTCCTGAATTAACTGCGGAAGAGAATTTTAAAAGAAACTATTTTTATATCATTGTCAACATGTGCGCACAAGCTGCTAACCTAGATTTGAAGCACTTAAACACCATAGGAGGATATTTGGTTTCATGGGTAACATAAAAAGATTAAAGGAGCACTCATTACTTGTGAACTTTTGAAGCAATGCAACAACTCGCAAACATCTCTAACAGTAGTAGAACATTTGTCATTTATGGACATGAATTGTATGAAGAACTTAATATATACGTTTGTATATATTCAGTTCTTATATATATTTCCTTCATATATATTTCCTTCATATCCACGTATATGAAGGAAACCACAATATTATCTCGCTGCTGAAATACATAAGAGAAAAAATTTAACTGAAATATATCTCACTATTAGAGTAGTCCTGAGAATTATTGTCACAACACCTGTGACATTTGCGTCGACCGAAAGGAACTGTTTGTGGTTAAAAATTATTAAAACTTATTTGAGGAATGTGATGACACAAGATCAGCCCTTGCTATCTACTATTATAATGCTTTAATTAAAGATGTTAGTTAGTCTTAAGAATCATAATTTCATTATTAAAATTTTTCCGTCTTCATGTTTGCTATTTTTTATAAATCTTCTAATATAGTATTTTAAAACTAAATTTATTTATTTATAAATTTCATTTCATTATCAATCATCGGAAATACCCACTTTCAATTTACATACTTTGCACAATATACAAGAGCCTCGTATAAATCTGTCGCCCGGAGCCTCACAATGGTTAAGGCTGCCACTCGTAAAAGTCTACCGCACGGCGCCTCACAATGGTTAAGGCTGCCACTCGTAAACATCTGCAGCCCGGAGCCTCACAATGGTTAAGGCCGCCACTGGCAATAATGGTTATGTAAATGTTTTAATTGTATCAAGTCTCACATAACTGATTGGATGCATATTGAAACATTTGTGAATTGGAATCATAGGTTATTTTAAAATATACAAATAGAATACAGTTTTGAGTAACGAGTCCAGAAGCAGGTGGGCCTCTTTATGTGAGCTTTGTAAACGTGGATGGAGGATGTGGAAATACATCATCAGCATGTGTTGTTTACCTTAATTCCCTGCATACCTATGAAATTTCAAATTTAACGTTAGTAACACAGATATCTATTACACAAAATATCAAATAAACACTTTTGCCTTAATACACTGCACAGACCATTGGAAAAGGAACATTTGAAATCACATAAAATTCACAGCTGGAAACTCATTTGGTCTAAAAAAAACAACAATTCTTTTTTTCTCAACAAAAAAAGACACACTTCACCCAGATGCCATACTCTTGAAAACTTGGTTTAAGATACAAGAACCATATCTGACTGATGTAGTTCTCAAGAAAACTTGTAAAATTGTTAGTCATATTTGTCTTGCCATACGTAGGCCACACAACCTTACTCATAAATAGACCACACAAACTTCTGTGATACTATAATAACAGCCACATAGGATTGACATGGCAGCCAAAGTTCCAATATAATTGATTATAATAACCAAGTATTTGCTTTTTACCTTAATAATTCTATGTAACAATCTGCCGAGCTGGTAATTATAAATTTGTTCTATAACTATAAGTTACAACTCAGTCCGTGACACAATGTATTTAACTCCAACAGTCCATCAATTTGTTGAAAGATCGCACCCCAGGACACACCACGGACGTGGTATCCTCATTACTGCGTGTAGCTGGTCTTCCCTATGAGTCCAATCGCTTTGACAGAGATCTTTACATTAAGATCAACTGGGAACACATAGAGAGTGGTACGTACCATGATACAATTCATTGTACATATTAACTGCTAATACTCAGCGTTGTCATTTCAGATTGGTGTTAGTATCTCAAAGTAAGTAGTAAATTATAAATAATTTAGTTAGCGTAAGAATGCTTAAACCGTTTGGGAAAATACTAAATGTGTATAAAATTTACCAAGCATTAAAATTTACATCAAATCAAATCTATTTGTATAGTACAGTACATCATTTTCTAACTGTGTGCTAAATATAGAGTATTATTATAGAAAATAAACTTTACTAGAAAATAAACTTAAAAATTACTAACTTCCGTTTTTAGATGCATCCATTATATTCTTATTCAATAATGTTACTGTGATGAGTTGCATTTATTGCAAAGCTCAAGCTCTCTTTGTCGACACACTGTACCTGGGTTCTGAGTTCGATTTACGTCCACTCTTCGCGACAGAGCTTGAAGTGATGTTTGTACTCACGTAGCTAAATAGTACAAATAAATAAAAAGCGGCAGCAGCACTGGTATGAGAATCTACGTGCTGCGATTACGATCCAGCCTGTCTGTTATGAGCATTATCTTCAATGTCTGTTATGAGCATTATCTTCAATGTCTGTTATGAGCATTATCTTCAATGTCTGTTATGAGCATTATCTTCAATGTCTGTTATGAGCATTACCTTCAATGTCTGTTATGAGCATTGCCTTCAATGTCTGTTATGAGCATTACCGTCAATGTATGTTATGAGCATTACCTTCAATGTCTGTTATGAGCATTACCTTCAATGTCTGTTATGAGCATTACCTTCAATATCTGTTATGAGCATTACCTTCAATGTCTGTTATGAGCATTACCTTCAATGTCTGTTATGAGCATTATCTTCAATGTCTGTTATGAGCATTACCTTCAATGTCTGTTATGAGCATTGCCTTCAATGTCTGTTATGAGCATTACCGTCAATGTATGTTATGAGCATTACCTTCAATGTCTGTTATGAGCATTACCTTCAATGTCTGTTATGAGCATTACCTTCAATATCTGTTATGAGCATTACCTTCAATGTCTGTTATGAGCATTACCTTCAATGTCTGTTATGAGCATTACCTTCAATGTCTGTTATGAGCATTATCTTCAATGTCTGTTATGAGCATTATCTTCAATGATATATGCATTGGGAGAGACCTATGTTATTGCATTGAACTGTGGATGATAATTGTTAAAAATAATTTATCTCATAATATATGAAACAAAATTACTCGCACTCCCTGACTCTATCCTACGGTTTCTGCCTAAGCATGTGTATTATATTGAAAATTTATCTCATAACTATTAATTAGACATTTTCCTGCACTATTTGCAGACCTATTTATCTAGCACTAGGTTTAGCCTACGGCTTCATAGACATTAATTTCGGTGAAGATTCTGGACAAACTTTATCAGATTAAGGACAAAATCTAGGGTTTTTTTTCTAATCTGATATTATCACAACACCCCTTTATAAATTATAATATTAAACATTTGGTCATATTTTCTTTAGACACAAGAGCAAGAGATTTAATGTACATATCTGTTGACTTGTTGAAATACATTTTCATTCACAATTAAATGAAACTACGTGATGTAGTATTATTTCTACTTTCTTTAAGTTCTTTACCACGAACTAGGTTTCATTGTATTACAACATCTCCAGGTGGGCTATTAGCAAATCAAAATATTTTGCTAGTAGCCCACCTGGTTTCATTTAATTGTGAATAATGAATATCTACAAAATTGACGCCAAATATTTCTATATTTTCGTTATTAATTAAGAAAGCACCGTGTTCCATCCTACAAGAATTATACTAATTCCTAGGTTAAAAATAATTCAAATTATAAATAATTAGAGCAGGCAGTGGCTATAGGAAATAGGGGTGTACGCATAGATTTAAAAAAATTTCATTTGTTTAGCCGTAATTACCTAATCATAAATACAAGATAACTTGGTCACATTAGTGGAAAATAGAAGAATTATGGTAATTCAATAAATAATATGGTAATATGGTAATTCAAATTATAAACCACAACACCCCAAATTACATGAAAATCCTTCCACTCGTTTATGTGTAATTAAGCAACAATTACCCAAACTTTCACATTCATAATATTAGCGTATACGTAGCAGATACGTATCTTAAAGTCCAGGAAATGAAGGGCTCAAGTTTGCATACGTTAACATGGCAGGTAAGGAGCAATATTTCGAGAAGGATCCCGAGGATGCTTACATCCGTCTGCCATATGACTATTACAGTGCGATGCATCCGCCAGTCAACTGGAACTGCGGTCCAGCTTGCCACTTGGGAGCCACTACCTTAGAACCTCATCAGGTAATTTTGATAGTTTATATTTTAATGTAAACATAGCTTCGAATGAAAGAGATCTCGTTACTTGTAGCTGTTGGTATTTATAAACTTTTGTCATAATTCAGTCTAAGGGCTTAATCTATAAGCCTGGTATCATTATTAATTTGAATGTATTATGTTTGGTGAATTTTTTGGTTTTGAAGAAATTTTTTTCGAAATTTTCATTAAATTTTTAAATTTGCTTAATTTTGTTTTCTGTGCGAGGCTTCTTTTTTTTCGTCTTGCTTTTTTGAAATAACTATTTAAAGTTTCGTTATAAAAAAATTATTAAAATGGAAAAATTGCATTTGGGAAGAGTATTTGCAATACTTTAACTGACAAAAAGATTAAAAAATAGGTGATATGAATACATGTTTATTTTAAGAACTTATACAACTACGTGTTCCTCTACAATCACTCAAAAAAATAATACTTCAACGGGTTATTTTTCTGTAACAAGTGATCAAAGCACCAAGACAAAATTCAAGTAAATTATATTATTGTCTTTGTTTACGTTTCCTTTTATGTTTTGTACAGTTATGGTGAACTAAAATGAAAACATAGACTTAAAATATTTTATGAGATCCAGGCAAATTAATTATTTTAAGCCTAGCTCAGGTCACAGATTAAAAATTCCTGTCAATAGTGGAAAATTTCAGAATTTATTATTATAAAATATTTAAATAATTTTTAACTAATCGGCTACATTTTTTTTTGTTTCACTGCATTGACGAAAATTATAAAAAAACAGAGTGAACAAGTACAATAATGTAATTTACTGAAAATATTGACACGAGAAGTAAATATATAAACAACATTTGTCTGTGTAATTTTGGAACGATTGTAAATGTGTATCTATCATTGGATGCATAATTATTATTGTTTTAATATCTAGTTTGTACTCAGGGTCAGTCTGGGCCGGTAGAGCCCAGGTGGTTCTCTACAAGCCTGGGATAAAGGTAGATGGGATACTGTCAGATAATAATGAAATATACATATTATTAATTTTCAATTATATGTATTTCTAGCTAAATATATTTTTTAAAAAGTACTTAAACAGCCGCATCGAATACCCTTAAACTAGGTTAATTCATTTAGAAGACGAAGCCATAAAATTTTCAAAAAGCACCTTTTCAAAATAAATTTGAAATATCTAGATGGAGCAACATTTTCGAAAAGACATTATTTCTTGTACAAAAACAGTATCAAACTCCCCAATTCAGATAATCGCTCGGTAAATATTGTTTTTCAAAAACATAAAAAAGCACCATTATTATTTTCCAAGTTCAATGAGCTCAATAATGAACAAAAAAGTCATATCCTTGAGCTCAAAGACCTCAATAATTACGACCAGAAATATTTTTCAGCACTTTGAGCTCGAAAATAGCGCCAAGTTTCAGAAATAACCTCAGGGTCAACCATTTTTCAAATTTCATTTCTCTCTATGTATGTATGAATCATTTTATATGTAAGTCTTCAGCCAGGCGATAGATAGGGTCGTGGGCCCGCGCAGGCTAGGGCCCAGCTGGCATACGCCACCTCGACTATATGGCCCGGCCAACCCAGTTTGTATTTATTAACACATTTTTGTTAAATACAATGTTTTTTTCTAAATGTAAAAATGCTGTTCAAGCAAGAAAAAAATTATCCGATGTATGAAAAAAAAATCTGATGGATGTATATGAAGTTCTGGAAGACCAGTTGAATTTGACGAAGACACAATAAAGGCAAACTGGCAAATAACAACTCGTGAGATCACTGAGAGATTAAATTTATCAAATTTGACCATTCATGATCATTTGAAATGCCTAGGTTTAATCTCAAAACTCTACATATGGGTTCCTCGCGGAAAGAAATTTGTGCCGTCACATTGACGTCAGTAGTTGGCTTCTCAAACGTCAAGAAAATGATCTATTTTTGAAGCACATCATCATTGGGGATGAGAAATGGGTTGCCTGCAACAAAGTTAAACGCAAGAGCTCATGGAGTAAAAAAGATGAACTGGTCCAAAACACTTCGAAAGCTGATATTCATCAAAAAAAGGTGATGGCTGTTTGTTTAGTGGGATTTCAAGAGAATCTTTTTGGAGTTTCTACTGGACAACACAAAGATCAATTGTGAAGATCATCAGCTGGACAAATTAAAAAGATTCACTTAAACAGAAAAGACCAAAATTGATCAATAGAAAAGGTGTAGTCTTCCACCAAGATAATGTGAGACCTCAGGCAGTTACCAAATAACTCGCCAAAAGCTTTACAGCTTGTATGGGATGTACTGCCACACCCACCATATTCTCCATATTTGGCATCTTATGATTATTATTTGTTCCAATCTCTACAAAAATTTTTCCTGGCAAAAAAACCGGTTTAAAAAATTTTGTAGAGATCGGAACAAGTAGTAATCATTTTGGATCAGTTTTTTGCCAAAAAAGAAAAAAATTTATGAGCGTGGGATCATGCTCTGCCGGAAAGATGGCAAAAGATATTAGACCAGAATAGATAATATATAATTCAATTAAATATTTATTCACAATAAGAAAATCATCTTTTATATTCATAAAAAAAAAACGAATTTTAAGTGCTGCCATTTCCCATGGAATTTTAACCATTTTAATGATTTTGAATCTGAATTGACATTTGAATCTGTGCAACTATTTTTTTTATTGTTTAAACATTCTTTTATGCCAGTATATAGAGGTTTATAATGTTTTTGGTACATTTTCATTAGTTATTAATTTTTTCATTTTTTCTAAGGTATTAAATTTGATCGACAACATAAATTTTTATTAAGATAAGTGATTTTTTGTTTATGTTTACATTTAATTATTATTTATACTTTTATTTACATCCTCTGTAATAGTAATAAAAATATTTTTAAAAAGTTAATGGTGTAGAACATGTGTAAAAAATGTTAATAAGACGTAACACTGTACCAATTTTGAAGGTTCTACATCGCGTGAGTTCAGAGAAAATCGGCTCTAAAAATATAATAATGTAAATGTTATTGCCTAGTATATCTATAGTATATATATATATTTATGCATATGGATTAATAGGTTTTACTACTGTGCCAAATTTAAATTTTCTACGATTTCTGAGAAAAACGGCTTTGACTGACATACAGTGAGACATCTGAGTGATCTTATAATGGTTTCGTTTTTCCTTTTAAGGTATGGAACCATAAAAAGCAAAAAAAATGCAAAAAACAAACCTTAAAAAAATTAAAATTAAATAAAAACCAGAAAACCAAAGGTAGATGGAAATTTGATAAAAATTACTAAATGGATCAATTCTCCAAAACAAAATAATTTACAGTACGCAATAGTGATAGGTAATGATACAAAGCTTCTGACGCTAGATTTAGCCTTTAGACGTCACTATTTTAAACCATTCTGTACATAAATAATATATTACTATTTCAGTAAAACTCAATAGTATATACTAATCAAATAAATCATAGGAATTTGCTGGTTTTTACATAAAATTAAGACTATAGTTACTAACACAGTTCAAATATTAGTAGGTTATTACCATTTTCGTGTCAAATTTTATAATATATCCTCTGCTCTGTAGGAAATATGCTCTGTTCAATAATATCCTTGTTTCACTCAACGATCAATACTAAGATCTATTATTTATACAATCAACAGAGCCAATCAACCAAAATCTGAAAATACACAGTCTCATCCTGAATCATGAAGATTAAGCTACTCCAGATAATTCTACTATTCTCCAGATAATTTATATCTTATTAAAGTGGACGCAAGGTGTGATAAGTGACGATACAGAGAAGCTCTTCTAAATTCATGCACATTACCTTTAACTGTTGACACTAAGATCCTCCACCATTGATGTTGAAGGATGAATCTATCATAAAACTTCAAATTAAACTTACGCCTTGAATGCAAAGTAGACTTTATAAAAATCAAATACAAGTAAAGACATTTCCACATCAAAAAATAACTGGTCGAGAGGCAAACGATTGAGATTATAACTTGCCAATAAATTTCAATCTCATTAAATAATCATTAAGTGTTTGTGAACTAATTCTGTAGGACTATGGGACTCAAACGGTACTTCTCATATTGAAATTCTACCATTGTCGTCACCGTGGTGTGTTGGGTTGATCACACGGCGTACGGCCTGTGATGACGTGGCGCACCGCGGAGATCCGAGTTCGATTCCCGGCCGTTCGTCGAGCGGGGCTGGACGGGTGTTATGGTTGCCTGTAAGAGATTGCTCACGTAGCAATAAGTCCGCCATATGTATCAATTAGATACATTAAAGTAGATAAATAAATAAATAAATCTTTTTAAAAGAATTACGTTGTGTCAGCAGTACACCATGGTTTGTTTTTATAAATATTTTATTCAAAAGTACAGTCAACCACAAACTCATGTCCAATATGAGCTATATTTTATGCCGCAAAAACTGCAAAATAAAAAATTTCATACATCAGTTCTTAGTAATGCCATAATTATTTGTTTCAATATAAAAATATTGTCTCGCAGGACTTTCTCTGGCGCAAGACAATGGCAATGGGGCACAACAGTAAGTTCACCAATTCTGACATGAAGAAGCTAAACTACATTTACGAGGAAGAATGTCGAAACCGGAAGACCTCTGACACCTTGTAAATGTAAACTGAAAAGTAACATTATTTCAATGATACAAAATGGGATAAAAAAATTACAATGGCTTTTTATTTAGAACTAGCAATTTTGTTTCCTTTGGAGCCTTCGGATGGGAGATATAATATCATTTATGGAGTGACGATATGGTAGTAACATGTGAAGAGAAATGGGTTACAAATATGATAACTCGCAGATCTACCAAAGAGCAAAATTGCTAGCAATGCCACTTCTGTCAATATTTGCAGAAAACATTTTTCAGTATTACGTTTGAGGTTGTTTACTATTCTCAGTAGGCGGCCAATAGATTTTAACATTACTACTTAAGTGTGTGACCCTTGGGTACAAACCAGTATAGAAATTGGGATGAAAGAAAAAATATGTGAGTACAAATAGCAAAAAAAAATTAATATAATATTTAATTTTGGGCCGGGCTGAATATTGCAAAATTGGACCTAACAGTCAAAATGTTAAATTAAAATTAATTATTTAAAACAAAATAAATACCACTTGGTAATAAATATCAATGGTTATTTATAAAAAGAGCAATTGTCAGCTTCAATTAATTAACAAGTGGTAATTTTGAGCTATAAACTCAATAAATTTTTTTGTAGATGTTGACCGAACCTTCACATCTTCTTCAGAGGGGCACTTATTCCCCTTCAGTGGGGGAACCTTCGGCAATATCAAGTTGAAATACTAGCTAGGTTCCACTGACAAAATCATTCCCTTTGGATATCTGTCACTATACACACAGAACATGTATACTAAATACAAATATGACACACATACGAGAGACGGCTGAAAAGTTTTGAGCCTAAGGTATTAAAATTGCTGATAGAAATGTGTAAAAAATTTATTTTGCAATGTAATCTCCCTCTATTTCAATACACTTCTTACATTTATTAAAAAGGGCTTTTAACCCGGTCAAAAAATTTTCACCGTTTTTGTCTTCGAAATGTTCGTTTACGGCCGTGTTAATTTCTTCGTTACTGGAAAATCTCCGTCCTCTGTCTTTTTTCAAATTTGAAAAGAAGAAATAATCGCTAGGGGCCAGGTCTGAACTGTAGGGTGGGTGGTTGATTTCTTCAAATCCTGTCTCAGCGAGGGCACGCATTGCAACTCACGCAATGTAGACGGGCGCATTGTCTTGCAAAAACAGGACGCCTTTCGCCAGTTTGCCTCTCCTATTCTCAACAACCACTTGATGCACTTTTGTCAACAATGCGACGTAATAGTCTCTGTTTATTGTAGCATTTTTAGGAAGGTAGTAGATGAACAAAATTCCTTCACAATCCCAAAAAACAGTGGCCATGAGCTTGGACGTTGATCGTTCCATTTCGAACTTCCGTGCCGGGTTTTCTCCCTTTTCTATCCATTGCATTGACTCCTGTTTTGACTCCGGATCATATTGTCAAATTCATGTTTCATCAACAGTGACAAGACGAGAAAAAACATCGTCAAGATTATCACCACAGATGTTCAAAAACTCTTGCGAAGTTGTGACTCGATGCTGCTTGTCCAGCGGCGTGAGCGTTTTTGGCACCCATCACGCGCACATCTTTTTCATGTGCAAATGATTATGCAAAATGTCGCCAATTCGTTCCTTGCTAATGCTCATGGCTACAGCTATCTGCCACAACTTGATTCGCCGATCTTCGAGAACAAGTTTTTTCACTTTTTCAACGTTTTCTTCGGTAACGGCAGTGTTTGGGCATCTCGACCTGGGATCATCTTCGAGCGACTCCCTGCCGTGTTTGAACTCTCGGCTCCAATATTTTACGATCACAAATGAAGGTGCAGATTTCCCATAAACTGATGACATCTCTTCATATATTTCCACCGGCGTTTTGTTCTTCTTTGTAAAAAATTTTATGATAGCTCTATACTCCAATTTCGTGCAATGTGCGGATGTCTCGGACGTGGTGACGTTTATGGTTCTGTTATTAAAAGCGTAATGATGCTAATGGCATGAAACTTAACATTTATATTTCTTAGGATACCCGCAATTAGTTATGTGCTGTGCGAGTCATTAGTAATACTTAAAGGTACTTAGGCTCAAAACTTTTCAGCCGCCCCTCGTATAATTTAAATAATGTTGGTCTTTGATAATAAGTTCATATTGAGTGATAACTTATAAAATAAATTTATTGTACCAAATATCTTCAAAATGTATTGAAAACCTTTTAATTCAAACACAAATTATAAAATATGACATTTAAATATAAGGCAGCCCACTCTGACTTCGTAGAGATAGAGTTACGTTACTTATTTAAAGTTTTTTGATTCATGAACGTAGTCCTGCAGTTTATTTTATTTAAATAATTATAATAATGTACTGTGATCTGATGTGATCGTTATATTCTCATATATAGGCTATAGCAAATTCGGATATCAAGAAGACTTCCGATATAGCAACTGGACTGAATGACTCATTTATGACCAAGTTATCCACAAAATACATAAATTTGTTGCAGACGTTAGACCCTTTTAAAATCTACAATCTCCCCAAACACATTATTAAGGTATCTGT
The DNA here is from genome assembly GCA_039881145.1 of Druceiella hillmani. Taxonomy (NCBI): domain Eukaryota; kingdom Metazoa; phylum Arthropoda; class Insecta; order Lepidoptera; family Hepialidae; genus Druceiella; species Druceiella hillmani. The sequence goes on along the minus strand of JAYKKI010000019.1, from coordinate 22,176,828 downwards.
AATAAATTTGCCAGATCACAAATGCATCCAAACCAGCTACTTTTTCTCCAACTATATTGGCTATATAATCTATAGCAGTTCACAAACTATAAGTAATCATATAACAAAAATTGTATGTCAATTGGATTAATAATTTTTACGTGAATCCCAAAAAAACTAACAAACAATGCTTTCCTCATTATTCTATTTTAAATACTACTTCCATATAACAAACTAATTTGTTCAACTACTGCAAGTTCTTTTAACAATTCTTTTTGACAAGTTGTTACGTTCTGTTTATCCTACAACATTCAAAATACTCATTTCCAACAATACATTCCACGGAAAGAAAAATTAATAACTACTTTACGCTAAATAAAGAATAACTAAATATATCTTTGAATGAGTTTTATTTGAATAAGTTTAAACAATAATAAATTGTAAGTCTTACATACAGAGATAAAGTTAATAACCATCTTACTAAAGTTCTTAAGACATAATTTATTTCTGTTAAGAAATGGTTGTTCCTTATAGCAATGTGGATACTTTACAAATTATTTTCTCGAACAAGATAACAAAAATACATGTAGGTTTACTTTACCTTTATAAGAAAAACAGAAATATTTACAAAACTCTATTGCGAATATGATTTAACCCTAAAAAAAGTTAAATGCCCTAAATTGAGATTAAAATAAACAATTTAAAAAAAAGTTAATCTTTTCTACAACATTATAACATTATTACAAGCTGAATAAAAAATGTTCAAGCTTAAAAATATTGATTCGCCTCTAACAAGTAAATTAATACTTACATCAATACTAGAGAACAATACTGTTATAAATTGAGTCAATACTGTCAGATCTAAGCAATTTTTAGTTTGGTTAACCAGGTGAGCATACCTAGAGTTTGTTCAATCAGGCAATATTCAGAAATTACTGTTCATCAATACTAAGGAACAATACTGTTATAAATTGAGTCAATACTGTCAGATGTAAGCAATTTTTAGTTTGTTTAACCAGGTGAGCATAACTAGAGTTTGTTCAATCAAGCAATATTCAGAAATTACTGTTCATTAATACTAGGGAACAATACTGTTATAAATTCAGTCAATACTGTCAAATGTAAGCAATTTTTAGTTTGTTTAACCAGGTGAGCATACCTAGAGTTTGTTCAATCAAGAATATTCAGAAATTACTGTTCATCAATACTAAGGAACAATACTGTTATAAATTGAGTCAATACTGTCAAATGTAAGTAATTTTTAGTTTGTTTAACCAGGTGAGCATACCTAGAGTTTGTTCAATCAAGAATATTCAAAAATTACTGTTCAAACTAGCGTAGGATTTAATGAATTTGTATAATTATTTGCGTCTGCTTCTTAAGTAATAAATCAAGAATTAAAAGGAAATCATTACAATGAGAAATCCTCACTAACATTATGAATAGTGGACCTACTACGCTGTAACTAAATATAAATAATTTTTGAATTGCTGGTTTAATTTGAGAGTTAGCTACTCAAATTGTTCAGAGATCAATCTACCGGAGAAAAACAGTAACGTAAATATCATGAGATTAAACGACTTTTTCAAACTAATAAGTTTTATTTAATATTGTGTTGTAAGTTATTTCTGTGATCCTTTCAAAACCTTATAAATTGAAAGAAAAACCAGTTGTATTTTTTTTATATTATCAAGTATTACATTTAACTGTCTCTTTATACTAAAGATGTGTAACTCGTGACTGAGAGATATAAAAGATATAGCTCACATGTTACGATCATATTTATCACTCACTGACTTGAAATCGAAATGTACCAGTATATCACTAGCTCGGTAGTGATCAGCGTCTTTTTTGATTCACCAAATCAATCATTTCACTCGCTCATCGCGTCGTGAAAGATATAAAAATATATGTTTTGACGTTACATGAAAGAGAAAGAAAACGATCGAACTGTTTTGTCAAATATGCAACTGGATCTATGTAGACGAACGTAGCTACTCGTGATCAAATGTGAACGCTGTGATAAAGGATACTTTAATTCCCTCAAAATATTTAGGTAAACAAACACTTCTTTTTTTCATTTCAAAATTCTAATTTATAATTGTATTCATACGCCAATCTATTCCAATTTATTTAATTATCAATTCTAAATCCTAAACCTGCAAAGGATTAAGCAAAGTGGATACTCTTGTTGAATTTATTTTTATTTTCAAACAATAGTGCGTAATGTTCAGTCAGTACTATTTATCACCATGTTGTATGACCATTGTTCAACATATGCGTAATAAATAATTTCGTTAATAACTCGGAGTACTGAGATACTGAGCTAGAGATATAAATGAGTGATGTATATCTTCCAATCAAATGATATATATCACTCTTTTCTTTTCAGTGATTTATTTTGCGCACCTCTACTTTATATTATCTCTAGAAAAATATTATTTACAGACAATGCAAAATTAAAAATGTCGTTGTCCATAGAAGATTTTGACAAAGGTGATTTAGTTTGTAGTATCAGAGTATATTTATGGTGCTTGAATGCTAATGACAATTGGAAAAACTAGGCAGTTTTCTGATGTATTGTCAGGATAGAGATCCAAATAGTTATTCTCTGTTCCTAAATATTTCCAACTTATTTTTAACAAATGTTTACAGCAGCGTATTTATATTCCACAATGTGATATCTACACTTTAGTTTCTCATTTACACTACATTAATACTGCACTCAAAATGATTACACTTACGTCATCAAATTAAGGACACTTTGTTAATTCTAATATTATAAATGTAGACACCTGGACGTGACTAAAATTAATTGTGTTATATATGATATTACTCACGTCAGTCTCTCTCAGAATCTATCAATACGTTGCTACTTCCACATACAAAAGTTAATTGATCCTAATATATTACAACAATAGCCCTCAATGATCTAACAATTTGTTATCGATGTATAGCATAATTCTCTCAACACCCACCTCAAACAAACTGTGATTGAGTTCCATCGCACGTACCTATTTCTAAATGACGTGATCTAATATAATATTATTATTGAAAAATGTACACTTTGCAGGTCACCCACGATTTATACTTTAAATTTATTAGTGTTATTAGGACTATTCACCTATACGTAAATAAAGTAGCTAGTAGCATGCACATTGTCATTCGTCTCATCAATTTATAACCTTAATGTATATTCAATAAAAATGCTCTTATTGTTATATCCAGTCATTCATGTCATTCTCTTACAAGGAACAGCCACTTTGCAAAAAACAGAATGGGTAAATAAGGGGAGCTAATTGCTCACAATATTGCAAAAGTCGTGATTCTGTATCATCAGAACTGGTGTGAGGACATCGAATGTCCATATGTCCATCTGTCAGTCAGAAACTTTTAAAGTGGGTACTTGAAATTCACACATAAAGTGTGGTTTGTTGATCCATAACTCTAAATGATATTCAAAATTACTTAAAATGATATTTAGAGGAAACTCCAGTAGATGTAATGATATCTTTTAAAAAAAGCCCTTTGAGTAGAATCAAAATTGGTTTTTTAATTCTTCTTTCACTGAAAAGCATCGATTTTGTAAATAATAATTACCACTTTTAGACCCACTATGCTACCAATATCATTTCAAAACCATTATTAAGTGGAAAGCAGTATATAGCATTCTATATATTATTTTTCAAAGGTGTTTTTTGCCGGGACTCCATATTTCCTTTAATACTTCATTAAAATCAATGATTGAGCTATTATTTTGAAAATTACTTTAACCACTAGTGACGAAAAATAAACAAACAATTCAAAATTAATTTTTATTTTTAATACTCTAAAAGTGTTATATTCCAAACAACGCCGACTGTTGCATGACAGTTGTTCGGTGATTATTTAAAAAAGCGCCATCTATCGACAATCTGTTTAACTGATATGAAAGATAGTCGTTCAAACAGTAATTATTTAAAACAGTACCATCTATTGACAATCTGTTTAACTAACATGCAAGACAACCACTTAGTGATTATATTAAAAAGCGCCATCTATCGACAATCTATTTAACTGACATGAAAGATAGTCGTTCAAATAGTATTTATTTAAAACAATACCATCTATTGACAATCTGTTTAACTAACATGCAAGACAGCCACTCAGTGATTATATTAAAAAGCGCTATCTATCGACAATCTGTTTAAATGACATGAAAGATAGTCGTTCAAACAGTAATAATTTAAAACAGTACCATCTATTGACAATTTGTTTAACTAACATGCAAGACAGCCATTCGGTGATTATATAAATAAACGCCATCTATCGACAATCAGTTTAACTGACATAAAAATAGTTGTTCAAACAGTAATTATTTACAACAGTACCATCTATTGACAATTTGTTTAACTAATATGCAAGACAGCCATTCGGTGATTATATAAAAAAAACGCCATCTATCGACAATCAGTTTAACTGACATAAAAGATAGTCGTTCAAACAGTAATTATTTAAAACAGTACCATCTGTTGACATTCTGTTTAATTAAAATGCAAGACAATCGCTTAAACTAATTATTTACAACAGTACCATCTATCGACAACCTGTTTAACTGACATGAAATCTATTGACTATCTACTGACAATCTGTTTAACTAAAATGCAAGACAGTTGCTTAAACAGTAATTATTTAAAACCCCGCACTCCATTAACAATCTTATCAACTAACCTGCACGACAGTTATTCACAACTGTAAAATGGTAAAACTTTCATTTATTTTCACATTACAATATCATTCGGTGGCTTGTAAATTATTCGCACGAGCCAACTTGTTAGGCAATGTTTTTGTAGTAAAAAATAATATTAATATTTGTAAATAGTCTAATAGAAATTCTATGTACTGTTTCATGTTTTGACTTTAATACATACGAATAATATGGAACCCTCATAGTGTGAGTTCAACATTACGTAATATATCGTTATATAACGTATCTAACAAGTTTGTTTATTTATGATTATTTGCATTAATTTCAATACATGTTTTTGCATATATTTATTATCTTCGTTATTTATTATGCATTCTAGAGCACAGTTACAGCACTTTTATTGTTACTTTGTAACCATTGTATGCAGGTGACATAATTGAGCACTGCTCTAAAATATCAAGCGACATATTAATTTGATAAAATAATTCATAAAAAATACAATTATTTAACAACAAAGTGTCAGATTTTAATTATCCCCGGGATAATTAAAACATCCACTTTGTTTTTATTTATAATTATATTAAATTAACAAATCTCTTGAGAGCTGATGTTTACATGTTGTTATTGCTAATTTCTAAATTACCTCTAAACAAATCATTAACATATCGATGACTGTATATACCATATTGACCTCGCATTTGGTTTGACTGATTATTTTTTATTTCTTTGTATTTGTTTGATGATTTGCTAAACCTATGATTTTTGGGTGAAAGCTGGTTTGGTAATGTGGATGAATGACCATTTTGTAAAGGAGACATTTGAACTGGTCGCTTTCATTTTCTAGGTAAGTAGAGTTTTGTGTGATATCTTCATTGACTTGTAAGTTGTGACTCTTATCTACGATTCTGTACTACTTTCCATTTAAGTTTCTGGCATATATTCATATTACGTAAAATAATATCTAGAATGAGCGAATCTTTTACATTGTTCACCAAAGTCACCAAGTGAAGGTAGTTGTAGCTCTTTAATTCAGCCACAAACATATCTAAAAAATCCTTGTCTCAATGCTGACTGCGGAATTTCCATTGTTCTATTGCCCAGGGTTTTTTCAGTGTCAAATAACCTTCAAATGCTTTTGTAACTAAATCCTAAATATTTCTCTGTTCCTCTCCAAAGGAGGTGTAGACATGTGAACACAGTCCACCCAAAAAATTAAGAACTGCAACTTGCTTATTTTTTTTTTAATTGCTTCTCACATTATATGGCATTGTTTACATCCCTGCCATGTCTGATTTGCATCCAAATCAAATTTAGTGGTTTCAGAACTTGAATTTAAGTTTCCTTTATAATTCAATTAGATTGCTGTAAAATTCTTTTCTTTTCAACTAAAATGTCGACATGCCTTTTTACCACTGCTACCATGTTTTGTATTGATTTGACAGATAATATTGTACATAAGCAACAATTCTTTATTCATAATTTAAACAAGTCCGTATTCAATCATAGCGTCTCCATCTTGTGCACGACTTTCGTAATACATACAACATCTGAAGTATCACTGTCTTCTAGACTCCTTTTATAGTACGTGCAACACTCCTTACCACTAATTCTTTAAATTTACTCTTTTATCTTATTTAATGTACTGTCTTGGCTCATGATTCTTCAAGATTATTTACCAAAGTCTGAACGTATTTAGAAAGTAAAATTTTTGCAAATTTAATAAAATTCGCTACCGCATCTCCATTATTGGTTCCAAGTGATTAAGCAACATTAGTGTGGAACGGACATCTGTCAACATTGTGTCAGATTTTCTGTTCTAGGTATAAAAGTAGAAATCTCGCTTTTCTTAGTTTGTTTTATCTTTTTGTGTTGGAATCAGTGTTCACCTCCGCTGTTTTCTCTAAAACTATGTTGAATTGAAAATTATTTTAAAACTCTTTCGGATTTTTTCTGTGTCCTCATCAGATCTTGAACCCCTCTCACTGGAGATATATTCTCTTTTATGTTTCTTATTTCATTTCAGTTCTGAATATTTTGTTGCCATTTTATATGGGGTTTTGTAATGGGGCAGCTTAGATACTTGTGATTTGTTTCAACAGTTCATATCAAGAATGGGATATGCTGTCTCATTCCTTCCATTTTGTATGATTACTCGGACTCCATGATTATATTTAAATTATTCTTCGGACTTGAAAAGTGGTCAAAATTATTGAAGATCGTGGCTGAAACCTGAGATTTTCTGTTTATCATTGTCGAAACTTCTTAGCTTATGCTCAGGTTACATCCTGAATTTAATGTGGTCCCAGGAGTTTCGGCTAGAATATACCTTCAAATAGTTTAAAGTAATGCTGTGATAGAAATGTAATTGGATTCCAAAGAAGTCAGGCTCTCGTAAGCCAAAGTTTTATGTATCAATGGTCATTTTTGTTGTTTTGGATGATACAATTGCCATAGAGTCACCTTTAGAATAATTTGCTGGTGTACATAGATCCCCACCTGAAAAACACATTTGTGAGTACTTTAGTGTTAATCAAATAAGCGGCTATAAACAGAAAATCTACCCAGAAATTATGTAAACTTGGTAACGAAATCCGTATCAGATGAAGTTATAAATAGATAACTTACTACTAAAAATCAGTAATTACAAAATACTGAGAAAATACTTATATGATTACAATTAATCAACTAAATACGAAAATATAAAAGTGCCAGATTCTTTATTTTAATTTTTTGTCATTTCAGAAAAAAAATAAATGAATAATTAGAATCAAATACTTTCAAATCATGTTATACTTCATGATTTTCTCTTCAAGATACAAAATTCGGTTCAATTTTTATCTAATTGCAGAGAAGGTAGGGCAGATATACGTTCCATATAACAAAAATGAGAATTTCACTGTTTTTTTAAATGAAAATATATACTTGCAAATCGATGTATTTATTTTGTATTGTAACTAAAAGTAGGGCTCCTTTCCGATTATTATATTACAATACATTGATTTGGAAAAGTTTACTAACAATAAATATGGCCATTTATTTTTTAACTAAGACAAAAATAATAATTTACGAAATTTTTAAAAAGATGACATCTATCTGACTTGATATCAATAAAGTACTCATTTATTGTTAGTAAACTTTTCCAAATCAATGTTTTGTAATATAATAATCGGAAAGGAGCCCTGCTTTTAGTTACAATACAAAATAAATACATCGTTTTGCAAGTATATATTTTCATTTAAAAAAAACAGTGAAATTCACATTTTTGCTATATGGAATTTGTGACATGAGTACATTAAATTGATATCAAATTTCACCAAATGATGCAATATTGCGAAATTCGTTGTGTCATTTCATTGTGCAATAAGCAATGATTTAAAAGAGGATATCGGCAAAGTGATTATCGATGCAGAAATCCACAGTAGATAAGAAAATTAAATACCCAGAAGTGGTATTTAATTATTCATCCGTGTTGGTTGTTCGACATGTGATTGTGAAGTAAACGTCCAAAGATCATCTTGAAATGAATTTGCCGTCTGTTGTATTCCTGACATTTAACTAATTATTTTACTATTAATTCTTTATTCTGTATGTATTATATTAACTATTTATTCTGTATGTGTAATAAAACTGTTGAGGTGGAATAGTTTGTACATTATGATTTCTAAAAAATAAGTTTGTGGAACGATACTTAGGGTCTAGAGAAGAAATATTGTTTATTTATATTTAACCCAACTATACAATTTCCCATAAAAGCTATTAAACATATTTATACAGCTGTTCCAAAGTTATATTTTCCAAGGAAATAATAATGTTTCTAAACTGATTGCTTCTCATTTTGTCTATCAGTATATTTTTCTAAGTCTGTATTGAAATTGCTTAAAAATTGCTAGGCAATTTAATTAGAATTTCCATTGTCGTTTTCACTAAACTTTAAGGATGAACTTGAGGTACCATAAATGAAATAAAAAATTTGAGTAATGTAATAAAGGTATCAATCTGCTGAAGCTCACGACACGATTGATCATTGACTTGATAACTCTTCGACATTTGTTTGTATGATTACACATGGATGTTTCTTGTTATAAATGTATTACACATGGATGTTTCTTGCCACTTTTTAAATATTTAAATTAGACACAATAGGTTATATCTATATATATATATATATATATATATATATATATATATATATATATATATATATATATATATATATTTGATTTTTTTATTTATATATCCTGCTCAACACAGCAATCTGTCATTGAGATTTAGTTGCTCTTTTCTCTGACCAGTGTCTGCTTCTGACATTTTTAGTGGGAAGAGCCCATTGGCCTTTCCCACTATTCCTTTGGGAATCTGTTTATTAGGCTTGGAACACTATTTCTCCTCAGTCTTGTATGTTGGGTGCTTCCGGATCCCGATAATTTAGAAGCCAGAGCATTCACATAATTGGCTAGTTTTTGCTGATGGTTTTCACTGCGTATGACAATTTCCTGTTTAACAGTTTTCAGCCTCAGATCTTGTATAATGTATTTATTATGGATGCCTTTTGGTATATTGAACATAGATCTGATAGCTTTGGATTGAAACCTTTCTAGGATCTCAATGTTACTATTAGTTGCTGTTCCCCAGAGTTCAATTCCGTATGTCCAAACCGGCTTTAATATGGTTTTATAGATTGCGATTTTACTTTCGTTTGTAAGTTGGGACTTCCCTCCAATCAGCCAGTACATTGCTCGAAGCTTTGAGTCTAGATATTTTCTTTTGTCCAGATATGTTTCTGCCATGTCGATCTTCTGTCCAGGTGCATGCCCAAGTATTTGGCAGTATTAGCATGTGGGATTTGTTCTCCATTTAATGTAATTGGGGAACAGTTGCCTATTTGTATTTGTGGGGGACAGTTGGTATTTGAATTATGTTGATATTTTTTGTAAAAATGTTTTAAGCAGGTTTAAATAACTTTGTAATGAAAAAAAAATGCATATAACAAACAATTAATTGAAACTTCTAAATAGGAAAACAGTCAATTTTTTGTTCATTAAATTGAAAAAGTTATTATGAATTAAGTTTCCACGCAAACAAATGAGAAAATTATAATACACAATATATAAATTAAACGCAATATTTAACGAGATACTAAAAATATTTAATAAACTCCCTCATAATTAATGGTAAAAAACTGGCCAGTGACATCATAAGCCAGTTGTGTTTTGTATGGGGTGTTTTTGTGCGAATCTTAGTTCGTCAGTTTTTAAGTCGTTGCAATTTTGTAATGAAAAATCTTAAGTGCAATATATTTTTTTAATCGTTTTTAATGTTATTACTCACTCTATTTTAAAAATTATAGTCAAATACTCTATTACATCATAATTATTGGTCAAAATTATACTCTGACTCAATGACATCACATTTTCCATACAATGGAGCTTGTACCGTACATCAAGAACCATAGACATTGTACATCAAGAAACATAGACACAGTCATTGTTTGCCATCACCGTCTGCCATTTCATTTTTAACACAAACAATATGCAGTCTTTGTAGTAGTTCTGAAGTAAAACTTTTTTGGGCGCAATGAAAGTAAAGTTTCATGTCAAATTTCGTGCAACGTTTTTCTTGCAAAATTTTGGAAATAGAATGGAAATGGAAAATGGGTACTTAACTAACAACCGAGAGAGATAGATGAACAAGATAGATAAGACAAGTAGTGTACGCATGCATGAAAATAAACAAAAATGGTGCTCACTACTGCTATCAGCTGTTATGTACGTTATGTGTGTCAAAAGTAAAAACTGTCAAAATTTCATCGATTTATTTATCTATTTATGATAGATTTATTACTAATTTTGTGTGTACTTCATCCTTTGTGTACTTCATTCGTTCCGCTTCATATGAACTTAATTTATTTATAAATCTGCAATGAACCCTCCACACATATAGTTGTCGTAAATATAATTTACAGCAAGAGCAATACATCCCGATTTTCATCAGCAGCATTTAGCAATATTCTGGTACTGGCATTGTGGCTATTTTTTTAATTGACAATTGTCTATGTAAATTTATGTGAAGCATTTATTAGACGATTACGTCAATTTGTAATGGCGTTTATTAATTTTTCTGAATGTACAGAATTAAAATCTTATTTGAATTTATACTTTCATGAATTTCATGGATTATACTTAGTATATTTTTTTTAATATTTAACTCATAAAGCATGCTTGTAACTTTGAAGTGCGAAAAAAAACAAAGATGAGCTTAGTATAAAAAAAAATAAGGTTTGGACGCATGTGTGGACATAAATGAGAGAGACGGATTAATGCGGTAGAATAAGACAGGAGTGCACGTATGCACCTGTTTCAAAAATAAATATAGATATACTACGCCGTTAGCTGTGAGTGACGCACCTTTCGTAGTGAAAGTGTTGTAATATTAATCTGTTCATGTGCTGTGAGTAATATTTATATTTAATTAATATCTATTTCTCCCTCTCTCTCCTCTCTCTTCTCTCACTTCTTATTATATACTTACAAGCCGAAGTTTAGATCACTAAAGAAGTTTCACTTCATGAAGTCTCACGTTCACGTCAAGTGTACTGAGTTGCTCAAATTTTTTTTGGCATTGTTCTAACTGATCTGATTGAATACTTTTTTATGACAGAGAGACACCAACAATTATTTTTTACAAACTATCAATTTGGTACCATTGAGACTTATGTAAGTGCCTTATAATTCTTTTGGTTTTAGGAATAAATTTGTAAGGATGTTTCTAGTGTTGGGGATTACATACCTGTATCCAGCAATTTACTTGGCGGATATACATATCAAGACAAGTTGCAGAACAAGAATATAGAGAAAAAACTTAGCACAAAAATTCACAAAAGTTTACATCATGATTCTGAAAACAAACGAACCCAAAAACAGGACAGAACTAAGAGAGCTTACATTAGGAATCTTAGCAATATATGAACCTGACATTATATTATATACCCGAAAATATACTCACAATACTATACAGTACGAACAGCGCTTCATTACAATGTACTGACCTTCAATATATCAAACCAAGGGTTGTTGTGTGGAACCATCACAAAACTGGCGGTGTAGGGGAACCAGTATCCGAGAGATTGTTGCTCTGCTCCAAGTTTGTGCCTGAAAAAAACAGTAATTCACAAATGAAATAATAATTGAGTCTATCTAAGTGTATTTGGACTAATTTTGTGGTCACATTATAATAATGGCACAGGTTATTAACTAAGACTGCCTTTGGGTTGATATCTTTGACAAGAGTGCTTATATAACAAGGCGACAGTGATCAAGTTTTATGTTATCAAATTTTATATTACGAAACCTGTATGGCTTTATCCAGCAAATGTTTATAATTGTGCAATGTGAGACAGTCACCCATAATCACACCAAGATCACGCAAGGATGACATTCTTTCAAGTATAATTCAAATCAGCTGCTCAAAGTGACCATCTATACGTCAGTAATTTGTTTCTATAATATCTAGTCGCACTGGAATGTAGCTTATTGCTGAGACTCCAATCGAAACACAATGAATTGTTGGCAAATAAATTATTTTCGAATCACACACAATTCAATACATTATGGACATCAGTACATTTTTATTTCATTAATCATTCAAGTCACACACATGTGTAAAAAAAATTAATAAACTTCTTTTCCTTCATCTTTGATCGTTCTTCTACTACTGATAATTTTGACCCGCAATTTAAGTGGTGCCTTGGTATAAATTGCTTGGCTCTTGCAATCTTACGACCCCATAAATACTCATCATTACAAAGTCATTTAAATGGTGCTTGTGAACTAGTCAGCCCAATGAGATAGTCATTGATCATGAAGTCTTGTTCCTTCAACCCTTCCGAGCAGGATGGGTTGAGACTATTAGGCTCTCTATATTATTAGGGTTTTTCCTGACAAAAAGTATTTGAAGACCATCAGGTTCTCAGATACTTTTCTAGGTTAGAAGATAGCCTATCAAATGCCAATTTCTGTGATACGATCTGATGATGGACTAGTCAGTCCATTGAGCAGTCCAAAACCCCAACAGATTGTATCGGCAGGATCACATCTCAAAGGCGTCAATGTGTTTTATTATCAGCAGCTTTTATAATCCAGGTCTCAGAATCGTAAAGAAATATGGACGGTACCATGGATTGTTTTAGAATAAATTTATTTTTCCACCATATAGTTCTGTCTCTCCATATCTTTGCTACTTGCGACATAACACTCTTCACAGTTGTGATTTGGTGATTAATTTTTTTTCCAAGTATGATTTGTAATAAAGGATGTCACATAATTAAATTCTTCGATAATTTAGAGATCTCTCAATTTTACATAAAACAATGTAGGACATAATTAGAAAATTGCAAACGTCCCTCTCAGAAAAATAAGAAAGACATCCAGAGTTTCTTTAACGTTTCTGTTGGATAACAAAAATCAAAATGGACGATATCAATAGCACCATTTACTCCAAATTTTAAATAATCGTTAATCAATCATCTTCAGATTGCGGACTCTGTATCCGAGTTTCAATATCATGAACGTAAGGTTGCCCCGAGACGCCTGGCTTGAGGTTTCACCTGGAGACGTCTTCTTCACTTAGCCATTTATTAATTATGCACATTAATTCACATGCGTGTTTTACTGTTTATTTTCCATTAAATTTTTTATTTTCACATAATATATAAAAAAAAAAAAGTTGATCAAGAATATTTGATTATAAGTTTAAATTAATTTTGTATATTCTATTTTATTTAAGCTCCTTCCGTTCGTTAACAAGAATGCAAAATGCAAACTCCTCCACTTCCTGAACTTGCTCACGTAATACTTGAACGCACCCCACGAATAAAACGTAAAAATTATGAACCTGAAAGTGTGATTGTTGTGTGTCCATTAGATGGACTAGCACTTAAATAAAAAGACAGATTTGGATGAAATTTGCTACTTGGCAATTTCATATAATTTTTTGAATGCCAAAATATAACGTACTGTATAAAGAAAAAATTAAGAAATTCATTTTCATTCAAACCGCATATAAAGATTTTCTTCAGTCCGCTACTTCTTTAGAACACACATCATAACTAAGTTTCTCAGAAATGTAACGTTATTTGGGGATGACTAGTAGAAATTTTTAATAAAATGGACTGATTTGATATTTTCTACTGTAGCTAGAAGTCACAGAATTGTTAGAGGAATTGTATTTTGTACAAAAATAAAATAATTTTTTTTGCGAAATTGTAATTTGAATTGTATCACAGTAATTTATCGTATATCACAGCATTTGAATTGGGTATTTGACTAAATTTTTTTTATTTCATTAATCATAATTTCAAGGTACAAGCTGATGAAGAGTTAAAATTTTTTTAATAATCTTAAAAATTTACCAAGTTATAAAAGTTTAAATTTAACCTTTGGAGAAGGACGGGAATACTGTGTTGTGAGGTCATTTTCAATATTGCACATTATATTCTACGAGAGGAAAAGAGACAGGGATATACCCAACTCTATCTGTATCTTCAAATTTAGAAGCCTACAACTGGCTTATTTTTCAATCAATTTTTGAATTTTTTTCAAGACAGGTTTTAATTAACTTATATTTCACAATATTGTATGAAAAATATCAATATTTAGAATGAGTCAACTACCGTATTGTATCACTGCTAGAAGTCTCTTATAAATTGAAACCTAAGGGCAAATTAAACGTGATGATTGGGGATCACCCCCAAGTAAATAAATTTATTTTTATTTACCCTCTCATAAACAATTGCTAGAGGCATCTCCTGGACCCTACCTTAAAACATTAATTTCAGAAAATTAAGTTTTATGACACAATGCTCTGTAAAATAATTAAAATTCTGGCTCAAAGGTCCTATCTGAAAGAGATGGTACAAGGAAAACATAAACTCACTGCTGGGAGTGCCTCCTGAAGCATTCTGGCTTGATATACTTGACTGGCTCAATGGAATGGTTCTGGTGTGCTCGCTACTAACTGTAGCCTTGCTCTGATTGAACTGCCCGAAGCTAAGGCCTTGTTGACCCTGAGAGGTACTAGGAGGAAATATGCTCATGTTGTTCAAACTTAATATCTCCATCTCTATGGCAGGTGCAGCGTAATCCTTCAATGCCAGAATTTCCCTTATGGCTCTGGAATACTCCGGATCAGTTTGGGCTCCTGTTGTTGTAGGTTCAGCTGTAATTGATTTCCAAATGTGATATCATTCAGAACTTCACGTTTCCGCAAGCCAAATACATCATTCACTTAAACATAGATTGCGAAATGAACTCACTGTGTTATTTTCTTTTTCTTGTTTCTCTACTGTCGTGTTGGCATCAAATTGCTTGTCTGCGTGACTAAATCAATGTGAACTTATGAAAATCATACATTCCCAAATAAGGTGTTCTTATGAGCGTTATTACTTGTGAATGTTTAATAGGATTTATTATTCACATATTTTGAATATTTAACTTAAGAAATAGTGCTTAGGCAAATGGTTAATTTTTAAGAGAATATATTATGTAACAAATGGAATATTGGTATTGCCATCTGACAATGGCATCCGTAGTCCAGTCACCGTAGTTATTGTAAAAATATGTCATGACAATATTCATAAAAATTACATTCTGTAATAACAGACTGGTACAACTATAGAATAAAAAGCAAGTTTATAATTTGATTAGAGGAACATTTTCCACTCATTTTGAACGTATATGAAATTATATTAATTAAGACAGTTTTAAAATTAAATTGAAAAGTCTAATATCTAAAAATATAAGTAGTGATTAAAACACGAAAACTGCTAAAGAAACAAATGCATTCACAGAAAATAACCCTTTGCCGTAAGCCGTGGCGTGCAAATGGCCTTTTATAAGTCGACAGTTTAAATTGCATCCGTTTCTCCAGAATTATTACACCGATCTTCTACAAACTTTGAATCTCTTCTAGAATTCCATTTGTTTTCTAAATGTTGTCACAAAGATTTCCAATCATCCCAGTAATATGGACATGGTAATGTTCGTGTTCGCTTTTGTGGTTTTCGCATTTGGTACGTACGTATTATGGGTTAGCTTTATGTATTTTGTTGCTTAGTTTAATGTTACTTTTAAAATCTGACCAGACTATTTTAAAACTTGTTTCATCATATGTCAATTTTCTTACATCCAACCATATCAAAATATGCACTTCAAATAATTTAAAATACTGATGTAAAATGAATTCAGTTTTTATTAAAGAAATAATATAATTTAGGAAAAAAAAAATAAAAAAGAATTATGAGTAACAGTGAGACGCGCGCGCGTGCGTGCGTGTGTGTGTTCAACAACAATACATAACATTTCCTTTAATGATTATCAAGTAATCCAAATATTGTCACATTCCATCGCTACAAGTTTTTCGTTAACTTGTAGCAGATGAGCATCAATCAACTGTATTATCTGTATTATGCAAAACGAACACAAGCAGACAATTGAGGGCAGATAACGTTGCCAGCTGTCGTGTGCGAGGTAACATTTTTTTGGATTGTGTTGGATGTTTACCTGCATGTGGATTCTAAAATTTTGTTGTATTTTATTGCTGTCTCACAAATTAATTAGTCTCTTTACTGTCTCTCTTATCTATTATTATTATTTCTGACTTGAAATATATATTATTTTCATCGTGTATATAAGACTAAAGTAACAGGTTAGTCGAATTTCATATCAAATTGTGAGATGTACAGATGCTCACTGATTTATTATATTCGTCAACCCAAAAGGATTATATTTGTAGAAAAATATATTAAGTAAAGTACGCTTAGCCAAGTTTCAATTGATCAAGTAATTATCATGCAATAATCGAATAAGAAGTGGTAACAACTATTTAGCATTTTATCTACAACAACTACAACTCTCAACAAATAACTGGGTCAATAGCGTGGAGTGAATTTGACCGAGCGAAACATTCAGTCATATGAAATGTGCAGTGCATTGTGATTTCCGATAATTAAATGCAAAGAAATGCAGTAAATAACCATTAAAAATAATGTATAAGTCCAAAAATGTAATTACATAAGTTTAATGCATAAGTCATTGCGGCAATGGACATGTGTTATCGATGGTCATTACCGCAATGCATGAGTCATTGTGGCAATGACCATCGATAACACATTTTCTCATGTTACGGACAGTTCACAAGTGGCTGCGAATGGAAACTTTTTAATCACCGTAAACAGATATGGATATGATTTTTACATGACATTTCATACTACTCACATGTGGCGGGTATTTTTAATGTGTATGATTCAACATTTGAATGTTTGTGGAGAATGCAATACTGTATACGAGCATTGCTTGTATTGTTTAATTCTGAAGACTTTTACATGTCTGTATCATTTAACTTCATCGGTGAAGGTTGTTAAATATTTGCAAGATAGAAAACAACATTTTTTGAATGTTCACTGAGCATTATATTACATTTGTAACAAATATATATGAAACAATTATCTAATTATTAATCTGCTACCATCAAACACATAGTTATCAATAATAATAATTATATATATATATATATATATAAAAAAGAATAATAGAGAACATCGATGTCAATGTTAACATTCGATCTCACCTCTATCAGAGTGCACTGTTCGTTCCTCCAGCATCTGCAGACGTTCGGCAATATTCACGTCTAGTTTTGGATCAACTTCTAGATCTGTGATCCGACTGCGCAAAGCCTCACATTCAGAATTAAATGACACATTCTCCTCCGACATTTTGCTATATTCATCCTGCATGAATTTTGGTTCTTTCATGATTTGCTCAAATTTTTCTTTGATTAATTCATCACCCATTTTTTCTAATAATCTACTTGCATTTAGACCATCCTGATGCATGTCGCGCTGACCACTGGATGCATCCATACGACATTCTTCTGTTGCATCATTTGCAGTTTTGCAACATTCAGACAGGCTAATGTTCAATTCAAATTGCAGAGCTAGTTCACAGTTTACATCTTCTGGATACAATGGATGTGGACAACGTAGTATAGTGATTGGAACGGAACTGAACACATGATTGTACAGATAACCAAGTTCATTCTTGATTTCGTTATATTGCTTTAAGCCAACACTTGCAGCGTAGCTATTTAATTTTGTTAGTAACTCATTTTCTATTACATCCTGGCCACTTAGTATGGACATATAATCACAGAAAGATATCGGAAAACCTCCTGTGATCAGAAATTTATCATGCAGATACATCTTATTAAGCGACGTGAGGGTATCTACAAAGGGATCAAGGTTTTCATAATAATCGAAAAACCCACACGCAATATGCAGGTTGCGACACCCGCACGAGGGGACTGTAACCCACAGACATTCAAATCCCTCTGTCTGCCACTCGCTACGAGCATACGCAGACAGGTGTTTACGGACAGCTACAAAAACACCCTCACGATTGGGCTCCACATTATAATTACGATGCAATCGAAAGATGTCAAATATGTCACTGTCAACAACTTCCTCGTCAGATGTACTTTCCCATAAAAGCGAGAACGCAACACAAATGATATCATAGTTCGATTGTGAGCAGGCGTTTTTGAAATCCTCGTATGGTAATTGTAAATGACCAAGTTGATAATATATATTTAAAGGACACATTATGATAAAAAGAACTGTTTACGAATCGTAAAATTTAACCTCTCGGCTGTACGTAACAACCCAAGCAATATCCTCGCAACAATCCCGCTCGACTCCAATAAATCGAACTGACGGTGTATTAATGTTCAAAGGAGAACACTTTGATTGCGGACACGACTGGTACTTCCGTTGTAGCGGCCCGCCGTAGAGCGGATGAGGCGTAATTAGTTTCTGCAAGATTTCACCTTAACCGGACTAGCGAGTGTCAATAAATATATAAGTTATTACGGGAATACGAGAACCGATTAAAAAATAAAAACAATCAAAGAATTTATCATTAAAGTATCGATTGCGACAGGTTTCAAATGGACGTTATATTATCTACTATTTCCTTATCTGGTGAGAGATAAGGTTAACAGAGATTAGGAGAAGGTGCAGTTAATAAGATACGATATAAACAACGATCAGACATTTTACTTTTGTTAGTATTATAAAAGACAAAATAACAACAAAGGCCATGCAAGTCCAGACGCCAATTGTCAATTATTCGCAGTGTGTTCATCCGTAGAATAATCACGCCAAAACAAAACAAAAACAATTCACGTATGCATAAGCATGTGTGATTACGTTAATCGACACGCACACAAACAAATATAAGTTTAGTGGGGGTGTGTCTATTGTTGCTAGTGGAGATATATAGGAAATGTTGCTAAGGGATATATATTTCCCCATATGTAGGAAAATTGAAACTTTTCCTTCCGTAGGTAAATCGTGAACTCTGGGATTAGTCTTTCTTGGTATTAACACTAATAGTATGTTGAGTATATATTAAATTAGGTAACTTTTTATTTTAACATCAATCAGATTAAAAATCTGAACTCGACTACTTAGTTCAAAATTACTGTCCCTAAAAATTAAAATAAATGAATTTAAAGTCTCGCTTATTATTTTTATGTGAATATGAAAATAAAATTTGTGCAATAATGTCAAGAAAAGAGGTTTGTGCAATAACGACAAAGAAGGAGACAAAATAAAATTAGGCTAAATAAAACTTAAATTAATTTTGTATAAATGTATAAATATGTAACCTTAACATATATTTTATAGAAAAACATGGAAACGTTATTTACATCAGCATATTCTATAAGTCATAGGTAAGATAGAAAGAACATAAGTGGAACAGATATATGCCAAATTTAATGTAAAATTTCATCTCAATAGTTGTAATAATCTGTGAGGAAAATGGCTATGACGTACAGCTAGAAGGACGAATAGATGGACATGGCGAAACTATAAAGATTTCTGGTTTATTACAAAACCCCAAAAACAAATTTCATACCTATATTTTAAAAGGAAGAAAACCTTTCTTCCGCCTATTTTCCCTTTAATTAAGAAATCTCCAGGCATTTGATAAAAAATTACACTGAAATGATTACACCAATAATATACAATAACGTGCATGTATTATATTAATCATACTTAAATAAAATGTTACTCAAAAATGCACATGGTGCGCTTTAAAAAGTAGTTGACTTGACATTTTAAAATAGTGCGCTCGATGCGCCTAAAAAAGTAGTTTACTTGACCATCACAGTTTACCCGATTCAGCCTCACCGATCCGAACCTAAAGGCTCAACGTCACCGACTCGAGCGTTACGGCTCAATTTCGTTTATAGCTCAGAAAAACAGAGCTGGTGCGCAAAATGCGCAGGTGCGCTTAAAAAAGTTTTTCTTAGATTATTTTTATCTTGTGTTACTTTAAAAAGTAAAAAAATCTTCTAACATAAAGATAGCGACATTATATAATATCTTAATGTCCTTGCAACTGTACCTGGTTCCAAAATTACTGTTGCTTCGATGACACGGTTTGTAGAATATTTTCCTTTCTTGATTCATAGAAAAATCTAATTTTCAGATAGCGTTCAACAACAAGCCGTGCTAAATTTATGTATTAATGTAGCTAGTTTATGTGCTCTTCTAATGTAGAAGGAGGATGTAGTCTGGTCATCACCTGAACTGTCAATTCATTTTTTGAATCGATGCTTAGATTTTGGTTGAAATAATTTCATAGACAAGTCAAAACGTTTTAAATGAAGTAAACTTCTTTTGATGCGTAAGTAAGACCACATTTGACCCTCAAACAAACCAATTTATGAAATCATTTTTACTCTCTTTTTAGCATGTGTTGGTCACAAAATTCATATTTATGTAATTAAATTTCTTGCTACCTTTCCAGCATATATCTCAAAACATGACTTCGACAATCAGGATCACTTTCTCATTTTCATTTTCTAATGGCCCACAGTTTTCAATTTGACTGACTTACAATACCATGCGACAAAGTAGTTGTCATTACGTCAGCGATGCGTTCTTATTTTCCCAAAAAGTAGTTCGATATGGTCCTGACTTAACCTATAGGTAGAAATTACCTTATACTAAAGTAATAAATAAGTGCTTAAGGCCTCTATATGCAGATTAGCAATTACTTAAAGCCTTGATTTAAAACTTTCAATTTTCAGTCTTAGAGACCTCTTTCTTTAGGTTAATTTTTTGCGCTTCCTTGTCAAATTTATATATAGGTACAGTATATATGTTTTGGTCTCCTCAAAATATCCAAATATTTCTCCCTTATTGCTATTTGGCAAGGGCTGGCAAAGTCAATGATGATTTAACCAGAAGGTTAAATCATTATGGACTTTGCCATGATGATTTAACCAGAAGGTTAAATCATCATAGACTTGTTTTTTTTGTTAAAAATGTCAAAAAGGTAGTTAAAAATCATGACTAACTTTTCCGTTTCTTCATTGTCCTTGAATTCGTTTAATTTTAAGACTTCGCGACAAAGTATAATTGCTTCTGTCACACTCCTCTTAATGAGTTGGGAAGGTAATTTTACTTTCATCGTAGAATTTCTAACTCAAGATGTTTACGAGTTAGTTTGTTGGTATTATTTTAATTTTGTTAGGAATCCCCAATCTACTTTCATTTTCTATGTATCTAAAATTCCATTTTATCTTCAAAATGATTTCTGTCTGCTTTAACTATATGGCTAGAATAAAAAAAACACAGCTACTTCATTATGTGCTAATGGATACTTGAACGTGGTCTTCATCTTTTCTAGGTTTCTTTTATTTGAAAACCTAATAGTTTCATGGCTAAGATATTGCTTGAATTGACGTCAAAGGTTAGTGTGACCACTTTAATGCCTACTTCTTCATATTTTGTAGAACACAGTTTTATCAGATTTGCTTTTTGTCTCCTCCTTAAACCATGAAACAAAAAGTATCCCAATGGGATTTTCCAGCTCTCATTCAAGCATACCAGCATGATACGTATGAGCTTCCAAAGCCTTTGTAGCATAGTTGTATGTGCCTGATCTCAAGTACACTCACCTATAACCTTCTTTTATATTTGGTGGTTGTTTTGCCATTTCGTCAGCTACTAAATCGTATATTAATTTTTTGTCCGTGGATTATACCTTGGCTTGTGAAAGCTTAAATGCTTCATTTTTTAACCCCGGGGAAGTATTTATAGTTCGGTACCAATTAAAAATATTTTTCAGATGTAGGAGACATGTATTAAAGGTTTTCCGAACATAGATGTACGTCGTTTTGATTTAGGCATCGGTGATTTTTTGACACGTATTTTTTTGGTCAAGTTATTATATAATTCTGCTGCAAATGCATTATCGCACAAAATATTGGAGACATCGTTATTAATAGATATCGTCTTCCACAAGTTTATTATAATATTTTGCGCATTATCTTTCTTTAAACGGTAATTTTGTTGTGGCTGAGTTTTAATTTTAAATTTAAGTTTCCATTGAAGCAGGGTCGTTTTCTTTATTTTAATCCGTAGTGACGCCTTTTAGGCGAATAAAAATAAACCAGATAAGAACGATAAGGAAAGGATTCTGGCTTTATTGTGAAGCTACATTCATGCCATTATGTATGGAACAGCACATCATTCAAATGGCCGCCTTGGCTTTGCTGGCAGTGCTTCCAGTAGAAGGTTTAATTTTTGATGTCTCGGTTCAATATGTGCGGCGTTATTTCGGCAATAGCGTTTCGAATGTTGGCTTCGAGCTCGTCCAAAGTGGTTAGTTTATTAGCTTAGACTAAGGACTAGACGTAGCGCTAGTGAACATAATCGAGGGGTGTCGAGTCGCATGATCGCAGCGGCCAACTGATGAAAGCTCGCCATGAAATGACCCAGTCGCCGGATTTCTCGCCCCGATACCCATAAGTAAACAGATTTATCAAATAGAAAATGAAAATAAACATAGCTATTATGTGTATATCGTTACAACTTACCGGTTGTTGTTGGTTCGCATTATAATTATTCTGTAAACCGTCACGACATAAGCGATTTTCTTCCGTGGGAAAAATTATCAGATTATTAAAATTAATGAAAATATAGACTTAAATAAATATTTTATTTCTTAAACCTTGACAATTCAATTTATAATATAATTAGAAGGTTTACGTAAAATATTTAATAGCTAAATTATTTTTGTCATACTTATGAAATAAATATCGTCGTCAATTATTTACTTTGTTACATCACTAATAAACATGACAGAAAAAAGATAATAAAACTTTTTTAAATAATTTACTAAGCAGTTCGTTAACATGAAATTGGCAAATTATGAAAGTCGTATATTTTTCGCAAGTATCGAAAACAAAAATGTGATTGGAAAGTAAAATAGATACATGGAAAGGTTTGTTTACAAACTTTTAAAATCTTTTTGGAATGGATTACAATTTAGGCCAAAAAAGTTTCATCATAGTTCCGCGCCTCCACATAATACGCTCAATTCATCTTTATTACAATCTTTTCCTAGTGTGAATTTAACAGATTTTAGTATTTTTGTTTGGTTTCCAATAGTGTTCATTGTGATTAAGTTTATTTTTTTCAGTTTAATGAGCGACGACAATTGGATCAGAACAAAATTTAAAACGTAAATAAATGTACATACACAAGCATTAAACAAAAGTTTAGTTTTAGTGAAAAAAATGCCACGAAAAAAATATGAAAATGAAATTTATTTTCAGAATTACGATGTATCTAATAACATTCCCGAAGATATAATTCCAGTGTTAAAATATAATATGACATTTAATAAATTATTCCGGAACAGAAAATTTACTGAACAAAATTTGGGAAAAAAATCTTTTAAGTGCTGGTAACATTTTCATATAATGACGTTTGTCAAAATGATTTAATTTGTTTGACAAATGTTTACGTCGAATTATAAGATGAAATGCAACACTTACCAAAATGTTTTGCTGGTATGTTTGAAACAAGTCTTGTTTAGCAGAAATACGAATTTTGTGGTTTTAAATGAATGAATACAGGTAAAAAATGAAGTGTACAAAAATTAGAGCTCGGTTGCGATTATTTTATGAAATAAAGACCCGTTGAAAAAGTTCCCATACAAAAGTGCACTTTGTGAAGAAAGTAAAAATTGTACATTTTTCGACATAATTACCATTGTTAGTAATCCTAAACACCGAATTTACAAATATAAAAAAAAATTGTAAAACTGAATAATAGCAAACTCGTAAAATAAAAATACAAATTTAAATGCGCAAAAAGGATCTCGCAACACGTGGCTACAATAAAAACATAACTTGTTTGACAGCCAATTGACGGAGGTTTTTTCATAGAAAGAGCGTAATTCAAATAATTTTTTTTTATTAAAATAATCTAGAGAACAAGTCTGGTTTCGCGAAAATGCGAATTTTCCTTCTTTTTTGGTTTAAATGAAAAAATATAGGTAAAAAATGAAGTACCTGCCAATTTTAGGGCTCGATCACGATTATTTTTTTAAAAAAAGTGGTTTGAAAAAGTTCCCATATTAAAATACGGTTTTCCAAGGAAGTTGAAGTTACAAATTTTCGACTTGAGAACCATTTTTATTAATAGTAAACACTGAATCTGCACATCTGTATGTGGAATTGATATAAAATTCCACATACAATAAAATTGGAGGAATTGACATAAAAATTTCTGCTTGCTTGGCGTTTCTCCATAGAAAGTGCATGTTTCAAACCATTTTTTTTATAATAAAATAATCAAGTCCGAGCCCTAAATGTTTAAATACGTCATTTTTTATGTATATTCTTTCATTTAAAACCAAAAAATACCGAAAATTCGCATTGTCGCTAAACCAGACTTATACCTAATCGAGTCCTAGCCGTCATTTTTTGAACACGTTTTTTATGTACATTCTATCATTTAAATCAAAAAACCATTTTTTTTGTCGCTAGTTGCTTCCAGAGCGCCTTGCTTGTAGATTTGCACGCTGTCTGCTTTGTAAGGGCCATTTTAAAATTAATTTCACTTAGTTAACAATGTTAAGCTTCAGAGGTCAGCGATGGAGTATTTTGGTTTCCTACCCGATGGACTGACCAGGTTACTACAGTCACAGGCCTCCCAATCACGTTTGCTATTAGGAAAGCCGAGGATAGGGCTGAATGGAAAAAAACTAATAAACGAAGCCACCATGACTTTTCAGGGTGGACACAACCTTCGGAAATGAAGAATGAGGCATTGAAGGGAAACCAAAAAAATTGGAAAATTCGCGTTTCTGCTAAACCAGACTTATACCGAATATTTTTTTTATGTCTCCCATGTGTTGTGACTAGACGAGTATAAATCGAAATGATCTGAGACATTTTTGTATGTCAAACGTATAATTTGGAATATTGTATTTTGAGTTCCGAACAGATGGAAACAAATGAAGCGAACACTATTCCGCTGATTTGTTTCGATGAGGCTGAAATATGAATGATGTGCTACGAACTACAAAGCAAAGAAATGTTTATATAAACATTATATTTTATTCACCATGATTATATTATATTTCTAACTGCTTAGTTGATTTGTATCACCATCATACGAATGCGGCAAATTTAAATATTTGTCGGTTTGTCTTTAAAAATACTTAAATTAAGTAATTTAATATACGTATATTGTGTTGCACAATTTATTATTTCAGATTGAATATTAAACTTTAAAGCTTTTAAATATTAAGTATTAAATATTAGCATCTTAAACTCTGACTGTCAACTGTTCGTACGATAATTTTTATATATTACTAATATTTAAAATTAATATACCAATACCAAATAAAATTAAAAATAAAAAATGTGTAAAATGAGCCTAAAACCAATATTTACGCATTCAAAATTATAATAGGACATAAGCTAAAAATATTAATTTCTAACACTTTCTGTCCAGGGAAGCAAAATTTGAAATTGAAATATTTCAACGTTTAAATCACAATAAAGGTAATATACGGGACCTGCTGCAAACACCATCTGTATAATATCAATAAACAAACATTCATTTCATATCTGTTCCTTTCGGAACTCCGAGAGTAAAGTTCCAAATATTTCAATTGAAATGTATCACTGTTTCGGAATATTTAAATGATCCAGACTTCAAATGTTCCTATCATAACAAAGATACATATGGCACAATTGTGACGCCCATTTACCACACAAACTGTCATTTAAAAAACCCTGTTAAATCTAAGAGATCACGATTAGCATTGACACTTGACTGGTGTTTATGTTCTAAACATTTAAATTTATAATTACCGACTACGATCATATATGTGCATTTTGGCACTGCACAAACGTTTGAATTTCTTTTATACGTATGTATACAAGAATACAATAAAACAATAATGGCAAATGGTTTTATACCATAAGCATTAAAAAAAATGAACTCAAGAGGCTATAAACAAATAAAACACATATAATTCAGTACGTCAGTTTGTACCCGCATCAATTAAAAACAACTATGTAAATTTCTGAAACACTTCAACTGTTGAATTTACTAGAATCATAGAAAGAAACTTATATAAGAGTTGATAGTTGAAGAAAAGAGAAAAAATACCAACCTGGTAACAATCAGGACATGAGTAACCATTAACCATCAACTTCAAAACTCACTATCACTAAAGACACTTTTACACAATGACAGTTCATGCGACAGTTACTATTGTGACAGGTGTCGTGACACTGTTCATTTATGATAATATGGGGATTCACCTGCATATACACAACGACAATTGGTGGCAGTGATGCTCCTACGACAACAACTGTCACGTGAACTGTTATCGTGTAAACGTCACTTAACAGTTTGATCAACTGAGTAGCCCACACGGGTGAAGTCACGAGCCAAGAGCGTATTAAGAATAAATAAAACAGAATCGCACAACAATACAAAAAGTGTGAAATGGTGTATTCACTTACGAAGTACATAAATAAACGTTAGTCATGAAAATTTGTGACTATTCTTAATCCATCAACTGCAATGTTTATCAATATACATCGTATACAACGTATGTTGTTTATCGTTACATATAACTTGTCACGTGCAACTATTATATCCTACGTAATATCTTCTAAAGTTATCGAGACAACTACTTCCAAAGATACAGTGACTTCAAATCCTGTGTACTTGATTTGGTTATTGTCAGCCCCAAAAAGTGCTATACTACAGCCGCGATCTTCTTGCATGTGAAACAGTAAAACCTATTTCTTATAGTGATTTGCACATCGGCTACATGCTATTAATAAAAAGAATACTTGGTTACTGACTCATACGGTTTTTACTATTTACTAAGACACCAAGTCTAATAAATTACAAATTAGTCTAGTTAATTACATATTTATAACTCTGTTTTATATGTACACGAAGATTAAAGTAATTTAAATTATATTGTTTGAGTATAATTTCGTATGTGGCTTGTCGATAACATTACGACATGAGCGTCACGCATCATTAGCTGTTGCCATAAGACCAATGAGTGCGAGTGATTGTGCAGTTTGCTCCGTTTTGCTCAGATGTTATAATGATTCGCATGCAAGGAGACCGCGACCTTAGTATGTCAAATATGTAAAGAATTTTAGAATGAACCTAAAATTTGAATTAGATGTTGCCCTCATGCCTCTAAAACAAGAAAAGAGCAATAATATAATAATAGAACTCGTCTAGATATTAGAAATATTTTATTTTGTTAGTATCTCTTCTGTTACAACACTTTTTGAAGTGAAAGTTCTTTTCTGTTTTGGATTGACGGATGAAACACTGATGGACAATTTCATAGCATTTCACCAGAACTTAGTGCTATCCTAATGCCGTCTACCCATCATTTTAGATAAGTATTATCAAAGTGCATTCTTTTTCATACTGCTAATGAAATTTGTGATAATTTATAAAATACAATAAATTGTTGTCATTTAGGATACCTACATACTTTACTGCAATTTGGAATGGTAAATGCGCATGTAGGAGCCAACCTAAAATTTATTAAATATGAGCACCATGGAGTCAATAACTATGCAGGCTAGTTAAGATGTTTAATTAGGATGTTTACGCATAGATGTAATAACATTATATTGAATAGATACTTCTCAAGTGACCGTCATAAGTTGACGTAATTGCTGAACTTCATTGCGATCCAGTAAATTTATGACTCATAGTGTGTTTTTATATGTTGCCACTGCATTTTTTTACTAAAATAAATGTCAAAATGCTATCAAACCAAAAATGAAAGTTTAGAAATAATTCATTTTGTAATTAAATGTAAATAATACTGATATTAATTTTTTTACGTTTATTTTTATTAGAGTAACACCTCAGTTATGTAATAGATGGAACCGGGCGTCATAACGTGAGTCAAAAATGATGTAAGTTACAGTATCTACTGTTTTGCGTAAAATACTTATTACGTGTACGTGTAGCTGTACCTGTGCATTTTGTACCACCAATATCCATTACATTACAGCTTGCCGGTTTATCGCAACACATTCACAAAAAAAACTACTTTCTAAAAAAACATAGCATAACTTCTAATTAAACAAGAAAGCAAGCTGTCTGGTATTTTTCTATTATCAGTAACCAGTGTAGGTGAACGCATAGCAACATGAAGTAGTACAATAAACTATGAAGTCACAAAATGCACTGATACGGAGCACTGTGACGTCCACTTGGCGCGACGATTGGCCACAGATAAGGGTGGGTGCATTCGATACAGGGATATTTATAGGCTCACGCCGCTGCGATATGCGGATTACATGCTAAACTCACTCATCATCACTGTTTTATTAATGTCTATCTCTATTTGTATATTCTTTTTAGACTAAGCATATTTGTGTATAAACAGAAAAGTATATTTTTTAATTATTTTTTATTCCTATTCTATTCATAGAATGAGAGTTTTACCATATCAAACTCCCTCGCTATATATTGTATATATGTTCGATTCTAAACTTATTCATATATTTAAATATTACCAAGAAGTAATAAATTATAGAAGTATGAACAAGTCGTGATTAACAACTATCAACGATTGTATAAATGACTCGAAGACTTTTTCTTCGCTTGTAAAATTTCCACAAAACAAGAAATCGACCATTGTACGTTTTATCTTGCATTCATTACGAGTTTTTTATTAGAGTCCATTTCTTCTGCAATCTTAATTCCATTTTCAATAAACTCAAGACACTTAGTTATTTTTGCAATGGTCATAAGTTTGTATGGTGGTTTAGGTTCTGAATTGTGGCCATCGACATTTTGTCATATCATCAAATTTTAGCATCTCATCATGTGATTCCGAGAGCTCGTTGACATTTATTGTCATCGTTGTTTGATCGTTTTAAAATTAGCCATGTTCTGAATCTAAGTGCCATTGTTATTAAATGTTTTATAAATTCAGACAGCAAATTCTCAAAGTTAGCCCCATTTTGTCTTCTTCAATAAACATCAAAACATTCACTCATCACTCATTGCATTTAAACATTCACTCATAGATCGTTGAGGATTTTCACATTGATCACAGAACTTGTTTAGAATTAAAAGTATTCTTAATTTTCAAACTTACCATTATGTTATTTGGAGATTAATCGATACTTGGTCCAGTCTGGAATTATTTCAATCAATCTTCATGACGTTTTCATTCGTGGTAAATTTATCGTTACTCTCTGCAATTCCAACACGGTATCGTTACTTCTTTTTGTTTTTACTGCCTTGCTAATAGAAACACCTCCTTTTAATTTTCGTTACGTATTACTGGTGGGGATTTTATCATTATTACTTGTGCTTGACGCTATTGTCACCGGAAATTGTTTAACCCGTCAAGGGCCCAGGCTCTAACTCGCATATTAATGAAGAAGGCTCAATGTCATTTTGCATATATTTCGAACTGTTATCGGCCTCTCGGGACATCTGCAAAGTTTCATATGGGAACTGATATCGAAGGACTCAGGCTCTAACTCGCAAATGAATGCAGAAGGTCCCAGTGTAGATTTTGCATATATTTCGGATCATTGTCGGCCTCTCGGGCTATCTGCGAAATTTCATACGGGAACTGATATCGTAGGCCTCAGGCTCTAACTCGCAAATTAAAGCAGAAGGCCCCAGTGTAGATTTTGCATATATTTCGGACCATTGTCGGCCTCTCGAGCTATGTGCAAAACTTCATACGGGAACTGATATCGGAAGCCTCAGGCTCTAACTCGAAAATTAATGCAGAAGGCCCCAGTGTAGATTTTGCATATATTTCGGAGCATTGCCGCGCTATCTGCAAAATTTCGTACGGGAACTTATATCGAAGACCTCAGACTCTAACTCGCAAATTAATGCAGAATGCCTCAGTGTAGATTTTGCATATATTTCGGACCACTGTCGGCCTCTCAGGCCCCAGTATAGATTTTGCATATACTTTGGGACCATTATCGACTCCTCTAATTTTTTGTACGGAAGCCGATATTGGTCTCGGACCTTCTAACGATTAAAAGCCATATATTTTTGTAATTCTTACAATTTCAACTAGTAAAATTGTTGTTTCCGAATACATATGTTTACCCCCAAAGGTTTGTTTGAACATTAGTAGTTGCAATGCTGTCTCCACTATTAATAGTTGATACAGAATATGTTAGTTTTTTGATACTCGTATCTATAGTTCTTGCAATTTCGATGGTGGTCGCTTGTTTTCACTTTTAATTTCCAGATTATCATTATTACATACATCTTTAATAACAGTATCATTGGAATTTAAATCCTCATTGAGTATATTTTAATTGTACCATTTTACAAAGTTATTCCAGACATATTACTATATTTACACTTTTCCTATTTGGACACACTGTATAAAGCAATGCCTCCATTGCACATCACTGCTATATGAGCGAGATGATCAGAATTTAATTCCTCACTATACAGTTTTGTATGTATTTGATTATATTGGTAACGATGGAACTTTATACTAGTGTGAATAGCAGATGATAAACTGTTAGCGGCTAAATTAACTTTAATCATTTCTATAGTTCTAATATTCCACCAGCGTCTGCGTTGCGGTTTTGTTTTGTATTTGATATATTGTTTGTAGTTTCGACCTCAATAACACCAATAACCGCTACTGCTATTTAAGATTCAATATTCAATCTGTAGTTCTCGGAGTCATTGAAATCTCCAATTATAAAACTCATCACTGTTATTGTATTATATGTTATGATGTGTAATTGTAAGTTACAATTTCATTACTTGTTTGAATGTGAAACATCTTATATTCTATGTTATTTTTTATTTTCTATATACATAATAAATGTTTATTGTGTTGTTTTCTTTTCAATTTAAGTTTCGTTGCTCGCTTTTGTAATTATTGCATTAAAGTTTCTAGTTCCAGAGGTCACTATAAGATTGGTGTTAAACTATATTATGCTTGTTTTCATCTCTTTGACCACTTCACCATTGTCAGTTTCTGTGACTGTTTTACCTTCTCATCACGTCTGTATTATCAGGACCGAAGCGTGATCTGGAATCCTAAGGAATCACTTTCCTGTTGCTGTCCATGATACCATTCCAATTTTCAGAGGCAGATTTAAAGTATCTGATTACCTCCATTACTTGATTAGCAGCTGATGCAGCATTGTTAGGAATGATTTTTGAATAAAGTTTGACAACTTTCTTTAAATATCCTGTTTTTGCAAAATTTCCATAATTAAGGCGAGAACTTTAAAATATAAAAAATGGTTGTATTTAACAGTAGTCATAACTTTTAAAATGTTATTTATCAAACTATTAATGTTCAAGCTTTTTTTTTGTTTGCCAGTTCAAATATTGTTTTGAGAAAAGGTGATTGATATATATTAAAAAAAATACACCTTATAACTTTCAAGCAAAAAAAAAGAAATGCAAAACTATATAGATGAAACTTCCTGACAGAATTTACTAACAGAAAAAAATATCATATGCAATTTCCTAGTTTCAAAGATTTCGTTTTATAACAATGGCGTTGAATGATCTTGAAGTTGCATTGCCTTGATGTTATTATCAATTGTTATGTCTCCTTAAACAAATGTCAAAAATTATATTCTTTTTAATAGGAGTTAAGTTATACCTCAAATTATACAGATTAAACTCCATAAGCAGATTTAATATTAGAACTAAAAGTTGCTTAATGGATAATGTCGCACGGTAAATTAGTAACGGGCAAAGAATGACTGTAGTGTCATGGAAATACATGTTTGGTTATTTAAAAATTGTATTTAAATCTGGTTTAATAAATTCTTTTTAATCGTCAAAAAGTGCAGACATTATAAGAACCCCATACAAATTACTTATCAGCGTAGTCTAAAAAATGGCCACTGTTATAAATATCATGAAAAACAAATCCCAAAAATAAGTGTATCGAGTATATTGTATATTATTATACAATATACTCAATAATATAATGTATTATTGTATAATAATATAAGGTATTATTGTATAATAATATAATGTATTATTGTTCTGGTATGTATTGTATGTATTTGTTTGTAATTCTCATATTAATATTCCTCATGTTTGTCACGACAGCTTTGACAATGGCTCATCCCAAAATGAGTAAATGTATCAAACGTGTTATTCGATATTTTGATATTAAGTAATAATTTACAGTTATTTTTCAGTGTATGTATGTGTGTGTGTTTTATAATGGTGATAGTGAGTTTAATGATTACACTACATGTACTTCAAACAATAGTGTTCAAGCGCCAATATTTAATTATCTCCAAGATTTACACTTCAAATTTCTCAATAGAATAAAATGAAGTAAGTTTCATTAAGATACAACTACGTACGATAACATGTTCCATAGTGGTGTGAGCATCTCCATTTTCTAAAGCGTATTTCTCAGGACCTTTGAAGGATACGCAAAAACTTTGTTACAGTTTTTTATCCAGTAGATTACAATAATTTAGAAAAATTATAATTTCATTTGAATTTTTTGATGTTATTCATTTTGATTAAAAAATTGTAAATTTTGAAATGAAAATTTTAATTTCATGTTTTTATTTAAAACTTTGACATCGACGGTTAATTGAGAAGCATTGTAAAATAAATGAAATACGAAAACTTGTATATCCATTACAGCTAAGATAGGACTAAGGTATAAACACATGTTCACTAACTTTGACCAGCAACTTCGCATACATAAAAAGGGGAAACAATGTTGGAAACCACTTGTAAAAATATTGGATTTTAGTATTGAAAATATGTATAAACAACTTTTTATTTTATTTTATTAAATAAATTTACATTTTGTAGCTTTCCTGACTTATAATTTTAAATTTACACAATTATTTTTATGTTCTCATTACCAATGGCGTAATTTTTTTTATTTTGGCAACTAACAAAGCTGTCATTTCAGTTCATCACTGAGGTTAGCACCATTGTTAGCTTGTATGGCAGCCAAACTGAATATTTCCACTTCTTACGCAAATCATGAACTGTGTTTTCTATTGCAGAATACGAACTTAAAAGTAGTCCCGGCAGATAACACGGCCTTAACTTGAAATCTGTTCCGATACAAGCTTTTTAACTTTCTAAATTTATGTTGAAGGCCACCCTATTTGAGGATTACCGGAGAGAACAGAGTTTCCTTCTTTGAATCTTTGGGACCAATGCTTGGCTGTGTCCATAATAGAGTACAGGTTCACCCATCATGGTGCTAATTGCGTGTTGCTTTACTTGCTATTCACCCTAAACAGAATTTACAGCAATAGCATTCGAAGCTCTATTTGTGAAATTTTCATATTTTGTTTGTTCCTTATTTTTCGATACTTAGTTGCCCACTGAATCAAAAGATTGAATACTGTACTATACACACACACATATATATATATATGTATATATGTATATATATATATATATATATATATATATATATATACTAGCTTTCCACCCGCGGCTCTGCCCATGTGGTCTACACGATTTTGTCTGTTCCGTTTTCTCCCATTAAAATATAGCCTATGTCACTCAGTGATAACATAGCATTCTACCGGTGAAAGAGTTTTTAAAATCGGATGAGTAGTTTCGAAGATTACCTCCTATATATAAACTCACTCACGAATATTACCTCTTTATAATATTAGTATAAATAGCTGTGCCCCGCGGTTTTACCTGTGTAAGTCCCAAATATCAGTATAAAAAGTAGTCTATGTGGTACTCCAAACTACCTACTTACATATACAATTTATCAAATCGTAATCTATCCCTGCCAAATTTCTTTCGCATTTATAATATTCGTAGGTACAGTACACATAATATTATATGGTAACGTGATCTCCTTCAGCATAGCACTAATAGAAAAAAAAATAGAATTAACCTTGTACAAATAGAACAAAAGAATAATTTCATATAATAATATAGCAATTACAAATTTAACAGTCACATCATTGGCGGTTCTGTTGTATAGCAACAGAACCTTGTGTAAAACTATCAACATTTTTATGAAATTTATATTGGTGAAAGACGACACACGGTAATGTCTCGCTTTGCAGATGTGCCGAGTTCTTTCTTCACTATCTGCTCATGTACTGGTGATAAATGCTCCACCTTTACCTGTAGAGTCAGAAACAAAAGGTATTTTTACTTTCTTAACTTGTTAGATATCAAATATTGTGGAAGTACTTGTATAACTTGACTACGAGGGTTGCGTCTATACTCAAATACATATAAAAATTAAAACATTTAAGAGTACACGGTACTTCTAATAAACTATTCGCAAATATCAATATTAATTTTTATCATGTAGTATATTGCTTAGCATATTTTTCACAGGCTTTAAACAAAACAAATATTTTGCATCTACAGTTCATTACTTGCGTATACCTTTCTTATTATTTGCTGTTCAAATGCAGAATTTGTGTAACATTGCAACCAAATTACAGCTTTTTGCTTATTGCCTTTTTAAAATAGAGCTTGTGAGAGATCGGTCTAAAATTTTATTGTTAAACTTTTTTTCTGAATTTTGGTTCGTTTTTGTTTCCTTTATGTTATGTCTCCTGCACAGGTAAACATTTGTGTATATTTTTATGTATTTATATAATACATGTATTTACACATAAAAGTGTGTATATAAACATATTGTGTAAGTGTTTATAACACTCTGCATATGTACTTTATGTATTAATTATTATTAATATTTTTATACACATGTATGTATGTATATGTGTGTGTGTGTATATATATGTGTATATATATAAATGAATGTAAAATAGACACGAAAAAACTAAAAATAAATTAATCTCTTATGGTGAATTTCTTACATCCCTAGTAGTACATAAGAACCAGATTGAACATAATCATAAAAAAAATTACAAAAACTATTGTTACACGTCTGTATACTATATAATTACAGTTATTACTTACAGCTATAGAGTCCGTCTGTCTGGACGTGTTCATCATGTCTATCTGTCCGTATGTCACTGCATCGTAGCTATTTCAGTTCAAGAGTCATTTGGCTAAAATTTTACTGTAAACGGTATATAATAGAATTGTATGAAAATAGAAGTAAAGAAAATATATATTTTATATTTTTTAAAGTATCACCCAAACTATTTTCTGACGAACCCCATCGAGTAGGGTGACATTAACCTCTCAAGCGCACTTGCTTCTTGCAAAGTGATATGGCTACTAGCGCCACTCCATCGTAAATAGTCAAATTATCTATCTTAGAAAAGAGAATGAAATAGTAGATCAAATAGCAATACGAACGGCTATAGCATACAGTAACTTCTGCTGCTATGATTTTTTGAATATTGTGCGTAATTGATTTTGGTTTCAAACTTACTGATAAGATAATTTTTTGTTAGGATAAATGGTTTTTTTTACGTTTACATTTAATTATTGTATATACTTTTTATGGGAATTGGGTATTTGACTAAATTTTTTTTATTTCATTAATCATAATTTCAAGGTACAAGGTGATGAAATGTGAAATTTTTTTTAATAATCTTAAAAATTGATCGAGTTATAAAAGTTTAAACTTTGCCTTTAGAAAAGGATGGCAATACTGTGTTGTGAGGTCATTTTTAATATTGCACATTATATTCTGCGAGAGGAAAAGAGACCGGGGTGTACGCAACTCTATCCGTATTTTCAAATTTAGAAGCTGGCTTATTTTTCGATCAATTTTTGAATTTTTTACAAGATTGGTTTTTAATTAACTTATATTTCACAATATTCTACGAAAAATATCTAAATTTTGAATGTGTCAACTACCGTATTACAAAAATTGCATTTTACAAATACTTTTTCTTTATAAACTTTTATTTTCTTACAGAAACAAGGAAATTTTTTTCTTGTTTGCATTATTTTTAATACTAATAACTCTATAAATATGGTACAAATCATATTCAAATGCTTTGACTATGTTATATCTACATTTCTTCTCTGTCTATGCAAAAAATTTCATTACAAACTACATCAACGATTTTGGAGTTAATTATTATTTTATGGACATGGAGCGAGTACCAATGTTACGTGAAACTCACTTGCCCTCTCAAGGCGTTAAAAAGTTTATTTAAAATGCAATCAAACTAGCTAAATGTTTTTACATGGCACCTCCTTTGAAAAATATGAACCTAGTAAGTGTTTAACAGTGTCCCTCTAACTTTCTAACGCATGTCAAAAAAGCAGAAAAAAATTAGTATATAGGCAGTGAAATGTATGCTGTGAACAAATACTAAACAATATATTTACATAACGAAAAATAATATCAATATTTATAAACAATATTATTGCTTCTAATATAATAAAAGTGAAACATGTTATTTGTTAGTTTGTCTTTCTTTCACGACAATCTTGATATTATTAGCAGACCAAGACGGACTGTTACCAAAGTTTTTGTGGACCTTCAGACTGAGGCTGAAAAAATGGGCCTAATAATCAATTGCACATGAGCAGGAGGTGAAGACGACGTTTTCTTTATACCGCATGGACAAAAACTAGTAAATAATATAACAGAAAATATATAAAGCCTTAAATATTTAAAATATTAAAAAATGAGAATGTTTGTAAACAAATCAATTTTACAGTTCAGGTATTATAAACCTTTTTCTTGTATTCACATTAGTAATATATAATCTGGATTTATTTGGTATTAGTTATTTAAAAATATGATTTATTATTGGTATACACATTTACGTTGTATAATATAATGGCAAAATGCGTATAAATAATGCCAAATATTTACATTCAAATTTTCTCTAATGTATTTTTTTTTAAATAAATGTATGTAACAATTAAGAACAATTATTGGAAATATACACTCAAATAAGAACAAAAGCTCAACCATTATAAAAGAAAAACATTGCCGTGTACTATACACAAAACATATATTTTATATATTGTATTACTTTTATTTATTTCAAAATAAAATGTCATAAAGAATAGCAATGAAATTTTTTTTCCACCAATTACCTTGTTCTTGTTTCCACCAATTACCTTGTTCGCATAAACTCGCTTAAGCATCACACTAGAAAGACAGTTGAATATCATTTACGTCAAAATATAACTGATTTATTAGAACTATTTCAGTTCAACACATTACAAAGTAAATGATGTGTAAAAAATAACATATATGGATACGGACTTCTTATGCGTCGGAATATCAAACATTTTTCCAAAATGTTTTATACCCCTGAGTTTTGTGTGATTAACAGTTAGGGTTGTCCATTTTTCTTCTCTAAATTTTACAATTCATTTTTGTAAACATCTTTGTAATATTGATTCTGTAACATTATTTAGCGTGACAGTTTATTAAGTCAATATAGTGATTATAGTAAGTACATGGTTTTATAAATGCCATAGGAAAATTACATTGAATTTCGTGAATAGTCATCAACTTATTGAATTTATATTTGTGTCAACCCTATTTTATATGTCAAATTGGTTTGTTTACAAACATTCTCTTTTGAAAAGGAATGGAGTATAAGTTTGTACGGAATCCCCATAGTGAAATTTCTACTCGCAAGTTTATTTTTCTTGACTTTTATAAAAGTAATATTGGCTAAATTATAACTATAGAGATGATGCAAAATGGAATCAGTGCCATCTGATGAGAAATTAATAAACTTTTGGTTACACCGCTGTCATTTTTTCTTGTGCATCGGTATTGTAATCAATCAAAATTGTTTATAATACCTAAACATGGTTAGCATTATGCGTCATATAAAAGCATTTTAATAGTGCCTTAAAACAATACAGCATATAGTTTTTTTAAAAATGGGATCTCATATTCACTTGTATTATAATCTTTACACGCAATGATAATTACTATTTTCTATAAATACGTTTACTACATTGATATTGACAAATGCGTAGTGAAAAGTTTTTGTCATTTTCAAGGATCCCCCGTATTTTTTGCATGGTCTTTATACAATACTCTTAATAAATATACAACGCAGTTAACAATACAAAAAATATTAAGATTGCAGAATTGCACGCAATTGTATTGTAACAATAATGTAATGTGTCAAAAATTTAGAAACATGGCCAATAAGTGCTGTTGTGTATTGCATGTTACATTATTGTTTGATCCCCCAAATTAAATTCTAAACCATGCTAAATGCACAACCGTTGTGATATTACTGCAAAATGTCATCAGCGCCACCTCCTATATTTTATGTCATGTTCTTATAAACATACATAATTTTGATTTATAACATACATATGGCAATAAATCAAAATTATTTGCAATACCTCATTATGGTGTAGCAGATTATATAAAAATATTTGCATAATGCAAATATTTATTTAGTTTTATAATAGTTTTGATGCTCACAATCAATTCAGAACCTATGCAAAATGCACAGTTGCTATGATATTAATGCAAAATGCCATCAGTGCCATCTGTTATGTCATTGTTTTGCATCATGTTGCAATAACGTGCATATTGTAATAAGTCAATATTGCTTATAATAACTTAATATGGTGTAGCAGACTGTACAAAAATATTTGCATTATTGTTTGATGCCCACAATCAATTCAGAAGCCATTGGACAGTCGCTACGACATTAATGCAAAATGGACAGTCGCTACGACATTAATGCAAAATGTCATTAGCGCCATCTGTTATGTTATTATTTTGCATCATGTTCCAATAACGTGCATATTGTAATAAGTCAAAGTAGTGTTTATAATAACTTAATATGGTGTAGCAGACTGTATAAAAATATTTGCATTATTGTTTGATGCACACAGTCAATTCAGAAGGTATGCAAAATGGACAATCGCTACGATATTAATGCAAAATGTCATTGGCGCCATCTGTTATGTCATTGTTTTGCATCATGTTCTAATAACGTGCATATTATAATAAGTAAAAGTAGTGTTTATAATAACTTAATATGGTGTAGCAGACTGTATAAAAATATCTGCATTATTGTTTGATGCCCACAATCAAATCAGAAGCCATTCAAAATGGACAGTCGCTACGATATTAATGCAAAATGTCATTAGCGCCATGTATGTTATGTCATTGTTTTGCATCATGTTCCAATAACGTGCATATTGTAATGTATCAAAATTATTTATAATATCTCAATATAGTGTAGCGTATTGTATAAAAATATTTAAATAATAATAGAACTAGTACAGCGATTAGTTTTTCAAAAATCAAATTTCATATTCACTACTAACATAACCTATAAATTGGTTGTGATCGTCATGTGGTACTGCCAGTGTCTAATAGGTTACATTAGAACCTGGGGTTTACATCAGATACTAATTTATTTTTTGCTAGGCCTTATCTCAAACCTGGGGATGTCCCAATATCTCCTCTGCTTGTCGTCACTCTGCTACACTTGTGCACGGGGCCACCTACAAGAGATTTAACCTGGTCGGTTCAATCGTATGAGTGAGAGTCCACACGCTTTGGAGTGCTCTATTGCAATCTAAACGATACTGTAATACATGGAAAGCATCTGCCATGAGACGTGGCCATTGAAGATCTGAGACTGCACTAAATTTAAACAGAAACTTCTCGATGCTGAATGTTTGGAGTATGCAGTCATTAATTCGGAATTCAGACCAAGATATCCCTAGTAGTCTTCTTCTTGATTTTTGGAAGAGTGCATGTCTCTAAGGCATACAGAAATTGAGGAAACACAAGAACTCAAACAATACTGGCCTTGGATATTTTCTACATTAACTTTTTTGGAAAAATAATGTAGTAGTTTCCTCTTGCCTTCTGCATCAGACATTTTAGGGACTGGCTGGTTACCCAGATTGGCATATGGTTATACCGCCATTACTCGGTCGCCATAGCCTCATACTTTATCTAGCAGGGCACCTCGAAAACTAACATTAATTTTTATTTGAGAATTGACATCTGTCACATCAATAAATTCGCCACATTATGGATGTGACAGATGTTAATTTTTAAAGTAATAGCTTTAAGTAGTTTCTTCATTTCACTCATATGTTTTTATATTTCAATGACAAATGGCTGAAAATCATATTTTATTGATTTCTTAAAAACAAAAGTGTTGCACTGTCGTTGGTAAACAAATAACCAACGGTTCGCATTTCTATCACTTATGACATTAACATTTTTATTAGCGACTTCTATGTACCCTATCTAATGTCTCCACGTTCAAGGCTATACAGAAGTTGGAAGTCAGCTACACTGAACGCGATGCTTCACAACGGGACAGCCTAAAAACGGCAAATCTATTTCATACAAATTAATACAGTGGCAAATAAGTCTGACAATATAAAAATATACAGTGGCTATTGACATGTGAATACGCGAATAGGTATTCAGAGCTATTCGTATCATTGCAAGCTTTTGCGACTTTTCAGTGTGAAGTGGACTAATCATTTTTCTTAAATTACGACGTAGCCATTACGATACAGCACCCTACTATTTAAATACAAATATCTTAGATTTCTAATCCCTTTTTTTATATAATTACATATAAATAACACTTGTGAAATACCTGGTTAAATCTATAGTGTGAGTCAACATGTTGAAGTATAGTGGGTCCAATGTCCAAGTCTGAATCTCTCAACTCCGGTTTAATTTCTAATCTATCCCTTTGAGCTGAACTGCTCCCAGTCAAATTTACATCACCAACGATGGCTGTCGTTGATTTGTTAGGTTGCTCATCGCCTACGGCTGTGTGTAGGATGTTATGAATTATATTATTTCATTTAGAGAAATTCATATAACATACTAACTTTTGCTCTTAATTCCATCACTGTGGATTTCTGATTAAAAATGTGGGATTGCAAGTATATGCAAGTTAGGAGCGTCATGAAACAAAGTGTCAAAATCTTTCAGTGTCATGAAACTTGCAAGCCGGATATGTAAGTTTCATGACACTGAAAGACGTAAACAAGAAATTTAACCTATAGGTTATATAATCCATTGATATTTTTATAATTCTAAATATTTTTAATGAGTAAAAACACTAAGTTTCATGCTATGAGAATTACAATATTCCTTTTGATTAACCGGACCTCACAGATTTTCAATACGATGGTAAAATTGTCATGTCCATAGAGTGGGCTGTTTTACAGCAAGCGTTAGAAAACAAACCAACAAACAAAACTTTCCTTTCTATAATATTAGTATGACAAAAGGAGATTGCTGATATTTCTGTGGTAATTTAACGCATAAGCATGTAGTGACTTCATCCATAAATGGCAGCTGAAGAAGGTGATTTAAAACTACTAGGTCTTATCTCAAAAAGTTAAAGGAGGATAGCACGTCACAATATAGCACTTCATAGTAACGTGCTATCCCCAACATTGCACGTTACAATGAAGCTTAATAATGTCTCATTTTAAGCTTCATAGTGACATGCTATCCTCCACATTGCACATTACAGTGAAACTTAATGATGACTCATTTTAAGCTTCATAGTGACATGCTATCCTCCACATTGCACGTTACAATGAAGCTTAATGATATCTCATTTTATGCTTCATAGTGACATGCTCCACAATGCACATCACTGTGAAGCTTAATAACGTTTCATTTTAAGCTTTATAGTTACGTGCTATCCTCCACATTGCACGTCACTATGAAGCTATATAATGTCTCATTTTAAGCTTCATAGTGACATGCTATCCTCGATATTGGACATCACTAAGAAGCTTAATAATATCTCATAAATAACGTCAGTATTCAGTGTCAACTTTATTTAATTATTTTCTAACCAAATCTTCAATATTCAAAGTATGATCCATCCACAGTATTTTACTGCCTTAATCCATCGATCAGTAAGTTTCTCGAGTCCCTCGTAAAATCAATCCTTGGGTTTAAAAGCAAAGAAATCCCTCATGGCATTCTCAATTTCTTCCTCTTGCCATAAACCTAAAAAATATTACTCATATATTGCTCTATATGTCTGGGTTGAATGCTGCACGAGACAAAAATTTGTTACCACCAAGTTCTACAATCTTATTCTATATCACCTTCATACAGTAAGTGGCATAGTGTCATCCAGTTGTGGAGTTCGTTTTTAATTAAACCACCCAGGATATTTCTGTAATAGACTCAGCTGTTCAGAATAAATATCTACAGTGATAGCTTAACCATCTAGAACCAGATCAACGTACACTAACCTTCAAAATTCCTCCAGATTAATAATAAAACTTTCTATTTGAATCATGCTCTTCTCGCAGCAGGTTTATGTAATTCTCTTTCATACAACCATTGATTTGCCACATCCGAGTTATTAAAATAAATCCATTTTTCTTCGCACTTCACAATTTGTTTGATAAAATGACTGTCTCTTAGCAAGATGACGAGTTTACGGCTGATCTTCACTTGGCATTTTGCTTGCAGCTCATTTAATTGATACATTATTATTTGACAGTTCTGATAGTTCTTACCCAACAATTTCGAGTGGTGACATACGTTAGTTAAGCTTATGTTCAATGTTTCAGATGTATTCTACACAGAGAGGTCTCAGGCAGGGAGACTCTCTGTCTTGCATCTTATTTAACATAGCCCTTGAAAAAGTTATAAGAGACTGGGGGATTAACACCAAAAATACCATTCTGCAAAAATCTACACAATTGCTGGCCTACGCTGATGACATTGATATAGTTGGCAAACCAAAAAAGATGTTATGGAGATGTTTATTGCCCTCGAAACTGCTGCTAGAGATATTGGCTTAGCAGTAAACGAAGAAAAAACAACATTTTTGGAAGTAAGTACCTGATGTGCAGTCGCTACAAAATGGAAATTATACCTTTGAAGGAGTTACTCAGTTTAAGTATCTGGGCACACCCATTACCAGTAAAAATGAGATAAAAGTTGAAATTGGAAACCGACTTTTGATAGCAAACAAATGTTACTATGGTCTAAAAAGACAACTCAAATCAAAACTCATCTCTGTTAATACAAAAATAAATCTATATAAAACTCTCATCAGAACTATCATTTTGTATGGTAGCGAAACCTGGGCAATCAATAAAGCAGAAGAGAATAGGCTATTTATTTTTGATAGAAAGATCCTCCGATCAATTTTTGGAGCGGTAAAAGAAAATAATATCTGGAGAAGCTCATATAACAATGAAATTT
Source organism: Druceiella hillmani (assembly GCA_039881145.1). NCBI lineage: Eukaryota > Metazoa > Arthropoda > Insecta > Lepidoptera > Hepialidae > Druceiella > Druceiella hillmani. The sequence continues at coordinate 22,133,652 of JAYKKI010000019.1, read as the reverse complement.
ATACTAAATATGGGCAAGCAAACATTTTGAGAGTAATCAAGTCCTACTGAATCAAATGGTTGAGACACGTTTTTCGACGGGAAGATCTGGACCCAGTTAAAAAAGTGACAGGAAAAAAAGGCGGGAAATAGATACTTAGATAACAACTGAAAGAGATAGATGAATAGGATAGAATAAGACAAGAAGAGTACGCATGTGTGGAAACAAAAAAAAATGGCATTACTGCTATCAGCTGGTTTGTACATTATGTATGTCAAAAATAACTGTCAAAACTTTTTCGATTAATTTATCAGTTTGTGATTGAATTACTAATAATTTTGTGTATTTCGTCCATTACAAGAGTAACAACATGTGTACTTAATTTATTTATAAATCCACAATGAACCTGAACATATAGTTGTCATAATCCAACTTTTCAGCCTTGTTTAGCCGTGTTCTGCTACTGGTATACCTTTGAATTGACAATTGTCTATGTAAATTTATGTGAAGAGTTTATTAGAAATTTTGGTCAATTTGTATTGACATTTTATTAATTTTTCTGAATGTATAGTATCAAAATCTTCTTATACGATTTTAGTACAATCTGTAAAGTTACACTTAGTGTATTTTTTATCTCTCTCTCTCTCTGCTGTTTTACCACTTACTTACAAATCGAGGCTTAGATCATCAAAGAAGTTTCACTTCTGTCATATGTACTGAGATGCCCACGCTCAAATATTTTTTTTTAAATTATGCTACCTATTAATTAATATTTTCATATGAAGCATTTAGTTCCAAAATTTCACACACTTAATCTAAAACACCAGAAACTGTAAGGTTTTAATATCCATCCATCCAGACATGACAAGATTGTAAGACTTCATTTTTTCATTATGGAAATCAAAAAAATATACTTTACAGTACATTTTCCAAGCCATACACTTTGAATAGACACAATGCTTACGAATTGAATTGATACGAGTGACATATAAGGAAATTAATACCAATCCTATTTGAACATACCTGTGGATTGCTGCCCATGGAGATTGTTGACGTGAAGACGAAGGTACAACTTCGATCTCATAATTATCCCACAGACCTTGCACTGAAAATTTTTATCATCGTGCATGTAACGAGTGTGCTGCCTTAGATACCCTGGCTTAACGGATTTGCCGCAAATGTTACATGTTTCCATCAGCGCCACATTGCAACGTACTGAATGTAACGTGAGATACTGTTTGCATTTGAAATTCTTGTTACATCGATCACACTTGTACGTTTTACTTTCGTGCACGCTGGCCAGGTGTATCTGTATAGTGGACCTGACTCTGAATGTCCTATGGCAATAATCACAAATGTAGATGCGGGGCTGGAAACCTGTAAACCGTTTATAAATAATTATTAACATAAAGTTTTGCATTAACTTCTTTCTAATAAATGTTCGACACTTTATATTATGAGTCTGCCATAAATAATGACTATAATGTTTTAGTTTCGAGCCCTTCACACCAGTGATAGGAGGTGACACATACCCACAAACACCTGCGCGTGCGTGCATCTGTGCATGCGTGTATATATGTTTGCGTGTATATGAGTATGTATTACAATAAGTACATTTTTATTTTCATGTTACCAAACCAAAGTCTTGTATTAAATTATAAACCAAACATAATGAGGATCTCTAGATACCGCTTAGCACTAATTTGTCATATGCTATTTCTCGAAATATCCTGCTGTAATGCTATTTATCAGAATTTGCCAAATATGGTAGTTGACTCATTCTAAATTTTGATATTTTTCGTAGAACATTGTGAAATATAAGTTAATTAAAAACCAGTCTTGAAAAAAATTCAAAAATTGATCGAAAAATAAGCCAGTTGTAGGCTTCTAAATTTGAAGATATGGATAGGGTTGTGCATATCCCTGTCTCTTTTCCTCTCGTAGAATATAATGTGCAATATTAAAAATGACCTCACAACACAGTATTGCCGTCCTTCTCTAAAGGTTAAATTTAAACTTTTATAAGTCGGTAAATTTTTAAGATTATTAAAAAAAAATTTCACTCTCCATCAGCTTGTACCTTGAAATTATGATTAATAAAATAAAAAAAAATTAGTCAAATACCCAATTATTTAACTCAGAACACATGCAGTTTAATACCAGAGCAAATTTCACTGTTTATTGGTTATTAAATTAAAGAACATACCTTAAAAACGATATATTTAAATTAATTTTTGCTTGTCATTGTAATTTTATAAAAAAAAAGTGTTTTAAAGAATATTTCCCACAATAAACTGCTGGTTAAATTTTTTCAATTTAATTGCCATTCTAAGTGACATTAAACACTGAGTATGCAAATACAAACACGAACTTTTATAAACAAATTTCAATAAGCAAGAATCATAAAGAGAGGTTATAAAATTAATGTTTAATGACCCTTTCTTCATAGTAAAAACATTACAAATCTAATTTCTTTACGTCAATCATCACAATTATCACCAAAGCCAGCACAACATTTTCAACTGTCACAGACAGTTTATAGCACCTGAAAATGGCTTAAAAAATTTACTTGGAACATGTGGTATTAGAACGAGTTTCATCCTCTACCATTCACGTTTATACTATTTTTTCAATACTAGATAAATTGGAAAATCTCGCCTGAATAATATTCTACGGAGCAACAAACATTACTGTCATAATGAAAATGCATATTCACAATAATATACTAATAAAATAAATGGAAACAGGAAAAAACATAATAGATGTATTTATAAAATGGTAAGCTGGATATTTTTACTCTCAATTTAGCATATTTACTTTGAATAGCAGATGATAGGTGAATGACAGCACAGATTATTATTAAAACACAATGATTTTGTGAGTGTGTGGGTGTGTGATATATAGTGTGCTTGGAACAATATTAATTTATATTGTTTCATTCTGAATATAGCCATAAGCTGTGGAATGATAGCTTGCTTTCTACAAAACGATGTATGAAATAATGTAATCAATTTTAGTTTCTGATAGGTTATTTTGCTATGAGAAATTTCTTGTATTTTTACGGTTTGTGGCAGAAATGAAGTTTGTATGTTTTATTTAAAATTGCACACACTGGGAGCTTTCAGATTTACATTCGGCCCACTGATCGCATATTAAATTGCTTGAATACTGTAAACTACATTCAAGTGTTCATAAATATGTGATGTTTATATGTAAGATGTTCAAGGCAAGCTACATTATTTAGGCAAGCTACAGTTTTTAAAGCATCGTACACCACTGCTTGAGACATTTCAGCAATAGATTTAATATACACATCGAACTGTTTTTGAAGTGTTTTAGTATTAAAGATGACTGACAAAAGCATCTCCTTTAGTATTACATATCAGAAGGAAAAAAACCTAGTGTTAAGCCCAAGTGTTTATAAAAATTTTGTGTAAAATTGGATAAAGTGTTGTATAAAAATGGTATTCTTAAATAGAGAAAATTACAAAATAAGCCCATTAAAAGTTTTATGCTATCAATTAGATAAATGATGTATTTATTTATTTGTATTTGTTTGTGAAAAGTCAGATTATTTGTCGTAATAGTTTGTAAATACTATTTCGAAGGAACTCTTTCAGCCAGCAAGTTGAAACAATGTACATATAAACGTCTATGTATACAGATGTATAGAGGACAATGTGCACTTTGTTTCAACTTCATGTTACTTGCAGGTACAAAAAAGTCATCGAAAAAAGCCATACAAAAAAGTAGCAAAAAAGATGTTCATTTTGACAACAACAGAACGAATGTCAATGGCAGTTTACATTTTATTTTTAATTAATTTGGGCAATGGCTACAAATTACAAAAGCAATTGATATTGATTATTATTTGTAATCGTTTCTAAAGAAATTTTATGCACTTCATTTGTTGATATATTAAAAATATAATATGCGCGTTTATGATGATGCCTTTTGTTATTTTATTTTTTGCTCTTTCCAGATTGCCATTTGCTGTATTGTTTACTTCTTACTTTTCTAAAAAAATAAGCTTGTTTAAAAATTATATTTTATTTCTGTAATGCCAGGATCATTTTCATTAGGTTTTTTATTAAATAAAAACAAAGAGTTTCATCCTAAAGAAATAATGCTATTTCCATATTAAAAAACAACCTGTATAGTAACTTCATTCATGAACTATATCAATACCAAATTTCAAGAAAATTGTCTAACCGTTTTAAGACATGTTCAAGTAACAAACTTCAAATGCACTAGTCATGGTGTTAGTTCAGCAAGTCTGTAAATCCATGCATTCCTCCATCACCTAAACTACACAGATGCCAAATTTAGTAATGTCGTTGCTTGGTTGCAGAGTTATTAAGGAACAAACAAACAAAAAACACTTTCACGTTTATAGTATTAAGTAAGATAACTTCCACATTAAACATTAGCTGAGTTTGCAAATTGTGACAATTGCTTAAGGCTATTTCAGAAACTTTGTCTGCACCCCAATATATTAGAACAACATATAAAATAATGTTCAATATATTATATTATCATTGTCACAGATCGTAACTATCAGTAAAGAACTCTGAAGGTATTAATAAAAAAATATTTAATACGCAGCCATACACACCTGGACGATGGAGCCTAGAATGATGGTTAAATAGCGCCTGCTTGGATTTACAGGCCACTCTGCAGACGATACATTCAAATTTTTCTGCACTATGCGCGTAGCTCATGTGATTCACCAGATACTCCTTGCATTTATATTGTTTATTGCACTCAGTGCATTTGTGAGATTCCTTTCCATGTACACGCTTGTAATGTAGCTTTAAAGTGGCTTTAGTTTTGGATACCGTCAAGCACTGGTCACACTTGTAGAGCTGTGATCGCAGCGCATCTGTAACAGTTGACATATAACTCTGCAAATACACGAAGTAATATGGTGCTACAACTTAATAAATTGTCAATTTATGTTTAAGTTAATGATAGATTAAGATTTATCTCCAATACATAAATTAAATTTATTTAGTTGCCTATATGTCTCTTGAGATAGTATATGTAAGATAACTAAAACCATAATAATTCAAAATTCTAACGAAGCGGTAGCCTGAAATTTTCACGATTTCATAAATGCTTCACTGTGGCTATAACTGTGCTGTTATGGTGTGGGAGTGAGTGCCACGCCACCCATCCAGAGCGGTACACACAATTCTAAGAGTCAGTTTGCTATCGGTACGCCTATGTACCTGTGTGGAGTCTTAAGATATTATTATACCATACACTTACGAAGTATAGGAGTTAATTACGATAATAACACAATTACGTCAAAATTTACCATAGAAAATATGCATAAAGTTTTTTTCAGATAAACGTAAATTTTGGCAGTGAACCTCTTACTTATTTATTTATCTACTTTAATGTATACAACTGATACATATGGCGTACTTATTGCTACGAGAATAATCTCTTACAGCCATCCGGAACATTAGTCCAACTCTATTCAATGAGCACCCGAGAATGGAATCTGGGTCCCTGTAGTAAGCCACTCCATTAACGGTCGTATGACTTGTAATCAATCCAACATACCACGGCGATGACTTAAAGTACCTCAGTATCTTTATAAAAAAGTCTATACACTGATATACCAATTAATGTTTCTCCCACTTTATGGGTAATTGAAAGCATTAAAAAAAAATTTGAGATTTCTATATACAAAATTTCATCCATATACATAAGTCTAAAACTATAGAAACTGTGATAGACGCACAGACATGATGACATTAAATGGGTTACTTATTTCATTACGGCTCAACCCTAAAATGTATCGACTGGAACTCTGAAAAGTTCATAAGGCTGTAAACAATAAACAATCTTCATCATAAATAAATAGCAAAGCGTGAAGTAAGAAATACATTTCGGATTGTATAAGCAGAAAGAAACTAATATATAAAAGATAAAAGAATCTAATATGTATTAAAAAATTACAAGAACGAAATAGCCTAAAACATTTTCTCTTGAAAAAGAACCATTCAGGGCATCACTATATTCAGTGACAATTGAACTGTTACAAGCCATCGATGAATCAAATTCAAAAGTAACATACATTAAATACAAATGGAAACAATTCATAGGTGCTTATAAGTACATCGTGGCAGCTGGAATGACAATGCAAAATCTTGTTCTGGAAATTTAATTCGGCAAAATTTGTCCATTAGAAAGATAAATTATACCACATCGCCTAACATTTTTCCAAACAATTATCATTTTTCCTTGACCCTAGACAATTATATGGAAATAGTTTTCTTAAAAAAAAATGCATCGAAACGATATTTACCAAACTTTTCATCTCTAAAAATCCATCGTCTTAAAAAACTTAACTTAAAGGCTTGTATAATGCTGGCAAAATTTTGTGAATTATAAACATAATTGATTAAACAAATTAATCCACATCGAACTTCTCATGAACCACATTGAACTTCTCATGAAACGTAGCGAATACGTACCTGCAGACTTCTGACTGTGAACTGACCGGAAATGCCTACCGAGTCTGGTGTTATTTTTAAACAATTTCTTACAGAATTCGCACTTTGGTTGCTCTAACGGATGCAGTTTCTTATTGTGACTTGTCAAGTATTGCTCATTTACAAAATTTATTTTACATTCCGTACAGCTGTACGAAACGCTTCCGTGGAACCTTTTCATATGATTTACCAATGTAGCCCTGGAGTGACAACTCTTTCCGCAATAATCGCAAACGTAGGCAGGCGACAAAGCTGTAAAAGCAACAATAATGTTGTCATAAAAGTTTCAGGTAATTTTGTCAGACACTATGACGTCATATAGGAATCGTTTTGATTTTGTACCACATGAAATATTATGATGCTTTCTAAGACTGGCTTCCACAATACCGGAAATGGAATGAACAGAATACAGGAATAAACAGAATATCTCTTAGTTCCTAGGAGCTCAGATATATTCCATTCATTTTGTGATTACAAAACTAACAAAATTCACATCACTAGTGATATTATATAAATGATTATATGCAGTTTTTAAAAATATCCATAATACATCAATCATATTCCCTGCAGTGGACATACGGATGCCAATAGTCATTAATGTTTTACCATTTTTATTGTATTGTATATGTGGATAAAATTATACGTATATGCGGATAAATTTTTTATTGTATTGTCAATACGGATAAAATTATCTAAATAATTAAACTAAAAAGTATTTTAAGTTTCTCCTATATCGGCGTCGTGAACTCGTGTCACGCCGTTAAATCAGGCTCGGTACATCTTTGTACGTGAAGGACTAAAGGCCCCTACATTAAGTAGATAGCGGCAGTTAGTCCTCCACCATGCGTACTGTCTACGTAGGTATTTTTGGAAAAATTACTCTTCACTTTCCATGTTGTAATTATACATGTATTTTTTACGATCATCTACTATAAAACATTTATTACAATTGTTTACTAACTATATAATTATGTATGTGATATACATGTGTGTGTATGTGTATTTGTACTTCAATCCTTGACAGGTCAATAAACATAGAACTTTTTTTATATTTAAAAATGTTTATAAGTTATTAACATGGAAATGCATCAACCTTTATCTTTTATTTCCATAAACGTAAGAAATGTGGCAATATTGCATAAAAACCCTCGATCAAAAAGCAATCGATGTTGAATTTGACTTTACTAACTATCCCTTTCAATTGCATACTTTTACAAAACAAGGTTAAAAAAAGAAAAAGATAACACAATTCAATTTCAAGATCAATTTTATTCCAACGTCAAGGTTGTTTACAATTCGTAAATAAAAATTATTACCATTTAAAACCTTTAACGTCCATAATTTGCCAAAATACCTAAGGTTATAAAATATACTATCGTCGATCTTTAAAATAAACTTATTTAAAAAACTATTAATACAATTTATTATTTGCTTCTTAGTAATAATATTACTATAATTTTAACTACGACTTCAAAATCAATCCACACGGTTTATTTAGTATTTATAGCAACATTCACAAATGTCATGTATACCGATCAGATCATTTGAATCTTTTTGAAGGATGTTTATTTTTTATTATTAAATTTTTGTATTATATTCTCGAGTGAGTGGAATTAGTGAATATGTTGTTTTTAGTGCGAGCGAACATTTGGACATGATTTTAGTGTATGCCGAGTGCAATTCTGGCAATTATAATAAGTGCAAAAATACATTCATAAACAAAATAATTTGTATTTTAATCATTGTATACATATGCACAAATTAATTTACAAATAAGGATGTCACAAAATATTGTACACCAGTGTACTTAGTAAATGAATAAATAAAGGAAGCAAATGTTTTTTTAATTATATTGTGTTAATTTATTAGTTATACATCACCACTGTAATATTTAAGTGAAGTATGCAGAGTTAATTAAGAACGAAATCTACGCGTTGTTTTCTAGTTTTTTTCCAATAGATAAATGGCAATTCACGTTGACGTATGACAATTTACAATACGTTGTTAAGTATACGTTATTATTGTGCTATTTACAGTGTGCTAAATTTACACATAGTTATAATTTCATACAAAATATCATGAATATTACTTTAATTATTTTATAAACTAGACGACTAATTTAAAAAAATACACAATATACATAATATTGTTATATACAAATTCATATATATATATATATATATATATATATATATATATATATATAAGTGAATTTCCTATGGGAGGAACTAACGAATTCCATATATTAGTGGTGAAAACAGCCCTGTTTTCACCAGCATGTTTGCAGAAAGGAAGGTACATGAAAGGACAACAACATTTAGGAATAAGAAGCATGAGTAGGCTTTCGGAACGTAATTCAGGGTAGATAATTTCATAAATTAAATAATGTTTTGTTTAACTTATTAACTACTAAGCATAACGAATCTGGTACATTTTTATACCAGCTTGATTTTCATTGCAGCATTAAAGCTTTTAATCCAACGACATTAAAATCACAAAAAGTCACACAAATTAGCCACATTGTAACAACAATTTGGTCAGCATGTTCATAATTGTACATATGATCCACAAACCAATGACATAAAAAACGGCCAGTAATTTCAAAGATGAAGCACTTTTGTAGCTTTTGTTTTGTCACATGATTGTTGCACGTGCGAGTGGCCACCTGGGTCAATTTCGTATATGATATCCACAAAAACTTGTGACTGTCGTCGAAACCGACTTCAGTCTGTCACACTTGTGTGTGACGCACTTCCATATTAATTTTCTACTCTTCCCAGACGACAACTTTTCTATGGTTTTAAGGTCCATGGAGTCATACATGTGAGTTAAGTCCACGACTTGAGACATGTCGAATATTAATAATACCACGCATTATGCAGTGACATAAAATGTTGTGTGCGCGTGCGTATACAGAAATAAATAATAATGTTATTTACAGATTAGATACAATGCACTTTAAGTTTAATGCAAGAGACAATATTAACTCACTTCTTCGCAAGCTTTTGGTGACCTTTTTCCTTAGCCGATTTGTCTGCTTTAAGCCACTGGTGTAATTGTTAACAGTACTTGCTTGTTTGGCATCATTCATATCCAACTAGAAGTAAATAATACCACAAATAGTATTGATTCAATGTTATCATTTGGGGACACTTAATTAAAAACCAGTGAGGAAAAAATGTTTTAATAATGTAAGATAGATTTGATCTGTATTAATTTAATTTATACAGATGAGACGATTGACATTTTGACCGGCCATCCGATAACAATACTACAGTAAGACAAATACAATTATGTCATCAATTGAGCTAATGAGTGATTATGATTCTCTTTCAAAAGGATTTAAGGGAAAAATATGAAAATTGGTCAAAAAATCTTGATAATTATAAATTTTTATAATACATTTATAATAAATTTGACAAGTGACTTCCTTTTATATAATTTATATATTACATAATTAATATATTAATTTATATATATTTTAAATATTGTTAGACACTATCAGGTTGTTCTTACGAAATAGATATATTTTTTACATTACTTGTGGTTTCCATTAAATAAGTATGTGTAAAAAGGAGATAACAATGTGTTTTACAGAGAGACAATAGTGTTTTGTAGTCATATATATCTCTTGAAATTGGTGACGCAAGTTAACTGAACGATATGTAATTGAAAGTTCTAATGACACATTGGCCCCTAGAACTTTTTAGATACTTCGATCTTGACAAATGAAATCCATAGTTGAAAAATTAAGGGCCACGTTGTATACAACTTAATAATTCGGAAACAGAGCTTCAAAATGAAAAAAGATAATTGAAACCTTTGTAGCTACACTCGTCTAACCTATCAAACACCGACAGCCACATATTATTAAAGTGCAGAAGACAATTTCAAATACCTAACAGAATGTAAGACAAATCTCAAAAAATAGAAATTGAGGACAAAGTTGGCACGCAATTAAGAAGGGCTGTAGCCACACACATCACAATGCTTCAGTTCGAGCGTAATGGAGCCATCGCTCAGTGCATGCTTCACAAGTAGTGGAGCCATCACTCTAAATGCTTCAGCGGTCGGCTCCGGAAAGGAAAGGAGCAAGTCAGCAAGACCTTTTTATTCAACCTTCGGTGCGGGGCACAGAGCTTTTGCAGTGTATGCTGTCTTGCTCAGTAATTGTGCGTATTTTTCGCAGTACACTGCCTCGAGTTTCATGTGTTTGGCATCTTTGTTTAATGAATGTATGAAACAACATGTCACAATTCGAAAAATTCATTCAGTATTCGTTACATGCCCTTCTATTATATTACATCATATTGCACATCTAACTTTAATAAAAGTACTTGTCTTTATACTCACTTCACCTTCATTTCATCTTACAAAACCTATCCAATAATACCACGTTGGACAGCGTACACAAAAAGAAAAATTTGATCCAAATTCTACATGTAATAAAATATTGAAACATTAAAACTTACATTGTTTATTAAGATCTCCATAGAACCATTTTAATTGGGGCCTGCGTGTGAAACATCTACATGCAAAATTTCATACATATAGCTCTAAAAGCATAGATGTTGAGGCTGTAACCGACAGACATAGAGCACAACAAAATTATAAAAGTCCTTGTTTCACAATAAGACCCCAAAAAATGCCTATTAGGAAATTGTTGGCTATACAGCAAACTTAAAAATCAATTTTTTTTTATTATTTCCATGTTTAAGAACTTTTTGACTAATCCTCGTAAAATAACAGATACATGATAACATGTTAAGTCAAACAACATCAACGTGTGTGAAAAATGAGTTCAAAATATTTCACTGAAGTTAACATACAGAATTTCTTTGAATTTTATGAATTTCATAGTACCTGATTGGTTCCATGTGGGTCTGGACGTTGGTGTGTGGCAAGGCTATCTTCAGGCTCCATCTTAATATTAAGCCCATTATTCATATCTGCATCACGAGCAACTATATTTGTAGATGTATGTTGAAAACGCTGCTGCACATTGACATCTGCGTCGAATGTGAAACAAGAACTACACATATTATAGTACAAAGTGTAATACGTTCAGAATATTGTTTAATGCAACCAAATTTAAAATATATCGAATGTGAAACAAGTACTACACATATTTATAGTATACAGTTTAATACGTTCACAATATTGTTTAACGCAATCAAATTTAGAATATATCGAATGTGAAATAAGTACTACACATATTATAGTACACTGTTTAATACGTTCACAATATTGTTTAATGCAATCAAATTTAGAATATATCGAATGTGAAACAAATACTACACATATTATCCTGCACAGTTTAATACATTCACAATATTTTTTAATGCAATCAAATTTAGAATATATTGAATGTGAAACAAGTACTACACATATTATAGTACACAGTTTAATACGTTCACAATATTGTTTAAGGCAATCAAATTTAGAATATATTGAATGTGAAACAAGTACTACACCTATTATAGTACACAGTTTAATACGTTCACAATGTTGTTTAATGCAATAAAATTTAGAATATATTGAATGTGAAACAAGTACTACACATATTATAGTACACTGTTTAATACGTTCACAATATTGTTTAATGCAATCAAATTTAGAATATATCGAATGTGAAACAAATACTACACATATTATCCTGCACAGTTTAATACATTCACAATATTTTTTAATGCAATCAAATTTAGAATATATTGAATGTGAAACAAGTACTATACATATTATAGTACACAGTTTAATACGTTCACAATGTTGTTTAATGCAATCAAATTTAGAATATATTGAATGTGAAACAACTACTACACATATTATAGTACACAGTTCAATATGTTCACAATATTGTTTAGCGCAATCAAATTTAGAATACTCTAGTACCCTAGCTTAATATATCTGAATATTTATCAATAAACTTTCAAGGATTTTGTAAATTGAGAAGAAATTTTACACAAGCGACATTTAAAAAATAATGCATAAATTGGCAACACTGGAAATCTAAGTGAAAATTTGCATTATTTACAGTTTAATACTTGAGCAGAAGGACATGGTTTATGTTCCTCTTGTAGTTTCTGCCACTTTTTATTATATGAATGATAAAAATGACGTCTGAAGGTCCCTTGATTGCAACGACAATTGAAGATTAAAAATCTTACATTGAAATAGCAACTTTATGTAGCAAAAACCACACAGAAATTCACTTTAGTTTGAATGAGGTTTGTGGCAAGCAGATAATAGATCATAGCTAAGTTTCGCGATTGCGTTATTTATTTTCGTGACCCCACAGCCAGATAGGGAGAGAACATTGATGAACAAAACAAAGGTGAAACTTAAGTTGAACTTACATGATAGAGATTGTCGAACAGTGTGTCGAGAAACAAAGTTTTCTATCGAAATTTTAATACCTATATTTCACTATTGAAGAAAGCAAAATGCAGAAAAGAAAAATTTTAATCCTGCTTGACTACTGAACAGAAGAAGAAATGCCTGAATATTGCTATTCAAATCGCTCCGCAGGAGACATTATTATTCCCAATTATTGCTATTGATGAAAGATGGGTTTGAGACTTTGAATTGGAGATGAATTCATATTCAAACGAGTAGAAAAATCGATCCCTCCCGCAAACCAAAAAATCACCCAAAAAATCACAACAGTCGAACAGACAATGATCTTCACCTATGATTACTATGATATCATCAAGATAGACTGAAACCCATATAGAACAAATATGACAGAAGCATAATATCTTAGTGTTTAGCTAAAGTCTTATGACTTTGCAGAACAAAACGATGCAGAAAAATCTTTATCGCTACTTTTAAGTTACTTATTTTGCACGATAATGCACACCCTCACATTGAAAATGTTGTGACTGATTTACTGCATCTGTACGAGTGGTGGCATCACCTCGTGCATCATACAGCCCAGACATAATTCCACTGGACTAGGATTCATAAGATTTCAACAAGTAAATAGGGTTTATTGTTTTTAAAAACATCCTTCGTAACTCGAAGAAGAACTACAAATCTCCACTACATGACTGGTTACTTTATAATTAATGTTACAGTAACTATTTCGCATTTTCTTCGTGGTATTTATTTTAATTAAGGGGTTATTTCAGATATGAAATATTCTCTACTCGTATTGTAATGGTGTTTCATTAAATCTATTGACACAGTTACTCTAATAACACTCAAAAGTACTTTGAAGTCTCCGGATTGTAACAGCATTGAATTATGTTTATGCTAAAGAGGTTAGTAGATCTAACTCCAAGACAAAGAACCAAAGGTGGACAAAGATCTTTATGGCCAATAATTACTTTTAAATTTTTTTCGCCTGTATTATGTGATTTTTAAACTTGAAAAATAGGCGAGTGTGTGTCGGAAACACATGAAGAAATGTTCCGTAGCTATGAATATCCCTTGAAATTGTGAATGCAAGTTAACCAAACTAATTTTAATTGACATTTCTCATGTATAGAACTTTTTACTTTTTTTCCAAAGTATGTTTAAAGAATTAGAGGCTGGACACAATTTGCACATGGGTGAGGCTTAATAATTTGAATATTTCACAATATTTCTCAAAATGAAAAATTATAAACTAAACCTCAAATTAATTTTAAAAGAACTGTTCAATGACATCACAAACCTCATTTGATAGGGTTCCTAAAAAAATCTTCACCTCATTTTACATTTTGGGGATGTACATTAAAATACTTCGTTAACAAATTAATCGAGATTCCACTTGCCTAAAACTGCTAAAACTTTATACACATAACGGATGGACAAACAGACAGAAGCGGCGAAGTCATCAGAGAACCCAATTTTTACTAAAAAGCCATAAAAACGGTGTTAAGAATATTAAGGATATAATTATTTCCATAATTAAAAAGCAGTCATAATTCGAAACTAATCCACAGAATATTATGGACAGTCGGCATACAGAAAAATATGCCAAATAAAGTAAAAGATAAACTTTGGAAAAGTAGAATTAAATCTGGGGACTTAAAAAATCTATACACGCCTATAATTCACTGATACAGAATTGTTTTATAAGTAAAAGGCAGTACCAAAAATACTTTTTATGCATTGTTTATTGCTGAAATATTATGTAAAAATTATATAATACTATACTCAAGTACTAAAAACATTTATTTTAAAGTCACAACATTGGTGCAATTTTATGAATGACATATAAATGTTATAAATTAATTTAAATCATTTAAATATTGATAATTGTAATTACCCATTTGCATTGCGAGATACCAATTTTAATTTATACCAAAATGCGACAGAGAAGATCTCACCTTGCCAGCTATGCTCCAGAAGTTCACATTTTGTCGGCAGTTCAGGTTCAATCTTCACAATGTCAACTGAATAAGGTTCTTCTTTGATGTGGTTCAGATCAATCTGAATAAAATAATACATTTTAAATATAGAATTAACTTACGCTCCAGCTGTTCTACGTTGTCTTACATCCTGAGTCAACTAAAGATGAGAACTTGCATACTAAACTGAAACTAAATCTCAACAAAGCACTAGTGTCATCTAACAAATCAACGGCGAGGAAATTTATGAGACTGATGTATAAAGGGGAATAAGTCGGCCTAAGAATTTTAAATCTATAGAAATTAAACAAAAGTATCATATAAAAATAAAAGATTTTTTAAAATAAAATTGAGCATAAACAAGCAGTGTCACGGCTCGTCAATAAACGAAACAAATGGAGTACAGTAATGTTAGTTTACGCAAGCGTCTGTGATAGGGTTAGTAGCGAAACAAAAGATAAAGCCATTCCACAGACTAAATAAATTTTCAAAATTGGCTAAATATTTATATTCACAGATTTTTCTCTTATAACTAAAAATTGGAGATGGTCCATGATGAGACATCTATGTTCAAAATAATTTATATTATATTTCATTGCTTTTTCATTAATCGTTATTTAAAAGACGTTGTGCTTATTTTCTAATGTTTTAACGTAATATATTTTTGTACGTTTTTTTAATTTTAACAAGCTGGACAAATGAACCCTATCATAAGCTTTTATATCAGTGCGGCTGTTTCAAAAAGGTATTACTCTACAGGAAAACCTGTCAAGTACGAGTAGAACTCATTTTACAAGAGTTCCATACTCATTTAGGCATTATGTAAACATTTAAGTATACATTATATTTCTATTAAACTATGTACAAATATTAATTTTTCACTATGTAAATATGTTGCCTGCTATATCTTTCACAGGCTTAAAAACATAGTGTGTTTTTAAATAGCATTATATCTCACTGAGTAAATATATAAATATATTGCATAGTATATCTTTCACAGGCTTAAAAACAGTCTGTTTTTAAATAGATTATATCTCACCAAGTAAATTTATAAATATATTGCCTAGTATATCTTTCACAGGCTTAAAAACATAGTCTGTTTTTAAATAGCATTATATCTCACCGAGTAAATATTTAAATATATTGCCTAGTATATTTTTCACAGGCTTAAAAACATAGTCTGTTTTTAAATAGATTATATCTCACCGAGTAAATTTATAAATATATTGCCTAGTTTATCTTTCACAGGCTTAAAAACATAGTCTGTTTTTAAATAGATTATATCTCACCGAGTAAATTTATAAATATATTGCCTAGTATATCTTTCACAGGCTTAAAAACATAGTCTGTTTTTAAATAGCTTATATCTCACCGAGTAAATTTATAAATATATTGCCTAGTATATCTTTCACAGGCTTAAAAACATAGTCTGTTTTTAAATAGATTATATCTCACCGAGTCAATTCATAAATATATTGCCTAGTATATCTTTCACAGGTTTAAAAACATAGTCTGTTTTTAAATAGATTATATCTCACCGAGTAAATTTATAAATATATTGCCTAGTATATCTTTCACAGGCTTAAAAACAGTCTGTTTTTAAATAGATTATATCTCACCAAGTAAATTTATAAATATATTGCCTAGTATATCTTTCACAGGCTTAAAAACATAGTCTGTTTTTAAATAGCATTATATCTCACCGAGTAAATATTTAAATATATTGCCTAGTATATCTTTCACAGGTTTAAAAACATAGTCTGTTTTTAAATAGCATTATATCTCACCGAGTAAATATTTAAATATATTGCCTAGTATATCTTTCACAGGCTTAAAAACATAGTCTGTTTTTAAATAGCATTATATCTCACCGAGTAAATATTTAAATATATTGCCTAGTATATTTTTCACAGGCTTAAAAACATAGTCTGTTTTTAAATAGATTATATCTCACCGAGTAAATTTATAAATATATTGCCTAGTTTATCTTTCACAGGCTTAAAAACATAGTCTGTTTTTAAATAGATTATATCTCACCGTGTAAATTTATAAATATATTGCCTAGTATATCTTTCACAGGCTTAAAAACAGTCTGTTTTTAAATAGATTATATCTCACCAAGTAAATTTATAAATATATTGCCTAGTATATCTTTCACAGGCTTAAAAACAGTCTGTTTTTAAATAGATTATATCTCACCAAGTAAATTTATAAATATATTACCTAGTATATCTTTCACAGGTTTAAAAACATAGTCTGTTTTTAAATAGGTTATATCTCACCGAGTAAATTTATAAATATATTGCCTAGTATATCTTTCACAGGCTTAAAAACATAGTCTGTGTTTAAATAGCATTATATCTCACCGAGTAAATATTTAAATATATTGCCTAGTATATCTTTCACTGGCTTAAAAACATAGTCTGTTTTTAAATAGCATTATATCTCACCGAGTAAATATTTAAATATATTGCCTAGTATATTTTTAACAGGCTTAAAAACATAGTCTGTTTTTAAATAGATTATATCTCACCGAGTAAATTTATAAATATATTGCCTAGTATATCTTTCACAGGCTTAAAAACATAGTCTGTTTTTAAATAGATTATAACTCACCGAGTCAATTCATAAATATATTGCCTAGTATATCTTTCACAGGTTTAAAAACATAGTCTGTTTTTAAATAGATTATATCTCACCGAGTAAATTTATAAATATATTGCCTAGTATATCTTCCACAGGCTTAAAAACAGTCTGTTTTTAAATAGATTATATCTCACCGCGTAAATTTATAAATATATTGCCTAGTATATCTTTCACAGGCTTAAAAACAGTCTGTTTTTAAATAGATTATATCTCACCAAGTAAATTTATAAATATATTGCCTAGTACATCTTTCACAGGCTTAAAAACAGTCTGTTTTTAAATAGATTATATCTCACCAAGTAAATTTATAAATATATTGCCTAGTATATCTTTCACAGGTTTAAAAACATAGTCTGTTTTTAAATAGGTTATATCTCACCGAGTAAATTTATAAATATATTGCCTAGTATATCTTTCACAGGCTTAAAAACATAGTCTGTTTTTAAATAGCATTATATCTCACCGAGTAAATATTTAAATATATTGCCTATTATATCTTTCACAGGCTTAAAAACATAGTCTGTTTTTAAATAGCATTATATCTCACCGAGTAAATATTTAAATATATTGCCTAGTATATCTTTCACAGGCTTAAAAATATAGTCTGTTTTTAAATAGATTATATCTCACCAAGAAAATATTTAAATATATTGCCTAGTATATCTTTCACAGGCTTAAAAACATAGTCTGTTTTTAAATAGCATTATATCTCACCGAGTAGATATTTAAATACATTGCCTAGTAAATCTTTCGTAGACATAATATTTACACATTTTAAAACATAAAATTAGTTTTGCAGTTGATTTAAGTCACCTATATGGAGTTTCTATGAACGTTTTTCAGACACAAACAACTTTTATATAACTGGGTTGACTATTACTCGTAAACTAGAAGAACCTGTTTAGCTATGATAATTTTCTGATTAATTTAATTACTTATACTAACTATTGTGAATACATTTAGGTATTCAAAATAGCAGTCCAGCTAGATGGGGACACACAACGCTAACAAAAATGACCATTTTAAAGTTTAATACTTCCTACATGGATCCCTGTACCAAAAAAGTTAAATAACATACCCGCAATATTTTTAAATCACCTAATCAACAATACCCTACAAAATGGAGTATGCGGGGAAAAAATCATTTCTACTCTTAAAAACCAATTTCTACCTTAAAAACTTTTTTGAAAATTATAATTGATAATAATTGATTTTATTTCACAGCAAGCACTAATAGTCTGCGAGTAAAACAGTTGTGACATACAGACAGACAGATAAAACTATAAGGCAAAACTATAAGAGTTTCCATATGAATGAAGAAAGTATAAAGGTTCATAGTTTGGCTATAGAACCATAAGAAGTAGACCATTATTTTGAGACAATTTCTCCACAATCTTGTTTCAATATAAGACGGACGAACGTCAAGTAACTGACAAAGTATTGAAAACACAATCCTAGTTCACACAATCATTTTGGACGATTGGCATTTTTTAATATTAGGTATTAAATAGCACTTATATTCAATTTATTATTTTCAATTTCAGATAAATTTTATATAATATACATGTATGTTCTGGCAATAATTTTAGGATAATATTTAATTCATTTTGTACAATAATCTTAAAATAATATTTTTTCACATTTTTTCTGTTCTTAATTTTACAATTAATTTCTAATCTAATAGTAATTAAAAATTTCAATTGGTTTTTATATTTCACCTGGATTAATATTTATGAGCAAATGGTAAATTTTAACCTTGAACTAGTGACATGCCATCAATTTTAAGTCGCCTTGCCAATAACAAACTTTTTCTCAGAAATGGATAGGTGGATGTTAACACGCATCTCAGTAGCTGCCTGTGAAGCGACTGGTGTACAGATCAGGCGTTGAAAGTTCATATTTTAAAAAATATGTGGTATTCAATGTCCTTTTGACATCACCTCGCCAATATAGTGTGTGATATTATATAAGCTAAATTTGTTTATTCTCGCTCAAAATGAACCCAAACAATTCAGATTTTGGGCGTTTTGCTTTTGAAGAATTAGGAAATGCTAATAATGATATTAATTATATAGAAGATTGCCAATTGGATCAAAATGTCTGCATACAGTCAGATCACGATACCACGACTGACAGTGACTGTGATTCTGATGACGAGCCCTTATTCAAGATGTCAACAGGCCATATTATTTAAGAAAAAAAAAATCAGAAACAGGCAGCAGCAAGTCAAGTGGTATAAAGAACCTTACCGGACCAGTGTTAGAGCTTCGGGTCATAATATTATTAGGTTTCAAAATTGCAATTACTCCTGTATTGGAAGAACGAAACGGTGGCCACTTGTTCTATTTTACCAATTGACATTTACGCTGTCAATTCTTATGTCCCAAAATCCTGAAGTGGTGAGAAAGATTGACAGATATACATTTTTGGGTACAGTAGCCGATGAGTTTTGTAAACCTCATATGTTGTGCCGCTATTATAATCAAAGAATTTCTCGAGATGTTCACACTTCTATCAAACTAATTTTGAAGACAGAATATGCAGAACCTGAACTTTCGAGATCTCTGAAGCTTAGAAATCGAGGGACGTGCACAATATGTCCACCAGAGAAAAAAACATCACACTTGCGAGTGTATAAAACCTGTATGCCTAGATTGTCTCGATAAAATTCATATGTCGTGTTCCCTATAATAAATCTTTATTTTTTTCAATGAAAACATCAAACTTAAAATTTTTTTTAGTTAATTACTTAATTTATAACAAGAAACGACATTAGTTTCATTGATTTTTGGCTCCAAAAATGAATAAAAACTATTGTTCTCAAGTCATAAAAATATAAACAAAAAAACTGTACACAATTAAATGAAACTACGTGATGTAGTATTATTTCTACTTTCTTTAATTTCTTTACCACAACCTAGGTTTCGTTGTATTACAACCTCTTCAGGTGGGATATTAGCAAAGATCTCTTCATCTTTGCTAATATCCCACCTGAAGGTGTTGTAATACAACGAAACCTAGGTCGTGGTAAACAAATTAAAGAAAGTGGAAATAATACTACATCACGTAGTTTCATTTAATTGTGAATAATGAATTTCTACAAAAGTAACGCCACATATATTCAATATTTAAAAAAACTGTACTTAATTATGTAATTAAAATTTTCTTTTTTTTAAATATACATTAGCTGGTTTATTTATAAGACAAAATAATAAAGCTATAAATAGCATAGTCTATTTCACGTCTACTAGAAAATATGCATCAAAAATAACTAATTTTCAAAACGACATCAATCTCCAATTTTGAGACAAAATCTGCCTCACCACTTTAAGGTTAATGTCCTTGTAAAAATGTTTATTTTCATGTGTTTTTTCATTTGTCTCGCTTTCACACCTTATTTACTCATCTAATCTCTGGGAAATTATGTATACATGCGGACAGTGGTGTACCTAAGGCTTGCCCATATACTTTTAAAGGGGAAAGAGACGTGAAGAACTTAAGCCAGGTTGTACAGCGATAGTGGGGAGAGAGATACGAGTGCACATTGGGCAACAGCCAATTAATACGTTTACTGCCAATTACGAGTTATCTCATAGTTGGTGTTATTGCTTAGGATCCCAACTACAATTTAGAACGCTAATGAGATCTCTTGATAAATTACACCACCATCTTTTTTATTTCTTGTGTGAGTGAAGTCACATGTCGAAGGATATATTTGTAATAAATTAAATACAAATACAGATAATTATGAATAAAGTTCTAACACTTATATAATACACAATTAAATGAAACTACGTGATGTAGTATTATTTCTACTTTCTTTAAGTTCTTTAACACGACCTAGGTTTCATTGTATTACAACATCTTCAGGTGGGCTATTAGTAAAGATTCTTCTGCATCTAGCAGATCTTTTTCTATCGGAATCTTTGCTAATAGCCCACCTGAAGATGTAATACAACGAAAGCTAGATTGTGGTAAAGAACTTAAAGAAAGTAGAAATAATACTACATCACGTAGTTTCATTTAATTGTGAATAATGGATTTCTACAAAATGAACGCCAAATATATTCAACACTTATATAATAACTTTCATATATGGTATTATATATGGTACTATTTATGTGTCCAACTTGTAAAGAATAGCTGGAAGAAGAGCGCATTTGACTAATTTTTTTTATTTAAAAAATAATAATTACAATACACAAGCTGACGAGAAGTGAAATATTTTTTGACATATCTTGAAAATGACCAAATTATAAAGGTTTCAACTAGATTTTTCAACGACAACAGCAATAGTTAATTGCGATGTAATTTTTAGTAAAGCTCATTGTATTCTAACGAGAGCGAATGGGACAGGAATATATACCCGCTCTATCCCTAGCATTAAATTTAAAAATTCATAACTGCTATTTTCTAAGCATTAACGTTAATAATTTTTTCAATTTTAGTTTTTAATTATTAACTCATATTCTAATGACATTTTACTATGTAAAGCAATTGAAGAATAGTCAACTATGCTATTTTGTTATACAAACTTCTTAACTTTATAATAATTCCTTGAATATAGCTATCATACAATATGCTATTTTTATCAATTATTCTTAAGTCATAAATATACTTTAGCGATAATGAAAATGTCAATTTTAATTTTTGTTAACAGCGTGATTGCCGATCTGTCATAGGTGAGGTGGTGCCGGAAGCCACTCGCTTCGCTGCCCATTTTAATTTCACTAATCAACAACAGTAAGCATTAAAATATGTAACAATTGCATAAACAACCTTTTAACAATGATGACAGCGGCGATTAATAGAATTTATGGGGTTACTATGGCGGCGCGGAGTATGATTAGCCTCTTGCCCCAACCCCGTATCCCGCCCAAAGTTGTGATCGACACAAGATTTTAAATGTAATAATACACATAGAAATAAAAATATTTGACATAAATAATTTACAATTTTCACAACAAAAATAATTTAAAATTTATTCAAAGTCTCTTTACTATCCACAAATGGCTATCAAAAGTAAAATTTCGAATGACTTTCTATGCAATTTTTGTAACTTATTTTACTTGGTCACAATTTTATGGTTTTTATTAGGCTTCCATGGCTACGTGAACAAAAATGTACCCTCATAATTTCCACAAATTTAAATCAAATTGTAATCAAATTTGTCATATTTGCATATTTAGCAATTAGTGACGCAAGAAGTATAAAATATTTTGAAAAATAATAACAAATAATCATCTTTGCTAGAAACAAAATTTGTTAGGAAAATATTTTATTCAGTTTTTTAATAAAATTAACAATGAGCGGTGTTTGTAACTACCCAAAAGTACAAACTTAGTACAGGTTTTTCTTTCAATTAAACAAAGGCATATAGTGAAAATTCACTTTCCCTAAAGTTGCACTTGTTGCATTTTTAAACAAATCCCTTATACATAAATAAAAAAAAAACGAGTGTGCTTTAGACCACACGACTGAAGTAAAACTTTAAATTCACAAAATATGAACTTTAAAATGAATTTACAATTTTATTCACTTTAAACGTAGAATATTTAATGTATTGAACAAAATAATAATTTATAAAATTGATCAAGAACGAAATGAAATTACAAAATAATCAAAAAATCACCGTTCATTAACGCTAGCAAACTCGCATATATATATCACGCACTGGCTATGAGAGGAAGAGAGAAAGAAAATGAGCGAGCGCACTTGTCTCTCTTGCTCCTACAGTGTGATATAGACAATAGGCTTGCACTGTGTCTTAGATATACGAAACATAAGTGGCTATGAGAGAAAGAGAGAAAGAAAATGTGTGCTCGCACCTCTCTCTCTTGTCGCTACAGTAATATACGAAACGTAACTCTCTCTGTCTTCACAACTTATATCTCCCTCTCAACTTCCGTTCGCCTTGCCCAATCACACTTTTCGTACCGCTCTCGTCACGCATTCACCAGCTTACTCCCCAAGTCAAGCGTGCATAAAGAAGTTTTACTTCAAAAAGTGTTAAAGTCATTTACGCACTCACTTCAATGTCAATGTAAGTTGCAGATTGCGCAAACTCCTTCATTTCTGTCTTTATAGTGATCTCATTGTGTGATGACTCCTTGGAACATTTTCCATTTACTTCTTCCATCGTTACAACTGTAATAAAAATAGCAAACAGAATCACAAAACTATTTTGATGTTTAGCACCCATAAATACTAAGTATCAATGGAGGGAGAGAATAGACATAGCATTCAATTCAGTCTTTTTGTTTAAAATCTTATTTCCTCTTATTTAACGAGCGGCTTATCCCAAACAAATGATTTAAACTAAACTGGCTCACAATTGGTTTGATGGAAAGCAATTAAACGAATTATAAAAATAATTGAAATAGATGATGAAAGATTTAATTGACGTCTCTAAAATTCCGTTACCCTTGCATCTTTTTATAAGATTACACTCTTGTTGATAAGATAAATAAGAACGACTTAATTGTTAGGATGTTACTACAAAAAAAATTAAAACAAAAACGTAAAAATCTCATTATGGACAATATAATATTTTTAAATTCAATGTCCAATTCCGTAAAACAACTTACAATAATCAAGGAATTGTTTGAGCAAAGATTTCGTTACATTTTACATTTTTCAAAACTTTTTTAATAAATAATGAACCATTTATTGTTTTTGTCATTTGACATCTGTCAACTGACACTGACAGTCCCTTTTTATTTTTAATCACATTTGTTATTCATGACCACCGACCAGCATTACATTTATTTTACCTTTCAAAGGGATTTAGAGTTTTTTCAAGTTTCCTGTGTTTCAAATAGTTAATATATTTTTAATTTTCCTTTTCTGTGGAAAAAATGCAACAGGTTCATATTGAGCTGACTTCACAATTATCTAATAATTAATTACTTATTTCTTAAAAAAAATCATGCTCAACTTATAAAATAATCCAAAGTTTAGGACTATTTCTATTCTTTTTTTGGTATATATATGTGTACCGAAAAAAAAAATAGTTTCATTAGTAATTTAAATTAATTCACATTTGTTATCAGTAAAATGTTCTGGATTGGAATACCTAGTTGATATCATATTAGGGCGGCTAATAATGTATATAAGTTCTTAATATATTCATGCAATGGAAAGAGAAGAATTTTATACACTATATGATAAAATTATATTTTATACAATTTAATAGTTTATACTATTAACAAAGCAGAAATATGTCACAACAATATGAAATTTTGTTTAAACTAAAATATAAAGTGTACATTTTACATTTATTTTTAATTTATTTACACATGTTAACTGCTCACAAATAAAAATATCCTCTTTTAAATTAATTTTTCAATGTCAATGGAACAACTTAACGTTTATCACAATTTTGTGTTAAAACCAGGCTTTTACATAAAATATAGTTTTCAATAGATTTTAATAATTATCTATATACACTCACGCAAAAATATTAATTTTGCAACTTTTTCTCAACTATAAAATAATGAGAAATATAATTAAAAAATGAAGTAAATTTCTTAAAGCAAGCGGAGACAACTATTATTGGATATATATCTGCTATATATATATAGTAAAAGTCACATTTTCATAAATCTATAAGTTTACATCAGTTATGTTTACATTCTAAAATGAATTATAATTGTATCAGTTGTGCACAAATTCGATCATACCTTAATATTGCAATGTGCCGTGATTTTTTTTATAATTTTAATATTTAATTTTATTGCATTATTATAATTAAATTATTTTAAATTTTAGGATTTGCGGTGGTTTTTGGCATCAACCCAGATCCTCCAATGGAAAAAATTCATTATAAGTATAATTATCTACATCTAAGAAGAATTTCAAATCATCAGGAAAAATCAATTCACTGAGTAATATGGAATTATAATTAAATTATATCTGGACTTTAATGTTCTTTCAGACAGACATTACAAAGTCTACACTATAATAATAATCTTCAAATTGAAATATATAAAATATTTACTACGTCTTGTGTATTAATCATCTAATTAACTAAGTCTCACCCAGACTCATCTTGGTACAGCCAGTAATGACCATCTCTTTGCTAGACCTCGAGTCCACTTCTGCATTAATCGGTTCTTCTTTCACACTATCCTCGATGTATTGCTGTGCACTGGTCCTAACCATAATTCTCAGATTTACAATATCAAATAAAAGTTAAAGAACCTCCTAATACCTTGGAAATAAACCATTAAACTTATTTACTGCAACTTGCATCTAACCAACAAAGTTGTTTAGTACTTAATAGAGGATTCTCGAATTTAATGTAGATCTATTTAAAGCTATCAAAGATTATTGGAGTATCAAACTCAATAATAATTAGTGGTACCTCACAAGGGTTGAGTCAGTCTTTTTCAAAAGACTGAAGCAGTCATGTTGATTTTCTATCAAAACAATTTTTTACATTGACAGTTATAATCAAATTTGAATCATTTACTTAATAAATTAGCTCTAGTGGACTACATTTTTCTTCATTTGTCGACCTGCTATATTTCTCCTCTTTCCATTATTGTTTCACACAAGTATCTGAACCTAGTTGTCAAATCTCCTCTTATAGTTTTTTCTCTTCAGCTACAATTTAAATTGCTCCCTAGAAACACACTTATGCAACTTGCAGTGAGCAAATATTTCATATGTTTTAGCAAAAAATATTAGCCACAAAAAATTTCTTATTAACTGTTAATACTTTGTGATCGAAACACTTATGTCACTTGTACTTTTCTTTTCTACCATGGCTCGTGGAAAATTTAGTAAAATTTAAGTTTAGCAAAATTTAGTTTTAAATAGAGTGCCCTGCTCATTAGGTTGGAGTATGTACTCCGACCAGGTGCAGGGCACACATACTCTTAATTAGCTCTAAGAACATGCATTACATACACTTCATTTCTTTATTTTTTTACCAATAGATTTTTTGCCAGTATCAAAAACAGACTTAGGTTTTTTGACATATTAAATAATTTCCAAACCCACCAAAACAATTGAAAGTAAGTAAAAAATGGGTACAAACTGTGGAAAATTAATCAAAGAGGGGTCGCAAATAAATGGTCCAACCAGACCATGCATGCATGGCGTGCAGTCCGTCTTAATGGACAGTTCGCTTTCTCAAATCTGTGACTGTGAAGGATTAAATATCCTTCTAAACAGACAAATTTCTTGTATTCTAGTAAATATTGGTTAAATCCATAATATTTACTATAAGCTTCTTTTTGGAGTGATTGCCTCTAAAAACGACATAACAAAAGTTATACATGAAGTAAAAGCGAAATTGAAATTCTCTGAGTACAATAAAGTTTTAATCACACTTGTTAATAAGAAGTTTGCTGAAAAATAAATTAAATTACCCTCATATTAACATTTCTCGGCACTATTCTGAGTATATATCAATGTAAATTTTGATGTGAAATCATCTTTAATCGATGCTGGGTTTGGGGAACCCCAATAAGCGACAATTTATATCAAAAAAATCATTTCCAACTTTAATAATTCAGTTAAAAATACATATAGCACTGCTATCTTGATCTCATTTTTAAGAAGATGGATGAAACATGCTTTGATATTCATGGTGACCTGACATCGATGTCGGCCTATGTATATAATCAACCCATAATTTACAAGTTTACAGATTTGACACATGTCCATAAATGGGACCAAACTTCAGTGACAAGTTTTCCGATTCGAGTGAACAAAGTGTTGTTTAAAGGAGTTTATGGGTACGCTCCACTAGGTGATCACAATGTTCAAAACGCTCATTGTATCATTCCACTTGACAATTCCGGTCATCATAATCAAGATCAAAACGTCACTACCACTTCGAACCCATGCCACTTACACATTTATCAAACATATTATCTATGTATATCTACATAAGTAAACTATTTTATTTTTGATATTAAGATTAAACATGATGACCGAAATAATCACATTATACATCTCTGAAAAATAATGGAAATATGTGTTACACCACAAGATGCAAAATGAGCAAACAATTTTAGAAATTATATAGAAATTAAATTTTTGTAATTACTGCTAGCATAAATTATTATCTACTGAATAATACATAAAATAATAAAATACTATACAGTTTATTTTGTATATAAACTCTTATGTATAAATATTATAGTTTATTTTCTTTATAACCTCTTTAATTTGTTCAATTCCCACCATATCCTCATAATTACGAAAATATATTGCTCATAGAGGATTCCTTTCGAGAGAAAGTAAACGTTAAGAACCAAGGTTTTGTGGGTGTAAAAGGTTGGATCTGAGCAATTATGTACTTTATTTCACAGTATTCTTTGAATGCTAATAATATTGTTTTTATTTACAGCGTAAAACAGTATTATAAAGACTTAAAGATTAGTAGTTAAACAGTTAGTCAGTATCTAATCTGCATAGATTTGGTGTAAAAATGATACATAAACTAATAAGTACTAATACAGTAAAACATTCACGCACAGTATTTTTATCACAGATAACTATAGTATACACAGTTTGGAAATATGGTATAAATTACCTACTAATGTGATGTTTATATGGAATAAATTATTTATTAACTCTGTGTCTATATATCTATCTGTCATAGCCTGTTTTCAGAGTATGTGCAATATGGAAACTGGATTTAGATATCAGAATATACACTTAGTAATGACCTATATATAGATCTATATCCTAATTCACAATTTTAAGTATGCTTTTTAGAAATCAAATGTTTTTTCTTCAAAATTATAAATAACTTGGATAAAAAATTATTGAAACAAAAAAATAATAAAAGATTGTTGCCCTCTTATGTTACTTATTGGGAATTTTATAAGTGGTATGTATTAAATAAACCATTTTAAATATCACTATGAAGAAAGTTACATCAAAATGTTCTAGGTACTTTATTTCTAATATTTATTTGTTGCGTTGGTTAATAAATAATGAGCAATCATTAATGTTATAATTTTTTTTATTATACTTATATAATTTTTTTTATTGACCACCATTATTTTATGCTACATTTCTCCAGTGTGCTGACAGGGAGTGAATAGCATCAGAGTAAAATTCAGGTGGCTTGGAATGAAAAAATAAAGTTTTTTTCGCATAAGGTGTTGCTGAGCGATCTAAACAAATAATAATCAGTGGATGCAAGGTCTGGAGAATATGGTGTGCGAGGGAAATAAGATGATCTAATCCGCAAAAGCTGAAAAGTAAAAAGTTGAGAATAGATTTCAGCGTGATGATAAAATTGGTCCTGGCTAAGGTCATGAGGTAACCATGCACTATATTTCAAGCTTTTTTCTGTGGTGTAAATGATTCTCTATAGTCCTGTGGAAGCAGTCTGGGTCAGTTGCTACCCAGCATGTTGTTAATCAGCTATCTTCTTCAATTAATAATTTTAACCTGCCTCTATCCAATTCCACCAGTTGACCTGAGTGGTTGATCATCCAGGGAATAATAACCACTGCGAAACCACTGGAACCATCGTTTCGCAGTAGCTTCAGACATTGCCCTAGGAGCTACGTGTTGGCATATGTTATGTGTAGCTTCACAGCATAGTTACCAGATTGGTACTCGTGGAGTAGACAGTGCCTCATATGCGTCTTAATGTTATCATATGCATGTTAATAATTCAGCATTTTAGTTACTACTGAATCAGTGAGAGTGTGCCGTGCCCTTTATATATCTTTGGTCATAGAAGCTTCTAGAATGTTCCCATATTTTCTATATGATTTTCGAAAAAAGGCTCATTATTTATTATCCCACCCAATATCATTTTGAAATTTAAGTTGGGCTTTCGGAATATAATTTAAATACTTACGTTAAACATGAAGATGTGATTTCATTCTGAGTTTTTTACTAATTTAAGATTAAAAATTATGACTCAAAATATTGAGGTATAACAGGAGCTTTATGCTTGTAAAATGTTAAGGGTTAAGGAATTTGTAAGTATAAGTGTCAAAAGGCCAAAAAATTGTTTAAATCAATAAGATGATTCAGGATAATACAATATCTAATGAAATGCACTCAATCAATCGAATCAATCGAATGCAATCTAAATGCACTGCTACTAGTGTATACCAGCTTCTGAGATGTTGATTTTTTTTTTAAATAAAGTAATAATTTCTAACTCGAAAGTTTGAACTGACCCCAAAATTTTGTTATTCATAATAGATAATCAATTTGTAGTGCTTTAGTTTTGAAAATAAGAATAATATTTCTAATGGTTCATTTAATATAATCTCCTACCGGTAATATAACCTCAAAATTAATTGCAAATAAATAAATGAAGTCAGTTCAGTGAGGTCTGAATATATGGCCATATTATCAATATGATTGGATGACAGGGCAAAAATTTAAATAAGATAAAAACAAACTGATATACAATTTAAATATAAGATAATTAAAATTTTATGTCAGTTTGACTCTATCTTACTTTATGAAAACATTGCCATTTAGCGCACCTCCTTTAGTGTTGGTATATGCTATGTGGAAATTATAAGCAAAATAAAAGAATCAAAGAATAAATCAGATTTAATTAGTTTGACTTGTATGTATATAGTGGTAGAATAGTTTAACCGAGTTAGAAAAAGAGGCAAACAAGTAGCTACGTTACTAATAATTTATTTTTAATTTAGGGGCCATCTTATGTGCATATGACCGATGAAATAAACAATGACTTGATTTTACAATTTAATTGATAAGTCATAATATTATTTTTTAGTTACGGAGATCTCATTTTTCAAATATAGGTAATTTAATACAAGTTTAATAAAAAATTAAGCATTAACTATTTTTTTTAATTTTGATCTCAAAAATGGCTTCCTAATAATATGGCCATATTACTCTGAATGAAACTAGTCTAAATTATATGAATCAATCTGTATTATTTGATTAAATTTCCCACTGAAATAAATCTGCATGCTACTGGCAGTTGCCAACTTTTTAGAAGTTTTTAAAAATCACAAGCTGTCATTCGCCAGTTGTCAAACACTCTAAAGTCACAATAAAAGCATACTGACCGCAATAAAGTAGAAATTCTGTTAACTTATTGTTGTTTCAATAGTTTTTAATGAGTTTATGTAAATAATGCAATATATTTCTGAATATATTTGACTGTGAAAAGTAGTCTTCAGTGGCTATCAAAAACTTATCAATAACATGTAAAGAAAGTTTACCAATTTTCCAGACAGGTTTGCTGTCAAACATTTACTTATTATATTATATTTAGGCCCGTAGCTTTATAAATATTCTTTACCGTAACGCTTGTTGATATCGACCTTTTGAACAATAATTTATTTACAAACACCATGAACAAGTTAAAATGATTTCATATTTTCGTTTTATTAGTGCACCGTATGTAATAAATTTCTAATAACGAGACCTTTGAATGCGTTTAAATTCTATTGCAATAATAATACCAAAGAAATGTTTTATTTCACCATTTTTGCAACCATTTTCAATTTACTGGATAACCATTTTCAACGTTTGTTTTGTTTAGTTACTGACAATATTAAAGTGATCACTTGGGCAGGCTCTTAACTACGATACCTGTGAGCTAACTAGTTTTGTCCTCCGTATATTCTTAAGAAAGAGAATGTAATAGCATAGTTTTATATTGTATGAGTAAATTACCCAAAAAATATTTTGATTTGAAAATTATACTAATTTGGATTTGAAAAGTATACTAGTTATGTAGAGAAATTTTTCATAGGGCAGTTAACTACTCCTAATTCTGCTATTTTTAGTAAAATATCATGACATATAAATCACTTCCAAACCAGTAGCAGAAATATTATGAAAAATTATTAAAAAATAAACAAATTACGAGCTTCTTAATTTAATGGCAGGGGTAGAATGGGGGCCGGGGTAGGGGTAGAATGGGGGTATCTGCCTGTCTCGTCCGCTTGTGTAAAATATAATGCGGATTTTTAAAAAAGACATCAAAATTCAGTGTTGCTATATTCATAAAAAATTGCTGGTTTAATAAAATATCATGAAAATATAAGTTAAATTTAAACCTTTGTAACTCAATAAATTTTGAAGATTTTTTAAAAATGTCTCCTCATCACTTTTTATATTGAATTTATGATTTATGTAATAAACAATTTTTTGAATTAATCTGGCGAGACTATTAAGAATATGCAAAAATTACCTAGATAATCATTGTAGAAGTTTAGTTAATGGTGAGAATAAAAAAAAATGGAAAACATGGATGAGTCGATCATTGGAGTCAAATCTCCTTTGGATTTGATATATGAAAATTATATACATCATATCACTTTCATACATTCATGTTTTTGTTATTAACTATCTACTACTATAATAAATTAAAGTAGTCCGTCCAAAGTGACAAAATACTTGATGAGATTAATGTAACATTCTTTCCAACCATTTTTTTTACATATCGTATCTTTTATGGCGTTCCCCCCATTTTTAATGAAGATTGTTTCCTTGTAGACTGTTTTTCTACCCCTTCATTGAATAGATCTTATAAAATAAAATTGAGATCCAGTTAACAATTTTTAACCTCCGTTTACAAAATATGAAGCTTGAAAGTGACGAACAGTTTTCTCCCCCTTTTTAATTTTTCAGCCATAGGTTTAAAAAACCTGAAAAATTCTGAGAACTAGCATTTTGTTAAAGCATGCAACTGTTTCGGTTATCTTGCATTGACAATTGGGGGATATAAACAACTTTTGATTTCTTCTTCACCTGTATGGCGACACGCACCTGGCTGGTGTTTACTTATATTGATTCAATGACTAATATTTAGTACAACAAAATGTAATTTGATTCTCTATTCAACTGCAACACTCATAAACCTTTTCAAAGTCCAGTTCTTTTGAATCATACTAAATTCTTACAAATACTTAAGGACCATTATGTCCCTTAATTTTCATAATATCTTTTAAAAAATATAAAACACTAAGACAGTAAGAGTTTTTATAAATACTAAATAGAAATTCGTTGTGACTTCCAAGTTCTGTTAGCTATTTATGCATAAATTCAAAGTTAGTTTCATCAGAAAGGTAAAATTGAACATACTATAAAACCATAATGCAATTCAGTTTCTATAGCATAACTGGCCAAAATGCATAAAATGTTATGCAATTTTAAATAAATTCTTGTAGTGCCCTTGCTAATATTGGAAGTCAGTGATGATAATGATGTAGTCTTCGTGATGTAATAAAACAGATGTTTCTGAGGACTACCATATTGATATCTGAATGACGAAGGAGCGTTAAGAAGAATATCCATAGTCTGTAATTCATTGTATTCAGTACTTGTAAGTTTATTAATTGAGCTTTCTCTGGGTGGTAATCTCTCATTCAATGCACTGCTTAGTTTCTGTAGAAAGGCTGAAGTTAATACATAATTTATGAACGCTTTATTTACCTTCATCCTTTATGCAGGTACACACAAAATGACAATATTAAACCGTTGTAATTAAATACTATTCAAATAAACTGTAATGAACATATGAGGATATATCAATGGAATTTTGTACTTTTTTAAATTTATACTGCAAATAACATGAACACATGTATAATATACACACGTATAATATACGTGTTTGTTTACTATAAAATTACGATTGTCTTTAATATAGAAACATAATTAGCTGTTACATATTTTTCTGAATATCTTTTTGTATTTTATTGTACGGTTATAGTAGGCCCACTTAATCTGTTTTAAATTCGAAACTTGTTTCTAAAGATGGATCTTTTTGAAAAAAGGACTCTCACAACTCATATCGATTCCATATGTGCGTAAGTCATTTATTTAGCAGTAAAAGGACATCAATACCTATGTTTTCCCATTTTCCAACTTTTTCCAACTTTTAATTAAAACTGCTTATAAGCAAATTCATGATCGGCAAAAAATTACTAAGGTTTTAGTTTAACTTCCTTTCTTGCAGACAAGCAATATGGATGTTATTTTCTATCATGAAGTTTTGAAGTCTATCGGTAGTCAGTCTTCTTGCGTTCAGCTTTGCATATTCCTTACAACACAAAACGTAAACAAATAATTTTCAATTTCAAATTCCAAAATGAAAACAAATGTTTAAATTGTCGCACACTTGATATTTAATATACAAATAACCTACAGCATTAATTATTGTTGTAAATAAAAGCGTGATCAAATTTAAATTATGAAAAAGTGTTTAAAGATTAAGATTTTATTACTTGAACGACTCGAGATTATCTAATGGCCTCCAATTTCTAATATTACAAAAAAAATTTTTTCAATTATTGCCAGCTAATTAGCTTCTAGCTATTTTACGTAACGTTCAAAAAATATGAGGGAAGGTAATAAACCTGGTTTTGATTTTTGCTAACAATTTGTGATTTTTTATTGCATATTCATATTAATTTTTTTTATTGTGGCTGTCTATGCCTTTAGGATTATTAATTTGTTATTGTCTGTAAGCCTTTCAAATTTTGCTGAATATTGTGAAAATTTAGTATATATTAGAAATTGCAGATTTGTTTTTTGTTTATTTTTATTATTGTTTATAATTTTACTTGTTTACTCTTTTGGCACAATCTGTACAATCTTTTTTGTGCAGATAGCGTACTTATAGGTTGTAAATACATGTAAATATAAAGACGTACTATGTAATAAAAATGCATCCTAAAATTTTAATACCCGACTATGGCAGGGGAAGGGTCATAAATTTCATAGGCTATGTATCTATGTTGGTAAGTTTGTTCCCTCATATAGACTAAACTACTAAAGTGATTTCAACAAATGAGGCGTCTTTAGATTCGCCTTGATCCAGAGAGTGTCGTGGGATATATAACGTTATAAATTTCACAGGCTATGTATGTATGCATGTAAGAGAGTAAATTTGTTCCCTTGTATAGACTTAACTACTAAAGTGATTTCAACAAATTAGGCGTCTTTAGATTCGTCTCGATCCAGAGAGTGTCATAGGATATAGGCTATGTATCTATGTATTTTGTTTTTCAATTACTTTTTCCGGAGTCTTGTTTCAGTTTTTCCTCTTACTAATAGGTAGTTATGTATAATTAATTAGTACATTTAACTGGTGCACTTTTGTATTTAGGTTCGAACCCCACTCGGGTTCCAATTTCAGTTTAATGTTAGCAACCCCTCCCGCTAAACAAAGATAATATCCAGAATACTTCTTTATACACCATATTGTATATTTTCTTTCGTGAATATGGTCCCGAGCTTCATTTTAATTAACAAAAATTCAGGTGGGCAATTTGAAGAGATGAAGATGTTGTCATACAACAAAACCTAGGTTGTGGTTAATAATTTAAATAAAGTAGATAAATACTAGATCATGTATTTTCATTTACTTAATTAATAAAAATTATTATTGTATTTACAATGAAACATGCAGAGCTTGCTTGTTTAATGGGCTGCAAATATAAAAATCTTATATTCAGATTCTGGTTGTGATCCTTCACCTTGGATTGTAAAAATGGAACACGGGCCGATAAAACAAATAAAGGAACAGTCTGACCAGCTGACGAGCATAAAGATAGAAATGGACGAGTCATCTAAAGCTGTTCGAAATATTGAGGTCAGTAATCATATTTAATGTATTGATATTTTCCTCTTTTGAATGACGACATTTTGTCGTGATTGGAACCTAAAACAAGTCTTTTTACCATATTGCGAAAGGAAAAATATATATATAGATGGTTCATGTTTTGTTAGTCTTTCTCGCACAGCTGTTTTTCTCAGGAGCTCTGCGATACAGAAACTTGAAATTCAGCATAGTGGTGAAGCGTATTACTCGCATATAGATAACTAGATAATCTCAAGAGTTAACACTAAAAAATATTTATATGGAAATTAACTTTAACATGCGGTTTAACCTGCATGGTATTACAAAAATGTTGACGGCCATTTGGCAGTACCAGCTAGACAAGATGATTTAAGTAGATCCCTTCCCCTCTTTCTTCACCTCATGCAATGCGCAAACGCTCCAACCACCAGAATTTTCTGCCTAATCAGAAGACATGGCCCATCATTAAACGCTGAATTTAAAAATGAGCACAAAATTTGCGTCGTGAAAAACCGTTGCAGAAATACGCTTCCACAACGTAACATAGCAAAGATTTTTACATCTAGCACTGAAATAAAAAATTAAAAGGATGATATTTAAACAATATGCAAGCCAAACAGTTCAATATATTTGGTTCTATTTTATAAAAAATCTGATTAAAATTCAGTAGGTCAAAGTAGGCTTTTGCCAGTAACCGAATATATGAGGACCTGCAATTTTACCATACTGTCGGGGTTGGCTTAGAACTGAGGTTTATTTATTTATTTTCATCTTTAGTGCGACAGACTTGTGTATATGGTGGACTTATTGCTACTAGAGCAGGCTCTTAAAGTAAACTGAATTTGAGAAATGTTAGCATTCAGTTTCGAGGCTCTAGTACTATATATTTTTTTTAATAGAAATAAAAAAATCTGTATGTATTTGAATATATATATATATATATATATATATATATATATGCAAAAAAAATGGGTACTTATAGGATTAAACCATATCAGAGTTATTTTATTATTATTTGATGCATTTTATATGGCGATATTTTTTATTAATTTAACATAAATTTTAAAATTTAGTAACGAGTATGGCCTCCTCTAGTTAAAATCAATGCGCTTAATCTTACCCATTCAGCGACGATTACATTTTTAAGAGGCTGAATGTTTTCTATAGCTGGTTTTACGGCTCTGACGCGTCATTTGAGATTATCCCATATGTGTTCTATCGGATTGAGGTCGGGACTTTTAGCTGGCCAGTCTAACCGACGAATTCCGGCCTCCTGCATATACGCATCAATGTCTGTAGAGCGGTGAGCGCGAATAAAATGGACTCGCCTCCAACTGCTGTTAATGCGGGTCGGGCATGAGGAATAATAACCTATGTTATGTACCTTTGCGCATTTTGTGTGCCAT
This sequence comes from Druceiella hillmani, assembly GCA_039881145.1. NCBI lineage: Eukaryota > Metazoa > Arthropoda > Insecta > Lepidoptera > Hepialidae > Druceiella > Druceiella hillmani. The sequence goes on along the minus strand of JAYKKI010000019.1, from coordinate 22,097,216 downwards.
TTTCAATAAAAACTAACTCGGTACAGTCATCTGAGTTAATACCAGCCCAAAACATGACGGAGCCTCCACCGTAAGGGGTGATTTCCTCAAAGCACACTTCTGCGAAGCGTTCTCCAGGTCTTCGTAAGACTCACCAATGTCGATCCTCACCACTAATCGATATACGAGCTTCATCAGAAAATAAAACACTATTCCAGTCTTGTTGAGTCCATGAAGAACAATTTTGAGCAAATCTCAATCTGGCAACACGATGCTCACGGAGCAATGTAGGGCCCCGAGCTAGGCGATAGCTACGTATATTGACGGACTGAAGTCTCCTTCCGACTGTCCATAGGCTTACTTGTGTACCTCTGACGTCCTCAAGGTTCTGTTTGAGATCCACGTACGTAACTTGATTTTGTAGCGCTTGACTGACTATGAAGCGGTCATCCCGTGGCTCAGTGCACCGTTTTCTTCCAGAACCGGACCTTCTACTGATGGAGCTCATTTCTTAGTATCGTTGCCAGGTCCTTTGGACGATGGAACGGCTCACATTATACTGCTGAGACACATAACATTGGCTACAGCCTTCTTCAAGCAGCGCAATAATTTGACTAACTCTTATCGTTTTTTCAACCATACTGAGAACAGCAAACAGAAGTGAACTAATGCAGCAAACAGCAAATATTTAATTAAAATTTATTCGTTAAAATAAAAAATGTAACAAATGAAAAAGAACTTAATAAGAGTTGGATTTCATTTACCGCCAAAAAATACGTTTTTGTCAGTGAAAGAGAATTTTCATTCAAAAAGAATAAATTTCAAATTTATCACGTTCATTTTTGTTTACCAGAATACACTATACCTGCCAGTAATAATTACAATTAATACAACCTCGTAATAAATAATATTTTGTTAATAATATAACAAAACCGCCCGTTTTTAATCCAAAAGAGTGTATATATATATATATAAATATATATATATATATATATATATATATATATATATATATATATATGTATATGTATATGTAAATATATATATATATATATATATATATGTATATGTATATGTAAATATATATATATATATATATATATATATATATATATATAATATATATATATATATATATATATATATATATGTATGTGTTATTTAAATATGATTATATCGAAAAAAGGGATAGAATGAGGCATGAAGGAAAATGGATGAAATGAAAAGAAAGTAGAGTGAAGCCAGGAGTATGGGGAGTTTTCCAGATGACTTTTGAAAGTGTATATGAACGTTACATTTCTTATACTAGGAACGAATTCCACAATATGTTGGCACGAACAGAGAAGGATGAACAATGTTCACAAATGAGGAGTGTGCATAGGTTTTTTGAATGTAAAGCCAGAATATAAATAGTAAGTCCTTGAATGTAAACCCAGAATATAAATAGTAAGTCCTTGAATGTAAACCCAGAATATAAATAGTAGGTCCTTGAATGTAAACCCAGAATATAAATAGTAAGTCCTTGAATGTAAACCCAGAATATAAATAGTAAGTCCTTGAATGTAAACCCAGAATATAAATAGTAGGTCCTTGAATGTAAACTCAGAATATAAATAGTAAGTCCTTGAATGTAAACCCAGAATATAAATAGTAAGTCCTTGAATGTAAACCCAGAACATAAATAGTAGGTCCTTGAATGTAAACCCAGAATATAAATAGTAAGTCCTTGAATGTAAACCCAGAACATAAATAGTAGGTCCTTGAATGTAAACCCAGAATATAAATAGTAAGTCCTTGAATGTAAACCCAGAACATAAATAGTAGGTCCTTGAATGTAAACCCAGAATATAAATAGTAAGTCCTTGAATGTAAACCCAGAATATAAATAGTAAGTCCTTGAATGTAAACCCAGAATATAAATACTAAGTTATTGATTAGTTAGGGTTGCCACACACTTGGAAACCCAAGGGAAATTAGGGGAATGATTATTCTTGAAAATTCATGGAACCGCCATGAATGTGGTTGAAATAAATATAAACTAATCAGGTATGTCATAACACGCATAAAGCAGGGTTGGATAATTGTCAAGGCAGGGTTGGGTATAATTTGATATTGATGAAATTTTTTTTTTAATTTCCTGTATCATTATAAATTTTTGAAACATGGATTATTAGGATTCTAAAAGTTTTTCTCCTCTATCTTCAAAAAGAAAATTATAGAAAACCAGCGTTAATCAAAGTTCTTCTAAAGTTAACCGGGAAACTCTAGGGATGATTCCAAATTTTATAGTTTTTTGGTACGATGACGATTTCTTGAGTAACAGTATTCTTACACCTCCGAAAGTTATACAAGGTAATATATAGGGCACTAACTACATCTTGCAATACATTGATTCTGCAAACAAAAACACCTCTTCAGAAATTATTGAAAAAATTGAAAAACTTGTATTATAAGATGTCCATTGAAAAAGAAGCAGCTAGGAGAAATGGTTAGAGTATTTTCCACAATTATTTTGAATATTCTTCCTGACCACTTGTTTTACGGCGGTATAAATGCTCACAAAGCAAGAACATGTCAAATGGTTACGCAACTTTTTAGACCTCAATAGAGAAGAAAAGAATGAAATTTTCTTTTTTGTAGCCTAATTATTACGGGTGATGAAAATTGTTACTGAATATAGGCACTGTTCTATGCATAGGCATGAAAAGGGTATCCACTTCCTAGGAACTTGAAAGTGTCACAATTGGTAAAACAAAGTCATGGGAACAGTTTTTTGGGTCACAGAGAGTATCTTACTTATTGACTTCTAAGATAAGGGTGTTTCTATTACGGGAGAGTACTACACTGGTCTACTAGAGCAACTTAAAGTAGCATTAAAGGAGAAAAGTCAAGGGAGATTAGCGGAAGCTGTGCTGCTTTTGTACAACAATGCACCTGTACACACGAATCCTGTTGTGATGGCTGCCCTTTGCAAGTGTGGTTTTCAAATATTGCAGCACCCACCTTACAGCTTATACTTAGCCTCTTGCAACTATGATTTGTTCATAAAAATGAAAAAGAAACTTTGTGGAAAAAAATTCATTGATAAAAGGTCAAGTCTGCAATTGAGATAAAGAAAAAACACTTTTTTTGAGGATACAAATAAATTAATCCGACACATCTGAGAAGTACATTAGGGTTGAGGACGAATATACTGCGAAGGAAAAATAGCACCACGTTTATTTTTACTTTCCTTCCACCCCATTTAGCGAACTTTTTACCTCCCCTCGGATGTTATTAAAAAATGTCTTAATATTCAACTACAGACTATTTGACATCTGTATATGAAGCGTCCGCGAAGCGTCGAAAATTTCATGGATGTAGGTCTAAAACTGTAGCTATGAACTATGAAGCTGTGACAGACAGGCGGATTTGAGGAAATCATCATAATTTCTTAGCGCATTAAGGAATCCTAATAAACTAAGACGATGTTGTAGTACACTGCTATTCATATTATTAAGAAAGGCTTACAAATATTCTGAAAGCTATCTATAACAAACTTAATATGATTTTTTATTGAAGTGAAATTTCTTTAGTGACGTTTGATTCATAAAAGTCATGTAACGCTAGAGAAAACAAATGCCGAATGCATCTGGCCAACAATAAAACCTGCTGAACATCAACTGTGTTGCAGATGAGAATGTTAAAAAATATGTTCAAACACTGATCTGTTGACGAATCAGCGGGCAGTTACCGATTAATGGCACTTTAGTTGTGCATTTAGTTTAGTGTACAGAGTGTAAAGCAAAAATTGTAAATGAAGTGACGTACCAAATTATTGCGACATTTATTATTGTTGTTTTCTTAAAAAAATAAAAGTATAACTGAGTTCCAGTAATTGTTAATATGTTTGTTACGTATGAACGTTTGTTAAACCTATTTTTTTTCCTATGCAAAATGATAACCAATAGAAATCAATATTTACTGATAATTAATTTTTGTGATCAGTGTATACACTCAAGTATATATGTAAAAGGGGAAGTGTAAATACATATGCAAAAGGGGAAAATAGAATAAAATGCAATAGATAATGTGTGAGCTAGTATGTGTGTGTCAAAGTCACAACCGTTGCTTGAAGGAAACCAGTGAGGGTTCATAAAGTGTTGAGACAGAAATATAAATGATGCCCTGGAACAGAGACAATACAAGAAGCTGCCCAAAAATTTTATTGTCAAAAGATTTTCTCCAAAGTCAGGTTATTTTTCTTAATAATTTGCAAGAGCTATTACTACTGACTAACTGACTACTAACTGACTACTGACCGACTGGTGAGTGTATCTTTGAACCAGCAAGATGACGCCAAGTGCAAATTGTATCTCGTATCCTCCATACGTACAAGTCCAATACATACATTGGCTGATAAGTAGTGAGCGGTCCTTAATGTTACAATTTGTTATTATATTTCCATTTTAAAATAACTTATCGTTGGTATAATAATCACTGCATTGCCAAGGAGTGGATAGCATCTGCGTAAAATTCAGGTAGCTGTAATGAAAAAATTGGTCTATATACTGTCATAGATGGTCTTCATCATCAAAGTTTTTTTCATATAAATTTTTGCTGAGCACCTAAACAAACAATGATCAGTGAGTCTCGGGAATTTGGCGGGTGGGAAATCTGTCTCCAACCAAAATCCAAAACTTGAAGGTGGGTCTGTTTAGCTATGTGAGGACTGGGCTACGGCTACGGCTGGTCTGGCCTAAGTTCATGTTGTATCCATATACCGTATTCGAAACTTTTCTCAAGCGGTGTAAATGATTCTCTATAATTTTGTGGGAGCACCCTAGCTTATTTGCTAGCCAGCGTGACGTGAATCAGCTATTTTCTTCATTTAAAAATTTTAACCTGTCGCTATTCAATTCCACCGGTCGACCAGAGCGTGGTTGGTCACTCGGAATAATTGTTGCTGTGAAACCACTGGAACCATCATTTTACAGTAGCTTCAGATATTGTTTCAGCATAGTGATCAGATTGGCACTCGTAGAGTACACAGTGTCTCACATGCGTTTTAATGTCGTCCATATTTTATGCGTGTTAACAGAGCAGCTTCTTAGTTACTACTGAATCAGTGAGAGTGTGACGTGGCCTTTATATATCTTTGATCGTGCAAGCTTCTAGAACGTTCCCATATTTGCTAGATAATTTTCGAATAAATTCATTATTTTGTAGCCAACCCTATAACATGGTCAATATGGGGTAGTAAACCCATGAAACTTGCAGATGCAAAAAGCACAGAAAAGACGATGTCAAACTTGAAAAGAGCGAAACAAACATTAATTTTGACAACAGAAGAATGTCAATGTCGCTTAGGAGTTTATTTTTAATTGATTTTGGCAATGGCTACAAATGAAAAGATGCAATTGGCATTGATTGCTTTTGATAATTGTTTTTAAAAAGTTATTGTGTACTTCATTAGATTTTTTTGGTATTTATATTTCTTATTATCAATTCTTGATATATTAATAATATAATATATAAGAATAATAATATATAATAATATAAGAGTTATTTTTATTTGTGTTATATTTCGAACTTCTATTTTTGGTCTTTTCTGATTGTCAGTAGCTGAACTGTTTTTCTTTTTTTATATTCTAAATAATACCAGCATTTTTTTTAATTATATCCTATTTCTTTAACTATATTACTGTAAATAAGTGAAATTGTAGTTTTAACTAGAATAACAAGTAAAAAAAACATATTTCTAGATAACTAATGATAATTATAAACTATTTACCAACATGAACTTTCCAAGAACTTTCACTTCATCTTTGAGCTTATGTATGAGAGGTCCACACCCTTTTGTTTAATTAACTTTTGCTCTGAAACCCTTTGTAATACAACATAATACCTTTAAACATAAAATTTTCTTGTTTAGATATCTTTGACATATTCCTAGATTCACAGTGCACACATACATATTTAACATGGCGAGTGCTGCCGACATTGTGCTCTGATCAATTTGGACGTGGCACGACATCAGCGGCACTTGGCATCTTAAACCAAGAAAGTTATATTAAAAATGAAATGCTATATTAAAAATGAAATTGCATGACTTTTCCAGAATTTTATGGAGAAAAATATTATTCACTATGTAAAAGGAAATCTAAAATACAACTCTTGATACCACTTTTTAGGTTTTGACAGTAAATAACAGGCAATTCACTTTTTGTATGCTTTTCAATCTTCTTTTAGTGTCAAGTGTGGAAGGTAGTATGAAGTTGTGTTTTAGGTTTCGTTTCCCATGGAAAATAGTGTCTTTGCTCCATGAAATCCTGGAAAAGCCATAAAATATCATTTTTAATATAGCATGACAACTTTGGTAATGGTTTAATTTGGTGAGTGTACCACGTTCAAACTGATCAGAGCACTAGTCTGCGGCATACCTATATGTACGTGTGCACTGTGAATTGTGAAATATGTCAGAATAAGAAAATTTAATGTCCCGATTTGCATTAAAATTTAACAACGAATCTAGATGTTCTAGACTGGAATATAATTCTGGTATTTAGACAAAATTTTACCATTCACACTGGATAATGTCTTTTTACACAGATGAAATCGAAACCCATCACAGACGAGCATGAGTTACCTCCAGGCATTACGCTAAAAATAGGACTGTCAGATGATAAGGATGAGATTAAAGAACCAGGTGAGTCTGCTTAGATTATGTTATTACATTAAGACCTTCTTTCATCGCTTGTATTCTCTTGTAATGAACCAACCTGGCTTCACAAGGGGGATTTTTAGGATAGACAAAGACGGCATATAAAATATTTTTATACACCATGTTAAGGGTGCATGGTATGACGCCCTGGTGCCTGTTTCCCCTCTTCGTTCCTCCTGTATTTACATCGCACTGAACATCATTAAAATGTACATTTCTTCTTTTATTTACTTAAAAAAATTTTGTTATTTCTACAAGTAAATAAAAAAAAAATTTCTTATTTAACTATAAATTCAAACTGTAAAGTAAAAAAACTGAATTTTTATATAAAGAAAATGTTTAAAATGGCTTTGACATTTATTTTAATGAGGATTAATAAATAAATTGACATAAGTGACCGTCGCGAACATTCCTTTAGAACGTGTTAAGGCCTACAATTATACATATTATTATTGTATCTGTACAGTTTTGCCAGCTTTCATCACGACAACGCCTAGATCAACGAAACTTTCTCCAACCATACTGACATTATTAATTATATCTTAAAAATGATACAATTATATCTCACAAATAGTACATACTATATATATGTTATTTATAATCTATGGCAGTCTAGAAATTATACGCTGTCATTGCGAAGATTGTATGCCAATCAATGTTGTGGGAAACGATAAACAAAACTTCCCTCTTTATTATATTAGTAGGATTTATATAAAATATACTTTAGTTATTAGCTTTTCACCTTTTTAAAATATACTTTAGTTATTAGTTATTGGCTTTAACCATGCGCTTTTAAATTGAGGCTTCCAGTTTTATTACTGACCCCATGAAACAATCACTGTACCATCAAGTCCCCAAACCAATAAGACTATCATTACTACATCTATAAATGATGTCAAATATTTTAGCAATGTAGTATATACATTGTGATATGTATGGGCACATTATAGTACTAAATTTTTATTATTAAGTACGAACAATTAGCCTATAGAAGTTATGCTATTTCTCTATGTCTATAATCAATTTTACAAAAATCTGTTTGACTGTTTTGGTGTGCAAACACACTTCTCATTGTATTAGTATTCTAGGTATGTAAAACCGTTGCTTATAGTCTGGGAGTCACTTTGTCACTTTAATTATATGCATGTCGCCTTTAGTCGCAACTCATTGTTTAGTTGCAGAGTTATTGGGTAACACAATAACAAACAGAAACACTTTCACTATTATAATATCAGAAAGGATAGTCTATACAATCGCCTATAGAATTCTGAAGCTGCGCAATATGGAAAAAGAAATCAAAATAATTTAAAAAAAAAAATAATTTAAAAGAGTGTAAATTAAACGTTTCGATAAATTCGATAAACAAGAATACGAATATTGCCTTATATGATTGCTTATAAGATCATCTTTGTGCACAGCTTCCTTGTCGCTGTTTATCTTGTCTGTGATGCATTTTCAACACTGTATTTGGAAATTAAACCAAACGTGGTGCAATAGCAAAATTTATTAATGTTTTTTTAAATAGTCTCTGTGTCAAAATACTTTTGAAACAGCTCCAAAATTTTCTGAGAGTGGATTAGTTTAGCTGTAAGCAATTTATTATAGCTAGTCATGGATCGAGACAAACTGACTGGGTATGACTGCGTACTCGAATACTTTTATGTACTTGAGTGTCTCGAGTACATAGAATACAGTATTTGGATACTCAGTACTCGATTTATAGCCTCGAGTACTCACAGTATACAAATTCAGATTGGAATACTGCTCTTTGTCATGAATAAGAGGTATTGCACTTTCGCTGGTTCGAATACTCTTACAGACCATATAATTACTTTATAGCTAATGGATACTCAATATTCTAATTACAGCTTCAAGTACTCATCGTAAACAAGTTCAGACCGAAATACTACTCTTTGTCATAAATAAGAGGTATTGAACTTTAGCTGGTGCAAATACTCTTACAGTATAACTAACATGTTAACTTAACCCTCAGGACAAACTCTGGGTTAATGGCACCCAATATACTACACATAATATTCGTAGTTCTAAAAGTTGTCTAAGTATTCTTCCTCCAATATTTTGAATACGTATCATTATTCGCATCTTCTATTAGCAGATTTTTTTCTGAATTGTACAATATATTAATGGAAAGAAAATTAGTTCAAATAATGGTAATACCGTGCAGTATCTCTACACGATCAAAGTGCATAGGGTGCCATACAGTCATAAGCTTCTCAATTAGGAGAATTTAAGAGTGCCTTCTTCTTAGAGTTATTTTAAGACGAATATCAAATATTTAATTTCATTTTTGTTGATTGTAATTTTAAGCTAAGTAGAAAGATGGTATTTACTAGTTTGTAAGTACTGTTTCATAGTGGATAGGTACTATAGTTAATTAATAAAAATATTTTTAATTTATTATACCTAATTAAAAAACTAGGTTATTCCGGTACTGATGCACCAACACATAAAAATATAATATTTACTCAAGTATTAGACCCGAGTGTTGGATTTGGATCCCTAACTGAATTTCTAACTCAACTCTTTTTATGTCAATACTAGATTAGTTGCTGATCAATAATTATGACTATAATATGGTTTGATGATATAGATAATTGTTACAGATGATCCTGATGCTCCATCCTATCCGTGTGAATATTGTCAAAAAGCGTTTAAAGTCAGAACGAATCTCAGAAACCACATAGTCCGGGTCCATGGAAATGGATGTTATCGGTGTACCCAATGCGACAAGTACTTCAGATGCGAGCCTTACCTCCTAAAGCACATAGCGGATATCCATACGGCTTGCGAATACGAGTGCGACATCTGCGGCAAGATGTTGAGGCCTAAATCTCTACAGTGGCACATGGCGAATGTACATGGTGATGTTCGATATAAGTGTGAGCTGTGCGGCAAAATTTTTAAGACTAAGAAATACCTCCGGCGGCACGTTAATGATATTCACACCGAACCACCTCCAGGTAAGCATGCAATGTGAAATTTCTAGTGTTAAATCTTATCACCAATCAAAATGTGAATTATTTGGAAGAACTTTCGTTAGAGAATTTTTGATGGCAACATAATGATTATTCCTCATGTTTGAAGTAAGTCAGTGGGCTATAGCCATATTCATTTTGTCTATCTACAACAATAGGAAAAACATCTTAAGTATAAATAGAAGGCTAGACTACTACACATTTACAAATACTGTCTCCAACATAAGTACATTAGTTGCTTCATGTGGAGACCAGATGATTGCATTAGTTTCAAGGATACTTTGGTATAAAGAATTAAACAAGGTCACACTATCAAGGAAATCATGGGAATGTCGCATGACAAATCCTAGCTTCCTGTAGGCTTTGTGACAGGTTTCAATGATATGATCTTGAAATGTTAGATGGTTATCAATTATTACACCAATATCCCACACTCGTGATACCCTTTCGAGTGCCATTCCATTCAACTCATAATTCTGCTTAAATGAAACGGCGCTCGAAAGGGTATCATCCGTATCATCATTGTGCATTACAAGGGAATACGTCATCATTGCGCATTTCCTCACATTAAATTGTTATTTGTTGCTCAGACTCCATTGAAATACTGAGTCGATATCACTTTGAAATAGCTCACAATCGGATTGCTTTGTATTATGCTATGCAGCAATTTACACTTAAACCCCTTATTAGAATTTGAATATTCAACGAGACGAGTATTATTTTGTAGAAATAAATATTATTATATGAAATATTGACTATTAATTCAGTATTTATCTCAAGTTGATTTTACAACAGAGGTTCTGTTTATGACAATGAAACGTTTAATGTAGGTATGAGTAAGAAAATATGGAAAAACAATTTTTTTTAAATATAAGTTATTTCACCATAATAAGGGCTCTAATGAAAAATGGTACAAATTATTCTCATTTGATATTTTCTAAAAGAATAAAAAAAAATACCTATTAATCAGTACGTTTACAATTTTTCATCATAATGCTAATATGTACTATTGTCACCTCCTAGAAAAAAATTTTAATAAAGGGTATTCTATGGTGAAATGCATTTGGCTTAAATATCTTCGATTTTTTTTATTTTGTTTACATGATTGACATGATTATTGGTACTAATTTGTAAAATTTGTAAACTTTCAAAAACTCTTAGGTTGGGAAATAAATAAAAACAAAATTTCGAAAAAAAAAAATTTTCTTTTAAGTTACTTAGCTAATTCTTATGGTTTTCTGGATTATAGAGATGTATAAAATTAATTATTATTAAAAATATCTGTGGCAATATATTCAGAAAACACATAATTAGCTTAATTAAAAAAATGTTTTATATTTATACTTTTTATATTTATTGCAATTTATTTGATTAGTGAAAAATAATTTTATTACTGAACAGTATATGGCTCAATTAATTGGTATTGAAAAATAAGTCTTTCTATTATTTATTATGTAAGCATTTAATCTTTGTCACTATCTTCATATATAACAATGCTAATCAAATCTTTGTCACTAATCAATTCAGTTTATTTATCTGTTATACGTTTATTTCCATGATTTTCTTTGAAGACACTATATTGTGACCCATTGCATTTTGTTAGAGCTCATTTATAGTGTTCCCTAGAATAAATAAGTCTCCATTTGTGGCTCGTTCACAATATTATTAAAGTTAATATTCCTAATTACTACTCCTGTCTGCAAAATATAATAAAAAAAAAAATTTTTTTTTTCATTTGAGAGAATTAATTTTTTTTTTCAATGTATCGTTACAGTTTTTTCCCAATAATTCGTCTTATATATATCCATAACCTATGTGAATGTCATAAGAATTGGCTGTGTCGTTTAATAGACATTTTTTTCCAAATTTTGATTTTCTTGTTTTCTTCAAATCTTGGTATTTTTTTAAAAATGGAAGAAGACTGACAAAAGGCCATATAATATTTTGTCCAGATATTACCAAAATAAAAAACTGCACTCTTATGTAAAAAGGAAATGACGAAAATAAACCTCTTGAAAGTTTTGTATAAATCATGAACTACATAAATGAGGAATATTGTATTTTTTTATGAAGTCAACCTGACTTCATAAAAAAAAAAATTCATAATATTTTGTAAACGTTTTTCTATGAAACTCTTTGAACTGGCAAGATGAAACAAAGCGCACATTATGTTCTGTCGCATCCTCCATATACAGATGTAACATGTTAATCCATGTAACTAGTGCCACAACAAGGGCGTAGAAGAAAGCTACATTAGATTCCAAAAAAGCAAAAAGGACACATATTTTGACAATATAGAACAAATACAAATGTCAGTTAATAGTTTATTTTTAATTAATCTAGACAATGGGTATATATTAAAAAACGGAACGATATTAATTACTTTCTGTAGTCAATTCTAAAAGTTATTATGTACCTTGTTAGATTTTTATTTCTTATTAAAAACATATTTCTTTTTGTTAGTCATTACACATTCGGCAGATTGGTTGTGATGATCGTGTCAAGTGTGTTGTAGATGAGTAATGCGCCACAGGATATGTCGCCATTCTCCTCTATCAGTTGTTCTACACATACTTTTGCTGTGAGGGACGTCCATAGTTGCTTTAACCTGATCTCTCCATCTCATTTGTGCTCTTCCATATGGTTTGGTACCTTCAACTTTACCCTGTACCATCAAGCGTTCAATAGTATCATTGCTATACCGCAACACATGTCCGAAGAATTTAGTTATTCAAGGCACAATATTGGGCAGATGCTGCCTGATACGAAGATCTTGGAGTATGGAAGCATTAGTACAGAATTCAGTCCACGATATTCCTAGTTATTCCCAAACACCATATTTCTGGGGTGTCTCTCTTCTCTCCCTTTCACGTAGTGTCCACATCTCTGCAGTGTAAATGAAAATGCGGTATACAGATGTTCGAAGGAGTCTGGTTTTTGTTGTTTTTGTGATTTCGTTAGTACATCTATCATTATTAGAAACTGAAGTGCCCGAATAGTCACTAATATAATTGAACCATCTCACAGTTTATTAGTTGTGTGATTTGGGTGAGTTATTTTTATGCGCTAACGTGTTATGTATCAACAGTCATCATTTTCATCTTATTACGATTAATTTTCAATCCGAATTCAAGGCTTAAGTTTTCCATCCTTTGCAGTAGATTTTCTATATGACAAATACTAGCTGCAAATATGATGGTATTATCAACATATCGAAGATTCGAAACTTTTAAATCACTGATCATAAATCCATCCATCCAGTTTTCAAGAGCAATTCTCGTTATAAGTTCCTTATAAATATTAAATAGGTGCGGTGAGATTATATATCCTTTATCCCAAATATATAATCCTTATAATAGGCGCATTTATGAAAATAAACTTTTTTGTTTTGTGTTATGATTACAAATGGTATTTTATTTTTTGCTCATTTCTAATTGTAAAGCCTCGAATTGTTTGGTCTCTTATATGAAAAAAGTACCAACGTTTTAAAAATCACATTATATTTAAATAGTGCCGGACTGGTTTTCACCAGTTTCCTTTTGCATATTTGTTTTAAAAGTATAGGTGAACAAAAAAAATAAGATATACCCAGAAATGCTGTTTGAATTTGGTTCTAGTTTTGAGTTATTACTTTACATAATCTGTCCAAAATTACATATAATATTTATAGTTTAGAAATAAAAAGGCGATGGCTGACAGGTGAATGCTCGGTTACAATAGCTATATGCAAATCCACATACAAAGAGTCCAAATGGAACTCTAGAATGACCATGTCCACGCTAATCCTTCCGAAAGTACAATTAAGTTTTTTGACAAAATGTGGCTTTATTTTAAGAAAAAAATTGTCTTCTTTTGTACTATAGATATTTCAAATACAATGATCATCAAGAAAGAAGAGAGAATATTTTTAAAGACAAATAAGAAACACACAGAAAGCATTTTTTCGCTTCGCCCAAACCTAAATTTTCACCCCTCCAAACGGCTGAGCTAAAATTATAAATTTGTGCTGGACCCGATAACAGAACCTCGGATGTTTGCACGCATTTTCGCATTTTTCCAAATTTGTCGTTGGTAGAAAATTATTGTTCTCACAAGCATAAAATCTTTCCAAACTTATCGCGTGTTATACGTGAAGTAATTCAAGCGTGATGTGTATCAATACCCTAATTACAAAACAGTCTGTACCGGGACACACTGTTATAACACGACAGTAAAATAATACGTATTATATTTTTTACTTTTGTTGTTAGTTGAAAGTTAATCTGATCTTTTGCAATTGCATTTTTTTAGTGCTAATGCATAGCAAGTCAAATACGTCAGGGTCAAAAAACATTTCAAGAAATTCTAAAGGATTAATCTTATCTAAATTAAAATCCAGATAAATTGACTTTTTTCTTTTTAAGAGGATATATCCGTCTGTCTCCATTTCATGTTGGCAATTTTTTTGACTATTTTGGTTATTTACTCTTCTGATCAAGTAGTAGAAGTTGATGAATCTAACTGATCATTAGAAATATGAGAATTTGGCTCACACATGGTAGGTGATTCTGGATCAACTTCTCCTATTTCTGGTACAATGCCTATGGTTTCTAAGGTACCATTCTCAGATGGAACTCAACATCAAAGTTCTGCTTCAGCCAGTAACTATGCACAAGCTAAGTTATTAATGTCTCCCGAGTCTTCATCATCTCTGTCTTTGTATATTATTATCCAGTGAAATAATGAATTTATGAGCTGATATCACTGGATTGTTTTTTTCCAATACCGAAATGGTTTATTGATGAATGAACAATTATTTATAACACGTAATAACGGCATCTTCTGTTCTCAAAATGGTGCAATAAATTTATCAGTCAAAATTTGTAAATAAAACCAAAAATAAGTCTATTTCATTACATTACCTAGTAATAAAAGTTTAAGAAATTGTTAATAGCCAAAATAGATTTTATAAATTTTTTTTTCTTTCTTCCGCTCAACACAGCAATCTGTCATAGACATTTAGCTCCTCTTTGGCTGACCTCTGTCTGTAAATGTCGTTTGAGTTGTGAGCGAATGTCTATTGACCACTCTCACTATTCTACGTTAATAAGATTCGGAACGCTATTTCTCCTTAGTCTTGTGTATTGGATACTTCCAGATCCCGATAAATTGGCAGCCAAGGCATTTACGTTTTTGGTTAATCTTTGCTGATAGTTTTGGCTACGGATGGCGATTTCTTGCTTCACAGTATTAAGCCTCAGGTCTTGCATAATGTATTTATTGTGGATGCATTTTAGAATGTTGAACATGACCTAATAGCTTTGGTCTGAAACCTTTCCAGGATTTCTATATTACTGTTACTTGCTGTTCCCCAAAGTTCAATTCCGTATGTTCAAACTGCTTTCAGTATAGTTTTGTAAATTGCCATTTTGCTTTCATTGGTTAGTTTGGATTTTCTACCAATTAGCCAGTACATGCCTCGAAGTTTTGCATCTACGTTTTTTTTATACTCCAGATATGTTTCTGCCAGGTCAATCGCCTATCCAGGTGCATGCCGAGGTATTTGGCAGTATTACCATGTGGAATATGTTGTCCATTCAGGTTAATTGAAGCACTGCCATCTTTTCTGAGTGTAAAAGTAATGTGTGCGGATTTCTTTTGATTTGCTTTTATTCTCGCATATCTTCAGTCATTTTTCAAATTCAGCTATGTGTTTCTGTAGATTTGCTGATGCGATTCCTGGATTATTTTATAAATATGTTATTTTTTATTATTTACGAGTACCCTTTTCCGGAGCTCATTGCGGCAAAAAACACTAAAATGAAAGTTACGTTGAAAAATAATCAAGCGCACTAAACACTTCAAATATGTGCTTATGCATAAAGATTAAGATTTAATTATCTTCATTAATTATATTCCCTTTGATAATAGGCTGAGACTTAAATGTAACTTCTAAAAGAACCCAAAACCCCTGTTTTAATTTTTTATTCATTTTACCATAGCATGAGAAACAAAAAAGTAAGAATCGCCAAAACGTCATAATCACCCTTTTTTTTACTTAACACGGTCTTCCTTCACAGGGAATATGTTATTTAATTGTTTGTGTGACACGTGTTACAGAATTGCAAGCGGAGATCCACGCCTGTCCCCATTGTCCAAAAACGTACAAGAACAAATACGCGCTGCGGCGACATCAAGTGTGCAATCACTCAACCGGTTCTTATCGATGTCACCAGTGTTGCAAGGATTTTAAAAGTCAAATCAATCTGTCGCGACATTATTCAGGTGTTCATACTACTGGAGAGCATGAATGCGAGGTGTGGTAAACAATTTTTATTTCTTTCTAGTAACACATTTTTGGTTTCAATTTGACTCGGTGTATTTGTGCATGAAAATTATTGACTGATGAATGATTAAGTGAAAACTCACTGTGACAAACATAAAACTTTTTTTATTAATGTGTATATAAAGGAGAAAAATTTTGTTTGTTCGCACTAATCTTTGAGACCATATGTCCTAATTCAAATATTCCTTTTGTGTTACAAAGCCCTTATTTTGTGGATTATTATAGGTTATGTTATCACGTTATGATTCGTAGGGGCAGTACAGTGATAAAAAATGTAACAAAAATTGAGTAACACTGTTTAAATGGAGAGAGACTTATTTAGTTATGGCAATATAGAGAGAGACTTATTTAGTTATTGTTTGATCATCCTGAATATTCCCGCTTACATACACGAGACCCTGACGAATGATAAGATTAGGCGAACGAACCCAAAGCATTTAGTGATCATAGTGGGAAAGCAGCGGGATTAATATAATAACTCTACGCTAGTGAAACTGTGGGGGCGTAGCTAGCTGTTTAATAATTTAGTAATAAAATTTACGTTTAGAGTAAACACATTTTCTTAATAATACTTTGAACTAATTACGTAAAAATGTTCATTAAAAAAATAATAAAAATTAACAATGTAGTCCCATCAAAAATTTGCATATGTGTCATGGAATCTTATTCAAAACTTATATAAACTTTTTGTAATTGACACGAATGTGGCTATCGTTAAGCTAGTAATATTTTGTATGTTTTGTTGCGAAAATTTTGTCTATATATAAATACATATACGGTGTAGTTAAATGAGTATATCCAGCCAGTTTTTATGCACTCCTGAATAGCTGAATAGAGAATAAGACAAATGTGATTAATAAAATTTTTTCATGTTACACCATTCTCAAGGTACATTATTTCAATATTAAGACAAGGGTTTCGCATCCTACAGTGCTCTCACACCAGGCGCCGTGTATTATCATCAAAACGATGTAGCGAACACCTTACCTTTAATGACCCACACATTACGTTTACATATATGTATTGATATACACGGTGTCTACGAATAGATGTCGGACAAAGAAAGACGCTATTTGTTGGCTATAAAGGAATAAATTGTCATTGAAATAAAACACGCCCTTTTACTAATTGGGAGCAAAAAAAAATATTACACATAACTATTTTTAACGCACCCTATACTTGCTCGAAGTGTGGTGTTTACCTGCTTTGGCGATTTATTCGCAGCTATTCGTGGGTTATTTCCCCGAATGACACTGCACTGCAATGAATTTCAACAACAATGTACGCAAGTATCTGTGTACGAAAAAGGTGACAAATAATTATGAATATTATTTACAATTTCCTGAAAAAAACTCGTCTTTTAAATTTTATTTTAAATACAATCGACTACTTTTAGTCAAGGTATGACATCTTTCTTTGTCCGATACTTATTCCCGGACACCGTGTATATGTACACACATAAATATAGGTATATATATATATATATATATATATATGTATATGTATATGTATATATATATATATTTATATATATATATATATATATATATATACATATATAAAGAAACTGATTAAATGATTGATGTATCGAGCCACAACCCGAACCGCTGGCTCTATAAATTGACATTTTACACAGATTGTCACCCATGAAAAGATTTTTTAACATTCAACCCTTAGAGGGATGACATGGCTGTTCCAAGTTTGCATACAAAACATTTAATTGGCCTATTAACTTCAAACTTTGTAAAAATACTCTAAAAAAATGAATAAACATATATTTTGCGGGTGGAAATGGGGATTCAACAATTAAAAACAAACATTAAAAAAAAACAAACATTAAAAAAAACAATTGTTTAATGTTTTACTTTTATAACAAACATTTTTTGAATAATGTATGCAACTACAGTTTGTTTTTTCAACATTTAACCACTAAAAGAATAAAATGGGGAGTTCGAAATTTGTATGAGGGAAGAATAAGAAGTGTTTGTATCGACTTAAAACTTTGTGAAAGTACTTTAAAAATAAATATTTAAATACAAATTTTACAGTTTTTTTTTGGAAATCAACCCTTAAAGGGGTGAAAATAATTTGAGATGAGAAAATCATTAAATGCTTCTATTAACACAAGACCTCGTTAAAATATTCTCAAAACTAAATAACGTTTTACAATTTTTAGGAAATCAATTCCTAGGTGAATGGAGAAACAGTGGTTAAAAATTTTTAATGTAGATAAATTGTCAAACAGTTCTATCCATTTGGAGGGAACAGTATATAATAATATAATAAAAGATTTTGCAAAATTCAATCTCTAAAGAGGGAATCAAAATAGTCAAATTCAGATCCTATATTTTCCGATTCACGAAAAGATGAAAAATATTTAAAGAACATGGTCTAACCAGTGTATACACGGAATATTCAAAGATTGAGGAGGGCTGCCTTCTCCTATGCTAGACGAGACCGTATTCTGTAAATTGCAGATTACTATGCGAGAGGACATTTGGAATATACATATATATCATTTAGGACAGGGGAATGAGATTTAAATTGGTTACCTAATTTTTTAGTTATATGTTGAAAAGATGAATTGATGGATAAATTAAAAGCATAAAAAAGAAATATTCTATTGCGTTGCTGGAACTTTCTCATCTTAGGCTTATGCTATGCTTGAGCATACCTACTATGTTGCGGAAATATGAACATGCCAAAACTCCAGGCTGCACATCAAAGGTCTACATCAGAATGTAGCTGCAGCCACTATTTTAACTGGATCTCAGGGATCTCATGGAGTTCAGGGAGAACAATATTTGTGCCGTATATTCCATTGACTTCCACATTTTAATTCAAGAGACAGTAGTTTCCCCTTAAATATATTTTGCAATGACAAATAAGTCATAGCGGCAAACTCTCAAATTCACTAAATTCGATTGGAGGCAGGATTGTTTTTCCACATTCAGCTTTACGTAGCGTGCGCTCGTGTATATATTCACCCCGCACGAACTATAAAAATTGTTAAGGATATTGTTCACAAAGAAGTATTTTAAAAAGCCAAAAAAGTTAAAAAGTTTTTTAATGAAAATTTTTAAAAAGAAGTTTTATCATTAGGCGATGATAGTAAAATTTAACAACACTATGAGTCGAAACAGAAAACAACAAACGAAAAGTAAAAAACTACGAGTCAGCTGGCCGTCCGAACTACTCGATCGATTCTGCCATAAAATTTCTTCATCAATATCATTAATTTTAACAAGAAATTTGGAGAAATATTTACAAGAACATGAACTTCAAATAAAATTTTAGTGTTTACAGTGACGTTCCTCATTAACTCATGTTAGGTTATTCTATATATAACCTAAATAGTTAGGTTACCTATATATAACCTACGAGTACTACTCCCCATTACCTCATGTCATTGTTAAGTTATTTATTTCCTCAAATATAATTCCTTAAGTTTATTTATCTGCAATCAGTGCTTTCACTTTTATCAGATGTGGTGAAGAGTGTTGAATCTCGTTTAGAGTGTGTCCTCCAGTGAGAACATCTCCTCTTTCCTTAGGAACTCAAAATATCTTTCCTTTTTAGTCGCTTTTGATAAGTGCGCGTTAATAGCTTTGCAGCCAGTACATTAGGGTGGGCCTCCAGTCTCCCCCTATATTTATCTGTAGCCGACAGGATTTCTTCCTTTATGGTGTTCATTTGAAGTTCCTTATGTATTTCGGCATTGGTAACAAACCATGGTACATCACATATAGATTGGAGTATAATATTTTGCATTCTCTGCAGTATCAGGATGTTGGAACTACTACAACTGCTCCACGATTGTATGCCATGGGTCCATACAGGCTTAAGGATTGTCTTATATATTAGTAGCTTATTATCGATTGACAGAGTACTGTTCCGTCCAATCAGCCACGTGAGATTCTTATATCTAATGTTGAGTTCATCTCTTTTGCTCTTTACATGGTTTTTCCACGTCATACGCCTATCCAGGTGCATGCCCAGGTATTTTATCCAAATATGTTAACTGCAATTTTAATTGCTTCTAAATAATCTGTGATGATAATGAATTTTTAATCCTTCCATTGCGGTAATATCACATGCGATATTGTGAAGCTTTCTAAGAGCAATAGCCACAATATGAAAGACCACTCCCAAAAACAGAAAGATATTCTATTCATTTTATCACTTTTTTTTTGAAGCCATTTATATCTTTAATAATAAAATATCTACCAATTTCGTTCTTCATGATGATCTAAACGAGTTAATTTACATATTAGTTTAAATAAGCTTCATTACATTAGTCAAAACTAATAGATAACTCATGCTTAAAAGTCATTTCGGAAATCTTTTTTAAAGCATGAGAAGTAATACTAAATTTAGTCAAAAAATACTTCAATATTCGATTAAAGAAAAAAATGTATTATAAACGACTTCTCAATGAATATAGACCTCCTCCATTTTTTCCACTTTTTGCTGTCTTTTGCCATCATTATCCAATTCTTTCCAGCGACGTTATTAATTTCATCTGATCATCTATCCAGGGGCCTATCTCTTTTCCCTTTTTCCAGGGGGCCTGCCCAAGTAGTAATAAACTTAGTCCATTTTGCATTATTTATTCGTACAGCGTCTATAACCTAGCTATGAATTTTTTTATCACTATTAAGACTTACATTATTCATGTCATTAGTGACAGAAGGCACCATTAAACAATTATTTGTAATTTTTTTAAAATTTGGTCTGTGATACTCCATTCAGAGGGCTCCATTCCATTTTCCATTCTCAACTACTTAACCAACCTTGAGAAAATGTTGTATACGTATACATAATATAAGATGGTTGTATACATAATATAAGATGGTAAACATAAGTCATCGTCAGTTGTGCTGAATTGTTCATAAGCCATATGGCTTTTGAAGGCACTGTGCACTGTGGGGAATTGGTTCGATACTCGACTGCTCATTGAGCAAAGTTGGACTTATATTTAGTTGGATTGCTCTTATAGCAATAAGTCTCATTTGTGTACATTGAACTACATAAATAAACAAATAAGTTCGTAATATGACATTACATCAACATGTCAGCATTACCTTATTAAGAAGTGCAACATAAAGAAACTTTTTAGCGTATTGCATTGCGTGGGGGGTATTGTAGATAAGGTATTAAATTATAAATAAAGTTTAGGTTCCATTTTACATTGTTTATTTCTTTATGTATTGTAATATATACAGTTGTTACATATTGCGGACTTATTGCTATGACAGCAATCTCTTACAGCCAACAGAACACCAGTCCTGCTCCGCTCGGCGAGCGACCGGGAGTTGTATGCTCTGAGCTTTTTTCCAAATGGTGTAACTGATTCTCTATAGTTTTATGGGAGCACCCGAGCTCAGTTGCTAGCTAGCATGTCGTTAATTGACTATCTTCTTCAATTAATTATTTTAACCTGTCGTATCCAATTTCACCAGTCCACCAGAGTGTGGTTGATCAATCAGGGAATAATCGCCGCTGCGAAACTGCTGGAACCATCGTTTTGAAGTGGCTTCTAATATTGCTTCAGGAGCTACGTGTTGACATATGTTACACGTAGGTTTGGCAGCAGAGTGACCAGACTGGTACTCGTAGAGTAGACATTGTCTCACATGCGTCTTAACCGTTTTAGTGCCATTGTTTTTTGCTCATATATACTTAAAAATGCCAAAGAAAGCCTTTGTTTTTGATGTCATTTACCCTTGTCTCGAAAAAAAAGTATATCTCTTCCAAAAATTATCCAATTTTAATAATTTTTTCGGTGTTTTCTTAGTTAAATCTTGTACAATGGTAATAAAATACAAAAAAAATTATGGGAATATATATTGTTAACAAAAATTATAACAAAAACTGAAATCAAGGTCACATCGTCATTTTCGAAGTCCGATACATCCTCCGTATAAGCAAAATAATTGTATCATCACTATTATCACTATCACTCAAAATTTGCATTACGCCAAATTGTGAGTGCACCACAATGTCACTCCCACTATCACTTTCTTCGCAACTTACAACGATCATTTTCACTCGAATTATTTTCGTATTCCGACATTATGGGTTAAAAATTTTCTTTTCCTAGATCCTTTTTATATTGTAATTACTAATAATATTATAAGTTGAACTTTATGTAACACGTAGAAAGATAAAAAATTAGCGATGCGTGCGAGCGACTTCCCCTATCGCGCGCTAAACAGCAACTGATTTTGCAAGCGCCGTCGCACTCGTGGCAAATTTAGTTAGTACGCGCGATGGCGCTCGTTGGCACTCAAACGGTTAATATCGTCCATATTTTATGCGTGTTAATAGTTCAGCCTCTTACTTATTACTGAATCAGGGAGAGCATGCTGTGCCCTTTGGATATAATGAAAGCTTCTAGAACGTTTCTGTACTTTTTAGATAATTTTCGAAGAAACGCTCATTGCTTGTAAGCCAACCTAATATAACAACTCCTACCAATTTTAACAGAAGAAATGACATTAAATTGCTTTTTGATTAAATTTAGTATTATTTTTCATGTTTTAAAAAACATTTCCCAAATAACTATTACCCATGAGTTATCTTTTAATTTTGACGATAAATAAAAAAATATATAATTTGGTGCGCTGTCCGGTTATGACCTAATTAATTATAACTTAACCCAATATTTAAGCATGTAAAACTCATTATAAAACAGAGTTTAACATTTAATAATTCGGAAAATGGAATTTTTCAATTTAACGATTGTGACTCATATTTTGGAGCTCATAACTGAAACTCGTATGTCATGTGAAGGGTTACTTTAATTCTTAACCAAAACTAATTTTCCTATTTATATATACTGTTTGCAAATTAATAAAACCCATTTTTTGTATTTTTTTTCGTTGGAAATTTCTAAAATAAAAAAAATGAAATAAGACAAAGTAGCTTTACTATCAGATTGTCTTTTTACTTTTGAAAGTATGCATTCGTCAAAAAGTAAAATGAATTAAGATATCTAGGTATTGAAAAATGAATTAAGATATCTAGGTATTGAAAAATTAATTAAGAAATCTAGGTATTGAAAAATGAATTAAGACATCTAGGAAACAAAATAGATGGTAATTAAAAGCAGTGAATTAGATTGAAAACAATGTGCGTTACCAATTATTAATATTATATTTAATATCTGTAATTGTAAACTAATATTGATTTTAATAATAGAAAAAACCAAAATAGTATTTAGAATTGATAATATTGTTTACATAATATTGTGTAAACAATACTGCCATATTAAAAAACATTTAAATATTCTTGGGATAGCTTGTTCGACTAGGGCGTTTACATAACAAATACCAAACGTTGTTTAATATTACATTTTTTTCCAACAAGGTCTGCAAAAAAATCTTCCGAACTAAGCACCTACTAAAAGGCCACATGAGGTGCGTACACCGGGTCGTGACTCCGGAAACCAGTGACCAGTACACTTGCAAGATCTGCTTACGGTTATTCAAGTCGAAACCGTATTGCCGCATGCACGAGGAGAAGGGCAAGTGCTCACGCCCCAACAGTCGCAAAACGGAACCCAGTTCGAGCACGCAAATGAAGACCGAGGTCGTGGTGAAACAGGAGCCAGTGTATTGTGAAGTGGAACTAGTGCCGATCGCGTTTGAAGATTGCGGGTATCGACAGTGTAAGGAAGAACCGATAGACGAGTGATTTAGTTGTAGATAGATGTGTAGTGACAATAGTTTTTTAAAGACCCCATCAGTTGTCTTGTTTACGGAGATTGAAGTTGTATCAATAGTCAAAATATAATTTTTTTCATTATTGATTCAAATAGTACAGGCTACTTATTGGGCTGTAGATAAGTGTTGCGTTAGTATTATTATTGTTTTGTGTTTATATCTAAGTTGAATTTATCAACGATTTGATTTGAGATTCAAGTTTTATTTGCACAAATTGATACAAAATATACAGGTGTTGTTAAATTGGCATAGCAAGTAGAAATATACCGACTTGTTGGTTAAGTAGACTTATCGGCGATTTTAGTAGTCAGTAAACAGTTATCAATTAGTCTGAAGAAAACACCGATTAGTCAGTTGGGAAAATGCAGTGAATATTATCGCTTTTACTTCAGTTTTAAATGAAAAGCTTTTGTTAAATTGGAAATAATCTTACTTATTGCATTGATTATGATTTAAACTATGGTTAAAATTCAATATTAGTCATGATATAGGCGGGTGGGTAACTCAGGCAAATACCATTTTTTACATTTCTCATTAACCCATTAAGTGCCAAAATAAAACTTCTAGTATTTGTAATATGCATCGTGTATTTTGTGAATAATAGTAACACAAATGAACATAGTTTAGAGAGTCTAGGAGCATGTACTCGCTCGAGTACAGCGGCCACTTAGCGGTGGTAATGTTCAAAACACTTTCTTTCTATGTGAACTCTTGCATGGCAAGGTAAGTGAACTCTTGCATGGCAAATTAAATGTAATTGCTTCTCAATTTTTTGAGGATGGTGTCCCAAGCCATCTTGTGCCAATCCTGACACTGTTGAAAAGGAGAAGCAAAAACCACTCTTGGCTTTTTGATTGAGTTTTTCGGTAAAAATAATATCTAGCAAGATTGTGTCTAAATAACAAGTGGTCCATATGGTCATGGTGGGTGATAAGATGCAAATGCCAGGTATTTGCTGTAGCTATGTCAATCATGTAGGTAAATAGAACCTACCACCATTTTTTTCTGTAGAGCTATATAGACTGCTCAAATTCATGAACTCCACACATTCCTTTCTTATAATTTTAGAACAAACGCAGAATAAACATCATCTCATTACTACACCAAGTGGTTCAATCGTACCATAATTAGCCACCATTGTACAAACACTGTTATCTTTCCATCTAACTAACAATAATTCATATCTTTTGTCAAATCTATAGTCATGGGCAGCACGTCTTGTTTCTTCATATCCTTTATGTTCTTCAGAGAGCATTTCTTTGTCCTATTTTCACCGATTTTACCAGGTACATAATGTCCGAGTTTTCGTAAATCAACGAAAAGATTGTAACTGGAAAAAATTGTCAAAGAAGACTATGACTGACTGGATTAGTACCAAGTTTTTCTAGAATTGTTTTGACAACTCTTGATCTATAAAGTGGCATTTACAGTTTTTTCACAGTAAAATTGAAAAGCATAGCAGTAACGAGATGAACTTGCTGTCATCCAGTTTTTATAAACAAACCGCTCAGGTATGTCACATATCACTGTTTGAATTTGGTCATGAGAATATCAGACAAAGACCTTGAAAAAACCTTGAACATTTTATCGCTTGTAGATGTTGCCTTATCATTATTCGCCAAGTGAAGATTTTTTTTGAGAACCTCCGTCTTATTGTGGTTTTGGAAACAAATGGAATATCCACATCTTCATCCAAAGACTAATACAAACTCTCCCTAGGCAGACAATGTCAAAACATTATTGGAATTTTTCAGTTCATTTGATTTCGACTGAAAAGAGTGCCTGTTATTTTTTCTCGCATATAAATTAGTGTCGGTAATAATTAGTTCCATAACTTCCTCGTCGAGTAACTTTTCAAATATCTGGACAGTATTTAGGTCTTTGTGAGGCTCTTTTCTTTGGTGTACTTCAAAAATTTCTTCACGTCTTGAAGATGGACATTCATGTCAAGTTGACATCAACTGATTGAGAAATATTCAGTATAATAATAATGTAATGTTGCCTGCAATGGTGTACTATTCTGCATCTGCTGCGATGCTTATAATGACACAATTTGACATCTATCCTCAAAAAATCTTAATATTTCAATGAGTTGATTTTCTCAGAATTAAAATTACCCACAATAAACTTATAAAACATATGAATGTCAAATTTAAGTTGCAAAGATTAACTGTGCTCGAAGGAATACTGCAATGCTAAATAGGTTAATTGTTACTATATTAAAAAATCAAATGCAATTTACCAATTATAAATTCTAAATCAATGGCCAACTTCATGTGATTGTGCGTGCAGAATAGAGCATTTGCGTTTCCAAGTATTAAAAAAATTCAAGATTCCCTAATTTTATAGATTAAAGAAGTTGCCGCGAGTATCCAGTAACTTGACAGATGTCATTTTCTTATATTTTAGGTTATAAATACCTACATAGAAATGAGACAACAATTTTGAAATGAAATCAAAAAATATCCACAAATACTTTCAATTATAATACGAAACTTTGTTAAAAAATACACTAAGTGTAAGTCCATAAATTGTACTAAATTCGTGTAAGAAGATTTTAATACTATATAATCAGAAAGATTAATGAAATGTCAGAAACATTAATACAAATTGACGTAAACATCTAATAAAATCTTAACATAAATTTACGTGAACAATTTCCTGTTGTAAATTATATTTACGAGAACTATACGTCCAGGTTCATTGCAAATTTATAAATAAATTAAGTACACATATTGTTATTCTTGTAATGGATAAAAAACCTGCAAAATTAGTAATAATTGAATCGTAAATAGATAAATAAAATGACGAAATTTTGACAGTTTACTTTTGACACACAAAACGTACAAAACAGCTGATAGCAATATTGAGTGCCATTTTTATTTGTTTTTACAGATGCTTATACTTCTTGTCTTATTCTATCATGTTCATCTGTCTCTCTCAATTGTTAGCTAAGTATCTATTTTCCATCCTTTAGATTCGTTACGTTCAGACGTTACAACTAAATGTTGCAAAAACATTACAAAACGTTGCATGAAGAACGTTGCGACCTTAACATTTTACTATCATATCCAAAGATGTTTTACTTCAAAAAACATCGAATTACCAGTATAATCAATATTTCTTTCTATGAAATAATATTTGTATTGTAAAATATTGAAATCTTTCTTACTTGCTGCATCGTATTGTATCATTTTAATGATGTTATGTGGGGCGTAGTGTACATAACATTAAACACTTAAGTTAATATTGAAACAGAGTATTTTGAGAACGGAATGAGATACAGAACAATTTTATTGGCTACGACTATCATATGCCATACTTGGAAATCCACAGAAGTTGAATTGCTATACTGATATAACAACCCCTGTGTTAACAAGAAAGTTAAACATTATGTATTTGCGAAGTGTTTTAAATTTTTAGGAATACATATAGGTCTCTTATTATTTGTTTCCAACAACGTTGCAAAATATACGTACAAAATGTTTTTATTTGTTTTATATTGTTATTATTCTATGTGAACGTGTAGAGATTCCTCGGCTCGTTAATAGTTACCACCTTAAATATTAACCAGATATATTTGTGAAAGATCCGATGTTTTATTTATATTATATTGATATTGAATGCGTTTGTTGAGAATTTTTAATATGATTGAGAATGGGCTCGTTTGTCATTTTACTATAAAAGTTCACCAATATTATATAAAATGAACATTTGTTAGTTTGTACATTTGTGGGACTTGATCTCGGTGACTATTAAACTAATTATAAAAATTCTTTCGCTGTTTGAAAGGTCATACTTATATGGGCTACATTTTTATCTGGTATATATTCAAAAAGTTATATCTGTCTGCCTGTCTTTCCCTCTATTTGCTTATAATTTGAGATTTGTTTTTCCGTAGATGCCCAACCTGTCTAATACTGAATTTTCTAAAGTTATTAGCATCAAAGCCGACACAGCTGCTCATTATGATAGTTTTTTTTCGTGGGTGCCAAAAATTGAAAAACAATCGCAGTATTTTCCTTTAACACTCTTGTTTGTAATATGTAGTTAAAACAAGTCCTTCCGAAATTATAATTTGAACAAGTCTAAATTTTACAATACACAAATCATAGGCATCAAAGAACAAGTTGTTTCAAAGTAAAAATGTAAAGTTTCCTGTATACACTTTAAACTTTAATTTATGCCTTTAACACTCTTATTTATAATGTATAGTTAAAACGAGTCCTTGCAAAGTTATGATTTAAACAAGTCTAAATTTTACAATACACAAATCATAGGCATCAAAGAACAAGTTGTTTTAAAGTAAAAAGAGTAAAGTTTTCCTGTATGCACTTTAAACTTTAATTTATGCCTTTAACACTCTTATTTATAATGTGTAGTTAAAACGAGTCCTTGCAAAGTTATGATTTGAACAAATCTAAATTTTACAATACACAAATCATAGGCATCAAAGAACAACTTGTTTAAAGTAAAAGTGTAAAGTTTTCCTATATACGTTTTAAATTTTAATTTATGCCTTTAACACTCTTATTTATAATATGTAGTTAAAACAAGTCCTTGCAAAATTATCATTTGAACAAGTCTAAATTTTACAATACACAAATCATAGGCATCAAAGAACAACTTGTTTAAAGTAGAAGTGTAAAGTTTTCCTATATACGCTTTAAATTTTAATTTATGCCTTTAACACTCTTATTTATAATATGTAGTTAAAACAAGTACTTGCAAAATTATCATTTGAACAAGTCTAAATTTTACAATACACAAATCATAGGCATCAAAGAACAACTGGTTTAAAGTAAAAGTGTAAAGTTTTCCTATATACGCTTTAAATTTTAATTTATACCTTTAACACTCTTATTTATAATATGTAGTTAAAACAAGTCCTTGCAAAATTATCATTTGAACAAGTCTAAATTTTACAATACACAAATCATAGGCATCAAAGAACAACCTGTTTAAAGTAAAAGTGTAAAGTTTTCCTATATACGCTTTAAATTTTAATTTATACCTTTAACACTCTTATTTATAATATGTAGTTAAAACAAGTCCTTGCAAAATTATCATTTGAACAAGTCTAAATTTTACAATACACAAATCATAGGCATCAAAGAACAAGTTGTTTCAAAGTAAAAAGTGTAAGGTTTTCCCATATACACTTTAAATTTTAGTTTATTTCCGAAATATTATGTTCTATAAAATAATGCTAACTAATGCTACACTTGCTAATAAATAAATTTATTAAAAAAACTAAATTGGAAACAGTCAAATATACAGAACAATGTCTCACCCAATTAACCATACTCTAAAATCTAAAACGACAACCTTACTATAGCAACAACAACAATATGTCACAACATTTCTATTGTACCCAATTTTTATATATTTTGATGCATAACTTACCAATGACATTCAAATATACAGAGAAAATTATGTTTTTAGCCCAAACACCATCTGATGACCATTCATGCCGTGTCATAAAATAAAACAAGAAAAAATAGTGGTGAGCATTAGGGTCTTTCGGAAGGGATTGGAGGAAGAAGAGAAGATGGGAGGGAGGGACAGAGTTAGTGCAGAAGAGGCAGATGAGGGAGAGTAGAGCAAGACAGGGAGAGTGTGGATAAGAGACAGACAGATCGATAGTTATTGACACATATAGAGAATGAAAAATATAATGTTACACTTCAAATATGTGTGGCAGTCATGCGCCGTTTTTTTATTAAATGTTTTCTTTTAATTTATATTAAGAGTCGAGTGATCAGTTTCATTATTACCAGTGACTTTTATCATTATTTGTAAATATGTAATAGGAATGAATGGGTTAAAATTTATGATCGAAGTGTATATTTTCTCTGTGCATTTTTATTATTCTGGCGATGTCTTGAAACAAAAAAGTAAGATAATGTATCGTTCCTTGTACAGTACTATAGTTTAAGTTATTTTAAGTATAAAAAATTGATTTGAAAGTTTTATGTATAGCATTTAAAGGGTAATTGCATTGTTTTGTAAGGGCCATAAGTTAATTAATTATAGAGAAAGATTTTGAAATGTTGTAAATATTGTTTGTTTTTATTTATAGACTTCGTCTGGAAACACTTGCACTGCGTGGAAGTGCGTTATTAGCGAACGTATATATTCGTAACGGAGATAATTGTAAAAAAAGATTAGAAGCAAACAAAAACTTTTTTATAAATTTTCTGTGTCCTTTTATTCGCCTTTGTCAGATATAAATGTAGAATTTCTATTTTGTTATTATGTGAGTGACGGACTAGATTATTTTATACCTTCCCTTTCTCTTGTAGTAAAATAAACGTTTAGTAAAAGCAGATGGATAACAGCCGAACTGATGAACTCGCACCAAGTTAATTCTGTTTTTGCAATTTTTGTCTTATTGCAGATTTATAACAAATGTAGTCGTAAATTAAATAACATAACTGGTTAATGCGTTTACTGCTATCTACACGTGTACATGTACACAGAAGCAGGGTAGGGGGCTGACTAGATTCTCGTGTGTAACGATGAAAGCTTGATTCAACAAGTTAATACTCCGCCGGCACGCAGCTGAGTCATACGAAATGTTTATATCCGATGTCGCCTAAATGCGTACGTATCTTTCCCTGCAAACAATGCGATTTTTCTCATTATACACACCAAATTCATACACGTATGTATTTGCATTTACCAGCAGGACCAACCAACAAATAATCGCACAATTTTGTGATATTTCCATATCAAAATGTTTTTTATCAAAATTAGGCTGTGACACCACATGCACACGAAGTAGTTTAAAAATGTTTAATGGCAGGGAATGTGTTAACAAAAAATTCGTTATTTTTTGGGCAATTATCATTAAAGATATTTGGAAAAACCAGCCAAAAAAGGAATTTTAATTGAAAGTTCTAATTAAATTAATTAGAAGGGAATGTGATAGAACATCTCGCGAGTTGCTTTCGTTTAAAACACTATCCAATGGCATTTTGATATTTTTCGTCCAATATTGTGAAATATAAGTTAATTAAAAACCAGTCTTCTAAATTTGAAGATACGGAAAGGGTTGGATATATCCCTGTCTCTTTTTCTCTTGTACAATATAATGTGCACTATTAAAAATGACCTCACAACACAGTATTCCCGTCCTTGTCTAAAGATTAAATTTAAACTTTTATAAGTCGGTCAATTTTTAAGGTTATTAAAAAATTTTTTCACTCTTCATCAGCTTGTACCTTGAAATTATGATTAATGAAATAAAAAAAATTTAGTCAAATACCCAATTGGTTAATAAGTGAGTTTGTGGCTGAATTCTCCCTATTTTAAATATCTTTTTTACAAAATTTCTATGTATCATACATGGCGAAATTGTAACAGTTCCATATTTCATAATGTAATCTTAAAAATTAAAATAAGTTACAAAAGAAATTTAAAAAAATAACATATATGTTTAACGATTTTTAATGTATGGAAAAATGACAATATATTATAAAAAAATGTATTTTTGTCAGAATACTTCAAGTAATATGTGTTATTTAATGTGTATTATAATCACATTAATAATGCTGTGTGAATATATGACACAGCGTTATTAATATAATTATAGCAAACAAATTCAGGGTGCGTCTAACTGTCTTGACTGTATGCTTTGTTTACCGAATTGAACAAGTTTTCATCCTGTACAAGTGTTTCCAGAAAGTTATTGTGTAAATATAATTTGGTTAAGCAATAAATCAACCAGTTTAATTATTATGTATTTTTAAGTTTGTTCAATTTAAATAAAAATCAAATTTACAATTGAAATATCTTATTAACTAGCTATCCGTCATAACTTTGCCTCTGTGAATATATGAATTTTTGGATAAAGTTATTTATATATAGATTTTGGGCTTTGAAGACAGGTAAGTAATAGATTTAATGTACACACGGAGCAATATATTGTCCATGAGATCATAGTGCTACATAATTCCAGTAGGATACAACATTTCATTGAGGTTTATCCTATTTTTCAATGATTGCTGCTCAATGATTGGTGCGAGATTTAACCTACAGGAATTATGCTATTTATCACATTAAAAACTAGACTTTACGATAATTCAAATCATGAAATATGCCTATACCAAATTTTGTTACGAAACATCTAATGGCACTTTTGGATGGGAGTTAAAATGTTCAGATGGCAAGACGCTCCTTGCCATTCAGACATCTTCTGGTATTACCGACTCTTTCCGACTTAATTCAGCCAGTTTCGTGTCTTGTCTACCATTCAGTCAGCTTCGCGTATTGTCGGCTCTTTCCGACTTAATTCGGCTAACTCATTTATATCAGTGAATTGGATTAAACTGTCTTAAAACATTAAAAGTGTTAAATAAAGTTGGTTTTGTCCGAGATTTGAATCCAGGACCTCTTACATCCTATGCGATAATCATACCTCTAGTCCGAGTCATTGCGGTTGTTGGAATTTTGATATACAATTCTATGTTTATTTTTATAAATAAAGTGATTTTTAGATTTAGTATAAAATATTTTTGGTAATATTTTTTTTAAATGTTATAAAATAATTGACCGACACAGCGACAGCTACGGTTTATTGGAATGTTATAATGCACAGAATATTCTGATAGATGGCGCTGTACTAATTGCATGGTTTGGGTCTGTTAAATATTTATAAAATTTATACGTTTCACGTCTGCCAAGCAATTGTGCTTGGCTCAATTTTTTCATAAAAATCTGTGCAACTAATTAACTGTGATTTAATGACAAACATGCAAATAAACTTTTCATTGTATTCGTCATGGGACTACGAACCCCCTATAACGGAGAGATCGAAACGACTTTCACGATGGGCAGTGAAAGCGATACTTTTTATCACCTCTCTATATGAATTACAAATAACACTTGTGTCGGTTCTCTTATTCATACATTAACAAATAGAACGATTGAGGATGAAAGAGATGATTATGTTTTCTTCACCTCCCTTCTAAGTCGCTGTCATGATATCCATATAAATTATTATAAGTAGCATTGTGAGTAAGCCTATTTTTATTCAGCGAGGCGATCGTACACCTATACCTATTAATAAATCACATAACCGAGGCCGAATGTAAAAACATATGTGTTACTCTCCCGCACTAAATATATACATGGCATAGGAGACCAGCAAAAGTTCATATAATATTGGGCCCAGGTGTTGTTAGAATAAAAATGACACTTTATATAGAGAAAATGAAACCATAAGCTCCTTAACACTTTTCTTTTAATTGTGATGGGTTTCCAAGGAAGTGTAAGTTATAAATTTTCCACTTAGTAACAGTAAACACTGAATCTAAATACACAAACAGGATTTTATACAAAAACTAGAAAACAAACTCAAAAAATAAAAATATTAAAATGCACAAAGAAAATCGCGTTAAGAGAGGTTATGAAATTTATGTTTTACAACAGACGGGCAGACGTTAAACATCTAAATTGTAGTTTCTCCATAGAAAGTGCACATTTCAAACCAATTTTTGGGGATGAAATAATCAAATCCGGGCTCCAATTTTTAAATACATTATTTTTTATATATATTCTTTCATTTAAAACAAAAAAATATGGAAAATTCGCATTTTTGCTAAATCAGACTTATACCGCAGATTGTGTACTGTTATATTCTTTAGACATAGATGTAACATATTAATGCTTTACAACCCCAATAACGTCTTTGAAAAATTATATAAAATTAGTAGAGGTGTGTAACTCATGAGTGAGAGATATAAAAGATATAGTTTACATGTTACGATCATATCTATTACTCGCTCACTTGAAATCAAAATGTATCGGTATATTACTAGCTCACAAGTGATCAGCGTTTTTTTCGTTTCGGCAAATCAATCATTGCACTCACTTGTCGTGTCGTGGATATAGATATATAAGTATATGTTTTGACGAAAGAAAACGATAAAATTGTTTAGTCAACTATGCAACTGGATCTTTGTAGATGATGTATATACTAGCGATCGAATGTGAACGCTATGATAAAGAATACTTTTGTTTGTTAAAGATAAAGTATACTTTAGTTCGCTCAAAATATTTGCATAAACAAACACTTATTTCGTTCATTTCAAAATTCTAATTTAAAATTGTATAAATACGCCAATCTATTCCAAATTTATTTAAAAAATATCATTAAAGTTATTTTATGTATAATTTGAAACAGGTTGACAGTCTTAAATCCTAAACCTGCAAAGTATTAAGCAAAGTGGATACTCTTATAGAATTTATTTTTATTTTCAAACAATGGTGTGTAATGTTCAGTCATTACTTTTTATCACCACATTGTATGACCATTGGTCAACATATGCGTAATAAAAAATATCGTTAATAACTCAGAGTACTGAGCTACTGAGCTAGAGATATAAATGAGTGATATATATCTTTCCTGTCAAATGATATATAACTCTTTTTTTTTCACTGATACATTTTACGCACCTCTATAGAAAGTACATAGTGACATTCATTTTGACAGAAAAACGAATGTCAATGTTAGCTATTTACTACTTTATTTTTAATTCCTTTAGACAATGGCTACACATTTACAAGTGATAGATATTATTTTTTGGAATCGTTGCTAATCATAAAAATTGGTTAAGTTTTTATTATTAATTTTATTTTTATTAACAGTTCTTGATATATTAAAAATATATGTATAATTTTGAAAAAAGCTCTTTTGTTTCAGATTATGATCACAATTTATATTTAATTTTTTGCCCTTTCCAGCTTATAAGGCTTTTTTTTTTAAATTATGCTATTTCTGTAATGCCAAGCCCTTTTTCATTGGCCCCCTTTGGTAATGATTCACTGCTTGAATGCAATTGTTAGACAAGCAAACTAACATTCAGATTTATTATATTAATACTGATCAACAGAGTAATATACTTCACACAGATAGGTTATTGTTATCAGAAGATAGAACATATTTCATTTATGGCGGTAAAGTCGTAGTAACGGTGCGTCACCTCAGAATGCACATATCCTATTTATGACACTTAAAAACAGTTTGGGAAGGCTTCTGTAACTTCTGTATTTCTTATTTTTTACAGTTTGGGAATCCTGATAGTTAATAGGTTAGGATTAATAAAAGAACAGCATATGTGAGGATGAACGAGGCACATCGGTATAGGCATGCGTCACTGGTAATTAGTCTAAATAACTTATGTATTAATTAACACAATATATTTAGCATGTTACTGCTAGCCTTGAAATACGATAAAGGTGTTCATAGATTCATCCGCGTTATTAGTTCCCAGGGTCAGGATTAGACCTATTTCAAGGTTAAAAAAATGTGGCTGTGTCATGGACACGGCCTTGTGTTATACGTGAATACGTCTATGTAACGGGTTAAATTTTTTAAATAAAATATTTTTAATTATGTATTTAAGATAAAAGCAAGGAAACAAATAATTATTGTGTTACAATATAACTTTATTAATTATAGGCCTGTGATACGAAAAGTATGACACAAATGGGATACAAAATACATTGAGATTTCTGGTAAACGTTAAATCAATACAGGTATTACCTAATGTTGTTGAAAAAGTTTTTCAACGCGTGTAGACCGACATTATATATTTTTGATAATATTTTTTTATTCTAACACCTTATTATATTCACTCTCACTACTTTAAACTAATGTTTTATATACAATCGATAGATTTTGATGACAGCTGACGATTAAAACTTAAACGAACATCGTAGCTTTTCCGAATAAAAAATTATACTAATTGTAAATCTCTATAAGCAGCAAAATAACATCAAACCTCCACCGCGCGATGCGTCACTGTTCTCGCTTATCGTAATGAATTGTTTGATCCTTTAGCTTTCCAGTGGTATAATTTAATGTTTGATGTAGAGGATAGATTCGAAACTGCAACGCCAAACTGTATCTGCCGATTTTGTTATCATCAGGTTTTTTGGTTTGCCCCCGTATGGTAGCAAATTTAAAGACGTATTTACGTCAATAATCTACATCAAAAACCATTGAATCAAATTATTTCCCTAAACGAAAAGAAAATTACAAAGACCTCAGAAACTTTATAAAAAATGTTATTAAAGTATGTCATGAATGCGCTAAATGCCATCGACCATATTCATTTCACCATTTAATTCAATTTTTTGGTAATTTCATCAATCAACACATAGTAACCGCTCCGGAATTCGAAAATCAAGATATCCGCAATAAATGTTTTGCCGCGGTGTTCACCTAAGAACATTTTAGCTCAACGTATATTTATCGGTCTTTACTTTTATGTAAAAAGTATATAAAGTTTCCTTATTCCTATACATATTACTTTAGTTCAGGTTTGGAAAAACAAACTGATTCCGGCAATTATTCCTCAAATCTTCCCTTTCATTCAAATTCCTTGAGCGATATTCATGTTAGTAAGAAATCCATCAAAATAAAAATCAAAGATCTAGACTGCGATAAAGGCGTTGGACCCGATGGGAATCTGCCTATTTTTATAAAAAAATACAATAATATGGGTTTTCCACTATGTATTCTATTTAATAAATCTATTAAATGAGGTATATTTCCTAACCAATGGAAAACTGCTTCCATTATTCCAATCCACAAATCAGGTGACAAAAACCAATGTAAAACTATAGACCTACCATTATCCTATCTGCTTTCGCAAAATTATTTGAATCCTTTTTTTACAACACTTTATTCCCATTTTATTCCACTATGTATTCTATTTAATAAGTATATTTCCTAACCAATGGAAAACTGAAAACCAATGGAAATCAGGTGACAAAAACCAATGTAAAACTATAGACCTACCATTATCCCATCGGCTTTCGCAAAATTATTTGAAACCTTTTTTTACAACACTTTATTCCCATTTTATTCCACTATGTATTCTATTTAATAAATCTATTAAATGAAGTATATTTCCTAACCAATGGAAAACTGCTTACATTATTCCAATCCACAAAACAGGTGACAAAAACCAATGTAAAACTATAGACCTACCATTATCCTATCTGCTTTCACAAAATTATTTGAAACCTTTTTTTACAACACTTTATTCCCATTTTCAAATATTTCTTTACACAAGTCAACACGGTTTTGTTTCAAAATGATCAACAATAAATAATTTATTAGTATATAAAAACTATCTTTGTAGCGCTTTTACCAAGAGAAGGCAGGTAGACTCCATTTATACAGATTTTTCGAAAGCATTTGATAAGGTCAGTCATTCGGTACTATGTGCAAAACTAGAAGGTTATCTTGTGAGTATCAAAGGTCATCTTTCCACACCTGTAACAATCACCTCTGGGGTTCCACAAAGCTCACATTTGGGACCTCTTCTCTTTGCTACATTCATTAACGATCTGATACAAGTACTTATGTGTCCCTGTTTACTCTATGCAGAAGACCTTAAGATCTACACCACTGTCAATGACCTTAAAGACTCTAAACTTAAAATAAAATTTATTTGCAATAGCCGAGTGGTGTGCCTCTAATAGGATGTTTCTGAATGTTTTATTATTTCCTTCCCTACTTTAAAAATTATATTCTTATTTAAGTATGTGTTGGGCAACCCAGCTCTACAACGTAAGTCTGTTGTTAGAGATCTCAAAGATTTCTTTCATGAAAAACTGAAATTCCGTTCTCCTTACGACCACATTGTTATAAATCTACCCACCTTCTAGGATTCATCTCTTGTTCCACTAAAGAATTTAAAAACCATCACACTTTTACATATTTATATTGTTCATTAATCAGAAGTATTCTCGAATATGGATCAGTTATTTGGTCTCCATGCTACAAATCGTACAGTGATAGAATTGACAAATTCCAAAGACATTCTTGAATATTCTTTGCTACACACTTTATCTTGGACGAGAGTGTAGATCCTATGAAATCCAACTATTGCAATTTAATTTGTCATCACTAGCTGTACGGAGAAAAAGTGCTGGCCTATTTTATTTATATAAAATCATACATTCTACAAGTTTATAAAAAATAATACCTCTTTTTATAACCCCATAATTCCGATTGCATAACAATATTGATTCTCAACATCCGTTCTTGGAAATTTTTGAACTGAAATTATTAACATTTAAAAAGGAAATACAAAATATATTATTTATAAATTAAAACCAGCTACGAAAGAGTTAATGTTTTGTTCAGTATTTTGAAAATAACGTAATTCTAAGTTAATACTAACTTTAATAATTGATCAATACCAGTTGTAATATATATAATGACACACGTAACCCTTGAAAATATATACATAAATACTCTAACCATTTTGTGCGTGCATAATTAGAGTTATAGTCTAGTGTTATACTCTGTTCTATTTATTATACATTTACGTGACTGTAACTTATTTTGTCAGTCTTTCAATAGATAAATAAACATATTGGAAAAGTGTAACCTGACTTAGGCGCACGCTAACGTAGAATTGGAAGAACCAGTTCTTTTACCTTAACAATACGCTAAATAAAATAAATTATATCCAAAGAATAAGACCAAGGGCGGATACAGAATTTTTTTTGGGGGGGGGGCACAACCAAGTTGGCAGCAAGTGTCAGTTGAAGTAAATTAGCAGGAAAAAACTCTTGCCGATTGCTCGCAGACACGCATGCAACTCAAAACTGTAGACTACATACGAAGTAGCTATGGGTACTAGCCGGTATTATTTATTCTATAATTTCGTTCACGCAAACGCGCTTTTCATCGTTAAAAAAAATATTTGTATGGAATTTTTACGTATATTGTTTTGTAACTTGCGAGAACTAAACAAAGTAAATAGATTATTCTGGGACTTCTGGAGATTGGGGGGGGGGGGGCACGTGCGTTTTTAAAAACCAATTTAAATTTACCTGGAACACGCTTAAGACTATCATGGCATCTTGACTGACGTCACTACTCATGAAACAAAACAAAACAATCATGTCTGTGTGTGACAGTTGCTTCTTTTGTTTAATTAAAAATGAATTTGTCTTGATCAAAATGTGACTAAAATATACAATGAGCTCGTAGTTTATTTACAGATTAAAAGAATATATTTTGGTGAAGATGATTTTGACATATTTGCAGTTTAAGTACCTATTCGATAAATTGTTTTTCACTACAAAATCATTGTGTCCTGTTTTACAAAAAGGACTTATGATTGTGTTTTCTATCGGAAAAAATTTAAATGTCAAAACTCCGAGCTAATATAATTGATTACAAACAAACAAATTAACATGACCCACACACAATCTACTTCTAAATCTAAAGCAATACTGATGTATTTTGCAGTCACTATTTTTACAAGTTTATTGACAAACTAATAATGTATGAGTTGAGGTTAAGTTGTTTTTATTTTGTGTTTATACTTCACAAATCTAACCTCAAAATCAGTATTAATTACCTTACAATGCCTATGTAGAAACAAACGTTTACTGACTACGAATCTGAAATAATACTATTTCAGCTTATAGTACATATTTTATACTTGTGTATACTTGCATTGAAGTTTTAACATTCCAAAATTCTGATCAACAAGTCACTATTTGACATGAAAAATCTACCAAGCTTAAATTTTGGAGAAATTACTACTGTTTGCTTTGCTAAAAGCTGATTCCATTGCGAATTGTATTTGTCTTTTAAGCTCTAGCTGAGGACAACTGTATCGACTTGACAAAAATTTTTAAAAACGAGAAATTAATCAAATAACCTGTTCTGTATAAGAAAATGTCAACAAGAATAGTGTTTTGCGAGTTGTGACGTAAAGCTTTCTGATTGGTGTTCAATGTCACGTGAGTGAATTCATTATTTTGACGAATTTATTTTCTAAAAATATATATATATATATATATATATTATTAGTGATATTTAATTTTGTAAACAGTTTTTCTGATAGTTATCAAAGTATTATTTTTCTGGGAGTAGTAAGATTTCACGTAAATGCGTTGAAGTGATGTTTTCGAACTTGTAATGTGATTATCAGAAACAATTGGTTTTTCATATTTACCGGAAAAACATTTTAGGTTCAGAATTATGGTTACACTGTGAAGGAATGTTGTAAGGAACAATGCACCTGTTGAAAAAAGAAATGCTGGAAGAAAACCTGCGCAGCATCTGTAGGCCCACCTCACTAATAACATGGATAGCAGTGTACTATACATTGTCTCGTCATTTCAATTTATTGCCTACTTGGACTCCTTTATACTTTCCCATTAAAACAATGTTTATGAGGATCTTAAAAATGCTATGAATTTTCTCAAAATATTTTAATGCCTTTCCATGTTTTTGCTACTTTTCATGGTTTTCCAGTGATAACTACTAGAGATGACTTATCAAAAATATGACAAGACACATTTTATTTTGTTATTGAGGAATTAATCAGCTCCAGCATAAAGTCAACAAATATGACATAAATGAAAATTATTTTAGACCTGTCTCAATATACCACATGTCATATCAACTTTATCCGTTTTAGTGCCATTGTTTTTTACTCATATATACTTAAAAATGCCAAAGAAATCTTTTGTTTTTGATGTCATTTACCATTGTCTCAAAAAAAAACTGTATCTCTTCCAAAAATTATCCAATTTTAATAATTTTTTCGGTGTTTTCTTAATAAAAACTTGTACAAGGATAATAAAATACAAATGAAATTATGGAAATATATATTGTGAACAAAAATTGAAATCAAAGTCACATCGTATTTTTGGAGTCCGGTCCATCCTCCGTATCAGCAAAATAATTGTTATCATCACTATTATCACTATCACTCAAAATTTGCATTACGCCAAATTGTGAGCGCACCACAATGTCACTCCCACCATCACTTTCTTCACAACTTGGAAAACAGTCATTTTAACTCGAATTATTTTCGTATTCCGACATTATGGGTTAAAAATTTTCTTTTCCTGGATCCTTTTTATATTGTAATTGCTAATAATATTATAATTTGAACTTTATGTAACACATAGAAAGATAAAAAATTAGCGATATGTACGAGAGACCTCCCCTACCACACGCTAAACCGCAACTGATTTCGCGAGCACCATCACGCTCGTGGCAAATTTAGTTATTATGCGCACGAGCGTGATGGCATTCGTCAGCACTTTAACGGTTAAAGTAAATAATTTTGGCTCTGCTAAAAATTGTTTTTATTTCTAATCCTAGTATTTTAGTTTTGAACTAAGACAGGAGATGCTTTGACGATGAAATGATATGTTTTTCTAGTAAGTCATAGACAGCAAGAATCACAAAAGACAAGGTAGCATTGGTAAGATTTGGTCCATGATAATGGATCTCAATAAATTTTGGTTTTCCATATTGAAATAATCTCAGTAAATGTCTAAAAATAAAATGTCAGCAGGTGGTTTACCCAAATCCAAAAAACATAACAAGTGGTCCACGGAGTCCACAAAGTTTCATAAACGGAATAGTCTCAGCAAAGAGTGTTTATGTCTAAAAAAAAAGGGTCAGCTGGAAGACAACCCGAAAAACATGGTGTGGTCCATGAGACAAAAAAAGTTTGGGGACCTCTGTGTTACATATAGAGTCTACCTATTTTGTAATAGTTTTACGCTGTTGAGAGACCAGTTCAACTTTAAAATCAGCTCTGAAATAGATTCATCAACATACTTCTGATGACTATAAATTTGATTCTTAATATCATATTTATGATCCTAAGTCTTTGTCCCATTTACTTAGGGTCAGAACACTCATGCACGGATTTGCTTCTTTCTGTCTAAGGTCTTTTAGAAAAATCAACTGGCAGGTAGTCTACCAGATTCCCAATTCATTATTGGTACCTAAGTCTAGGTCTACCTTTGCTAAATGGACTACGGGTTCATCAGGTATCATGTCCATTCCGCTGAAGGCTTTTTCGTTTTAATTTTATATCAAAGACAACAGTTCTTGTGTTAAACTACATATATGTAAGTGGACAAGTCAAAATATAAGGGATACCATAATAAAAAATTATTTTCATTAATATCTTACACTAATTTATTACTTTTATTCATTTTAAAAGTAAATTTAGTTGTAACAATATTTAACAAAACTGTTGATAAAATTAAAAAAGAACCTATAAATTCATATCCAAGACCTTATAATTTTTATCATTAACGTTTAGTAGCAACTTTTTAGTTGGCTGTCTCCTCCGCCTCGTACGGTACTTCCTCGGCTTCCTCGTCAAATTCAACATCTTCATCTGCTGTTACGTCCTGAAAAATTTAATATTAATTCCAGTTCATATTTACCATTTTATTTGCCTTTTGCTAGCAATGGAAGCTGCCTATTGGAATACAGAAGTACATCTAGACGGAAGAATATTATTGGGTCAACATATTAGCAACTAACATGTGATAAAATTACAGAGATACCAATTGTTTTGATTTTATTTAAATATATATAAACTAGGTCTAAGTGTAAAAAATAATTTAAGCAAATAAACCAAGAAATTATAAAGCCGGCCAAGTGCGAGTCGGCTCGCGCATGGAGGATATAACGCAGGATAGCACCATACGATATTAAATTTATAAGTTTGTATTTCTCCGTAAGTTATTGCTGAAGTCGGTTTTGAAAATATTCCATATCTGAAAAACTACACAATATATATTATTCAAACCAATTTTCGTAGAAGGTTATTTTAAGTTCTGTTACCTTAATTTGTCCAGAATTTTACACACTTTAGTTGAAACGTTAGAGGGTGGGGACACACTTTTTAAGACTATAGAAGCGCGTATTTCACCAAGTATTGACTTAAATAAAAAAGTTATTTTGGAATCTCTATATCATTTCTTAAGATCTATCTATCAATACCCCACACGTCTTTGGGCACTGGATTTTTTTTTCATCCCTCAGTTACATCTATGGAGTGTCACCCCTAATATTATTTTTCATTATGACCACTATTAACTGTATAGTGACTCATAGAAGAAACCTACCATCCAAATTTCATCTCTATAGTCAGACGGACAAAACGAAATTAAAAGGTTTTATTTTTGCCATTTGGCTATGGGATACTAAAAAGGATGTTCAGCCGGAAACTTCAAATTGGAAGTGAAACTTCTTGTTTTTTATTCTCATTGTGTGTGACATTGTCACTATTTCCATCTAACCTTGCCCCTCTTGCTCCTCCCTCTTTATATCTATTTTTATTTTTCTCTCACTTTACCTTTTCTTCCCTCCCCTAATGAGTCTAGCAGTGGTTTTGTTTGGACTGCAGAAATAGGAATTTTTATAAAAAATAGAGCTAGTTAGTTTTGAGTTCATATGACTCAAATTGTCGATAATTTCATTCGATCATGCAAAATTAATCATATTTGACAGATGTAATAACTTTTT
This sequence comes from Druceiella hillmani, assembly GCA_039881145.1. NCBI lineage: Eukaryota > Metazoa > Arthropoda > Insecta > Lepidoptera > Hepialidae > Druceiella > Druceiella hillmani. The sequence goes on along the minus strand of JAYKKI010000019.1, from coordinate 22,054,156 downwards.
GGGGCACATATTTGTAACATCCATATGAAATAGTAGATTTTGTAAAATATTATCCTTTCAAATAACAAACTCTTAACAAGTTTTTTGAATTGATTACGCTACAGCGTACTAAATTTTAAGAAATTTCACGATATTAACAAAAAAAGGGAACTACAAACCTGGTACTGCTGATACTCCGAGACAAGATCGTTCATGTTGCTCTCAGCCTCCGTAAACTCCATCTCGTCCATTCCTTCACCGGTATACCAGTGGAGGAAAGCCTGCATAGCAAAATATGTAATGTTCATTCTGGTGTTGTTTTTCTTATCATATTCAAGCACTTTATTTCATTTTTAAAATAAAATTTAACACCTCGTTCTGTCATATTTGAAATGAAAAATCACAATGAATATGTTTTAATTATTTGTTCAACATGACTGAAACAGTTAAGTACACATCGTAAACAGTACTATCAATATGGAAAAAAAGAAGTCAAATTAAAAATGAACAACATCCAAAATTTAATAATTCCATAAATTATATGATGATATTTTGTAAATGACCCCTATACATAAATTTAAAATTTAAGCGATTAATTAGGGAAAATGAAAAAATTTCCTTTCAAAAATTTCCACTGATTACCTTTCAGATAATATACAAATAAGCTGAGACAATAAAACAAATTTTTTCCGAACTTCATACAAAAAGCAAATATAGCTATTTTACAAATTTGTTATCTATATATCAATACGTGAGGAGAAAACTTTGTACCCCTTTTTGAACATATTACGCACACAGAGTGCGAGATTTGGCATAGTTAAAGTTTATATATATCTACTTAAAAAGAAAACTTTGTACCCCTTTTTGAACATATTACGCACACAGAGTGCGAGATTTGGCATAGTTAAAGTTTATATATATCTACTTAAAAAGAAAACTTTGTACCCCTTTTTGAACATATTACGCACACAGAGTGCGAGATTTGGCATAGTTAAAGTTTATATATATCTACTTAAAAAGAAAACTTTGTACCCCTTTTTGGGCATATTGCGCTCACAGAAGAATGTGAGATTTGACATAGTTAACGTTTATATGGAGAAGGACCGCATAAAGTTAATGTTTATATATATATCTATATATTAATACGTGAGGAGAAAACGTTGTACCCCTTTTTGAGCATATTACGCACTGACTGCGAGATTTAGCATAGTTAAAGTTTATATTTATCTCTATATTAATATATGGGGAGAAAACTTTGTACCCCTTTTTGGGCATATTGAGCTCATAGAAGAATGTGAGATTTGACATAGTCAATAAAAAAATTAGAATAGTCGATCTAGATAGATGTGGCAGAGTAAGACTGCTTTTTAACCCTGTGTGATACACCTTCCATATAAAAACTACCCGTAATCGTTTAAAAAAACACAAAGTTAAGTTTATTCATAAAAATTAATTTTGTCACCACCAAAGTAATCCCCATAGCAATGCTGTGATGCATGTGACAATGCTGGGCCCACTCTTAAATACACTTCGCATAAGCCGAATGTGATATGGCCTGTAATTCTTAATGTCTTCAATCGATCCCATCAATTGATCGATTTAATCGACTCGATTGTTCATTCGATTCAATTGATTCAATCAATCAATCAATGTCTTCAGTTGTTGGTCTTTTTACAAGAAATTCTTTCGGAACCAGTCAATTTTATCATTGTTCAGCTCTCTAGCTAACTCTCTAAGACTGAAAAGACGAATAAATAATAATACAAATAATATTTAAGCACTAATTGTTTGACTTGTTTAATGTCACTGTCAGTGGTAGACGATGAAGGTGTCCGGGTCGAGGCAAATCATGAACCATTTCTTGCCCTTCTTTGAACGATTTGTATCACTCGTATGCCTATGTTTTTGACATAGTTAAGTCACCATAGGCCTTTTTTAACATTTTTAACAATTTGGCACAAGAAATTTCATTTGAAACAAAAAAGCGAAAACTTTTTGTTCAACTAATTTATCCATAATAAAATTCGCAGAGCAACTTTGGGGTTCGACCTGTAACTTCAGCTGCTGTAAACATACCAGTTGACAGGTCGCACTTAAGTTTGGCTTGGTAATTAAGGAAGGTTCTACCAACTGAACAAAAAAATAATTACCGTTCCTTTTCTATGATGACAGATAGTTTTCATACAAAAGATATAATGGGTCAATAGTACAGCCGGACAGATTGCATAATTTGTTTAATTAATTAGTTGTGTAGAATTGGAAATGGATCTATACCTTTCTCCTGAACATGGCAGTAAACTGTTCGGAGATGCGTTTGAATATCTCCTGTATGGCTGTTGAGTTGCCAATGAAGGTCGCCGACATCTTAAGGCCTCGCGGCGGGATATCACAGACAGCCACCTTTACATTGTTCGGGATCCACTCTACAAAGTAGCTGCAAAAATATTAACATTACACTTTATTAAAGCTTTTGATTATATACTTCGTCATGGGCTGAAGAACTGACCATTATTGCCAAATTAAAATATGGACAAAATTATCAAGAAGACAGTCAAAAAGAGGGAGTATCTACTTTAATTGTTTTTATATATTTTGAAATTTTTGAATTTATTCCTCTTTAGGCGCATTATGAAAAAATATGAGAGTGAAATTTTACGATGTGCGCGCATAATACAACAAAAACAACAGGATGAAGTTGCTCGCTAAACATGGGTGTAGCGATACTACATTCATGATAGTTATTGAGGTATTTGTAAATACACAATACATATTTTATATTGATCAAATCTAAGTTATGCCTGCACTTTTAAATAATATTTTTTAGTAATTGCAATTTAATAGTGGTCCATATAATAAAGAAATATTTATTTATTGTGAATATTCATAATAGATATAGTGTTTATAAGTTTTTTAAAATATTTTTAAATTATTCGTATTTTAATAATAAATTATTTAAAATTTAATTATTTCATTGCATTTATATTTTACCAACCGTATTTATAATTATGCTCCAGTTCTTTCACTATTTTATTTCGTGCATAACAAATTATTTTGCATACATAAGTACACTCACAATCATTTTTTTCTGGTAAACTCTTATGAATTATTAGATACTTTTTTTTAATCTCATTATACTGTTGAAACTATGGATGAATGGAAATTTGCTTAGAAATATCTAGCTAAATCAAGATATTTAAGTTTTCAATTAAAAATAAAACTTTATAACCTCAAATATGAATAACGAAATAAATTTATTTAAAATTTTTCTCTTGTTTATTTTGTTCATATTAAGTAATATTGATTGTACACTATGTAATAACTATAAATGGCATGGCATGGCACCTGGAATTCTTATTCTGTATGTTGAGCATCTGCTCGTCCACTTCCTTCATGGACATCTGTCCTCGGAAAATGGTGGCGACGGTGAGGTAGCGGCCGTGACGTGGGTCGCAGGCAGTCATCATGTTGGTGGGACTGAACATCTGTAAGCAAATGATTGCTTTATTTATTTAAGTACCATGAATGTTTTTCAGTTCCGTGGTGGTAATATTGTATGAAAATTACATCCAGAATCATCGTTACAGTTCTACTATAACCACTGCGGCTTTTAGAAACCATTATTTTTTCATAACTTTTATGATCCATAATTTTGAAAATAAAGCGATAGGAACATATTCTTTTTACAAATTTTGAATCTCAATAACTATATGAGAGCACACAATAACCTATTCTAATTGCTTGTTGCGTAATGTATATGTATATATATATATATATATATATATATATATGTATATATATATATATATATATATATATATATATATTATATATATATATATATATATATATATATATATATATATATATATATTTATATATATATATATATATATATATATATATATATGTATAATCAGATACATCCTACACCATTTATTAAATCATATCGTGTTTGTTATAATAATGAAATTTTAAATTGTTAAATCAAAAATTACTTTAAGCTGAAGGTAAACTTCAATTTTAGTAGATGTTCGTGATTTGAAGAAGGTTGTTTATCGGACAAATATATTTTAATAACAGAAAAACAAAGTCTGATATGATAAGTGTAAGATGATGGAAAAAAAATCGAATTGACCAAAATCTAAACATTGAACCTTTCTGAATGTATTATTCGGTCCTTGCAAGTAAATAGTTCATAGGACCCATAGTTAGACAATAAGATTATCCAATGTGGATCAGTTCTGAATATTTGAGGTATACGTTATAAAATGTATGAGATATACATATATTACAATATATTCCCACCTGTTGTGTGAGTTCTGGCACAGTCAAAGCTCTGTATCCCTGGCAATTCCTGGCGATTAATGGTGCAAAACCTATAACCAGTATGAAAAAAATTTAGACCAAACAATTGTTATTGCATTATAAATTTATGACATGAAGACATACAAAACATATCAGTGCAAAGTTAGACCTACTCCACGTGAAAATCAATTCACAATTCAATGTGACAGCACGACAGAGGCTAAGCAACTGCAGACCCAAATACTCACATAGCTGTGATATTATCTATAATACTCATATAGCTGTAACATTTGAAATAACGTCATCTATAATTAAAAAAAGTTTCACATCAAGAACAATATCAATAATGTGTAAATCGATAGCTAAGATTATTGATTTTAACCTTTAAATGCATAATTTGTTTATGTTTATATAAAAAACTCATAACAAAAGAATGTTACAAAAAAGGTTCTTTTATCACAATTATATAAAAAGTAAAGAGTTGCAAACCCAAAAGGGCCAATTTAAATACATGTAAAAAAATCATGATTAAAAATAATTGTGAATATGGTTAAAACAAACAAACATTTTTGTGAATAATCTTTTATTAACAAACGGACAATTTACTTTGTTCAATATGGTGATCATTGATGGTTTCCATAAAGGTGTCATTTAATCAATTACACTTTCCAAGAATTTCAAAACGGCCATCATTCAATGTATAAAAAACTTTCCGAAAATGAATCTTTGTACATTACATAAGTGATAGATTGGTGAAAGAAATATTTAAAGTATTAAAAAAATGTTATCCATCACTGGAAAAAAGAAAGGTGCCTTAAACCGTATTTTAACCTGTATGCCCTCAATACATAAAATATTTCCACATAATATCATTTCATTTGATACTTTGAGAAAAACTCGCCAAATAATTATCTCGCATAGCGTAAGAAAGTGTAGTATGTAGCATTTAAACTATGTCAACTGGGAACGTCATACAACAAAATTAACGCTTGTCAACTTTCTAGTAAAAGATGGAATTGTGTCATTTATATAATAAAACCGAATTCTTTTCTTCAAACCAAACTTAATATAAATAAATATTAAGTTTGGTTTGAGTGCAGTTCTTTTGATATGACATAAAAGGATATACATTAAAACGAAGTATTTGAAAAAAACATTTTTTTGGGTTTTTTATACCAAAGAAAAATTTTGTGAAAAAAATTATTTACGAGAAATCTCTTCAAATTTGTTCGATCCTCATTAATAGGTGTGTATTCAATTGCATTTTTAACCACTGGGGTCCATAAGCCCGGTCCATACATAGCTTTTGACGACGACAGAAAAGGAGACATCGTTTGTGGACTAGTGAGTCTTTAAATTGATATGTGTAAATAGCAAATGAAAAACATAATTTTGGGGAATTGGTGAGGTAAGATGGTTATTCTAATTGTATTGAGTTTAAACAGTAATCAAGTTTGTGGGACATCAAATTTGTGGGACATCAAGTTTGTGGGACAGCAAGTTTGTGGGACATCAAGTTTGTGGGACAGCAAGTTTGTGGGATAGGTGGCTAAGCAGTTCGAAGCCAGCTTGACGAATTGTTAGCCATTAAATTTCAGTGTTGTGAGCAGACGAGCTTTTGATGAGAAGCTAGTGCTCGCACTAGCAATTTTCTTCAACCTCTTTCCTTCTACCACTTCTCAAATATTTTTATTTGCTTTACATGCTATAAGCTAATAGCTCCCTTTTCCTATGCAAGTTATGAGATAGGACTCCGCTTTTTGAAAAAATCCACCATCATTATATATTCTGCAACCCAAAAAATGGATGCCATATTCTTTCCCATCGAACTTGTCATTTGAATTTCTTGGGTAGAGTACTCTTGAAAGCCTATGGTGTTTTGTCTAAGAATCAAAGTGATTGAACCTGATTTCGTCCATGGTAACAAATCATGCCAAAAATATTTCCACATCATCTTAGATAGGTTTCCAGACAAGACTGAAATTTCAATTAAATTACGATTAAATTTTGTAAATATTCACGTACTTCAATAAATATTTACAAAATTCCCTTTAATATCTTTACGTAAATTAAAAAAATAAAGATGCATCCACAGTAATCGTACACGTTTTACTTACCTAAAGCTGTGTTGTTGTATGTAATTTGATCACAATTAAATGAAACTACGTGATGTATTATTCTTTCTACTTTATTTAAATTCTTATTCTTAAATTCTATTCTTTACCACCTAGGTTGTGGTAAAGAACTTAAAGAAAGTAGAATTGATACTACATCACGTAGTTTCATTTGATTGTGAATAATGAATTTTTACAAAATTAACTCCAATTATATTCAATATGTATTTTGATATTGAGCAAAGTTCTACGTAAACACATATCATAAACATAGTTTATAAATAAATAATCACCTGGCATGAAGAAGTGAACACGAGGGAATGGCACCATGTTGACAGCCAGCTTTCTTAAGTCTGCATTCAACTGTCCGGGGAATCTCAAGCATGTTGTAACGCCGGACATTGTGAGCTGGAATATGCCATGAAGGGAAACAGTCAACATCACTGTTGCACAAGTAACTTTTCAGTTTATGTATTTATAAAGCATATACAATTTAGTCGCAGTCGTATTGTTGTAATGATATATTGTCGTAATCGTATATTTTCATAATGGTATATTGTCGTAATGGTATATTTTCGTAATGGTATATTGTCGTAATGGTTTCCTTGAAATAAAAAAGTTACCACAGATTTTTTGTGACGTCTCGTCAAAAAGTCATAGAAAATCCATTTGAATTTCTGCAATGTTAATGATTTTATTCCTACTAGTATATTATTTTTGATTTTGAATTTGTAGTTTGCTAACTTTGCTTGCGACTTCACCATCCAAACGGATTTGAAATAAGCCTATCAAAACCACTCTCTATAAATAATATTTAACTTTTCACAAATCTAATATACAAGTCGATCTATTGACATATTATGGTACTCAATTTTTATCATTGCGTAAAAAATTACTAGTTTGTTATGACAGGAATTATGCCACTTATTAGATTAAAAAATTGTCTATATATTATTTTGAAACATAATCTGTGTCTACACCAACTTTACTGAAAATCTTTCCAGCTGTTTAGGCATGATTGAGTATTGTTACTCCCACACTACCGGATGAACATTCATGACTTGTTGTCGCATCGAAAAAATCCATTGATGCGGGGTAAAAAACTGACAGCAAAATTATTGGCATTTATTATCGTCTTAACCCAATAAAATTTCATAACATAAGAATGCAAATCTTCAATGAAGTCCAAAGATAAGTATATATGTCCCCATAGGGTAACAAACATTCAAACATACTTTTCAGATACGTCATGCAGGCCAACCTGCAGGTCACATCCTTTGTGTTAGCTCTCCACATGAACTATAACCATCCCTAAATTCCAATAAATTCTTAATAAAATGGTTTAAAATTTTTCAACTGCTTGAAAATAATTTAATTGCTAACAATAATTATTATTTCAATTACTTTCACCATGTAAAATTTAATCTTTCTTTATAAAATACCGATCCACCCCTTTTTTACAACTATAATTATACAACCTGTTAGTATATAAAATTGTTCAACCATAGTAATTCACAATACATAACCAAAACATTTAAAAAGAAACTAAGCATTAAATTTAAATATGTTTATAATATACAGTAATACACCAAAGTTTACACAGTAGATTTTACCGAAAAAGCGTGAATAAGTCAAATTTATGGGTCCTAGAATAAAATGTTCCATATAAATACCTAAAAACTTTAATTGATTGATTCAAAAGGCTTTCATAAACACCGGTCAATAAAAAATGGTGTTTTTATTTAACTCTCAATTCATCTTTTGCTTTTCTGGTGGAACTGGGTCTCAAGCGGTGGGCTCTTTGGTAACTCTTCACTCATGCATGAAGTGTTCTCGCTTAGCTCCTACATAGGTTTTAAGCTCCTTGTTATTTGAATCTAACATCCTTCTATATCTTGAGTGTCCATTTTCAAACTTAATTAATTATCTGGCAAGAGCTACATAACAAATGTAGAGCCAAACGATCAGAAATATCACAGGTAAATACAATTGAAATGATCCCAGTAAACGGTGAGATGAGAATCAGTAGTAAAAGATAAGAAATCGTATAAATCCAAGTTCATGTAACCAACTTACATGAACTCGGATTTACGTGGCTAACATAAGTCGGAGTACTACTGTATATAATAAAATATATTTTATCAATACTTTAAAACAACCTGTAGGTATTCAAGGTTGAACGTAGTATAAACTTGAAATTATGACGTATTTGAAAAAACAACTCACAGATATGAGCTGGTTCAAATCTGCATAATTCGGCGTTTTAAGTCTCAGAGTCTTGAAGCAAATGTCATACAAAGCTTCATTGTCGATACAGAATGACATGTCGGTATTCTCCACCAGCTGATGGACTGATAAAGTAGCGTTGTATGGCTCCAACACTACCTCGCTAACCTAAAGCAGCATGCGGTTAGAAAGCAGGTTAGTAGACAGTTAGCACGCGTTTAAAATGAGGTATGTTTCATAAATCGAGCGACTTGATGATATAGGCATTTCAAACTCGTCTATATTGTCTCTTACTCTGAATTACAATATTCATACTGGTGGTAAAACCTAGCATTGGAACATATAATGCTTTATTTCCATTTTAAATAATAAAAGTGGTAATTTCGGAACATAACGAATTATTGATTCGTAGCATTTATTTATTTTTCTCTGTATATTAATCTCTGAAAAACCACACGTCAAACTTTAAACACTTCTTTAAAACTTTGACATCTACATTAGGTCCAAGATTATATATATATATATGTAAATAAATGTATAATTTTGTATTATTATTCATTGTTATCGGTATTTACTTAATAGTTCCTTTGTGTGAGTAACGTGGTAACACCGGATGATATGGTCTTAATATGATCATATGATTTTCCATGTTTGTTGCGCACAAGTTTGCTTTGAAACATTTCATAGACATGATGGATGGTATGCGACGTGTTTATGCTACGTTATTACCATTTGGATATTAGTATTTCTAATATCCACTGGCAATATAACTTAAAAATAAATGTGAAAATTCATTTGAGTTATACAGAGTGTAAATAATGAAAAGATGAAGCTTCGACATTTTTATTATATTCATATCGAAAATGTGAAGACAGTTTTGACTGCTCTATCGCCAAATAGCATTAGTGCTAGCATCAACCAAGTCTCTCAATTTATTTGCACACTATAATATTATTGTTACACACAGTTAGTAAGAAGCATATCCTATTCAACATATTGAACGCTACAAGGAACCCCACAAATTCAAAATTAGGTACCCCTAAGACTATGAGTGTTAGTCGAGATTTCGAGTGACCTCATGGCCCTTGACGATGAAGCGATGGCATTCAACTGCCTTATTTTGTTTCCATAATGTTTTAAAACAAACTAACAAAAAATATTTGGCTCTGAAGAAACAAATATGATTTCGTTCTAGCATTCAATATGTTAAGTAAGACTATAATGGATTATTTAGTAATCAAGCATTTTCGACAATCGATTCAAAAAACTTATATTCGATACGAGTATGTAAATATACAGATCTAAAACTAATTAATAAATGAAATAATATCTAATGAAATTCAATTTCTCGTCTACATTAGATGTAGAGACAAAATGTTTACCGTCATTTTGAATCGATAGTCGAGTCTGTTATCCTACACACTTACCAAAATTTCCATGAAAATCATCCATTATTTCCTATATATATAAATTCACAATATAAATATGCAGTTAGTAAATGGTTAAATATATTTTGTCTTCCTTGCTTTGGTTTGTCTGATATTCAATTTTGACGAGGTTACCATGATAAAAATGTTAACAATCCTCAAAGCTGATAGATAATTAAGTGATAATATAATAATTTAATCTCACGTCACATCTAGATGATTTTTAATTGAAATTTGAAATTGATTAACGTTAATGACAGAGTATTATTGAGACAAGGTATTGCACAAGAAAAAAGGTATTTAAATCTATACAAAACGTCTTTTTTGTGCAATACCAGGCCAGTATACAAAAAACAAAAGTTAGCAACATTTGAGATGCCTAGAAAATGTGGAAAATCAAAAAACATCTGTAGTAAAGCAATCATGTTCAGAGTGCTCTATAGCACATGGCAAGCGCTCTAGGCATTAATGCATAATTATCTATGGCATTAATGCATAATTATCTATGGCATTAATGCATAATTAATTAAATATCTTTCAGCATTAAAGGAAATTTGTTCACATTCAAACTGGTAATCGAAATACATTATTCATTATATTGTTATAAATATTGACCAACCAGAACCAGGATGACAATACATGTTAGAATATGATCAGACACAATCAGAACTCATGCTGTGATGTGCTAAAATGCACCGCAAATAGTCACGACTCACTGATACTAAATGGTTCAGATCGCCGTATGTGGGACTGCTGAGTCGTAATGTTCTGAAGCAAATATCGTAGAGCGCCTCGTTGTCGATGCAGAATGTCTCGTCTGTGTTCTCTACCAATTGATGTACTGACAGTGTCGCATTATATGGTTCCACTACTGTGTCTGATACCTAATTTTATAATTTTATTTGAAAGGAGTTTCTAAAAAGTTGCAGATTAGTAGTACCTAAAAAGTTGCAGACTACTAATCTACAGATTAGTATTATCGATAGCTAAGAAATAACATAGAATTTTACATTTACTGCATTTGATATTGAATTTTTTGATTTCTGAAATATCAAAATTTGTATGTTTCGAAATTTTTTTAATATATAATGATTTTTTTTTTATTTTAAAGTCTAAGAATTCAATTCTTCCACATAATATGGCCTACATTAAACAGTTTCTCCTTTCCGTATTGGCTATCGACTGTATATGGTAATTTCATTAATTTCTTAAAAACAAATATATCGCATTGAAATAAACAGATACGTAAACAAATAGTTCATGTTTTCCATTGTGATCTCTAATAGACATGTTTAATAAATACTTTTTCCAGTATTTGTATTTTACATTGTAAAAAAAGTAGACTCTTGTTCCGACTCGACTGGCAGTTCATGAGAAACAGAAATACGTTTTCAACAACATTTTCCAGTATCTGTATTTTACATTGAAATATCATAATATATAGAAACATATGGCTCAAGTATGAAAAAGTATTCGTGACATTTTTAACTAAAGTAATTATATATATTTTATTTAGTCGACATTAATAACTATTTCATTTTGGAAATACTACCATACGTAAGGCATATCTGGAATTATATTTTTTTCTGGATAATTTTTTTTAATATAACCTAAATTTAATGCCATTATTTTACATTCTGCAGTAACGTAAAAATATTATATTATAATGTCATTTCAAGAAATATTTGAAATTATTACTAGTTTTCCAACATATTTAACTTTTCTACCTTGGGCGAGGGTACAACGCTGAATGTGTTCATAATGCGGTCGGGGTATTCTTCGCGGATCTTGCTGAGGAGAAGCGTTCCCATACCAGAACCGGTGCCACCTCCCAATGAATGTGACAGTTGGAAACCTAGAAAATTTATATTGTTTTTTAACCAAAAAATAAGTCAAAATCATCATGGTTTCTTCACTTTCCGTATTTTTATTAAGTCACTGTGGTTGTACATAGTGCTTTTATTAAATCATTTAGATATATTGATTAAAATAAAAAGTTGGAAAAGGTCTTGTTAATTTATCTAATATCTTCAAATTGCCAATTAATCGAAAATAACAGAAGCACAAATGTGAAATAACTAAAACAAAATATTTAAAAACAGTTCGATCTGTATAAACTTTTTAGGGCGGCAAAGGTGGCATTTGTTACTGCGTGGCCAAAATGCGACACCAATATGTTTAACGGAGTAGAGAGCAGATCAAATGTGAAGCGACCAGCAAGCATGTCGCCAGCATTTAGTTCCAATATGCTTTGTGGAAATATGTATTTTGGGAGTGCTTTTTAAAAAATATATTTTGTGAAAAAATAATATAAAATATTTAATTTAAAAAACTATATGTTATAGAAACACAATGAACAATATTATTGGTCTCGTGTACCCGTCTCTGTCACAGGTTTTGATCTCCTGTCTCGGTGCTACATTCATAAATGCTTTTTATATAACTATATATAAATTGGACATAATGCGAGGTGTCAGGTGACCAATCTTCTTGTGCGTCACTATCTCTTGTCTCGATCGTAAATTGCTAAATGCCATCTGAATGTTCTGTATAAGTGAATAAACAAATGGTATTATTTCATGAATTTTTAAGCTTCCAGCCTACTACCATTGTTATGTCACTTAGGTAGCATAAACTGGACTTTATAGATGAATCCGATTAACGCCCGTATACACCTTTGTCGGATTTACTGATAGCTAAAAACGTATTTTCTATGGATACTTTAGCGATTGGACTGTGCAATAGGGCACGGTCGGTAAAGTAGACTCTTGTTCTGATTTGACTGGCAGTTAATGAGAAACAGAAATACGTTTTCAACTGTTAGTAAGTGTGACTGACAGTGTCGACTGTGTATGGTGAATATGGGCCTAAGATTTGAGCAGTTTTGGTTAAACTCTTTCCACCTATGTCTATTCACTTGGTTTTGTCTTTTTTTATTTTTTTCATTGTTAGTAAATAAAATAATATAAACCTAATTTTATGTGCAAAAATAAAATTACAAACGTCTATAAAATTGTAGAAAAAAATACATACGAGTATGATGTTTGACACATTAAAGATAATTTCTGAAATTTGAATATTAGTCCAATTTTCTGTTAAAATTCAAGTCACTGGTGCATTCACCTGACATCACAGGAAAAAATGAAGATGAGATTCTATTTAAAGTTTTTCACTTTTAAGTCCCATCCTATTCGGACACTCAATTAAAAATTAAACAAGGAAATTCCAAGACATTTCATTTGAAAAAAATTACATCTTCACATTTGTTGTTGTTACTTAACATGAGCAAAATAAATCAAAAACTGTCTAAATATTGTTTGACAGAATGAATGACCAGAAAAAAGTACAGAACTATTCCATTTAAAAAAAAATCTTAAATTTAATTCTCACAATTTAATAGTTCCAGGGTGGCTGCAATGCTTTTTCTAAATTCTAACTCAACACATGCTTACCTTGTAAACAGTCACAACTTTCAGCCTCTTTCCTGACGACATCCAGGACAGCATCTACCAACTCAGCTCCCTCAGTGTAGTGACCTTTAGCCCAGTTGTTACCTAAAATGAGATAGAAATACGTGAATCATTTAAGCTAATCAGCAGACTGTGTTCAGACTTTATAATAAAATAAAAAGGCATTGTGTATCCATCGGTCTATTTGTCTATCACAATCTTACACTTTCGATAATTTTAAGCTCATATGCATGACATTTTGTAAGTAAATGTTTTGAATGGAAATCGCAATTAATGCGTAGTGTCACAACGAGGGTAATGTGAACAGTGTTATGGCGCAGAAATGATCAAGAAGGGGTGTAATCAGACATAATAAATGGAGGTGGAGTTGGGCGCAAGTTAATCACGGCACTAGAAACAAAGAAATGAAGATGTGCTACTATGGAACCTTATTTTATGTATGTTTGGATCTAAATCTAGGTTATGTTTGTATATGGCCAAAACTGGTCGAACAATTTCCAAATGACAATATTTAAAATTGAAAAAAAAACAATTAAAACATAAGTACGCAAATGACACAATATTGAAAAGAACTTTGAAATTACTAAAAATACTTTTAACTTTAACATAGTTCAAATGGTATATTGTAACTTTTAACTTTAACATAGTGCAAATAGTATATTGTAACTTTTAACTTTAACATAGTATAAATGGTATGTTGTAACCTTGAACTTTAACATAGTACAAATGGTATATTGTAACTTTTAACTTTAACATAGTGCAAATGGTATATTGTAACTTTTAACTTTAACATAGTGCAAATGGTATATTGTAACTTTTAACTTTAACATAGTGCAAATTTTAACTTTAACATTGTAAGTGCCATATTATATTATTTTATAGATGAATCTTGCAGAATTTTATGTTATATTTTCACACGCGTATAATTCAGCCAAAAATAAGTAAAACTATGTTTTGCATCAAAAATCTCCTTTTCAACTCGTGCCTGTACTCAGTATGTTTTATTTATAAACTATAGGAAATGATTTATCTCTTTCATCAGTTTTTATACCAGAACGTCTTTAAGCTTATATGTAAAATTTATGTATGACATGTGATTATTACCAGCGCCACTTTGTCCGAAAACATAATTGTCCGGTCGGAAGAGCTGTCCGTACGGGCCGGATCTAACAGAATCCATGGTACCCGGTTCCAGGTCAACGAGGATGGCACGAGGCACATATTTACCTGGAAGTTTAAAAAAAAGTACCTTTTAAATATTAACATATTCGAAATAGATCATCATAAATTATTATTTTTTACACATGAGTAGATAAATGTTTTGATAACATGATTAATTAAACAATATCCAACAGTTTGGAAAACTACAAGTTTTCCAATATATATAATATATATATATATATATATATATATATATATTATAGAATTTTACAAGGGGTTGAATTTGTATATTGTATGTTGGCATATAGTGTGTGTATAGGACAAATGGTTAGTGAGACAAGTAGAGCCCAAAACAATCGTTTTTTACATTTTCATCTGCCCATCTGTGTCCATCTTTCTGAACGTATATCTCAGAAAAGCCACTAAAAAGATATTAGTGAAACTTAGTACAGTTATAATTGTGACCTATGTCAACACTGAAGACATAATTTATCACATTGCGTCACATAGGGACAAGAAAAATACCTTCAAAAAACAAATTGTGTGAAAAATTACCGATTTTGATTGATTTCAATCTTTTATGCACTTCAAGTCCATTTATCAATTAAATATTGTTTCATTATGCTATTCTATTTATTTGATAAATTAAAATCATGTTATTAGTTAACGTTATATTATTTAAGAGATAGGCTAACACATCTTTTTCTATGAAAAGTTGCCAAAATTAAGTTCATTTTTCTCAGAGATTCTTCAATAAATACTGAAATGATGACTGACTTTTTATTTTATTAAGTACACAGTCAGCTTTGTTTCAATCGTTTCTTTTTTTGCTGCTATGCTATTCATTTTTATTCATGAACTTTCAAAAACACATTTTTCATGTTCAAGTTTTCTTTTTATAACTATTAAGAAAATAATGACAAAAAATAACTGAAATGATTAAGATATTCAAAAAAAGTTATAACGACCAAAAGAAAATTTGTTCAAACATTTTTATCAATTTTCATTTATAACTTTGTTATTTTTGGTTCTACGCCTAAAAGTTACAGGACTAAAGTTGTAGAGAATTTAATTTACAATGAAAAATGTCTTTACGAATTTTCTGCATGACCAATAGTTTGCCAGACAAACCATAAAAACCATCTGCACCCCTTTTTCCAAGATGGCTGCCACGGGAGAAAGGCTGCGACCCCACAAACTTGGATTTAACTTTACGCTAAACCCCCTTGACATCTAAAAAATAAAATGACATCATCTGACAAATGCAAGCTAAGCCCCAAAAAAATGTAACATTTCAATGGCTATTCCCGTTTTCAATGCTATATGTTGTTAGTTTTGTTGTTTGTAAAAAGAATTTAAAGGGCAGAATAGGTGTCTTTACAGTAGGGCGTTTCAAAGTTGAGAAGAGAGTTTTACTAGATGTTGTGTTTTTTGTTTTTCGTTTTCAGTGCTATATGTTGATAGACTTATTGTTTGGAAAAGGTGTCTTTATAGTAGGCGTTTCAAAGTTGAGAAGAGAGCTTTACTTGATATTGTGTTCAATGTATTCTATCTTCAGTACTATATGTTGGTGACCTTGTCGTTTGGTGAATGTTTTGTTGGCAATGGCAATTAATTTTAATTAGTGCAAAACATTCTATAGAATTTCTAATTTTGTTTAAATTAATAAAGAAATTAATTTTTTATTTAACTATCAGTTACATTAATTTTTTAACAACTGTTAAATTGATCTTTTAACAACTGCATAATTATTTAACAATGCCATCTATTTCTTTCATAAACAATCATTATTATTTAAGTACACATAGTATTGAAATTATCGATGTAGTGTCGTAAATCACCATTAGATGGCAATATTTATTATATTTATAAATGCAGTATCGGAAATTATTTTTCAGAATTTATATCACCCCTCGTAAGTCTTTCCCTAGAGAGAAATTCTGTAAATTCTGAAAAATAGTTTCCAATACTGCATTTATAAATATAATCAATATTGCCATCTAATGGTGATTTATGACATTACATCGATAATTTCAATATATATATGTATATATATATATATATATATATATATATATATATATATATATATATATATATATATATATATATATATATATATATATATATAGAATCAGTATTTTAGATTTTAAACAGATTCTGCCATCACACTTTGGGTTCCAATCCGTGAGCAGTATTGATGCAGGAGTAATGAATGTTTAAACCGTGAGTAACGAGGATATGTTGTTTTGAAATTGGTGTTAGGTGATTACAGTAGAAACTCTAGCCACTAAGCGACAAATTGATTTATGATAATAGCAAATGTTGTGTAAGTATATTACAACAATTGCTAAAATTAAGAAAAGAATATCCACAGAGTTACCAATGATAATGGAAGCCCATTTTGGTGTTAAAAAGGTTCTTCTACGATGGGGTATTTTATGCTGTGAGCGAGGGGGAAGGATGGGAATTGTGGCTACTCTCAACATCGTTTAATATCAAGTGAATCTCACATCTTTACTAAAGTCAATCTCTTCATCGTGGATAAAAATAAATAAAAAGTAGCCATGTTTTCCTGACTATTTACAAAATTTACAAAAGTGATATTATTTTGAAAATTACCACTTGAATTTGTATGTGGATGTTTTTAGAAGCATTTTACAATGTGTTGTTGAAATTTGTTGGTGCACTTAGAAATGAGTTGCGAAGATGTGTTAGTGAACTTACCGCCAGATGCTTCGTTGTAATAGACATCGATGCGTTCAAGCTGCAGGTCATTATCACCACGGTAGACACCGGAGGGATCAATGCCGTGCTCGTCCGATATTATCTCCCAGAACTGGAATAAACAAAAAGACAATATTTCATTCGCCAGCCTTTTCAACTATACTTAAAATTAAGTACGAAATTGACTGTTTCATTCAAGAATCATATACTCGAATAGTTTAAAAAAATATATGTACATAACGTTACAATATTTTGTGTCTTCGGCTAAACAATTAAAGATTACAGCACCAAACGTCCACTTTAATGAGGTATCGGTAATTTTGTAAATGTCGGCGTCAGATAATGAAACTCTAGCATTAACTTGGACACATGCAGATGGCTTTTTTAAAATTACATTAACTCTGTAATCATTGAGGTAGATCAGATAATGGATCGACTGGAAAATAAGTATTTTTATTGGATACAAAGATAAAATAGCATGTATAATTAATGTACAATCTATCTTTTAATAATATTCGACAATATTAGTTGGTGTATGGTTTAGCCATATCGTTGTTGTTCATGAACAATGAGTTTCGTTATTATGAGTTCAGGTACCAATATGGATCCAAGTAAAATATTTTCCCATACATGTACACATTGTTACATAATGGATGTGATGTCATCCGTATTATTTAAACAATAGTACTTTTTGTAGTGGTTTAAAATACAGTAGATAGTTAACATTTAAGATATTCACACAATAATATAAAGAACAACACCCATATAAAGACTACCAAATAAATTAGGTTCATTGACTATGCTGATTGGTTTGTAGATGCCAAAATATAGGAAAAAAAATTTAATCAAAACTTGGTGATGACCCAATGTACTAGAGTATGGGAAGACTGAAATATAATGAAGCGAACTAAGGTCCACATTGGCATCACGCTCGTCTTTCCATTATTCTAAACACCACAGAAAGTAAAAAAATTTACGTATTTGAGATAAGTTGTTCGTGCCAATTATTACAAATCTCTCAGACAACACACCACACTAACACCTAAATTCAAAAGGGTTTGCACCTGACACATAAATCTATACTATGTGCAATTTACCATCGCCAGATGCTCCAATTTTTTGGTGGTATATCCAACAGGAACACCAATAATTTAGATCAGTGGGGTATACCCAAAAAATTGGAGCATCCAGCACTCCCTAATTTAGAAAGAGACAGGCAAAGTTGAGAGTAAAAGACCACTGTGTAGAAACCCTTAGAAATGGTCTAATCGGGTGTCGAAGCCACTGGCCTTAACAAACTATTATATTTGTAAATTTATCAAGTAAAGGTATACATATTATATATTTATAATATAATGACAAAATGTATATACAATTAAATGAAACTACATGATGTAGTATTATTTCTACTTTCTTTAAGGTCTTTACCACAACCTAGGTTTCGTCGTATTACAACATCTTCATCTCTTCAAATTGTCCACCTGAAGATGTTGTAATACAACGAAACCTAGGTCGTGGTAAAGAACTTAAAGAAAGTAGAAATAATACTACATCACGTAGTTTAATTTAATTGTGAATAATGAATTTCTACAAAATTAACGCCAAATATATTCAAAAAATGTATATAAATAATGCCAAACATTGGCATTGAAATTTTTTCTAATGTTACTTTTTTTAAAACAAATATTATTTAACATTAAAAATAATCATCAAAAATATACAGTCAAATAAGAGAAAAGGTATTTAAAAATAAAAATTATTTAAGAAAAAAATACTTTAAAAATAATACTAACAATATTCTTTCTTATTTGTTTCTCCTGCCTCACTTAAGCATCACGCTTGAAAGACAGTTAAATATTGTCTATGTCAAAACAAAACTAATTTATTGCGTATATTTTACGTCAACACATTATAAAGTAAATGATATGTAATAAATAACATATATGGATACGGGCTTCTCATGCGTCGGAATACGGAATATTTTTTCAAAATGTTTTATACCTCTGAGTTTTGTGTGATTAACAGTTAGGGTCGTACATTTTCCTCCTCTAAATTTTACAATTCATATCAGTGAATTGTTTGTATAACATTAATATTTATAACATTATTTAGCATGACAGTTCATTAAGTTAATACAGTAATTGTGTAAATGGTTTAATAATATTGTAGGTGAAATACGATGAGTTTTGTGAATAATCATCGACTGATTGAATATATATTTGTGCCAATCATATTTTAACTGTCAAATTGGTTTCTCTACAAACATTCTCCTTAGGAATGGAATGAATTATAACTACCTAGTTTGAGGATCAGGACTAGATTTTCATAAAATATCTCTTTTCTTCATAATCTCTAAACCTTACTTTAATATCTATTGCAAATTCTTCAAGAAATAGTACTGAGAATGCTGAAATGCTGAAAATCATCAATTCCTCCTAAAGATTCTTTCTCCATTTACATAGTTCTGTCATTTATTAGAATTCTGTAGTGAAACAAGGAACCCTTATAATTGAATTATGTCCATCCATCTGTCACAGCATCAAAGCTTCTAGAATTTTAGACTTCTAAATTTTTTGCCAATAGGGCTTTATATAAAGATCTAAATTAATATCTAGCAAACATTATTGTTTTTAAAATACCACCTCATACCTACAGGTAAAATAGGGATCTCAACGCAAACGAGCGATTATTGTCGGCGACTAACAACTGCAAACTTTTAATCAACAAGGTCGATAACCGACTTTTAACTGACTCAAACTTAACACTATAAGCCTTGACCACACTATCAGTCCGAATACGGTCAACTCTAGGTCCAATTAAATACTCGTTAATTACTAACATATTAACATAACCTATAAGGATCAACAACCAGTCAATTAGGAATTGATAGGATAATAATTTACTGGCGTTTGTAATATCTTCACATGATTTTAAGATTTGATAACGTTTATTGGATCAAGATCACATCATGACTGTTGTCTAGTGGGAAGCAGACCTAAATGTCTCCTGTCTCCCTCAGCGTGTACTCAGTCATAGTTTCTATCACGTTTTATGTTATTTGAATTGGATGGAATTGGCTTGTGTCACTGCGATATTTTGTAGGATAGATGCTTTAAAGTGGACATGTGCTTTAAAGTGATAAATGTCATTTGTTGTATTTTCTCCCATTTTTGCCGTAATGACGAAAGCCACGGATATAATTTGTATGGCTAAATAATACATAGGTTTACAATTAAATGAAACTACTTTGCTAATAGCCCACCTGAAGATGTTGTAATACAACGAAACCTGGATCGCGGTAAAGAACTTAAAGAAAGTAGAAATAATACATCACGTAGTTTCATTTAATTGTGAAAAATGAATTTCTACAAAATTAACGCCAAATATATTCAATATTTGAATACATAGGTTGTTATCCTGTAAATTTTCCCTCCTGTCTTACTAATACAGTGAAAGTGTGTTTGTATGTTTGTTACTCAATCACGTCTAAACAGCTAGACGAATTTTTTATTACATTTAGCACAAATTTAGTTTATAATACGAGTTATTAGATGAGTAACTCTTTAACATGAGAAATAATATGATTTCTATGGGATGAAACTAGGTGTTTTCTTTTCAGTAATTATAATGATGATCTAACATGCACAGAGGTTGTTAAACTGTTGTGCTTGAGATAAAATATATTAAGTGTAATCATCCTGTAGTGCACGCACATTGAGCATCGCATGGTATCATCAAAGCAACTTAGTAGATACCTTATTTGGTTATTGGAACGAAATAATAAATACTTTTTTGTTTTGTTCGTTTCGATTAAGTTGGATTGTATTTTCTTTAGATTTGATTGAGCTGCGTTTGGTTGGCTTGGGTTAGATTAGGCTGCATTTGTTTTGGATTGGTAGGCTTGTGTCAGGTTTTTTTGCATTGGTTTTGGTTGGGTTGGGTTTTATTTGGGTTGGGCTGGGTTTTGTTTGGTATGTTAGTTTGGGTCGGGTTTGATTGAGTTGTGTTTGCTTCGGATTTTATTGTCTTGGATTTTCCATGGATAGGGTATCCTTTTGGTTGGGTTTGCTTTGGATTAGGTTGGATTGGGTTGGATATCCTTTAGGTTGGCTTTGCTTTGGATTAGGTTGAGCTAGATTGGGTTTTGTTGAGTTTATTTTTTGAATTGGATTGGCTTCGATTTGCTCTGTGTTAGTTTAACTTAGGATGGGTTTCTTTGGATTGGGTTAGATTTACTTTGGGTCGAGTTGAGTTATTTTGGATTGAGTTGGGTTGGACTGCGATTGATATTGATTTATAAAAAAATATAAAACAGTAAAAAAGTAATATTGATGTTTGTAAATAGTTTAATAGATAAACTATATACCGTTAATCATAGTTTAAACTTTACTTTGTATCCAAATGTATACATTACAAGTATTTAACAAGATATTTGCCGTAAATACATATAATTTTATTCATGCATACAGGATACATATAATCTGGATAGACCTACAGGAGGCATATAATCTTATTCATACGTACATATGCCTACATGATGAATGTAGCAAGCGGGCACCTATGAGTTCCCAAGTACAAAACAAGACGATTAAATCATTGTAATTTTCTTGCATCACCTAGCGTTCTCGCGATATCCTATTTCAACATTAATTAAAGGGTTAAATGTCGTATAGTACACGCACATCGGGTGTCTTGAGGCACTATAAAGGCAAAACGAGGGGACGCGGTGATTTACAAATAAACCCCTTACTGGAATTCAAATATTTAGCAACATAAGCATTATTTAGTTGAAAAAACATCGGTTATATAGGAAATACAGCATATTTATCAAATTTTTTGAGATCTTCTGAATATGATAATAAAATGTTTAATTGTAATTACGAATGACAAAATATTTTAAAATACCAAGTAAAAATTAGTTATTTCTAGTAAGACTCAAATAAAATAAGTGACGCGAACGATCACGAATAGAAATCGTACTATGAGGGTTCCGTACATATTTAGGCTCTTATGAACATTTTAGGGTACGTAGCGTTAAAAAACATTAAAACATTTAGGCTCTTATAAACATTTCAGGGTACGTAGCGTTAAAAAACTTTAAAACATTTAGGCTCGTATAAACATTTTAGGGTACGTAGCGTTAAAAATCATTAAAACATGTAGGCTCTTATAAACATTTTAGGGTACGTAGAATTAAAAACATTAAAACATTTAGGCTCTTATAAACATTTTAGGGTACGTAGCGTTAAAAAACATTAAAACATTTAGGCTCTTATAAATATTTTAGGGTACGTAGCGTTAAAAAACATTAAAACATTTAGGCTCGTATAAACATTTTAGGGTACGTAGCGTTAAAAAACATTAAAACATTTAGGTTCTTATAAACATTTTATGGTACGTAGCGTTAAAAACATTAAAACATTTAGGCTTTTATAAACATTTCAAGGTACGTAGCGTTAAAAAACATTAAAACATTTAGGCTCTTATAAACATTTTAGGGTACGTAGCGTTTCTATTAAAGTATTTATAAATAGTAATGTTTCATAACGTAAAATATTAGGGACAACTGTATCTTTCCCATTTGTAAAGACACGGTGCACATTTAAAAAGAAATTGGCATCATTTCTAAAATGTCCTATAACCCCTCCACATATAAGCCTTTAAACCCCTCATATTTTCATAATTTTTAATTGATATTTTCATAAAACAAGGGGTGGTCACCATATTTTTCCATATATACAAAATTAAGAAAAAAATATCTTAGAACGCCTTATAACTAGCTCTTTCAAACGATACATTATGTATGGAATTACAAAAAAAACATTTCGATTATTACATTTACCCCCTAAAATTTCTATATGAATCTTTTTCATGTACAGCCATTGAAATATATGGAGATTAATATGTTTTATTACATCTATTTCAGTAGCTATAGATGAAAAATATTCTTACAGAAATTTTAGGGGGGCAAGTGTAATAACAGAAAATTTTTTTTTTTTAAAATAAAGAAATATATGGGGATTGATATGTTTTTTTTTGTCGGCACCATAGTGTGTTGGGTTGATCGCAACACATACGGCCGTTGAGTACACGGCGCACCGCGAGGACCCGAGTTCGATTCCCGGCCGCTCATCAAGCGGAACTGGAGAAGTCCAACCTTTCAAGGCTCTGGCAACCATTTTCCATTTGAGATTTTCTTCATCTCATGTGAACACGACAACAACAATATGTTTTATTACTACGCCAAATTTCAAGATTCTAAGTCAAGCGTTTTCCGAGAAAAACGGCTCACAGGCACGTAGGTTCCTTTTGAGATAATTTAAGTCTTATATTTCGAGAGGAATCCAAAAAAAAAATTTGCCATACAAATTAACCGCCAGCCTATATATGTATGGGTACGTTGTTAAAAAATGTAGAGAGCCATAGTGAATATGTAAATCGTAACGTTCATAAGCGGAACGTGTTTAGACGTTTTTTTTTCAGGTGTACGTAAATTGTACTCAACCGCCGTAGTCAGTGTGAGACCTCGCTCACTGGGTCAAGGCTAAGCGGCCGCTTTGTTAACGAATAAATACTTAAATGGCGCTAATTATTTACTCGTAACCTAGTATTGTATTGTATTGTAAGTAAGGTAAGTATAATTACGAAAATATTATGCTTACATAAGTTTCCGCCTTTGAACATCTGGATAAATAAGTCATGGCTGCCAACAAGACAAACCTTCTACATTGCTTCATTGTATAGAAAGCAATATCGAGAATTGCCTCAAGACTTTGCGTCGCTTCCTTCGCGCCATTAAGGAAAGTTTTTCTGGAGGAAAATTGTATTAGGTTGGCAACTTATAAAACCGCCACTTTTTCTGGAATATTATAGAAGCTTCTAGAATATTTCTTGTAGTGTATATAAAGGATGCGACATTCGAACTTCTATTCAGTTGTTGAGTAATCGGCGAGTAAAGAATAAATTAAAAATGGAAGTATTTCGAAGTGAACTTAGAAGACTCTTCCTTCATAAATGTTGCTTAGCGAAAAACCAGCGAAGCATAATGCAATATATACGCAACGATGGGTGAAGGTAAACCCTCTTATGGCACAGCCAAGCACTGGTTCCAAAGATTCAAAGAAGGGAATTTTGGCCTGTCCGATAAACCTCATCCAAAGTAACTTCCTACAATTGATTTAGGAAAATTTAGAAGCCTTATTGAAACATATCCCAGATTAAATTCGCGTTGTTTTGCAGAGCTATTTTCATACATTTAACACGTGGAAAACTATTTTCATTTGGATGGAGTAAGTTACTTCACCCATCGTACTTTCCAGATCTTTCGCCATCTAATTGCCGCCTGTTTAGCTCTTTGTCTAATAATTTATGTGATAAAAATTTAAAGACGAATGTCATATCAAAATCGAACATCACCTGTTTTTCAGTCAAATATCTAAAGATTTCTACAAGGATGGAACTTTAGCTCTGCCACCTCTACGGGAAGAACAAATTTGCACTGCTTCTATGTTTAAGGATTACATATGGAGATATTATAACAAGAGTATTATAAAATATATTATAAACTGGATTATAAATCCATCTATTAATTATTAACGTTTACAGCCTCATAATTATTAGTTTTGATGAAATAAGCGCTCAAACTATAATATATGTGTTTGGATTGTACATTCGAACTAAGCCCCATCTAAAGCGTAGACCCAGAAACCGACAATTCAGAGATTAACGCAGTTCGCGGTGAAATTTTCGTGGACAATTTATTTAATATTTTTATTACTCGTAATTTTGTAGATCTGAGTTTTCAATTGAAATTGAAAAATTACCAAAAAAAAGAATATCACACTATTATTGAAAGATGAGCTTAATTTTATCTATTCTTTATTCATACCAATAATATGTGTCTCCAGGCTCACTCATTTCAAGATTCAATATTAAAAAGAAGAAAATTATTTTGGAAAACTCTTTTTCTAGATGATTTGTTTTTTTTTTATTTGATTCATTTTTTTATCTCTATTCTATTAATGAGAAAAATAACTAAATGATCAAAATATTATAAACATATAACTCTTTGAATCGACTAAAAATATATTATTAACGATATGATATACTGAAAAAAGCACGAGTTCGTGAACACGGCGGTTCGGTTAAGATACTCTATGCAATACATAAAATTTAAAAAATATAATAATCAATTTGTTCTTCCAAAATTTTCACAAAAATATGTTTAGTGTTATATAATGAGAGACATACAGATTAACATCCTTTATCACTGTAAAACATTAAGTCTCTACGTCGAATGGTTACTGCCAAAAACCGCTTCGACACATACACGGACAGACAGAAACGTGAACGCTCTTACCGGGTTCCTTTTTTTTCTTTTGAAATACAAAACACTAATAAATTAACAGCATCCATATCTTGTTTTATTTTTAAAGTTTACTCTTTGATAACACTAAACCAGAGCAACTGACAGCTAAGCGGGAATGAAAAAATTTAAAATTGGAACAAATGTTTCAAAAAAGGGCGTAGCAACTGCACCCAGCCAACATCCGTCATATTTATCGAGTAATTTGGCAGATAGTAATTACTGTCAACACACATTCTGGCGATAAAGTTCTTTAGGTATCGATTACGCCTTACGTAAGTGGCCAATGTAAAATGTTTCCACTGTAGAAACGATCGAATTATTTATTGTTAAGTACACATTTTCTGTATCCGACAAAATCGGGGTTACGCCCCGTTTAAAGTGCAAGTTTCAAATTACACATGTTGAAAGAAAAATATTATCATGCATACACCGACATAATAAAGTGTTAAAACTGGCAGGTGTATATATATATATATATATATATATATATATATATATATATATATATATATACATATATATATATATATATATACATATATATATATATATATATATTAGGGTAATGCAAGAAATGCGGGGGTTGTTTAAAACAACGCAACGAAAAAACCACTTGAGGTTACATGGTCAATATCAGTGCTATATGGTTTGGCTAAAGCAGGCCAGCTAGTTGTTACAAGGATATACCTAGTGTTCACATAGACGCAACTAGTTTTCATACAAGTATAGCTAGTTTTCATACAAGCACATCTAATTTTCACACGAGCGCAGCTAGTTTTCACATGGGTATAGCTAGTTTTGATACGGGTACAGTTAGTTTTCACATCTTTATGAAGAGGAAAGTTTTATTTCATTATTTTTAATAAAACTTGTAAATAGGTTGCGTTGCGAGTGAACATGAGATTCGATTATTAAAAAATAAAACACTGTGTTGTTTTTTTATAAGTATGTCGGTACAAGTCTTCCATTAGCTGTTTCCTGTTTACACATGTGTGCGTTTTGCCACCCGCCCCCTGATAATTTGGTTCCAGCTTTTGAGCCAAATCAGCAATCTGATCTAATCTATTTTTGCGTCTCATCAATCGAATTGCGAAAACGGAAACTTACCTTGATAGTCTGAAGTAGAATCATATGTTTTCAGGCAACAACCGTTTGACTTAAATCCAAAGAAAAATTTGAAACAATTTATGGAACTTCCGTACACCAAAAAATGTCGATTATTAATAACCTTCTTATAATCATTTTGTAACTTTGAAAATGGTCTGGAAGTTATTTATTTACTTTGATGAATATGTATATCTGGCGGACTAATCGCTACAAAAACAATTTTTGCCCAGTTAATCAAAATTACAGTGTACTTGTAAAGTTACAGGACAGATAGATAACAAATGGTGATAATAATAATAAGTTATGAACACATTTTTGAAAATTTCCAACGAAAACAAAAACGATACAAATAATCTAATTTTGATAAATCGGGAGGAATTTTGAACCAGAGTTGAAGGATAAGAAAATAATGGATAAAGGGAGAGGGATGTTGAAAGAAAATTGAACGTGGAAACTAAAGTTAGAGGGGGAGAAGGGGTATAACTTTTTCAGACAACTTTTGAATAGTTGGTGGAAGTCAGGTATCAGATTTTAGTTTGTTCCACAACTTGGTAACATGAACAATAAACGAATGCTCTCAGAAAGAAGCAGTATATTGAGGATCAATCAGCGTGAGAAGTTTCTCAGAAGGTAGGCCCAGGCCATAAACAGAAAGGTTTGTCAATCTGGCAACAAGGTAATGTGAACTGTGGAGAATTTTGAAGGTTTTATAAAGCAGCGAAGAAATTTGAAAATTGCGTCAGTCGCGGATTTCCACCTGATCCGCAACCTCAACTTGGGGACGTAATCAAATTTCTTGAATATAATGAATACATGAATATTGAAGGCGTTGTAGTTTTTTAAGCAATTATTATAAAAGGCAATAGCGACGTTTAACAAAGGTTAATTTTAGTTTCGAAGAAAAAGAAATATTGGCGATGTTTTAGTGAATGTATTCTGCTGAAGATTCTACGATTGACATAATTAACTTGAGGCTGTCGATTAAGAAATTCATTAATCAGAAATTCATTAAGGACTCAAATATTTTAAATTTGAGGAGAACGAGATAACTATATACTTTAGTAACAGTTGTAGTAGATCAGAGATATTGATCCTGGAATAAAGTTTTCTGTTACCAATAAATAACCTGACATTTAGTAGGATTGACTAGGATAACCATATTAAGAGTCCATCGACTTAGGTTCGCCGTTAAAGAATTAATAGCAGTAGAAATATTACTAGTCAGTATGAATGTATATTTGAACATCATATGCATATAGGTGATACGATAATACAAATTTCGATAATATTACTACGTTTGTGTACTTTTGCAGTATCAAATGAGTATTTTCCCAAAGAAATGATATTTCACAAAATAAAATGTATTTTCCGGCCCGCCAATTATCTGTATACAAAAAAAATATCGATTCGTTGCTCGTTGTTACGTGAAAAAAGAAAAAAAAACAAACAGATTTTTATATTTATAATATTAATTAGGATGAGATTTCCTGGGATAAAAGTAGCCTATATAATTTCCCGACCCGCCGACTTTTTGCAAAAAATCACGTGGATTTGTGGAGACGTGAAAGAGGGACAAACAAACAAACTTTCACATTTATAATATTAAGTTAAAATTTATAGTAGTTTATGACATTTGTTAGCATAGTTTGGGCTCCAAAAAAAAGGGTTATTCCAGATTATATTCTCCTCGGTGATCGCATGTTAATGAATAAATTGTGTTTGTCTATGGCATCATGGCGGCCGAGCGGTTTCGAACGATCTTGACAGAGCATCAGTATTGTTTATAAAGATTTTGAAATATTATTGTAAAGCTTAATAAGGAGATATTTTAGAAACGTACAAAAAAAACTCAAAATTGAACAATTTTTATTTATCACATAAAAATATAAATTAATGACTCGCAAATATTTTCCTTTACTTGTGCAATGAGATCTTGATACTTACAAAATTTCAAGATTCCAGGTCAAGTTATTTTTAATATAATTTAGTTGTTATTAGCTGTATTTAACGTCATAATTTAGACTTAAGTATATTTTTGTCTTATTTTCCAAATAAAAAAATTAATATTAATTCCATGATTCGAACCTGTTCATCAGAACGCCAATGACTCACTTAAAAAAGCGACGAAACAAAGATATACTTAATACGTACTTTTCCACTTGTTTAAATATTTTGGGATAATCATGTTTAAAACTGATAATGTATTTAGACTCATGCGCTATCCAAAATTTCAAATCTGTAGTATGTTTTGATGAGACAGTGAGACAGTATCAAATTATAATATATAATATACATATCAAATCAATCTCACTATATTATATATTATAATTTATGTAATATATAAATTATAATATATAATATTTGAAAAGTCGTTTCTTTTTTAATGTATTAAGTAACAAGTTTGAATTTTTTAAAGGGCTATGGGACTAAAGACTTTAGTATTTGAAAATAATTGATATCTTTAGTCATTCTTGAGAAAAACAATTTTGACAGAAGGACAACAAAGTGATGCTATAATTGTTCCGTTTTTTTATTTTTACCGTAAAAATGGAAATGGCGGATCCTATAATTGTTCCGTTTCTTTTTCGATCTGTGAAGTACATTTTAGTCCTGTGAAGTACCTGGAAATTGAAATGGCGCCCCTATATAAAGATTAATAATGGCAGCGACTGAACAAAAACTGCTGATTAATTATTACAATTTTGATCTACATTTGAAAATTATTATTTACTACGTGATACTAAGTAGTTTAAAAGAAAAAACCACATTGACTTTGAAAAAAAAATTATGTTTTTTCTTGTTTTTTCTCTTAATAGGTACATACTTTAAAAAATATAATTTTTTCAAGTAACTGCACCTAAATTATTCTCTAAATAACAGCTGTTGTTTATTTCTAATGTTATTTTTTAAATAAATCGTTTTTTCAAACGAGTCTCTTGTATTTACTTCTACGCGTATTAGGCAATAGGCTATCTAGCTTTTTTTGTTTATAAATCATCACTTCAATTCGTTGAGAGTGAAAAACTGTTTCACAAAACTTAAAAATTTATATAATTATGAAGATTATATTTTAAACTTTAGACAAGGACAGCGATATAAAAACGGGACTTTATAGAGTTTTAGGCAAAGGTTTTAGGAAAGCTGTAACGTTGATTCTAAACGTCACGGTTTTTGATATTCAGTATTATTAAATTACTTATTGCCCTAGAAAGTCCATGTTAGTGGTGTTTAATAAATAATGTATATAGTACAATAATATAGTGTAATAAATGATAGTATAATAAATAATCTGATTTCACTTCGACTCAATTCATGCGAAGTACAACTTACAAGTTCTACACGTATCGAGCTAGAGGGACGTACTTTCTTAGGCAGAATCTATAGCATGTCATCATAACCTTTGTCAAACATTCTTATTACCATTAATTGATTATGGAGACGTGTGCTATTCTGATCTTAATGAAGAACATTTGTGCAAGTTGGAACGTCTTCAAAATGTATGCATCCGGTATATCATCAGCCTCAGAAAATATGATCATATTTCTGAATGCAGGTCACTTGTCAAATGGCTGAAGATCCGTGATCGACGCCAACATCACATACTTACACTTATTTTTAATTTATTAAAAAATCCTCATAGCCCAAATTATCTTAGTGGGAAATTTAAAGATTTGTCTGCTCACGGACTTGGGATACGATCTGAAAGTTCACTCACCCTACTTATTCCTAAACATACCTCTATCACTTACGAAAAATCCTTCACTGTCCAAGCAGTAACAATTTGGAATCACCTAGATCCTGACAGCAGGAAAATCACATCCCTAAATATTTTCAAAGAGCGAGTGAAAAAGTCATGCCACTCCTGAAACCTTTTTCTTTGGTTCCCTCCTTTCCTGTCTTTCCCATCCCAAATCATCTCAATAGTTGTTTTTTACTTATACTTTTGTATTTTTAAATTGCTATAAAAAATGTTCATTATAAAATCTTTTACAGTCCACCAACTAAATTTCAATATCAGTTGTTATGATTGACTGAAAGAGATTGCTCGTGTAGCAATAAGTCCGCCGTATGTACTATACATAAAAGATGATAAATAAATATATTCGTATTAGCCAAACTGAGAGCCAAGGCCACTTAAACACTCAAAAATATTGATAACTTTTACATATGAAATTATATCATTGTATTTTTTTCAGATAGATAAATTAATGTAACATCATTTTTTTCAGACAGATACATTAATGTAACATCATTTTTTTCAGACAGATACATTAATGTAACATCATTTTTTTCAGACAGATACATTAATGTAACATCATTTTTTTTCAGATAGATACATTAATGTAGCATCATTTTATGATAGTAATAATCACATTTAGAGCGAGGGCAATTTAAATGTAGAAAAAAGCCAACAGACTTCTACCAACCGTAACTGACACCAAAGAAATGTACACTCAAAGAAATGTTAGTTGATAAGTACGAATAACAGCACATTCTGTGTGTATGCATGTGCGTATGTGCGCTTTCAAAGGTTTATAAAAACCAACACCTACCATTACGACTAGGCGTTGATAATTACTAAAGAAGGCAATCGATCGCCTGAGGACTTATTTATTAGATTCATCATTAGA
Source organism: Druceiella hillmani (assembly GCA_039881145.1). Taxonomy (NCBI): domain Eukaryota; kingdom Metazoa; phylum Arthropoda; class Insecta; order Lepidoptera; family Hepialidae; genus Druceiella; species Druceiella hillmani. The sequence continues at coordinate 22,022,641 of JAYKKI010000019.1, read as the reverse complement.
TCAGTAGAATGAACAAAACAACAGGTTTCCCAAATCAAAAATCCAGAAACTAAAGAAAAATTAATTAGTTTGGAATCTGAAAAATTTCAAGCTATTCGTTTCGGTCCACAGATCCTACCTATAGTTTTTAGTTATAATGAGAAAAGTATTTTGACGGGTAAAGGCAAAAAACTGAATTTTTCTCTTGACAACTGTTGCCGAATCACTTTCATTTTATAACAGTCTTGAGGAGTTTGAATGAGCTATTGACAAAACAATTATTCCACTTTTGTTTTTGTACCTAAGACTTTATATTCGATTTAAAACGTTTCAAGCGAAGTACAGAAACCTAGATGCGCGGGCCAGATTCACACTTGGCCGATTTTTAATAATGCTCATTGTATTCTAAAAGCGCGAATGAGACAGGTAGATATTCACACTTGATCCCTGCCATTAAATGTAGAAGTTCATAACTCGCTCGTTTTTTAATAAAATTTTATATTTTCACAGTAGCATGAAATTTGATAAAAACAGCATATTTTTATAACAAACTACCCCACATAATATCTATCATATTTCATAATATCTATTATATTTCATAATATATCTACTATATTTCAACTCCATATAAATAAATACTCGACACTTTATTTTAATATATCGATACCGACTGAGTAAAATTATCGATAATATTACAATACAGTTGTGTCACTCGACCCGGCGAATTTTTGTGACAATAAAGTCTAAATACATAATTTAAAAAATGTCGTAATACAATAATTTCAAAATTGTCGTATCAGTTGTATGTATTTACAACCTAAAATGTAAAAAATTACACCTGTCAAAAATACACTAATGAAATTGCAGCGAGTGCTCAGCTAATGGACACTCTGCAACTTCATTGGTCTATACAATAATGAAGTACAGAAAATGTTAGTACTTAGAAACGCGAAAATGCTATGGTTAAATTCAAATAATTGTGTGAGCCATCTTGCACAATTACTTGAATTTAGCCAGCTATTTAATATATGATCTATGATTATATTGTCACTCACAACAAAATACTCAATAATTTCATAATAACTATTATTGAATGCTGATTTCCGATATTGAATAAAGAGTACAACTCTCTATAACATTATGGTATCGTGTTGTCAATAACCAATTTTTATAATTTTTTGACAACTGGTATTTAATTAACTCGTATTTTCGTGACATTTTACTAAATAAAACAAATTTAGGGGTTATTTTATTATTATATTTCTATTCGATGTAAATAAAAACTGGATACTTTCACAACTACAATTATTTGAATGGTATCCATGCTGGATACCGAGTAACGAGTACCTGCAAATATCGATAACATGACGGTATAGTGTTGTGACTGCTCCTCGGTCGTAGACCCTTAAGAAGCGCTAAATAGGATAACAAATAAAACGTCATCGGGCCGCACGGCGCTGTCACGCGCGCTCACTGCTATCTGTTGATAATAATAAGATCCGACGTTAGTAACTCGGTGCGTAAACATTGTGGCCCCTTCTTTAAATACACATTAGTCATTTGTTATACTTAAACATAGCATTTCTGATATATCTGTATCGTTCTTCCCAAGATTAAACCATGTTGATCCTAATTAATATTATAAATTTGAAAGTGTGTTTGCTTGTTCTTCTTACACGTCACAACGGAGAAATGGATCCACGCGATTTTTTAAGAAAAACTTCTTTACGCACGCTTGACTTGGGGAGTAAGGTGGTGAATGCGTGACGAGAACGTTACGAAAAGTGTGATCGGGCGAGGCGAACGGAAGTTGAGGGCGAGATATAAGTTAGTGAAGACAGAAAGAGAGAGATATTATATTTCGTATATTACTGTAGGGACAAGAGAGAGAGGTGCGAGCACACATTTTCTTTCTCTCTTTCTCTCATAGCCAGTTATGTTTCGTATATCTAAGACACAGTGCAAGCCTATTGTCTGTGTCATACTGTAGGAGCAAGAGAGAGCAATGCGCGCGCACATTTTCTCTCTCCCTTGCTCTCATAGCCAGTGAAATAGCCAGCCAGTGAATGAAATATATATATATATATATATATATATATATATATATATATATATATATATATATGCAAGTTTGCTAGCGTTACGCGAACGGTGATTTTTTGATTATTTTGTAATTTTATTTCGTTCTTGAACAATTTTATAAATTATCATTTTGTTCAATACATTAAATATTCTACGTTTAAAGTGAATAAAATCGTAAATTCATTTTAAAGTTCATATTTTCTGAATTTGAAGTTTTACTACAGTCGTGTGGTCTAAAGCACACTCGTTTTTTTTATTTTTTGTAAAGTAATAATTGTTGGAACGGAAAATGGCATAGGTTACGTTTTATTCTAGGAAATATAATCCTAATTGCAAAGACAAAGAAAACAGTTTATTTTTGCTCCTTTTTCGTCACAACAAAGCAACGGATCCAAATGATTTTTTGTGAAGTTGGCAGGCCGGGAAAATGATATAGGCTGCTTTTTATCCTGGGCAATTTAATCCAAATTTAAAGATAATATTTGTTTGTCACGTCACGTTTTCTTTCACGTCACAACGTAGTAATTCTCCAATGTGACTTTTTGCAAACAGATAGTTGGTAGACCGAAAAATAGCATATACTTTTTACCTTAGAAAATCTCATTTCTTCTGGAAAATTCTTAGGTGAAACTGGAGAAGTATACAAATATAATAAGGAAGCAACCTCGCGACGGAGTAACGGATCGACGTGATTTTTTAAAGGCTATATATGCAATATAAATAAGTGACAGAATCACTTTAATCCCTAAATTAGAGGGAAATATCTTTATTTTCATTTTAATTTCTCACGTACCCACGTTTCTCACGTATCTGTCACGTTTTTTTCAGAAGCCGTTTGACGTAGAAACTTGAAATTTGTTATGGTAATAAAACATGCTAACACAAAAATATCACATTTATATGGCCATTTTAGATGGACAAACTAATTATAAAAATCACAAATGAGTCGTCCGAAGTAAAGACAGAACATTCAACAAAGGAACATTTAGTAACATTTTAAATCTAAATATAAAGTAAATTCAGTCCTAGACAATACCAAAAGTGGTCTAACTGTTATGTCAATAGCTCATTCAAGCTCTTGATGACTTTTATAAAATAACAGTGATTCAGCAACAGTTGGCAAACGAGAAATTCAATTTTTTGCCTTTACCCCTGAAAGTACTTTTCCCATTATAACTAAAAACTAGAAGTATCATCTGTGGACCGAAACGAATAGCTTGCAATTTTGCCAATTCCAAACAAATTAATTTTTCTTTAGTTTCTGGATTTCTGAATAGGGAAACCTGGTGTATTTTTCATTCTGTTGATCATTATCTAATAAATAAGTCTGTAGTCAATCGATTACTTCCATTAATCATCTAGTTGTAATGGTAGGTTTTCTTTTTATACATACACACAGACTATAACACTTCGAGACTTTTAAAGTATACAATCATATTTTAAGGTGTCAGTTGCATTTAGTAGAAGCCAGTCGGCTTTTTTTCAGTATCTAAATTGCCGTCGGTCTGAATGTGACTATTACTATTATTTTACGTTACATTAATGTATCTGTCTGAAAAAAAATACAATAATATAATTTCTTAGTTTAAAACTTATGAAATTAGATGGTTGAGAGGATTTACTAGAAATTTTAAAGCGTGCATTGGGTTTCGGACAAGTTCTCAATATTTTTCAGTATTTAAGTGGCCTTGGCTCTCAGTTTGGCTTATAAAATTTTTTTGGAATTGGATTGGATTATTTGGAAAGCTGTTGTTTTTATGCTTTTATTCATACCCGTTATCCCCAAATTACGCCCAATTTTTAATTTATTATACCCAAAATTACGAGAATATTGCGTTTATCCAAACGCAATATTCTCGTAATTTTAATGAAGGAAATAAAATTTAATCTCCATACATATACTAAAAATGTACGAAAAAATACGTACGCCGATTGTTTCTGAAACGTCACCCACAATTACAAAAATAACATGGTTTTTAAAGTTTGCCTGAAACTTGAAGAAATACTATTCTAAGTCCCTCAGATTTTGTTCATGACATATGAATGTGTGTTCCTATGAATGTGAAAGATATACATATTTTTGCATATGTGATATGATACGATAAAAGCTTATATTTTCCCCGCCATGCCAGCTATTTTTGAACAATAATCACGATCAATCGATCTGTTGCGACGCGAGAGAAGACAAAAAAACAAAATTTCTCATATTTAACATTAAGTTAGGATTTACACTAATTTATTATATTAATCAGAACAGTTTGAATTACGAAAAAGGATTTTTCCACTTTGGTTATATTTACCTCTGCGATCGCATGTTAATGAGTAATTCGTGTTTGTCTATGGCATCATGGCGGCCGAGCGACTCGATCGATCTTGACAGGTCATCATTGTTTATGAAGATTTTGAAATGTTATTGTAAAGTTTAATAAGTAGATATTTTACAAATGTATAAAAGAAAACTGAAAATTTAAAAATCAAAAATTTTGTTTGTCACGTGATAATTCCGACACACGTGAAAGATATAGAAAATAGGTCTATATTAACATGGTGAACAATAATTTTAATACTTGCAAATACTTTCATAGAGGTACTATAATATTCCCTGAATAATTTAATTGGACCTAATCTAACCTTCTCATATTTCACGGTTTCGTCACGGAACCCTATAATTTTATCAAACCGTCCGTCTGTCATACCCTAGTAGTTTCGACAGCTTTAGCCCTACCTGCATGAAATTTGGCAATTATATATATGCTTCAGATAAACATCTCGCTTAGTATGAAATAAAAAATATTTCCTATTTTTTATAATATATTACTCCCCTTATAGATATTTAGGGGCAGAAAACATTTGTAGTGTACCCCAATGAGTACGGTGCCGTTACAAAGGTCTAGTAAAACACAGTTCGGGTTTAATATAACATTTTTCTTTTACAGCTCCTTTTACAAAACAGTAAGCTGTAAAGTCCTGTGCAACGGTTTGTCGTCCCCTCCCATGCCAATAAAAATCTGGGAAAATCCAGAAATTTGTTTTCCAGTTCATTAGTTCTGGAACCAATAAAAAAGCTTATAAGCACGCTGAAATAACGCAGATGGAAATTACTAGATGATTGCGTTAGCTAGTGTATTTAATATAAATTAATAAAATATGTTTTGCAATATTTAATTTTAAAAAAAGTTCAATTGTCGGAGTATTAGAATCCTTATTCAACTGTCATAGATCTTTGTGGGCACATCATATATGTGGACACACAATTTATAATATATATATATATATATATATATATATATATATATATATATATATATATAATTTTACATTTTATGTTGTGTTTATAAAATATGTATAATACATATTTTATAAACACAACATAAAAACACATTCAGTTGCACAGTAATATTGCTACATTCTCGTTATCATTATTATCAACTGTATGCTTATCTGACGAATGTGGTGTTAGCGCCATATCACACTGCACTCGTAATCCTCTCCGCCCACTTCAAAACAAGACCATAAACTAGTCATGGCAAATAAACTAGTCGGTTTCATCAAAAGAAATGAGAAAAAGAATTATTTTAATACGTGGCCGATATATTATTCCTGTGGCAATATATTGAAGGTAGGCGGAAGTAATTATAATATTATTCTATAATATAGTCAAAGCCAAAAAAAAAATAAAAAAGAAGAATCCAATTAACGTGAACTCAAAGGCAATATGTTAGTTATTTCTAAGAATAAAATGACGACAATTTTATACAATCAACGAGCCAAAACCTTTAACGCAAAACGGAACATCATGTTAACATAAAGCCAAAATCTATATAATATTTCCTAGAATCGAGATCTGTATCCAAAATTCTAAAACTAAAAGAGCGCTCACAGACGTCTACTCGCAACGACGGCAACCTCACTTGTGCACCTATTCGGTCATTTTCTCCCGACATCCCTTCCCATGTCACCCCGCACGCACCGTGTCGCTGCCCCAATATTCTACGAACTTGTGCGTGATAGGTCGACTAAGTAATTGTATTATTTAATATTATAATGAAAATAACTTTTGAAATCTTTGAAGTCTGTCTGAAATTATGAAAGCCCAAGCGGAGATTCTCAACAGGTTATTTATTAATCATTTATTCATGATTATCATTTCTACTTTCTGTTTTCTGATAGAATATTCTAAACGTGCTTTTATCAATTATAGATTTGCCCATTTTAATAGGAGCGCCTTTCTTGTGAATGTGTTTCCAATAAGAACCCGTAATTTTTTCGTAACGTTTTCGTTCTTTAAATCACAATAATTCCAGTGTTGAGGAATGAAATATTTTGTACAACTTAAATGTTTTACAAATTCTTCATCAAACACTGTACTAAATTTTTGTTCTTAAAATATTTCATCTGTACGTTAAATGCGCGTCTGCACATTGAAAATATTTACAACAAATATAAATGAGGATGAAGGATAATGAAGGAAAATATCATTTTCGAAATTTTTAACTGTCTCTTTTTGTGTTTGTTTGTGCACGCATCGCGTAAAAGACTACTAATATCATTCACATGGAGCTTTTAGAAAAAAACATAGGAGTTAAATTGAAGTAACGTTTAGTTTTTACTTTATCATAATCGGTTCACTCAATAAAAAGATATGCGAATTTAATGTTTTCAAAAATGCATTTACATTGCATTATCGTATAGCAACGATAAAAAAGTAGCTACGAGTAGTTACTCGATGGATACAAATACATCGAGTAACTAGGTATGGTAACTCGGTAGTAATGTATAACGTTCTAATGTACGTAAATAGATGGCACTACATATATTTTAAATCGCGCAATGAAATTTTCCACCCGGATGTATATTTATTGGCAAAATGGGCGTGGTCAGAGGTGACGTGTGGAAGTATACTTATAAAAAGTGTATCGGTACGTATTTCAGGGGTCTATGCATAAGAAGTTACCGGCACAACTAATATTTAAATATTTTTTGCTTTATTTTACCTTATTTTTTACATTATATGTACCTATTTCAATACCCAGAAGAATTAGTAAGCAAGAAAGTGTTACCCCAAAATCAGATATTTTGGCTCATTTGGGTGTTCAAATATTTTTAATCAAACTGTGGTTTGAATGTTAATTTAAATGAGATATTCCAATTTTTATCATCTATACATATTTAGTATTTTTGTCTGTGTGCAGCCACTGTGCACGCTAATCTCAGCAACAGCTGAACCGATTTGGTTGCAGCTTTCAGTGATGTATTTTGATTAGCTTGGACTAACATTTCGCCTGGTTTCATTTCAATCGTTTCGCAAGTAAAATAGATACGTCATTTAAATTCGTTGTGTCTTAAAACACAATCTAATTCAATATTTTTGATTTTTCAAATGAACGACACGCTTAACGAAAAGACAAACAAAATCACATCCATAAGAGTTGAATTTTTCTACCGAACTCGGAAGAACTAAAAGATTAACGAATATGTAGAACACTGAATTGACTAATAAGTCTTTAAACTAGACTTTTTCTTTCAAAAACTTTTTCTTTCAAAAAAGACTTTTTCTTATCAAAAAATATTTGAAAATCTACATCTATATTAGATTTATTACCATCTGGTAGGTAATAATCAGATATTCAGCGTAAAAATATGGTGATTCAAATTCGAAAAAAAATCTTCTTGAAGATCTCCGATACCGTTAATACTTTTATTCTGCGAATAATTACTCAAAACTCTGAAGAATGTCTTCAGATAGACATGCCTTCATTACTAAGAAATAATTCATTTTTCAATAGCGTCATCAGCAGCCTATTTTCGTCCACTGCTGGATACAAGTATTTCCCTAGAAATGTACCTACCATTGCAGTAATGCTGTAATCGGCCGCTGAATAGGGGCTTGGTGGTCAATAGCAAAATTATTTTTATATCCAACATTATCTGAATCAAATTACGTTTAATGGTTTCATTATCACAAATAGAATCTCAATGGAGAAAACTCAAGAGAAACATTAAATTTTTTTCTTTCTACAAACTCATTCTCATCCTATGTATCGATTCTCGACTCGGGTCTTGAAATAGGTATCTATAATATCCATTTAAAGCAAAAAAATACGTTAATATATTTAAATACGAGGTCTGGCGATAACTTTTAAATTAACAATTACACTACAGTTCGATTAAAAATATTTGGACACCCAAACGGGCTAAAACACCTGGTTTTGTGATTCTTTTGGCTCTTGAAATAGGTATTTATAATATTTATTTAAAGCAAAAAGTATTTAAATACTAGGTCTGGCGGTAACTTATAAATTAACAATTACACCACAGTTCGATCAAAAACGTTTGGACAACCAAACGGGCCAAAACACCTGGTTTTGTGATAATCCCATCTTGTCTACTAATTCTTTTGGGTCTTGAAATAGGTATCTATAATATTTATTTAAAGCAAAAAGTATCCAAATACTATATCTGCCGGCAACTTATACTTCCATACTACACCTCTGGCCACTACCCATTTCGCCAATGTATGTCCTGGTGTAAAATTTCATTGCGCGTTTCAAAGTACATGTAGTTCCACCTTTTGATGTACATTGGAATGTTATACATTTGCGTGATTATTACACATCAAGTAACTAGGTACTTTTTATCGTTTACGTATCAATGCAACGTAAATATATTTTTTTTAAATATCAAATTTGTTTATCTTTTGATTGATTGAACCGATTATGATGACGTAAAAATAAATTTTACTTCGATTTGACTCCTATATTATTCTAAGAGCCCCATATCAATTATGTTAGCAATTTTTTACGTGATGCGTGCACAAAGAAACACAAAAACAGAAAGTCAACAATTCCAAAAATGATCTTTTCTTTTATTCATTCTTCTTCCCCTCAAATATATTTTCTGTGGCACGTAGTTTAGTGTTATTGCGGAGAAAATAAACTCGCTGAAAGATATCTGTGGATTTATCGTAAATCCAGCAGAAATGGCTCCCAATGGATAACGCCCTTAATAGTACGCTCCGCCAGTAGATCAATATCCCCTTTTTGCTGTTCAGTTCAAAGAGTAGGTTCTAAAACTCCTACACTAAGCTGATGACGTTGCTTGATTAACGAATGGAGCCCAGTTATCCATTTCTCTTCACTAATTAACAATAACTTCCGACAATCGAAGTCTATAAACATTAATTTATAAAGTAAAAAGTACGTAATACATTTGAAGGTTTGGTGCTAAATGGCATTACCGAACGTAATGCGACTTTTCTGCCTTATAATGAAATATTTTGAAACTTTATACAATTTTTAGGGTTCCGTACATCAAAAATAAAAGTGGAACCCTTACGAAATAATTCACGTTTGCGTCAGTTCGCCTGTCATAGTCGTTTTTCTCAGAAACTGCTTCACGTAAAAACATGAAATATAGAATAGAAATAAAACATATTTACCCGCATATATCTTAATAACTAACACTTAAAAATATTTTTATCATAATTTTAGGCAGGCCAGTTAAATGCACACAAAAAATTATGCCGTATTTACTGTGAGTGTTTGAAAGGGATAGTTATAAATATTTCAAAAATATTTTTTTTATAATTTGAATTAGTATATCTTCAGAGTTATACTGAAAAATACCGAAAAAAATGTGACGGCCCCTCCCCTTCCTCTTATTTCGAAACTACTGAATCTAAAATTATGAAAAAGTAGCCTTTTTAGAACTCAATGCAAAAGTTATACAAAAACTACAGAGATGATTCAGGTATCATATTTTTTGAAATAGCATCACATTTTTACGCCAATTAATGATATGGGAACTTATAAACCCGCCATTACTGTACACAAACTTTTCAACCATTTTATATGATATATTAGGTTGGCAACATATAAAGCCGCCATCTATGTTCAGAAACTTTTCAACTTTTTACATGTAGTCATTAAAATCAATCGTTAATTATATAAACACCTTCGGTATCTAACACTGGTCGCTAAAATGTAGGCGGAGCTAAAGTTCCGTCCTTCCAGACATCTTTGGGCCTTTGACTAAAAAACCGATGAAGTTTCATTTTGATATAACTTTCGTCTTTAAATTTTCTAACATATAAATTATTAGACAGAGAGTAAAACAGATGGTAATTAGACGCCAAAAGATCTGGAGAGTATGGTGGGTGAAGTGCATCCTCCATCCAAATGAAAGTAGTTAGTAGTCCAGGCGTTAGTTTTGCTACTGGGGTCGAGCGTTTCATGTAAAAAAGAAACTTCGCTTTGATTTGAAGAAAGTTTATCGGTCGCTTTGCTCAATTGTTCAGAATTATACGGTCAGCTTGAAAGAGTTCCCAACGAATAACTCAATGAATAAATCCATTTTAACCCACCACGCATTCAGAAGTATCTTTTGTCCAATATTATATTTTGGTCTTAGTACACATTTTTCTCCAGTTTCTAGCCATTGGCGTTTACACTAAAAACTAACATAAGCCATTCACTTTTCATCTCCGGTAACCAGATACTTTAGCCTCTCGTTGGTACGATGGAAACTCAGTAGTTCCAAGCACACATTAACTCTCCTCTGAAGTTGAAAGGGTGTTAGCTCATGCGGTAGCCAAACGGAATATTTCCACTTTTTTCTCAAATTATGAAGTTATTTTTCATTGCAGTATAAGAGCATGAAAATAACTCTGCGAACTTAATCTGGGATCTTTTTCCATAAGGCTTTTAAATTTTTATAAATCAATTCTTGGAAGTCGCTTTTGGTTTATCGGACAGGTCAAAATTCCCTTCTTTGAATCTTTGGAACCAGTGCTTTGCTCTGTCGTAAGAGGGTATACCTTCCGATATACCCTCTTACCTATCGCTGTGTATATATTGCGTGATGCGTCGCTGGTTTTTCGCCCTGAACGACATTAATGAAAAAGGAGTCCGCTAAGTTCACTTCGAAATACTTCCATTTTAAATTTATTCTTTACTTGCCAATTACTCAATTGGAAACTGAACAGAAGTTTAAGTGCGTACTCTTTATATACCCTTCAATAAATATTCTAGAAGCTTCTATAAATTTGAAAAATCGGTTGAAGAAAATAGGAGGTTTATAAGTTGCCAACCTAACAACAGACAAAGTAGTTACGTTGTGAAAATTTAATATTTGTAAATAGTTTAACCGAAATAAGTACCTAAATATGCACCATCATAGTGAGACTTCTTCTCATGATCGAAAAAATTAATCAAAAAATTCAGTCTCGAAAGCCAAACAACATAGCTGCAAGTGTACGTTACGAAATATAATTAGGCCTCGCCGTAGTAAGGTGCTATCGCACTAATCTTCCGACCAGGCCCGCCCTGATAAAACCAGTCGATAAGCTCGTTAAATACTTCACCTATAAGAAGCGCCTTCGACGTAGATAAGATATGAGTGCAGTTTAGGTTAATAGGCAACATTTCGTTTTATCATGTTCTATAATTAATTTAAAAGACTAAAAGCATATTACGGTTTATTTTACTAAAATCAGTACCTGTTCTTATCTGTTTGTTACTACGCCTAACTGGAACAAGACATCAAACAAAACAGATCAGTCGCATAGATATGTATATGTTGTATGAAATTACAACAACAAGAACCTTATCATAATCCTGGACAAATCATAAGTAAGATATTCAATTAACAAATAAAATTACAATTGTCCTAATCAATTTTAAGTTAGTTACAATTTTCCCGCTTCGTTTCAGAACGAATACAAATACTGATTAATCTGAGCGTTATATGCGCAGTTGCGCGCGTAGAACGTTGCGTTCTTCGCTGTAAGGGAATTGTTTTGGAACGAATGCAAATGCCGGTCGCTGATTGGTTAATCAGAGAGTTCTATTCGTTATTGCATTCAAAGGACGTTGTTTTCTTCTTTCTGATTGGTTGTTTTAAATAAATTATTAAAGAAGGAATGTAAATGCCGATCGCTAATTAGTTAATCGGAGAGTTATATGGGTGTTGCACGTAAAGAACTTTGGGTTCTGTTCTCTTATTGGTCGTTTTAGTTCATTTTTTATATTTCATAGAACTAAACAAAGAAGAGATATGGCATTATTAAAAAAAATATTTTAATAAATTTCTGAATTAGAATTCTTTAAATAAATGTGTCTCGTCCTTTTTATTAGATTTTTAAAATCCGTAATTTACGAATAACTTATTAAAAAACTAGAAACCGATCAAATGTGCAAAGTGAAAAAATGAACGCGTAGACCAATGAGAATTTACGATTTGCCATCGCCCTAAACCAACTTACTATAAGTTGGTTTAGGGCGATGGCAAATCGTATTGTAATGATATTGAAATTGACGAGAATATTTGTCATTATCTTTATTTTTTCACAATTGTACATATTCTTGCCATTTCCTAGATTATCACAATAATCCAACTGTTGCAATTATCTTACGATATATACACTATTTTATAGCACATTTAACTACATTAGTAGACATCTTTTATCGTAATTATAGCTTATTTTTACGCTAGAAGTAAGAAAATAAACATATTGATCTGAAACATCTATAGGCGCAGGTATAAACCGGATCGTTGGCGTGGCGACGCTTGCCGTGGCGACGGGTCGCCACGATATACTAAGGATATATATATATATATATAGTCTATATGTAGTAGAGTGTACGGTATGGCGACGTGTCGCCATGCGCAACCGACTACGCGACCCCCTCCTCATTCAGTTCGACGCTGTTGATTACTACGGTACACATAACCTGTGCTTTATTATTTTTGTATTAATTGTAAATAAATGTTTAAATAAAGTCACCATTTTCTATAAGAAATTCGTAATACTTTATTTTTTCATTATGCTATATTTAGTTCCTGTAATAATATTGTCTTTTATGCATATTACTTGTACGAACACGATGTTTCACATCTGCCAGGCGTCCCGTGACGGCTCACTGTTTTTTTTTAAAGAAACCAATCATTTTTCCCATGGACTAAACATGGTTAGAAATGCATATTTAAAGTTAACCTCGGAAGTAAGAGTTATTAAAAAGATACCAACATTTCCATCTTCTCTGATGTGCGCCTTTATAAGGTAACACATTCAATTATTTCGACTTAAAGATTATTTTATTTAAACTATCTGTTAACCTGTTAATAGCTTGAACATAACTTGTAATAAAACATAAAACCTCTCCAATAGCCGTAGACCCCCCACTACATGTATTCCGCACATATTAAGGCGATTACAATGAATTAGAATGAGAATGAGATGAATAGTGTCATAATCAAACTAGTATATACCCATAATATTATAATTAAAAGAAAAAAAGGCTGTACACATGAGTGACAATGCCACAATTAACTGTAACCCTATACTAGATCGCACTGGTATGTCGTTTTTTACTTATAGTCTATTAAACGTAATCTTTCTTTATAGCTTATTACAATAAAAATTATCAGAAAAGAAAAAGTTTACACGAGAAGGTCTACCTAGTTTTTAATTTTGATGTTCCCAACGAGAGGGTTTGTGGTTTATTTACAAAAAAATAATAACATTCCTTTTTTATTGCATTGTTTTTTATGGATGTGGTATACTGTTTTACTAAGATCGATTATTCCCGCCATCACTTTATTTCAAATTTTTCAAACTATCGACGTCGATATCTGAAATATTGTCTATTTTAAATTAATTTCTACATTAAATTTAATTATTTATATTTTTATAAGATATGAAATATTTTCATTTAGCTGCGTTCTTCCAAAAAAGTACATTTCTTATGTATCAATTCTTCAAACTATCGACGTCGATATATGAAATATTGTCTATTTTAAATTAATTTCTACATTCAATTGAATTATTTATATTTTTATAAGATATGAAATATTTTCATTTAGCTGCGTTCTTCCAAAAAAGTACATTTCTTGTGTATCAATTCTTCAAACTATCGACGTCGATATCTGAAATATTGTCTATTTTAAATTAATTTCTACATTAAATTGAATTATTTATATTTTTATAAGATATGAAATATTTTCATTTAGCTGCGTTCTTCCAAAAAAGTACATTTCTTATGTATCAATTCTTCAAACTATCGACGTCGATATCTGAAATATTGTCTATTTTAAATTAATTTCTACATTAACTTGAATTATTTATATTTTTATAAGATATGAAATATTTTCATTTAGCTGCGTTCTTCCAAAAAAGTACATTTCTTATGTATCAATTCTTCAAACTATCGACGTCGATATCTGAAATATTGTCTATTTTAAATTAATTTCTACATTAACTTGAATTATTTATATTTTTATAAGATATGAAATATTTTCATTTAGCTGCGTTCTTCCAAAAAAGTACATTTCTTGTGTATCAATTCTTCAAACTATCGACGTCGATATCTGAAATATTGTCTATTTTAAATTAATTTCTACATTAAATTGAATTATTTATATTTTTATAAGATATGAAATATTTTCATTTAGCTGCGTTCTTCCAAAAAAGTACATTTCTTATGTATCAATTCTTCAAACTATCGACGTCGATATCTGAAATATTGTCTATTTTAAATTAATTTCTACATTAACTTGAATTATTTATATTTTTATAAGATATGAAATATTTTCATTTAGCTGCGTTCTTCCAAAAAAGTACATTTCTTGTGTATCAATTCTTCAAACTATCGACGTCGATATCTGAAATATTGTCTATTTTAAATTAATTTCTACATTAAATTGAATTATTTATATTTTTATAAGATATGAAATATTTTCATTTAGCTGCGTTCTTCCAAAAAAGTACATTTCTTATGTATCAATTCTTCAAACTATCGACGTCGATATCTGAAATATTGTCTATTTTAAATTAATTTCTACATTAACTTGAATTATTTATATTTTTATAAGATATGAAATATTTTCATTTAGCTGCGTTCTTCCAAAAAAGTACATTTCTTATGTATCAATTCTTCAAACTATCGACGTCGATATCTGAAATATTGTCTATTTTAAATTAATTTCTACATTAACTTGAATTATTTATATTTTTATGAGATATGAAATATTTTCATTTAGCTGCGTTCTTCCAAAAAAGTACATTTCTTGTGTATCAATTCTTCAAACTATCGACGTCGATATCTGAAATATTGTCTATTTTAAATTAATTTCTACATTAAATTGAATTATTTATATTTTTATAAGATATGAAATATTTTCATTTAGCTGCGTTCTTCCAAAAAAGTACATTTCTTATGTATCAATTCTTCAAACTATCGACGTCGATATCTGAAATATTGTCTATTTTAAATTAATTTCTACATTAACTTGAATTATTTATATTTTTATAAGATATGAAATATTTTCATTTAGCTGCGTTCTTCCAAAAAAGTACATTTCTTATGTATCAATTCTTCAAACTATCGACGTCGATATCTGAAATATTGTCTATTTTAAATTAATTTCTACATTAACTTGAATTATTTATATTTTTATAAGATATGAAATATTTTCATTTAGCTGCGTTCTTCCAAAAAAGTACATTTCTTGTGTATCAATTCTTCAAACTATCGACGTCGATATCTGAAATATTGTCTATTTTAAATTAATTTCTACATTAAATTGAATTATTTATATTTTTATAAGATATGAAATATTTTCATTTAGCTGCGTTCTTCCAAAAAAGTACATTTCTTATGTATCAATTCTTCAAACTATCGACGTCGATATCTGAAATATTGTCTATTTTAAATTAATTTCTACATTAACTTGAATTATTTATATTTTTATAAGATATGAAATATTTTCATTTAGCTGCGTTCTTCCAAAAAAGTACATTTCTTATGTATCAATTCTTCAAACTATCGACGTCGATATCTGAAATATTGTCTATTTTAAATTAATTTCTACATTAACTTGAATTATTTATATTTTTATAAGATATGAAATATTTTCATTTAGCTGCGTTCTTCCAAAAAAGTACATTTCTTATGTATCAATTCTTCAAACTATCGACGTCGATATATGAAATATTGTCTATTTTAAATTAATTTCTACATTAACTTGAATTATTTATATTTTTATAAGATATGAAATATTTTCATTTAGCTGCGTTCTTCCAAAAAAGTACATTTCTTATGTATCAATTCTTCAAACTATCGACGTCGATATCTGAAATATTGTCTATTTTAAATTAATTTCTACATTAACTTGAATTATTTATATTTTTATAAGATATGAAATATTTTCATTTAGCTGCGTTCTTCCAAAAAAGTACATTTCTTATGTATCAATTCTTCAAACTATCGACGTCGATATATGAAATATTGTCTATTTTAAATTAATTTCTACATTAACTTGAATTATTTATATTTTTATAAGATATGAAATATTTTCATTTAGCTGCGTTCTTCCAAAAAAGTACATTTCTTATGTATCAATTCTTCAAACTATCGACGTCGATATCTGAAATATTGTCTATTTTAAATTAATTTCTACATTAACTTGAATTATTTATATTTTTATAAGATATGAAATATTTTCATTTAGCTGCGTTCTTCCAAAAAAGTACATTTCTTATGTATCAATTCTTCAAACTATCGACGTCGATATCTGAAATATTGTCTATTTTAAATTAATTTCTACATTAACTTGAATTATTTATATTTTTATAAGATATGAAATATTTTCATTTAGCTGCGTTCTTCCAAAAAAGTACATTTCTTATGTATCAATTCTTCAAACTATCGACGTCGATATCTGAAATATTGTCTATTTTAAATTAATTTCTACATTAACTTGAATTATTTATATTTTTATAAGATATGAAATATTTTCATTTAGCTGCGTTCTTCCAAAAAAGTACATTTCTTATGTATCAATTCTTCAAACTATCGACGTCGATATATGAAATATTGTCTATTTTAAATTAATTTCTACATTAACTTGAATTATTTATATTTTTATAAGATATGAAATATTTTCATTTAGCTGCGTTCTTCCAAAAAAGTACATTTCTTATGTATCAATTCTTCAAACTATCGACGTCGATATATGAAATATTGTCTATTTTAAATTAATTTCTACATTAACTTGAATTATTTATATTTTTATAAGATATGAAATATTTTCATTTAGCTGCGTTCTTCCAAAAAAGTACATTTCTTATGTATGCTCGCCCAGGGCCATGTAAAAGATAGAAGAAGCAAATATTTTTGGCAAAAACATAGCGTGAATAAAGTTTTTGAAAAAAAGAACCAGAATTAATATCTAAATATATTATTTCTAAAAGGTGTTTTTTGGTCGAGCGGCTCGATCTCTTTAACTACTACTGCACCAAAAAAAATAAAAAAAATACCCACTTAAAGCTTATGTTTTCTACTTTGGGCGAAAAATATAAAAAAATTCGAAAAAAATCTTTTTGTTAATAAAAAAATTAATTTTTATAACAATTGGCATGAGCGCCATCTGTGGGCGACACATCAAATATCTTAGCCAAATTGTATACTTGGAACACGCTAGATGGCGATATAGTGCAAAGACTTCGCACGGGTCAGCTAGTTAGTAAATATTCTTGAAATACGCAAATCTTTATATACAATAAAATTGTAACAGAGTGAAATCTGTACATGGATAATATTTTGAAAAAGTAAATTGATTTAGGGCATAGAATGATAGAAAAAGTCAGAAAACCTGTTTTAGATTTTTTTTCTGTCTATTGGTGGAAGAAAAAATATCAAGCTGGAAAAAATTCACTTAATATTTCTTTCGCGTTAATGCACATAAATCTCTAAAATCGAAGACGACATAAAAATGTCATCATAGGTATAAATTCAGTCTATCTTTTGTTTTTTTTAACTATCATGAAAATGAAATAAAAAGAAAACTTTATGGACCTATTATTACAAAGGAGCCTGCTTTTTTCTATGTGTATGTGGAAGTTTTCGTACAAAAAAAATGGCCGTCATCTTGTGATGTCTACCCACTTTTTCATTAAGTAGAGGCTGATAAAATAGTCTAGGTACGTTGTTATAAGTTTTCAATAAATAAATGATACCGACTCAATATTAAGAAAATTTACAAGTTTTTCTATTCTACCAAAGTGAACTTTCAATATTAGGTTAGGATTATTTATAGCAATAAATGTGTCTAATAGATGAAGAAGATTTGTTTTCTGTTCTGATAAAATGCGAATTAATTTTATTCAAAAATATAAATTTTTCACAATCTAAATATTTTGTCTAATATATTGTATTTCGCGAGTAAAAACGTGGTGCGCGTTAGAACTATGATGACATATATAATTTTCCTACAATCCTTGCGTAAGCTTCTGAAAATTCTATCTCTGGATTGAGCAATTTCGGATATAAGGGGGCAAGGCATATTTTTCGCTTATTTGCAATATATTTCTGCAGAAACTACAAAATAAATTTTAGACCATCATAGCTAGCCGTTTTAAATGATAAACCACACTAAAAATGTAAAAAAAGTTCGGATAACTGATTCATTCCCAATAACAATTCTGAATGACCATTTTTGAGTGTTACCCGTATATGTGTTACCCGATATGTGCGAGTTGATATGCTTTATTACTATGCCAAATTTCAAGATTCTATGTCAAGTGGTCTCTAAGAAAAACGGCTGTGACAGACAGACAGATATGTGAGTGACCTTATAAGGGTTCCGTTTTTTAAGGTACAGAATCGTAAAAAAATAGTTTAGTTTCTAATTATGGATTTTCTATTATAATAGGACTTTCTATGATAATAGTTAGGACTTTCTATGATAATAGTTTAAATTTAAAAACTGTATCGAAAGCATAATGAAGTATTGTTTCATTATATCGTTTTTCTGGGCATAATTTTGTATGTACCTCTATATCCTTGTTGAAATAATAGAATGAAATATAGGTTAACTAGTAACATTTTTAAACTAATAGTTAGAATGTTATACTAACAAATAACAAGCAGACAAATTACAAAAGAACAATGTTTTGATTTCTTAATCTTCTAAACAGCAAGTTCCTGTAATAATTTGATGAACTAAACAAATCTAGGTATTACATGTTTACTCTGTATATTCTGGACTAGGTTTTATAGTAAAAGGAAAAAGATTCGTAAGAAATCAACACCATCTATTGCTAATTTGATAAACTCTGCCTAGAGGGTTGCAGTAGCTGCGAATTCGATGTTGGAAGATGCGGCACTTTTACTACTGTCCTCCGTTAGATTGTTCATTTGGATTTCGTCACTTTTTCCTTTAGGAACAGTACAGAAAATTCGCCTTGTGAAAGTAACAAGTTGGCGCAAATGACGGCATGTAGCACTGGAGGCCCAGAGGCATCATCGTGCTATAAGTTCAATTCCTTGCATTCTTGAAATTTGTATTTCAAGAGTATGTCGACTGGATGACCAGAAGCTGTGGTCGCAATCATCATGGCCCGCTATTAGTTCAGTTCCTTTCGTCCTTGAAATTTGTATTTCAAGAGTATGTCGACTGGATGACCAGAAGCTGTGGTCGCAATCATCATGGCCCGCTATTAGTTCAGTTCCTTTCGTCCTTGAAATTTGTATTTCAAGAAAGTGTCCACTTGATGTCCAGAGGCTGTGGTCGCAGTCATCATGGCGCGCTACGAGTACAATTTCCTATGTTCTTAAAATTTGTATATTAAAAACGTGTCCATTGGCTATCCAAAGACTGCGGTCAGCAATAAAATGAAGATTATAGTGGAATCTATTGGCAAATTTTAGCAGTTTGAGTAGTCAACAGAGTTTGAGGTCAATCTCTGCCTGATATGAGTTAAATGTTTGAGAGTGCATAGTATCCCTAATAAACAAAAAATATTATTTTCCACTATGTAAATATATCGCATAGTATATTTTGCACAAGTACAAGAAAACAAATTATGAGGTTTAAAATAATGGCTACAGTTTTTCGGTTATTTTCAGATAAACTTCAAGTAATCCTGCTTTTGATAATTTTAGCTACACCTCCTAATATTGCCATGTTAATATTTTTGGGTGTAGGCTAATGATGTAAACACGAGGTAATATTTTTTATCACTACGCAAAATTTCAAGTTTCCACCTAAATCGGTTACTGAGAACATCTGTATGAGACACGCGATTGGTATTATAAAGGTTCCGATAATCCCTTTGAGGCACGGAATATGAAAAATGTAGTGCTACAAAATATCAGTGGTGGGGCAATGAGTATAATAAATCGAATGCTTATGTTATCGAAAACCCATAATCTGTATATTAACCTGCACTTATCTCAACAGCTAAATTAAGCATATTAACCCGCACACATCTCAAGAGCTAACATTAAGTATATTATCCCTCATAAATATCTCAAGAGCTAACAGTAAGCATATAAACTCACACATATCTCAAGAGCTAATATTAATCATATTAACCGGTACGTATTTCAAGAGCTAACATTAAGTATATTAACCCGAACATATCTTAAGAGCTAATATCAAGCATATTAACCCACACATATTTCAAGAGATGATATTAATTATAGTAACTCACACATATCTCAAGAGCTAACATTAAGTATATTAACCCGAACATATCTCAATGGTTAACATTAAGCATATTAAACCACACATATTTTAAGAGCTAACATTAAGCATATTAACCCCAACATATCTCAAGAGCTTAATATTAAGCATATTAACCCACTCATATCTCGAGAGCGATCATTAAGCATATTAACCCGTATATATCTCCAGAGCTAATATTAACCATATTAACCCACATATATTCCAAGAGCTAACGTTTAAAGTTATCCATGTAGAAATTTCCGTGAGGACACATTAAGTAATAACATTTTTTTTGCTGAATACAGAAAAATTTTTAACATTATATACCGTGATTGTTGCGAATGTCTCGTTGGGTCAGAGACAAATTCCGATGCCTGATACGTGTAACGCAGATGACCGACTTTTGTTGGAGAAAGTCGATGACCGATTTTCCACCGACTTACCGCACAAGTTACGAGTGGAATACATTTACATACATCTTATTTTCCCATGAAAAACTTGATTTTATATTTTCCTTTTCCTATCTTAGTATTCGTTTAATATTTTTTTCTTTGTACATCCATTTTTTTGTTATATTATTCATGAAGTATAAGAATTCTACCGCTATTTTGTTTTCTAAAGAAAAGTTTTTACGTATCCATACATTGCCCATAATAGCACGTAGGGTGCATAATGAAGCACTCCTCTAGCCTTTTACTTATGTCTCTCTATTTGGCTATGTTGCTATTAAAGCGCTTTAGTACCGATGCCGCGTTTCAGTCTCATTACCTTTTAATTCTGCTATTTTCTATTTAATCTAAACGTATACCGTCTCTGTTGCATGTGTTTAGTTGTATGTTCTATCCTTTTCTCCGTTAGCATGTTTTAAGCTGTAATGCTCGGTGAAAGCGAGTCAGAGCCGCCCTGATTTTTTGTGGAACTAATTTTTGTAAGACGTAATTAAATATCATAGGTCCTACCTCCTCTAATTATAATCGAACCGACGTGTTGAAAATTCACGTGGGGAAAGCGCGGATGAAGGCTAATTTAGGAAATAAATATTTATACCACAATTTTGAC
Source organism: Druceiella hillmani (assembly GCA_039881145.1). NCBI lineage: Eukaryota > Metazoa > Arthropoda > Insecta > Lepidoptera > Hepialidae > Druceiella > Druceiella hillmani. The sequence continues at coordinate 22,001,014 of JAYKKI010000019.1, read as the reverse complement.
AAAAAATTATAGCATCGTAGCATACTTTTCTGGTGAAAAATGTAGAGTTTAGTTTAATATCAGCGGTATTTACCTAGCGATTTTCCTTATCGCGGTACTTGACGTCGGCTGGCGCTATCAGCGCAAAATAAATATTTGGCGGCTCAATATCTTTATTTGTTCGCGAATGTGGAGTCATCGTTGTCGCGTTGTTACAATCGCGATTGCGACATCCGCCAACAACGTTTCCACGACCCTTCCGATAGAAGCAACAACAGTGAATTTTGAAACTTTGCTTAAAAGAAAGGATAATGTTATGAAAATTTATGTTTCTGAAAAGTGGAAAAAGAGTCAATGAGAGCTATCCTCCATAGATATTCTAAACTTTTAGGTGTATTTAGTATAAATATACCTAGCAAATTTAGTATAAATACACATAATGCCGAGATCTTGCCTTTTCGGTAAATTTAGTAATGCGGAGAACTTGCCTTCGTGAATACACTTAATGTTGAGATCTTGCCTTTTCGAAATGAGTTTAGGTGAATTTAATATAAATACACCTAAAGCAGAGATCTAGCCTTTTAAAGGTGAATTTAATAATGCGGAAATCTTGCCTTCTCGAGATGAGTTTAGTAATGCGGAGATCTTGCCTTTTCGATGAATTTAGTAATGCAAAGATCTTGTCTTCGTGAATACACTTAATGTGGAAATCTTGCTTTCGTTATACCTAATGCGGAGATCTTGCCTTTTCGATGAATTTAGTAATGCAAAGATCTTGTCTTCGTGAATACACTTAATGTGGAAATCTTGCTTTCGTTATACCTAATGCAGAGATCTTGCCTTTTCGATGAATTTAGTAATGCAAAGATCTTGTCTTCGTGAATACACTTAATGTGGAAATCTTGCTTTCGTTATACCTAATGCAGAGATCTTGCCTTTTCGATGAATTTAGTAATGCAAAGATCTTGTCTTCGTGAATACACTTAATGTGGAAATCTTGCTTTCGTTATACCTAATGCAGAGATCTTGCCTTTTCGATGAATTTAGTAATGCAAAGATCTTGTCTTCGTGAATACACTTAATGTGGAAATCTTGCTTTCGTTATACCTAATGCAGAGATCTTGCCTTTTCGATGAATTTAGTAATGCAAAGATCTTGTATTCGTGAATACACTTAATGTGGAGATTTTGCCTTCGTTATACCTAATGCGGAGATCTTGCCTTTTCGATGAATCTAGTAATGCGAAGATCTTGCCTTCGTGAATACACTTAATGTGGAGATCTTGCCTTCGTTATACCTAATGCGGAGATCTTGCCTTTTCGATGAATCTAGTAATGCGAAGATCTTGCCTTCGTGAATACACTTAATGTGGAGATCTTGCCTTCGTTATACCTAATGCGGAGATCTTGCCTTTTCGATGAATCTAGTAATGCGAAGATCTTGCCTTCGTGAATACACTTAATGTGGAGATCTTGCCTTCGTTATACCTAATGCGGAGATCTTGCCTTTTCGATGAATTTAGTAATGCGAAGATCTTGCCTTCGTGAATACACTTAATGTGGATATCTTGCTTTCGTTATACCTAATGCGGAGATCTTGCCTTTTCGATGAATCTAGTAATGCGAAGATCTTGCCTTCGTGAATACACTTAATGTGGAGATCTTGCCTTCGTTATACCTAATGCGGAGATCTTGCCTTTTCGATGAATCTAGTAATGCGAAGATCTTGCCTTCGTGAATACACTTAATGTGGAGATCTTGCCTTCGTTATACCTAATGCGGAGATCTTGCCTTTTCGATGAATCTAGTAATGCGAAGATCTTGCCTTCGTGAATACACTTATTGTGGAGATTTTGCCTTCGTTATACCTAATGCGGAGATCTTGCATTTTATATGAATTTAGTAATGCGAAGATCGTGTCTTCGCGAATACACTTAATGTGGAGATCTTGCCTTCGTTATACCTAATGCGGATATCATGCATTTTCCAAATGATTTCGCTGTATCTTCACTGATCGTAATCTTGAGGCACCAAATCCAAGTTAACTTTGAAATTTTATACGCATTAACAGTAATACAACTTTAACAAAGTTCAGATATTAGCTGAAATATAATATGTCTCTTTTTCTGATTGGTTGTTTTAAAATATACATTCTTTTTTTATACATATGGCTGAAAATACACACTACAGATTTGTCATAAAAATAAATATAGATTATTTGTACTAGTACTTTCTGTTCTAAAAAGACTACTATCCATAACTAGTCAATACCCAAATGAGTAAATAATAAGGAAGTATACCGAACATGAAAGAAGACGTCTTAAGACATTAAGCCTCGTTAAAGAATTTTCTTATCATAATACCAGACGTGGATAGATAACTGTGAATATAAGTATTATAATTATTGTGAATGTGAATACAAAAATAAAATGAAAATTTATGTGAAAGACTAAAAATGAAAGGACAGGTATACAGACTGTATTTTTCAGTAAGACACATTTTCACTGATCTTCTCATAATTCTGAACGAAAAATATTTTTGCTTAATGTGAAAAACCCAACCGCCAAATGATCAGACTAATGTTGAAAAAGCTTACATAATTACTAGCCTTTAAGCAGACGTACACATGCTGTATCGTTATGACACTATTTTTAATAGCTACGTGCGTTAAAACGGCGCCTTATTTCACTTCACATACAGGTAGCTACATCTGTGGACGTTACGGTTAACTTTATATGTTATTGAAATATTTTTTTGGTAATTTAGTAAATTTAGCCTTAATGGGCGAACTGAAACGTAACATGACTAATTTTTACAGTAACCTTATAAGAATTATGTTTTACATTTAATTCCAATAAACATCGTTTTATATTTCATTTTATAAATATTATATTGAATTTGCAGAAACGCCAATAAAGTCCGAATTCGAAAACTGAGGAATGTCTCAGATCCATATACTTTATTAAATAATATTTTGGTAAAATACGTTCGACTATCTAAAGATATAACAAAATTTATAATTGATAATTTTAAACCTATGTTGGAAGTGACATGACAAATGAACATTACATTTCGCGCAACAAAACAAAGTAACCTATAAAAACGCGTCTCCTCTCATCCATACATAAAGTACAGAGCTGTCATCATCGATGAAACCGCTCCGTCCTTTTCTTTCTACTCATAAAATTATATTGTGCTATTCTTTTCTCTCAAGCGAACAAAAAATAGCGTTACTTTAAGGAACAATAACGATTAGAACAAAGCCGATATAAAAAAGTGCAATATAAAATGGCGATTTTTAAAGCGAATATTAAGACTAGCGTTATTGTTGTGTTATAAGACTAGCGTATTAAGACTAGCGTTACTTTACTTAACGTAAACGTTAGCTAACGTTTACGTTAAGTAAAGTTAATGATACGATATGGGGCTGATCGTCTTTAAAGTTGGAATTTTTTAAAAAAGGTTTCCAATTGTTTTTATCATAAAATAACTTCAATATTTGCACAAACTGACACAAAAATAAATATTGCGCAAAAATAATGACACAAAAATAAATGTTTAAAAAGTGTCAGAAAACCTGTTTTCTCAATTAAATATCACTAACAAGATAAACTGACAGTCCTCAAAGTGTCGACATGAGGTTTTTTCATAATTTTCATTATAGGTGTTACTTGTCACATTATTCTGAATAGAAAAATCTAAAAAAATAATTTATTAAAAACTTTTTCGAAATAAATATTTTTTTATCATTTACAATAATGACACGGATCACCGTAAGAGATAATACACTCCATACACACAAGCGGCGTACAATACAATACACATAAACTAAATCGGTTACTATACAAAGTTGTACGTTAATATTGCATTATAACTGCATTAATGCACATACCGAATTATACATTAATAAATATAATTCAACCTAATTACTATTTGAGAGTGAAATTGAAATTATGACTTCGGAAAAGTATGCTTTTAGGATTACCTTATGAGTATGGAAAATACAGTATGAAGCAGGAAAATGCCGTGTGTATTGTTGAATGGAACAGTACAAAATTAAACAAAATATGAGAAAAAAATTCGATTATCGCACAATTGTACCGTGTACCACATCACTGATATTGGTACTTTATATCAGATCACTGGTGACGTACTGTATAATGTTAATCTTAATTTTACATCTCGCAGTACTTTTTCAACAGAAGTTTTCATTTCTCATTGCGAGACGGTGTTATTTTCTTAAGTGTTCATTACTTAAGAAAACTTTTTAATTTATAATGGATAATATCATATATGTTGCACGACACGTGCGGTAAGTGACTGAAGCGCTGAGGATGGTGGAAAAACATTATATAAGAAATAATACGATGGCAAATGTCAGTCGGAAAAGTATATTTCGTAGAAGTTTTGATTACCTGTATTGTTTGTATTGTTGATGAAAATATAACAATGAAAAACAGTATACGAGGTAAAAATTTAACAAAAGTTACATTTAACCTATTACAAAATACACTTTTCAACTGACGCATTGATTTGCGAAAAAATATATTAAAATAATTTCTGCGAAGTAATACGGCTTCTTCTAATTGATTTCTAGAAGAAAATAATTTTTTTATAGAATTTAAATTTATTGTATAATTAAGGTCGCGTCATCCTATATTATTAGTCTTGTATAATAATGTTTGATTGGCGATTACTTTTATGACGTTATCTAAGTATCTAGTTTAGATGGCCTACTATACCCCCAAACGAAATTTAACAAAAGTTACATTTAACCTCTTCCAAAATACACTTTTCAAATGACGCATTGATTTGCGAAAAAATATATTAAAATAATTTCTGCGAAGTAATACGGCTTCTTCTAATTGATTTCTAGAAGAAAATAATGTTTTTATAGAATTTAAATTTATTATAAAAATAAGAACGCGTCATTCTCTATTATTAGTCTTGTATAATAATGTTTAATTGGCGATTACTTTTGTTCTATGACGTTATCTAAGTATTTAGTGTAGATGGCTTATCCTACGTCAAACGAGAAAAAATGAATGTTAATTAATTAAGTATCGAAAAAATAAATGGTTATTAATTAATTAATTAACGACAACAAATATTGAATATATTTGGCGTTAATTTTGCAGAAATTCATTATTCGCAATTAAATGAAACTACGTGATGTAGTATTATTTCTACTTTCTTTAAGTTCTTTACCACGACCTAGGTTTCGTTGTATTACATCTTCAGGTGGGCTATTAGAAAGAATCTTTGCTAATAGCCCACTTGAAGTTGTTGTAATACAACGAAACCTAGGTCATGGTAAAGAAAGTAGAAATAATACTACATCATGTAGTTTCATTTAATTGTGACTAATGACAACAAGTTAATGGCTGCACTAAAATATAGAATAAAATCTATTTGTTTTGTATGGATTTTGGATATGGAGACATATTTATCAAAATAAAATAACGTTGTATGGAGATATTATAAGTATCACGGTCGTACACAGTTTAGAGCATTTTTTGCCAATAAATACTAGAAAAACTTGGAGTAGTATTTTAGAAGTTCTTTTTAATGATGTATCATTTGTGTACATTTTTTGTAATATGAATTTTACCGATATTTTAGTTCTGAAGTGCCGCCATTGGATCAATGTTATCTATCTATATTTTATTTAGGTTTGGTCTAAACTATTTTTAAGCAGGAGTTTCATCAAATTTAGTTATATCTTATATGTTCACAAACTTTGAAAATGGTATTGAATTTGGTGTCTAAATTATGATCGATGAAGGTATATTGAAATGACCTCGAAATTTAAAGGTCGAAATTCCGAAATAGGTATTACGCAATTTTTGCGAAATCCGACTGAAAATATATACTTTGGAGTAAAAACGAATATAAAAAGCGAACTTTTTGAAGAACAAAAATCAACTGTGAGAAATAATCATATTAAGAAATATTATACTCGCGGCTTGTTTCATTTATGATTTCAATTTATAACGGCAATATAAAAATAAACAGCGTGAACTTATCTACAACACGCAAAGCTAACCAAGTATACGTGTGGCAGACACCCAAACACCAAAAGTCCAATAGTTTCAAAATGGCGGCGGTTCAAATTTTAAAAAAATCATCCTACAACGAAAGTACACAAATGATACATCGTTAAAAAGAACTTCCAAAATATTACAACTTTTCTCCATCACTTACAGGAAAAGAGAAAAACAGCGAATTTCCTCAAAATACAGTATAAACAATAAAGCCAATTAAAAACTCTTGACTTCCGCCCGCTACAAGGTTTTTTTACCCAATTTTGATATACTTTTAACGACTTAGACACCGTACTAATCGAAAAGTTGTAAAGTCTCTTTTCACATGCTGATTTCACCAGTTAAAAATTAATTTGAACCCAAAGCAAAAGGTAAGCGTCGACTTCCCGCAAGTGTCGCATTGCAGCTGGCGAACGCCGGCTACTTTCATCAGTCCATTGTTTCAGCGAGACGGGGAGACGCAAAAACGTGGCGGCACTCAGCGAAGCATGATGGTGGACGATGGCGCAACACGTATGAAGGCAGCTGGCCTGACTGCTTAAACCGCCTGTCCGAACTCGGTGACGAAACTTGACGAGAAATTACTGTCATTTACAAATTCGATGGATCGCACCGTTATGAAAATCCTTTTTTCATGGTTAATTCTTTCAAACACTTTTTTGCCGTTGCATGACTACAGAGATATATGCTGTAAGGGCTGCGCCCTTTCCGAAAATGTCTCAAAAAAATCGAACGCTGCTGTTTCTTGTCGATACGGCCCTGATTTGTGCGTGACAATGTCTCCTCGTATCGCCTTATAATGACACGGCATATGTTTTCTAACGCGTCTCAATTCACTGTTGCTGGTCGTGTTAGTTAGTGCGACGTGTTATTAGAACGAAATTAGTTGTAATAGACGTAATGAGACGAATGAAATAAATACCAAACGAAGTATAAGTTTGTATTTGTTATGTGCGTTCAAAATCGAAACTGGTCATTCTTTTGGTTCAATTTTATAAATTCATTCATATATACATTTGTCTCGATACACTTTATCTTATTTATTTATGTATTTTAATGTATACAATTGATACATATGGCAGACTTATTGCTACGAGACCAATCTCTTACATTCGACCAGATAACCAGTGTAACCCCACTCAAGGAGCGGCCGGATATCGAACTCGTGTCCCCGCAGTGCACCGCGCCGTCTAAGGCTATATACCTTGTGATCAACCCAAAACACCACGGCAACGACAACTTCATCACGAACTGAATGTGGCGTCACTGTCAAGATGGTAGCACAAACAACATGCAACTGCTTTGCTATTATTATATTGTAACATTCCATGTAACGTATTTTAAACATCTTGTCTGTCTCCTGGGTCTTATTACACGTCAGGTTTTATTGCCACAGATATTTTATTCAACAACACGCGTGCACAAGGTTCAACGATGTGTGAACCTAATGCAAATGTTTTGTAAACATTTTGTCGTCTGATATTGCTTGACATAAAGCAAAAAAGAACAAACTCTTATTTTTAAAACAGTCTGTTCTTTTTCTCTGTTTGTTTGGACGATGAATTATGCATTTGTTCTCATAAGATATTGACTTTTCATTGCCTGGAAAGTGATGAAAATAATGCTTTGGCAAGCAACAAGCTTTGGCAAGCAATATATTTGCGCTTTGTCGCGAGTGGGTAATGGGAAATGTTTTGAGTGGATAATGGGAAATTTTCATTTTGATAGAAGTTTTTAGAGGTGGGTTTTCCTTATTTTTATTAAAAGTAATTACAATTTGGCATATAACTTTATTAATTATATTCCAACTTGCACCTATCATTATTCATAAACCGTATCAGTAAACAGAAATATGCAATATTGTTAATGTGTCCATTACTCTGTTACCAAGGCCGGCAGCCGTATAGTTACACCATACTTGGAGGTAACTACTAGATGTGTTGAGACATTTGCTGTCAGCTGGGTGTCATTTTAAGCGTCTTAAAAACGTAATTTCTTATTAGTCTTATTCCAGCTCGTACACCGATTCAGTAAATAGGAATACGCAATTTTTTCAATACGCCGTATACTCTGTTATTGAATCCGCTAGCCGTACAGTGCGAGTACACACCGGTATCTACTAGATGTTTTGGGACCTTTAGTGTTTGCTGAACGCCACGTCGAGTATCTTATAAATGAAATTTCTCGTTAATCATATTCCAGCTTGCACTTATCATTATTCTTATACCAATTCCATAAACTGGAATAAGCAATATTTTGAATGCTTGAACAAGAATACACAATCATATTAATGCATCATTTACTCTGTTACTCAAGTCAGCTAACAGTACAGTTGCGGAATGCCGGTGGTACCTACTAGATGTTTTAATTAACGTTTATTTATCTGTTAGACGTTTGCTAACTAAAAATTTTGAGATGTTTTATAAACATATTGTTTTATTTGTGACGTTGCCCTGCTGTCATCTAACATTATGCATATACCGATTCAGTAAACAGGAAGACACAATATTGTATGATACGTCCATAACACTGTTATTCACTTCAGCTAACACTACAGTTGCGGAGTGCTCGGTGGTACCTACTAGATGTTTTGGTACGTTTGTTAACATTTATTTAACTGTTAGAGACGTTTGCTATCTAAATGTTTTGAGATATTTTATAAACTTAATTTTTTATTAGTTACATTCCTGCTGCCATCTAACATTATGCATATACCGATTCAGTAAATAAGAAGACACAATATTGTATGATGCGTCCATTACTCTGTTACTCACTTCAGACAACAGTACAGTTGCGGAGTGCTCGGTGGTACCTACTAGATATTTTGGTACGTTTGTTAACATTTATTTAACCGTTAGAGACGTTTGCTAACTAAAAGTTTTGAGATGTTTTATAAACATATTTTTTATTTGTCACATCCCTGCTGTCATCTAACATTATGCATATACAGATTCAGTAAATAGGAAGACACAATATTGTATGATGCGTCCATTACTCTGTTACTCACTTCAGACAACAGTACAGTTGCGGAGTGCTCGGTGGTACCTACTAGATATTTTGGTATGTTAACATTTATTTAACCGTTAGAGACGTTTGCTAACTAAAAGTTTTGAGATGTTTTATATATATATATTTTTTTATTTGTGACATTCCTGCTGGCATCTAACATTATGCATATACCGATTCAGTAAATAGGAAGACACAATATTGTATGATGCGTCCATTACTCTGTTACTCACTTCAGACAACAGTACAGTTGCGGAGTGCTCGGTGGTATCTACTAGATATTTTGGTACGTTTGTTAACATTTATTTAACCGTTAGAGACGTTTGCTAACTAAAAGTTTTGAGATGTTTTATAAACATATTTTTTATTTGTCACATCCCTGCTGTCATCTAACATTATGCATATACCGATTCAGTAAATAGGAAGACACAATATTGTATGATGCGTCCCTTACTCTGTTACTCACTTCAGACAACAGTACAGTTGCGGAGTGCTCGGTGGTACCTACTAGATATTTTGGTACGTTTGTTAACATTTATTTAACCGTTAGAGACGTTTGGTAACTAAAAGTTTTGAGATGTTTTATAAACATATTTTTTATTTGTCACATCCCTGCTGTCATCTAACATTATGCATATACAGATTCAGTAAATAGGAAGACACAATATTGTATGATGCGTCCCTTACTCTGTTACTCACTTCAGACAACAGTACAGTTGCGGAGTGCTCGGTGGTACCTACTAGATATTTTGGTACGTTTGTTAACATTTATTTAACCGTTAGAGACGTTTGGTAACTAAAAGTTTTGAGATGTTTTATAAACATATTTTTTATTTGTCACATCCCTGCTGTCATCTAACATTATGCATATACCGATTCAGTAAATAGGAAGACACAATATTGTATGATGCGTCCCTTACTCTGTTACTCACTTCAGACAACAGTACAGTTGCGGAGTGCTCGGTGGTACCTACTAGATATTTTGGTACGTTTGTTAACATTTATTTAACCGTTAGAGACGTTTGGTAACCAAAAGTTTTGAGATGTTTTATAAACATATTTTTTTATTTGTGACATTCCTGCTGGCATCTAACATTATGCATATACCGATTCAGTAAATAGGAAGACACAATATTGTATGATGCGTCCATTACTCTGTTACTCACTTCAGACAACAGTACAGTTGCGGAGTGCTCGGTGGTACCTACTAGATATTTTGGTACGTTTGTTAACATTTATTTAACCGTTAGAGACGTTTGGTAACTAAAAGTTTTGAGATGTTTTATAAACATATTTTTTTATTTGTCACATTCCTGCCGTCTCTAATATTATGCATATACCGATTCAGTATATAAAAAGACACAATATCATATGATGCGTCCATTACTCTGTTACTCATCAGTTAACAGTATAGTTGCAGAGTACCGGTGGTACCTACTAAACGTTTTGAGATGTTTGTCTCTTACCACTACTAATGTCTAATAAAAGTGATTTCTATATCAGATCCGCATCTACACATGATGTGATCTGGCGCATCGTCAGCCGCCGTTCTATTATTACCGTCTTTATTCATGTAACGAAAGCGTGCCAAGTTGTGTCGTCAAGAACTGGCCGCTGCGAAGATCGTAAATGTTTACATTTCATATTGATTCCATTTTTTGCAAATTTTGAGTCATTCATTACACATCTATATATATAAGAGCATGCGGTTTCTGAAGCGAGGATTTTACACGCGCTTCCGAATACAATTTCGGTCAAGGGCGTAGCCCTGAAAATATAACATTTCCACGAGTGAGGAGGGGAGGGCTTCGCTGCGCAAAAGTTTATTACGCTTCACAATAACAGTAAATAAATGAAATGAGAATCAGTTGTTTTTTGTTTGTTAATGGGATTTACTTGTAAGTCTTCTTCTCAATCGTTCACGTCTCGGACGCGTATTTTTATACGCATCCGAGACGTGAACATTGCGAGAGCTTGAAAAGCGTAAAATAGATGCCCTAGAGATGTGGTGCTGAAGGGAAATGCTGGGAGTGTCATGAACCTCCATACTTCAAGAACTCGGCATCACGCAGCGTCTATCAACCCTAGTACAGTCTCGAATTTTGAAGTTCTTTGGCCATGTCTCGAGGCGAAATAATAAATCAGAAGGAAGGGTAGAAGAAAATAGACCGCGTGGCAGATGGCATCCATGCGATGGGCTGATCAAATAAAATCAGCAGTTGGAGACCCTCTACATAAATTCACTAGGATGTCGGCCAATAGATTAAGATGGCGAGAAATTGTGAGGATGGTCACATCAACCAGCAATGATGATGTGGCCTCATCATGACCACGACCACTCTGTCAAGGGCGACACGACTTGTAAGTAATGAGTTCAGTTTCCTACCAGTAATAATCCATTAAATCTTAGGGATCAGTTCTTAGCTATAACCTTGGTTTGCGTTATTCATACATAAAACAAGTCACCTTAATCCGAAACGCGTTGCCATGACAACAAAAATGAATCAGAAGCAAATTTGTTTCCTGTCATATTTTTCAAAAAATACTTTTCAAATATTCTAGACATATTTGTTATATAATAATGAGATTTTGCCCAAAAAAGGTAATTGTAATTTAATGCACAGCATATAAGTATACATGCGATTTAATTAAATTATTTAAAACTATAGAAAAACTATTTTTCGTTATCTAAACATATTCACTGGTATATAAGTATGGTAAATTTAAAAAAAAATTATCTAATTAGAATTAGTGCTGTACTTTTCCGGTAAAATTTAGCTAAATGGGGTGCATTTTGGATGAGGATTGTTGAAGCGATCCATTGATGAGAAATAGGAATTTCCAGGTAGGAAATCTGGGCTGTTTGTGTGACTACTGGCTATCAATTCTCTACCATTGAACCGAACTCGGATTCAGACGTTTGGTGTGCTGTTCATAGCGCGAACAAACTCAAGAATTTCAAATTTCCACCTCAAATTGTCTTCCAGAAAAACGGATGTAACGGAAAGAAGGATGGATGGACACGTGAGTGATCTCTTAAAAGTTCCATTTTTTGTTCTTCTACGGCTTGAGACCCTACAAAATCAGTTTTTATTTTAAAATCATTTAAAAATTTTGACTAAAGTTAGTATAAACCAGTCAGAGTCCCATTTTGCCTAGGTAAATCCAAGACGGGTGGTTAGATTTTATATCTAGCTGCCTCTCTTAGATTTGCTTAGGCATGTTTATAAAGTTAATACACTAATGAAGTGCAAAATTTACATATAAAAAGCAGCAATGTTTCTTTTCATTGTTTTTTACAGTGTATCTGATATGATTCATGATTTTTTTATATAAAGCAGCAACGTTTCTTTCCCCTTAAAGCTTCAGCGATCTTGACGGTTTTTACATTGTATCTGATATGATCTATATATCATATTTTGCGTCTTTATTTCTATGATATTAAATTTTGATTAAAGTTACTATAAACTAGTCAAAGTCCCATTTTGCCTAGGCAAATCCGAGACTGGCGTCTAGATTTTGTATTTAACTGCCCGTCTTGGATTTCTTTAGGAATGTTTATAAAGTTAATATGATAATGAAGTGCCGAATTTTCATGTAAAAAGTAGCAAAGCATTTTTTCTCTTAACACTTCACCGATCTTGATGATTTACAGTATATCTGATATGATCCATATATAATATTATACATCTTGACTCTTCGATATTATTTATCAAATTACAAATATTAGCACATCAAAATAAGGTTTAAAAAATGCATTCATGTTAAAACGCTTGTAAATAAACATTCAACCAACTAAAATTGAAGTTTAGTCAAATAGTTTAGTTAAATGTAAATACAACCTATACAAGTACTACAGAAGATAACAATGATACATTTCGACAAATTTACTTTCATTCATTACAAACAAATTACACTCCAGTTCAACCGCTATCTCAGGTGGTTGAGCAGTTGAATACCGCGGGAAACTGGAAAATTCCGATGTGATTTGGTTTTAGAGGCTGGTAGAGTAAAAACTTAGTGATTACGTGGGCGCAGGAAATTCCCATGTCTAACAAAAAAGACCATTTTCAAAAAAATGGCGGAGGTTTAGAGTGAACAAACCTTGCAACCCGGAATACAATTTTAGGGTTAAGTTCTAGGCAGACAGGCAAGCTCTTCCCCTCGCACAGTCCATAAAGGCGCAAGAGGAAGCGAGACATCGAGCATTTATTCAAATTCCCATTTGACATTTACTGCCAAACTTCACTTTCTTCTCAACTCCAATGTTAGTTTAAGCGGATTAAACTATCAAACCAAAGTTTAATTTAATTGATATAACTCCGGAATACTCCTTATTTAATAGTGTGACATTATAAATTAAATATAACAAGAAATAAAGCAGAAAAATAAATAATACATACCTTCGAGCCGATCTGGTTACCGCACTGGCCGGCTTGCAGGTGCACTATTTCACGCATTTTAACGTATTTTTTCCGTCACTTTATTATTATATATTATATCCCACTATTTACTCTGTTAGATTTAGAAAAATATATTTATTTATATTAAATACAAACCGCACCGTGGCTACTTTGTTCGCGTGAAATTCGGTATAAGAAAATTATTAGAAATTGTTTGTAGTTTTTTTCTCTCAGAACTCAATAAGCATAAAGTTTATTAAAACGCTAATAGATGGCTTAGGTAGTACCATCTACACATATAATAAAATTGTGACAGAGTGAATTCTGTACATGGAAAATACTTTGAAAAAATTGAACCCACAGTACAGAATGATAGTAGAAGTACAAAAACCATTTTTATGATTTTTGTTTGTCAGTATGTCTGTGTGTTAATGTGTTATTCAATCACGCGAAATCTACTGCATGGATTTTGATGAAATTTGGTGTAGTAATAGTTTATATCCTTCAGCAACTTCAGGTAAAAAAAGGATAACCTTTGGAAAATGTTTATCTATAAATAACAGATAAAATACCCTTATTTGGTGAAAATTACGATATTGGTACTGCCAATGCCATCTATTAACGTTTTTATAATATTTATACTCATAGATATATTACGATATGGTACTACCAACGCCATCTATTACCTTTTTTTAATAAACTTTTTGCTCATACAGGTCTGAGAGAAAAAAATTAAAAAGAAACAATATCGTAGTATTCACCAAATTAGGGTGTTAGAGAATATATGTTGTTGGAGAATATAAACTATTATTATACTAAATTTCATCAAAATCTTTACCATAAATTTCGCGTGATTGAAGAACAAATTAACAGACAGACAAAAATTCGAAAAAAAAGAGTTTCTGGCTTCAATTATCATTCTATGCGCTATTGGTTAATCGGCCATAGAATTTCCAAACGAATATTTTTGAATTATACTATTCCGATATGTACGACTTACAATATTTTATTAGTGAGCCATATTTCAATTTTCTACATCAAGCAATTACTGAGAAAAAAACGGCTGCAAAATACATACGGACAAACACTTAAATGATCGTAATTCTTTTAAGGTACGGGATACTGTGATTTCGGGATACTGGGGATACGGGATACTGTGATTAATGTGATTTAGTACTTTGCATGCTTAGAACTATTAACCAAATATTTTCATTTCAAAAATTTGTGTCATAAAATTACTGAATTAGATACTTTTCTCCCTTTTTACTTGATTATTTCTTTATGAAATAGAAAGGGATGCACAAAGTACGAAAAATACAGTACAAAAAAGTAAAAAATCATTTCACTAAGGTGAATGCCAAGCGAGTCAACGAGTCGATGCAAATCACAATACATTCATCCGTTAATCGTTACGCCCAATCGTTCCTGAATCAAATAGTCAAATGAATCAATAAGGTTTCAAGTGAATTCATTCAGCGCAGTGAATTAGTGCGCTCTATCGATTCTTTCGTTCACTTATTCCTATATTACCCACGTCTAAAGCGAGCACCACGTGGCTAGGGACACGGCGTTGCATCAAGTGTCGATATTGCATACATGAGTAGGGTTAGAACATCGCTCTCAAAAACTTCGATGTTGAGAACATTGATGTTTACACAAAAAATCGTCAATGTTAAAAAATATCACTCTTATGAACGATACTAAATATTTTAGAAATAGTGGTAAAACCATGCTAAAATGATCTTAATTTACGTAATATAATAATAGGACCTGTCCCTGACGGAGTATGGTCAGAGAAAAAATACCAACTAGATATACTCAAATATTTCATCACAAACCTACCTACCTCTACCTATGTACCTGTTTTTCTGATGATTAGCTATCGTCATGTTAACCAGATTACGAAACTAAATAAAATGGATATTAAAATGAATTTTTTTAAATTAGTAATTATTAATTTATTTGGATTTAGCTATTTTGAATCAATTTAGTATAGAAGAGAACAATACATTTAGTACTGCACGATTTACGCGAATGTGAGTCGAAGTTCCGACGGCTGAGCGTCCACGTGGCACGAATGGAATGAATGATCAATCGATGAACGATGTCGATGTTTATTGAACTTATTTCGTCGATGCGTCGGCAATGTATCGGTCTACAAAATATCGACGCCAGTGCCGACGTTTATGAAGAATACATCGATGTTTTGAAAACATCGATGTATCGTTCGCATCCCTACTCATGAGTAGAATGGAAAAAAGTATCATAGAAATAATATTATCATACAGATACAATTATCGAAAAAAAACACTTTTCTTGAATATTATATTCCGTATATTTTTCGCGAGGTACTCTCCATATTTCAAATCCACACATATTTGCCACTGTCTTTGTCTCTGTCGATTTCAATTCAGCAAAGAATGTATAAACACGTCGCAACACAAAATATGCAAGCGTAATGCAAGTCGTATAAAATATTTTAGCTGTTAAAAAATGAAACAATAATTTGATTAATGGACGTTTTGTATTTAAAGTAAAACAAGAACTAATATGAGAAAACGAAAATTTTGAGAAATTTCAGAATTTCGATAGATTCTATACAACATCTACTATAAAATACTCATTTGAGAAGAACAGATTAAGAGGCGTTAAATACAAAAGTATCGGTATCGAAAAAAATGTACTCGATATTGAAAAGTATCGAAACTTATTCCGTATCCCTATGCGCAGCACCATCAAAACGACACGACAAAACGCGGAGAACTCCTTTTTGGGTTTTGTATTTCCAGCGATACAATCGAACGAAATATCGATTATAGTGTGTTTTTGTGTTTTTCCTAACTTTTTTTAAAGTATCCTGTTCTGTTTATAATAGCTTAATCATTAAATATGATTATACATTAGAAAAGTTGAAGACAAAACTGTACAAGATGCAGTCGACATCATCTGATGAAAATTAAAAAAACTTTTGAATACACTATTGTGTTTTTTTTGTATATAGTCTAAATATTGTAATCAATCTAAATTATTTAAAATGGCAAAAGATAATGCAGACTGTTTTGTAACAGCATTTTAATAATTCATAAAAACAATAGTTTTTTTTTAAAAATCGAATCTGACATTCACTCGTAACATAACCTCTTAACATTCAATGACGTTTACTAATTTCTGTCGATAAAACAGTGAACTGATATCGACAAACATGTAACCAAAAGTTCTAACTTGTGTCGTTTTCTAGCGAACTTTATATTCTTACGCGGTCCCTACCTAACACTCTGTATTTAAAATGTTATTATTGATACCGGACAAATATGTACATATTAAATTAAATCGATGACGCGCAAGAACCTTGACACTATTATATATTCCTATTCTTGACACGAAAGTCCTAGTTCTCACGGTCCGAAAAACAATAACTCGTGTTTGAATATATTATTTATCACGTCTATAAACGTCTTTACTTTATACATTCATAAACGAAAAGCCTTAATAACGATTGCTCTAAAAACTCGTTATATAATTTTTTTACAGCATTCTTCTGTCCAAAACTTGCTCTGCTTTCTTTCTGACGGTAATACATGTTGCATTTCGAAATTCGATAAAGAAAATGCTTAGGAAAAACAAAAATACACTCCGGAAAAACAAAATCCGCTACACTCGTGAGCAAGGGCGGATACAGAATTTGGGGGGGGGGGCACAACCAAGCATGAGTGTCAGTTGACGTAAATTAGCAGGAAAAAACTCTTGCCGATCGCTCGCTGGCAGACACGCGTGCAACTCAAAACTGTAGACTACATACATAGTAGCTATGGGTAACATCGATTATATTATAAATATTATCAAGACAGAATTACCAATTCAGTTCAATGTGTTTGGAAAGGTTTGGAAGTTCGATGCAAAGTTGAAAGGGGGTGATAGATTAAGCTATTTAAAACATTTTAAGCCATTCATATATTTGACTAAGTCTGAAATTTTTTTTACCGTTTTAAGGTTTTCTTTTTAAAAATCCATCATTTGAAAGTTAATTCCTAATGGAGCCGCAGTGAAAACTAGTATATCACTATTTAAATATTTTTTTTATTTGTATAATTATAGTAGTATATACCTGTTTATTAAGTGGTATAACCAATATAATAAACAGATTCCAAGCATCTATGTCAAAAAATACTAGACAATTGAAATTTTGAATATATTTGACGTTAATTTTGTAGAAATTCATTATTCACAATTAAATGAAACTACGTGATGTAGTATTATTTCTACTTTCTTTGAGTTCTTTACCACGACCTAGATTTCGTTGTATGACAACATCTTCAGGTGGGATATTAGCCATTCTTTGTTAATATCCCACCTGACGATGTTGTAATACAACGAAACCTAGGTCGTAGTAAAAAACTTATGGAAAGTAGAAATAATACTACATCACGTAGTTTCATTTAATTATCAACAATGAATTTCTACAAAACGAACGCCAAATATATTCAATATGTTAATATTTTGCTTTAAAAAAATTATTAATTTTTTTTTCATATAAAACGTATTTTCATTAACAATGCCATCAGCAGATGGCATTGTTAATAAAAATATAAATTTAAATAGGCCTTTTAATTTTTTTGTTGTATTATTTTATGGAAGTTCAAACCTTTCATAATGGATTCCTATAAAATATTCCATTTAAATTTTGACTATATTTAACTTCTAAATAGGCCTTCCAAAGCCCTTTTATTTGTGTATTTGGATAGTGGTGAATTAAATGATTTAAGTTATATTGATTTAAATTAGTAACTAATAATTTACAGTTGAAAATCAGATTTTTATTTAGAACAGAGCCCAAAGCCAAATTCTAAGCAATGCTCCCTTGCGGGTTTTAGACATTTTTTGTTGAATATCAAAAAGATGTAATATATTGTGCAATTTTCAAATGTGCTCATCAAGACGATTCACTTGATATCCATCTTTATGGACTTTTATTTTTTCACATTGGATAAAATGAAAATTGTTTCACATTGCATGAATCGTGACGTCACACAAAGACACCTGGAAAATTCAAAGGATTCTTTTGACAATACGTCATATGTCCAAATCAGATTATCCGTTCCGTCTCTAGATAGCAATTTCTGGATACATCCACGTACATACATACGCATAGAGACTTACAAACACAAACCCCCATCTCTCCTCACCTGGTGTAATGCAATTGGGTAAAAAGAACTTAAATGAAGAGTTAATGAACTGCATTTGTTATTATACTGCATCTATTATTTTAATCAATTCATTTAATCCTTTTGGTGAAAAAAAGGCATTTACGAAAACTTTTCACTAGCATTACTCCGTAAATATTCTATTTTCTATTCTATCTGTTCGCACCGAACGTGATTCCCTGAGTTTCTATAAGTGTTTGGATACCTTAGAACCAGTACCTTTAGATAGTTAATGTAGATATTGAATACCAGGAAAACCTTGAAAGCAACTTACTGCGTGCAAGGTCGAAGACCTAGAATATTTAGGGACCTAGGGGATTTTAGGATGTCGTCATCGTTCGCAAAGTTCACGAGATCGATAATAGGTGGTACAAGATTATAACATTCGATATCGGCCGGGCAAGTAAGCTCACACAAAAAACAAAACACAGGCGAATCAAAGTTTGAAGGTCAAGTAACAATAGATTGTTATTAACACTTTAGGGTGCACCTCTTAATTAAACCAAAATTAAAAAAATATGAAGAGTGCCCTGTGAAACGTTAACTCTGCTAATAATAAAATTGTTATTTTAAAAAAATTTCTTCGTCTTGACATTGGGCAACCGTTAAAAAAGAATATACAAATATTATTTTCATTTTAAAATATTAATATAAAACACTTTTTAAGAAGTGGATTTTTCTTTCTCTATTCTCGTTAGCTTTTAAAATTGTAATACTCAGAAAAGGTACATTACGCGGTAAATATTAAGAAACCAAGAAAGACCGAAAATTTATATTTTTATAAATAATGCTAATATAATGTGTTTTAGAAAAATCTTTTTGTAAACCTTATAAAATTTTTAAAAATTTGAAAAGAAAACAATAAAATACTTTCCAATTAAGTAGAAAATAAAATGCGACGTATATTTAACATAAAATGAATTTAAATTCAGTCACCTAGCAAAGGAAATAAATTTTTCTTCTCTTTGATCAAACAGTTACTGCGAAAAATGAAAGTGACAGACTGACAGATGAACGGATGCGTGAGTGAACTCTTTATTTCCTTTTAAAGCATAGAACCTTAAAAACAAATTTAAACTTACATTTCCATTTCCAAACGAGAAAAAACTAATGATCGATTTCAGGTCCATTTCGGACTAATATACTAAATCCGCCATATTTAATTTTGGAAATTTGTCGAAATTTTCGAAAACTGAAATACCAAAAACGATTTTAAAACTAAATATTAGAGATACCATAGGCAATTGTATGTTTTACTTATCAACATACTGTTTATATGAATGAGCTGTAATCAATGACTCATCATTAGGTATAATTTAATAAAATAATTTCGATACTCAAAATGAGCTATTTTAGTGTCAATGTTAACCTGATACTAGCAAGAAGACAGAGAGAGCAGATTATACATCATTCTAGCGATCTAGACCGGCTTCTACCGGTTCAAATCATTGTAGACATAGCCAGTGTTTGAATCTTTTTTTATACCCCAAGTTATGTTTCTAACCCTATGTCTGGCAACTAAAAGATTACAGAGACACGCAAAAAACATTAAAACGATACAAAGTTTTAGACGAGCAACGTTTAATGTGCAGACCTGTGCTTTGTTTATGGGTAACGAGAAACATAGGTTTATAGGATAAGAAAGCCATTTTAATTGGAAAACTAAGTTGATTAAATAGTCCTTATGAACATATTGCAACAGCGTGAATTTGTTACGCGTACCACAACAAACACTTGTTAAATCTAAACTATTCATCGAAATGGTTCGATGTCTATGGAAATTTTTATCTAAATTAAATATATAAAATGAAGAATGTACTGAATGTGATAATTATTTAATGGTTCTTATCAAAACGACTAGCTTTTTACGAAGCATTGCACCATTTTGAGACATTTTTTTTCGATTATACCCGTATGAGTTAACCTTAGTAGATAGATTGTACTTTTCTAGACTTTTCTATCGAAATTTTGAGGCGAATAATCTTGCCATATATTATTTTCACTGCTTGCCATGTATATTACCTTTAACTGTTTATACAGATCGGTCAAGAAACTCCTCGACGGTTGGTTTTTACGCAATTTCGCCTTTATATCCAGACTTTTCTATTGCAATATTTGAGGCGAATAATCTTGCCTTATATTATTTTCACTGCTTGTCATGTATATTATCTTTAACTGTTTATACAGATCGGTCAAGAAACCTCTCGACGGTTGGTTTTTACGCAATTTCGCCTTTATATCCAGACTTTTCTATCAAAATATTTGAGGCGAATAATCTTGCCATATATTCATTGCTTGCCGTATACATTATCTTTAACTGTTTACAGAGATCGGCCAAGAAACTCCTCGACGACTGATTTTTACGGAATTTCGGCTTTATATCCAGACTTTTCTATCAAAATATTTGAGGCGAATAATCTTGCCATATATTCATTGCTTGCCGTATACATTATCTTTAACTGTTTACAGAGATCGGCCAAGAAACTCCTCGACGTTTGGTTTTACGCAATTTCGCCATTATTAATCGACTATTTTATACAAAACATTTTTAATTATACACCTAAACCTTCTTTTATAATTATTTTATTCAATGATGAAGACCGGAACAGAACCCGTTCAGTAGTTAGTGAGAAAATCGCGTACATACAGCAAACAGGCGGCGAAACGGTTTGTTTTATAATACGTAAATTTTCGCACATACACCTCGTCGAAAAGAGAAACACATACGTTACCTCGAAACGTTCAATAACAGTATAAACAGTACAGCTTGTCCGCCTGTCAAATCGACAGAGAACTACATTAAGTCGGACCGCCTAAACACTTAACGTGTTTCGCATCAGTTAAGCCAATTACCCTGAGGCCGTTAACATTTACTGTAATTTGCCTGGAGACCGAGTCAGCGCGGTTAAACGAAGACATGTGTACGTACTGACGACAGTACCGGAGTCTCTTTGGTTATATTTATAAAAAAAATAATTACAAATTTAGAGCGTCTGAAGCCCTAAGGAGATTGTTTTTAAATTTCTTTTTTTTTATCATAGATAGATGACAACAAAATACAATTATTATTTGTCAAATGTCAATATAATTATTTGTCAAAAGTCGTCACCGTGGTGTTTTGGGTTGGTCACAAGGTATACGGCCTTTGACTGTGAGGCGCACCGCGGGGACCCGGGTTCGATTACAGGCCGAGGCCAAGCGAGGCTGGACTGGTGTTCTGGTTGGCTGTAAGAGATTGCTCTCACAGCAATAAGTTCGCCATGTGTATTAGATACATTAAAGTACAGAAATAAATAAAAGTTCTAAATAAAATAAAAACACTTTTTTGTAGGATTTTCGGAATCGGACTGTATAAGAAAACACAAGACCCATTTCAAAAATCCATTTCGTGTTAAAAATATGATATGGCGGGAAAAATTAATGTGACGGATCGAAATGAATATGGCGGATCAAATATGGCCGTACTAATTAGACATGAAACCGACCATCAGTTTTTTTCTCGTCTAGAAATTGAAGTACATTATAATATTGATTTAGTTTTTAAAATACTGTACCTTAAAAGAAAAAAAAGTTAGAAGTTCACTCACATACCTTTCGTTTTTGTTTTAATTTCTTAACATTTTTTAAACAGCAATCAACCTAAATATTAGATTTTTTAGAGAGAAACTTATAGGCTATATATCAACACGCTACATTTTATGGGAAGAATAGCAGTGAAATGGAAAAAAATTGTTTGTTTACTTTGTTTTTACGCGCCTCTGTTTATTTTTATGAATCTATGACCACACATCAGATTTTAAAAATATTTTTTTTATTATTAGAAAGCCCATACTTTCAGGAAGATTGCAGGGTATATGCTGTCATAATACAATTGATACCTTTATTGGCTGGTAAATCCGAGACTTTCTGCAGATATACAAAAAATATTTACTCCTAAACTTAAATAGAAAAAAACAATGTTTTTTTCTCTTTTTATACGTACATGAAAAACTATAATATATTCTTACCATTCGATTGCGGAACCATCAACAATTTTATATTTATTTAAATAAGCTTTTAATTTAACTATACATTTAATTTTTAAAATGAAACTACGTGATGTAGTATTATTTCTACTTTATTTAAATTATTTACCACAACCTAGGCTTCGCTATTTGACATCTTCAGGTCGGCTATTTGTGAAGATTTTAAGATTTGTAATCTTTACAAATAGCCCAACTGAAGATGTTGTAATACAACGAAACCTAGGTCGTGGCAAAAAAATTTAAAAAAGTAGAAATAATACTACATCACGTAGTTTCATTTAATTGTGAATAATTAATTTCTACAAAATTAACGTCAAATATATTTAATAATTAACCGTACATTTTATTATAAAATCCGACAAGACTTTTTAAGGGTTCAATAGCCAAATGACAAAACGGAACCCATATAATTTTATCATGTCATTTTACTCGGAGACTATTGGCATTACAGAGATGAAATTTGGATGGTAGGTGTTATCTATGAAAAAAATAATATTAGGGGTGGCACCCTATACGTGTAACTGAGGGATGAAAAATATTCAGTGTGCATAGGCGTGTGAAGAATCATTAGATAGGTCTTAAAAATGATACAGAACTTCCAAAATAACTTTTTTATTTAAGTCAATAGTCGGTGAGATAACCCCCCCTCCCCCAACCTTTGTAATAACGTGTGTGAAATTGTGAAAAAAATTGTAACTAACGTGTGTAAAATTGTGAAAAATAAACTTTTAATGAAAATTGGTTTGAATATGATATGTTGTGTAGTTTTTGAGTTATGGGATATTTTCGGCACCGACCGCAACAGTAAAATTGTTTTTCACAGTATGAGAAATAAAAACTGATAAGTTTAATATTCTTTGGTGCTACGGAACCATTCGCGCGCAAGTCCGATTCACACTTCCCGCCGATCTTCAGGCCAGTTTTTTCACTAAAAACGGCATTTATTATGTTCAGAATATAAAAAAAATAAAACGACATTAAATTGCGTAGTGGACGAAATATGTTCATTGTTACTACACATTAATACATGAAAACCAGAAATCAGTATTTGGTTAGATGATACCAAAGAGAACAAACCATTAACTGCAATAGTTTATGGTAAATAAATTAAATTAAGTGTTGTTTTTTATAAAGTGATCCGTTACGACAGTTGCTGTAAACACACAAATTGACCGAACGCGTTCAAATTTAGCTTGGTAATTAAGTTAGGTTCTATCGACTTAACAAAACAAATCCGATCCTTTTAAGCGGTCATTTAAATATAAATTCGGGATAGTTTTTATAAAGAACTGTATTATAACACAAAATAACAAAATTAAAAACAAAAACCTGTTAAGTGTGAGTAATACTCACACTGCGGGTTCCGGGTTCCGTACTAAATCTGTAACATTTATAAACATTTAAGGGTACGTCGTATTTCTATTAAACTATTTTCAAATATAAATGTTATCTATATCTTCCACAGGCCTAAAATATGGTGCGTATTCCAAAAATTATCAAGATCTTGGATAATGGTTACAGTTTTCTTACAACCATTGCGTAGGCTTCTAAATACTCCATTTTTTAATAATTTTAGGTTCAATACTCCCCGGAAATGGGGGAAAAGGCATATTTTTCAATATATATCTCTGATGATACAATACCCAAAATTAGGAAAATTTGGATACCCTTTTAAGTTGCCCTTTCAAACGATTACTTTATATGCTATTTAGAATTTTACATTTTTTTTCGAATACTTCATTTTCCCCTTTAAAATTTCCATATTTTTCCATTTTTGAGAGCTGCAGATTAATGTGCTTTCTTATTGTGCCAAATTTCAAGTTGTTACTAAAAGCGATTTCTGAGAAAAGAAAATTGCGACCGTCGAATAGAAAGATATTTGATTCTGTTTTCCCTTCTGAGGTACAGAACCCTAAGAAAATAATGACATTGTTTCATTTTCAATCTATTTTTTTATTTATTTATCCATATCACAATAGATGTTTATCTTATCTCTAAGAGAGATCTCTTCCAAACTGTCACTATAATCTATTTTTTGTTATTCTTTTCATGTTGTGCTACGTGGCATATAAAAGGTACAAAATTTTATTTTTCGGTCAAAAATATGTTATATACATATATATATATATCAATAGGATCAGGTCGTTCATATGTCCGGTCTGTTATTATTAACCAGACTAAACTCTGAAAACTTAAACATATCCGGCCAAAAGCGGATATATGGCAACCCCTAGTCACAGGTGCGGATATAATATTATTAAATTGAACTTGAAAATTTATAAATTCTGAGTTATAAGTTTAATTGAAATATAAGAAACTGCCATTATATTTTTAAGCAATTCAAAAGACACTCAATTTATTGTTTCATGTATGAGTATGTCAAGAACATATGAAGAACAAAAAGCTACGCTTTAGCAATTATAATATAGGCAAAATTGGTAATAATTTCGATACTTAAATCTGATCTAATTTTAACTGTTACTCAAAATTAATAAGTTTGTTTAAGACGAACTTGAAAACTAAACTATTTGTGTTATGGGTTTTATTGCAATCTCAAGAATTACAATTATTTCTTTACGCAATGGAATATGCGCCTAAATTTTTATTTCATAAGTCTAAGAACCGTGACAGTATTAAAGTTTCATTACATTAATTATTATAATAAAAGCAGAACGGTTACATGATTATAATACTCAAAACTAACAAGTTTCTGTAAGACGAACTTGAAAACTAAACTATTTTAATTTATGAGTTTTATTGCAATGTCAAGAATTACAATTATTTCTTTATGCAATTGAATATGCGCCTAAATATTTATTTCCTAAGTCTAAGCACCGTGACAGTATTAAATTTTCATTACATTAATTATCATAATAAAAGCAGAACGGTTACACGATTATAATACTCAAAACTAACAAGTTTCTGTAAGACGAACTTGAAAACTAAACTATTTTAATTTATGAGTTTTATTGCAATGTCAAGAATTACAATTATTTCTTTATGCAATTGAATATGCGCCTAAATATTTATTTCCTAAGTCTAAGCACCGTGACAGTATTAAATTTTCATTACATTAATTATCATAATAAAAGCAGAACGGTTACACGATTATAATACTCAAAACTAACAAGTTTCTGTAAGACGAACTTGAAAACTAAACTATTTTAATTTATGAGTTTTATTGCAATGTCAAGAATTACAATTATTTCTTTATGCAATCGAATATGCGCCTAAATTTTTATTTCCTAAGTCTAAGGACCATAACAATATTAAAGTTTCGTTACATTAATTGTTATAATAAAAGCAGAACGGTTACACGATTATAAAACTCAAAACAATTTTAACATTAATAGTTACTCAAAAACTAACAAGTTTCTGCAAGACGAACTTGAAAACTAAACTATTTTAATTTATGAGTTTTATTGCAATGTCAAGAATTACAATTATTTCTTTACACAATAAGTGTAGTGTAGTATATCCGTTACATTAATTATTATAAAAAACGACAGTGCTTTATACCACACGACTGAAGTAAAACTTCAAATTCACAAAATATGAACTTTATGAACAAAATAATAATTTATAAAATTGTTCAAGAACGTAATGAAATTACAAAATAATCAAAAAATCACCGTTCGCGTGACGCTAGCAAACTCGCATATATATATATATATATATATATATATATAATAAATGCAAAATGGTTACATAACTCTAGTATTCAATTTTACTATAATATTACCTGACTAAAAATGTTCAGCAAACAAATTGCTTTGAACTACAATTTCCAAGTAATCAGCATTACTCTATGTTTTATGACTTTGTAACCGACCATAGAACCGCTTGCAAATGTTGTACGCTGTTAAACGAATTAAATATTTTAAACAGTTTGCAAGTATAAAAAAGGAACAAAGAGTCATTAAATTGAATAATTTTGGGAAAAATTTGTAACGTTATTTTGGGAAGCTGGAACTAATAATATAATACATGTACACGTGCTAAAATATTCTATTTAACCGATGAAAAAAGGTAAAAAATTGTATTAATACTATCAACAAAAAACTGTCGATGTTTAGCAGAGACCCGGATGTAATTGTATTATTGTGGCAACACTGTCCATCCATACGTCAGAGGCATCTAACTTCTAAACAAACTAAGAAAGGAATTTAAAATTAATACTTAACGTATAATTTCTTAGACCAAAATCGAAAACCATATTTATAGTAATGTACAACATACGCAAAAGAATTTCATTTTTCTTTCTAACCTCAAAATTTTAGGTATTTTTTAGGAAAAATAATTATCGATAAAGATTTCCCCAAAAATGACTCAACGATTTTCTGCAAACTGCACATTGTTACATCCGATTAATCAAATAGATAATAAGCATTAACTCGCTTTTTCGGAAAATAATCTGATAAAGGCACCTATCATTCAAAACTTAATTGAATTACGTGCGTTTGTTGGGCAAGACCGGAATGCGGAGAGGGGCGCGGCACCGTGTTGCAATGACTAATTAATATTTTATGAGTCCAGCAATGCAATTTATGAGACAAACAATAAACACGCAATAAAATTTTATTGCGACGTCACAATATATACTTATATTGGGAAGCGTTATACAGGGAAGCATTACGCATGAAAATATACTCAAATTAACTGCACTTACAATTGATTTTACTCTATTTTCTTACGTGTTATATGCGATGTAAAAATTACATATTTTTTTACATTTTCTAAACATGCAAAAATCTTATAAAGCTCACATATTGACTGGAATTTTAAGATCTTTTTTCTTTAAAAACCTTTAAAATTGAACACATTGACACGACAAGAATAAAAGACGTACTGTTCTTTGTATATTTGTAGATATATTTTAAACGAGTTATGATTTCCTTATGCCCATATGCACCACACGCGGTCAAGGCTGTAAGTCGGACTTACTGAGAGCTAAAACGTATTTCTGTTTCTCATTAACTGCCAGTCGAGTGGGAGCAAAAGTCTACTTTAACGACCGTAACCTATTGCAAAGTATCCATTCAAGATACTTTAGCTGTCAGTAAATCCGACTGAGAGACCTGACGGTGTGTGGTCAATACGGGCGTTAATAATATACGCATAGTCAAGTTAAATATTAGCTTTGCTGCGCAATTTGGGTAGGCAGCGATTTTTTTATTTCCCTATATAAAGAATTTGGTTGAGAGTGTTAAACTAAGTTTTCGAAATGCCAATCATCCCACCTGGGTGCAATTTTAAAAAAGTGGTTTATTTCATTTTCTTGAATGTCAATAAATATAATTAAAAAAGTACTTTTTTGTAGGAAAATACAAAGTATACAACTTTTATTAATTATATTTTCAAATATTGAATATATTTGGCGTTAATTTTGTAGAAATCCATTATTCACAATTAAATGAAACTACGTGATGTAGTATTATTTCTACTTTCTTTAATTTCTTTACCACGACCTAGGTTTCGTTGTATTACAACATCTTCAGGTGGGATATTAGCAAAGATCTTTCTTAAGATGTTGTAATACAGCGAAACCTAGGTTGTGATAAAGAAATTAAAGAAAGTAGAAATAATACTACATCACGTAGTTTCATTTTTTTTTCATTAAATACACAAAAGATTCTATTAACAAAGAACCTATCTTTGCTAATATCCCACCTGAAGATGTTGTAATACAACGAAACCTAGGTCGTGGTAAAGAAATTAAAGAAAGTAGAAATAATACTACATCACGTAGGTAGTTTCATTTAATTGTGAATAATGATATTTTCACATAAAATTAATAACTAAAATTTTGCGAGCCGAAAATGACAATAAACATTTAAAGCATTGTAACGTCTTTATGTTCAATTTTCTTAAAAAAGTACATTAGTAATTTTTAATAGAATATTTTAAGATAACAATTTTGGCTTATTTATTTTTTTAAATTATCAATATTTTTATATGTTGTGCAGCGTTTCAAAAGAGAGCAAAATCAAAATGAAGTAATGCATAAGTATTTGTCGTAAAAGTATTCGTAATATTATTTTTTTAGATACTTCCCATAAAAGCCTAAAATATTTTTTTTAATTTACGGTCGCTGAGATGTATAAAAACTATAAATGTCCCTTTTTTTAAATGTCCTTTTTTTAATACGGAAGGTTACATCCTAATAACTTTGTTTTTATTCGGTTTATACTAAAAATTATTAAAAATAAAACTAGGACCATTTCTTATGAAAAATATGCGTTACTTACATATGATTTTGGCTCCTTTAAAGCACTGTAAAACCCGTAAAATTAGAGATAACATAAAAAGAATAGGACACAATTTTTGTATTGAAGTGCTCTAAAAGATAGGACTTAGTATTTTTTTCATAAACATTAAAAAATTACGTTATGGCGCCTTAATAATTTTATTTCCCGAACTATTCATAAAATTTTAATTATTACTTCCACGTGAAAACATTGCTAATAAAAGTTGCAAATTATTTTATTTTCTAAAAAAATTTGCAGCATTTTATCAGGCATACGGTTCCCGATGTATCAGAAGAAAAAAATAAACACACACTTTTTTAAAATAGCAGTCGCATGGGGGGATGTTGCCAACTTCGAAAATTCGGTTTTACACTCTCAACCAACCCCTCTATAGGTGGGAAAAATAATACCGCTGCTTCCCCCAAGCGACCAGAAACAGAGAAGATTGAACAAATTATATTTAACACTTTAAGGGCGAACAAATTATATTTAATACGTTGCGCGTTAAGGGTTCCATAACACAAAAATTAACTCTTATATTAATATCAATCAACTCTAATTTCGTAATATCAACCGCCTTTCGGTCCGTCCATCTGTCACGGACTCATAATTTTGTACAGTTTTAAAGCTTCATATGCATGAGAAATATATGCTTCATAAGTGCACCTCAATGAATATCCATATGTATACATACATACATACATATATATATATATATA
Organism: Druceiella hillmani; assembly: GCA_039881145.1. NCBI lineage: Eukaryota > Metazoa > Arthropoda > Insecta > Lepidoptera > Hepialidae > Druceiella > Druceiella hillmani. The sequence goes on along the minus strand of JAYKKI010000019.1, from coordinate 21,971,390 downwards.
TATATATATATATATATATATATATATATAAGATTGAGGTTATGTTTACAACTCTTTTTCATTTAAGAATCTCTACTTTTATTTTACTTTTTCAATTATGGTTTTGTAAATTCTGGAAAAAAATTACGCTCCAAGCTTGATTGAAACCTTCAAATTAAAACTATTTTGGGTAACTTGCTTAATTAATTTCAAGGGATATGACTTGGTTTGTATTATTTAATTCAGCATATTTATTTAATTAGGTAAACTTGACACGATAACGACGAATACTCATTTTTATGTTTTATTATTTGAAAAAAAATCCAAAGTGACAGAAAATTAATCTTTTATGAACCTGCTAGATTTGCAGATCTTCACGTATACTTTCTTAATTCCCATTGCTTCTTATTCCCTTTTGCACAACCTTCTATCTTTTCTTTTAAGGCTTCCGCCCCCCGAAAGGAATAAACGAAATTCTATAAGTTCACTCACATGTCAATTAGTGTAATAGCAGTTTTTTTCTAAGAAGTCCTCACGTGTAATAACCGTTCTTTCTAAGAAGTACTCGCGTGTAATAGCCGTTTTTTCTCAGAAGTCCTCACGTGTAATAGCCGTTTTTTCTCAGAAATCGTCACGTATAATAGCCGTTTTTTTCTCAGAAATCGTCACGTGTAATAGCCGTTTTTTCTCAGAAATAGTCACGTGTAATAGCCGTTTTATTCTTAGAAATCGTCACGTGTAATAGCCGTTTTTTCTCAGAAATCGTCACGTGTAATAGCTGTTTTTCTTACAAACCGTTTGACGTAGATACTTGATATTTGATATAATGATAAAGCATAGTAACACGGTTATATCTCAATATCTGAAAACAATTATATGTAATTTTCGGAAAGGCAAATAATCTTATTCGATATCGATTTATTTTCGATTATATCGATTTATTTTTGCAATTTCATGTATAAATGGTATGAATGACAATAATAGTATAAAAAGTATCCCAAAAATATATATTTGCTTTTGTCATTTTACGTAGCATATCCCTGTTTTACCCCAAACAATTAAAATAAAGTTTACGACGATCAATCTAGATCACATAAGTTTGGAAAAATTCATGCAATTTCTACGTATATAGTGAAAAATAAAATAATTATTTGTAAATATTTTAATAAATATACTATGTATGTATAGAGGTACAACCGTTTCGCCAGAGCGCAATACACTTACGAATACGCCTTCGACAATATCGCCATCGTTAGAGTGGAGCGGAAAAGATAATCGTCTGTTTCGTTCTCGAACGTTATTTTAGTTCAGACGTAAATGAGAGAAAAAATGCCGCAAGAATTATTTGTATTTCGAATTATTTGTATTTCGTATAAAGAAGTGATAAAAAGTATCACTTTAGCTGATTTGCTTTGGCTTCTCTATCAGAGGTAGATTAGTAGCTAAATGTATCTACCCTTAAATGCTTAAATATTCATACAAAATTCGATTTCAATTCATACTTAACGGGTTGTTATGAAATTAAATCTTCTTTTGCCATGCTAGTGCAAGTTCGTAAATTGAGACGTGACCATGCAGCGAAAAACTGAAAAACATTGGTAGGGATCAAGATCATTTCTCAACAAACGAGAGAATAATTGATGTCTTTAAATGGACGGAGAGTGTAACAGGGAGAAATGCTGTGGTGGAGAGGGTGAAGAAGATGAGAGGGAGCTCGAGGTGAGGAGAAAGAATGGATAAAAGGGAAAGACAGACAGACTGACAATGACCCATACACAACCAGTAAATGAAAAAACAAGAATTTTACTTCTAACATGTGTTACGGTCATTCTCAATATCTTTTTTATGTTTAAAGGTTTGTTTTATTAATTTTAAATGACCTATATGTCATTTGCTAGTATTTCTATAACGGCGTTTATATTATGAGTTTTGAAAAGTATGAAAATCAAAATATCGTTTTTTTTACACAAACTAAGGCCTCTAAGAAGAGCTGGGAAATTACAACTTATTATTTTTCATCGCATTCCTCAAACCTACTCAACTATTTAAACTTAGCGCAAGCTTCGATAAACAAGAATATTATTAAAACAAACAATAAGTGAGGGATTCAAAATGGCTGCCGGCGTTAGCTGTCAACCGGTATTCTAGTCTGCGATACTATAAGGTAAAGCTGTACTAAACGCAGTAGCGATTTAATTTAATAGAAAAGTGATAAATTAATTTTTTCATCGGTTTTTTTCTATTCACAACATACTCGTTAACGTATTCTAATCTCCCTTTTATGATTTAATAAAATAATTAATGGTTTTCATTTACGGCAATCTAAAATGTTTTATTATTAATTTCTTAGCATTTTTCAATCATTTACAGTTCTAATGTATTACTACGCTTCTAAATATAACAATCGATTTTTATGACAAAGTAAATATTGTTAAAAATATTAATTTTAATGTTTCTTTTTATAACTTATAGAGTTTATTACATCGTTTTTTTTTATTACAATAATTTTTTTGTTTTACATGAATTTTTAATAATTTTTTTTCGATTTAAAGAGGTGTTGGTTTACGATTACACACATTTCTTGCTCACACTAATTTACTTATGTAGGTAACCAGAAGGATACGGAAAGAAGCGAACGTACGGATTCGTCCGACCACTGACAGTATCTCGGGACATTCGGCCGTATCGCTCTGGCCGGTTTACACCTGTACATTTTTTTCATTCTGAAGCGCATCGCAAGAAATTTCGTCTTGATAAACTATTTATTAACCGACATTGGCTTCGTATTTTTGTGCTAAGTGAATATTTTCATATATCTATTATACTGTTTACAGATAAAAAAATCTCGTTCCCGGCGCCAAATGAGTAAATCTATTAACATATTATTATAAAAAATAATCTTGCTTTTAATAATAAAATAATGAAGTTTAATTATAAAACGCCGGAAACAAACGAAGGCACGTGAAGACACTGGCCGTATGTCGGGACACTCAATCGTATCTCTCTCGCGAGTTTACTATACTAATTCATGCCTAATTCAGGCTTGTTATTTTCATTTTCAGTGTGTACAAGTCCCATTTTATCCCTGTAACATTTGTAGTTTTACTTATCTCCCTATAGATGGAGCTATTGCAATACAATTTGTAGGAAATTGTTTCTCATTTTCTTTATTTGCAATAATTTATACAATTTATCATTTTCTATTTAACTACCTGCATTAAATAGACTGCATGCCATTATTAATTAATTATAATAGTTTTGAAATATTTTATCGATCATTTTTTATATAATTTAAATAAATAAAATTATTTTATATAATTGCAAAAATTTTGGATCCAATCAAGCATATTACAATCGATGAAAGTATAAAATAAAATTTAAAAAATAAATTACGATGTGACATTCGTGAGCATCACTTCGTTTTAAAAGGTTACGTTGACTTATTAACATGCTAAATGTTATTGAAAATAAAATCAGTATTTTATGACTGAAACATCACATTTCAGAGTATCAGTTCATTTTAAAGATTCTTCTCATTACCAAGTTTTAAATTCTGCTTAAAATAAATTTAAGCAATGTCCTTACTAAAATAACTGTCACATAATGCAAAAAAAAACGATTGAAATAATGTGAACATTATATATGATACTAAAAATACAACTTTCGTTAAAAACCGCTAATTAAAACCTTTAGCTTATCAAAACAACTATCGTATAATCCAAGAGAAACAACTAAAATAACGAGAACATAATATTCGATACTGAAATACATATTCCTTTACAACACCGCCGAGTTTAAAATAAAAAACAAGCACCTCACTACTACATGAAACTTCACCTTTACGGTCTATGGAATACGTTAGATGATTACGAAAGTCGTCCAAGTACAAACAAGTTGTGTTTTGCTATAATTTTTTTTAAACCATCTTAAAACGGATGTTTTTTTATTGCAGATTAAATTACATATGTATTTAACATCGATTTATTTACATATTTATTTGCCTAACATATTAAGGTACTGCATCGTGTAAAAATATTAGATCACAAACATATTTAATTAAAAATATTGTTTTTATTTACATACCCAGTAAATAAAAATAATATTTTTCACTAAGTATAATATTATTGTCAAATAAAAATTAAAAATAAAATAAACATTTGTATATTATGATCAAAAACAATAAAAATACAAATTATGAGAGTCATCGGAAATGTTTGAAGACACGACTATTTTAAAACTTAATTACCAAAATGCGTGTATTTTTTTTCTAAAAAAAATATATACACTAAATATGATTTAATTCGCAACTGTCCCAATTATTGCGTAACTAGAAAAATATTTTAATTTTAATAAACAGCTTTTTGGAAACAATTGAAAGACATAAATAAAACAAAAGCAAGTTTGAAAATATCTGTCCGGCTTAATTATCGAAAGGAATTTGGTGACATTTGAAAAAAAAAATTCTAAAACGTCTCCTCAAAAGTAACTGATTTATTTCTTTTGAAATTTTGTAAGAACCTATTTTATAACTTATTTCGCAATATTTTTATACAAAACTTTCCATTACGTGACCCACCAAAAGCCGCTCCATCATTTACGAGACTATAAATTAATGTATAGAATTATTTACTGTGTATTTAACACTATTTCGTATGAAATATAATACAAAGTACAAACACTTGTCTAAACAAAATGAGTTGGAACAATAACCTGATTGTAATATTTATTTTAACGATCGATTTAAATTAATTTTTAAATTTAGAGCGCATTTTGTTAAATAGTTAAGGATCGGAGAAAAAATTTCGATCATACTTTTCAAAATGGAGACGATTTTAACTTTTAAAACTCACACGCAATACTCTTTTATGTTATTTTTGGAATCACGAATAAAATAAACTCAAAATGAAACACTTCAAACAGAACTGTTATAATGATTACCTTATATACCGCAGGTATATTTTATAGATAAAACTAACCTAATCACTCGTTTATCACAGTTTATATAAATATATTTTCACAATCTATAGATAAAATGCGACTGTCGCGGACGCGCCTTCATGATAGACTGAAAATAATCTGAAAAGTATGCTTTCATAAGCGGCTCGTCGAGTGATTGTAATAATTATAAAACACGGGAGCGGATGGGGATTCTTAAATAGCTTTCTTGACTACGGTGTTGGTGGCGGGCGTCAAGTTGGTATGCGTGCCGAGTGTGACATTTCGCTTGTGTGCGAGCGGTATGCACGGTTTGGAATAATTCGGTTGGGTGGGCTTTGATTATTTTGTAAATGATTTGTTTCCGTCGTATTTACAGTTTAGCCTTAACTTATAGTTTAGCGCTTGTATGTTTACTCTCTATACAAGCGAACAGATTTAATTGCCTACATTATTACACACGTACTCGCCTATCCGTATCCGTATGCGTTTGAGTAAATTAATGTAGGGCTGTCCGCAGAATGCAGATAAAGAATGTTCACTATTACTATATTTCGGTCTCGATAGTTTCGGGCAATTGCGCCGATCGAGGGATCGACGCTATACATCAACAACATAGCTGTTTCTCTTTCTAACCAATAGCATCGGTCGAATGACTGTCTCGATAGCACGTTGGTGCAGTAACTTGTACTGGGACGCACGACTTTATTATTACAGAATTGTAAAAATGAAATTATGTAAATAAATATTTTATACTTTACATTTAATTGAGTGAAAGTGATTTGATAATAATAATATTAAGATAGAAATTGAAAAAGGTACTTGATGTGGATCCTAAAGTTTACGAGATAACATTTTAAATAAAAATAAATGTTGTTCAGTTACAACGTGATATATTGGAATAAGGCCTTCGTTATACTTTTGACTCTTAATAAACTATATAAAAAGCCTATGGCAGACACTATAAGGCTACGTTCAAACAAAACATTGAGTTTTAAGAATAGTTTATATTTTAAAACTGCTCAGTGACATGTTTGTAGGCATAAAATTGTAGGTACAAACCAAATAAATTGGTGATACAAAATAAAATTATTTACAACAAGCAAAAAAGGGAGACAAAACAAAATCCTATACTTATTGATTTTATTGCTTTCTAATAAATCATACATGGCGCAATAACGGATCGTTATATTGAATTATTATAAATATTTATCAATTAAGACCGAATTACGCAATATAAACTCAACCAAATATCGCAAAATCAAATAAATAACACGCCCACGCAACAAGCGGCAACCCGGGATCGCGTACTCTCGGTCGTACTCGTTATCTGCGGGTGCCGTTAAACTGGCTGGGGGAGGTGAGTGTCGCTTCTTTACGCAGTAATAGTTAATATTCTTTACTTCAGGTTTCGCTTCCGTGAAGAAGGTGAAAACTGGGGGTATAATTTAAAAACAAAGTTCTTGTAAAAATATTGTATCGTAACATTGCAAATTACTAAATAGTTTGATACATAGATACTTGAGTTCACATTAGCCAGGATTTTTTTAAATTACCAATAAAACGATCTATTCCAGGATAATAGTATCGCGTGTGACACAAGCTATAGGCATATAACATTTCATACAAGTCGATAGAGTATTTGAGGTGTGAAAACGATACGTACTAATAACCACTTTGACACTTATAATAGTTAAGATAATGCTGCAAGTACCATGAAGAAAACGTAGACGCAGTTAACAACGCTCATAGTATTCTAGATGACAAAATAAGAACATTTAGTTACTCATCTGTCAATGTCAGTGCATTTGTTATTAAGAAGTTAATAAAATTATGAAACACAGTTTTTAGCCAAGAGACGTTGGCGGAATATGACACGCTAAAACTGTCTAAAGTAGAAAATTGTATTATATGACAGAATTTAGTATCAACGACAAACTTAAAATCCAATATTAAAACGAAGATATGATGAATTATGAAAATCGCAACAGAAATATTATTTAAACTCTTTAAAAAAATTATGGGCTTAATAATAATAAAAAATACATTTTTTTAAAAAATGTTTAAACTATTATATTTTCCCGAATAATGATTTGATTTGCATGTGTCGAAAATTAAAGCGTACTTGAAAAATGTTTATATATTAAATATTTATATATTTAAAAAATCTTTGTCACCTTCAATTTTCTGTACCAAACGTCAGAAGGATTAAAAATATTATCTTTTATTTTTTTAAGAAATTACATGTAGAGTGAACATTTTTTAAGCAATTTTAAAGCTTGTTTTTTAAAAAAAGTATTTTTACGAGGAAAGCTGTTTAAAATACTTTTTCTATTATTCTTGTACGATTTTATTTTTCACCAAGTTATCAGCTATCAAAGTATCAAAGGGCACTTGATTTTTAACGTCTATGTTTACCTTTTTCGCATAGTAATTGACAGGATGCCATTTAGAAACCTAAAACTACCCTCGTTAAAATTCTTCTAATTTTAGGAGAAAAAAGTTTTGCTCCAGAAATTTCGCCTTGGACAAAACATGTTAAAAAGAATGTTTTCTAATGACATGATAGAATTTTTACTAGTATTAATGTGTTCCTTTTGTCAATAGTAATTAAAAAAAGTAAAAAGCTTCAAGTTTCTGTGATTTTTTTGTTTTCATAATTTAAAATTGTTTGATTCATTTAAGGATCAGTTTTCCCCTTTTTTAGTAATAAAAAACAGTGAAACCTTAGAAAATATTTAAATTTTGGTCAAACCTTCATTTTAAAAATTACAATTTCTAATTATAGAAAACTCAGGACACTATTCCGAAGATCAAATAGCAGTATTGCCAAACATTGACTTCGTCTACAGTTTGCATGTGCAAGAGAACGTAGTACAGTGAAAAGGAAAAGAGGACATAATACAATTAAATTATATTATTATTTTGATATAAAGCCTACTAAATAAATAAAAGATATAAAATTGGTAACCATATATAATGTTCATTAGAAAAATCTCTTTTATTTCTTGTTTAAAATGGAACTTTAGAGAAAATTAAACAAAAGTAATATAATTATAAATCAAATTTTCGAAAGGCTCTTTCTTATTTTGAATAATGGGACACTGTAACTAAATTATCATCTAAATTGAAGGCAAAGTAAGTATGAATTAGCTAAACAATATACATTAAACGAATAATGCTTAATATTTTTTTTATTAAAATACAGTCAAAATATTCTCCATACAGTCAATACACCGCATAAAATAACTTTAATTTATTATATCTACTTAAAACTCAATGGTATAGAAGTCAGTCTTCATATTTCTTATAGCCTTCTTGAAAACAAGTCCATAAAATCAAGGCATCAATGCTTCTATCGCTTAAACTTAAATAGATTTTATTGCAAATATATTCCGCAGAAAAATATCTTATTAATAGAATTCTAAAATGTGATTACTAAATTATTGAATTACTAAATATGCTAATACAAATGAGATACAAAAAAGTGTCGAAATATCTTCCTAAAAGAAAAGAATTAAGTCGAAAACAAGAAAATAATATCGGATTTTGAGAGCAAAAAGAACGAAGTAAAGAAAATAAAGGTCAAACGATGATTGTAAAAATGAAATGTGAAAAAAATACCAAATTTGTCAGTAAAATTTCTATTTAAACTGAGCGCTGTAATGAATTTATTTTTTATGTTATTCGCGAGTTTAGGACAAATCTAATTACACTTCAAACATTAAACCCGTTAAAATGTTTGTAACGTATGAAAGAATAAAAACTGTAACATACATATATACACGATATGGTTAAAATATATAACCGTCCCATTGCTTACGCACAATCAGATAAAAAGAGGTACAATAGTCGGTAAAGCTTGGTTATACAAAAATTCGAAGCAATATATGTAGACCAAAATTAGGTAAAGGAAGCGACAACCAGTAAAAATTTTATACGATGCTGGTTTAACACTGCAATATGTAGTTCACATATCGATGTTTCAATGCGTTATCGATTTACTCAAAAATTGTTTAGAAAATTTTCTGCGATAAATGAAATCTTCGTGAAACGTTCAATGTTTTTAATGAAAGTGCCATATATGATTAGTGATGTATTCTGCTGCTATAGAAACTTGATGAAAGAAGTAAGATTTCGATTACACACGAATACCACCAATATGAGTGCAGAAGTAGCTATCACGTAAACAATGATAAACATGTTTCAATTTATTATCGAGCAGAACTTCAGTTTATTCTTTCCAAACATATCCCTCATCAAGCCGTATTATGGACAATTTATATTTTTTTGGCTTTATAAAAACATACTTTTTCGAAATATTAATTAATTAAGATTTATATGAGACTAACTATACTTGAAGACTGTAACTGAGAAGTTTATCTGTAGAAAAAAAATAAAGAAACGTTAGATATATGTAGTTATTATTCACTATATCTGCTTTATGTCACAAAAAAAGTTTCCACAATTCATACTTGCAATTCTCGCTGTGAAAAAGAGAAGAAAATGTTAAGTCACCATATATCTATTATCAAACATTAATTAACAAACTTAACAAAATTATTGAATGATGCCGTTTTAATTCCTTTATCCTATTCTAGCTAATTTCATTCATTTATTGTTTTCTACATTTGCCATACAATTATTCATTTATCCTATACTGGCTCTATCTTGCGGTTTCATCAGCATATACTTATCTTAATTATAGGTCTAATTACTTATGTCCTTATGTAAATTATAATTGTCAACTAGCTGTGCACGTAACTTTGAACACGCAGACAAATTCAAAACGTATCTATTCCGTTTTTATAAGTATACGTCCACACTTCACTTCGGACTACGTCAATTTCGTCAATGTATATCTGGATAGAAACTTCATTGCACAATTTATAATATTGGGAGCGAAATCTACCCATGTAAATAAGTACACTATACGTTCGTGTATTTACTACGCATCGAGAAGCTAGGCACTTCTTTGTTGCTGTTGTTACTAAGGGAATATAAAAAAAATTTTTCAAACATAAAATAAAAAGTAAATGTTACATCAAATAAAACTTTAAATCTCCATCCGAATTGAGATATAATCTCCATCCGGAAAATAATAAACCACATATCATCACGTTGCGATTCAAGGAGGCAGATCAGAGATAAAATATGTAGAAGTCAGGAAACACTGCTTAAGCGGTGTAAGTTAGTAAAAGGAAATGTTCATTTATTAAGTGATCATCCCAAGTATTATCAGCGATATACTCCCACCCTCAACGATCGATTTCGTTTGGCAAACGGAGTTGTGCAGTTTAGTGACCCCGGTGGGGGGAGCAACTCGATAAGATGGCATGCCCTGTGGTTCACTCAAGCTGTCGGCCCCTACCCAACGTACTTAGCTCAGTGAATGCTTTTCATTGCCATTAATTTGTGACTTTTGATTTAGTATAGTATTTTTAAATTGTCTGTTTTTATATTTCATGTAGTTTTTAGCAGTAGGTTTTTATGTTTATAGTTTTTAACATTTGAAATTGGCGTTTTTAACATGGCTAATTAATTTATATTGTTTTATAAATTTCACTGCCGTGTATAATTGTTTCATACATTGTTACACGGCAAGATTTTGGTAGAGCATATGAATGCACACAAAAGAAATTGCCTGGCAGTATCAACTACTTTTTTGTCGATTTTGATATTTTTTACAATATGAAAATCTATAAAAATTTCGACGATGCGTATTGCTCACTCTCCCCATTTATTTGAATATAGTCATAATGGTTTAAAACTTTAATTCAAATATGCACTTTAACTATTTTCACCTTAATCGTCATTGTGCATTACCCGTACGTTCTCAAAAGGTATTGTTTACCTTTTGAGAACCCTATATCCATTCCAACACTATACACTATACTATGGTGAAATGTAAAATGCAATCGAATAAGTCATTTTTGTGTCAAGCCCTAAAGAACAAACATGCAAAAGTGTTTTCTTTATATTAAAATAAATAAATTGACTTCCGCATTTTCACTGCGGCGCGTCCAAAGCGAACGCGCCGGTCAAACATCTCCACGTGACTAACGAGTTCGCCCGCCATCAAACTATTTCCGTTTGCAGCCGCCGCTCACTGACTCTCAGCACTCGAAGTCGCGCCGTCGGTATCGTCGTACGGGTCATTAACTTTCGTTATGCATTCGCATAACTTCGCTGAAAAGATCATCGAAATAATGCTTCTTTGAAGCGTACTTATTGAATATGACTTCTTGTAAAGCATTGAGTATAGCCTTCTGCTTCATGGCTAGCTACTTTGTTATACGTAGATATTGGCGGGAAATCTTAGCCCAGTACTTTTATATAAAATCGTTCGGATGAGGTTTGCCAGGTTTTTTTTCAAGTAAAAAAAATACAAATAATTTTTTTTAAGAAAGACGTACACGAGACAAAAGCAATATTCTCGAAAAATATTACCTATTCTAACATTATTTATTAATAAAAAAGGGATTCTAGTTTGTCAACGTTATGTTACGTTCGGAACAATGCCCACCTGTAGTGTTGTTACACCTTGTGGTGTTACAAAAATAAAAATGATACCTTTATATATAGAGAATGAAAAAAGTAAACTCCTCAAAAGTTTTAATTGAATCGTCAATCAGACAAATGAGAAATCTTGTATTTTTTGTTTATGAAAAATCAGATTGTTAATAGTTTGTATGTGCTATTTCTACGGAACTCTCAACCAGAAAGATGAAACAAAGTGCATGTTATGTCTCGTGGCAGACTCCAAAAACTGATGTATTTTAATTTATGAAACTAGGATCTTCGCAAAATACCATCTAAAACTCAAAAAGAGCGAAAAAGATATTCAATTTTTCAATAAACACAAACAATAGAACGAACGTTAATGTCAGTTAACAGTTTTTTTTAAATCAATTTAGGCAATGGCTACACATTGAAAAACGTAATTGTTATTGATTATTTTTTAAAATCGTTCCTATAAAGTTATTATTTCTTTCGTCAGTTTTTTATTATTATTTTAATTTCTTATCAACAATTCTTAACATTTTAATAACATTATACAGTACATGTAAATTTATAAAGATAGAAATGTAACATACATGCGTTAACGCATTATTATTTGCATTTAAGAAAACTCACTTTTTGTTTTGTATTGTTATTACAAATTATATTTCATTTTTTTGTTCTTTCCTTGCTGAATTATTTTCTTTCTCATATTTTAAAAAAATGTTAGTTTTTTTAAATCGCATTCTATTTCTATAGCGCCATCCCCATTACTGTCCGTCTCTTTTCGATTCATTCATTGGTGAGTTATATTTTTCTCTATAAAGCACAAACAATGAGATATATACTTATGGACGCAATTTAGTACACCGTATTGCGTCCATAAAGTATAAAGTAAATGTGTTTAAAATAACGTAGAATGCTTCTGTTTTAAATTACGGGTTGTAACCCTAGTCCATGTGTAACTTTGTATTTTAGGTATTTTTGGAAATCTTTTTGTGAGGGGTGCGTCTGCGGTCGAGTAGAGACCAAAACTACTGTAGGTATGTTAGAGTAGAACGCAAACACTAATCTACCGGTTTGAAGGAAACTTTCACTATAACGATGCTTGTGCTTCTGACTAAAATCTAAGTTATTGCCTCTGTCAAACGGGAGTTAGCTAATCACGAGAAGTACCATTCGCGTTTGACGCGTTGTATTTTGAAGAAATATTTCATTTGGATAGACAAAACAAATTTGATCAATTCCAATCACAGACATCCTTACAAAGATCATATCAATGATTTTCAATTGCACGTCTTTATCATCAGATGTTTAGATTATACATTTTTTCTGTTAATTTTTTATAATTGTCACTATTTTGAATATTATTATTATCACGCACATTAATATATTTTTATTGTAATGTTATCTGGTATAATCAATTCAATTGATCTAGGCCGCCCCATTGTAAGTGCTAATTCATCGCGAAAAATACGATCTGTTGTCGATTTAGCGAAGTATTCAAGTGTGTGGTATAGATTTGTGAAAAGCAAGCCATAAAATATTCAAACACACATTTAAATATCTTAAAAACGAAAAGATGACGAATTTTGTGTAATTTGTATCGCAGCGAGCGAGGTATACCGGGGCATTTTCCATTCAGGCCGCGCGAAATTTAAATTAAAACAAAACAAATTGTATATGGGATGCAATATCTTTCTTTTTCATTTGAAACATGCACTGTGTGGCTCTTATAGCCATCTTGTTGGAACCACATATCATTGGGATTCATATCTTCCAATTTAGGCTACAAAAAATTGGTTATCATCGACTTGTACCTCTCGCCGGTGACATTTATGGTGATCTCCGTTTTAGAAGAAGTACGGATCAATGATTTGCCGGACCAAAATTCACACCAAACAATATACTTATCTGGATGCATTTGCAACTGATGGATTTTATGTGGATTTTTATCTCCCCGAATGCGACAATTTTGCATGTTGACATATCCATTCATTCAAAAATGGGTCTCGTCGTAGAAGATGACTTTCTTTTCAAAATCGGGGTCCACTTCCAATTGCCCCAGAGCCCAGTCAGCGAATGCTAGATCTATCTCCCTACCTATGATCGTTTACTTTCAGTTTCTGAGGCAATTGGATCTTGTACGTATAAAGACTCAGGTACCAACGCAAAATTAGCTAAGTTGAGATCTGCGCAAAACCAACTTCTCGGACGCGACGAAGAACTGAATTCTTCGGGTTATGCTGGACACACTCTCGTGCACTGCAGCAATGTTTTCTGCAGACCTCACGTTTCAGCGACGTGCGGGTATTGTTTGATTGTTTGCTGAACCAGTTGAAATTCGTCAACCAAATGACGAGTAGTTAATTCAACAGAATGATTTTGTGTACTGTAAAAATCATGTAGCGCACGAAACGTAACCAGAACTGACCACTCTTTTCTACAGTAAAGCTTAATGATTTGCACGTGTCGCTCAACACCATAGATTTCCATGATGATTTACCCAATGTTATTTACTATAACCTCTAAATTCGATAGCTGTATTTTCACCAACATGGCTGCTACACACTATTAAATTTCGAGCGCCTCCTCTATTGGATATTAGACCAGGGTAGGTATTTATGAATTCTGGAGAAAAATACTAAGATCCGCAATAGAAATTTTGTTTTTGATTATCTCATGATAAACGAGTTGAATTGAAGCTTTGCTGAGATGATGCTTGAAGTTAAGATCAAAATTTAATCTAGCTTTTGTTTCAATAAAATTCCTAGGAGACGGAAATTCAATTATCAGCACTCAGGCAGCTAGAACTGAGTGCGCGAGCTTGAGAACTGGTGAACAGAAAGTGTTAACTCTGTGACAGCAATAACAGCTTAAAATTATTGCTGTCACAAATTCAACAACAGCAACACAGAATCAGTACAGCTTAAAGTGCGAGGTGGGTTAAAATTACTTTTATTCCGATCCAGGCTAGATCTGAGATGCAAACGTAAATGGCCCACAGGAAGGACATTTATATCAAGGTGTGATAACAATATGTCTATTAATTCATCGTTTGATTCTGTGAACCAAACTGAGTAGAAAACGTTAAGAGACTGTATAAAAATTCTTAACCATTTCCGAAAAAAGCGAAGTTCAAATTATGTTTTCAGGAAAAAGAAAATTACAATTGATACAAGCAATAAAAATAAATAAACTGTCAGAAATGGTAAAAAAAGAATTATGGTATTTTTACATAAATCTATGCAAGAGGTACAAATATAATTATCGAGAGGTTACATAAAACGATTAAAGCAACTGGTCAGAAATAGGAGGTAGTGAAGGATAAGAAATGAAAGAAGTTTCGACCTGCGGATTATTTTGGATAACGCCCTCTCAGATATCTTCCAAATGTAGACACTGTGCATTTGTGTGTTTACATTGGATTTGTCCATAATGTTGTTCCTTATATTATTAAATGATTCTTCAATTCAGTTCTCTGCTAAAGGTTCGAATTAGTTCCTATTTTCAGAATGTGATTAAAAATTCTTATCTAAAAGGTGTTGTAATTTGATAGAAGATATGAAGGTACGGAAGGAAGATCATCCCTCAGGAAAAGAACTTTAAAATCCTCCGATCAAGAAACAAATGAGTAAGTGGAACCCTGTACTCTTTGTTCGCGTAAATTTTTCCAGATAATTATTGAATTATCAACCATTTTTTATGGAATACAGAAAAACACCTATTGATAGAATAAGGCGAATAGTTATACAAAATCAAAATATTGAGAGAAGAGCGCAAAAACAATTTTGACGTTAAAATTATTATGGCGCGCCTCAGCGTATAAAAAAATATATACAGCCAAGTATCCTGACGTAACGTCAAAGATAGGGCGTTTCCGTACGTCTTCGGTTTTTTCCGCCTTTTATTATTTATGCCATAGACGGATACATAATAACTTGTACACTTTTCATACACTCATATAAAATATTAGCTGGAATTTTGTAATAAGACCGTTGAATTGAAGCATAAGGTGGATCATCTGACATTATCCGCCCCACGATAGACAGTCTGCATTTGGATAGCGCTGTGTAGGTAGCGTCGATATCCATAGATGGCGCTATCACAGAAGCTAGAATTGAAGTTTATTAAATAATTTAAAAAATTATTGAAATATATATCATTTAAAAGAATATTGTTAATGCTATAAGTTTTTTAATTAAACTATTAAACAATTTAACATGTCACATATGTACATTCTCTTCAATTTTTTTAAAAATATTTCTGTATCTTTAATGTGTTTTGGTAATATGAATGGGACTCTGGCCATTTTCTCGCGGTCGAAAACAGCCGAATACAATACATGTAATTTTGAGTCACACTTTACAGACCTGCAAACACAAGATCATGTTTTAATTTATTAGATTAAAAACTGTATTAAAATACCTACGAAGTAATTGTGTTAAAAATACAAAAGTAAAAAATACATTTTTCGGTACACGAATGAAGTAGTTGTGTTAAAAATACAACAGGAAAAAATATATTTTTCGAGCAGGAAAAAATACATTTTTCCAAACATGAATGAAGTAATTGTGTTAAAAATACAACAGGAAAAAATACATTGTTCCGTACACGAATGAAGTAATTATGTTAAAAATATAGCAGGAAAAAATATATTTTTCCGTACATGAATGAAGTAATTGTGTTAAAAATATAGCAGGAAAAAATACATTTTTCGGTACACGAATGAAATAATTGTGTTAAAAATATAGCAGGAAAAAATACATTTTTCCGTACATGAATGAAGTAATTGTGTTAAAAATACAACAGGAAAAAATACATTTTTCGGTACATGCATCATTTTACGAAATGTTAAGCCTTAAAGTGGTCGTTTTTATTAGTTACGTGCCCAATTCAACCAGCTAAACTGCTGCTTTTGGGTTTCTGAAAAGTATTCACATCAGTAGTATGTATACCGAAATTAAAAAGAAAATTATCACATTTATGTAGACTCAAATAGTTTACGAGTAATAGTCGATCAACTTGTGCATGTAGTTGGCTCTGCAAAAAGTAATGGAAACTATATACAAGTAACTTAAATAAACTACCAAAATAACTTCATATTTTAAAATGTACAAATGGTCACCCAGTAGTCGAAACTCGACCGTAAATAATTAAATTGTTAAGTTTGAATGTTATTCGTTTACGCGAAATTCATTCAATTAATAAGACATTTTAAAATTCTTCCGCGGCAATGTCTGCTCTGTGCGACTGTTTGACCATAGACTATTATGCGTTTGACATTGGCAGTATGAATGTAAACAATGAATCTTTTAATGTACAAGATGTCTCAACGCGGAAATCTAACTTTATATAATAATAATAAAAATTATTGTATTTATAATATTTTGAAGTACATTTGTGCGGATTTTATGTACGGAATATTACACAAACGTAAGCGCGAATTTGCAATGACGCGCCGCAGAACGTCGACTGAGATGGCTCTCATTTCTTTCGTTATTTTAGCCTTCAAGCGCTAACAAAAATCTTACTTTGTGATAACTTTATAGAAAAAAGTCAGCTTAGGTTAAGTCGGGCGATCTGGGTGGCCAATTGAAGTCTCCAAATCGGCTTATGAATTTTTCCGGAAATAGCGTTCTAATTGTGTCCATGGAGACCCTAGCTGTGTAGTGGCCCCATCTTGCTGAAACCACTCATCTGACTCGTCAACAATCTTCGCTCGTAGCTGCGGTACAAAATAAAATTGTTAAGAATTTCGATATACCGTTCGATTTTAAAGTTTGTATATACAATGGAATGTATTGTAACATGTATTATACATAAATTATAGCTCTCTGCACTCCTTCTCCACATAAACTTTAACTGTGCCAAATGTCACATACAATTTGCTTAAAAAGGGATACAAAGTTTTCTTTTCACGTATTAATATATTGTTATTTATTATATTTATGAAAAATGTACCAGTCAAGATAGTATATTTACATATTAAGAGATAATATTGATTAAATGTGCACCATGTTTTTATGACTGTGAAAAACATAGTTGGTAATATATTACGTAATATATAACGTAATATATCACGTAATATATAACGTAATATATCACGTAATATATCACGTAGTGAAAATATCATATTTATAAACAGTTGAATAGAAATACTAATATGTCCTTAAATGTATATAAATGGATAAATATGTACGAAACTCTCGTTGTATGAGTTCTACTTGTATTTGATAGATGTATTTGAAACTGTATTTAACCCACTGGATATACTTAACTCAGAGCTTTCCTTTAGGATTTAGGCAATTATATAAAATTGCTAAAATATGTAGATTTGTTCGGTAACGAATATCTAATAATTTTATTTACGAGCTATGCTTAAATATTATATTTGTTTTTTGAGGCAGAAAGTAATTCTGATACAAAGAAATAATGTAACATTTTATTTAATATTACGACAAAAAGATTAATGAAAAAAAAACAAGTTTAAAACATATTTGTGAGTTCTACCTAGTATATCGTTATAAAAACTTTATACAATCAACGAAGCTATTTTTAACAACGTGTAATTACCGGAAAATTGTTTTGACGCTTGTTTGTTGTATTATTGGCAGTTCATTAAACTCGCAGCTGTATATATTTTATTTGAAACGCTTTTCCTCGTTCGTTTCGGTTATTTTTTATGGTTATATAGCGGAAATAGCAAAAATGAAACTCGTAATTTCGTTATATCCGTCTATCTGTCTGTATATCACGGCATCTTAGTTTTTTCAGTTTAACATCTGTTATTAGGAAATTTTATAGCAATAGGTACATATGAAATAAGCAATTTTATTGAGTAGCTCCACATACCGATGTATGTGACGTTAAAATATTGGATGAAAAAAAATTGGTGTACTTAAAACCATAATGTAGAAATGAAAATTGTTGGCAACCAATATAACCATACTGTGTATGTTGGAAATATTCAATACAAAAATTAAAATAACATATGCGTATTATATTAAATTATACTCAAATAAATTTATTAATAATGGAGAGATATCCCGTGGCGCATCACTAATCTGCAAGATACTTGACCTGATGACTACAAGCACTCTATCAAGAATGTAACGACTAAGAAGAAAAAGAAGGAAATATTATTCAAAAATAGAACGTAATTCTTGAAAGGATGTACTCCGTTTTAGACAGCGAATTCGTTCGGCCGATGCCGAGGGGAACCGAATTTACCCGAACAATGTAGTGCACATTCAGTTGATCACGTTTTATCATATTTGAATTTCGAACTCGCTTGGCCGATGCCGAAGTTACCCGATATAGCATTACGAACCCGAGCGTGAAGCATCAACGACCCGAACATGGCGGCTCACTTCCGTTCACTGCTCAAAACAATTTTCACATCAAAAATGTTCTTAAATATCCTAATGAACGTGTCGTGATTGAGAGAGTCTTTTAAAACATTTGCAATCTAAAACGTTTAGTAATATTTCTTGACACGGCGCACAACACGATCGAAACTGCTGTTCGAGGGACATATGATTTTTTACAAAAATTACATTTATTTTGAAGGCAATCGATAAAGCTGAATAGCCTAAAGAAAAATTATACATTTTTTTTCTTAAAACCATAACTAATTGGAATGTTTGAAAATGTTGTACGGAACAAAATACATACACATTCCGTTTCTTTTAAGTCTAGATAGCTGATGACTTGACTTTACCCTAGTATTTTCTTAACTTTACCCTAGTATTTTCTTTACCTTAATATTTTCTTACCTTAGTATATCTTACCTACGATAAGACATATAAAACATACGCCCGCACGTGATTGTTTGTCTAATAGATTGAACACAAAATTGGTATTTTTTCTTGTGATTCATAATAAGAGTTTTCACCAAATAATGTATTTAGAAAAATCATTCTGTGAAGTATTTTGTGATTGGATTTGTTGATATAAATTCATCATTTTTTTAGATAAATTCTTGTATGTATCATATATCCTATTATACGCCATTTCTTTAATTGGTACTCCGTACCAGGTACATCAAAAATATGCAAGAATTATATTAATGGCATTTAGTAAGTACTCAAATACAAACTTTTTGAAGCGAAGTTTCTTAACGGATGTTTGAGATGGGTAGCTAACTGAGAAAATGTGAAACATCATGAACGAACGCGGCTATGAAACTCTCCTCATTGGCTCGGCCCGCGTATTGTTGTCCATATGAATGAGCAAACTGGAGTAAAAAAGAGATAAAATGCAGCAGGCAGCGCGTAGTGCTGCCTCTCTCCCACCATCGTTCTTTTTAAATATATGCGTCTGTATAGTTGTCGCAACGAGAGAATGTACGAACCTGGTACTACACGTATGCGCATGAATCATTCTCTCACGTGGACAGTTATTTGGTATACTTAACCTGTTTATGTATTTTTGTTTTTTTTTGTTAAGTGTTTTTTATTGTGTGATAGATAACTCGAAAACTATGGCTGATGTTCATCGAGAATCGATAGATCAAGTTGATAACAAACCAATCAAACACAAGCGTAATAATAGACGTTTCGTTAATTTAATGAGTTAATGGTTACACCGTAATATTTATAATAAGAAAACATAAAATCTCGTTTTCCTTTGTCTCTTCTATAGCTCTTATAAAAGAAAATACTGTAATCACAAATCAATGTGTTTAATTCTAAAAATGAATACTAGTTATATATATATGACAATGTACATTGTATATTACTGCATAAATACTATATTATATTAATTAATAATTAAAAATTGAATTTCATATGCGATCCGTAAGAATTTCTTGCATTATGTAAGAATAACTTGCATTTATAATTTAAATATATATAAAAGCTAAGTGAACCACTGCTTACCACTGTGAAAGATAAACTAACTAGACAGTATATTTATATATTTACAAATAGTTTAACGGAAATATTATAAAAATTAAGTGTCAACCGAACACTTCTAACAAGTTTTGTTTTTTCAATAACATTTCCAGAACATTAGTATCGAGCTTTGTAATTTGGACTGTTGTTAAAATGTTGCACAACCCGCACATCGAAAAATGTTTGCCTCTAATATACTTACATCCATAAAAATATAGTGACTAATTATAAGAACGTAACTGTATGCAAAGAATACAGTTAACAAAGCTATAAAAAAAGAAAAAAAACAACAATCTTTACGTAAAAAACACGATTCAATGCCGCACTCGCTTCGTGATGAACGGTGACAACTCGTTTGTATACAGTTTTCATGAATGTAAACTGCATTCATGAATGGCCACAGACTAAATATATATATATATATATATATATATATATATATATATATATATATATATATATATATATATGACATTACTGCATCAACAAGGAATGTACCGAAATTAAATATTTGAGAGCGAAAATGATGATGGCTGGTAATGGGCGGCAGACACCTAAAGACGCCCTTCGACCGCACTCCCAGGGAGACGTTGCAAATGGTATCACGGAACCAAGAAATTACACATCGCAATTGGAGATCGAAAATGGTGATGGCTAGGAGATACCCAAAGACGCCCTACGATGGTGCTCACAGACGTTGTAAATGGCATCAGAGCAGGAAGAAGGGATCTATCAAAATTACACATCGCAATTGGAGACTAAAAATGGTAATGGCTAGTATGTACCCAAAGATGCCCTTCGGCGGTAACCTCACACAGACGTTATATATGAAATCACAGTTTCAACAAAAAATATATTGAAGTTACACATTCCCATTGAAGAGTAAACATGTTAATAACTGGGAGGTACCTAAAGACGAGGTTCTTTGGCCATGTCTCGAGGCGAAACAATGACTCCATAGGCGTTTGCTGATCCAGGGAAGGATGGAAGGAAAGAAATCGTGTGGCAGATCATCCATGCGATGGGCTGATCAAATAAAATCAGCAGTTGGAGACCATCTACATAAATGCACTAGGATATCGGCCAATAGATCAAAATGCGAGAAACTGTGAGGAGGGGCACATCAACCACCAATGATGATGTAGCCTCATCATAACCACGACCGCTCTGTCAAGAGCGACACGACTGAGAAGAAGACCCAAGACGCCTGTCGACCGTATACCCAGGCAGACGTTAGATTGATACCCTTCCACAATGGAGTCGAAAGAAAAAAAAAACACCTCAAAACCACTTACAGGCCTATAGTGAGACAAGGAAACTTACTGTAAACACAGGGATGAAGGGAAAGCACTGGGAAAATCGATTCAGTTAAAAGTTATATGTTCCGAAGCGAAACGACAGAACCAGAACACATCCATAAGTTATATTATTTTAACGCTTATTAAACGATCAGGCGTAGTGCAGTACACGGCACATCGAACACCGCGTGGCACCGTCAAAGTGATACGACACGACCCGAAAAAACTCTTAAAGAGATTTATATATTCATCGTTACGAGCTATTATTTCAAAGAAATAAATATCCACTGTAGTTGTAATTTCGTTTTTTCTTTCAGATTTTCTTTCGTAGAGATTCTATTTATAATAAAAAAAAATTGTGTTTGTGTGCAATTCATACACGGTAGAAGTGAAACTTCAGTATTTACATACACAAAAAAATATTTTACATTTTATTCAATGTTTGAGTCGTAATAAAAATAAGTTTACCTATGTATTTCAAGATTTCAGTCGTCATCACAATGGCTCGTTGATCGAGGTATATGATTGTTTCTTAGGGTGCGAGAGGTCCCGGGGTCAAATCCCGGACGAATTCAAAAAATGTTTACTTTGTTTTATTTATATTATACACAAAATAATACACCGCGCTGTCTCTTTACTAAAGCTTTGTAATACGCAAGCGCATACACACTTATTAATACACATACTAACATACACGCGTAGAACGCTCGGACAAGCATTAGACAGTGTTCTGTTTCTTTGTCGTGACGCATTTTCGTTTCATCGAGTTTCAAATCACGATTCTAAAGAAGTTTCACTTCAACAACGAAACATTTAATTTTAATAATGACTAGGTAACTTATCCGTGATAGTGATTCCAATTAAAAAATAAAATCAATATGAAGCACTAAATAGAAAGATGAATTTTGTAAATTTTTATTACCATATCGCTAAGGAAAGTATAAAAGTGGTAAAGACGATAGTATACAAAGAAAAAAAAATTAATTTCATTTACTGATTATGAAATTTTCACTGTGATTTGCGAAAAATGTTTTGTGAAAATAATTCTCTACTTCTTCGAAATAATATCACACAAGAGAAACCTAATTAGTTATTTAATAAAACTTCAATTTAATTTGCTTATTCAAGTAAGACTGCGCCATCTTCTTTTAGTAGAATATTGATTAAGAGTTAATTTTTAGAAAAAATACTTTTTAAAAATAATTTTTAACAAATATTTATTAATAAATTTGCAAGATTTTCATTAACGAATGTACTAAAATATGAAATCAAATATATGATACGTTTGATTCTTCTTAAGATTTATTCTTAAACGAATATTTAACAAACCGGAAATTGAGTTCGTCGCGTAATGATTCCACATGTTATTAAAAAATTATGATTTTCGGATTTTTTCCTTCACTTGTGCAATGTGACGTTCCATATTGTTAAATTTCAAGATTCTAGGTAAACCAGAACTTAGATAATGAGAGTCTAGGTAAACGAGTTCAATGAGTGAATCAGCTTTAAAACACGTGATATTTGAAAGGACGTATCTTTCTATTGCATTGAGTTAGAAATTCAATTTATTACTATAGTGTTATAGACTTCTATATTTAATATTAAGTTCACTTCGATACCTCTAGCCGTGCTTGAGATAAAGATTCTTAATAGACTGGCGTATAGATACAGACACTATTCCCGCCTTTTCCACCCGGGTTGTCTCATGCAAAAAGGGTGGGTCTTCAAAAGTCCCCTAATAGTGTCCCGTATCTACAAACTCAGCGCTTCCACCCAATAGGGTTAGAGTCTGTCCGTCCTCAATGAATTATTCCCCATTTTTTCTAGAACACATTTTGTAAATGCTCTAAATGACTCAAAGATCGGTCCATTCTCAACTAAGTCTCGGTGACTAAAGATACCACGTTCTAAAGCTCGACATGATTCTACTCTAATATTTAGACGCATGCTCTCGAACAAAATTCCACGCGCATCATCGTGCTTACTGCAGTGAAACTAAATATGATTAATCATCAATTAGTCTGCGAGTCTGCGAGCTTCTTTCATAATATCATCAGAACAAGTCTGTCGCGAAGTTGTCCTTTGTCTTCTAGACTTTCTGAAAAAAAATATATTTATTGATACAATAAAAATATAATAAATATAACTAAATTTGAAATAACAAGCTATTTTAAAATATTATCAAATTGATTGATGATCAAGTCATCGGCTATCAAGTCATCGACTATCTAGTATGTCCTGCATCTCAAAACCATAGGTATACGCCGGGCTATATATACAACCTGGCACGAATGCGCAATGTCCCGTTCAAAACTGGGAAGTATAGTAATCGGTGACAAGTCAGTTCTTACGCAACCGCTCGGATACGTCGAGGAAATATAGCCTAGTCTTTTCCCACTTTGAATCAGTTTGGGGAGGATCACTTAGATTGCCAATGAGCATCGATGACCTCCAAAATGCGCCTCTTCCTATCAACTAGGGATAGAGCAGTCAAAAAACTCAAAGTGTAACTAGCGTACAGACAGACAACAAAGTAAAGTTATAAGGTTTTTTAACGGTTTTGTTTAGCTTCACGTCGCGTATGCGGTTGCTACAAATCTTGCCATCGATTTTTCAGCTACTTCCAGTAAACCAATTCTCATGAAACTTTGCACACGTATTCAATCCCCATGGCAATCCATCATTAAATTGCAACCTTCAATCCTCAAATTCTTCTGCAGCAGGGGTACTGACTGTCTAAACCGTGAAGCTTGACCATCTGCTGGTTTTAAATTAGTATTGTTAGTCTCAAGCAAAGACTTCGTCCCTGAGCTCCGGGTTTCGTCTTCGCAGCTCTGATGCTGAGGGTTCTGCCTATCTAAATAGTGATACTTGAAAATATGCTGGTTTTAAATAATTATTCTTGGTCGCAAACAAATATTTTGTCATTGAACTCCGGTTTCCAACTCTCTTCTGATGCTGCAGTGGTACGACCAGCCTAAATCATAAGACTTGACGATCTGCTAGTTTCAAATTGATAAAATAAACCTCGAGGTGTTACTCCAGTTATCAAATAAATGTCATAAAATTCCTATATCAGGTATATAGATCTTTGTTTGTCATGTTATATTATTACAAAAGATTTGACAATAATGCGAATATTAAAGTCGCAGAAGCTAGATGGTGAGTTCTAAGCACTAACAAATAAAGGTTTCATACAAAATACATCCCACGATTTTATTTTCGTCACATCAAACCCCAAGACTAAGGCCTAGCACGCACTGCGGTTAACCGTAAGCGGTTTTGGAATAGATGGAAACGCCAAACCGCGTACGAACACGCACAACGTCTGGCGTTTCCGCTATTATCATAGTCAGAACCACCATGGATTTCTGGAGACCAGTATATCTTGTGGCTTTGATTATAAAAAATAGAAAACGTAAATAATGCCGTCACATTCACTAACTGCGCAAAGACATTTGAAAGGATACTTTGGTAAAATGCACGACAATATGCGAGAGTATCCGGATACATTTTTTAACTACTACAGAATATCGATTGGAAGTTTTGGCGACTCAGACCGTATAACCTTTCATATATATCGTCTGAGTTGTCAAAACTACCTTGCATATAACACTGCAAACACAACTCTCCCGTGCTCTCACCGAGGTGATAATGAATTGAAAACCGCCCATGCTTAACACAGAGGTTAACACATGCCATCTACGATTGCTATACATAAAAATTTCTCCTTTCGAACCCCATCTCAAATGTAGTAAGTTTGAAAATGCCTTTTTTCGAACCCCGTCCCAAATGTAGTAAGTTTGAAAATGTCACTTTTCGAACCGCATCCCAAATGTAGTAAGTTTGAAAATGTCACTTTTCGAGCCCCGTCCCAAATGTAGTAAGTTTGAAAATGTGACTTTTCGAACCCGTCCCAAATGTAGCAAGTTTGAAAATGTCACTTTTCGAGCCCCGTCCCAAATGTAGTAAGTTTGAAAATGTGACTTTTCGAACCCCGTCCCAAATGTAGCAAGTTTGAAAATGTCACTTTTCGAGCCCCGTCCCAAATGTAGTAAGTATGAAAATGTCACTTTTCAAACCCCATCCCGAATGTAGTAAATTTGAAAATGTCACTTTTCGAACCCCATCCCAAATCTATTAAGTTTGAAAATGTCTTTTTTCGAACCCCATCCCAAATGTAGTAAGCTTGAATATGACACTTTTCGAACCCCATCTTAAATGTAGTAAATTTAAAATGTCACTGAAAACAAACCGTTAGTTCGTACATTTAAATAAATACACATTTTTCTGTGGTTCCAAAACGCGTGATTTTAATCGCAATGCGTACTATAACTAATACGAGACAATCACTTTTTGGTTTTTAGTATATCATTGCTTGTAAAATAACACCGTTTAATGTAAAACGTTTTCTTTTACATTTATTTTAATCTTTCTGAAATCGGAATCGAAACATTGGCCATATTCTACTCCACTAGACCACCGCTAGACTACAGAGGCCAATAAAACAATAAAAAATTAGAAAAAAAATATTTTTTAACATTATGGCGATAAACTCAATTTATACATTTGGCTGCCAGTAACAAATTGCATTAGTGTTGTCGGTAGGCAAAACACATACGGCGCATACATTAGAAAGTATACAAGTCATTATCTGCATGCCTTATGTATTTTATTACGCAGTTTAGTTACATAATGTTTACGTAATATTTATTAAACGATGAGCTAATTTTATGTTTCGCGAGGTACATGTTGTACACAAAATTATTGTGTCTTTTGTTTCCGATTAATTGGCAGCAAAAAAAAACAAACGCCAGTGAATGACGGTAAAAATCCCGATGTTACAAGAATAAATAATTATCCAATACGAGTAGATCCGCATCCTATGACGTAGGCTTCTAAAAGACCCTATTTTCCATAATTTTAGGTTAAGTACTTTCTGAAATAAAGCGGGGGGGGGGGCAGTGCATATTTTTTGCTTACTTTTCAGTATATCTCTGAAGAGACACTACATATAATTTAAAAAAATATATATTATATTTTTGAAACCTTTATACCTAACCCTTTCAAACCATGTCCCACATTATATATGGAATTAAGAAAAACATTTTCGAGTTTTTGATTTGCTCTTCTTCTAAAATTTCCACATGAATATTTGAGTGTTAGCTATTGATCAACACACGGATTAATATGCTTTATTACTATGCTAAATTTGAAATTTCTACGTCAAGCGGTGTCTGAGAAAAACGACTGCGACAAACAGACAAAACGTGGATGATTTTATGAGGTTTGTCTTTTTTCCTTTTTTTGGTAAGGCACGACCTTCTAGCATAAGAAAAGTGGAAAAAGTAAGTTTTGCTTAAATCGTCAACCAGGCAAGAGAAAAATACCCTCTATACTTTTATTTTATATCGATATTATTTTTCGGCATACCAATATTACATTACCTAATACGTCTTTCATAGGCATAAGACAAGTAACTTGCCGCCTATATCTTTTTGATCTATCAATGTCGGTTGACTAAAGTAATTTAGCATTGTAATAATTACTAAATGCGGTTATACTGATTGAAGTAATTACTGAACGCGGTTATACTGATTAAAGTAATTATTGAATGCGATTATGATGATTGAAGTAATTACCTAATGAGGTTATGCTGATGGAAATAATTACTGAATGCGGTTTTTAGTAATTACTTCAATAATCATAACCGTATTCAGTAATTACTCATTGAGGTAATTACTGAATACGGTTATGATTATTGAAGTAATTACTGAATGCTGTTATGCTGATTGAAGTAATTTCTGAATGCGTTTGTGCTGACTGAAGTAATTACTGAATGAATTGTGCTGACTGAAGTAATTACTTCTGTAATTACAGAATTTAGGTTATGTTGATTGAAGTAATTACTGAATGCGGTTATGCTTATTGAAGTAATTACTCAATGCGGTTATGTTGATTGAAGTAATTACTGAATGTGATTATGCTGACTGAGGTAATTACTGAATGCGGTTATGCTGATTGAAATAATTACTCAATAGTGTTATGTGATAATGCGGTATTTTAGATTTTCTACATATGTTGTTAAAAAGTTAGGGAGGGAACACACACATATTGAAAACACTGAATACTTTTTAAAATATGTAAGTTTGCAACTATGTATCTGTGGAAATTTCCAATATTTGTTGAGAATGGACTGATTTGGTGGAGCATGTTCCTCATGATGTAATTCTTCCACCGCTGCTTCTTTCCATTTTTAAGGTTCCGTTATTCAAAATGAAAAAACCGAACCCTTACAGGATGACTTCGTTGTCCGCCTATCTGTGCGTAATGGGAGGTATTATAGGCCAAGTAAAGGAACAAATCCAAAAATCCAAAATAGTTTAATAGAAACATTACATATCATTAAATGTTTATAAATACCTTCATGTATACGGAACCCTCGTAGTGCGAATTCTACTCGTACTTGACAGGTTTTTATATGTAAAGTTGCCCAAATCTTCACTCCAAGCATCACTTCATACACTCAAAACCTTCTACAATTTCACCTGCCTATAATGAAATCAATACAGATCTCCGTTTGGTCGATCTATGGGTCTACAAACTGGTATTCTTACGGTTCCATACCACTACCCTTGCAATAGTTAATCAACACCTGCAAGTCATAGGTTATTGTCGTTCGTAATCAAAGGCTTCTTTCAAAAATTTCAACATCGATTTACCACAGTTGTTATTGAACGATGGCGTTATTCCCTACTTCACTATTACCAAATGTATGAGTCTCTATTACCTTCTGATCGATCAAAACCTCAGTTTGCATAGCAGCCTCAAGTAAATTATACCAGTCGTAAAATTTTCAGCAGAATACATCCCTTAAAAGTCTTCAACATTTGATCTGAACAAAACCTGCAATACACTAATACCCATATTTTACAAACGATTGTTTAAATCAATTAGAACGACTTCAAAATGTGTGCATTCGCTACATTTTCTGATCCCAGGGAATTTGACTATGTATCTAAATAAAGGGCACAGTTTAAATGATTAGAAATTCGCTGCTGGCTGAAAGATTGTGCAATGTGTGCACATTTATTTAGCAAACTATCTTGGAATTAGATTCTCAGCCTTAGATGTACTTTGCCTTGAACTTTGGAAATCTTCTTACAAGAATGATAACCAAACACGATACATATCTATATGAATAATATAATATGAATATACCTTCACGGTTCATGCATGTACACATTTTTTTTCTTTCATATATATACACATACATACATATAAAGTCTTTATAATGAACCTCAAGGTACAGAGTATTTTCTTTCGTTATTCTTTCTTTCGTCTTCTTTCAGCGGTCGTAGTTTGTACATGTAAGATTCGGTCATGCTAATTTTAATGTTAATTGGCAGACAAATTTTAACATATTGTAATTCACATAAAATTTTCACATATTGTAATTTACATAAAATTTTCACATATTGTAATTCACATAAAATTTTCACATATTGTAATTCACATAAAATTTTCGCATATTGTAATTCACATAAAATTTTCACATTTTCTCACAGTATGTAATTTATTATATTTGTCAGATCTGTGTAGAAATGTATGAAGAAAAATAAATAAAATTTCATAATGTCTCTCAGTGTGTCGAGAAACGTGTTCCTTCTCTAAAAAAAAAACTAATAATGAGGAGGAATGTAACAGAAAAAAATATTTTGAATTTAATTTATTTAAAAAATGCACTACTATATTGGTACCTTTGTTTGCATAACACATTTCGTAAAAGAAAATTTATTTCTTCTGCTAAAAACACAGCGCCATCTGGTTGATGTCTAGAAGAAACTTAATTAGAATTTGTATGATGTTATAAAATATGGAGTACATAGTCACAAGAGAGAAATAATATTCGATTAATTAATTTTACATTAACAAGTAATTAAACTTAACAAAAGTTGTAGGAAAGGCTGTTTTAACGGTATAATTTTTACATGGGTAATTCGTTGCAAGATGAATTTCGGTGGTTTAAAAAAAAAATTAACCGTCATTATTTTGAAAGTATTAGACGAAGTTAATTTAGATTTAAATTTAAGCTATTTTTGTACCAAATTATAGACTTCCAGAGTCTGCAAATTCTGTTAACTTCCATTTCGTATATATATATATATATATATATATATATATATATATATATATATATATATATATAATACATATACATATAAACTTATTTGGTGCCGGTGTAGCAATCCGCAGTAACCACAGACTAATTATTTTTTTCAAAATGCAGTCAATATTTTCATTGTTACATTAATTTTGTACAGCATTTTTAAACGTGAAGATGGTGTTAAATTAAAAATCATCTTTTTGTAATTCACTAGCTGTTCCCGCGACTTCGTTCGTTACTTATATAAGTCTTCATTCATGTCATATATTATTGGACAAAATGACACACTTGTACTCTGGACAAAATGACATATAGGTCCGTACAGATTTGTGAACTTTTAATTTTCATTTACATAATATGCCTCGCAACTACAAAAGCTAATCTGAACGCAAGTCTGGAGTCATGAACCCATGTAAAAAGCAATTGCAGCAGTCCAAGAAAAACAAGATGGGTTGGCTGTTAGCATCAAAAACTTTTGGTGTGCCCTAGGCTATACTTAGGAGACATGCATTAGAAAAAAACAAAAATTTTCCTCCCAACACCAAAGGCCTAGTTAGATACAAACTGACATTTCCACCTGAAGTTGAGAGAAAACTAGTAGAGCATTTAACATTTTTGGTAACTCGACTTTTCGGCTTGACACGAAAATCCATTCAAGAGCTTGCCTACGAATTAGCACAGAAGAATGATTCTGCTACCGACTTTAACCGAGAAAAAAACGCGCTGGCCAAGAATGGTTAGATGGTTTTCTGAAACACGATAAAGATATTTCTTTGCCAATCTCAGAACCCACTTCGGCAGCTAGAGCTCAAGCATTCCATAAACCACTAGTTTCTAAATTTTTGGACTATGTCAAAATTTCTTGAATAGTTCCAACTTAGGATCACACATAATTTACAATGTGGATAAGTCGGGCCTTTCCGTGGTTCAAAAACCCCAAAAAATGTTAGCAACTAAAGGGAGAAAGCAAATTGGGTGCCTCATCAGCGCTGTGAGAGGATCGAATGTAACGGTCATTTGTTGTGCGAATGCAATTAGTCAGGTTAGTTCATTCCTCCATGTATGATATTTCCACGAATATACATGAAAAATAAAGTAGTAGTTGAAGCACCGATTGGCACATTAGGACTGGCTCAGAAATCAGTATGGAGTAATGCAGAGATATTTTTAAAATGGTAGATTATTTTAAAATCTAGTAAAGATGATCAAGTCTTACTTATTATGATGGACATTCAAGCCACAAAGTTATCGAACCGTTGCTTTATGCTAAAGAGAATGGGATTAATATTTTATTATGCCTACCCCGCATTGCACGCACCGTATGTAACCGATGGATGTAAGTATCTTCGGACCTTTGAAGACCTATTTTCATCAAGAAATCTCCATATGGTTAAGAAATCACCAAAGTAATTACACGAATTACGCATTTACAAATATTTATTTAACAAAACTTACGGGAAACCGACGACGGTGCAAAATGCATGCAATAGATTTAAAAGTGCGGGTGTATGGCCATACAGATCCAGAAATTCCCAGATTATATGCTTAAACCTGCAGAAACAACTAATATTATATTAAACCAGGAAAATACGGAAGATGGCGTAACAGGCCAGAGCCAATCGCTAACTGTCGCAACAACCAGCAACCACTTAACCCAAGAAAATTATTCCCTTTCTGGCTAAGTTCAATCATCATCAAACTCTGCTGTTGAACGTCCACCGATCAATCCTGTAACAGTAAATGAATCTTCAGAAGATTACACTATTATAATAGAAGACTATTATACTGGGCTATTCTAAGGATCCATTACCGTTTCCAGTTGCTATTCTGTCATCAGCACTACAAGGACAATTTATTCAGGGTCAAGGCAAGAGAAAACAAAAAGTATGCAAGTCACATTGACTTTTAACTTCTATACTTAATATGGATGAAGTTAGAGCCAAAAATGCACCGAAAAATACTCCTAAAAAAAGAAAAAGGCAAGTGACAAAAAGACTATTCGGTGACGGATCGGACGGAGAAAATTTTCCGGTTGAGACTCAAGACGATAATGATTGCGCTTGTATTTATTGTAATGTCTCGTTCCCTTTTCACGTTCCAAACCTGGAGAATATTGGTTAAATTGTGTGCAATGCGTTCACTGGGCAAATGTATCATGTGCTGATGTTCGGCGGAAGACTAAAGAATTTATTTGTGAACTTTGGGCTTAACTTTTTTCACTGTCATTTCGTCCTGATGTATTATGTCGTTTTGCTGTGCCATATGGACAAAATGGTTTTTCTACTTTTTGCTGATTGAGCTCCAGAGTTCCTATATTATGGGTTCTATTCATTTCTACATTTAAATTACTGTAAGGCAAAAGACCAAAGATGATTATAAAAATGAAAGGCTGATTGTAATTACTTTAATTAGAAATATATAATTATAAACAAAACTACTATTAATTTTGAACGTACTTCCCCTAATTGTTGCTCGGAATGCCAGTAGATGTGAAAACAAAACTAATGTTAATAATTTTAATTTATAAATTATAAAATTTTTATTTTTATTACTACAAATAATTTGCGAATTAAAAAAAACACTGCTATTTCATAGTTTCAAGTTTTCACTTCGACCGGCAGTCCTCATGTCTGCCTATGTTTTTACGAATACTTAATTTCAGCGTACAGACACGTAAAGTTAATATTTTTGTTATATATAAAGATTGAGTATAATTTAAACTAATATTCAAACTGTATCCACTAATCAACCTCTACAAACTGTCAGTCAAAATTGATATGGATGGGTGATTAATTAAGGTAAGTACCGAGCTTTCGATGTTACTTATTTATTGCTATACTTATCGAAATATAAACTATTTATCAGCGTTGGTAATTCGCCTATTATAAATTACTCGTTTGTAAAAATTACAAATTCTTTGGAAGCTTGGAAAAATAAATGTCTTTTAATTTAAAATTGCAAACACGAGTAATATTTTGTACTATTACAATTATAGGAATTATCAAAAGATAAAAATCAAAAATATTTAATTAATTGTTTAATAAGATAATTGACGGCGTACAAACGATGTTAAGTGATCCTCACACCAGTCGGTCTAATAGTCAACTAGTCGGCAAAAGCCCTAGTGGATACACACCTAATGTATATCTTACTTCTCATGTCGGAGACCTATATTCAATTGATTGACGTTAAATAAAAAAAAACATAAAAATATGGGCCGCGATTTTCCGGATAAATGCTAACAAAAACACAATCTCTTAATTTAAACGCATATACCATCTCCATTCCAGCGTAGCTAAAAATATTTATATATCTCTTTTTTTATTTATATTGTTATATTGAACGTGAAAATATAGGCGAGCAAATGTAAAATTCCGTATGTTTTTTAGTAGTAAAATACGAAGTACAAAAACTGCATTTTCAAGATCCATCCGAATTCCATGTAAATATTACTAATAATATTAAATCCTTCATTTCCCTTTAAAAATGGTAAAGCCATACAAAGTAATCAGTCGAACTGAGTTGAGATTGACAAAGATTTTCAGGCTTCCCTGGACAAAAGGTAAAAGAGAAACCCTTACAATTACGTAAGGTCCGTCTGTCCGTCCGTGTGTCACAGCATAATATCTTTTTCAATTTAAAACCGATTGTTACGAAATTTGATAGAAAGATGTATTTGAATTAACTGAACGCTCTGTTACCGCTGCTGTAACTCTATGTTAAGAAAATATACTTATATTTTTAAAGCATAAATTGAACTAAAGATTTCTTATCTTTTTTTTATGGGTTCTATGGCATGGAGTGTGGTTACCATGGATAAGTTAACCACTGTGGTTAACTTATCCATGGTGGTTACAGAGGTCTTTTGAAATACAATCGGAAATGTCTACAATTTTTTTTTATTTGACGTAACACTTATTTCAAAACTTGGAAAGAGGTCATGATAACAACATTTAGCAAAATTATTTTGATCAGTTTACATCAATACCTAAATTAAACAAGATGCAAGCAACCAAGCTATTTGTCTTATATAATTATAGAATTTTTAAATATTCCCTTTTTACTAATCTTTTAGTTTAATTGAACATTTTGGAAATCTCGATAATTTAAAAATTTTTATACTGTTATTATATATAGTAGTATATATATATATATATATATATATATATATATATATATATATATATATATATATATATCAAAGTAATTTCTGAGTAGTTTCAATTTCAATAATGAGATTTGTAGCGGCCGCCTTAACGTGGCAGAGTGATCGCCTGAATAACGCGCTTCCCCCGATCTAAGACGCTGTCACTATCCGCCAACATGGCTGTGACCTGAGATTAAAGCAGCTACGTGACGCCCAATGTTATTTCCCTATCAAAGCGACCCTAACGCCATCTGTTTGTCCCGCTAACAAATAACTCGCACTCATACACGAAAACAAACCCCAAAGGTGGAATACTTTCAGCAAGCGGATACATAGTACTGCACATTATTTTTTTATTTAATAAAACTTTAACATATTACGCATTAAGCATAAAGTGAATTTAATTGAGATTACTTATTTTAAATATTAATAATAGAACAAACCTCACTACTTTGACATAACGGACACGGCGAGCTAGCTCTCAAATGCCATCCTTACTCCTGACTCGTTACTCCCGTTACATTTTATCGTGACGTTATCGTTGTTGCCTTGGGGAGTAAGCTGGTGAATGCGTGGCGAGAGCGTTACGAAAAGTGTGGTCGGTCGAGGTGAACGGAAGTTGAGAGGGAGATATAAGTTAGTGAAGACAGATAGAGAGAGAGAGAGTTACGTTTCGTATATTACTGTACGGACAAGAGAGAGAGGTGCGAGCACACATTTTCTTTCTCTCTTTCTCTCATAGCCAGTTATGTTTCGTATGTCTAAGACACAGTGCAATCTGTATCACACTGTAGGAGCAAGAGAGAGCAGTGCGCGCGCACATTTTCTTTCTCTCTTCCTCTCATAGCCAGTGCATGAAATATGTATATATATGCCTGTTTGCTAGCGTTACGCGAACGGTGATTTTTTGATTATTTTGTAATTTCATTTCGTTCTTGAACAATTTTATAAATTATTATTTTGTTCAATACATTAAATATTCTACGTTTAAAGTGAATAAAATTGTAAATTCATTTTAAAGTTCATATTTTATGAATTTGAAGTTTTACTTCAGTCGTGTGGTCTAAAGCACACTCGTTTTTTGATAAAAAACGCTGCGTATAGTATATATAAAACATGAATCCTACATTACAAAATACCTGTATACATATAAGTATATTTGTTATATATATATATATATATATATATATATATATATATATATATATATATACATAGCACCAATGTTCTGTCTTGTTTACTCCACCTGCCTCATTTAAGCGTCACGGAGAAAGACAGTATTACAGACGTTAAGAGAAAGACAGTATTACGACAGTATTACGATATTGGAGAAAGACAGTATTACGACTTCAACACATTGTAAAGTGAATAATATGTAGTGAATAACATACTTTGTACTGTTGTTTGTTGTGAATATCTAATATATTTTTGAAATGTTTTGTACCTCTGAGTTTTGTGTAATTAACAGGAAAGGCAGTCCGTTTTCTCCTCTGAATTTCACTATTTATAGAAATAAAACAGTTTAAGTTCATTAAATTTAAATAGAAATTATAGCACATGACTTAAAAATATCATATGTGAAATGCCACGAGCTTTGTAAAGAGTCCCCCACTGATTGTATGTATATTTGAGCCAACCATATTTTAACTGTACGGTTGGTTTGTTTACAAACATTCTCTTTTGGATTGGAATGGAGTATAATTACCAAATCAATGACACAAATTATCTCTCGCGAAAAGCAGGCGAATAATAATAATTTCTCTAATGACCTCTCAATTTTTAGGCGAGTACATCAAATATAACAAAAATTAATAATCAGTTGTGTCTTGTCCGTTTGTATACTTCGTCTTTTCCCTTTAATGTTTCGTAGATTACGACGAATTAGGTAGATAGAATCATTACATACCGATTTTCGACCGAAAACTGAATCAGCTGGCGCGTTATATAATGGTTTGGAAAACAGTTTTAGTGCCAAAACGTGCTACCAGAAAAAAATTTTTTTTGGTTATAATGAGCTATTATGAAAAATCACAACGCTTTTGCTTTGCTTTATCGTTTTCTAACTTATCGCACTTCGTATTTCCGTGTTGGAATAAATATCTTTTTTCAATTTACTTCAGGATTCTTATCGATATTGATATTTTTGGCTTTTTTATTTTTAACTGACTTCAAAAAAGGTAGAAGTTCGCAATACAGCCATAATTTGGAACCGCGTTGACTTTCGTGATTTTTTTTATTTGAAAGAAAATGGTTTCGCACAGGTTCCATGTAAATATGATTAGGAACTGATGATCAACGGAGATATCCTATGATACGCCTTAATGGATTTTAAAGTACATAATGGTTTTGAAAATTGAATTCCATGCTTAAACTTATTTAACATGTCTTTATAAGTAATTTAGTCACAGATTGTAGTAAGAGTCGGATAATGAGGCTGAAAAGTGATGGCAGGAGCTCCTCAATATAAAAAGAATAGATTCACTGAGTTTGGACTCATTTAATTGTTTTGGCATAAGCAAGAATGTGACAAAGTAATTTGATATGTAAGTGCGTATAGGTATATACAAAGGCATGAAGCACTTAGTTGTTTCATACCTTTGTAAATGGGTAAGTAAGTATGTACAGATACATAAAACACATGATGTAATTAAGATACTAGTAGCTAGGTAAGTTGATAGATAAGTAGGTAAGATTATACAGGTATGTACGAAGACATGAAACGGCCAGTATCTAAATAAGTAAGTATGCCAGTATTCAAAGGTACGAGGGGGCGTTTTTAAGTTCGCGGAATGGAAAGGCAGGCCGTCAGTAAAGGTGATTAACGGAACGATAGCTAGTTAAGTATTTATCATAATCGGATCATTAGTTTTTGACCTATCATCGAACAAACAACTCAATCTGGAAGAAAATCTGAACTATGGAAAAAGCGAGTATCGCGTCGTTATAATAAAATTCCTTACCAAGCCAGGAAAGTCGGTTCAAACCATACTGAAAGAGATGGTATCCATTTACGGGGACTCTTGCCCGGGTCAAATCATTGTCTCTTTAAACAGGGTAGAGACTCACTTGAAGAGGACCCACGCCCTGGTCGGCCGATCGAAATGACTATTCTTGAAATTATTGCAAAAGTTTAAAAAGTAGTATTGGAAGATGTCAGACTAAAGAAGCAACAGCTTGCAGAGATGAATGGAGTATCGGATACAATAATTTTTAAAATTCTCCATGATCATCTTGGCGTGACAAAGGTCAGCGCAAGATGGGTGCCGATAATGCTCACACCGCCTCAAAAACAACGCCGTCTGGAGTGTTCTCGCGCGTTTTTGGACATCTGTAGTGAAGACAAGGATGGACTATTGAGCCGAACTATTACTGGACATGAAACTTGGGTTCATCATTATCAAGCTGAGTCCAAACAAGAGTCAATGCAGTGGAACAAGAAAGGCACACCACCACCCAAGAAGTTCAAGGGGTCACAGTCGACTGGATCATGGCGACAGTCTCTTGGGATTCAGAATTGATCCTGTTGACGGATTTTAAAGATAAAGGTGTTTTTATGACCGGAAAATACTATACGTCAATTCTAGAGAAAGAAGCAATCAAAGAAAAAAGAAAGGGAAAATTGATCAAAGGTGTCCTGTTTTTAAACAACGCGCCGTTCACACGAACCGCGTTGCGCTGGCCGCCCTGCACAAGGTAGGCTTCGATATTTTGGAACACCCACCCTACAGTCCTGACCTGGCTCCTAGTGAATATTATTTGTTCCCAAACCTTAAAAGTAGTAAGTGAATATAAAAGGGTAGGGTAGCAGGTGAATATAAAACTTCGTGGAAAGGAGTTTTCAAGCGATGAAGAAGTGAAGGGCGCAGTTTCAGCTTATTTTTCGGGCAAAGACGAAACATTTTTTTTATGAACGTATGCATAAGCTAATTGACATATTGGAAAAATGTATTAGGGTAGCAGGTGAATATATTGGAAAAGAAAAATAATTTTGTATTTTTATCTGCGAACTTAAAAACGCCCCCTCGTATATACGTGAAGTATTGAAACTGGTAAAA
The DNA here is from genome assembly GCA_039881145.1 of Druceiella hillmani. Taxonomy (NCBI): domain Eukaryota; kingdom Metazoa; phylum Arthropoda; class Insecta; order Lepidoptera; family Hepialidae; genus Druceiella; species Druceiella hillmani. Next base: position 21,933,411 of record JAYKKI010000019.1, on the reverse strand, counting down.
CCAAAAGAAGGAAATGTTAATGATATTAGTATATGTATGTAGGCATTCATGTTCATTTGCAGATACACATGAATGTATTTTTGTTCATTAAAAGTTGTAAATGCCTATTCCGATTTCAATAAATTATGTCTTATTGCATTATTTGCGAATTCGCAAAATTCGGGGTACATATTAATATATATAATTAATAATAATATATAACTCGGTGTAGTATATTATAAGCGAATAATAAAAAAAATTAACCAACTTCAAATAACCTTTGAGTAAGAACCGTACTGGAAAATATAAAAAAATCAAAATGCGAGTACTTAGTTGAACCTTTTGCGGTGTAATATTATTTATAAACCTAAATAAACTTGGAATAATGCATTGTGACATTTTTATATATATGTGTGTGGCCGTGTATGTATATAAGAGAGAATGAAACGTGGAAACCATTTCCTAAAATCTTTAGCAGTTGCAGTGTTTTCCAAACTTATTCATATTCGGAAATAGTATTATACTGGAATATTCGCAACTAAGTACAGGCATTTTTATTATCTTATATCTACCAGCACTTCTTTTTTAATGGTTATTTGAATTGGGTTTATTTTTTTCTTCAGAAATTGTATGATTTATTATTCCATCTATTGTTAGTTCCTAGGCTGGTTTGGGCAGAAAAAGATCATATATCCATTTTGATTTCATTAACTTTTTTTACTGAAAACACTTATTTAATATTAATTTTTAAAATATAAAGATTAATATTAAATAAGTGTTATATAGATAAAGAATTCGCAGGCCAAATCAGCCATTCGAAGCCTTCATTTGTAACATTTATAACAAACAACCTATGAAATTTTGTAAGATTCCTTATCAAGCCACGCACGTTTATACAGCGTGTGCCCCCAGCTTTGTATTGTATACCCTAATCAGATTTTTTTTTTGGGATAACGACTTATGGTTCAATCAATGTTCGTAAACCATCTACGTTGTTATTAGTTTTAAGCTAACAGTACTAGCTTAAAACTAATAACAACGTAGATGGTTTACGAACATTGATTGAACCATTTTTGAGAAATGTTTGAAGTTTCATGTACAGGTAAAGTGTTTTTCGCGAGACTTATTGACTGGGGTGTCTTTGGACAGGTCTTTTTAATAATAAATTTCATCGTCTATATTTATTATTTTTCAACATCTTTTACGAAGTATTTAGCGTCAAAATGATATCTAATATACCATTACCTCTAACTCTCCAATTAAGGGTTTGAAAATATGAAAACAATTTAAATGCTAATATTCGATTGGAACTTTCGTAGGTAAGTACATATAGTTCCGTACAAAGGCATGAAGCAACTAATATATTAGTTATAGGTAGATAAGTAAATAAGTACAGATATAAACAAATGCATGAATTGAACTTTCGTAGGTAAGTACATATAGTTCCGTACAAAGGCATGAAGCAACTAATATATTAGTTATAGGTAAATAAGTAAATAAGTACAGATATAAACAAATGCATGAATTGAACTCTCGTAGGTAAGTACATATAGTTCCGTACAAAGGCATGAAGCACCTAATATATTAGTTATAGGTAGATCAGTAAATAAGTACAGATATAAACAGATGCATGAATTGAACTTTCGTAGGTAAGTACATATAGTTCCGTACAAAGGCATGAAGCAACTAATATATTAGTTATAGGTAGATAAGTAAATAAGTACAGATATAAACAAATGCATGAATTGGCTAAACATTAGGACGTAGGTAGGTAAGTATGTAAGTGTATATAGGTATATACAAAAACATATAGCAACTAGAATATTAGTAGGCGGATATACATTTTGTAAAGGTATAGAAAGGCCTGATATACTAACTACAATGAAGCTGAAAGAGGGGATGTGATTTATATACCCGTATGTACGTATATGTGCGTGTGTGTGAGTGTACAAATGCATATATGTAAATATATTTGTAATGTATATATGTATCTATATTTGAAAAGAAATTTCGGTTAAATTGCATCAACAATATGTTGAGATGTAGACAACTACTGTAGCTTATTTTGCACGAAATTTAATATTTACTAAATATGGTAATTAAACTAGTACAGCATTATGCCAGTCAACAGTTTTCTGAATGAGAATATGGATCATAATTCATAAACATTTTGCTCCACGCATGAATTTTATTGAAATTTTCATGAAAACGAGGTACTTATTAACCTCAATCTTTTTTTACGTGAAAATGTCTATAAATTCGGTTTAATAAGCAATTCAAACTTCTCGATCTAAAGAAAGCATGTCGAATTTCGTGATGTCTTAATCTTGCGAATAAAGAACCGATAGGTAATTACAGAAAGCTTGCTCTTTTAAGATTCTAGCTAGTTAGCTTATTTCAACAATTGAAGTAACATAACAACGTAGCGGTCGTGTACGAAAGAGACGGAAATACAGAAGTATGCAATTTTACAACATACGAAAAGACAGATATATAGAGGTATGCATGTTTTACAGGCTGTCTGTCTCGTGAGGGCGTGACCATAGAAAGTCCTGAAGTAGTTCTGACCAAATCTCAAGTGATATTGGTATTAATAATAATAATAATTAAAATTTTATGACTGCGAAATTGAAAAATAATTTTTTTTTCAGAAATACCAGCTAATATGAGACAAAAATATGGCTAGAAGCGAAAGATACGGCAATTACAGAAAAGGGCTAATCAAGAAGAACCAGAAAAAAGCCACGAGATTGTGGCTTTAATAAAAAAATCAACATTTTATGACTGCAAACTTGAAAAATTATATTTTTCCAGAAATATTGTTCTATATGAGACTAAAAAATGATCAGAAACGAAGGAACGGTCTAGGCGTGTTTGTGTCTTCTATTCGAGTATACTCTCACCTATATTGGATCCAGTCCAAGGCTGCCAATCCTGAGACATGTACCTATCAAAATCGCGGAATGATTTTAACGCAGGTGACAACGACGGAAAGATAGAAGTTGCCAAGTTTCTATGTTTTGAGTTCAGAATCAATCCGCTGGAAATTACGGGACCGACCACATTGGACAATATGCCGATCAGTGCCAACTGAACTCAATTTCCATATGTTCCATAGTTCAGTTACCACCGACCAATACTGCATCGAATCAGATTATAAAATATGTGAATCTAGGTTTACTTAGAACATAAGCATAGATGGTGATACATGTATATGTACAGCATGTTTTTAAAATGGTAGGTGATTCATGTTAACATAGTGCGTAGGTATCAGTGGTTGTAATTAAAATTTGTAATACATCTCGACAAGGGCGGATATAGAATTTTTTTCTGGGGGAGCACAACCAAGTTGGCAACGAGTGTCAGTTGAAGTAAATTACGCACTTTTCATCGTTAAAAAAATATTTGTGTGGAAATTTTACGTATATTGTTTTGTAACTTGCGAGAACGAAACAAAATAAATAGATTATTCTGGGACTTCTGGAGGGGCACGAGACCCCGTGATCAACCCCCCCCCCCCCCTGAATCCGCCTATGCATCTCGAGTAAGTGGAATTAGAGAATAAGCCGTTTTTTAACTCCAGAGAATTGGACATGATTTTAGTATATGCCGAGTGCAATTATAATACTGACGAAGTCCTTAGAATGTAATAATGGCGAAGTCCTAGGGATACAATTTAGGTCAATGCAGAAATACATTATAAAACAAAATAATTTAAATTTTAATTATTGCGTGAGCGTGCACTATTTTTCAAATACAAATATGGATGTCATAAAATTAAATGTGTACTTAGTAAATTAATAAATTACAAAAGGAAGCAAATATATCGAATTAAGCGAATGTCTCTTTTACTCCATATCATTAATTTACTATTCTTTACCATTGTAATATTTAAGTGAAAAATATGAAGTTAATCAAAAACGAAACCTACGCAATAGTTTTCTATTTTTTTTTCCAACAGATAAATGACAATTCATCTTGACTACGTTATATGTTACCAAGCTGTCACTTGGCGCTATTTACACAGGTTGCTAATTTACATATAATTATGGTTTCATACAAAATTTCTTAATAACAATTTCATAAAAGAACTTTAATTACTTTATATACTATTAAAAAAACAAATTGGTTGTCTGTAAAATCGGTTTATGGACGATAGTTTTACGTGATAACGTCATAAAGAAACATTGATGAAAAATTGCATACTTTTATGAATTAAATTGAATTATTATCACTGAATAATTATTATTTTGTATAATACAAAGAAGGAGTTTATTGAAAATTAAAAATTTTTCGATAAATTAACATTTATTTACACTCGTTAATTCAAATATTTTTTTACTTAAATTGTACAGATTAATTACAAGTAACAATGTGCTATTAACAATTTATTTACAACTTATTGTAGAAGTTCTCGAAGAATCTCGCGTGGCCGCGTTCCAGTAGCAGAACTATTCGAACTGCTAGCTCTGACGTCACCCGAGAAGTGAAATAAATTCCGACGCTTGGGCCAATCGTGCCTCTCTATCAATTGTTCCGCTCTCTCGCTTGCACGCTCAGTCTCAGGCGGAACGTGACACTTTTTCATGCGTGCAGCCGGTGTTAATCGATTTATAAGACGTTATCACGTCAAAAAATAACATTTTGTGATTAATTGCGCAAGTGGTTGAAGTGGCGCTATTAAGTGTGAGTATATACTGTATATTTATTCCAATATTTTAATAGAATGAATAGTGACAAATGTTCTTGGTATTGAAAAAGACAATACATTTTATCGAAAGAAAAAAACTTGTATTTCTTTGAATAAATTCCTGCAAAGAAATCGGAGAACATGACGTTTTCACGTAAAATCATCCTAAAGCTCGGACACTACTGTGCCCATTTTGTTTTCCTCAGAATCGCCGCTTAGACAAAGTTTTTTTTTTAATTTTTCGAGCCTCTTTTCAAAGAATACGTCCCAGTAACTATACGAGTTAGTAAATGTCTAACGTGTGTTAACCTTACGTTCACTGGTGTAACCTCGACCTTCTTGCCCGCTTCGTTAAATGTGCCCATTCTCATTTCGTTTGCACCGCCTTAATTAAATTGTCCTCCGGCTAATTTAGTGTTATCCGCCCCACCATCATCGATCGATACGTTATAAGGCTGAACATATGTTATAAGAAAGGTTATGATAAATTATAAATTAATGGTATGTCTTTGTTTTGTACGCCTTACTGAAGGTTTCATTATGCGAGGTATGCGGGGTTATTATCTATTTTGCAAGGTAATTGGACATATTTATAACTTAAAAAGAATCGTAAAGGCTTTATTAACTCAAAAGTGGCACCATGTTTTATAAAATATACGAATTTTAAAATAAGTATCATTATTTTTATTATTATTATAGCATTATTTTAAAATAAATATCACTATTTTTATTATTATTGTAGCATTATTTTAAAATAAATATCACTATTGTTATTATTATTATAACATCATTTTAAAATAAATATCACTATTTTTATTATTATTGTAGCATTATTTTAAAATAAATATCACTATTGTTATTATTATTATAACATCATTTTAAAATAAATATCACTATTGTTATTATTATTATAACATCATTTTAAAATAAATATCACTATTTTTACTATTATTGTAGCATTATTTTAAAATAAATATCACTATTGTTATTATTATTATAACATCATTTTAAAATAAATATCACTATTTTTATTATTATTGTAGCATTATTTTAAAATAAATATCACTATTGTTATTATTATTATAACATCATTTTAAAATAAATATCACTATTGTTATTATTATTATAACATCATTTTAAAATAAATATCACTATTTTTACTATTATTGTAGCATTATTTTAAAATAAATATCACTATTGTTATTATTATTATAACATCATTTTAAAATAAATATCACTATTGTTATTATTATTATTATAACATCATTTTAAAATAAATATCACTATTTTTATTATTATTGTAGCATTATTTTAAAATAAATATCACTATTGTTATTATTATTATAACATCATTTTAAAATAAATATCACTATTTTTATTATTATTATAGCATTATTTTAAAATAAATATCACTATTGTTATTATAACATCATTTTAAAATAAATATCACTATTTTTATTATTATTGTAGCATTATTTTAAAATAAATATCACTATTTTTATTATTATTATAACATGATTTTAAAATAAATATCACTATTGTTATTATTATGATAACATCATTTTAAAATAAATATCACTATTTTTATTATTATTATAGCATTATTTTAAAATAAATATCACTATTGTTATTATTATTATAACATCATTTTAAAATAAATATAACTATTTTTATTATTATTATAGCATTATTTTAAAATAAATATCACTATTGTTATTATTGTTATAACATCATTTTAAAATAAATATCACTATTTTTATTATTATTGTAGCATTATTTTAAAATAAATATCACTATTGTTATTTTTATTATAACATCATTTTAAAATAAATATCACTATTGTTATTATTATTATAACATCATTTTAAAATAAATATCACTATTTTTATTATTATTATAGCATTATTTTAAAATAAATATCACTATTGTTATTATTATTATAACATCATTTTAAAATAAATATCACTATTTTTATTATTATTGTAGCATTATTTTAAAATAAATATCACTATTTTTATTATTATTATAGCATTATTTTAAAATAAATATCACTATTGTTATTATTATTATAACATCATTTTAAAATAAATATCACTATTTTTATTATTATTATAGCATTAATTTAAAATAATTATCACTGTTGTTATTATTATTATAACATCATTTTAAAATAAATATCACTATTTTTATTATTATAACATTATTTTAAAATAAATATCACTATTGTTATTATTATAACATTATTTTAAAATAAATATCACTATTGTTATTATTATAACATTATTTTAAAATAGATATCACTACTTTTATTATTATTATAACATCATTTTAAAACAATTATCACTATTTTTATTATTATTGTAGCATTATTTTAAAATAAATATCAATATTTATATTATTATTAAAACATTATTTTAAATAAATATCACTACTAACAAAATATGGAAATAAAATATATTGAATCATAACTTCTTTCTCTCTCATCTATATGAATACACGTGAGCGCCACATTCAATTGTGCACAGACTCCAAAAATCATAAACAGTAACAGTTTTTTCCTTTTTTATTTACTTTCATTTCTTAATATAAATATTCCGGCCAAGTATCCGTATTTTTATTATTTCATACAAAAAAATCATTTTTCCATTTTTAGTGCTTACGATATCATATACTAGCCAGAATGTTAAGAACTCGTGAAGAAGTCAATTATGTAAAAGAACTTTGATAGTCAAAAAGTTTTGAGTAATATAAATATATTCATATATATATATATATATATATATATATATATATATATATATATACCACACAGAATCAATCCCATTTACATTACCCACTTTTGACGTCCCCTTAGTTAGTCCTTCACGCTTTGTAAGTACAAACTTGCCTAAGTTGAGCGAGCCCAAAGCCGCCAAACCTACTCCTAAGGAGCTCCTGTCACCACCTTCCAGCTCCATTAACAGGTCCTAGCCACTACTTATAACCAAAAAAAACATCACAACAAATCAAATGAGCCTAAACTCGGTGAATCTAGTTCTCATTTTGCGGAGTTGCTGTCGCCACCATCCGGCTCCATCACCAGATCCTAGCCACTACCTGTAATAAAAAATTCAAGTATAGTCAAATGAGCTCAAACATGATGAATTTAATATCGAGTTACTTTAATAATGAAATTTCCTGTCTATGTACTTATTATTCTGAGTGATTCACGCCTTCGTATATAATTGTCCATTCTCACCTACATGTCTATTTACGTACCAACTAATATATTTACCAAAGCCCAAACTCTATAAATGTATTCTTGGGAATAGAGTAGTTCTTTCACCACTACTCCGCTCTGTTGTCAGGTCCTGACCTCTATCTGTAACTGAAGTATTTATAAGGACATGCCAAATCATTTCAAATGCAATAAAATATTGTTCAAAGAGTTTGTACGCTAAGTCCGTTCAGAGGGGCCTTAAGATACATCTTGCTCGATATCTCCAGGTATATATACGTAAAACCTATACGAAACCATTTCGCTTCCAACAAAAATCATGAAAATCGATCGAAACGTCTCTTAATTAATTCAAAAATATGAATATAATGACGTTTATGGCATAAATTGTAAAAATATTTATTTCAACAGACAAATAGTGGGTGCAATAAAATAGAAGACCTACAATGCAAAAAGCAAAGCATTGTGACTTTAAGAACAGCTCATTATATTTAAAAAGCAAAGTTCGTTTACTAACACGTTTTGACACTAAAAACTTTTTTTAGCACCGTTATGTGCCAGATGATCCAGTGTCAGGTCTTCGCTCGGAAATCGACAAATAATGATTCCACGTACGTAATCGGCTGTGCTCTACGAAACGTTAAAGAGAGAAAAAAACAATATTGCAGACGGGCAAGACACAATGATTGATTATTTTTACGTCTGATGTTCTCGTTTAAAGGAAGTTGAAGCTGTCGTTAGACAAGTTGTTATTATTTGCCCGCTATTCGCGCGGGAAAAGTTTTGCTATTTGTTAGGTTGGCAACGAAGTGCTGGCGACAATTACTGATTCCTATAGTCGAATAAATCTACTAATGGAATACTCCGACAATTGATTATAAAATTAGCAATTGAATTATCTTCATAACTATATGATTAATAATAGCAATTACTGACTTCGAATGTTGTCCATTTAATTAAACCACATCTACAAGGCCGTAACGCGCCATCTAGACATTTGTACAGTAATCATAGATAATAAACGTTTGTTTTCATTTCACTATTTAGTTCTTGTATATTGGTAGCATGTATTATATTTGAATATTTAATAATTATTAATGGTCATAACAGAGATATTTCGATATATTTTCATAATCAAAATGATTACGTTAGTATTATGTATAATAGCCCTTTGCTATTGGTAACGTATAAACCCTCCATCTCAATGCACTAGTGTTAACTGCTGTGACAGCCAAACACATCTTGCCTAAAGCACAAAACTGTTTTTCTATTGCAGCATGAGGACATGGGAGTAGCTCTACCAAATAAGAAATATAACCGGAGATTCGTTTTAATAAGGCTTTTTAATAGGTATTGCAAATATCAGAATTGATTTCGTTGAATATTTGGAACCAGTGCTGAGCAGCATCACAGGAAAACGATGGGTGAACGTGTACCACCTTCACCCATCGTTTTCCACATATTGCGAGCTGATTCGCTCGCTTTCCGCTCTAAACGGAATTCATTAAACAAAAGCAAGCTAAAGTTCTCTTGGTGGAATTATCATATTTTGTTTATTCCTTACTCGCCGAAATACAGTTGCTAACTAAATAGAATATCGAAAACCACGCTCTTTAGGTATATACCAAACAAAAAATGTTCAAGAAATTCCTATAAAATAACAGAAGTCGTTGGAAAAAGTAATGGATTTATTAGTTGCCGACCTAATATTGGTAATTTTTCCATATTCAGCCATATTTTTAATTTTTGTTACTTTATGAATAACATAAACTTATAGAATTATTAGCCTTTAAGTAGACGTATGCATGATGTGTCATAATGATACCTTTGTTTGACAGATACGAACTTCAAAATGGCGCCTTATTTTACTTTACTTAAACGTTGCTAAAACAGTTGACGTTACAACTGACTTTAGGTTAATTAAATATTTATTTCGGTAATTTAGTAAATTTAGCCTTATTAGCATAATTAATTAAGCAAATTGAAAAGTAAAACGACTAATTTTTATAGATACCTTATTAAAATTACATTTTAAATTAGATACCAACAAATGTTATTATGTAGTTAATGTCATAAAATGTATTTTGCATTTCCAAATACGCTTATAAAATACGTATTCAAGAATTAAGAGATGTCTCGGATCCATTGACTTTATCAAATAGTACTTTCGTTAAATAATTTCTACTATCTACAGAAATAACAATTTCATCAATTTACGACAGATGTAGAAAGTAACAACGCTCAACTAAACAAAATAAATAATATGTCTCCTATATAAATCCATATATAAAAATGCATGTCCTGTCATATGTATATAGATAAACTACACAACTGTCAACTTCGGCTAAATAGCTCCGTCCGTTTCTTTCTGCTCATAAAATTATATAACGCTATCCTTTTCTCTCAAACCACCGAACTTTTTTTCGAAATAAGTTCGTGTTCTAACATTTCCACAAAAAACAAAGAAAAATAAATACATTTATAATATATCCAATTAAATACAATAATACATAAAAGTGACAATGTTAATTGAAGTAAGTGAAACAACATTTTTTTTAGAATAAGACATAAAATTAATATGGAAAACACTTGTTATTAACTTATCAATTAAATAAAGCTGCAATTATGGATTACAAGTTATCTATATAAGGCGCTCTATGTACTAAGTTGGACAAACAATGAATAAAGTCAAATGATAATAACATTACTGATCCGTCTGCTGTGCATAAACTTCACGGAGCCTGTTCTTTACATGTGATCGAAACTGGGGGCGTGGACTTGCAAGGATGTCGAGTGTCAACATCTCTTTATTGTATAAGTCGCACAGCCACTGTAGCGGTGCTCTGACACCGGCGTTTGTTCGTGCATTATCGACATGAAATAAGAGATGGTTACGAGTTAATTTGGAACTTCGAATCTTTATCTGACTCAGTAGAGATGGACAGTCATAATTACTTTGACAGATGTTGAACATAATCATACTTTAACGAATAATATCGGCGAGGATGACGCCAGCGCGATACAACATGCCAATTTTTAAACAAACCTTAAGACAATCTTTATCACCGCGCGTTATCTAAAGTACACTTTAAATACAATAAGTGATACAACATAGGGCAGCATGAGTGTATTCGATATAAACTAACTTTGTTTCCTTGGTTTGCCAATATTTGTGAGTTATTTGTTTTGGTAGATTTAGGTAGATTTTGTAAATATGGTCGTTAAGTACCTTATTGTCTACACATATAAGAAAATTGTAAAATTGTCTCATCTATACAATGAACACAAAACAAAATTATTATAGTGAATAACAAAATTATTACAAGAGTAATAGAACACAAAACAAAATTATTACAATGAATAACAAAATTATTACAAGAGTAATAGAACACAAAACAAAATTATTACAGTGAATAACAAAATTATTACAAGAGTAATAGAACACAAAACAAAATTATTACAATGAATAACAAAATTATTACAAGAGTAATAGAACACAAAACAAAATTATTACAATGAATAACAAAATTATTACAAGAGTAATAGAACACAAAACAAAATTATTACAATGAATAACAAAATTATTACAAGAGTAATAGAACACAAAACAAAATTATTACAGTGAATAACAAAATTATTACAAGAGTAATAGAACTCAAAACAAAATTATTACAATGAATAATATTACGTGTATTAATCTTAGTTAACAGGCACTGTTAGTGGAAAATGAATAAGATGATATCAAAGTTAACAATACATTTTCATGTAAAAATATTGATTACGTTTTGAAAACTGACTAGTCATTGATTTCTGCAGACTACTGGCCGACTGGACCGCTAACTGACAGGCTACCGACTAATGAGTATATGTCTAATATATATATATTTATATATATATATATATATATATATATATATATATATATATATATATATATGCATATATACATTTGGAACATATCGAAAATTGTAGACACTGAAAACCCTTTCTAAATTGAAATTTAACTTGGCATAAAAATGTCAAAATCTAGATTATGTCTGTAAATTACTTTCAAAACACTAAATCTATCGAAACAAATAAATTACAAATATTGGCAAATGAAGGAAATAAAGTTAGTTTATATCGAATACACACATGCTGCCCTATGCTGTATCACTACTGTATTTAACGTGTACTTTAGGTAACGCACGGTGATAACGATTGTCTTAAGGTTTGCTTTAAAAATCAGCATGTTGCATCGCTCTGGTGTCATCCTTGCCTTTATTGTTCGTTAAAGTTCGGTGGCTTGAGAAAAAAATAGCGTTATATAATTTTACGAACAGAAAGAAATGGATGGAGCTATTTCGTCGAAGATGACGGTAGTGTACTTTATCTACTTACGTATGACTGGAAATACATTTTTAAACTTTATTTTGTTTGGTTGAGCGCTGTTCACTTTCTACATCGTTCGTAAATTGTAGAAATTTGAAAGAAGGGCGGTTGAAAGAATGCATGAATCTGAATAAGTATGTCTGATATAAATATGTAAATCTTTTATATATAAGTGACATTGAGAGTGTATTTTGGACAATAGTATCCATAAAAAAGGAAAAAGCTGTGGTAGGAAAACTCCGAGAATATCAGCCACCAAATCAGTCCATTCTCAATTAGTGTTAGAAGTTTTCATAGATACCTAGTTAACAAGTTAGGGGGTGAGCATCCCACAAATTGTACAACATGTTCAGTGTTTTGCAGTTCGTGCGTGTTCCCTCCTTAAGTTGAACTTCTTCTTCTTAGTAGCATCGTGAATTGCTGAAGATCTTGCTCGTTTTAAAGCGCATTGCTGGAGGAGACCAACCGCTATCCCATCTCCGGCTTTTTTCAGAGTGGAAGTAACAGGGATTCCCGTAATGAAGTTAACCTTATCAGACCAGCGACTATGGTATGGACTATGTCTTTTGCCCTCTATTTTCTCTGCAATAACCCGTTTATCTGGTTTATTTGGCTGCCTAGAAGCTATATGACCAAAGTAATATAGAATTCATTGGTGACCGATGGTTGATAATTTTGTCTTAATTTGGAGTTGGTCGAGTAAAGATTTGGTTGATTCTTTTGGTAGTTCATGATAAACGCAATATTTTTTAAATTAAATTATGTACATACAAATTTAAAAAAAAACGGGTATAATAGCATTTAGAAAGTATTTCAATGCAAACTTATTTCAGTCAATTTGCTTAGATGGCTTAAAGCAGGAGTTCCCAACCAGGGCATAGAGAGATGTCAAGGGAGGCAGAAAGCGTTTGCATTTTCGAAAGAAAAAATAAAAAAATAAACAAACAACATTAACAAATAACATTACAATGTAATGTTCAATTTACATGCATAAAATTAATGAAATTAAATATCATATTCACTATTATTACCACAAACTTGAGAAAAATTTGTCGTTTTGGTGTACATTTTTTGTTGAGAAATCAGTTTGAGTGTGTAAAATTATTGTGTCTCACTGTTAAAAGGTAAGTTTGTGTATTTACAAACTTCAGTTACCATTTTTATTTAATTTACTAAATCAAAGGGGGGGGGGGGCCATGAAAATATAATTTTTAGTCCGGGGAGCCTCAACAAAAAAAAAGTTGGGAAACCCTGGCTTAAAGAATTATAGGCGGCCAAATTACGTGTCTTACACCTGTGGAAGATATATTAGGCAATATAATATTAATATGCTAATTAAATATTATCAATACTAACAAACAGTTTTAAAGGAATACTATTCGTACTTAAATTTTTAAACTATAATATTTTCCTAAGTGTGTCCTAAATCAATGTAGGGTGAGTTTTTATATGATATATCTATTAAAATATTTACAAATACTGATATTATCAGCGTGCTCTTAGATTGGCTAGTAATTCTTTTCAGGCGTAAAAAAATATTTACTTGTATTAGTAATTATTTATAAACTATTTCGTAAACAATTTTTTTTAATAGTTTTTAGTGTTATTTTTTCGCAATATTTATTAAGTATAAGTCTATACTGTATATGTGTATATGCCAACATTTTTAGTTTTTATATTTTAAGTAAACTATAAGTATAGTTTCGGAGACAAATCATAGCTTCTGAAGTATTATCATTTTTGATATAAATATAGTGAAAAAGATATTTGTCAAGACCTTTTTGATGGTTTCAAATATTCTTATCTGAAAAATGCATTTTGGACTTTGTTAAAAGAGTTTCTTTTAGCAATATCCCACGCGTCCAGATGAAAAACGATTTCTGAGGTGAAAACTTCTCTTAGCTCACGTTCGTCACGCCAAGAGCGTGACTCGCTTCGCGTACACTCCACGCTAGGCTAAGTACGCCGAACGGTTCGACGCTCTCGGGTATGCTCGGCGCTAGACCTGGTGCCGTCGTATGAGGGAAGCATTGGGCGGCCGAGCTTGTAAGTGTATTTAATTTCATCACTTGCCCAGAGAGTCATTGACGCAGCGGTAAATCATTGAATTTCTTATGGAACGCGACAGAAGCCTTAGTTCGAATCTATTTATTATATATTTATTTTCTTCTTTAATTTGTTTTGTGTTATTACGTTTTAAAATTATTGTTTATTAATAGAACTCAAATGAAATATGTATATATATATATATATATATATATATATATATATATATATAAGGTCTACTTTAATAATGCAGACGTATGTTTTCTCTTTACATATTTGTATATATTATATATATTATGACATTGCTTAGTGTCAAACTAGAAAAAAATATTATCAGACGAATGTACACTGCATTGTATTAGTTTTTTCACAGGTCTCCGAGAATATATAGTCAGTATAGAACTACATTAATGTTAATTATTTTTATTTCTTTTTTTTTACTTCTATATTCAAAATTTCCAAAATACATTATATTTGTGGCCAAAATTTTTATTTCTGCATTGTGGGTTTAAGTACACAATTTTTTTAATTCTCGTTTTTTTATTCTCAAGTACAATAGCATTAAAAAGTTTATTTAAAGTTCACACAATTTTGTGCGCCATGATGTTCCATAGAAGAAAAACAAAGGATTCGTGTGAAAATAGCTCCATCTCTCCGATATTACTCGAACTACATCTAAATTTAAAAAATCATAGGTAATTAACGCCATCTCTTACCAAATTGATGAACTTTCTTAAGATGCGGAAGCGGCGTAGTTGGACGCTGGATATTGAGACCCAATTATAACGACGCGCATTTCGATTTTATTTTTATTTCTTCGGTGTCTTATCTCAAAATTAAAAAAAAACATATCCCTTATACTTGGGAAAAAGCAGATCCCTTATACACCTAGATGGCCTCGTTAACCCTTTATCTAACTGCCTATCCGTAAGACCCTTGTATGGTACGTCTGGAGGTATCGAACTAATTTTAAAGTCAAACATTAAGGTCTACAATAATTCAGTCGAAAATCCAAGCTTCTAACTCAGTTCAAGATATATATCAAGCATTTTGATTTTGACTCACTGACTTATTTATTTTATGAAACGAATTAATTATACAAAACTGTTCCTCAATCTTGTGTATAATTCAAAAAAGTTTCTTTATTTTTAAAGATTCATGCAGAAAGCCGTTACTCTAAAATTCATAAAGGAGTTTATGTACGATTTGCATGTACGTGAATATTCGACAGCTGTTAGCGGTTGAGCAAATACTAGTTCCGTACCTTACTAATAGGTACTTAACTAATATTTGCTCTTTCCTAAAGTCCTGTGACTTTTTTAACTTGTACATTATAAACAATTATGTTTATTAAAGGCCCATGATCTTGATGATTGTATTATTTATCTAATCTATTGTTTTTTAAAAGATTTTTCATATTTTTTGTGGTAAAAGACTTACATATTAAAATTAACGCTTTATGTACTTTATTTAAAAAATAAATTACATCCAGACATAAATATATGTACATGAAGTCTATAAAATATAAATTCACATTAAGTGAATGCACATCATTTCGAAAAGGGTATGAGTCACACTTTTGAAAAAGACTTTTTGACGACATTCTATTTTTGGAAGCGTTTTACATATTCTCTGCAAAAAAGGCACATTCCTTTATACCACAAGCCAACTTAAAAAACAATCAAAAACTCAAGACTGTATGAAAAGGGCAAGAGTCTTGGACTAACGCCCTTTTCAAGAGAAACCGAACGCAGCTGTCAGGTGTGGCATAACTTCATTTTATTTGATACAAAAATGGAGAATGAAATGCTTTCAGACCAAGAAAAAGAACATCTGGTGTAAATAATAGTGAAAACTATAAACGTTATATAATAAAAAAGTCAAAATTGGTGGGGAAGCCCATAAAAACCATAAAGAGAAAGATGTGGCACCAAAACAAACAGGAGGTTAGCATTTTGTTCATTATTCGTTCTGAATATTATGTTTATTTTCTCACGATGTTTTACCACATAGATTCTTTCTTTCTTTGATTATATGGCGTTCGTTCTCTCCAGAGAGAACCTTTGCCAATGTCAAGTGTGGAAAAAAGGCTATGCAACACTGATTAAATCTTATTTCGGATATTTGTCATTGTTGCTTGTTAACAAAAGAAAATACTATACAATAAAACAAAAACTAAATAAGAAGTTGGCTACAATTAAACTAAAAGAAGAAAACGACATTATAATATACAGAAAGTACAAATACTAGCTCCAGATAACATTTATAGTTATTTTTTTTTACAGATGTCATTTTAAACGTATGCAGCTTATACCTGAATATTTCAAACAAAGTACTATCCGTTTTATTAACGGTTTTGATAGTAAAAATGCCCAGGACATATACTTGAAGACATTGATTGAACAGAAAGGGATACAGAGAATGCGGCCCAGATGCGAAGTACCTAAGAAAAGAGAATCCATCTACATACGGATATGGTATCGCAGAAATGAAAATAAAATAGACGGTGTAAAAAAAAGTTTGCATAAACGTATTTTGCAGCATCCATGGCACTTCTGATAAACAGGTTAGGCGTTTATGTGATTTATTGAATATAAATGAGCAGCCCATAGATCCTGTGATCAAAACCCCTGTTGGCAAATGGGATGGATCACGGAGTAATGGAATATCTGGTGGGACATCATCTAAGATACGGGAGCATATTGAATGTTTTATTGTTAAATATATGCATTGTTATAATAAAGATACATCGACCTATTATTTAGATGAAAAATTCAATGTGAAAATTATGCGTACGTTGTGCCAACAAAGATACCCAGTAAAATATAAGTTTTACTTGAGAAATTTCCAAGAAATCTTAACTCATCGGTTGGTAGAAAGCAAACTGACGTCTCTGCACTGTGTGAAGAGTCTATCAATGAAAATGCAAAAAGTCTATCAAACAGAAATTGAGATCCATCAAAGACAAACAAATTAATTTTAAAAAAATACAAGAAGTGGAAACTAAGTGCAGAAATAATCCGAATATGTTTGGGATCACATTTGATTATATGCAAAATTTACTACTCCCACATATTCCTGTGTAGGAGGTTTTTACCTATGTCAACTATGGCTATATGAATTTAGCATATTTGATCTGAAAACTGGTTAATCAGTATTTTATTCTTATTCTGAAGTACTAGCTAACAAAAGTCCCAACGAAGTGGGCACTTTTGTGCTGGATTACATTGGAAAAACTATATAATAATGTTGAAGAACTGCAGATTCAGATGGTTGTGCCGGCAATGATACCATGGTCTGTATTCTTTTGATAGCCGAACAAAATAATAATATAAAAGAAATACAATATTACATTTCTAAAAGAAGTCATTCATTCCTGCCAAACGATAGAATGCTTGGGACATCAAAAAGGCATATTCGAAAAAATTACAAGATTGACACACTAGCTGAATATGAAAATCTTATAGCTGAGGCTAATGAAAATTTTGAAATAAGAAGACCCAAAATATTATAGACATTGAAAGATGGTGGCTAAACCGTTATAAGAGACTGGTGCTATCTGTGGATTCCTACGGTACAGGAGTACCCAAGGACAAGGAAACAACTTTTGCTATTTCTAAAGTGTCACATTTTCATGTCTAAACCAGGTTTTGTTACAACTCGTGCATCCATAGATTGCTTAGTCAGTCATGAATTCCAGTTATTCCAAAGGGCAAGCATCAGGCCGCCCTTACCATCAAGTAATACTCCTGCATATGCTGGTAAAATGCCAATTAATGAAAAGAAAATGAAAATGATTTCAAATCTGAAAAAGCTAGGAAAATATATCCCAGCAGAGTAGCAAAATTTCTGTACAGAGGTTTTTGCATGCCCGTCAATTTCAGCAAACTATGAACATGAAGAAAATAATGATGATTAACCAACATCTCTTCTAAAAATGTTCAATATTTGCATGTTCATTTCGAAAAAGACATGCCTTTTTTACCATTTAACACCATAAACTTTTTTTGCAAGACATTTAGAGTTTACAGTGTAACATTACAAGTCATTTAGCACCATAGACTTTTTTACACGAAACATATTTTTGTTAATTCTGAAAAGTTTTAATTAATTGACTCATGCCATTTTCGAAATGACGGGTTCATTATTGTAACTATAGACTTTACTATTACATATTAAACATAAATTTTTTTTAAACAATGGGTCAGTTAAAAAAAATAACCACTCATCAATGAATGTTGAAATGACAAATATTATAAACCTAAACATACAAAATCAGAGGCAAAGACTAAATCAAATTCCAAAATATACTATTCGCCAAAATGTTCTTATAGTAGACACGGTGCAGGCGCAGTGATATCTTTGAAATGCGCAATAGCTTCGTTCCATTGTTCGTAAAGTTGTTTATAGCAAATCTGCTGTGATAACAAAAAAGTAAACGTTTGTATTTATGTTATTGTTTGTTTAAAAAATGTATTGTGTTGACAACTTATAAAACCGCCATCTCTATACACATACTTTTCAACCGTCGGTATCGTAACACTTGTCGGCAACGTGTAAGCAGAGCTAAAGTTCCTTCCTTATATCTTTGGGTTTTCGACAAACGAAAAACCGATAAAGTTCGCTTTTGGAATGACTTTAGTCTTCAAATTTTCTATTACGTAAATTATTAGACGGAGAGCGAAACAAATGATAATCAGACGATGAAGGATCTGGAGAGTACGATGGGTGAGGTAGTAATCTCCATCCAAGTGAAAGTAGTTTTTCAAAAGCTTTACTTTTGCTACGTGGGATCTAGCATTGTCATATAGAAAATAAACTTTGCTTTGATTAACTTTTCATCTTCTGTAACCAAATACTTTAGCATCTCATTGGTACGATGGAAACTCAGTAGCTCCAAGCACACATTAGCTCTCCTCTGAAGCCAAATGGAATATTTCCACTTCTTTCTCAAAGCTAAAGTGTTGCTAAAGAATACGAAATGAATCTGGGATCTGTTTCAATAAGGTTTTTAGATTTTTCAAAATCAATAAGCTAAGACTTGATTTTTTAAATTGTTTTAAATTGTTCTAATTTGCATTATAAGCACATTACATTTATATTTCCAGGATATATGTCGTATTTTTTATGTAAATCTCTTCTAAAATTTGAATGTTCAAATTCGTGCTAAAACGCAATCTTTCTGTAATGGCGGCTAGCGTGACGTCACACGCAATGTAAACATGAACAGTCCTGCCCGCTGAAGGGGATTATTATTTATTTTCATAATAAAATGGTGTATAAATGGTGTGTAGTGACACAATGTACAAATATGTCAATAAAAAGTCTACACAAAGTGTTCGTTTCAATACCAACTAATCCTAAAAGACGAAAAAAGTGGCTGCAATTAGCTTGGAGAAATCCAAACAGCATTATAGCTCATTCAAATGTTTTTGTGTGAAGATAATTTCGATGTAAATAATATTTGTGTTTTAAACATTATTATCAATGCTTGTAAATCAAAAGAATAAGAACATTAAATTTTGGTATGAACGCATTTTACTCGCCTGTGACGTCATCTAAGTTTTAACCAATAACAGGGCGTTTGCGACGCTGATAGAATTTCAAACAAATATTGTGATTTCTTTACGTTTTTTTATGAAATAGAAACTTATTCTTTCTAAAATGGAAAGCAATACACTTATTTACGTCATAATCTAATACAATGACCACGAATTGTGGTATATTTTCCATGTTGTCAAATAGCCTATTGTAGAAGGTTATTTGGCTGAGGTTTATCGAAAAGGACAAAATTCCCTTGTTTGAATATTTGGAACCGGTGTTTAGCTATGTCGTAAGAGGGCATACCTTCACCCATTTATGTGTATATATCACGAGATGCTTCGCTATTTTTTCGCGTTAAACGACATCCATTTAGCAAAGCCCTCTGAGTTTACTTCGAGGTACTTTCATTTTTCATTTATTCTTTACTCGACGATTATTCAATTGAAAACTGAATAGAAGTTCAAATGATGCACTCTTTATATACCCTGCAAGAAATATTCTACAAACTTCTATAGCATTCCAGAAATCGATCGAAAAATATGACGGGTTTATAAGTTGTCAACCAAATAAATAATATTTTTTACAGTTATCTCCCAGTACTGTTAAGTTATAAAAGTATCCAATTCAATCATCATCATCATATTTGGCACGGCAGCCCAGGGTGGGCCAAGGCCTTCTGTTGGAGATTCTTCCAGGAGGTTCTACTCTTCGCCTGGGTTTTCCAGTTCTTTATCCTGAGAATGTTAAAATCTTCTTCCACTGAATTGATCCATCGTAATTTTGGTCTACCTCTTCTACGAGTTGTTAGAGGTTTTGCGATGAAAACTTTCTTTACAGGGTTTTCATCTTTCATTCTAGATATGTGGGCAGCCCAGTTCATTCTTTTGATTTTGATGGTTTTTATGACATCAGGCTCACCAAACAACCTATAGATTTCTGAGTTAAGGCGTCTTCGCCAAATACCATTTTCCTTGACACCTCCAAAAATTCTCCTCAGAACCCTTCTTTCAAAGGCTGCTATTTTATTCTCTCCAGTTCTAGTTAATCCAGAATCCAATTCAAAAGGTATGATAAATTTGATACTCTTCATTCTATATAGAGAATATTTTTGCCAAGTCGACCTTATACATCACACCTTAAACAACGCAAAGTAAGCATTGCGTGCACGTCGTTAAACTTATATTAGCTTGCATGCGAACATCGCATTGTTCCGTGGGCATATTTCATCTGTACTTAAAATGAAAGTACTTAAGAGAATATTCTGTAGGTTGGTACTATTTCTTACTCTGTTATTCTGATTTAATTATTTAAGCCAGCCAAGTGCGTGTTGGAATATTTATAATTTGCTGCCTAATCTCATATAGTCAGATTTTTTCACATCTCTAAGGGACAGATGGTGAAAAAGCGAATTAAAAATAAGATTTCGTAAGTTAAAATGAGACAAAAATAAAAATCAGTTAGCTCAAGTGGTAGCCATACGGATTATTTCTACTTCTTTTCCGAAGTTGAAGTTGTTTTTCCACTGCAGTATAAGAGCATAAAAATAGCTTTGCCAAAGAATACGAAATTAATCTTGGATCTGTTTCAATAAGGTTTTTTAATTTTTCTAAATCAATTGTAGGAGGTCGCTTGGGTCATGTCACTTAATGTAGCTTATGTGTAATTCGAAGAAATTACTGTTTGAATTAAATTAGTGTCAATATTTTTAAGATTGCGTTTTTTTCAACCTGAAACAACACAAGTCACAACGCTTACATGCCGCATTTGCTTACTCATCATTGGCAGACGTATACTACCGACTCTCTTTGTGCATGTACACCCTATATTCACTACAAATTCTATAAATACGAGACAGGCGTCCCAGCAATACATTCTAAATATACGGGACGCCTTTTGAAATACAAAACGTCTGGCAACGCTAATATCTCATGAAACTGTTGATGCCATTAGAAAGTGCTATCCAAACCATTTAAATTATTTTCAGATTTTTCAGACTAGTGGTTAAAGAATTCGAGAGATATGCCCACTGCGCGTCATTTTGTATATAAATATTTCGCAAACAGGTTTTATCTTAAAACTGAAAAACGGTAAATAGACCTAATAAAATTGATAATTTTAATAGGTCCATCTAATAATAAATCATTCAGTACATAAAAAAACGATCATCCCCTTTCCTCTTTATATGTGTGGGAAACTCGTGTTTTTTTTCAAAAATGGCTCAACGAATTTCCTCTAATTCCTATAATGCCATTATAATATACCATAAATCAAAATATACAAATAATATACCATAAATCTTTTTGCCAGGAAAAATCTGATTCAGGTACCATACAAAACTGCAGCAAATACTGTACAGGTGTATATGGTATTCGTACAGCTGGAGCAGGTGGGAGAGAAGACAGCATGTTCGATGGTGAAAAATTTAAGCAATAATTTTGCACCATCGGGCATGCTGAACTCAACCCATGAGCCCAACATAAACATTGTTTTTTTATATTTCTCTATACATTAATTGAGATGTTCATTTAAATTATCCATTTGCAAGATTCCACTACATTCGAAGGTCGTCTCAAAAATTCGTCCGAAACCACCCATCGTTCTCCCCCTTGGTTTCCACACCCTGGTATTCTTGCTAATATATGTTTTTTAATTGTTTGTTATCTGTAATTTTTTTAAATCTTGATATTTGATTTATTACTGTTTTAATTTTGTTGTGCAATCTTGCCCACATTCTGCTGTAGTCTCTCATAACTCAATATAGCTTTTTAGTTGGAGCTATGGTTAACTGGTTTGGTTTAGCTATATGAGCAATGAAAGAGATTGCTCATATAGCTAAATTTACACTATGCATTTATACAATAAAGACAAATAAATAAAACTCTGGGAACTGTGAGTCTGTGACATAAGGGCTGACATATAAGCGGATAGACTGACGAATCACACAGGTTCTTTCTTACACTACAGAATACTTAAAATAAAATCTTCGATGTATATAAAAATAACTCGAATAAAAAACCCATTCAATGCCAAGTCTTATTAAATGTTTATAGTAACACTGTGACACAAAAATAAAAAATGGCGGGTTTTGCAAACACTTAACTTAAAACATATAAGGGTAACTAATATTTCTATAGAAATTCTCTAATTTATATTTTATAGACGTAAAGATGTGAATTTCTCAAAGACTATGACACCACACAATCACGCTTTGACACCAAACGTTAGTTAAACTTCTGCGAGTTCTAGTTTTTTGCACTACTTTTAGTTTTAGGGAATTCGAAGACGTAGACATGTTTTATACGGATATTTTCAAATAAATCTAAGGAACTATCTTACACAAATTTCTGAACAATTTTGTAACTATTCCTTTCAATTAATTATAAAAATTTAATATATAAATATATATATAAATATATATATATATATATATATATATATATATATATATATATATATATATATATATATATATATCGATGTTATTGCGTATTCCGTGGTGTATATTTCTTGGCCTGTCTCAATGGACGAAATTTATTTTAAAATTTTATTAAAGTTTTCAATTTGAATTTTATAATT
Organism: Druceiella hillmani; assembly: GCA_039881145.1. Lineage (NCBI taxonomy): Eukaryota > Metazoa > Arthropoda > Insecta > Lepidoptera > Hepialidae > Druceiella > Druceiella hillmani. The sequence goes on along the minus strand of JAYKKI010000019.1, from coordinate 21,909,988 downwards.
ATTTAAGTATATATTTAATTAGTTAAAAGTGTTTCCACCAGTATTCCTAAAAATGTGTACATTAAAACATTTGCCAGAAAATTATTGTTCTTTTATCAAAGTCAAAATTTTTGGTTCAATTACAATGTTTTGTATGGAAATTGACATAGAGTTTTTAAAATTCATCCTTTAATTTTATATTTACAAAAAATATATTCCAAACTTAAGCACTTTACATAGCTATTGGAACACATTTTGCACAGATTGCCTATTGTATGAATTATAATTATTAATGTTAAGTTTATGTTAGTTAAAATTGTATCCCACACTTAGTTAACAACACACATGTGATTACATTATTGCTTAAATATATCAATGTGCTATTGCGATGGAAACCACAGGAAAATGGTTCAAATTCGACTTTTTAATTTCTCTCGCAAATTTTGTATTTTTTTATTTATTAATTTATGCAATTAAAAATGATTTAATTAAGAAAACAGTGGTTTAGATATAATGACCAGAAAAAACATATTTGAACTAAAACTAAACTACAGGCTACGAATAATTCGAATTGTATCCGAAAAAAAGCAAAACTGAAAGCTTCTCACATTTCCTAAAAAATTGCCAGTGACATTAAGATTTCAGTCAAATCAAAATTCGCCTCCGTTATGTCTTATAAACGTACAGCTGATTTATTCCTTATAAGTGTTTGTCAGTTAAACTCGACATAATTTAGTTTTGTATTAAAGCTTTTAACGATTGACATCGTGTACTGAGCTAGCTCTCATTGCCTATTCTTTTTTTTTGTGGTCGTCCTTGATGTTGTCAAGTTCATTAAAATATATAAATAATATAAATATACTGAAGTTACCCTTAAACTCAATATTTAAAAAAAATTATGAAACAATTTTTTTATTTATCGGTTTTTTATTAGTAATATACTTAAATTATCATAATACAAATTTGATAGTTTTTTAGTTAACCTGTAAGACTTAACTATGTTAAAAGGCTTCACCGCCCATGTACGATTATAAATTACTATGTTTGTATGTTACAATTGGGTATAAAAACTACAAAATAATGGAGAAAAATATTCGAAGTCCACGAAAACTCATCAAATTTTAACCCCGTAGTAAAATGTAACAGCCTATCTAAAGTAAATTGAGAACAAGCCCACTTTGGCGTAAATAAAATTTTCCCATTTTTTTCTTTTTTAACTGAAATAATACCGATACTAATCATTGTTTTAGGTGGACTTAGATACCGCACACTAATTATTTTATAAACATTTCCTCAAGAAAATATTTCCTATACAAATTGTGGTTTTGCAATAAATTAAACACTTGTTACAATTGTTTCGACTCAATTACTATTTTCTTATATCACTAAGTCCACAATATGCAAAACACTAATTAATGGCCACAAAACATAGAACAAAACTTTCAAAAAAATTAAACATGTAAAAAAATTATGACGTCGACAGAATTATGACGTCGAGAGAAAAAATCACTTTGATTTTCTAATTAAAATAAAATCGTAAGTGAAAATTATTTCTGTTAAATAATTTATATTCTTGGGTACTTTCTTGCAAAGATTTTAATGTTCGCTATAGCTAGAAATATAACATAAATTCTATTGAATTCAAAAGGTAAATATTAAAAAATTTCTTAAATGAAAACAATTATAATATTAAAATGTTCTCTAATTAATTCCTTAGTTATAATTAATGTTACCTTCGGATTTTACGACCACATTTCCGACTGGTAAAATAAATATGCAAAATATACTCTTCTGCATAAAAAACGGGCGGTTTTGATTTTGTCACATTATTAACAAAATATTATTTATTAAGAGGTTGTATTTATTGTAATTGTTACTGGCAGGTATAGTGTATTCTGGTGCATAAAAACGAACGTTCTAAATTTGAAATTTAATTTTTTCGAATAAAAATTCTCTTTCACTGACAAAAACCATTTTTTGGCGGTAAATGAAATCCAACTCTTTTCTTTTTCATTTGTTACGTTTTTTAACAAAAGTATTGCGCTGCTTTAAGAAGAATTTAGCCAATGTTGTATGTCTCAGCAGTATAATGTGAGCCGTTCCATCGTCCAAAAGACCTGGCAACGATACCAAGAAACGGGCTCCGTCAGTAAAAGGCCCGGTTCTGAAAGAAAACGGTGCACTGAGCCATGGGACGACCGCTTCATGGTCAGTCAAGCGCTACGAAATCGTCAAGTTACGTACGTGGATCTCAAACAGAACCTCGAAGACGTCAGAGGTATACGAGTAAGCCTATGGAGTGTGAGAAGGAGACGTCAGGCCGTCAATATACGTAGCTATCGCCCAGCTCGGGGCCCTACATTGCTCCGTGAACATCGAGTTGCCAGATTGAGATTTGCTCAAAATTTTTCGTCATGGACTCAACAAGACTGGAATAGTGTTTTATTCTCCGATGAAGCTCGTATACCGATTAGTGACGAGGATCGACGTCGGCGAGTCTTACGAAGACCTGGAAAATTCTTCGCAGAAGTGTGCTTTGAGTAAACCGCCCCTTACGGTGGAGGTTCTGTAATGTTTTGGGCTGGTATTAACTCAGATGACCTATCGAGTTAGTTTTTATTGAAAATGGCACACTTAATGCGCAAAGGTACATAACAGAGGTTCTTATTCCTCATGCCCAACCCGTATTAACAGCAGTTGGAGGCGAGTCCATTTTTATGGACGACAACGCTCGCACCCACCGCTCTAGAGAAGTTGATGCGTATATGCAGGAGGCTGGAATTCGTCGGTTAGACTGGCCAGCTAGAAGTCCCGACCTCAATCCGATAGAACACATATGGAATATTCTCAAGCGACGCGTCAGAGCCGTAAAACCAGCTAACCAGAAAACAATCAGGAACTTAAAAATGTGATCGTCGCTGAATGGGAACGTATTCCTCAGGAAATTATGAAAAACGTCGTCGAAAGCATAGCAGATTCAGCGCATTGATTTTAGCTAGAGGAGGCCATCCTCGTTACTAAATTGTCAAATTTTATGTTAAAGTAATAAAAAATATTCAAAAATAAACTTTAGCCATTTTTTATATACCGGTATGAAAACGCTCGTCTGTGGACTTTACATCGTTTTTTTTATTTATTCCAATTTTTAATGACTGAAGTAGGTAAAAACGATATCTTAATAATAAATAACAATATTCTCATCGTATCGCCATATAAAATGCATCAAATAATAATAAAGAAACTCTGATATGGTAAGTGCCCGTTTTTTTTTTAAAATAATTTATATAAAGTAATATTTCAGACATCATTATTAAAATATGTGCTGTGGTTTAATGACAAATTATATTAGCATATCGCTGCTGACTTGATCGTTTTACAATAAACAACATAAAAGTTTGTAGCGGTAAAAGTAACGGATACACATTTAACATAAATGAGATAATAATTTATTATTTAGATAAAATTAAATAATGCCAGTATGTTATTTTGTAAAAAAATTATTAAGCATTTATGTTGAATGCATTCATTCTACTCAACGTACTTCAACCCGGCTCATCTATTTTTACGAAACGTTAGAGCTGAAGTCGAGCGAGAAAAACATTTTGGACACAGCTTGTTTCTATTGTGGCTGCACTAAGCAATACATTTCAAAAGATTTATCTAGCCTTCCTGCTCATACCCTGTAGCTAAATTAATTCTTACTAAATTTAATTTTTTATGAAAGGTAAGACCGATTCTATAAAAAGAATAGTATTTTTATAAAATATGTTTGAAATATATTTAACAGAGGCGACGATGGTGCCAATAGCTTTTGTTTCGAGACTGCAACCGCTGCAACTTCGTACTGTAACTTTTGTGTGACGAATCTTAAAATTTCACTCTCATCATTTTTTCATAACGCGCCTAAAGAAGTATAACTTCAAAAAATTATTTTAATGACTACTGTTTTTGATGTCGTTACTAGTATAAAACTTACAGTGACTAACCAGTATAGCTAACAATAAGTAAGATCTAAAGTGAAACTTTATAAATGTGAACTGCTTCACATTCGCAAAGCTAAGCGTAGATGGAGCCACCGAAGTAAGACGTAAATAAAATTAGCTGTCGAAAACAGTAGATTTTCGTGGGCTTCAAAATTGAAAACTTTTATGTAAAAAAAAATATGGCGAAACACATAAAAAAACAAGAATGAAATGTTTGGTCTAAACTAAGTCGAATCTTTGTTTTATTACCTTAAAGTTTTCACAACGCACAGCTATTTCCCACAGTTTCTGACGTTGTTTGTCCTTAGGGAATGAATGGATAACTATATTTTCAACTGCTCCAACGACAACTGGGTCCAACTGCACAACATTTATGTACATTTTATATAAATCAAGATTTAATCTTCGAAAAACCAATGACACTCGATACTTCTCAAGACAGGCGAATATAAATTACTAAACGTCACATCCTGTTTATCTGTGATATTTACGTTAAACTACAAGTAACCCCCTGCCGTAAAAATTGGCAGTAACATTTCCTATTGTGCATAAAACTAATTAAAAATTGGAGCATCGACAACCCTGATAATTTTTCGAAAGAAAGTAATCAGTATTATTAAATCAACTGTTCAAATATGTCTGCCATACGCGCACTTTAATTATTTGATAGTGTTTATCAAGTAACTGTGCCTAATAGAAGTTAGTTTACATAATTTATTTTGGTTTCGTTATAAAAACATCAAACATTTAAATAAGCCGAAGTGTAACATAAACCGGCCAGTAAATTATTGTAATTTTCGCAGGGTATTACCCGAACACGTTACAAATTATCCGCTATGAATTTAGATGAGGGTATTATCATTTTAATATTATATTTATTGATCGTAAATGCCATGACTTTGCAACGAAAAAAAAATTGTTTACCATCAAAAATGGACGCTTTATTTTATAGTCACTGAACGCTGGGCACTCAATAAAGCTGCTAAAACAGTTTAACGACTTTGAAAAAAAATATTTAAAAAAAATATTGACACTGTAAACAAAAATTACTTTTGGAAAATTCGCTAGAACCATGAATATTAAAAGTTGTATCAATAGCCTTATGTTATCAGGGTAATCACATCAGGTGGCTTGGATATGTACACAGAGAAAAAGAATTGAATCCAACAAGAAGGCTTATCTTCTCTAATATTGAATGAAACTATGACTGGGATAGCCTCGTGTCAGAAGTTGTAGCTCTAGTAGCTTATGTCTTTACGAGCGAAGCCATGAGTACCAACTACGTATATGGTATGTGTATTTGGTACAGATTTATATTATTTCGTAAAGACAGGTCCATAGTAACGAAACATATTCCAATGAAGCGGTGCTAAATGGCGATATTAGCACCGTTTCATTTCAGTTGACACCTTGATTCTCGTAAGTTTATCCTGAAAACTTCAAATTTTCCTACAATAAAGAGAAATGTCTCAAAAAGACATCAGATATCAGCTAAGTTTCCCTTAGAGAAAGTATATATTTGAAAAATCAAGCTTTTTATAGTATGGTAGGTTGAATCTGAAAGTAGCCTGCTCCTGCAATTTAAGACGACCTTCCCCAAGCGGTCTGCTAAGCAGAGTATCTAAAAGTAGACCAAGGGAACAAAATGGTGTACAAAATAATAAGATTTCCAATGTAAGAAACACATTTTCCCTTGTCAATAAGAAGCAAGCATTTTTTTCCAAAGTAGGCTTCGGATATCGAAAACAACATCCCAAACCGGTAACAACGTTCAGAAGGTCGTCATTTTTCAACTTCATGTCCGAACCTAAAGCATTTTGAAACATTGAACTATAGGGAACTCCTATTTGGATACTGGTAGAAAAATATGCCATGAATATGTTCATCATCTCCAGCGGAAAATATTTGGTTTGACCATCGACTAGTTTTTTGTAATTTAAACGGCAGAATTTAAAGGCATTACTAAAATCTTATGGGACTTTTATATTCGGTAAAACCTTCTCGTTAGACCGGTCGCATGAAACGTTGCGAACAATGCTCATACGACTTATGTTACATGAGGAGGAACGACTTAGGTCAAACAAGGAGGACAATTGATTCTGTCCCGTGAAAAGTCTGAGTCTGAATAAATTTGTTCAACCCCAGCCAGGAATATATCATCAGCATGATACTTCTTTAAAACAAAACAAAATTTGATTTTAAATCGCGAATTGGGTTGAAGTTCTTTTCTTTGGACTTGGACAATAAATGGTCAAACATCGCAGACAATTTTCATTGAAATTGAAAGCGTGTGAAGAGGGTAAGAAATTCAAGGATGATAGGAAAAAGGGAGAATTTGCTTGTAAGATATAAGTAGAAGGATGAGTACTCTTAGGAGGAAATAGATCCTGTGTTTCCGTGCGGGAGTAATTAGATATGTAGAAGAATGGGACATTTACGGATTCATTTTTTAAATTTAATTTTTATAGCTCCTCAATTGGTGTTTTAAGTCAAGTGCGAAATTTATTAAGATTACGAAACCGACCAGGAAAGTTCTGCAAGGAAATTCATTGGAGGGAGGAATTCAGCTAAGTCTGAAAGATTAGAGCGAGCAGCTATCAGCGAGCAGTCAACCTGGCAGTTACAATATTACAATATTACAATATTACAATATTACAATCAAGATGGAAAAAGAAAAACAAAACTTATCGAACGGAGACTAATGAAGGATGGAATAGAACTACTAATGGGTCACAAACTAAATAGAATAAATATTCAATAATTAAGCAAAGTAATTAACAGGTAGCTTATTGCAACTTGCGAAAAAGAACATCCCTAAATCAACATCTCCGGTCCGGAAAATAATGCATCTCGTATCGAATTGCGTCTCTCATACAATCCGTGAGAACCACTGCTTGGTCAGCAATATATTCATAATGCTGTTTGTGGGAAGGATGTAACAGTGCGCTCTGTAGATTTTTTTGTGAAAACGTCGATATAAAATCATAACAAGTGTTTCGTGTTAATACTTAATTTAATTATCAATCTCTTTGATACAATGGTTACACAGAGTAGTATAACGGAGTCTGTCGCTGGACGCTGTATGGCCGATGGACCAACTACGTAATCGGCTTGCGTTTTTATTTTCTTTTCCACGCTGTTGAGGCATTATTCTGGCCCCGGACTTTTTAGATTTCTTGGATTCTTTTTGACGCGAGCTTTACTCAGATTTCTGTTTTCTATAATTCCAAGCGTATTTATGGTTCATAGTACCGATTTTTTACATTAGAGCGGATATTTTTATTGTCTACTTTGCATAATGGTACTATTGTCTCAAAATGGCATAACGGTCCACAAGCTCTTCACCGTGACACCAAAATAAACATCTTAGCTAAACGTGTTTTCACACTACACTAATTTATAACTTTACACAACGTTAATTTTAACAATCACGCGCGTGTACCTACACTAGTCCGGTGACGTCACAGTCAAAACAAATATTACAAGCAAATACATAGACATGCTTTTCCCTTTTTCTAACATAAGAATGTTCGATCAGCTATCACTTTACTTAACGAGCTAAAATACGCTTTCACGTCAAATAATTCCATTCGTAACTTCCATTCATAATCGCCATCGCCCCCACCACATTCTTCTCTTCCAACTCCTGGCTATCTTCTTTATTCTTACCAATATATTTTTTGATGACATTGTTTTTTAACTTACCATTTTACTTATTATTGATTTAACTATTTCTCTTCGCAACTTTTTTTCACTTTGCTGCAGGCTTTCACAACACAAGGTGCTTTGGCTGACAGAAATAAATTGTTATCTAACAATAAATCCATATTGTGCATTTATATATTAGAGAATAATAGACAAATAAATAAAATAAAACTGTGGGAACTATAAGCAGTGACCGACTGACTATATATATACATATATATATTTATATATATATATATATATATATATATATATGTGTGTATATATATATATATGTATATGTTATATGTATATATATATACGAGGTATGTTCAGAAAACAATAGGAATTTTTAAATTACGCGGGTTTGGATAATCCGATTGTCAAAATTTTAATTATGGTGGTTTACATGAAGCATGACAAAATTTTCAGCTATATTCATCGTTTACTTTGTCTGTGGCAGCCGTTAAGTTTAGACGTGTTTTTACGAGCTCTGCAATTTTTATTTCTTAAAAGAAACGGATCAAAGAATTTGTATCAAATTTGTATGAAATAAAGTATAACAAAGTGGGTGAAATATTAACAAAGACCTATAGTGAGTGACGTTGAAGATGACGAATGCCCCGGACACTCCAGCACATCAACAACCGATGAAAACGTGGAAAAAATTAAAGAAATGGTTATGAACGATCGCTGAATTACAATCATAGAAGTGGCTGATAATGTTGACATATCGATTGGCTAATGCCATGAAATTTTTTCGAATGTTTTGGGAAAACACGCTCAAAAAATGCTCGACAAGTGCGGTCGAATGTGAAGGTTATGCTCACTGTGTTCTTTGATTTTAATGGAACAGTGCATCATGAATTTTTGCCACGAGGTCAAACGGACAATAAGGAGTACTACCTACAAGTTGAACGCCGTTTGCGTGAAGCAATCTGAAAAAAAGGCCATGTATATATATATATATATATATATATATATATATATATATATATATGTATATATATATATAAAACGGGCACTTATAGGAATAAACCATATCAGAGTTATTTTATTATTATTTGATGCATTTTTTATGGCGATATGATGAGAATATTGTTATTTATTATTGAGATATCGTTTTTACCTACTTCAGTCATTAAAAATGCGAATAAATAAAAAAAAACGATGTAAAGTCCACAGACGAGCGTTTTCGTACTGGTACATCAAAAATGGCTAAAGTTTATGTTTGAATATTTTTTAATAATATAACATAAAATTTTAAAATTTTATAACGAGTATGGCCTCCTATAACTAAAATCAATGCGCTTAATCTGCTAGGCATGCTTTCGACGACGTTTTTTTTATCATTTCCTGAGGAATACGTTCCCATACAGCGACGATCACATTTTTAAGGGCCTGAATGTTTTCTGGACCTAGTTTTACGGCTCTGACGCATCGTTTGAGATTATCCCATATGTGTTCTATCGAATTGAGATCGGAACTTCTAGCTGGCCAGTCCAACCAACGAATTCCGGCCTCCTGCATATACGCATCAACGTCTCTAGAGCGGTGAGCGCGAGCGTTGTCGTCCATAAAAATGGACTCGCCTTCAACTGCTGTTAATGCGAATTGGGCATGAGGAATAAGAACCTCTGTTATGTACCTTTGCATATTAAGTGTGCCATTTTCAATAAAAACTAACTCAGTATGGTCATCTGATTTAATACTAGCCAAAATATTACGGAGCCTCCACCGTAAGGAGTGATTTCCTCAAAGCACACTTCTGCGAAGCGTTCTCCAGGTCTTGTAAGACTCGCCGACATCGATTCTCACCACTAATCGACTAATACGAGCTTCATCGGAGAATAAAACACTATTCCAGTCTTGTTGAGTCCATGACGAAAAATTTTGAGCGAATCTCAATCTGGCAACTCGATGCTCACGGAGCAATGTAGGACTCCGAGCTGGCGATAGCTACGTATATTGACTTGAACTTTGGAGAGTCTGAAGTCTCCTTCCGACTGTCCATAGGCTTACGCGTGTATCTCTGACGTCTTCGAGGTTTTGTTTGAGATCCACTTACGTAATTTGACGATTTCGTAGCTCTTGACTGACTATGAAGAGCCCGTTTCTTGGTATCGTTGCCAGGTCCTTTGGATGGTGGAACGGCTTACATTATACTGCTGAGACACATAACATTAGCTACAGCCTTCTTCAAGCAGCGCAATAATTTTACTAGCTCTTATCATTTTTTCAACCATACTGAGAACAGCAAATAGAAGTGAACTAATGCAGCAAACAGGAGAAATTTAATTAAAATTTATTCGTTAAAATAAAAAACGTAATACATGAAAAAGAACTTAATAAGAGTTGGATTTCATTTACCGCCAAAAAATATGTTTTTGTCAGTGAAAGAGAATTTTCATTCAAAAATAATAAATTTTGGGAAAGGTTTTTCGCAACTCTATTATGTCCTTATTTTTTTCGTGATATTTAGTCTTAATCTGTTGCAATAACTTATTTAGATTTGTGTTATTTTTATTTTCATTAAATTTTTTACTTTATCTGTATCCCGTTTATTGTCTTATCCAGTTCTCGGTAAGTTTGTTCTTTTGTTCATTTGTTTTATTATTTATTTTTGTGATTCAGGTTATCTAAGAACCCCAGCCTAATTCCGGATTTTCATTCCATGCTGTGAAATTTGGTTCCTCTTTAAAAAATTTTAATGTTAATGGAATTATACGAGATCGAGTGAAACAAATTGGCAGAAACAGGATTTCGGTGGAATTTTTATCTGCTCATGCCGCCAACCGATTCGTTAATCACTCTGCCTTCACAGGTCAAAACAAATTGTTTATCCCCTCCTTTAACGTCAGTCGTATGGGAATTGTTCGCAATGTACCAGTTGATTGGTCTGACGAGGAGGTTTTACATAATATAGAAGTCTCTGAAGGGTGCGGTAAAGTTACTAAGGTCCGCCGCTTAAATTTTAAAAAGATAATTGATGGCCAGCCTAAATATTTTCCGTCTGAGACGATGGTTATTACCTTTGATGGTCAAGTTCGTCCCCAACGGATATATATGGCTTATTCATCGCTTCCAGTCTCAAAATACGAATTCCCTACAATACAGAGCTTCAAGTGTTGTAGGTTTGGACATGTTGCTGACAAATGCCGATCTTCTGAGCATTGTTTCCGATGTGGTCAAGGTCACGTTGGGAGAAACTACCCACTTCCTCTTGACAAAGCAAAATGTATCTTTTGCAGTGGAAATCATGATTCCACTGATAGAAATTGTCCAGAATTCGAAAGACAAAGAAAAATCAAATTCAAAATGTCTGAAAGAGATATTTCCTATGCGGAAGCGTCCAAATTGGTCCCTTCTGCTAAAAAAGCATACGCCTCAGTTGCAGCTCACCCCCCTCTAACTCTTCCTTCTCCAATTTCTTCCCAAAGTTTGCTTTCTCCGTCTCGTCCTACCAACTCATCCCACAAAAAAATTATTTCTCTGAAACCCCGATCCCACTCTTCGACTAGTTCCAACCAGGGCTATGACCGCTCTGCTCTAGAACAAGCCTGGGCAGACTTCCGAATTCCTCAACCTGAAAATGTTTGCGGTTTAACTCAACAACCTTCAACTAATTCTTTTACTAGTATTATTCAATTTCTTTTGACCACCTTGGTCAAAATTCTGAGTTCCCCCAATCAAATACCGTCCAACGTTGCCTCATCTATTCTTACTTCCCTTCAATCCCTCCTTTCCAGTGGCTTCGCCAATAGTGGCGAGGGTCTTGCAATGGAATAGTCTCAGTATAATTTCCAACAAAGCAGATCTTCGTCACCTCCTTGTCAAGTTTTCTCCATCCGTGGCTGCCATCTCGGAGACTTGGCTGAAGCCTGGATTCCATTTTAACCCTTAACAGGCCGGGTGCGGTCACCATGACCATGAGTTTTTATTGTTTAAAAGTTTGCAGCGGTCACAGTGACCGCACCCGGCCTATTGTGTGATTTTATGAAGTGAATTCCTTTCTCGGTGTAGTCTTCATTTTACTAACAAAATGGAACGTTTTGACCAACAAATACAAGAGTGGCTTACACAAGAGGATAATGATGACCCTGCCTCTGATGGCGATGGTGAATGCAGTGATATTGATCAGGATATCGAACCAAATCACGTGATTTATGAGTCACGCCACTCAGAATCTGAAGAAGAAGTTACCTCATCTAACGATGAAGATGATCAACCTTTGTCAAGTCTTCAACCGAGTCGTAAGCGCAAGGCAAGTAAAAGTATTTCCGATAGCGTGGAAGTTCAACTAAGGGATAAAAACTATTTCGGCAAAAATAAGTTTCGCTGGTCTTCTGTTCCATCTGCCACCCGAAGTAGAACAAGAAGTCATAACATAGTAGATGTACAACCAGGAATACGTCAAAGTCTTCGACACAGCCTTACAGCAGAATCGACAGTAGAAGATGTATGGAATTATTTTTTTCGTGAGGGTACTCTTGAAAAAATTATAACACATACCAACAGTCACTTAGAAAAGATGCGAGACAAGTATGACGACAATAGTTACGTTTATAATTTAGATATGATTGAACTAAAAGCATTATTAGGCATATTGTATTATTCAGCGGTGTTCAAAGAAAATCACGCAGATTTTTCAAGTTGGTATAGCTCGGATGGAACTGGCCGATGTATTTATCAATGTATTATGGCGAAAAATAGACTGAAAATACTTCTACTAGCATTACGCTTTGATGAATCTTCAACTCGGCTAGAACGACGTGTATGATCCCGCAGCGCCAATTTCTGAAATTTTTAATGATTTTATTGGCAATTGTCAAGACGTATGCGAAATTGGAACTGAAGCTTGTGTTGATGAGATGCTGGTTGCATTTCGCGGCAGATGCAAATTTAAAATGTATATGCCAAAAAAACCGGCAAAATATGGCTTGAAAATTCAGTGTATCACGGATGCAAAAACGGGTTATTTACACAACGCCTACATTTATGTGGGTAAAGATTCTGATGGAAAAGATTTACCAGAACAGTACAAACACTTAAAAAGAACCGACCCAATCTGTTTTGAGACTTGTAGAAAAAATAGAGGGCTCAAATCGTAATATTACAGCCGATAATTGGTTTACTTCAATACAGTTAGTACAAGAGTTGAAGAAAAAAGGTCTAACATTTGTTGGCACAATGAAGAAAAACCAAAGGGAAATACCCAAAGATTTTTTACCATCAAAAACTCATAAAGTAGAAAGTTCCTTGTTTGGATTCACAAATGAATTTACATTAGTATCTTATGTCCCAAAAAAATAGGTCGGTTATACTCGTATCAAGCATGCATCACGATTTAGCAGTAGATAATGTCAAGAAAAAACCTACAGTAATAATGTATTATAATGAGACTAAATATGGGGTTGACTTATTAGATCAAAGATGTTCAAACTATAGCACTGCCCGACGTACTCGTAGATGGCCGATGACAATTTTTTATCGTTTGCTGGATATTGCGAGCTCTAATGCATTTATAGTTTATAACTCAGTGCAAGAGGTTAAGATTAAAAGGCTTCAGTTTATGAAAGATCTCGCATTATGTCTTGTCAAACCGCATTTACATAGGCGAGCAAGTAATCAACATCTGACTCGACAGCTTCGCTTAGCTATAAGAAGAGTACTAAACATAGAAGAACCTATACCCGAGGTAGAAGAAAAGCTGGAAACTAGAAAAACATGCTATACTTGTGATCCCAAAAAAAAACGAAAGACCTATCATGTATGTTTTTGTTGTAGAAAGCCGATATGTATCGAATGTAGCCAAAAGATGTGCCGCGATTGTCGCGAAACAAGACCATGATTGACGGTTGTCAATTTATCATTAACAATATCTTTTGAGTTAATTTTTTATTTTCTCTATATTATATGATCTCTTAAGACAACAAAACCAAATTTTTTTTCCAAAAATTAGTTAAGATTTTTTTTTTAAGGAATTTATACAGAAGTTTAGAGATTTTGTTTCGTTTTGGCGTTTGAGTAATGTTTTTTTTTTATTTAGCATTAATAGAAGTTATATTTTGTTAATTTTTCGTTCCTAATTAAAAGTAAACACTATCAGTAACACTGAGTATTTTTATTTATTTATTATTAGGATAATATCATAAAAATATTATACTTTAAGTACATGCGGTCACGGTGACCGCGCCCGGCCCGTTATGTTACAAAAAAAACCACCCGGCCAGTTGAGGGTTAAGATCCTAGGCTATGTCTGTCTCCGGGATGATAGAGCGTATGGTAAGGGCGGATCCGCCCTATTACTTGACAAATCTCTTCCCTTCTCCCAGATTTCTCTTGGCTCCCGCAGTTGTCACTTCAATATTGTTGCTGCGAGAGTTAAAGATATCACTATCCTCTCCATATATGTCCCCCTTCCAACATGTTCCGTAGCATTAGAACTACGGGATATTTTATCTTCAATTCCTGGCCCATATATTATTCTGGGAGATTTTAATGCTAATCACCCGTCTTGGGGTTCCACCCGAAGAACCTCTTGGGGTCTCCTTGGTGGAACTCCAGGACGATTTTGGCCTGTGTTTACTGAATGATGGTTCTCCAACACGAGTTCCTGTCCCATTTCAGAACCCGAGCTCAGTAGATATCTCTCTTTGCTCCTCATCCTTGGCATTCTTGGTTTCCTGGAATATTCTTTCTGAGTCTTTTGGAAGCGACCATTTCCCCATTTTGATTTCTTTCCCTCGCGTAAATTTACATATTGAAAAAACTCCCCCTCTTCAAAAATACAACCTACATAGGGCAGATTGGGTGGGATTCCGTACCTTTCTCAGTGTCGAAGTGGATTCCCTCCCTCCAGTGGACTTAGATAACATTGACACTTGCTATGACCAATTTGTAAAGGCTATAGACCTATCCGCTCGGATATTTATCCCACTTAAAAGATCTAACCATCACTTCAGATCCACTCCCCCCTGGTGGGATGGAGACTGTTCCGCAGCGGTTAAAACCCGTAAAGAGGCTGAAGCGATATATAAATCTAATATGTCGGAAGCAAACTTCTAGAAAGATTATAAATTTTTTCCTCAATTTTCTTTTAGAAAGATCTATTATTCTTAGATCCCCTGGACCCCCCCCCCCTTTTCAAGAACTATATGGAAGGGTCTTCCCTAAGGTTCTGTTTTAAGTCCATTACTTTTCAATATTTACTCTTATATGATTCACTCAACAGTTAATCCTTTCTGTCGTGTTTTGCAATACGCTGATGACCTGCTTTTATATTCTTTTGATAAATCAATAATTGTTGCCGAAAATGCTTTGAACTCTGCCCTTGTTAACCTAAATAAATGGGTTACCTCTCATGGTATGGATTTATCCCTTTCCAAAAGCGCTGTCGTGGTCTTCTCGAGAAGGAGAATTACTCCTCCGTTATCTATTTCTTATAATTCCTCTTTGATCCCTGTTCTTTCCAATACCAAATTCTTAGGTATGTTCCTAGACTCAAAATTATCCTGGAACATTCACATCGAATATGTCATCTCCCAATGCCAGACTAATTTGAATATCCTCCGCGCTCTTTCGGGAGTGTGGTGGGGCTCTCACCCTTCCACATTGAAGTTAATATATAACGCTCTAGTCCGTAGTCATCTAGAATATGGTTCATTTCTACTTGATCCTATTTCCAAATCCAATGCCACTAAATTGACCCGCATTCAGTCTCAAGCTCTGAGGATCATAGCAGGTGCTATGAAATCCAGTCCCATAAATGCCCTACAAGTAGAATGTGTTGATCCTCCTTTAAGTCTCCGGCGACAATACCTAGCTGATCGTTATTTACTAAAGGCAGCTAGGTTTTCTACTCACCCTATTTTTCCTAAACTCACCCTCCTCTCTAGGTTTATTGAACATACTCCTTTTTGGCGTTCTAAGTCCCGACCTCTTCTTATCGTTAGCTTCCAAAGATTCAAATCCCTCACTAACCCCGTTTATCAAAATTCTTCTCTCCCTCTCTATAGTTTCCCATTTGACTCGGTATTTCACAGGCCAAATATAAATTTGTGTTTTGGAGTGTATAAGGAGTCCAAAAATGCTAATTCGCTGTTCAATTCTATCTTGAATTCGTTTTGGATGGATTGGACGCGAATATATAGAGATGCATGAAAAACCGGTAGAGATGGCTATGTCGGAGCGTCATTTTACTCTCCATCCACCGCTTATTCAGCTTACTTTCGCCTTCCTAAGGAATGTTCGGTATTCTCCGGGGAATGCCGTGCTATTGTGGAGGCCTTGAATTATGCCCTACACAAAAAGATTCGCAGGCTCCTTATCTTCTCTGACTCCTTAAGTTGTTTACAGTCCCTTCTTGCTAATCCATTTTCTTCAAACTGTAGTTTCCTGATTTTTCGGATCAAGCAACTTGCGCTTGATTTGGAGACATCGGGATCCGATGTCGTTCTTGCATGAATCCCTAGTCATTGTGGCATAGTAGGTAATGAAATAGTCGACGCAAAAGCTCGGTTTGCCGCAGTGAACGGGGATCCATGTTTCACTACTAATTTCATTGAGGATCTTCTTCCCATGACTCGTTTCTGGATGGCGTCTGACTGGCAGAGGGCGTGGGAAAGATCATCCCAGATTACAGGTGCGAGATATTTCCAGATCCAACCTTTTATTCCTTCAAAACCTTGGTTCTCAACATTTACTTTCTCTCGAAAGGAATCCTCTGTGGTATCTCGCATGCGTTTGGGTCATTGTTCTATTCCTACTCATTTGGCTAGACTGCGGGTCAGAGAGTCTCCAATTTGCGATTGCGGGTTTGGAAAAGGCGATTAAAATCATCTCATTTTTTCATGTCCATTAAATAATAGATTTCCTTCGTTTGTTTCCAAATTATTAAAATATAAAATTCAATTGCCCATCAACATAAGATCACTTTTATTTATTGCCAACAAACCCATTTTAGGATTAATCATTTAGTTCATAAGAAAGAATGACATCAAAATATAGAAATTTTTATACTTATGTTCATGTTTATTTTTTTAAGTTTGTGTATTTGTATATACTTATTTTGTACTTTCTGTATATTATAATGTCGTTTTCTTCTTTTTGTTTAATTGTAGCCAACTTCTTATTTTGTTTTTGTTTTATTGTATAGTCTATTCTTTTGTTATCAAGCAACAATGACAAATATCCGAAATTTGATTTAATCAGTGTTGCATAGCCTTTTTTCCACACTTGACATTGGCAAAGGTTCTCTATGGAGAAAACGAACGCTATATAATCAAAGATAAAGAATAAATTTCAAAATCTATACCTGCCAGTAACAATTATAATTAATACAACCTCTTAATAAATAATATTTTGTTAATAATATGACAAAATCAAAACCACACGTTTTTTATGCATATGTATATATATATATATATATATATATATATATATATATATATATATATATATTAATATAGCATGTCTTTTGTAACGTCATCCTAAATTTGTATTACATTACTTTGTTTTTGGGACTACAAAGTATTTATGTTGTTGGGTTTATAAAGCAATAATCATTGTATCAATATTCATGGTATCACCGCTGCCCTCTCTTTTCTTTCACCCTAGCAAAACCAGCGTTGGCTCCAGTTGTGTGTGGTATGCTGATAAAATTTGTCCACAATTAAAAATATTCCCTGGGAATATTTTTAATTATCTTTGAAAATCGTATTAAAAATCTCATACAATATTTTTAAAGTCTTCGCCCCTCTCTTTTTTCAATGGTACATTTTGAAAATCTGAACAAAATCATAATAATGTAACTTAACAATTATCACAAATATTTTGTGGGTTAAACTACAAAATAAAATATCAAATGAATAATTTCATTTAATTTAAATCATTTATTTAATATTTTATTTTAAAACTTATCCCATAAAATATTTCTAATTTATTTCAATTTATTAAATAAGGTAAAAATGGATAAATAATTGTAAAAATTAATCAATTTCTTAAAAAAATTAAATATTTAATAAAACGACTATCATTTCTAAGTAATTATTTTTAATAATTATGCCAAATTAACTTAATTAATTAATTATACCTTAAATTTGTGAATATTTATATTTTAAAAAGTCTATTTATTAAACTCTAAAACACAGGATATAATAAATTAAAATTACTTTAAATAAGATAATTCTTTGTTATAATTTATACAATACTAATTAATTTTGATATTATAATTTTTTTCTTTTCAAATATTTTAATTTTAAAATTATTCTTATTATAATAAAATGAATTAGTCTTAGATCTAATTTAAGTTTTTTTTTAATTTTTTAAATATTTGTTACTCCATTTGTAAATTATTTAGGTTTAGTTATATTGACAAAATATAGGTTTTAAAAAGAGAACCTGTTAAAAATATACAAGTATGCTTGACGTCCTTGAGGACGTTTAAAACTTGATCATAATAATTATGTTTTATGCACATGGATAAATATGTATTTTATTAGTAAAAGAGATTACTGATCAAAAGCAAAATTTTAAAAAATTATATAAATATAATTCTTCGTATCGACGTAATACGACAATGGTCACATCGTTAGCGTGTGCATATGTCACTGACAGAAAAATTTTTATCTTTTTGTCCTTGTTTTTTATTATTTTTATTAATTGTTTTATAATAATTGACGTTACGAATAACATGACAATAGTCTTCCTTAATGTCTTTACTCACTTATAATTTTTGGAAGCTTTGTTAACCAACCCTTACAACGTAATTATGTGGCAAAACCTTCGATCATATACATGCATGAGCTTGGCCTGTGGGGCACGATTTGACAATGCATATATATATTGCGCTTGGCGATGTAGAGTTTAAGAGGTTCCTTTAAAGTCTAAAATACCAACATAATATGTTACGTACGTTTTCTAGTAAAATTGTATCACAATTGGTCAATAATGGAACAACTATAATACTGTGATAAAAAGGAGGACTGATAAATATGATAAGATTATAATGTTTCTGTTTTTATCTTAAAATCATAAAGGGAATTAAATTCGTAACTTTAGGTATAGATTTAACCATTTTTTTTAAATTGATTCCTTTTTACTTTTTCAATGTGAAACTAATTGAATTCATTAAGTTTCGGTGGTCTCTACTGGTTACCACACGATCATCATTGATCCCTAAATTTTCTGGGGGTTAACAGAAAGAGTTGATAACCAATGTCAGTAAATATTTATATTTTGGAGATAATACAATTATAGCGATAAAATTTTTCTTCTTTAATTCTTTTAACCATTGTTTTGGACTGTAAAAATTGTTGTCATAGAAAGAAAGCTTCTAATTATGCAAACAGTGGATCTGTTTGCATAAGTAGAACCAAACAAAAAATCTTGTTTTTAGATTGTTTCTGATATAAATATTCATAACTACCTGCGCCTCACAGTTTCACAGGCGTGAAATTTGAAATAAGAAAAATTTTGATTATAAATTATTACCATACTAAATTTCATCAAAATCCGTCCATTCGATTTTGTGTGTCAAAATAACATACAGACAGGCAACAATTCTAAAAACAGGTTTTCAGGCTTCTAATATCATTCTTTTCACTAAATTGATCACTCTTCTTAAAATATTCTCGACGTACAGAATTTACTCTGTCAGTATTTTATTATATAGTTTTGTTTGTTATTTTTCAGTATTTGAGACAAACAGCTTATACAATCGACATAATACTGTCGCTATCGTATAACTTATAGTGGCGTACGTTTTATTTTTATAACATGTGGATAATTAACAATACTGATTTAGCTGCAGGTAGTGGAAGTGTGTGAAGTGCATTTTGAGTAAAAGCTTTAAACCATTACAGCTACGTTAAAATAATGTACGAAGGTATTGCGACAACATGAAAATCTACCCGGGATCGATTCCCGACCGTTCATCGAACGGGGCTGGACTAGTGTTGTGGTTGGCTGTAAGAGATTGCTCTTGTAGCAATAAGTCCACCATATGTATCAATTAGATACATTAAAGTAGATAAATAAATAAAATAAAAAAATAAATAAATTGCTACTAATTATCGATTCTTTGTTTTGGCTCATTTTTTGTAGCGAAATTGAATCAGACATATTTTTGACTTAATTTTCATAGCCACTATTTATAGCCACAACAAAATAATGTTTGAAATACGTAATTGTCCACAACAATGAAATCTACGAATCAGTTCCAGTAACAAACTACAAATATGTGTCGTATTATCAATCATTATAGACTATTTGCTATAAGTGTTTCTGTGATACAGAATTAGACTGTACAATTCTGTATCAACAAAAGTATGAAATAAATAACAATACCTTCGAAACATCTGATAAAATTAGCTTCATTTATTTTTATTTTAAACAGTTTTTTAAATGTGTTTCAGGATTATAACATACATTTAGTATATTTTAAGAAAAAAAAGAATGTGACAAAGGCATATTCGAGAATACAAGACAAATATAAAAGCAGTGAGTAATCACAGAGTAGCCGATATAAAGTTTTAAATACAGTATTTAGTGTTGAGGATATGCTGAGCAAGTAGAAATGGGAAATATATATCAGTCCGTTCCTGGATAATGGAATATAAATCTGTACAGGGATGCTACTATTGTCACAGAAGTAAAGAAGACAGTAGTGAAAGGGTTAACATATATAATACACATCGGAAATTATAGCTGCTTGATGAGTTTTGGAAAACAAACCTCAAAGTTTGGGATATGCAGGTCACCCGAAAAGAATTGGCTTGAAAATGTAGAGGAGGCCCTGAAGGAATTGAGAATCTGAAACTGGTGCCATTACATAGTGAATTAATTCGGTGGAAGCGTATTGTGGACTGGGCCAAGGTTCTCTGTAAATGCTAATTTGTATTTTATCTTTATAAAACTCGAAAAAATTTTGCCTGAAACGGTTGAAGATTATTTCAATTGAATATATAAATAACAGCATATGTTTGATATAATTTTCATTAATATATAATTTAATTTAGAACAAATTAATAATATTTTTTGAGGATTATAATTTTTATTTCTAAAAGATATGACTGCGATAACATTTCATATCAATAGTATCTACTGAGACCAAACTACTGATTCAATCCACGACACATACGAAAACACCCTCGTGTAAATGCCAGGTTTATTCTTTGCCCCACATTGGTATCCGATACTAGTGATGCCCGTCACGTAAAATATGCAATCATTCTGGGGTTTTGATAACACCAGCGGACCTCCAGAATCACCCTGAAACATGAATGAACAAAGGAAATCAATATACGAATGAAAAAGACCAAAAAATTGATACTGTACATTTACTGCTTTACAGGCAATAATCGGTTAAGAGAAATCTCTCCTGAATTGTATGTTATTGTACTGTTAATATATCTAGGAGTGGGAATCAATATTGTTTTAAGAATGTTGACACATGTTTCCCGGTAGAATTTCTTTTTATTATTCAACACAATCTTCTTTTAGGATGATACAATTTTTGCAACGTCCTTGTGACTTTTTCAACACCTTCAAAAGTATGATTTATCCAACTTGACAAAATAGATTTCTATCTTGAACTAATATTTATCCTGCAAATCATGTTGGAGACTAGAAAAAAGCCGCAGGAAATGTATGGCACTAGTTCATAGTGTGATTTATGCAATTCAACGTGACAATTCCAAATGAGAATACTGACACTATGTTGTGGTGGAATAGCATTTTTTTTGTCAAATCGGGCTGTATTTCCTTCAATTCATTGTCGAGTCTGTGAAAAAAAACGGTCATGGGAGTATTCCCTTTGAATTCTAAAAAATGATGGTCATGAACTTTCACACTGATGGAACTGTCTTCTGATTCTTCGGAGAAGACCAATCAGAGAAATAATCTGTTCTTTGGTCATTGTCTAGTCTCTGGTACAGTGATGTATCCATATTAACTCCGTGGTTAGGACTCAATCCAAAAACTCCTGTGGATTTCGCTTAAAAATCCAAAGCACCAGTTCCGAATTAACACTCGTATCTGCTTATTGTTCACCGTGAAAAATCGCAGCAACCATTAAACTGATAGTTCTCTCATCCCCATTTTTTCCTACACAATTGCTTTTCCATGTGACATATGTACGTATAGCTCTTACTACTTCGAATAATGTCATTCAACGATCAACAAGAAATATGTCAAAATTTTTCTCAGGAACTATGTCTGCTTGGCTCCCCAAAAAAAGATTAATGACCACTTTTAAATAATATCTCTCAGTTTCCATAGATGGTGAAATATCCCTATTATTTTTTCCACTTCTTCCATTTTGTCTACTTCTTCCATCGGGTCATGAAACACGTCATGTAAATAGTCAATACGAGCTCTTAAATGAAGACTAACTTATGAACCAATCTGAAGTTTTGGTACACGATGGTAATGTCAACTTCCCTCAGCAACACCATATGTTTTCAAAGACGAGTACTTATTGATTATAAATTCATCTATATTAGTGATTAAAATAAAAATTAAATATTTGTTAATAATATTTGTGAGTTTTCGACTAATTAATTTTAAAACTATATATAGTGATTAGACTTGAATATATCAGCAATAATACTTAGTGAGACAACTTTGAACAAAAAGACTAATAAGAGAAAATACTGAAAATATAACTTGCCACCAATTACCAGATGATCTGGTAGACAGTTACAAGATTTCTTTCCAGTATGTTATTTCTGAGAGTCCGGGGCAAAGTGGCAAGTACAAGACCACATAGCAGAGAACCAATGAAATGAACAGATCAGGTTGAGGAAGCTGTAGACGTTGTCCTACACAAGTGTACCAGGAGAGCCAGTAGCTCTACTATAGAAAAGAATAAGGAAATATAGTGCTAATTCACAACACACTTGGCACAATGACACCGACTAATCTTGCAAAAGTGTAACCACTAAGAAGAAAGGCTAATGGTAACCAGTATTCGAGTTCCTTGTTTATCAGTGACTTCCAACCCGATTTCACGTCTTGTTTTAAAATGTTTTTCTTGCTGTAATGATAATAGCAACTGAATATTTCCAATTGGATGTAGAAATTTTTCTCTTAAGGTCATAATGAAAAAAGTAGGAAACATTTTTTATATCATAGTGCATATAAACAACCAATTGCTGTATTAAAGTCAAATCTTCTAGAAATTTCTGCAGAGAGATTGTAATAACACAAAAAATCAAACTTTTGTTAAAAACAATAATTTTATTTAAAAAATTTACAAAAGGCTTTATTCCCCTTGTAAGTGCTTCCCATTGGAAGATATGTACTTATCCAATGCTTTCCCTCATTATATCTCTAGAATTTCTCAACTGAGATGCTGTCAAGCGCTATAGTTGAAGAAGCTACCATTTTTATCTCTATATTCGGTTGACACTCTTTCCAAATCCCTTTTCATTTGTAAGAGCAATATAGTCACAGGGAGCGAAGACTAATGAGTAAGACGAGTAGGATATGAGTGTCATGCTCTAAATGGTAAAAGTTGACAAATTCACTGCACTATTTGTACAAGAAATCTGTCACGGTAAAGAAGCTATCCACCCGACGGCCAAAGTTCCGGACTTGTCCTCCGCACTCTCCTTCTAGAATTCTTGTACACAATACCTTGTTCATCACTCTGGCTACTCAAAAAGCATTCATATTTATGATGATCTTCATTGTTCAAATCTCCATCTTTCACAGAGTAAGAGCTTCTTCCTAGAAAGTCATCTGAAGCAATTAGAATTTTTCTGTTGGAGCTGTCCGAAATAGAAAACAACATTTCAATCAAGTTCTTGTTTCTCAAAACTCAACATCACTATTTTGATTGGGTCATAAGAACTGATTAAAAAATGGCGAAGTCATGCATAGAATCATTGCAGGGAGGTATCCGACAAACTACTGACTGGTGAGATTTAAGAAAAGAAGCACTGACTCAACCCTTACCACTTACTATACAGCTACAGAGAAGACAGTCTAATTTCTTTCAGTTTCCCCTCACAGAATTAAAAATGTGTCCAATTATTTTGAGACCAAATATGCGAAAATTTAACTAACCTAGATTATAGACTCACGGTAACATTACGCTTCCTTGCAATTGTGGATAATTTTTATAAACTAAAATACCCAAAGAGAATGAAATCTGTTCAAAATAATAACTTTGATACTGGTTTGTATTTGATACCACTTATTGTGATTTTGTGAAAAATGTGTTCATCTGCTTCATCAAGACTTTGTGAAACCTTTTGACATTGAAAGACACTATCTAGTGATTGTTGAATGAAAGAGGAATGAACAGGACTTAGAGCTCACTAAGAGGAAGGCAGTGTGGTGACAGTTCACCTAAAACCCACTCAGGGTTAAAGAAGCACTGATTCTGGATCATTGATCATATAACATTCAACTTTATATCCATTTATTAACCATTTTGTAACTTATATAATACTGGAAAACTTTGCAGTATATATATATATATATATATATATATATATATATATATATATAATACAATATCTCAAAAAACTTGAAACCTTGTATCTATAAATAGGTACAGAAATATTACATACAAACTCACCATAAAAGTTGATCTATGATATTGTAATAATTCTTGGATCAAAGACTCCAACATACATCTCTGATAGTGTAATGGCAGCTTAAGCATACAAAATACGCAAAAAATGTATTCTCAAATATTGTGTATTTGTTAGCAATTAAGATATTAATAAATACTTGGATAATTCACCTGACAAGAGTCTCGTGCTCCACTTAAAAGTCCAGCGCAAATCTGGGTATCCCGAAACCCCTTCCACTTCCGATTATGTTGGAATAGAGGCTCACAAACATCATTTGTAATGAAATCTATCGATGCTTTGAGTAGCACGTCAGACTGTGCACGACCTGTAAAATTTATACTGTCAATTTTCTTCATATATTCATTGATATGTACACACATTTGCAAAAAAAGGGTACCTAAAACATTTTTTTACAATATGAAAATCTTTAAAAAAACAGGTTTTATATGCATTTGAATAAACGGAAATATTTGTCTGAATAATAAAGAGTACTGGCAGATAAAATAAAACGTTTCAAATTCAAAACTTAGATTTATTATAAAAATACTGAATCATCGTCAACACAGCCATTACATATGGAACAGAGTTTGTCAAACGTCACTATATAGAATTTAGCTTGTTTCGTAAATTTCATAGCTTTCATAAAATTTCATTACAATATTATTTTATGTATGTTTCGAGTTTTGTGGAGGCACAAACTCTGAAGATTGTACAAAGTTAGTTTTTGTTGAAAATGGCTCTCCGAATGCACAACTACACATCAGGGAAATCTTAATTCCTCGCGCACAGCCGGTACTAGCCATTACAGGAACTGCTGCTGTCCTTATGGATGATAACACTCGAGCACATCGAGCAGGCAAAGTGGACGCCTACCTGATTACAGTCGGAATTCACCATTCAAGTTGGCCAGCACAAAGTTCCAACATCAATCCTATTGAGCATCTGTGGAACATTCTAAAATGACCTGTTAGAACTGTACCTCCAACCCCATGGAACATATGAGAACTAAAAACAATTATTAGGTTCAAATAGGGGTGTATTCCCCAAGAAATCATTAAAAACAAAGAACTATAACAGTCATTTTGGCAAATGGAGGCTACACTCTATACCAATTTCCTTCTTTTCTCTCTTGTAACTTTCATTAAATAAAGGATATTGCCAGTTGATGGCTTTTTATTTTGTTAAAACGAGTCATTTAAAAACAATGGAAAAAACTAAGAAAAATGATTGTAAGTGTCCATTTTTTATGCAAATTAATATATTGTACTATAAATAACTGGCCATTAGAATCAGGATGAATTTGGAGTTAAATCATGACATAGTCAATGTAAATAAAAACCTGGCCATTGACAATGATTAGGTCTGTAGAAAAAAGTGTTATTACAATTTTGTCGACATTTGGATATCAATGCCTATTCAAGTTTGGTACTAGATTTAAACCAGGTTCAAAAATTGAAGCATCATGAATTAGTTTCAGTTTATTTTGCAAAAATTTACATCACATGATGGTTTTTATGTTACTGCCTAGACTAAGAATGAATGTTTATTATGGATGTCAACCTCCTTCATCTACCCACGTAATGTGTAGAGCTTCCTAAATAAAGGTTAAAATCAAGTTGATTAGCAATTTGAGCTGTTGTAGCTTGAAATTAAAAAATCCTATTTTTCTAATATATCAGTATTAATAGACTTAAAATATTTCATACATCATAGTTTATTTTGTAAAATACATAATTTATTACGTTTGTCAAGTGAAATTAAATTGTGTAAAAAAAAATCAAAGAATATGTCGTAATATTTCACTACATACAAAGTACAGACAATGCGCTCAACTCAAATCATGAAGCAACAAATTGTGCCATATACATAGTACTTCTCGCATTGCTGATCTACTCTCAATAGAATAATGTTAAAAAATGAATAATTAGCACCTTTAAATGATGCTATGAATTTATTTCTTCTGCTACTTAATATGTATTCAGAAAAAATCTATTGGCAGTAACCTGCTATAACCCGAGTAAGAACAAAAAAATTTACGATTAAGGAGTAACTTGCACAGTTTGGACACACAGTTTGGAGTGACTTGCACATTTATTGACCAACCCACAAGTTTTTTTTCCTATTTACGATAATCTATAGTTAAATTTGTTTAGCATCATCAAAGGTTTTTGAGATTTAGCACATCCTTCTATCGCACTCAATAATATAGGTTCAGATTGAAGCATGCCCTGTCCTTTTTAATCGGAATACGCTATCATCAGTATTCATGAGTGCTTTAGCTTTAACCATGGAGCACTAATTAAGATTTTTAAGGTTTTATTTTGGAAGCGATGAAGTATTTCAATATTGGAATGGCTTGCTGATCTCCAAAGTTCTATGCCATATGTCCATATTGGTTTTATGACGTTTTTATATATCAGAAGTTTATTTTCCAAACTCAGTGAGACAATGCACAAATAAATATTGTTTATTAACAAACAGTAATTTTGAAACAGTTAAATCAAATTGCAATTTTTTTTAAACAAAGATCATAAAAATAAAGACATGATTAGAACTCTTTTTAGAGATGACCAAAGGATTATGAATTATGGTTAATTATTAATTGGTGCTTTATTTTTTCTTACACAAACACCACGTATAATGAAGGGTATGAACCGTTTGTGCCTAACTTCCAAAAATGTATTATCATTTTGACTACAATAAGCGAATAAAATATTATGATGTTAAATAATCATGTCGTTAGCGTGAAGGATTTCTTGGGTTTAAAACAATTTAAATTATTTTATTATTGAAAACTCCGTTGTTTTATTGATAATGTCCTTTCAAAAAACAATTCTGATTATATCTGATGTCCGTATGTTTTTGTGTGGTTTTCATACATTCAGGTCACTTTCCCATGGTGATAATGATAACGAATGAAATGTAGGCCAAAGGAAAGATAAATGAATATTATTTTGCTTCCAGAAATGATGCTCACACCGTGGCATTTTGCATAAATACTATAAAAATACCATCATATTTAGAAGACGTACAATATCTCATGAAACGCATTAAAACGTTATCTAGTCCCTAAAGGACACTTTAATTAAATTCGAATCTATAGGTAATTTTCAAATTTGCTCCATCCTTGTTTAATCATCAGTGAGCACGATATGGCCCTGAACAGAATGTGGTTCTTTGTCTCGTTTAAAATGGTTCAAAGATATTTTTCAAATGATATATAAGTTTGCTGTACAGATAGTGATGAAAATATAGATTTCAATAACCCTAAATCTGTTCTAAATATGGTACTGGCTGTTCTTGTTATGCTTTACTAAAAAGTTACAGACTTATAGTCTTAAAAAAAATATAATCTTACGATAGTCTATAGCACCCCATCCAGTTACAATTCCCGTAGTAAAACCGTCAAAATCATTTTTCGTCCAGAGACAGGCCGGTCTTATATACGAATTGAACTCCAGGAACTCGTCCAGCTCCACCAAGGCAATGTCGTCATAGGTAACCTTATAATCTGGATACTTTATAATATTTCTAATGTTAACAGTTTTAGGTTGTGCTCCATCTTTCACTCCATCTCGAAGATCGTGGTCACCCAGCCTGACTACGGTGGGTACTGCGCTGGTAGTATCTGTGTCTCGACTCGAGAGAATTGAACAGTGAGCTGCAGTGAGGACGTACTTTTCACTGATGAGAGATCCTCCGCATTTGAAGAGGTAACCATTTAAAGACGGCCAACCCAGTGCTGCCTGGAATTGATATGTGACCATTATTATGTACTAATTTTTTGTTAGTCGATGCTTCCATGGACTACTTACTAGGTTTACCCAGTTGTAAGTAGTAGTAAGATGTGTAATCGGTTATTAACCGTATTGCGATCGGCAACTCCTTCATGCTTGTTTATTTAAACATCTTTATGCTGTTAAAATTAAATTCATCCCACTTTCTTCCTATCCTCCTGCAGTAAATGATACTTTTGCAACAAAATTTCTATAAAAAAATTGTAATTACTTAAAATTTTCGATAACAAAAATACATCGAGACATCAAAAGATTTTAAAAAAACTTCAAGACATCAAAAGATTTTAAAAAAACTTTAAGACATCAAAAGAAGCTAAATTTAATCTAAAGAAAATTTTACATAAACAATGAGTAAGGTTTACTATGGAATAATTATCATAGATTACATTAATTAATGTTAGAGCGTTATCTCTGGTATCCAAATTTCAATCCCAAGATTTTTAGAATCATGAACACCGGATTTTAATCTCGAGATTATCATGAAATATATATTTGTATGGAAACAGCTATTTTTACTAATTTTAGATTATTTACTGAACTTTGGCAAATTTGCATTCATTAACTGTCCTATTATTTTATGACAAACAACTGAAAGAAAATAATGAATCAACAATAAAATAAACAAAATTATAGACAGGCATAATAGCCTTAGCAAAAAAATGAAAGACCGAAAAAAAAATAAAAAAGTACACTTAAGTTTTTGGGTGTTAAAATAAACACGAAACCATAGTAGGCATTAATTACACAGTGGCACCCTTCTAGTTCAGTACATGACAGTTCTACTAGTAATAAGGCCACTAAGGAACACGCGCATTCAAACCAGGATGGGGTCAATACTTCGTCTTGTAAGTAACTTTAATGCAAAGTATGGACAATAAAGTACTAAAACTCCAAATTTGAATAATGATAACTCATTTCTTATTTATAATTGCTAACCCCAAACCCGATGCGAATTCCAGGATTACAAAAACAGAGTTGCCATACACAAAATGCTTTATGAATTAGTTGTGACGCTGAGATTTTGGGATTGGATGAAAAAATGTTTTATACACATAATGATACCAATTTTATAAAAAGGGAACTGTAGTTTTTTGTTTTTTTTGGGTTTGGCACATTAACCATTAACGGTAGGGACGTCAGAAATAACAAAGTCTCATTCTTGAGAATCAAGAATTTATAAACAACGTTATGTTCAAAGAATAACTGAAAAGAAGATCCATTTTTGGACCCTTGAATTTGGAGTGAAAATACATCTCAAGTAACTGGTTGTGATGCGATATTAATGACAGAAGAATTTTACATTGAACATATGATCGGTTTCAAAAGTATCAAGTGTCAACCTAACTGTCATTGATTCAACAGATATGAAATACTAAACTTTTTCTACATACTAAATATTGAAATGTTTCTACCTAAATACTTTCACAATTAAATGAAACTACGTGATGTAGTATTATTTCCACTTTCTTTGAGTTCTTTACCACAACCTAGGTTTTGTTGTATTACAACATCTTCAGGTAGGCTATTAGCAAAGATAAAAAGAAGAGATCTTTTCTAATAGCCCACCTGAAGATGTTGTGATACAACGAAACCTAGGTTGTGGTAAAGAACTTAAAGAACTAGAAATAATACTAAATCACATAGTTTCATTTAATTGTGGATAATGAATTTCTCTAAAATTAACGCCAATAAGCAAATTGTGAGATCTCCGTCTTTTTTTTAATTTGTAATTTGTGAATAGATGACTCTGATAAGAAATATTTAATCCAATATCGCCCTCACCATATGTGGAAATTCCCCACGCAGAGCTGGATCTCCACCCTTAATGAGATTGTTTTTCTTAAATGTACACTTCGGTGCAGTAATATTAACGGGCTTCGCACCAGCCACCAGCGGGACAAACGCCGTTGTCTTAGTTACAGGTTTACTATATTCTTCACATTCTGAAAGGAGGAAAAAGTTTGTGCCTTAGTATAACTAGTATGGTTTAGTAAAATTAGTACAGTTATATATAGACTGTATTTGTGTCGCTTGCTTTCATGTGTGTATGCACATACATTCATTTGCGCAATTATAAGAATGTGTTTGTATATATGTGTGCACACATGTGCATGCTTTTGTACATGTACACAACTAAGCGTAGGTGTCTGTGTATATGCAATTATTTACCAATCAAAATTATGTAATTAGTATAGTCATGTGTAGACTGTGTTTGTGTATATAATACACATATTACGTAATTTAGGGGTATTACTGTACTTAATTATTTATGCCTCATTTAATATTAAAAAAAATAAAATTACCAATCTATAGATCCCATTATTATGTATAATTGTGGATGACAACGTGGAAAACGCATTTGTGGCTTAAGCTGTTCATAATTTTGGCCTATGTCAATGCGATGATACTACAGAATCGTTTATTTTTTCATTTAACATAAAAAGAAAATGAAATTAGAAACATTTAATTGAATAAAGTATTAATAATATTAATTTCATCTATGTGTAAAGAATAATTTGAAAATTCTCAAAAGAAAATTTTAAATAATTAATAAGACAAACTTATTATATTACCTACAAAGGGGGGACGGGCAGAAATTTATGAACCCCAGCCTAAGAAGCAGTAACAATGAGCGATCAGAAAAGTTTTTTTGTATTCTACAACTTCTATAAAAAAAAATAATATTTTTGATAAACTCAATAATGACTGCACGCACCGGTGCCTCATTGCAGCTCGTCCACAGATACCTCCCTCCGGCCAACCGCACCTGTTGCTCCCTCGCCAGCTCCATTTAACATGCTCTCAGGTATTAACATTTATCAACAAAAACATGACTGATATCTTCGAATTTGACAAATTTATTCAATTTGTTATATCTATACTGCAAATCTATCCGTATATTCATTTGACATATGCGAGATATTTCCACAATTTCCAAAAGAATTATATCTTGAATTTTTAATTAATATATTAATTAACGATTGAATTATATCTTAAATATTTGGCGTTAATTTTGAAGAAATTCATTATTGATAATTAAATGAAACTACGTGATGTAGTATCATTTCTACTCTCTTTAAGTTCTTTACCACGACCTAGGATTCGTTGTATTATAACATCTTCAGGTGGGCTAATAGCCCACCAAGATGTTGTGTCTTTGTAATAGCCCACCTGAAGATGTTGTAATACAACGAAACCTAGGTCATGGTAAAGAACCTAAAGAAAGTAGAAATAATACTACATCATATAGTTTCATTTAATTATCAGAATTACATCTGTCTTAGTTTTGCTATTTTGTTTACTTTTTTTATGCTACGCATTTAATTTCCTATTATTGTTAGGAATATTGTTTTATCTAACGCACAGTTGTATATAATATTTGTGATAAACATTAATTTTTTACACTTGTACTGAGCTTTTAACTTTTTAATGTATTTCAAACATATAGTGGCATTATTTTTTTATCCCAAATTCCATAGACTTACAATTATTATGAAAGTAATTTTTTTTATTTTTAGCATTATTACAGTGGCGTCTTCCAATTATTGCTTTCAGTTACCGTATTTTGCAGACAGAACTGAGATGAGTTAACAAAAACGTAACGATAACATAGATTTATATTACATCATGTGTGATTGTTTTTGATACTTTTTTATGGTGATAACACAAATTACATTTATAAAGACTACCCCTTTATAGGCCTTTGTCCTAACGGAAACAACGAGGAGTCATTTTTTATCTTGTTCATTATTTTTACAAATGCTATGTTGTAACTTCATTTCTTCTCCGTCTACGAAAAAAATATTTAGCAACAAAATCAGTACTTTCTGAGTTATACATCATTTATAGTGTTGATGTTACGTAGAAGTGACCTGTGCACTCGAGGGGTAAATTCACTTAAAAATTTTAATTTTTCATGTTGCAATAAATATTGTAACATTCAGTTCAAATTTCTTGCCTTTGTACCTTCATCAAAATGATGCGGTGCAAGAGGTGATCAAAGAAATCAATGGAAGAAAGATACTTTCAAAATAAATATTAGTGGACAAGCTACAATCACGCTAATGTCTGTAAGTATGTATGTATGCACATATATACATACACACATACGTGATGTCTACTTTCAAAAGCTTTAAAATTTAAGGGAAACATTCAACTAATTATGAATTTTTTTTATTCGATAATTATCAAGATGGATTCTGAGGAGAATTTTTGGATGTGTCAAGGAAAATGGTATTTGGCGAAGACGTCTTAACTCAGAAATATATAGGTTGTTTGGTGAGCCTGATGTCATAAAAACCATCAAAATCAAAAGAATGAACTGGGCTGCCCACGTATCTAGAATGAAAGATGAAAACCCACTAAAGAAAGTTTTCATCGCAAAACCTCTAACAACTCGTAGAAGAGGTAGACCAAAATTACGATGGATTGATTCAGTGGAAGAAGATTTTAACATTCTCGGGGTAAAGAACTGGAAAACCCAGGCGAAGAGTAGAACTTCCTGGAAGAATCTCGAACAGAAGGCCTTGGCCCACCCTGGGCTGTCGTGCCAAATATGATGATGAATTATCATCAGAATGTTTCTGAGCTTAGAAATCTGAAATTAATAGTTATTTCATACATAAAATTTCTGTTCTTTTGGAAACATTTTCTTGCATGAAATATAATATTAGAAAAAACACATAGTTATACATAATAAATATCACTGGATTCTGAATTGAAAGCAAGCTTCAGAATTGGACTTAGAACCATATAGACCACATACTGGCTATGAGAATTATTATAGAAAAGGCTGTAGAGTGTCAAATGCCTTTATGGCTTGTATTTATTGATTCTAAAAAAGCCTTTGATAGCATAGAGTCCTGGGTAGTGATTCAGTCTTTACAAAATGCGGAATAGACCACCACTACAGCCATCTGATAGAGAAGATTTATTAAAATGCAAGTTTGAAAATGGACCTTCCTCCAGAAACGAAATCAGTGAGAAAGAAGAGGGTATAAGACAGGGAGATACCCTCTCTCCGAAACACTATACTAGTGTTGAAGGACATCATTAGAATGCTGGAGTGAGAAAATTGTCGTCTTACTATTGCTAAAAATAGACTAAGTAGTTTAAGATTGATGACATTATCTTGTTCTCAAATGGCCTGGGAGATCTCAAAACTAAGATACAAGAAGTAAGTGATGCTTCTGAGTGGGTTGAATTGGAAATGAGCTTGAACAAAACCAAGTTTATGACTAAATGCTCAAATAGTACCATGAACATTAAAATAAACCAAACTGTTATAGAAAGAGTACAGAAATACATATATTTTGGTCAAGAGGTTGTTACGGAGAAAGAAAACTAAATTAATGAAGTAGACTCGTAGATAAGACTAACGTGGGCAGCCTACTCCTTCTTCTTCAAAATGAAAATAATGATTGAACAGAAAGCTCCCATATGACCAGTGTATTCTACCAATACTTACCTTTGGAGCCGAAAGCTGGGTGTTTAAAAAACAAATCCTCACCAAGCTCAAAGTGGCCCAGAAAGCAATTGAAAGGAAACTGATAGGGGACACGCTGAAGGATCAAAAGAGGAACAAGTGGCTTAGAGAGAAGAGCAGGTTTGTGGACATTATAAAACATGTGATTATAAACATGATATAATTCTAGTATTACTATTGTTCAACTTGGTGTCTCCAATTTTCTGTATCTACTTCATCAACGGCCAAGTTTTAAATCTAATTTATTAATTTTTTTTTTCTTATATATATCACTAATGCTTTGGCGAAAAGTTTTTAGACGAGTAAACAAGCATATGGTGTTAAAGGTCTTTTATTTTTAAATAAAAATTATTTTATAAGAATGACTCACTACTTTCGCTGATGCTCTTGACTATGGCTGGTCGTTGTGTTCTCGACGGCTTTGGCCTTGGTTGTCGTTCTAGACAGCACACAACACTGTATTGACTTCCGCAACTAATTGGACGTATGCCAAATGACCTGTTTTTGATGTAAAAAAAAGTTTAAAATATTTTTTTAAAAGATTAGGGTAAATCAAATATGTACTTAATTTAATTATTTATAGAATATCTCTTATAGGGTATATAAAGAGTCCAGCTTTTGAACTTCTGTTCAGTTTGCAACTGAGTAATTGGCGAATAGAGAATAAATTAAAAACTGGAATTATTTAGAAGTGAACTTAGAGGACACTTTTTTTATGAATGTTGTTTAGAGCAAAAAAATTAGTGAAGCATCACGCAATATATACATAACGATGAGTGAAGGTATGCCCTATTATGACCCAGCCAAACACTGGTTAAAAAGGAGGGAATTTTGACCTGTCCGATAAACCTCATCCAAACCAACTTCCTACAATGGATTTAGAAAAATTTAAAAGCCTTATTGAAACAGATCCCAGATTAAGTTCACTTTGTTTGGCAGAGCTATTTTCATGCTCAATGGAAAAACAACTTCATGCTTTGAGAAAGAAGTGGAAATATTCCGTTTGGCTACCACATGAGCTAACTTCTTTTCAACTTCAGAGAAGAGCTAATACGTGCTTAGAGCTACTGAGTTTCTTCATACCAATGAGAGGCTAAAGTATCTAGTTACAGGAGATGAAAAGTGGATGGCTTATGTTCATTTTTAGCATAAACACCAGAGGCTAAGAGCTCGAGAAAAAGGTGTACCTAGACCAAACATAATATTGGATAAAAGTTACTTTTGAGTGCATGGTGGTGTATAAATGGGAATAAAATGCCTTAAACGGGGATAAAGTTTATTGGGAACTCTTTCAAGCTAACAGTACAAATACAGCTAAAATTTATTGTGAATAATTGAGTATTTGACTAATTTTTTTTATTTCATTAATAATAATTTCAAGGTACAAGCTGGTGAAGAGTGAAAATTTTTTTTAATAATATTAAAAATTGACCGAGTTATAAAAGTTTAAATTTAACCTTTAAAGAAGGACGGCAATACTGTGTTGTTAGATCATTTTTAATATTGCACATTATATTCTACGAGAGGAAAAGACACGGATATACAACTGGCTTATTTTTCAATCAATTTGAATTTTTTTCAAGACTTGTTTTTAATTAACTTATATTCCACAATATTGTACGAAAAATACTAGTATTTGGCTAAGTCACCGTTAAACTTCCTTTAAAACAAAACAAAATTAATTTTTTTCATGACAATGCTCGACTCACGTAGCAAAAGTAACACGTGAAAAACTTTTTTCACTTAGATGGAGTATGCTACTTCACCCACCATACTCTCCAGATCTTTCACCACCTTATTACCATCTGATTCGCTCTCCGTCTAATAATTTGATTGACGTGATGGAAAATTTAAAGATGAAAGTCATATGAAAATCGAACTTCGCCAATTTTCAGTCAAAGGCCCAAAGATTTCTACGAGGAACTTTATCTCTGCTCACAATTTTGCGACAAGTATTAAATACCAACGGTACTTTTATAATTAACAATTGATTTTATTGACTACATATGGAAAGTTGAAAAATTTGTGTACAGAGATGACAGGTTCATAAGTTGTTCAAATATATACATATTATATGTATATATATATATATATATATATATATATATATATATATATATATATATATGTATATATATGTCTACACTGCCGGCCAAAAGTTTGAGACCACTTGTAGTACTTACATTATCTCTAAATACACTAAAATTTTAGATAATAAAATACAAATCTACATATCTGCGTATTCTATTATTACCAAGAAATGTCCAAACTGTCTTTTATTGTGTATTTCTGGAGTAAAGGTGCAATAAACGTGTTTTGTTTCAAAACATCAAATAACTTTAAGTGACAATCAGGTGGGTAGAGTCATTGCCATATTTTACGACCTTCTTATTAGTAATTATTTTGCTTTTATTTTGCATTAGCCAAAATATATTATTGTTTTAGCTTCCTAAAACAGATTTTTTTAATTACTTGTGTTTTCATCAAGTTATTCACATACAGTTCTACTTAGTCTGCAGTTGCGGATCCTACAATCAAGACATTTTCAAAATGGGAAAAGTAAATGCCAGAGATTCATGCCGAAGTTAACAAATTTCTATCGGAACAGACACGAGATAATTATATTTATTGTTACTAAAAACACAATAATTTTGGTATTTCCACATATGCAATTCTTTCGAGCAACATGTTAGTTAGGCAAGAGATTTTTTAATTAATAAATAAACAAGCGAACAAAATAAATAAAAATCTTAATGTTTTTATACATAAAATGTTAGTATAACATATCAACAATACTATAGTAAAGTTTATAAGCACATTCAAAGTGTTATAATCTGAGAATGTGACATGCTTGGTGCCAGAGCACAATGCAGATTTAATCAAATGATGGATGGCACAGGTACACCTGCACTTTATAATATTCTTCTTTTAAATCCTCGTATTATTTGACAATTGTGCAAATGTTGTAAATGTTTCATATGTTGTAAAATAAGTGTTTACACAGTATTTCTAAGAAAGTTGTAAAATAAGTCTTTACATGGTATTTCTAAGAAAGATGTAAAATAAGTGTTTACACAGTATTTTATAAAAAGTTGTAAAATAAGTCTTTACACGGTATTTCGAAGAAAGATGTAAAATAAGTGTTTACAAAGTATTTCTAAGAAAGTTGCAAAATAAGTGTTTACACAGTAGTTCAAAGAAAGATGTAAAATGAGTGTTTACAAAGTATTTCTAAGAAAGTTGTAAAATAAGTATTTACACAGTATTTCTAAGAAAGTTGTAAAATAAGTGTTTACACAGTAGTTCAAAGAAAGATGTAAAATAAGTGTTTACACAGTATTTCTAGGAAAGCTGTAAAATAAATCTTTACACGGTATTTCTAAGAGAGTTGTAAAATAAGTGTTTACAGAGTATTTCAAAGAAAGATGTAAAATAAGTGTTTACAAAGTATTTCTCAGAAAGTTGTAAAATAAGTATTTACACAGTATTTCTAAGAAAGTTGTAAAATAAGTGTTTACACAGTAGTTCAAAGAAAGATGTAAAATAAGTGTTTACACAGTATTTCTAGGAAAGCTGTAAAATAAATCTTTACACGGTATTTCTAAGAGAGTTGTAAAATAAGTGTTTACAGAGTATTTCAAAGAAAGATGTAAAATAAGTATTTACACAGTATTTCTAAGAAAGTTGTAAAATAAGTGTTTACACAGTATTTCGGTATACAACGAATTGTCGGTATACATTATCATATCATTTCTGGTTGGCTATAAGAGATAGCTCTGTTTTGTTTTTTAGTTTGCCATATCCATCAATTGTGTACATTAAAGTCAGTAAATATATAAAAAAAAGAAGATGAATACATTACAGATAATAGGAAAATCTGTAAAAAAATTCAATAATGTATTTTACTCATTATTACAGATTATCTCTATTACGACCCATTTACCATTGTAAAATAAGACGACAACACTATTTTTAAGTTAAACAAATTAAATTGTTAAACTAATTGTATCAAATAATGCTTTAACAAGTTGCAGTCGACAATGAATTCATGTATAATCATTACTATAAACTGTTTATAAACTTTTTGTCTTGCAATATTGAACCATACAATTGTGTACTTAATGTATTAAATTAATAATAAACGGTTAATAAATTAACTATAATAATTATTACATAAAGAAGCAATTAAAATGAAGGAAAAGACAGAAAGAAAATGCGGCTATGGCTCCTTTTTCATCTGGATAAGCCGCGACAGGCATCAGTAAGTGTCATTATATGTATATGGTGATTTACATTCATACGATTTTTCAAATAATTCATCATACAAATGTATGGTTTTTTTCCACTATTTGATTACATCACTATTTATAAATAACCATAATGTTCGTGGGAAAATTTAAAAAATGCCAACTGCAGCATTTTTATCGATAAGGATAAGGCAGTGGAATGAAGTCAATGTCTATTTTAGATTATTACATTTGTTATGGCGTATCTGAACATAAAAAAATATAATGGAATAAATTGAAGAGATCGACACATATGAATATGCCAATATACCGTCAGTGGTTGGATTTTTCCTTGCCGTCTTCTATCATTTCCACCTCTTTCTTGTTGTACATTCACAATTTGTTCATTTTCAATTGTTGTTTCGTAATTTGTGTCAGTTATTTTATTTCTCAAGATTCTGTAATTTTATTTATTTCCTTGCGATACTGTCTACTTGTTTTGTAAAATGCTCACAAAATATAAGTTTTTGAAGTAAAACTTCTTTACGCACGCTTGACTAGGGGAGTAAGCTGGTGAATGCGTGACGAGAGCGTTACGAAAACTGTGATCGGGCGAGGCGAATGGAAGTTGAGAGAGAGATATAAGTTAGTGAAGACAGAAAGAGAGAGAGTTACGTTTTATATATTACTGTAGGGACAAGAGAGAGAGGTGCGAGCACACATTTTCTTTCTCTCTTTCTCTCATAGCCAGTTATGTTTCGTGTATCTAAGACACAGTGCAAGCCTATTGTCTGTATCACACTGTAGGAACAAGAGACAACAGTGCATGCGCACATTTTCTTTCTCTCTTCCTCTCATAACCAGTGTATGAAATATATATATATGCGAGTTTGCTAGCGTTACGCGGACGGTGATTTTTTGATTATTTTGTAATTTCATTTCGTTCTTGAACAATTTTATAA
Organism: Druceiella hillmani; assembly: GCA_039881145.1. Taxonomy (NCBI): domain Eukaryota; kingdom Metazoa; phylum Arthropoda; class Insecta; order Lepidoptera; family Hepialidae; genus Druceiella; species Druceiella hillmani. The sequence continues at coordinate 21,871,286 of JAYKKI010000019.1, read as the reverse complement.
ATTATTATTTTGTTCAATACATTAAATATTCTACGTTTAAAGTGAATAAAATTGTAAATTCATTTTAAAATTCATATTTTGTGAATTTGAAGTTTTACTTCAGTCGTGTGGTCTAAAGCACACTTGTTTTTTTTACTTTATATTTATTCTTTCAGCAGTACAAAAACTAATTCGATCGAATTAAAAAAAACATTGTCTTGTCATTAAACAAGTTTACTTTGGCGTTGGGTCGGAATGGCAAATCCCCTTTAACAGTAAAGTTTCTATTGTGTCGATAACAATATTATTATCATAGTGCAACAGCTGAGTGCACAAAATATAATTTTCCACACATTTTTAGTGAATAGTGGCAGTAGGCAATATTCAACACTCTAATTTGATATAACACTCCTTTGTGTATCCAAGAAGGTTTTTTTTCACACTATTGTTTACATATTTGTTCACAATTAAATGAAACTACTTGATGTAGTATTATTTCTACTATCTTTAAAGAAAGTAGAAATAATACTCCAAAAGGAAGTAGAAATAATACTACATCACATATTTTTATTTAATTGTGAATAATGAATTACTACAAAATTAACGGCAAATAAATTCAATATTTGAAAACAGCCAATTTGGCTACATTGGCGATATTGTACCGTCGACTCCGAATGAAATTTCGGAAGACGATACAAAGTATTTAAACAAAGTAGAAATAATATTACATCACGTAGTTTCATTTAAATGTGAATAATGAATTTCTACAAAATTAATGCCAAATATATTCAATATTTGAAAACAGCCAATTTGGCTACATTGGCGATATTGTACCGTCGACTCCGAATTAAATTTCGGAAGACGATACAAAGCATTTAAAGAAAGTAGAAGAAATACTACATCATATAGTTCATTTAATTGTGAATAATGAATTTCTGCAAAATTAACACCAAATATATTCAATACATATTCGTTGTAAACAATGTCGCATTCATTGTTTACTTACTTCATCAATAAACGTATTTCAAAATTACATTTGCGTTGTTTATATATTTGTTGTAAACAATACTTTTACAGTATTATTTACAAATATTAAAGAGTGTTGCACTCATTGTTTACTTACATCATCAATAAACTTATTTAAAAATTACATTTGCGTTGTTTATTCTTGGTTCGACCTTATATCTTAGATGTATCACCATCGATTGTGAATATAAATGTGAGTTTAATTTAAACAGACCACTAAAATATTGTAACTGCCAAAATTATGTCTATAAAAAATTTAAAAAGAAATATTTGCAATAATATTATGTAGCATATATCATGCACTTTGCTTAAAATGATAATTACTAAATATTATCCAGGTGAAAAAGACGGAGGAAATTTTACCAACAAAACGAAATCATAAGTTTTTCATAGGAGTTTTAAAACATTTGAGAAGTGTTACTCGGGGATCTGATAATTACTTACTCGAATTTTATCTGAGCATCCGGACAAGAAGCATATTCCTTGCAAGTTCCCTTTTTTCCACTGTCTCGGTCCACGCAACTGTCACCTTCTGCAAAAAAATATATTAAGATGACAAAAAAGTGACGCACATAGCAAGTGACACTTATGAAACATACATGAAAAATTACATACATGAAACTATTTTATTTTGCAGTGTTATTTAGGGATAATTTTGAAAATGATGATTTTCAAATAATGTTTTTTTTTCAGAGTTTTTAAAATTCCATATCTCAAAAGGAAAAATGGAACAATTACTACATAACTCGCATGTCCGTTCATCTGTCTGTAAAGATAAATCACGAAGCACCAAACATCTCCATAACCTCATTTCTATAGCGATCAATGGAAAAAATATCGAGATTGGGAGCATCTCGTAATACTGTGGTGAAAAATTGAGTGCACAAAAGACAGATGAGCACTGCAGGACTTGCATGTAACCGCTCCGATCATGCTCATTACAAAATCTGAAGAGGACAAATAAGGATATTATTGTAATACATTTTGTAATACAAAAACTCTTTTGAACTTTTTAAATATTTAAAAAGTTCACCTTCATATGGAGACCAGATGATTGCATTTGTGTCAAGAATACTACCGACTAAAGAGTTGTATGAAGTCACAATATATTAAATGTCGTAAAAATCTTCAAAATGCCATGTGACAAATGCCAGTACCTTTTAGACTTTCTGACAGGTTTTGATTATATGATTGTAAAATGTGAAGTGATTATCCATAATTACCCTTTTAAGCATAGGTCCATCCAGCACATAACCATAGATAATGGGGACACATAAACGGGAGTACATCACTATTACACATTTGCTCACATTAAAATGTAACTTATTGTTCAGCAAACAGAGGCTAACGAGCAGTGCTGACAATTGAGGCAAAGTCCTTTATCATAATACGGAACAAAAGTGGACTTAAGTTGACTAATTCCAGATTGAGTATTACTAGCCCAACAATAATTGTAAAAATGTTACTGAAACAGAAAGTAATACTAGCTCCAAGATTTTGACTAACAGAATACCAAAGCCGACTCACTCGAATGCCTTTATCAAATCAAAATAGACCACATTTACTTGTCAACATCCATCCAACTCCCTTTCCACATAATTCACAAAATTAGTGAGATTACTGATGATGGAATACATTGGAATTATAAATAGATATGGTTATGCAGAACAGTTCGAATACTTTAGGAAATGAAGATAATATTGCTATAGGTCCAAAATATTTTACATCAGACCTAAAACCAGAACTAAAAATAGAGTCACACAGGAAATCTTTCAAACAAATGGATAAATTTCAGAACTTAAGGAAAGATTTATTATAATTGTAAGTGCTTGAATGAATATGTTGGAACAGGCCTCGATTACTTACAAAGGTAGGACATCGTGACAATAGACATGTTTTGAGGGAATTGTTTCAAAAGCAAGTTCGACTTCAGCACAACCAGCCTACTAATATACCAAAGAGTTGAGCCATCATTAACACTAACCCATGCCGCCAATGCAGAGTCAAACATCAGCTCATTATTGAAGTGAATCGAAATAAAAATTAAAGTGGATCAAAAAATTAAAATGTGGTTGTGCTGAACAGACTACGGGGGGCAACCACAGTAATTAAAATAAAACAAGGAATCTATTGAGTATGCTGAATAAACGTGAAGGTGCTACGAAAAATCTAGCATTGTTTACTGAAGCCATTTGTAGATACGAACAAAAATAGCATCAATGCCAGAAATAAAATAACACTTCATGATTTGTATCGAAAACGTTTTTATATATTCGCCCGTTTGTTTGAAGAAGATGTCATTAATATTTCAGAGTCGATCTGTGTCTAAATATGCTATACAAAGTGAACATGTAAATTGAGTATATGTTAAAAGTAGAAACCTGACCAAAAGCATAAAAAATGCGCCACAACACTCTCAAATAATTCACAGAATTTGTTTACATCATAGCTAACATCGCAATAGTTACCTGTTAGTCATAACCTTAATTGGCACAATACAATAAACAATATATTATGCGAAAAGTCATCTTGTGCCATTTTATAAGTAATTATCTAAAACACATCACTTTAATTTGGTAAAGAATATATTAATCTTTCAAATTCGAAGTCCAATTTATAAAAGTTAGGTGTATTATTAAAAATGGCAGTAGAAAAATTTACAATAAAATATCTGCCGTGTTCATTATAAATAGCAATAAAACAAATGGTATAGCTGTTTTGATTGTTTTTTTGTTATTTAATAGCTCTTTAAAGATCCAACTAAATTTTGCACACTAATAGTACATATTATGGATAGAGCTGTTCCAATAAAAGTAAGTATTCAAGTAATTTCAATTCGATACCTAGTACTTCAGATAACAAATTATTTTTTCAATAAGTATTCGGTGTCAAAAGAAAATCATGGTAACGAAAGCAATACTTGAACCAAATGTTGAACATTAAAAGGAAAAAAATACTTTAATTCGAAGTTATAAAATGGAAACTGCAACTTACGATGCATTGAAAAGATAACATTAACTGCTTACCAAAGTTTCATTAGTTTCTCGATTTGAAAAGTAACTTAGGTAATATAATTTGTTTTACGTATGCTATAATTACTATTATATAAATATTGAGATGTATAATAAGTTTGCCTTAAATGTTTATTCTAAATTATTACAAAAAAAAAATAGATTTTGAAGAAGAAATACAAATTATATTTCTGTGTTGCATAAGTTTATTAGCATAATTTTTTTTAAAAATACTCATGTTTTTATTTACTTTGTTTTTTGCAAACATGATAATACTTTTTATATGAAAATTTTTAAAGGTACAGGTATTAGTAGATATAGATACTTCAGCCATTCACTTATGGCTAGTGTCGAAAGATGATTTAACTTCTATTTTTACGAGTAGATATAGACATATATACAGATATTGAAACATCCTAATCACGAACAAAGATATAAAATTGTTTTCATCTTGGAAAAGTTTCTTAAAGAATAATGGAAATTTTTCATGGATTATTTCTTCATGAAATCATCTTTTGCTTATAATCTTTACATTTTCCTATGAAATATCAAACTCGGTGAGAAATAAATGTTTACGCAGATAAAGACATAAGTAACAACTAATATATTAATATTACAAGAGTTGTCCATAAATTACCTTTTATTGGAAAATGAATTAATAGTAACCATATTATTTTCTCTGACTATTTTATTGTCTTCGCTAATTTTACCATAACACAAGATATTAATATTGTTTTTAATAACTCGCATTCCATTTCTTTTACTGTTCGACATAACGTTACTCAACAAAAAAAAGAACATTATGTGTAGTGCACCATAATAGTACATTTATGCTGTTCATTAAAAAATTTAAATATCTATTAATGACAGAATTAATAATTAAATGAAACTACGTGATGTAGTATTATTTCTACTTTCTTTAAGTTCTTTACCACGACCTAGGTTTCGTTGTATTACATCTTCAGGTGGGCTATTAGCATAGATCAATCTTTAAAAGTACTCGAAAGAAAGTAGAAATAATACTACATAAAAGTTATTAAGTCATAATAATAGCATTAATAGTAATTGTGAAAATTTTAAATGGCTGCTATTTCCAAAATAATTAACCGACACGGTTCATCTTCGAAATCGTTCAATATAATCACCCAAGAAATAATTATAATAAAATTTTATATATATATATATTTTATATATATAACCATTTATATATATATGTATATATATATATATATATATATATATATATATATATGTGTATATATATATATATATATATATATATATATATATATATATACAAGAATTGCTCAATTAATAGCATAAAATTTTTTGCATCAATAAACTTTAAATATCTAAGTAGGAACACACATTTATCAATTTCAAACATTAAAAGAATGTATGTATCACCAAAATGAAACTTATTATATTTTGTGCACATTCGACAAAACAAATATACTTTGAATGAGTATTGTAAAATGAGAAATCAAATTATACAATCATGACAAATAAACTAAAGATGTCTGGAGACGCTCGACCACTAACAGTATATAGTGACCACAAATCAAAGAAACAGGAGATATGCCATGTGTCATTACCAAGTGACATGTGTCACTTTCATAGAAAGCAAATAACCAATCACATTAAGTGTATTTGGCCAATAAGAACGAAGCTGAAAAAACATATTTATGTATGTCGGACAGTCACATTAATGGCATAATATTTAATTGTCAATGAATTTATATTCTGTGCATATTAATATAATAATTTATATAATAATTTAATATTTTAGAAATGGACCAAAATTAAACAGTAAAGCCATTAATAATTTTTAAATATTGTTGCAAGCATGAATGGAAAATTATGGGCCGATGTTGCCATATATATCACACACATGCACATGCACAACAAAAAAAACACAAAATCCATACATACTTATTTTATTTTATTACAGAATAAGTTTTATACAAAATTTTATATAAAATAAGTTTTATATATATATGTATATATTTAAAATATAAAATATAAATATAGTTTTATATAAAATAAAGGTAAATAATATTGTAAAATACTTTAATTCTTATATGTTTATATTTTAAAGCAACTTCAATATTTTGTATTTTAGAGTCATCTTCCAGTGAATAGAAGAATTTTATTAAATAGCTGCCATTTTGATTCCTTATAATTTTTTTGTTTTTCCAGTTAAATAAAATCTTATACAGCACATCTTATAAAACATTTTCCAGTTAAATAAGCCTTATACAATAAAACAACATGGTTATTCATTGTTCGTTCTGTTCAGCAATGTCATTTAAATTGTAAACATGGTTATTCATTGTTCGTTCTGTTCAGCAATGTCATTTTTAGGACTTAAAAAGTACTGTAGGTCTATTAATGACGTCAAAACTTTATTAACGGTATGATCTTTATTAGTTATAGTTTCATTTTGAAGTTTTTCATCATGTATCTATATTTCATATTTTAAACAAAAGTTAAATGCATTGCTAGATGGAAATAATAAACCACTTTTATTTTTAATTAAAATGGATTTGTGATCAGCTATTTTCATATACTTGGCAAATATTATGTAATTAACACCTGTCACGGATACAATATTTTGTGTTAATGATCGAACAACATAACCAGCAATATATGCTACGACATGATGATTACTTTTTATCTTAAAATAAATAATTGACTAAAAAGTTGTTGTTATAAAAAACATCTTGGCTATCAGTCGGTAATGGTAATGACCATAATAATCATAAAATTGTTATTAATTTGTTGAATAGCTAATGAATATGTTAATAGTTTCCGCAATTTTATTAATTTTCGTAATTCCAAGTGTACAAGCATTTTTTAGGTACTTTTAGGATTAACAAATTCATTAATAAAAAATAAGCAAAAATCTCTCTTCTGGTTAATAAAAAATGTGAGTCTTATTATAAAATATTGGTGATATCAATTACGAAATACTCTACGAGTACGAGCGGAATTATTCCATTGTGAGAGGAATACATTACAAATCGATATGGACTTTTGGTCACAGGAGATGTGAAATAAGTCTTAATTGCTACTTATTGTGAAGGGTTCAATGGTACAATAATCTTTATTTTTTATGATTAAAAATGGACAGAAATTGCTAAATTTTTAAAATAATATAGTGTTTTATTTTTCCTTCATACTACCATAATAATTTATGGTTCTAGGCTTAGGGCTGGTAACTAAATGATGCATTTTAGATAATAAATTAGAAAATGTATTTTAAAAAAATTGATCGTGTTATTAAGAAAATTATTTTTTTTAAATTTTTTTTGGTTCGTTATTATTTTAAGTATTTCTCAGAATTGTTATACTTTAATGTTCGATCAAATTTATCAAAACAAAAGTAATCGTTAGTTGTGTTTTTTCTGGAATAAGGACTCAAAATTTAAAATTATGTAAGTAATCACACAATTCCAATAGAAAAACGGAGAATCATTAAACGAAAAGAGCACCGTATTTAAAATACTTATTTTAAAATATTCGCACTCGTTGTCATCGGTAAATATTTGTCGGCGAACTGCGAAAAGAAAATCAATATGTATTGAATTTTATATAAAAATATTACAACTTACGACTATTCCGATATTCCGTTTGTCCCTTATTTCGTATAAGTTTTAAATATGAGCGAGAAAGCCTACGTACAATAAGCATGAATGAAATAGCTATAACTCGTTAGACGAAGAGGGGTACAGTTATGCCGCAGCCTGACCATAAAGTCACCATTAAACGTCCGGTCTGTAACAAGTATTTACGATACCAAATATTTTGTATTTCGGTATCAAGTACGTATTTTGACTTAAAATATCAAGAATGTTTAACGGTATCTATAAATATTTGTTTTTAACAAAAAAAGTAACCATTAAACGTCCGGTCTGTAACAAGTATTTACGATACCAAATATTTTGTATTTCGTTATCAAGTACGTATTTTGACTTAAAATATCAAGAATTTTTAACGGTAACTATAAATATTTCTTTTTAACAAAAAAAGTAACCATTAAACGTCCGGTCTGTAACAAGTATTTACGATACCAAATATTTTGTATTTCGTTATCAAGTACGTATTTTGACTTAAAATATCAACAATTTTTAACGGTATCTATAAATATCTGTTTTTAACAAAAAAAAGTAACCATTAAACGTCCGGTCTGCAACAAGTATTTACGATACCAAATATTTTGTATTTCGTTATCAAGTACGTATTTTGACTTAAAATATCAAGAATTTTTAACGGTAACTATAAATATTTCTTTTTAACAAAAAAAGTAACCATTAAACGTCCGGTCTGTAACAAGTATTTACGATACCAAATATTTTGTATTTCGTTATCAAGTACGTATTTTGACTTAAAATATCAACAATTTTTAACGGTATCTATAAATATTTGTTTTTAACAAAAAAAGTAACCATTAAACGTCCGGTCTGCAACAAGTATTTACGATACCAAATATTTTGTATTTTGTTATCAAGTACGTATTTTGACTTAAAATATCAAGAATTTTTAACGGTAACTATAAATATTTCTTTTTAACAAAAAAAGTAACCATTAAACGTCCGGTCTGTAACAAGTATTTACGATACCAAATATTTTGTATTTCGTTATCAAGTACGTATTTTGACTTAAAATATCAAGAATTTTTAACGGTAACTATAAATATTTCTTTTTAACAAAAAAAGTAACCATTAAACGTCCGGTCTGTAACAAGTATTTACGATACCAAATATTTTGTATTTCGTTATCAAGTACGTATTTTGACTTAAAATATCAACAATTTTTAACGGTATCTATAAATATTTGTTTTTAACAAAAAAAGTAACCATTAAACGTCCGGTCTGCAACAAGTATTTACGATACCAAATATTTTGTATTTTGTTATCAAGTACGTATTTTGACTTAAAATATCAAGAATTTTTAACGGTAACTATAAATATTTCTTTTTAACAAAAAAAGTAACCATTAAACGTCCGGTCTGTAACAAGTATTTACGATACCAAATATTTTGTATTTCGTTATCAAGTACGTATTTTGACTTAAAATATCAAGAATTTTTAACGGTATCTATAAATATTTGTTTTTAACAAAAAAAGTAACCATTAAGCGTCCGGTCTGTAACAAGTATTTACGATACCAAATATTTTGTATTTTGTTATCAAGTACGTATTTTGACTTAAAATATCAAGAATTTTTAACGGTAACTATAAATATTTCTTTTTAACAAAAAAAGTAACCATTAAACGTCCGGTCTGCAACAAGTATTTACGATACCAAATATTTTGTATTTTGTTATCAAGTACGTATTTTGACTTAAAATATCAAGAATTTTTAACGGTAACTATAAATATTTCTTTTTAACAAAAAAAGTAACCATTAAACGTCCGGTCTGTAACAAGTATTTACGATACCAAATATTTTGTATTTCGTTATCAAGTACGTATTTTGACTTAAAATATCAAGAATTTTTAACGGTATCTATAAATATTTGTTTTTAACAAAAAAAGTAACCATTAAACGTCCGGTCTGTAACAAGTATTTACGATACCAAATATTTTGTATTTCGTTATCAAGTACGTATTTTGACTTAAAATATCAAGAATTTTTAACGGTAACTATAAATATTTCTTTTTAACAAAAAAAGTAACCATTAAACGTCCGGTCTGTAACAAGTATTTACGATACCAAATATTTTGTATTTCGTTATCAAGTACGTATTTTGACTTAAAATATCAACAATTTTTAACGGTATCTATAAATATTTCTTTTTAACAAAAAAAGTAACCATTAAACGTCCGGTCTGTAACAAGTATTTACGATACCAAATATTTTGTATTTCGTTATCAAGTACGTATTTTGACTTAATATATCAAGAACTTTTAACGGTAACTATAAATATTTCTTTTTAACAAAAAAAGTAACCATTAAACGTCCGGTCTGTAACAAGTATTTACGATACCAAATATTTTGTATTTCGTTATCAAGTACGTATTTTGACTTAAAATATCAACAATTTTTAACGGTATCTATAAATATTTCTTTTTAACAAAAAAAGTAACCATTAAACGTCCGGTCTGTAACAAGTATTTACGATACCAAATATTTTGTATTTCGTTATCAAGTACGTATTTTGACTTAAAATATCAAGAATTTTTAACGGTAACTATAAATATTTGTTTTTAACAAAAAAAGTAACCATTAAACGTCCGGTCTGTAACAAGTATTTACGATACCAAATATTTTGTATTTCGTTATCAAGTACGTATTTTGACTTAAAATATCAACAATTTTTAACGGTATTTATAAATATTTCTTTTTAACAAAAAAAGTAACCATTAAACGTCCGGTCTGTAATAAGTATTTACGATACCAAATATTTTGTATTTCGTTATCAAGTACGTATTTTGACTTAAAATATCAACAATTTTTAACGGTATCTATAAATATTTCTTTTTAACAAAAAAAGTAACCATTAAACGTCCGGTCTGTAACAAGTATTTACGATAACAAATATTTTGTATTTCGTTATCAAGTACGTATTTTGACTTAAAATATCAAGAATTTTTAACGGTATCTATAAATATTTGTTTTTAACAAAAAAAGTAACCATTAAACGTCCGGTCTGTAACAAGTATTTACGATACCAAATATTTTGTATTTCGTTATCAAGTACGTATTTTGACTTAAAATATCAAGAACTTTTAACGGTAACTATAAATATTTCTTTTTAACAAAAAAAGTAACCATTAAACGTCCGGTCTGCAACAAGTATTTACGATACCAAATATTTTGTATTTCGTTATCAAGTACGTATTTTGACTTAAAATATCAAGAATTTTTAACGGTATCTATAAATATTTGTTTTTAACAAAAAAAGTAACCATTAAACGTCCGGTCTGTAACAAGTATTTACGATACCAAATATTTTGTATTTCGTTATCAAGTACGTATTTTGACTTAAAATATCAAGAATTTTTAACGGTAACTATAAATATTTCTTTTTAACAAAAAAAGTAACCATTAAACGTCCGGTCTGTAACAAGTATTTACGATACCAAATATTTTGTATTTCGTTATCAAGTACGTATTTTGACTTAAAATATCAAGAATTTTTAACGGTATCTATAAATATTTGTTTTTAACAAAAAAAGTAACCATTAAACGTCCGGTCTGTAACAAGTATTTACGATACCAAATATTTTGTATTTCGTTATCAAGTACGTATTTTGACTTAAAATATCAAGAATTTTTAACGGTAACTATAAATATTTCTTTTTAACAAAAAAAGTAACCATTAAACGTCCGGTCTGTAACAAGTATTTACGATACCAAATATTTTGTATTTCGTTATCAAGTACGTATTTTGACTTAAAATATCAACAATTTTTAACGGTATCTATAAATATTTCTTTTTAACAAAAAAAGTAACCATTAAACGTCCGGTCTGTAACAAGTATTTACGATACCAAATATTTTGTATTTCGTTATCAAGTACGTATTTTGACTTAAAATATCAACAATTTTTAACGGTATCTATAAATATTTGTTTTTAACAAAAAAAGTAACCATTAAACGTCCGGTCTGTAACAAGTATTTACGATACCAAATATTTTGTATTTCGTTATCAAGTACGTATTTTGACTTAAAATATCAACAATTTTTAACGGTATCTATAAATATTTCTTTTTAACAAAAAAAGTAACCATTAAACGTTCGGTCTGTAACAAGTATTTACGATACCAAATATTTTGTATTTCGTTATCAAGTACGTATTTTGACTTAAAATATCAAGAATTTTTAACGGTATCTATAAATATTTGTTTTTAACAAAAAAAGTAACCATTAAACGTCCGGTCTGTAACAAGTATTTACGATACCAAATATTTTGTATTTCGTTACCAAGTACGTATTTTGACTTAAAATCTCAAGAATTTTTAACGGTAACTATAAATATTTGTTTCTAACAAAAAAAGTAACCATTAAACGTCCGGTCTGTAACAAGTATTTACGATACCAAATATTTTGTATTTCGTTATCAAGTACATATTTTGACTTAATATATCAAGAATTTTTAACGGTAACTATAAATACTTCCTTTTAACATATTTAAAAATCCTCGAAACCCAAATTATCTTACTGGAATATTTAAAGATTTGTCTGCTCGCAGCCTTGGGCTAGGATCTGAAAGTTTAGTACCCTACTCGTAAACACACCTCTACCTCGTACGAAAAATTCTTCATTGTCCAAGCAATGAAAATTTGGAATCACCTCGATCCTGACACCAGAAAAATCACGTCCCTAAATATTTTCAAAGATCAAGTGAAAAACCTTTTCCTTTGTGTCAAAATCCTTTCCTTTCTTTCCCATCCCAATTTATATCAATACTTTGCTTACTAATACTTTTGTCTTTTTGAAATAAAACTTCTTTACGCACGCTTGACTTGGGGAGTAAGCTGGTGAATGCGTGACAAGAGCATTACGAAAAGTCTGATCGGGCGAGGCGAACGGAAGTTGAGAGGGAGATATAAGTTAGTGAAGAAAGAGAGAGAGTTACGTTTCGTATATGACTGTAGGGACAAGAGAAAGAAGTGCGAGCACACATTTTCTTTCTCGCTTTCTCTCATAGCCAGTTATGTTTCGTACATAACAGGAATAACATCACCTCTTAATAAATAAATATTCATCTCCAGTTCATATAGGTAATTATAGAATTATATTTAAATATTGTATGTGATGTATAAAGGTATAGCTAACCTCAAATGATAAAGGAATAGATTCACCTCCTAATAATTTCAGCCTTTTATAGTAACGTACAACACCCCCTTCAAAAATATATAGAACAAATTCGCGCGTCTTTCTTTGGTAACCAATAGGGTCGACTTAACGCCTTAGTCCATAGGGATTTTATAGATATAACAATTACTTTAACTGTATTAGAAAATGAAATAAATGCTATAAAAATCGAAATGCATGTGATCGAACATGATTAAATAAAAAAGAAAATAAAATATAAAAGCAAGTTGGAAGTTATTTTCAGAGCACCTTATTTTCGAATTACTTTAGTCGCAGTCATAAAGATAGCGCAAAATTTAGATTAAAACAAAAAAGGGAAGATATGGTACGCTTTAATGGTGCGCGGTCCGCGTAAACCAGGTCCAATGGACCTGGTTGTATTTTGTTCAATTCAGTCGTGCACAGTATATTTTCAATCAAATCGATCCAAAAATGCCTTCTAGTACTTTTACCAGATGCATTAACATTCACAAAACAAAAACAGGACACATGGAGTTACTTTTCATGCGTAATTACATAAAAAATGTTATAAGTTTTCAAAAAAAATTTCTTTTATTGCTGTCATGTTTGAATGACAGCAGCATGCGCAAGCGCCGCGCCGTGAGAAACTATAGTACTAGCAGTGCGTTCAGTGCAAATTATCAATTTGCTGTAATAAAGCTATTACAGCAAATTGATAATTTGCACTGAACGCACTGCTAGTACTATAGTTCATCAAGCGAATAGAATCAAGCGATTCACTCGCTCCACAGTCATAATGCATCGCTTTGTCTCTTTCGGTTTATTTTACATGTAGGCAATTTTTTATTTCAGCTGTGAGAGTTCGTGTGCGTGTAGTTGTAGTTTTGCCCGTTTTGTATTTACATGAAGTAAAAGCGTACCGTACGTTCCCTTTTTTATATTAATCTAAGCGCGAAACTATATATTCTACGTATCGATGCATCTATAAGTACAGCAAGCGGCGTCACCCCGCAAGAAGAGTTATAATTTTTAAAACCTTCAAATAATTACTTACCTATTAAACGTAACTGCATAGAAACCGTTATGATTTATTCTTGAATTTACCACTTTTTTAAGCCAAAGCTAGTGTGTTCAAAATGGACGGCAGAATATCACGTTCAAGGAGGGTAGATGGAAAGAAAAACGTATGGCGTCTTTCTTTCAATCTAGGGTAGATTGAAAGAGAGACGCCTTGAACGTGATATTCTACCGTCTGTCTCACTCTCACCTGTTTACACCAACATACTTTTCCCTTGTGTTAAATATTACGTACAGACATTTAAAATTTGACGACCCCATATCGGTGGTAGAAGCACTTTTTAAAATAATAATGGCGGCAAAGAATACCGGACAAAACGGTCTACAATACTAATAAGCACGACACATGTTATAAAAAAGCTAGTTCAGTATACTACATTTATTATGGTAGGCCATGTTTCATAGGTTAAGTTATTTTTGAAGTAAAACTTCTTTACGCACGCTTGACTTGGGGAGCAAGCTGGTGAATGCGTGACGAGAGCGTTACGAAAAGTGTGATCGGACGAGACGAACGGAAGTTGAGAGGGACAAGAGAGAGAGGTGCGAGCACACATTTTCTTTCTCTCTTTCTCTCATAGCCAGTTATGTTTCGTATATCTAAGACACAGCCTATTGTCTGTATCAAGCCTATTGTCTGGATCACACTGTAGAAGCAAGAGAGCAGTGCGCGCGCACATTTTCTTTCTATCTTCCTCTCATAGCCAGTGCATGAAATATATATATATATATATATATATATATATATATATATATATATATATGCAAGTTTGCTAGCGTTACGCGAACGGTGATTTTTTGATTATTTTGTAATTTCATTTCGTTCTTGAACAATTTTATAAATTATTATTTTGTTCAATACATTAAATTACAAAACGTAGAATACGTTTAAAGTGAATAAAATTATAAATTCGTTTTAAAGTTCGTATTTTGTGAATTTGAAGTTTTACTTCAGTCGTGTGGTCTAGAGCACACTCGTTTTTTTTTTCTAAAACAACGTTCTGTTGGTACTTCTCTATATCTGTAACTCTTGAAATAACTACATAAAAAATAACTAAATAAGCTCTCCAGAAACATCATACCTTCACCACAACGGCTACCTCCGCAGGATATGTCGCGTTAAATATTAAGTCGTGGTCTTCAGCAATCAGCCGAACATGTTTTGACAGCATCGGCAGGTATCCAGCGAGACTAACACCGGGCTTGGGTAGGGACATTCTCCGGAATAAGGGGAAAAACTAGGCCGAGGAAACCTTCCAAAGAAACTCCCAAGGAAGCAAAGCACACCCAGATCAATCGAGAAACACAGCTGGCTGCAGGAAGCCAAAGAAGCAGGGATGACTGATTTAAAGTAAAAAATCTAGCACAAAATCGTATCCATAAAAGCGTTAAGCTCCGGTATGGAGTAAAAGAATTTAATTAAATTAAAATTAAGTGGGAAGCCCCGTGAAGACCAACAACAGTTGCACATTAATGGTACAATTCTAAAACCACATACGTTAAGTTTCGTTTCAATTCCGGAATCACTAAGTAAAGGATAAAATATTTGATAACTCAAATATCTATACCATTAAGCATGAGTAAAACCAGTTTATAAGGAAATGTTAAAGAAATAACATTTAGCTATAGCTAATTTTATAAACAGGTAAAGTTGTTTAGTAATTTATTTTCCCGTTGCTACAGCCAATACGGAAGTTTTGCGCATATTTTCTACTGGACATGATTATGTCATACATAGCGAGCTGTGCAATTATGCAATTTTAAGGTTATGTTATTTGTTTTGTAAACAAGTGCACATACTTTTTTGATTTGCTTTTTATTCTGTACAATTTTGATTTGACAATAAATTGCGATAAAATTAGGCTACAAATGAACGTTAGGGAAAATTGGTTTTTCACTAATTATTTTTATTATTCCCACTATTTATATTTATCTAACTGAAAGAAAATTCGTACTCAATATTGTTTTGTAACGTTTCAGCAATTGGGTATTTGACTAATTTTTTGTTATTTCATTAATCATAATTTCAAGGTACAAGCTGATGAAGAGTGAAAAATTTTTTTAATAATCTTAAAATTGACCGAGTTATAAAAGTTTAAATTTAACCTTTAGAGAAGGACGGCAATACTGTGTTGTGAGGTCATTTTTAATATTGCACATTATATTCTACGAGAGGAAAAGAGACAGGGATATACACAACTCTATCCGTATCTTCAAATTTAGAAGCCTACAACTGGTTTATTTTTCAATCAATTTTTGAATTTTTTTCAAGACTGGTTTTTAATTAACTTGTATATCACAATATTCTACGAAAAATATCAAAATTTAGAATGAGTCAACTACCATATTGTCGAATACTTAGCATCTACCTATGTAAAAAATGCATTTACTGAAATATATTTCACGTACTCTGCGGTTCGCAATGAAGTATGTCACTAAATATTGAAAATGCAAAAATATAAACATGTTTTTCTAGGATTTTTTAAATGCAATATAATGCTTTCTCAAATTCACATTTTTGCTTGTTATTCGTGGCCTGTTGGTGGCTTGGGAGAACTACTGCCTCCTATTCTCCAAAAATACTTTTAAATGATCATGATCAGAAAAAATATTTTATTAGATACCTGGCCTTTTGATGACAGCCACTAATATGACCAATAATATATTTTCAAGTATCGGTAAACGACTTCCTTTAGGATGATAGAGAAGAGACATAAGCTTGGAAAACATGATATTACAGATAATGTTATTCACACCCAAAAAAATTCTTTACATCGGCATATCCATTTCATATTTGTATATTATATTGTAACTACGTATTATATATTTCAGCAATTGATCGATTTCAACAGTGTTACTAAAACAATAGCTTCACGAATAAAACAAATAGTATCTGATAAATTAGCAAAACAATTAGCAAGACTTGAATATATTTGGCGTTAATTTTGTAAAAATTCACTATTCACAATTAAATGAAACTACGTGATGTAGTATTATTTCTACTTTCTTTAATTTCTTTACCACGACCTAGGTTTCGTTGTATTACAACATCTTCAGGTGGGAGCAAAAATCTTTGCTAATATCCCACCTGAAGATGTTGTAACACAACGAAACCTAGGTCGTGGTAAAGAAATTAAAGCAAGTAGAAATAATACTACATCACGTAGTTTCATTTAATTGTGAATTAGCAAGACATTAAGATTTCGGTCATATCAAAATTCGCCTCCGTTACGTCTTATAAACGTACAGCTGATTCATTCCTTATAAGTGTTTGTCAGTTAAACTCGATATGGTTTGATTTTGTATTAAATCTTTTAACGTCTGACATCGTGTACTGAGCTAGCTCTCATTGCCTATTCTTTTTTTTGTGGTCGTCCTTGATGTTGTCAAGTTCATTATATATGAAATAATACAAAAAACTGATGTTATTTTTAGATTCAATGTTTCAAAATAAATTGTTTTGAGTAATATATTTAAATTATCTTAATAAAAGTTAGATAGTTTTTTAGATAATTTGTAAGATCTTACTGTGTTAACGAGACGACCGGAAGATTATGTATTTATATTTGTCTATGTTACAGTTGAGTACGAAAGCTACAATATATCGAAAGCGATTTTTCAAGTCTACGAAAATTCATTAAACTCTAATCCAGTTATAAAATATAAATACCAACGTATTTCCCAAAGAAATTGTTTTGTGCAATGAATTGCAAAAAACACTACAAAACACATTTTCTTTTCATTAAACACACAATATGAAAATGCGAAACGCTAATTAATGGCCACAAAACATAGCCATAAAAACTTGCAAAAAATTAAATAAGTAAAAAAATAGGACGTCGATAGCCTAGTGTCAGTGATAAAGAAATCACTTCGATTTTATTTTTAAAACAATCTTGAGTGACAGTTATTTCTGCTAAATAGTTAATTTTTTTTGTGTATATTATTTTATTTAAATAATTCTTTCTTCCAGAGATCGAAATGTTCTCTATGGCTACACTAATGTCGTAAGTTCTACTGAGTTCAAAACGTAAGTATTAAAAAATAACTTAAATGAAAACAATTATGAAATTAAAACCTTGTCTAATTAATTACTTATATATAAATATTCTTACCTTTTAATTGTCCAAATACATTTACGACTGGTAAAATAACTATGCAAAACATATAAAGTAATATTTTAAACATTTTTATTAAAATTACTGCGTTGCCTTAATAACAGATAATATTAACATATCACAGTTGATTTTATCGCTTCACAATAATCAGTATAAGAGTTTTTAACGGTACAATTAACGGTTATATACACATAATATTAACGAGATAATAATTTATTTTTACGCACGATTTAATGTCAGTATGCTATTTTATAAAAAAATAATTAAGCGTTTATCTTTAACGCGTTTATTCTACTCAATGGTCGATGCCAAACTAGTTCATATATGTTTGTTTACGTACCGTTAAAGCTGTGGACAAGCAAGAAAGGCATTTTATGCAAAAGTTATTTCTATAATAGCTGCACTACGCAATAGATCTTAGGTGCGGTATCTAGCTTTTCTGGTTAGGTTAGGTTTGCTTAACTTTTTATAAAGGATAGATTTCCTTCCATAAAAATAAATGTGTTTTAAAATGACTTCAACAAAGGTGGAGATTTCCAATCCGGCTGTATTTTTTGTGCTATTTTTTTAGCTGGTTTTTTATCAAGAAGGGTATATGTTTGTCTACAATAGAGGTCTATAATATAATTGTGTTTTAAAATGACTTCAACAAAGGTTTAGATTTCCAATCCGGCAGTATTTTTGTGCTGTTTTTTATTAAGAAGGGTATATGTTTGTCTACATTAGGGGTCTATAAGATAATTGTGTTTTAAAATGACTTCAACAAAGGTGGAGATTTCCAATTCGGCTGTATTTTTGTGCTTTTTTTAGCTGTTTTTTGTTTAAGAAGGGTAAATGTTTATTTGTCTACAATAGGGGTTTATTATAGAGAAATAACCATTTTGTTAGAAAGTGACTATAGAAATTGGAGGTACATTATGGGATTCTTCAGCAATGAATAACAAAGGTGCCTTGGTCGAGTTTGGATGATGTAGGCAGTATACTAATAAAATCTCTTTAGTTTTGATGCGAATAAGAGAGACATAAACCTGCCCTTTGGCAAAATGTAGGTTTAGTGATGGAACCGGAAGACGGTAATGGAACTTTTTCATGACGAGGAGTTAACTAGGTGAGTTTGAAATAATTTGACTTATTTTGAATAAGCAACAAAATAACAAAGTAAACAGGTATTTAAGTATATACAAATTCATTTAAAGACAAGAAGCAACTAGGATATTCGTGGATATGTATATAGTGTATACATGCATATGCGCATGAAGCACTGACCACGGTGAGGACAAAAGAGAGAATGTGATTCATATGTCCGTATGCAGACAGGTATATATGTAGGTGTATATGAACATATTTATGCTCATTAAATACCGCAAATGTCTGTTTCGATTTCGTTAAAGGTGATGTTATTAATTTTTTGCAAGTTGGTAAAATTCTAGTAACATAGTCTCATAAGCAAGAAAAAATATAAAAATAAAATTTTAAAAGAAAATTGAATGGATTTCATGTAACGGCGGAATAAGAAATGCACTGAAAAGTATACTATAATAAAAATACGAGTTCTCGGTTAAAACTTTGGCGGTGCAATATCTCTTCCGGTTATAAAGAAATATTTAAATTTCTAATACTGTCGGAGATATTTGGAATCTATGTCAAATATAATATGGCACACATTGAGATAAGTTCTCCCTGTGTGTGTGTGAGTTTGTGTGTACATGTGCGTCAGAAATAAAAAAAACGAGTGTGCATAAACATATATATATATATATATATATATATATATATATATATATATATATATATTTCATGCACTGGCTACGAGAGGAAGAGAGAAAAAAAATGTGCGCGCGCACTACTCTCCCTTGCTCCTACAGTGTGATACAGACAATAAGCTTGCACTGTGTCTTAGATATACGAAACATAACTGGCTATGAGAAGAGAGAAAAAGAGAAAGAAAATGTGTGCTCGCACCTCTCTTGTCTCTACAGTAATATACGAAACGTAACTCTCTCTCTTTCTGTCTTCATTAACTTATATCTCCTTTCAACTTCCGTTCGCCTCGCCCGATCACACTTTTCGTAACGCTCTCGTCACCCATTCAACAGCTTACTCCCCAAGTCAAGCGTGCGTAAAAAAGTTTTACTTCAAAAGAAGCACCGAACATAGTCGAAAATGATATTGTAATTTATACAAAGGTATAGGTTATCATCAATACTACTAGATACTGTGAAATAATAATTGGCGCTATGTGCATTTTGAATCTCACAATGAAGTTTTCCATGCGGATGTAAATTGGAAAATGGGCATGGCCAGAATTGAAGTGTGGAGTGGCGCAGGAGAGTAGATGCTTAAGTAAGCAACCTGAATACGGGCAGACACATAAGGGCAGATATCGTACTTGGTCGCATTCAGTGCATAATATTTTTTGACGGTGCGTGTATTCGGTATAAGCTACCTTATTTCCTAAATTCGTTTAAAATTTGCGTCTGTTATTGCATTTCTTAGGTTGTATTAATTTGGTTGTAACGTCACGCGTGAGGGGTAGCGTTATTAGCGTCATCTTTGCGGATATGTTAGTCGCAATGAGTCATTGGTCGGGAGTGCAGGGCGCGTTTGCGGTGGAATATTATTTGAAGTGTGGTGAATCGTAGATTGAAGCGCGTCGTGCTTTCCTGTTTCTGTTCCCATTTTGGTATTCCACGATTAAGCAATGACCCGAGCACAAAACTTATCTGGTGGTGGGTATAATGATTTCGACAACAAGGGACAACAGTTAATAGGCCGCCACCGGGACTGTCCACCTCAACAATTACGCCAGAACATGTGACACAGGTGCACCAAGAAAACATTAGATATCCAAGAAAATCAGTAAGAAAGATTGCCGCCTCTACAGGCATTAAGAAGACAAATGATTTTGTGAAAAAAAAACTAAATCTTTATCCCTACAAAATGCAGATCATCCAAAACCTTAACGATAATGATCATACACGCAAGAACAATATTGAAACGTTTCTGGTCCCCAAGAACGCTCAGAAACATATTGTTTAGTGATGAGGATCATTTACACATCGGAGGCTACAAAAATAATATGCTTTAAATAAAATATGCGTTACTGGAACCCAAACAATCCAAGGGACCGATATCAGAGGAGTTTGCACTGCCCTAAAACGACAATATGGTGCACGATTTCTGCTCAGGGAATATCTGCCCATGAAATATTTTTTCAATCAAAGAGATACTGTCACTACCTCGACATACCGTATGATTGAAGAATTTTTGGTATCGCAATTGGAAGTGTTTCATGGATGCAACAATAGGACGCATTTTCCACAAGATGGGGCTACTCCACACACTGCCAGATCTCTATGACGAAGTTAAGAGAAATTTTCCCTAGAAAATTGATAAGCAAGTTCGGAGACATACACTGGCCACCCCGATTGCCAGATTTGATGCCGTGTTATTTTTTCTTCAGGTCTAAAGTCTAAAGTGTATTGTAATAATCCCCACACTATACCTGCCCTACAAGAAAATATTCAGCGGGAAATCGCTGCCATTCCCCAAGCACTTTGCTCACGCGTACTTACCTATATGAGGGATCGCTTACAAGAGTGTGTTGAGATAAATGGACACCACTTGGAAGACAACACTTTTAAGAAGTGAAATCCGCAGGCTTTTTACAATTTAAAAATAAGACAAATGATCTAAACTTATTCCTTTATTTTTTATTTAATTTCAAAATCGAAAAATGTATATGTATATATATATATACATATATATATATATATATATATATATATATATATATATATATATATATATAGGCGCTTGTGTCTATGTCTATATAATAAAACGGTAGACTTAACCTCTATGAGGAACGTAGAAATTTAAGTAAACTATAATTAGGGTAACATAACTTAAGTAAACTATAATTAGGGTAACACAACAAAAGTAATAAAAGCAAAAAATGTGTTTTTGTAATTTTGTATTGTAAGTCAGTTTATTTGTTCGCACATCACGCAAGATCAGATGAAGGGATCTCGATGAAGTTTTCACTGGTAGATTCAACTCGGTCTGGTTAAATATATGTAACGTTTTACGTATGGTTAACCAGACTGACAATTTTTCTATGTGAAAGAATTAATTATATTATTTAGCTTGTTCGAATGTGTTCTATCATACATGTGCGCTCAACATTGCTGTTTGTAGCAAACGGTTTGAAGCAACTTTTTGTATCATTGGTTTTTGTTTCCTTATAAAAAGACATCGAACAATGAAATATGCCATAAGTAGGATATAAACCTGAACATCTACGAAATTATCGGCTACGAGTTATTATTACAGTGACGTCTTTCTAAATATCAGTTTTATTAGCCACAAAAGACATGGTCTGGCAATAAAAAATATTTTTTTCGCTCCAAAAAATGGGTACTTTATTTTAGGATCACTGACCGCTGGTCACTCAATAAGGCTATTGAAAATAGTTTACTGACATTTGAATTATCATTAGTACTATAAATAAAAATTACATTTGGAAGATCGACCCAGTCGTGATCTTTTCAAATTTTACAAACAGCCTGATGTTGTCAAGACAATCAAAGCAATACTTATCAGATGGTTTCGACGTGCGCATAGGAAGATTCGCCTCCATTGTGCTCGCCTCCATTATTCTTTTCTTTATATATACACGGTGTCCGGGAGTAGATGTCGGACAAAGAAAAGAGATAGTGAGATATCAATATGTTTATTTGGCATTTTCTTATGGTGTAATCGCAATGACAGAGTGTGACACACATAGTTTACTATCATTCGCTTATATCAAGATGTAATCGTTAAATTTCATTATGTGTAAATATTTGGTGTCTTTTAATTTTAACTTCTTAGTCTAACGTTACCAAATGTTTTTAATTTTGTCGCATGAATTTGATCTTAATAATTTGTGTTTTGCTTGAGAATAATGTAATTATGAAAATAATGTATCATGTCAGCATTTTTTATTAAAAGATTTTCCATTTAAATTATTTTTATATACATTGTTACCTATTTTATACATTTCAAGACAATATAAATACTTAAGAAATAAACTCCAGTCGCGCGTCGGAGCTGACACGAACAATTTTTAGACTTGGCACCGACTCCAAAAAGAAATAACAATTATCAGAATGTATTTAAAAGATATCGGTGTCTATGTTTTTACAATATTCGGTTAGGACATGTAACTGGCGATTTCGAAATGGCCTGTGCTTAAAGTTATTATGAAGAAACCAAGAATGTACTCGATGGACTTTTGGCGGATTTTTCAATCCTTGACGTTCGACAACTGTATATTAAAACCATACTTACTTAACTGCATAATAACGTTCGACAACTGTATATTAAAACAATAACGTTCGACAACTGTATATTAAAATCATACTTACGTAACTACATAATAACGTTCGACAATTGTATATTAAAACAATAACGTTCGTCAACTGTATATTAAAACCATGCTTACGTAACTACATAATAACGTTCGACAACTGTATATTAAAACAATAACGTTCAACAACTGTATATTAAAACCATACTTACGTAACGTTCGATAACTGTATATTAAAACAATAACGTTTGACAACTGTATATTAAAACCATACTTACGTAACCATATAATAACGTTCGACAACTGTATATTAAAACCATACTTACGTAACTATATAATAACGTTCGATAACTGTATATTAAAACAATAACGTTCGACAACTGTAGATTAAAACCATACTTACGTAACTATATGATAACGTTCGATAACTGTATATTAAAAGCATACTTACGTAACTACATAATAACATTCGACAATTGTATATTAAAACAATAACGTTCGACAACTGTATATTAAACCATACTATATAGTAACGAAAATGAATATGCAATGTGCAATACTGATCAGCAAGTGTAGGAACAATGGAAAAGGCCATCAGCACCATCTAATGTCAAACCCATAAACACATGGTTACCGTATCCCGCTTAATATACATATCGTGTGTACGCACACGGTGTCCGGAAATAAATGTCCGACAAAGAAAGACGTTATTCGTTGAATGAAAAATAGTTGATTTTCGTCAAAATAAAATTTAAAAGATGACTTTTTTTTCAGAAAATTCAAAATAATATTCATAATTATTTGTCAACTTTTTCGGACACACTATACTTGCTCACGCGATCAGCACCGCTCGGGTTAATGCAGTGGTTGCGTACGGCTAGTGTGAGCTTGTGTGCGTGCATTAGCGGTATTAGGTGTGTTAAAAAGAGTTATGTGTAATATTTTTTGCACTCAATTAAAAAAAGGATGTGTTTTACGTTTTATTTCAATTTATTCCTTTATAGCCAACGAATAGCGTTGTTCTTTGTCCGACATTTTTTCTCTGACACCGTGTATTTGTATGCATTGGTTTATAAATATGTTTAAATATTTCGATTCTTATTTCATTCCATCTTTTATTTCTAGGACGTATAAATAAAAATATGAAAAATAATTTAATTAAATTCATTGGACAATAAACAGACCAGTGCGAATGCCGACGCGACACAAGACTAGAGACTAATTGGATGGTTGTGTCCTCGAAGCTTATATAAACAGGGTCGGACTGGGCCGGAAGGGCCCGGTTGGCTCTCAACAAGCTTGGGATAAGGGTAGATGGGATACTATTGGATTATAACAAAAAAAATAAAAATAAAGAAAAAAAATATATATATATATATATATATACATAATTATTTTTCAATAATGTTTATTATTAGATAAGTATAGTTTTTAAAAAGTACTTAAAAACCGCGTCAAATTTCCTCAAAATCAGTTAATTCATTGAGAAGATATTGCCATAAATAGTCTTCAAAAAAGTGCCTTTTCAAAATAACTTTCAAATATCTTAATGGAGCAATATTTTTGAATAGATATTATTTCTCGTACAAAAAAAACAGTATCCAACGCCCCAATTCAGCTAATCGCTTGGTAAAGATAATTTTTCAAAAACATAAAAAACGCCATTATATTTTTCGAGCTTGAAAATGAACAAAAAAGTCACATCCTTGAGCTCAAAGAGCTCAATAATTACGAAAAGAAATATTTTTGAGCACGAAAATAGCGCGAAATTTCAAAGAGGGCCTCAGCGTCAACCATTTTTAAAAATTTTCCGTTTAATTTCTCTCTCAAATATATAGAAACCATTTTACATGTAAATCGTCAGCCAAGAAGTGGGTAGAGTCGAGAATCCGCACAGGCTAGGGCCCGGCTAGCAAATGCCACCTCGACCATATGGCCAGTCCGATACTGTATGTAAATAAGTACTGTACACAGGTTTTATGTGGATGTTTAAAACAAATAAATATAAAAAAAATATTAACGACAATTTTTTTTAAAAATCACATATTTCATAAATTCCATCTATTCAATTATTACGGTACGGTATTTCCCTCACCTGGCGCGGATTTGCCCGCACACGTAGATGATGTAACTTCCTCTTAAAATTCTACGATTGGTCACATAAACAATTTGAGGAAAATACAATGTTTATACCTACAAGATATCTATATGCATTCATTCTCAAACCAAATTTAAACAATTTAGAGTTTAATATAAATCCCTGGTTAATATAAATGCATCCTTCTACGCCGTAGCAGCTGAAAAGATAATCGAGAACTATTACACCGGAAACAGATAAAAAGATTTTCGTACGCTTAACTTAAATACAAAATGGATCCTTATATAAAACTATATAAAGAAAATAAACAAACACACTTTAATAATTATGTATTCGAAAGATCGCGGATTTAAACTAATTTTTTAATAATTTTCACTTTAAAATATATTATATATTGTACGTGTTTCGCATATATACTTTTGATTAATAAATATTTAAACGTTTTGAAATACTTTTAAGCTATTTACAAAAACTTGGTCTCGTTTGCTACGCCATTAAGATGTCATTATTTCACTGTCATGTTTAATTAGCTACCAATTTGAAATATGCAACAGTACAACAAACTCTGTTCTAATAACGTTTGTAGTTTTTCTATAATGGCCTTTTTAAAACTTCCTAAAAAATGTAACCAAATATCTTGAATTATACTAAACATAACTTGTTTTTCGTATAAAAACATTGTAATTTGTACAAAATGTTTATGTTTTCATGAAGAAGAATGGCTACAATTTCATAATCTTACCAATTGAAGTACCAATAGCATTTTCTGCACCAACGGAATATTTCTTTTTCTGATGTGAAACATCTAACGGCGCGTTTGGATGGGAGTTAAAATGTTCTGATTACACTTCGCGACGTACTATTCAGACAGCTTCGCGTCTTCTCGATTCTTTCCGACTTAATTCAGCCAGCTTCGCGTCGTGTCGGCTCTTTCCGACTTAATTCGGCCAGCTTCGCATCTTGTCGGCTCATTCCGACTTAATTCGACCAGCTTCGCGTCGTGTCGGCTCTTTCCGACTTAATGCGGCCAGCTTTGCGTCGTGTCGGCTCTTTCCGACTTAATTCGGCCAGCTTTGCGTCTTATCGGCAGAACAGTATTATAAAATTAAAAATATATTTTCAATAAATTGCTGAGAAATAACTCTGTGATAAATTATTTCATAAAAATAAAATAATAAAATTGAATTAATATTTGTTTTTACCTGAATATCTGTTTTTTTCCTTTTCAATTTGTTCAAATTTAGATGTTTCACATCTACCAGGCGTCCCATACTCCCCATGCTCCCCAAGCGTCCCGGCTCACAATTTCTTTTAAATTGTTTGAGCCTTCGTTTTTAATAAACAGGTACATTTTGCCGTTTTACAAAATATTATTTTCTAAAATTATCATTTTAAGTTTCAATGGTAACACATATCAAGAAGAATGTGTTACCCATTAAAACTCTTAATTGATATAGACGGTGACTTCTATGGATGAAACACATCACCCTCTTTATTAATTAAGAATTTTAATGGTAACACATAACAAGCAGAATGTGTTACCATTAAAACTCTTATCGACATAGACGATGATTTCTATGGATAAAACACATTAGCCTCTTTATTAATTAAGAATTTTAATTTTAATAAATACCACGAGAAATGTGTTACCATTAAAACTCTTAATTGACATAGACGGTGACTTCTATGGATGAAACACATTACCCTCTTTATTAATTAAGAATTTTAATGGTAACACATAACAAGCAGAATGTGTTACCATTAAAACTCTTATCGACATAGACGATGATTTCTATGGATAAAACACATTAGCCTCTTTATTAATTAAGAATTTTAATTTTAATAAATACCACGAGAAATGTGTTACCATTAAAACTCTTAATTGACATAGACGGTGACTTCTATGGATGAAACACATTACCCTCTTTATTAATTAAGAATTTTAATGGTAACACATAACAAGCAGAATGTGTTACCATTAAAACTCTTATCGACATAGACGATGATTTCTATGGATAAAACACATTAGCCTCTTTATTAATTAAGAATTTTAATTTTGACAAATACTACGAGAAATGTGTTACCATTAAAACTCTTAATTGACATAGACGGTGACTTCTATGGATGAAACACATTACCCTCTTTATTAATTAAGAATTTTAATGGTAACACATAACAAGCAGAATGTGTTACCATTAAAACTCTTATCGACATAGACGATGATTTCTATGGATAAAACACATTAGCCTCTTTATTAATTAAGAATTTTAATTTTAATAAATACCACGAGAAATGTGTTACCATTAAAACTCTTAATTGACATAGACGGTGACTTCTATGGATGAAACACATTACCCTCTTTATTAATTAAGAATTTTAATGGTAACACATAACAAGCAGAATGTGTTACCATTAAAACTCTTATCGACATAGACGATGATTTCTATGGATAAAACACATTAGCCTCTTTATTAATTAAGAATTTTAATTTTGACAAATACTACGAGAAATGTGTTACCATTAAAACTCTTAATTGATATAGACGGTGACTTCTATGGATGAAACACATCACCCTCTTTATTAATTAAGAATTTTAATGGTAACACATAACAAGCAGAATGTGTTACCATTAAAACTCTTATCGACATAGACGATGATTTCTATGGATAAAACACATTAGCCTCTTTATTAATTAAGAATTTTAATTTTAATAAATACCACGAGAAATGTGTTACCATTAAAACTCTTAATTGACATAGACGGTGACTTCTATGGATGAAACACATTACCCTCTTTATTAATTAAGAATTTTAATGGTAACACATAACAAGCAGAATGTGTTACCATTAAAACTCTTATCGACATAGACGATGATTTCTATGGATAAAACACATTAGCCTCTTTATTAATTAAGAATTTTAATTTTAATAAATACCACGAGAAATGTGTTACCATTAAAACTCTTAATTGACATAGACGGTGACTTCTATGGATGAAACACATTACCCTCTTTATTAATTAAGAATTTTAATGGTAACACATAACAAGCAGAATGTGTTACCATTAAAACTCTTATCGACATAGACGATGATTTCTATGGATAAAACACATTAGCCTCTTTATTAATTAAGAATTTTAATTTTGACAAATACTACGAGAAATGTGTTACCATTAAAACTCTTAATTGATATAGACGGTGACTTCTATGGATGAAACACATCACCCTCTTTATTAATTAAGAATTTTAATTTTGACAAATACTACGAGAAATGTGTTACCATTAAAACTCTTAATTGATATAGACGGTGACTTCTATGGATGAAACACATCACCCTCTTTATTAATTAAGAATTTTAATTTTAATAAATACCATGAGAAATGTGTTACCATTAAAACTCTTAATTGATATAGACGGTGACTTCTATGGATGAAACACATTACCCTCTTTATTAATTAAGAATTTTAATGGTAACACATAACAAGCAGAATGTGTTACCATTAAAACTCTTATCGACATAGACGATGATTTCTATGGATAAAACACATTAGCCTCTTTATTAATTAAGAATTTTAATTTTGACAAATACTACGAGAAATGTGTTACCATTAAAACTCTTAATTGATATAGACGGTGACTTCTATGGATGAAACACATCACCCTCTTTATTAATTAAGAATTTTAATTTTGACAAATACTACGAGAAATGTGTTACCATTAAAACTCTTAATTGATATAGACGGTGACTTCTATGGATGAAACACATTACCCTCTTTATTAATTAAGAATTTTAATGGTAACACATAACAAGCAGAATGTGTTACCATTAAAACTCTTATCGACATAGACGATGATTTCTATGGATAAAACACATTAGCCTCTTTATTAATTAAGAATTTTAATTTTGACAAATACTACGAGAAATGTGTTACCATTAAAACTCTTAATTGATATAGACGGTGACTTCTATGGATGAAACACATCACCCTCTTTATTAATTAAGAATTTTAATTTTGACAAATACTACGAGAAATGTGTTACCATTAAAACTCTTAATTGATATAGACGGTGACTTCTATGGATGAAACACATCACCCTCTTTATTAATTAAGAATTTTAATTTTAATAAATACCATGAGAAATGTGTTACCATTAAAACTCTTAATTGATATAGACGGTGACTTCTATGGATGAAACACATTACCCTCTTTATTAATTAAGAATTTTAATGGTAACACATAACAAGCAGAATGTGTTACCATTAAAACTCTTATCGACATAGACGATGATTTCTATGGATAAAACACATTAGCCTCTTTATTAATTAAGAATTTTAATTTTGACAAATACTACGAGAAATGTGTTACCATTAAAACTCTTAATTGATATAGACGGTGACTTCTATGGATGAAACACATCACCCTCTTTATTAATTAAGAATTTTAATGGTAACAAATACCAAGAAGAATTGAAATTAAAATTCTTAATTAACGAAGTCTGTGGCCAGTTTGTATGCAGATAATTGTTTTAAACAGGACGACGTTATGTTAGTAGCAAAAAGACGAAATTGTTTGGCTAAGTTTAAATTAATTTTTTTTTGTTATGGATGTTAATTTATTTTCTATGCAAAATATAAGTATTGCATTGTTAATTTTGTTCTAACAATTGTTTAATTAAGTCGTGGGACCTTATTAGATTGTAATAGAATATAAACGGTAACCGGGAATATTTGTAAGACAAAGAAAGATGTTCCTTGACTGAAAAATAATTGATTGTCGTTAAAATAAAATTTAAAACTTTAACATACATATAATACATACATTTGGCGAACTAATTGCTACAAGACCAATCTCTTTCAGTCAACCACATTCATTACATATAAATATTTTGCCATATGGATGACTGTAAAAGACATTAATAAAAAAAACGAAACTTAGGACATAAGAAATAACAAATAATGTTATAACATATAAATGAGCAAAACTAAGCTACATATGAGTAACACAAAAGAAAAAAAATGGTTCGTTATAAATCTTCAAATGGATGGGGAACAAAATGGAATTAGGAACTGTAGGACAGAAGGATTATGAGAGGAAGGACTTTTTCAGATCATCTTTGAATATATTTAAAGAGGGCGAGTTCCTGGTATCCGGATCCAGTCGATTCCAAAGTCTTATAACTTGGACAGCGAAGGACTTTTTATGAAAGGTGGTTGTACGTTTGGGAAAAAAGAGATTGAACTGGTTTTCAGAACGTAGCCCTGTACCGTGGGCAGACAAGTAACTGAATCTGCTTCTAAGATAAACTGGTTAAGTAGAATTATTCAAAATATTATAGAGAAGTGTAAGAATGTGAAGATTGCGCCGATTACGGACTTCCGTCTATTAAAGTTGCGCCCTGGATTGAGATACATGATCATATTTTTTGCATCCCAAACAAAGCGGATGCAAGCGGATGCAAAGCGGATGCAGGCGTTCTAATTTTCTAAGGCGGTACTCAGCATGGTCTGGATAGCTTACACTTCCATAGTCAAGCAGTGGCAGTAAAAGTGTTGCGACAGAGGTGAGCTTTGGTTTGAAGGTCTAGAAAACATTGAATATGTGTACTTGCGTACATTGTTCAGTGCCACTCGGGGAATAACCTGCAAACAGTTGCGAAGACAATGCCACTGCGGGTAAACACCGCACTCCGGGCAATTATTGGGTGTGTTAAAAAGAGTTATGTGTAATATTTTTTTGCACTCAATTAGAAAAAGAGCGTGTTTTACGTTTTATTTTAACGACAATTTATTGCTTTATAGCCAACAAATGGTGTATTTCTCTGTCCGACATCTATTCCCGGACACCGTGTACAATAATGTCCATACATCTTTTATAACACATTACATGTATTTTTTAGGTTCCGTCCCTCAGAATGTATAAAAAGGTTCCGTTTATAAGACCACTTTGTTGTCCGTCTGTCTGTTCGTTAAGACCATATTTTTCGGGAACGGCTAGAAGTAACATGGATAGTCCTGTAAGAAACTAAAGCCTCTAACACAAGGCAAAAAACATGCAATATTTCAAATATCACTGAGTCATCATAACCGGTCTAACACTCAGTCATCATAACCGGTCTGGTACTTCCCGTTGCAAGACAGAAGATGTCATAAAAAAAATTCTTAAAATCAACCTTTTTGTCATTCTACGTTGAATTATTACGAGACAAATTTAATTTCTTAGTTTTTCCATTAGAAATTGTTCGTTCTATATTTATTTGCGAAGCTTTGCGATGGTATAATCGTCGTTACCGTGATTGGTAGGGCTGGTCATAAAACTCACGGCCTTTGACGGAGCAGTGCACCGCGAAGTCCCGGGTTTGATTCCCAGCCGCTCGTCGAGCGGACTGGGAGTCTGGTTTTAAAAGATTGCTCTCGTAGAGTCAAGTCTTCCATATGTATTAATTGTGTACATTTAAATAGGTGAATAAAGAAATATATCCGTACGAAACCCAAAGAATAAAGTTATTCGCATTTCACGCATTGGCGTGCGACGGTCCTGTTTTGAAGATATATTTCAAATGAATAGACACAAAAATTGGTTTTATTAATTTTTAGGATCCCGTACCTCAAGAGGCAAAAAGGAACTCTTATAGGATCACTTCGTTGTCCGTCTGTCGGTCTGTCGAAACACTTTTTCACAGGAATGCGTGGAGATATTGACTTGAAATTAATATCGAATATAAATTATACCAAATTAGGTTTACGGTCCCTTGGAGCTGTAAAATAATCAAGCATCTAAGTCAACGCGATCAAGAAGAACCATAAAAATTAACCATTTATGTCATATTTTGACACTCGCAGGTAAACCTATAGGCTACTTCCTGTTGACCTAGAATCATGAAATTTGGTAAGAAGCAAGGTCTCACAGCCCAAGTAAAGGAAAAAATCGTTAATTTGTAGTTACGTAACATAAACAAATTTATTTTAAATGTGCGTCTGTGAAAGATATAGTACGCAATATGTTTTCGTTCTAAAAAATTAAAATTTTGTACATAACTTAAAAGGAATAATATGTACCATTAAATGTTTATAAATGCCTAAGCGTGTACGGAGCCCTCGTAGTGCGAGTTCCACTCATACTTGACATGTTTTTTTATTTCGTAATAAAATTTTATGTGTACAGTAGGATTTTTCTATTTCGAAAATAATTATTCGAAATATTTAATTTTAGAGTTAGTTGAACTTTATTTGTAAGGTTAGCTGACGTTATTTGGACTTTACTATTTGAATTTTTTTATTGTGTGTTGGACATCACAATAAAAACAGTTAGTACTGTTTTAAATATTTACAATTTTATAACGTTTTCTATCATTAGTTTCAATATAATACTTATCTTCTTTGAAGAAAAATACCTTAACTTTTTACCTTAACTTTCTTCAGTGTAGTAAAGCCACTAAAGGTTTATTTTTTTATTACCAGATGACACTGGCCTCTTGCAGCTATAGGAAAGCAGAGCAGCATACAAAATTGTGTGAAAGTTAAATGAATTTTGTAATATTACCGTATTTACTTGGTAAAAGAAGAAGTGTTGACACTTTTTTTATTGTAATCTTGTTTCGCGCCGCGACTTCATTCGTGTGGACCACGGCCACACCCCCGACACTCCATACAAGCGAACAGATTTAATCGCCTACACTATTACATACGTACTCGCCTTCCGTATCCATATGTGCGTGTGCGTAAATTAATGTAGGGCTGTCCGCAGCATGCAGATAAAGAATGTTCACTATTACTACATATTGGTCACGATCGTTGCGGACAATCACGTCGATAAATAAGTTGACGCTACACGTCTCCCAAATTGCTATTTCTTTCTAACCAATAGCGTCGATCGAATAACTGTCTCGATAGCACGCTGGTGCAGTAACTTTATACTGGGGTGCACGTCTTTATTATTACAGAATTGTAAAAATGAAATTACGTAAATAAATATTTTATACTATACATTTAATTGAGTGAAAGTGATTTGATAATAACAATATTAAGATATAATTTGAAAAATGTACTTAGTGTGCATTCTAAAGACGAGATAAAATTTTAAATAAAAATAAATTTTGTTGAGTTACAAATGTGATATACTGGAATAAGGTCTTCATTATACTTTTGACTCTTAATAAACCATATAAAAAGCCTATGGCTGACACTATAAGGATACATTTTTCAACCACATCGCGTTCAAGCAAAACAATGACTTTTAAGAACAGTTTGCATTTTAAAACTGCTCAGTGACATGTTTGTAGATATACAATTATAGGCACTAACCAAATAAGTTGGTGATACAAAACAAAATTATTTGCAACAAACAAAAAAGGGAGACAAAACAATCTGCTATCCTTATTGATTTTATTGCTTTTTAAGAAATCGTACACAGGACAATTACGGACCGTTATATTGAATTATTATAAATATTTATCAATTGAGACTGAATTACACAAGTTAAACTCAACAAAACATGGCAAAATCAAACAAATAACACGCGCACGCAACAAGTGGCAACCTGAGATCGCGTACTCTTGAACGTACTCCTTATCTGCGGGTGACGTTAAATTGGCGGGGGGAGGTGAGTGTCGCTTCTTTATGCAGTAATAGTTAGTATTCTTTGCTGCGGCCATGTGTCAATCCGCACTGTAATTTATATCTGGTCTATTTGTTTTTCAAAGTCGGTTTGCGTCCAGTTGTAACATATGATCGACTTATAAGGAGTAGAAAATGTTATATGTTATTCCACGCTTAGATCTTGAAATTCGAGATAAGTGATGTGAGTTAATTACATGCTAAATCAAACTTACATAATTTTCCTTGCAAACAATACGACATCATCAAATTAGAACCTTATGGACGTGATAACTAAAATACGTCATTGTGTGATATATTTTCTTGAGACACCATCACTAAAATGTGTCATATTTTCATTGCGTAGTACTTTGAAGAAATTTCTTTCTAATATCAAAACGTAGTTCGACGCCAAACTAATATGGTTGTTAGCAAAAATCTACAAAATTTACATCTTCATCTAAGTACGAGAAAGTTAGTGTAGTGTGTATTTTAGGTGAAAACATCTCTAAAATCGATGCCAGAGGTAATCGCGTTGAAACGAGCAACAGTTTTTGTCGAAGTTACTTCAAATTTCAATGACTCGACTAAAAATTGAGATAGCGCCGTCATCTTTGTACCATTTTCAAGAGGAGGGATGAAAATATGTGACAGTATTCCTAACTACATTGTGGCAGCACGTTCGTGGCAACCACAGGTCACGAACTACGCACACACAAAATTTACCTACAATTGTAGACCGCCGTGGTACAATTATCGAAAATTTGCAAGAGGTATTCAAATAATTTCAAAAACCATATTTATCCAAAGCCATATGTGTCAAAGTGAACTTACAGTTGTCGAAAATTTGCAAGAGGTATTCAAATAATTTAAAAAACCATATTTATACAAAGCCACATGTGTCAAAATGAAATTACAATTGTCGAAAATTTGCAAGAGGTATTCAAATAATTAAAAAAATCATATTTATACAAAGCCATATGTGTCAACTGAACGTACAATTGTCGAAAATTTGCAAGAGGTATTCAAATAATTTAAAAAACCATATTTATACAAAGCCATATTTGTCAAGTGAACGTACAATTGTCGAAAATTTGCAAGAGGTATTCAAATAATTTAAAAAACCCTATTTATACAAAGCCATATGTGTCAAGTGAACGTACAATTGTCGAAAATTTGCAAGAGGTATTCAAATAATTCAAAAAAAACATATTTATACAAAGCCATATTTGTCAAGTGAAAGTACAATTGTCGAAAATTTGCAAGAGGTATTCAAATAATTTAAAAAACCATATTTATACAAAGCCATATTTGTCAAGTGAACGTACAATTGTCGAAAATAATTTTAAATCCATATGTATACTACTTATTCAATAAATGTAAGTTGCAAATGGTCTGAACGACTCAAAACAAAAAAAAATTAATTTCAATACACTATACGCGATTGACGTTTTCACGAAAATATATGTGACAGTATCCGATACTGCAATTAATTTCACAAACATAGAATATAATTTAAGTATGATTTCTACTCAAAAGACACAATTACTTTAAAAGATATATCGACTTCTTTTGACAATGTATGTCTAACGACAATATTCAGTCCTGTGTTGTTAATGTTACTTTATGAATAACATAAACGTTTCGGAGTTATTGGCCTTTAACCGTTAGAGTACCGACGAGTGCCATCGCGCTCGTACTAACTAAATTTGCCACGCGCGCGATGACGCTCGCGAAATCAGTTGCTGTTTAGCGCGCGGTAGGGGAGGTCGCTCGCACGCATCGCTTATTTTTTATGTTTCTACGTGTTACATAAAGTTCAAATTATAATATTATTAGTAATTACAATATAAAAAGGATCCAGGAAAAGAAAAATTTTAACCCATAATGTCGGAATATGAAAATAATTCATGTGAAAATGATAGTTTTTCAAGTTGTGAAGAAAGTGATAGTGGGAGTGACATTGTGGTGCGCTCACAATTTGGCGTAATGCAAATTTTGAGTGATAGTGATAATAGTGACGATAACAATTATTTTGCTGATACAGAGGATGTGCTAGACTGCGAAAATACGATGGAACCTTGATTTCAGTTTTTGTTATAATTTTTGTTAACAATATATATTTCCATAATTTTCTTTGTATTTTATTATCCTTTTACAATTTTTATTAAGAAAACACAGAAGAAATTATTAAAATTGGATAATTTTTGGAAGATATACAGTTTTTTTCGAAATAAGGGTAAATGACATAAAAAAAAGATTTCTTTGGCATTTTTAAGTATATATGAGTAAAAAACCATAGCACTAAAACGGTTAAGCAGACGTCCGCATGTTGTATCATTACGCAACTTTTATTTTGACAGCTACGCATGTTGGAAAGGCGGCTTGTTTCAGTTTACATAAAGATAGCTAAAACAGTGGACGTTACGGCCGCCTTGTTTCAGTTTACATAAAGATAGCTAAAACAGTGGACGTTACGGCCGCCTTGTTTCAGTTTACATAAAGATAGCTAAAACAGTGGACGTTACGGCCGACTTCATGGGTTATTTAAATATTTCTTTTGATAAATTAGTAGATTTTATCTTTCTACTAGTAATTTTTATAGTTACCTTATCAAAATTATGTTATGTACTAAATTAGATACCAACTAATATCATTGTATTATATTAAAATTTCATATAATAACAATTATATCGCATTTGCAGAAAAGCCAATAAAATCCGTATTCAATCCATATACGTTATTAAATATACTTTTTTTAAATATATTCGACTATCTAAAGAAATAGCAAAATTTATAATTGACAATTTGAGAACAGTATTGAAATTGACACGACGAATAAACATTACGTCATGCTGAAACAAAAAAACCTATAAAAATGCTTCTTCTGTCATTCATAGATAAAGTACAGAACTGTCATCATCGACGAAATAGCTCCGTCCTTTTCTTACTTCTTGTAAAATTATATGACGCTATTCTTTTCTCTCAAGCCAATATAAAAAGTACCGTTATGTCAACAAACAATAAAGGTTAAGACAATGCCAGTGGGGTACAACATGCCGATTTTTAAAGGGAACTTTATGACAACCATTATTACCTTACATTAGCTAACGTATACATTAAATAAAGTGAATGATACAACATAGGGCTGAATAATGTATATTTAGGATCTTATTTAAAACCAACTTTTACCCGCAACTTCGTTAACTATATATTTTTGCTGCTTATTTTTCCTCCAGTAATAATGTTTCCATTTCAAAAATACACTTGATCGAAATAAGAAATAACTATAGCTTAGCCTAAACTTTATACTGAAAATGTTCTATACATTAGTTTTAAACCAACACGCTGGGTCCTGCCGCTCGAGTGGTAATAATTGTATTTCAATTTTTTGCCGATGCATTAGATTTTAATATATACCTCAAGTATTATCTCATTTAAAGTGGTTCTGTAAAAAATAAACAAAAAAATAAAACAGACAAAACGTCACTTTGAAAATAATCAAAAGAGACAGATACTCTCAATTTTAATTTGTATCTCAAGTATTATTCCAGTATAAATTCCATATAAATCGGTTATGTTTATATCCAGTATAAATTCCTTATAAATTGGTTATGTGTATATCCAGTATAAATTCCATATAACTCGGTTAAGTTTATATTCCAGTATAAGTTCCATATAAATCGGCTATGTTTATATCCAGTATAAATTCCTTATAAATTGGTTATGTGTATATCCAGTATAAATTCCATATAACTCTGTTAAGTTTATATTCCAGTATAAATTCCATATAAATCGGTTATGTTTATATTCCAGTTTAATTCCATATAAATAGGTTATGTTTATATTCCAGTATAAATTCCTGATAAATCGGTTTAGTTAGTTGCATAATACTCGAATAAATAGATAGAAAGAGGGACAGACAAAATTTAAAAAAAAAATTGTGTGTATACTCATGTACGCACGTTAGAAGTTTTCCTTCTTTGGCATAATACAAGAATAACTTTATTTAGCACACAAATAATTAATGGAAATAACACAATGAAAGGACTGGAGCGTGATTATACATACGTTTGATAAAATCTAAATTCAATAAAATAATTAAAGTTTAAAAACTAATATGTGCACAATGAATTGTTAAATTTACTAAAACAATCTAAACAACGAATGTGTCACAAAACTGAGTGAAATTTGATGCTTAGCTAATAACCAAGACAGATAAATGGACACGACAAAATAAGACAAGAAGTGTACATACATGCACAAAAACCTTAGAATATAGAGTAATCCAGAAGACGCATACGCAGAGATCACTTCGCGGTCGCGGTGAAGCCAAAAATCGGTGGAGGGGGCACCGCGCTCCGCCTACTAGCGCCCTCCCCCAACGGACACGGTGTTACCAGCAGAATAAATTTACCCACGAACTTCAGGAAATCGACGCATATAAATATATTTGCTTGCAGCAGTAGGATTCATATTTGCATCAATTTATATGGTCATGGCTTGGCTTATATGAAGTATTATTAGATTAAAATTATTTGAAAACTTTGTCCCATTTTACTATTTTATTCATCACTTAACACTTTTAATGGAAAAAGAAAACAATTAGCTTAGTGACTTAAAGTAAAAAGAGATGTGAAAAAGCCCATAATAAAAGTTTCAAAATATTCGATCTCAGACTAAAGAAATTAAAAATAAGACGAAACAATTATTTATATTAATTAGCATTCAGTGTCGTGACAAAATTTCTTCATATTTTAAACAATATCGGTTCGCATTTTTCAAGAAATTGAAGAAGACGGCGGAAATGAATGAATGTTTCTTACCGTAATCCTACATATAGTGATTATATACGCAACAGGTAAAATATTCTAAAATTGAATATGATAACGGAAATTCAAACGTTACAGCAAATCTTCAACGACATTTCCAATCCAGATTTTTTTACAAATAAAATTTTACATTTTTCAGTATCGAGCAATTAAGATGTTTTAATTAGGGTAAACAATTTTTTAAGAGGTGACAACACCAATAAAAATGGCGCGCTTCTGTTAATAATAATTTACTTCGATATTTTAAAATTGCATAGTTAATTGAAAATGAAATTAAGTAATAGTATTTACATATGAAAAGTAATCCCCATTTGTTTCTTCTTTAGTCCAGTGATATTTTTCCAGGTGGGAATAGCACAAGCCGGCATTTTAAGCTATATTGTCACGTAGAAAGCACCATAACCTTTCAGAGCTGTATTTTAAACTGCACTGACAGCCGTGTTTTAAAACTACGCATTTTATGCGTAGTTTTTTGGACACACTTTTGCGCGTGTTCTCGCCTTCTGGAGTACTCTTTATTCTAAGGCAAAAACAAACCAAAATGGCGCTCACTACTGCTATCAGATGTTTTGTACATTATTTGTGTCAAATGTAAACTGTAAAAATTTTGTCGGTTTATTTATCTACTTTTGATTGATTCATTACTAATGACTTTGCATGTACTACATCCATTACAAGACTAACAATATATATAATTTATTTATTTATAAATCCCCAATGAACCCACGCATATAGTTTTCGTAAATATAATTTACAACAGGAGCAATACATCCTGACTTCCTTCAATCGCATTTAGCCGTGTTCCGGTACTGACATCGCGGCTATTTTCTTAATTAATTGTCTGTCTGAATTTATATGAAGATTTTATTAGTTGTTTACGTCGATTTGTAATGACATTTTATTATTTTTTCTGAATGGTAGTATAAAAATCTTCTTTTACGAATTTAGTACAATCTATGGACTTACACTTAATATATTTTTTTAATATTTAACTCTCCTTATCCTGCCCTTTTTTGCAACGTTTGAAGTTTTATAGTTTTCAAGTTTGCTTTTTTGCAATTTTGTTTGGAGTATACTCATGCGCGAAAACAAAAAAAAAGAATTTAGTAATATTTATGGTTCATTAATATTTATTTATCTGCCTCTCTCTCTCTCTCAATCTCTTTCTCTCTCCCTCCTTCCCTCCCTCTTCCCTACCTCTTACTTGTTGTACAAGTACGTTAGCTTGAGTTGTACGTAATTTTTTTTGTTTCTACGATTAAGAATGAGCAAAAGAACCAACAAATATATATCTAACTATGACCAACTACAAATCAAGACCAAGTTATCAGTCATATTCAACCAACGATCTGTCAATTATTTTGGCCATATAGCTCATACGGCCAGATAACATAGACAAACAGGTAGACATAACGGGGGGCAAAAGACATCGTCGTCAATATCCTAGCCGCTGATCTGATCAAGTTAAGATCATCACGGGACTTCCTGTCACAGCCACCCTGAGACAAGCCGAAGGAGGGTAGCATGGTAGCAGCTGGTCAGCTCCTCTAGCCAGGCTCTTCAAACATGACGAATTTCACTAATGATGATACTATGAATAAGAATTGTGGAAGCTATTTGCAATTTATCAAATACAAACACTCGGTTACAAGTATAAATGAAACAAAAGTTGTATGAAAAAAAATAAATCGAAAACTTGCCAAGTGTCATTCCTAAATAATTATCTTGTCGTACAAGTTTATTAAAACAACACAGCATATCGAGAAACCTGGTAATGATTTATATTTCAACGCTTTTTAGTGTTCTGTACCCAAAGGGTGCCATCGGGACTATATTACTAAGTCTCCGCAATCAGTCTGTCTGTCTATTGTCACAGGGCTGTATCTTTTGAGCCGTAAATTGAAATTTTTACGGAATACGTTTTACTATGGCCTCTTTCGAAATAAAAAATCAAGCACGAATAGAACTCGCACTACGAGGGTTCCGTTCCTATTTGGGAACTAATAAATATTTAAGATTTCTAATTTAAATATTTACAAATATAAATTTTCAACAAAGTAAATATATTAACCTACCGCTTTTCTTTTACAGACACAAAAACAAATTATAAAAATGTATAATAATATAGAAGGTCAAATAACTATATTTTACTAGTATCTTGTCAAATAACTATATTTTACTAGTATCTTGTCAAATAATAACATTTTACTAGTATCTTGTCAAATAGTAATATTTTACTAATATCTTGTAAAATAATAATATTTTACTAGCATCTTGTCAAATAATAATACTTTACTAGTATCTTGTCGAATAATAATAATTTACTAGTATCTTGTCAAGTAATAATATTTTACTAGTATCTTGTGAAATAATATTTCATTAGTATCTTGTCAAATAATATTTTAGTAGTATCTTGTCAATTAATAATATTTTACTAGTATCTTGTCAAATAAAACTATATTTTACTAGTATCTTGTCAAATAATAATATTTTACCAGTATCTTGTCAAATAATAATATTTTACTAGTATCTTGTCAAATAATAATATTTTACTAGTATCTTGTCAAATAACTATATTTTACTAGTATCTTGTCAAATAAAAATATTTTACTAATATCTTGTCAAATAATAATATTTTACTATTATTTTGTCAAATAACTATATTTTACTAGTATCTTGTCAAGTAACTACATTTTACTAGTATCTTGTCAAATAATAATATTTGACTAGTATCTTGTCAAATAATAATATTTTACTAGTATCTTGTCAAATAACTATATTTTACTAGTATCTTGTCAAATAATAATATTTTACTAGTACCTTGTCAAATAATAATATTTTACTAGTATCTTGTCAAATAACTATATTTTACTAGTATCTTGTCAAATAACTATAGTTTACTAGTATCTTGTCAAATAATATTTTACTAGTATCTTGTCAAATAATAAAATTTTACTAGTATTTTGTCAAATAATAATATTTTACTAGTATCTTGTCAAATAATAATATTTTACTAGTATCTTGTCAAATAATAATATTTTACTACTGTTTGGTCAAATAATAATATTTTACTAGTATCTTGTCAAATAATAATATTTTACTAGTATCTTGTTAAATAATAATATTTTTCTAGTATCTTGTCAAATAACTATATTTTACTAGTATCTTGTCAA
Organism: Druceiella hillmani; assembly: GCA_039881145.1. NCBI lineage: Eukaryota > Metazoa > Arthropoda > Insecta > Lepidoptera > Hepialidae > Druceiella > Druceiella hillmani. Next base: position 21,829,247 of record JAYKKI010000019.1, on the reverse strand, counting down.
ATAACTATAGTTTACTAGTATCTTGTCAAATAATATTTTACTAGTATCTTGTCAAATAATAAAATTTTACTAGTATTTTGTCAAATAACTATATTTTACTAGTATCTTATCAAATAACTATATTTTACTAGTATCTTGTCAAATAACTATATTTTACCAGTATCTTGTCAAATAATATTTTACTAGTATCTTGTCAAATAATAATATTTTACTAGTATCTTGTCAAATAATAATATTTTACTAGTATCTTGTCAAATAATAATATTTTACTAGTATTTTGTCAAATAATAATATTTTACTAGTATCTTGTCAAATAATAATATTTTACTAGTACCTTGTCAAGTAACTATATTTAAGTAGTATCTTGTCAAATAACTATATTTAAGTAGTATCTTGTCAAATAACTATATTTTACTAGTATCTTGTCAAATAATAATATTTTACTAGTATCTTGTCAAGTAATAATATTTTACTAGCATCTTGTCAAATAATAATATTTTACTAGTATCTTGTCAAATAACTATATTTTACTAGTATCTTGTCAAATAATAATACTTTACTAGTATCTTGTCAAATAATAATATTTTACTAGTATCTTGTCAAATAATAATATTTTACTAGTATCTTGTCAAATAACTATATTTTACTAGTATCTTGTCAAATAATAATATTTTACTAGTATCTTGTAAAATAATAATATTTTACTAGTATCTTGTCAAATAATAATATTTTAATAGTATCTTGTCAAATAACTATCTTTTACTAGTATCTTGTCAAATAATAATATTTTACTAGTTTCTTGTCAAATAATAATATTTTACTAGTATCTTGTCAATTAATAATATTTTACTAGTTCCTTGTCAAATAATATTTTACCAGTATCTTGTCAAATAATAAAATTTTACTAGTATCTTGTCAACTAACTTTATTTTACTAGTATCTTGTCAAATAACTATATTTTACTAGTAGCTTGTCAAATAATAATATTTTACTAGTATCTTATCAAGTAATAATATTTAACTAGTATCTTGTGAAATAATAATATTTTACTAGTATCTTGTCAAATAACTATATTTTACTAGTATCTTGTCAAATAACTATATTTCACTAGTATCTTGTCAAATAATAATATTTTACCAGTATCTTGTCAAATAACTATATTTTACTAGTACCTTGTCAAATAATAATATTTTAATAGTATCTTGTCAAATAACTATCTTTTACTAGTATCTTGTCAAATAATAATATTTTAATAGTTTCTTGTCAAATAATAATATTTTACTAGTATCTTATCAAATAATAATATTTTAATAGTATCTTGTCCAATAACTATATTTTACTAGTATCTTGTCAAATAATAATATTTTACTAGTTCCTCGTCAAATAATATTTTACCAGTATCTTGTCAAATAATAAAATTTTACTACTATCTTGTCAACTAACTTTATTTTACTAGTATCTTGTCAAATAACTATATTTTACTAGTATCTTATCAAGTAATAATATTTAACTAGTATCTTGTGAAATAAGAATATTTTACTAGTATCTTGTCAAATAACTATATTTCACTAGTATCTTGTCAAATAATAATATTTTACCAGTATCTTGTCAAATAACTATATTTTACTAGTACATTGTCAAATAATAATATTTTACTAGTATCTTGTCAAATAATAATATTTTTCTAGTATCTTGTCAAATAATATTTTACTAGTACCTTGTCAAGAAACTATATTTTACTAGTATCTTGTCAAATAATTATATTTTACTAGTATCTTGTCAAATAATAATATTTTACTAGTATCTTGTCAAATAATAATATTTTACTAGTATCTTGTCAAAAAATATTTTACTAGTATCTTGTCAAATAATAATATTTTACTAGTATCTTGTCAAATAACTACATTTTACTAGTATCTTGTCAAATAACTACATTTTACTAGTATCTTGTAAAATAACTATATTTTACTAGTATCTTGTCAAATAATAATATTTTACTAGTATTTTGTCAAATAATAATATTTTACTAGTATCTTGTCAAATAATTATATTTTACTAGTACCTTGTCAAGTAACTATATTTTACTAGTATCTTGTCAAATAACTATATTTTACTAGTATCTTGTTAAATAATATTATTTTACTAGTATCTTGTCAAATAATAATATTTTACTAGTATCTTGTCAAATAATAATATTTTACTAGCGTTTTGTCGAATAATAATATTTTACTAGTATCTTGTCAAATAATAATATTTTACTAGTATCTTGTCAAATAATAATATTTTACTAGTATCTTGTCAAATAACTACATTTTACTAGTATCTTGTCTAATAACTACATTTTACTAGTATTTTGTCAAATAACTACATTTTACTAGTATCTTGTCAAATAACTATATTTTACTAGTATCTTGTCAAATAATAATATTTTATTAGTATCTTGTCAAATAACTATATTTTACTAGTATCTTGTCAAATAACTATATTTTACTAGTATCTTGTCAAATAATAATATTTTACTAGTATCTTGTCAAATAATAATATTTTACTAGTATCTTTTCAAATAACTATATTTTACTAGTATCTTGTCAAATAATAATATTTTACTAGTATCTTGTCAAATAATAATATTTTACTAGTATCTTTTCAAATAACTATATTTTACTAGTATCTTGTCAAATAATAATATTTTACTAGTATCTTGTCAAATAATAATATTTTACTAGTATCTTTTCAAATAACTATATTTTACTAGTATCTTGTCAAATAATATTTTTCTAGTATCTTATCAAATAACTACATTTTACTAGTATCTTGTCAAATAACTACATTTTACTAGTATCTTGTCAAATAACTACATTTTACTAGTATCTTGTCAAATAACTATATTTTACTAGTATCTTGTCAAATAATAATATTTTATTAGTATCTTGTCAAATAACTATATTTTACTAGTATCTTGTCAAATAACTATATTTTACTAGTATCTTGTCAAATAATAATATTTTACTAGTATCTTGTCAAATAACTATATTTTACTAGTATCTTGTCAAATAACTATATTTTACTAGTATCTTGTCAAATAATAATATTTTACTAGTATCTTGTCAAATAATATTTTACAAGTATCTTGTCAAATAACTATATTTTACTAGTATCTTGTCAAATAACTATATTTTACTATTATCTTGTCAAATAACTATGTTTTACTAGTATCTTGTCAAATAATAATATTTTACTAGTAGCTTGTCAAATAACTACATTTTACTAGTATCTTGTCAAATAACTATATTTTACTAATATCTTGTCAAATAATAATATTTTACTAGTATCTTGTCAAATAATAACATTTTACTAGTATCTTGTCAAATAATAATATTTTACTAGTATCTTGTTCAAAAGATTCACTAGTATCTTGTCAAATACTAGTAAATCTTTAAGGCAGATGAAATTAACCAATTATTTTCAAATTTTTATGAATCGCATGTTTCTATGGCATCTGCCTTGTTATTTACTAAAGAATTAGTTGTTAATATTGTGCGGTGGTATGGAACCTTTTATGTGCGAGTCCGACTCGCACTTGGCCGTTTTATAGTGTTCCGTGGCCAAATTACCAAAATATATCACATCTAATGTTATAGGAATCTATTGGTCGTAAAAAATTGAAATTTAGCACTGAGATAGATTATGATGGCCCAATTATAGTCGTGAAATAATTTCAGGAGATAAATTGGGGAAAAAATCAAGGCCATTGTGCAGGGTGTCAAATGAATACTTATCAAAAGACACATTCAATAATCCATAAGATGTGTTACATTTAAACAATGCTACATTTTGTCTTTATCACAGAAAGGACCGCTAAGAAAAATTTGGAAAAATCCACGAACTTTGAGAATTACGTATGGCTTGTACCAAAATCGTCAAGATTTAAAAATTCTAACGCGATTAATTGTGATAGACTATTTAATTATTTATTTCTCCATAACTGCCGAACCGCCAGTTTTACAGAAAACAGTTTTTCCCCAAAAAATATTTCCCACGAAACATTTCCCATGTAGCCCCACGCAAACGCGATGTGATACAGCATTGGTGCGGTCGGCTACGGGTAGCGTTTCAGTTGCGAGACTGATGCCACGGAAACTGTGCAAATATAACTTACACTTGACCGATTTTTTATATAAAAATAATCCAAAGTAACTATCCATAATTTACGTTTACCCCAGTTACACAATGAACCCTTCACACACGGTCAGGACTCTCAGTCGGATTTACAGACAGTTAAAAACATATCTTATATGGATACTTTAGCAATTGGACCGTGCAATAGGGTACGGTCGGTAAAGTAGACTTTTGTTCCGACTCGACTGACAGTTAATGAGAAATAGAAATACGTTTGCAATTATCAGTAAGTCCGACCGATAGTCTTGACCGTGTGTGGTACATATGGGCGTAAGTCCGTCCGGTAATGTGCCACAGGTAAATGTACCTCCCCGCCAGTTTTTAAGCTTTTAAAGCTCCGTTTGCGAAATATTAAGCTTAAAATTAAAGTGAAAATTTGCATTTTAATTCCTTTCTTTTGGTTTTAAATGGCGCATTTGAGGATTTTGATATATTCTACGTAATATTTATATCATTAGAATTTTCAATGAAAATTATTTCGGTTAACTTAAATTAATTACTTCAAAAGACAGAATCATACTTTACCGTTTATTCTCTTATACAATTTATAGGGTTCCTTCCATTAGAATACAAATGGAAACGGAACTCTTATAGGATTACTTAATTACCCATTCGTCCGTCTGTCTGTCAAAACCTTTTTTCTCGGAAACAACTTGAGATATCAATCAATATCTTATACTTAGATCTATAACCTTATATCGCTATAAAATTGCAAGTGTTTTGGTTCGCGCAACAAAAAGTTGTAGGCCTTTGAAGCATATTTTTTTTATATTCATACAATAATCTAAATATATTATTTCTAAAAGGTGTTTTTTGGTCGAGCGGCTCGATCTCTTTAACTACTGCACCAAAAAAATAAAAAAAACCCACTTAAAGCTTATGTTTTTGGGCGAAAAATATAAAAAAATTCGAAAAAAATCTTTTTGTTAATAAAAAAATTAATTTTTATAACAATTGGCATGTGCGCCATCTGTGGGCGACACATCAAATATCTTAGCCAAATTGTATACTTGGAACACGCTAGATGGCGATATAGTGCGAAGACTTCGCACGGGTCAGCTAGTCTTACTTATTGACCATCAAAATCTTTAGGGTACTTCCAGTCGACCTACAATCATAAAAGTCGACATAATGGGAGGTATTATCGTACAAGTAAAGTGAAGAACCCATATAGGTGGAATTAACTTATATACTGTTTATAATTTGTGTGTTCTACGCCTATGAAGGATGTAGAGGCAATATATTTGTTATTAGCGTATATGCGAATTTCTCGTAATGAATGCTTACGTCATAAAAAGTTGGTATTTAATTATGAAAGGGGCTTTCTCATTTACGTCAAGACATTTTACATTTCGTACAGAAATATTATTTCTTACGGCTTTCAATTGTGCAAAACTTTACCCGTTTTATGTGTATGTATATCCATACTGCTTCCCAGTAGGACAGATCAATTTGTGTGACGTAATCCATTGACGTGTGATTTGTCACTATTACAAATATTTTCTTATGTGTTAACCGTTTGAGTACCGACGAGCGCCATCGCGCTCGCGTGCGTAATAACTAAAGTTGCCACGAGCGCGATGGCGCTCGCGAAATCAGTTGCTAATTATCGCGCGATAGTGACCGCTCGCACGCATCGCTAATTTTGTATATTTCTACGTGTTAAATAAAGTTCAAATTATAAAATTATTAGTAATTACAATATAAAAAGGATCCAGGAAAAGAAATTTGTTAACCCATAATGTCGGAATACGAAAATAATTTGAGTGAAAATGATTGTTTTCCAAGTTGTAAAGAAAATGATAGTGGGAGTGACATTGTGGTGCGCTCACAATTTGGCGTAATGCAAATTATGAGTGATAGTGATAATAGTGACGATAACAATTATTTTGCTGATACGGAGGATGTACCGGATTGCGAAAATACAATGTGATCTTGATTTCAGTTTTTATTATAACTTTTGTTCACAATATATATTTTCATAATTTTCTTTGTATTTTATTATCCTTGTACAAGTTTTTATTAAGAAAACACCGAAAAAATTATTAAAATTGGAAGAGATACAGTTTTTTTCGAGACAAGGGTAAATGACATCAAAAACAAAAGATTTCTTTGGCATTTTTAAGTTTATATGAGTAAAAAACCATGGCACTAAAACGGATATGATTCTTTCCAACATTAAAGAAAATCTTGAGCAAATGATATAAATGTGAACATTCAGAATATTTTTATAAATACTTTACTTAAAGACACGGTTGTCTCAAAAAGGTTATATATCGTGATGGCGGCCTTTGGCGAAGCGGTGCACCGTGGGGATGCGGATTCGATTTCCGGCCGCTCGTCGAGCGGTGCCGAACTGTTATTCTGGTTGGCTGTAAGAGATTGCTCTCGAAGCAACACGTTCGCCATATGTATCAATTGTATACGTTAATACACATCAATAAAAAAGTTTAGGATAAAAAAGTAGTAGGCAATATATTACGACAAATTAAAATTTATAAATTGTTTAGTTAGAATTTCTATATACCCTAAAATATTCGTCAAAGCCTAAATGTGTGCAGAACTCTCATAGTGCGAGTTCTACTCGTGTTTTACATGTTTCTTTTTATTGAAGTGGAAACTTCTTTATCCGCACCTGCATTCTGCGCACTAGCGCTCATTTTCTGAGTAGTGAGCGAAACTGAGCAGTGAACGATTGGTTCGGTGACGCTAACGCCCGTATGCAGCACACACGGTCAGGACTGTCAGTCGGACTTACTGACAGAATAAAATATATTTCTGCTTCTCATTAACCGCCAGCTGAGTTGGACCAAGAGTCTACTTTACCAATCGCCCCCCATTACATGGTATAATCGCTAAAATATCCATATGTAATACGTTTTTGACTATCAGTAAGTTTGACCGACAGTCCTGACCGTGTAGTGGTGTATACGAGCGTAAGCCGTCAGGTTCGCGTCGGTGACGCTGGATCGGGTAAACTCGGCTCCCTTCTTTATCGGCGAAGTGAACTACTTCTTTAGACGCGCCAAGCGCACTTTTTGATTAATATTTTATTTGAGAGTAGTTGGAGAGTATCAACATCCAACACTCAATTGGGCCTTCGGCATTAATACTCCAACGAACATACAATTGGAGGGTCTTTATCTATTTACATTAATATAGATTTAATTACAATTAATTAATTCAAATGTATTTTTGTCTCTTTTTGGAAAATAAAGGGTTAAATTAAAATGAAATTAAATATATATTATTCAGTCGGAGGGTATATAGATATATAAAAATTATGATAACAAGAATCATCTTTACATTTTTCCTACAACTTTTACGTAGGTTTCTGAAAACTCTTTTTTTATAATTATTGGATCTGTAGTTTCAGAATTACAGAAGTACTTCTTTGAAAATTTTCAGATTATCACTGAAAGTAAACGATTTAAAATTACAAAAACCCCTTATAACTAGCATTTTCAAACGATACCCTACGCTATATACCGAATTTACAAGAAAAATACTAGCGTTAATTTGGCCCACATAAAACACCATGGAAATATATTTGGATATTATCTATTTAGATGTTATGAGGACTAACATGCTCTATCGCTACGCCAAATTTCATAAATCTACATCAAGCCATTTCTGAGAAAAACAGCTGTGACATACAGACATATGGACCTGTAAGTAATCTTAAAAGGTTTCTGTTATAATTGTTGAGTAACGAAACCTGAAAAATAAGAAGTAATGAGTAAGTAACGAAACCGAAAATAATAAGGCTGTTCAAATCCACCCCTTCACGACCTATGTTCCTGACTACAATCTTGTACGGAATCTTTCTTACGCGAATTCGACTCGTATTTAACAGGTTCTCGTAAATTTATAAACTTTTCCTCTCTTGATTCTTTTCTGTTTTAAGAAATAAGTACACGTGAGCACAAACATATTACAGAACAATATGTGACATAAACAGCCAGTTATTAGCTGAGACTACACAAAATCAATTTCGTCTCGGGCAAATCCGGAAGACGCCGTCAGTAATATGACATATAACAAAGCAAAAAATGGCCAACGCACCACAGATCGTGTCCCAAGCAGTGCGGCTTCGACCTTCGTTTGTCGTGTCCCTGATCGGTCGTCTTGCCGAAAGTTGCAAAACTTGTTTGACGATAGAAAAATATTTCATTAAATAATCATCACAGACGCGGTAATTTTCGTCACAATCTGCACTACGCCAGAAACATACTTCGAATTCATACAAGTTTTGTGGTTCACAAAATATGTACACAGATATTCTTATTTATAGAATACGTATAATCAGTAACGTCTCATGGATTATTAACAAATTTAATTATTATGTAACAGCAAGGAGTATAAAGGCTAATAAACTGAAGACCGAAGGTTTATTAACATAATGATTAATTAATTAACAAAAAACAATTTTCGTTTGAGTTAAAATTAATTATATCCGACCATGCACATAATAAATTATGAAGCGAATCAATAAGGATAATATCCCTATATTTTTTAATACAGAAACCTGTTGATCTTTTTAATATTTTTCCCAGAATGAGGATATAAGTAGCTTCATACGCAGACCAGATGACAACAATCGTTTCAAAAATACTACGGACTAAAAAGTTTAATAAAGCTAGGGATACGTTGGATATCATATTTAGTCCAGTCAAAGTAGACCAAAAAATGTATTAACATAGCCAAAACTCCGATAGAGATGAAACTGGGTACAGATCTTAAAATCGTCATTTTAAATAAAATATAAAAACCCCACGTCGATTAAGCTCCAGCTGAAATAATTATTCAAGGTCAAAAGTCATCAAAAGACTTTTTTGGTAATATATCTTAAATCGTACGTTTTGTTATAAAAATAGTACTTAACTAATTTATAGATCATACAATTTCCTATAAAAATGTTGTCACACTTTTTTCCTATTACTGATCGTGAGATATCAGATTTTAAATAAAATGTAAAAATTCCACAACAATTAAGCTCCTGCTAAAAGAATTATTCAAGGTCATCACGAGGATTTTTCGCTAACATCTCTCAAATCGTAAGTTTTATCATAAAAATAGTACTTAACTAATTTATGGATCATACAATTTTCTATAAAAAAAGTTCTCACACTTTTTTCCTAGAAATGTTTGTTAGATATTCGATTTTGAATAAAATCTCCTGCTAAAAGAATTGTTAAAGGTCAAAGGTATTCAAAAGAATTTTTCGCTAATATATCTTAAATCTTAAGTTTTATTGTAAAAATAGTATAGGTCATACAATTTCCTATAAAAAGGTCATCACACTTTTTACTTATATAAGACCGTGAAATATTATATTTTAAATAAAAAGTAAAATCTCCACATCCATTAAGCCCCTGCTAAAATAATCAAAAGAGTTTTTCGCTAATATCTCTCAAATAAGTTTTATTGTAAAAATTATACTTAACTAATTTATAGATCACACAATTTCCTATTGAAAAAGTTATCACACTTTTTACTTATATAAGACCGTGAAATATTATATTTTAAATAAAAAGTAAAATCTCCACATCCATTAAGCCCCTGCTAAAATAATCAAAAGAGTTTTTCGCTAATATCTCTCAAATCAGTTTTATTGTAAAAATTATACTTAACTAATTTATAGATCACACAATTTCCTATTGAAAAGGTTGTCATACTTTTTTCCTATAAATGATCGTGACATATTAGATTTTAATTAAAGTGTAAAAATCTTGAGCTAATCTTGAGATATTATATTTTAAATAAAATGTGAAAAATCTACATCGATTAAACTCTTGCCAAAAGAATTATCCAAGGTCAAAAGTCAATAAAGAGTTTTTTGCTAATATATCTTAAATCGTAAGTTTTATTATAAAAATAGTACTTAACTAATTTATAGATCATACAATTTCCTATAAAAAATGTTGTCATACTTTTTTCCTACAATTGATTGTGAGATATTCGATTTTAAATAAAATGTGATAGCAAGCAAGAGCTTATCCTGCTAAAAGAATTATTCAAGATCAAAGGAATTCAAAAGAATTTTTAGCTAATATATCTTAAACCGTCAATAGCACTTAACTACAAATTCCTATAAAAAGGTTATCATACTTTTTTCCTATAAATGATCGGAGTCTCGGATCTCTTTATTTTCCATACTACCCTTGAAAATAGTTTCATTTAATTGTGAAATACTTTCAATTCACCTATGTTGAAAAGCGCTGATGTATTATCGCAGCAAGTTATTACATCTACAAATAAAATATAAGCTTTACATTTTGATTATGTGATCAAACTTTGTGATAAATATATTACTATTGATGTTGGTCTTTTCCTGGTTTTTAAAAGTAAACTATTCTATAATAAAGGGGCTCGCGTTGTCAATATTTTGAACACGTTTACATTTTCACCAACAAAAGTAATTATGTTTGTATTCAACTCGTTTATATCTGTTTCAATTATAAGAACATTAGTGTCATCATTTGTTTGTGTCATCGAAATGTTAACCGCTATTAATTTACATATAAAATTTGTAAAACACGGGTAAAACTCGTACTCCGTACAAATTTAGACAATTGTAAATGGGGTCCCTGACCCATTTAGGCAGTTATAAATGGGGTTCCTGACACATTTAGGCAGTTATAAATGGAGTCTCTTTCACATTTAGGCGGTTATAAAATATTCTATTAAACTATTTACAAATATTAATTTTTCACAACCTACATATATTGCATACTTTATAAACTCTTTTTCAAAAAAAAATGGGCACTTATAGGAATAAACTATATCAGAGTTACTTTATTATTATTTGATGCATTTTATATGGCGATATGATGAGAATATTGTTATTTATTATTGAGATATCGTTTTTACCTACTTCAGTCATTAAAAATGTGAATAAATAAAAAAAACGGTGTAAAGTCCACAGACGAGCGTTTTCATACTGGTACATTAAAAGTGGCTAAAGTTTATTTTTGAATATTTTTTATTAATTTAACATACAATTTGAAAATTTAGCAACGAGTATGGCCTCCTCTAACTAAAATCAATGCGCTTATTCTGCTAGGCATGCTTTCGATGACGTTTTTCCTGAGGACAAAGCACGCTTCTGCGAAGCGTTCTCCAGGTCTTCTAAGACTCGCCGACGTCGATCCTCATCACTAATCGATATACGAGCTTCTTCAGAGAATAAAACACTATTCCAGTCTTGTTGAGTCCAGGACGAAACATTTTGAGCGAATCTCAATCTGGCAACTCGATGCTCTCAGGGCAATGTAGGGCCCCGAGCTGGGCGATAGCTATATTGACGGCCTGAAGTCTCCTTCTGACTGTCCATAGGCTTACTCGTGTACCTCTGACGTCCTGGAGGTTCTGTTTGAGATCTACGTACGTAACTTGACGATTTCGTAGCGCTTGACTGACTATGAAGCGGTCGTCCCGTGGCTCAGTGCACCGTTTTCTTCCAGAACCGGGCCTTCTACTGACGGAGACCGTTTCTTGATATCGTAGCCAAGTCTTCTGAATGGTGGAACGGTTCACATTATACTGCTGAGACACATAAGATTGGCTACAGCCTTCTTCAAGCAGCGCAATAATTTTACTAGCTCTTATCGTTTTTTCAACCATACTGAGAACAGCAAACAGAAGTGAACTAATGCAACAAACAGCAGAAATTTAATTAAAATTTATTCGTTAAAATAAAAAACGTAACAAATGAAAAAGAACTTAATAAGAGTTGGATTTCATTTACCGCCAAAAATACGTTTTTATCAGTGAAAGAGAATTTTCATTAAAAAAGAATAAATTTCAAAATTAGAACGTTCGTTTTTATGTGCCAGAATACACTATACCTGCCAGTAACAATTACAATTAATACAACCTCTTAATAAATAATATTTTGTTAATAATATGACAAAATTAAAACCGCACGTTTTTTATGCAAAGAGTGTATTTCATAGGCGTAGAACATCAGAATCGAACATCACAACACAGAAATCGTACTAGGAGGGTTCCGTACACGTTTAGGCATTTATAAACACTTAATGGTACCTAATATTCTCTAAATATGTTTGTTCGAGTATTTCTCAGAAGCTACGAATAATTCTTCGTGATTATTCTTTTTGTATTCGCTTGAGTATCGTTTTTCTTAAAGAATAGTGAAATATTTATCAGAATCGGTTTAGTAGTCTAAGAGATTAGGCAATTACTGTCACAAGTAAGATTATGTGGGTACAAATATGAACAAAACTCAGTTTTCATGTTTATCCAAGCGTTTCTCCGAATAAGCCCACGATTTTTTATTTTGAAGGCTATTTGTGTATGAAAATCGATCTAAGTTTCTGAACAAATGAATTAAATGTCGTAAAAATATATATTTATCCTATATATTTATCCACATACCTTCTTTAACGATTAATCTGATTACAATAATTAGATGGCAAGAACAAAGTATTAAGTATCGTCAAATATAGAAGAAGAAGGAACTTCTCAATTCTACACGTATGTGTATGTTTTTAATATGTATACAACCATAGCACGTTAACTGATTTTCAAAAATTTTTTTTTGTTTGAATGGAAGTGATTTCAATTAGATTCTATGTAACTATGGCCAGGACCTGTTAATGGACTGGGAAAAAGGGACAGTGACTTCTCAATGGTGGGTGCATAAGGCTCCTTTGTGTAAGTTAACACCGAGTTTAAAATAATTTTACATCTCTTTATATCCACATAAACGGTGGCCAGGATCTGTTTACATTTCTTTATATGTACGTTAATTACACATCCAGGATCTAATAACGGAGCCGGAAAATGGTGACAGGTTTCCTCCATTATGTATAGTAGATTCGTCATATTCACGATCGTTTAATTTTCCTCGACGAGTTTTTCGATCGCAAATCGTGGACAGAGTCTAATGGAACCTTCTCAATGGTGAAAAGTAGATTCATAATATTTAGGTTCATTTGACTCGTCTTCGTGGTCACTTTGATCACACATATCCTTCAAGGCCTAGATGACAGATCCAGAAAGTAATGACAGGAACTCCTCAGCGATGAGGAATAGATTTGTTTGACATTTTTCACAAGCAAGAAAGTAATCAAATAAATTGGTAGGTAATTAGGTACATATACACACAAAAGTATGAGACAACTAAGATGTTAGTAGGTAGGTAGGTATGTAAATATATACAGGGATATACAAAGGTGTGAAGCAACCAAAACGTTAGTATATAGTTTGTACTAATGCATATATGAAGACATGAGACGCTGACTATAGTGAAGCGAGAAGAGAGAAATGTTATTAATATAGTTAATGCATGCATTTATTTATGTGGGTATATAAAACTTAAACACCGCAAATACCTATTTCGATTTAAATAAATGAATTCATCGTGAGTTCATAATATTATGCGTAGCATAGAATATTATAAGCGCTAAAAATGGAAAAATAAAATTTATTAACAAAAAAATTGACCGACTTCAAATAACAACTGCATAAGAAAGGCACTGAAAACTCGAAATAATCAAAATAAGAGTACCGATTTAGAACTTTTACAGTACAATATTATTTCTGTAAATAAATAAATTTGGAATACTGCCGCACGTACGTGGAGAGTCCATGACTTGGTACAGATTGTTAAAAAATCTCTAAAACTAGTATTTCATAATTATTTTTTGGGAAATAATATTTTACTCCGAAAATTAAAATTAAACGAATACTTGTCTTTTTCTGAATTAATATTTTCATTGCCTTTCTCATTTAGTGATTATTTGAAGTTGGTTAAGTTTTTTGTTAAAATGTTTTACCGCCTCTCAGACCACACCGTATGTCTTTTATTGGTCTCCTTTATTTCAATTAATATTTTAATAGTAAAACTGTATAATGCTTGAACTAAAATTACGTATGTAACTTCTTTTGACAATTTTAACTAAATAATTATTCCCCCTTTGCGGTGATGTTAAATTGTACTTATAACGATATCTTTGTTATTTGTTATATATATTTGGTAGGTATTCAGATAATACCTTCGCGATTATTTGAAATGTCCCGACATCAACTTGTTCGCAACCAACCTGAAATAAAAAAATATTTGTGTGCCTGGTATGTAGTACGAAGAAATAAATCTAATGTTGTACAATAGTTTAAAAGTAAAAATGTTCTAGTTAAAAAAAAACAAAGCAATTAACAACGATATGTTTATATTTCCTACATGTTTAACATTATTTGAAGTCCCCATCTTCAGATATAAAAACTTCACCGGAATGTTTTTTTCAAATCTTATTTGAATAGTAAATATTTTCAATTATCTTGAAAATTATTTTTTTGCAAAAGTATGGGCTTATATTTATAAAATTTTTTAAACATATTTCTTAAATCTTGACCTAAATATGAATCTTAAATTCTACATTAGCTTGTCAAATTTTTAATATTACAAATTAATTGATGATTGTTTGGTATTTTCTAATATTATATAATTGGTAATATTAATAAAATCAATCATAAAAAAGAAAGAATAATAATAGACAAACTGAACCACAAACAAACGCTTAAAACGTCAAACGTAAGTCAATGTCAAAATCCGCATGTACATAGAGAGTGTTTATCTAAAAGTTTCTAACTCGTCGTGGCAAAAAATAAATCTAAGTTGAAGAAAATTAATTAACCGGTTGGTAGATATTTAATTATAAAATGATAATTATTATATATTGATTTTAAATTTTTGAAGATAAATAGCAACTTCCAAATCTGCCGGCATATCCTTTGAGGTCATGGTAAGTATTGACAAACCGTTAGTACAGATTTGAATGTATAAGAAGTGAATTTTAGGCCCTTTTTTTAATTAAATGCATTAAACTTTGTTTAAAATGATTACAAAGGCCCAAAAAATCGATCTGACAAAATTTTCCTCAAACAAGTTACGTTTTTGCAACGAATCATTTTTTATATTGTTTTATAAAATAAATAATTTTTGTCACTTAACATTAATTATACAAATAAGAACGCACGTCGTCATATATTAAACATAAAACAAGGAAAACGTAAAAGATGTCTAGTAAACACTTGGAATATATTTTTTAAAGGTATAGCCACCACATAATTAGAAGTAAACCATCTTTATGTTATTTACTCGTAAGGGGAAAAGAGAAGCGGTACGGTAATCGTGTAGTAAAAACAAATAAATTGTATTAACACAAAATATTTATTATCATCATGAAGAATCCATACAAACATGATGTTAGCAAAAGCTTTTACGGTATTTATCCCAAAATTATTAATATATAAAGATACATACATATATGATTGTTAAATGTTTAGTTTTTATATTAAGTCTGACTTGAAAACATTTTGAACGTACATGAAATGTAAGCGCTCAGACAGGCAACTTCCTGTAACTGTGGCACACAATGAAATCTCATACTTTGGTGGTGCCACTGTGAACACCTTTACTGAGTATTTTAACTCAGTTTTTATAATAATGAGCCAACGCTTCTGTTGCATATCGACAATGTAAATTACGCTGAAGTCGAAGTCACATTGAAATAGCTGCATTCAAAACATATAGGTTCTGATGGCTTACCTCTGGTTTCACTAATATATCGGAACATGCATTGATTATGGCTTACATAATCAATGCATGTTCCGATATATTAGTGAAACTTATTACATTTATAATAAAACAATGTTCTTAAATTCATCAATCTGTTCGTAAGATTTCCCAGGTGACTACTGTTTTCAAATGTGATTCTAGGTTTTAGGTAAAAAGTTATAGAGTTAATCAATCTATCGTTTATTATTAAAGTATTTGAAACTTTTCTACAATGCCATATCTATAGCAGATCCAATCCCAGATGAAAAACTACCAGTACGGTTTCCTTACAAGACATTCCACCATCACTACTCTCATTAATTTTGTAGATTATGTGGTTAGTGAATTGGACCGAGCTTGTCAAATAGATGTAGCCTATTTTAATTGTAAAAAAGCATTTGATTTGATCGACTATGATATTCTATTATTAAAACTGTGAGGGGCAGGAATGCCTTCAACTCTAGCAAAATTCTTCGTTTTACTGAAAAACAGGGAAATTCTTCACAAATTACTGAAAGACAAGGGGGCTTTTAAACAACACAACTTTCAAATTTCGACCTCATGTTACTCAGTCTGGAGTCAGACACGGTAGTAAATTAAGTCCACTTCTGTTTTTCATTATGATAAACAACTCACCCTAATTTGTCAACACTGCTTATCGTCTTACGTTTGTCGATAATTTAAAATTCTCATTAGGTGTTAATCTGAGCTAGTGAGCTGTTCCAACTTGATAGTGAGGATTCCAAATGTTCCAATCTGATAGTGAGCTGCTCCAACGTGATATCGACCCAGTATTTCAATAAAGTCTGATCAACAAATTACTTTTTAATGTAAGCAAATAGTAAGCACATTCCTGCTTATGTGTCCCCCATGTGCATAGTTATGAACTGAACGGATCTGTGTGGGATCTCGGTGTAATTATGGATAATCATCTCACATATCATAGAAACCTGTCAGAAAAGCTACAAAGTACTAAGATTTGTCATACAGCACTCCCACAATCTTCAAGATATATATTATTTAAGATTTTCAAGAGTATACTGTTATTTTATTTAACTATTTAATTTGCAGTATTTGTTTCTGGTCTCCGTATGAAGCTACTTATATCCTCATTTTGGACAAAATATTAAAATTATCATAAGAAATATTAGGTTTTCAAGATAATAGATTCCAAGATTTCCAAGATTTTATAACGGGCTTGGCTGGATGTAATTCTTTTTAACTCTAATGGGTTATTACTTTTTGTCATTCATTTCTTTTAAATTATTAAATCATTATTGACAACCCCTAAATCTTGAGTGTAATAGCACTTTATGCGCCTAATTGCTACACGACAGAACAATGTCAAAGTTTATTTTACACTCACTGGAGCACTCGCAAATATTCTATAACGTTCCCCTGTCTTTCATGCATTCATATTGTTCAACACTCTATCGCGAGATGCACTCGGTCTAGATATTTTTTTCTGTTCCAAGGACCGCTTCAGAAATGGGGTTATGGACTTGCTTTGTAGTTCACGACTTATCCCTAAATTATTTCTATCCGAATTGCTATCTTATTAATAATCATTTTATAACAATTTGTCTTATGTTCCACAAGCACAGCGCTTTGGGTAAATCTTTAAGTTAGGCATGAGTTTTTAAGAAATAAATTAATAAATATGCTATACTACAATTGAGAGTGTAACAAAAAGTGAAACATCTTAGGTTTACGTTATTGACGGTCTGCAATTCGCTAAGATATCGAGGGAGAACTGCGAAGTAGATAACCCTATCCATTATCTATTCTTCTGGTACTGATGCATTTCACTCTTCGTTAATAAAAATAAAAAGATTTAAAGATTTAATCAACAACACTTAGTGTGCGAGTCTAGTGTAATATTATCTTCTGATAAATTATGAATTTTACTTTTAATTTTAGCTTTGATGATACCATAAGTGAAAGCTTATAAATCACCATGACAAATGCTCCATCCGACACTCTTAAAATAACTGTCGAATTTGGCGGAGGCGCAGAACTGCTGTTCAACAAAATCAAGAAAAGGGCTATCGAATTACCACCGTTAAAGGAATATTTCAAAGAAGTAAACGGTGACAGATGGACAATACGACATTTACTGAAATGGCTCACCGAAAATATGCTGAAGGAGAGGCCCGAACTGTTTGTGCAGGACGATACCGTGAGACCTGGGATTCTGGTTTTGATCAACGACGCTGATTGGGAATTACTCGACGAGTTGGATTATGTTTTGCAAGAAAATGACAAAGTTTTATTCATATCGACGTTACATGGTGGATGAAAAGAATGACCTAGTTTTAAGAGTGTAATTGTAAATAATGTTTTTTGGTTTTACTTAAACGTAAATAAATAAGCTTTGTAATCTTGTAGTCCACACTATAAGCATAATAATATTATATTGGCAATTGATAAACATCTCGGTTCATCTGTGTTAGCTCATGTGGTACCCAAACAGATTATCACTTTTCCTCCAAAGCATAAAGTCGTTTTTCTATTGCTACATGATAACATAAGAGTGTTCTAGCAGAAAACACGAAGTTAACCTGGGATCCTTTCTTGAAGAGACTTTTGATGTGAAACGTCTAATTGTGCGTTTTGATGGGGTTTAAAACGTTCTGGTGGCACATCCACATGACACAGCTTCACGTCTCGTTGGCTTTTTCCGACTTACTTCAGTCAGCTAGCTTTGTGCCTTGTCGGCTCTTTCAGAATTATGCTTTCCTTTCTACTATGCTACACAGACCCTACTTAAAAGTGTGTTAGTATTGTTTCTTGTTTAATAATGCTTACAACTTTACTTGTTTATATTGGTGTTTAGAAGCTATTGAAATTTAATCAATGACACGTCCTAAAAATATTCCAATATAAAAAAATTAAGATATTTCACATCTGCCAGGCGGCTCACATTTTTAAAATTGTTTTTCTTAAATTTAATATAGGAGGAAATTAATATGGGAGTTCTGTTCAATGAAGAAAATTTTAATCTATCTGCTAATTCTCATTAACTTAAAATTATTTACACCGAACAAGGATTTTAAATTAATGATAATCATCAGAGAAATTAAAATTTCCTTCAAATATTTGGAACCAACGCTTAGTTGTGCCATGTGAGATGACATTCTCACCCATTGTTGTGCATATAATGCGTCTTACTTCACCTACTCCGTCTTCTAACAGAATTCTTCATGAAAAACACACTTTAAGTTCTCTTTGTGAAATTTTCATATTTTGTTTAGTCTTTACTCACAACAAGCCAGTTGCTAACTGGACTGAAGTTTGAACGTGGTACTCTTTATATACACTAGCGGGACATTGCAGAAGTTTCTATAACATTCCAGAAATCACTGGAAAAAAAATGATCTGTACATTAGTTGCACATTTGATATTTTAAATTGTATGTATCCCCTGTTTATATGCAAGCTTCTCGGAAAAGAACTACGTATTTGAACAGTGCAAAGGTTACTACGTATGTATATAAGAACTACGTATTTGAACAGTGCAAAGTTTACTACGTATTTGAACAGTGCAAAGTTTACTATGTATGTATATAAGAACTACATATCTGAACAGTGCAAAGTTTACTACGTATGTATATAAGAACTACGTATTTGAACAGCGCAAAGTTTACTACGTATGTAAGAACTACGTATCTGAACAGTGCAAAGTTTACTACGTATGTATATAAGAACTACGTATTTGAACAGTGCAAGTTTTTACACTACAACCTATAAGTCTCTGTCGTTGATGGCTCAATTTACTATTTCAAACACCATTTGTAAAATATTTTCTGATATTTTAATGGGATTTAGTAATAAATACATACTAATAACATATGCTAAATTGTGTGAATGCGTCGGATATAACAATTTTATGAATGCTCAATACTAATATTTGCTGCCACAGTCTGTTTGGTTTAGCACACAATTATGGCCTTTGATGGGACGGAACACTGCAGCATCCTGAGTTTTACCAACCGCTTGTTGAAAGGGGCGGGAGTGATGTTTATAAGAGTGTAGCTAAAAAATACTAAAGACTAGTGGTGGATAGCAGCAACGCTGGTGTGAGAAGCTACACACTGCGATTGTGATTGCCGTATACCCAGTTGAATATTAGGGACATAACCTCTAATACACGCTTTGAAAAAGCCTATTTCTAGCAATGGACAGAGTAGTGTTGATGTCGATGGCAGTGTATACATATAGCAAGGGTATCTGATAGAACAATGTTATACCACTAATTATACATATCTCCCATTTGATTTATTTATTTTTTTATATATACAATTATTTATTAATTTTTTATATTATGTATATATTTTTTTAATTTTATTTATTTATCTGTTTATTTTTAATTTTTTCTTTTTTTTTTGCCGCAACATTTGTGTATAAAAAGCAAATGGTAGCAGAGTAAATCGTTCAGTTCTTTGATTTCTACGTGTTACATAGCATTTTTTACCTACGTCCAATTAAGAACTTGTTTCGACACTCATTTTGATGATTTTTATTTATATTCATTAAAATTTAACCTTAATATTTATCTAAAAAACGCTTCAAAAAATAAAACAACAGATATAATTTACATATATATTTATATGTATATATATTACCGATAAATTGGTTTATTTCCCACAAACCAACACAAAAAGAGTCGTTCAGTATTCGCATTCATTTATACAAGATAAAACATATTACTATAAAAAAATTATAAATATCACCAGTAATATTTAAAAATAACCCTAACGTCATATGGCAACACTAAAATCTCTTTAAAAATTAATTCCGTTGGAATATTTCGAAGCATGGCAACGTTGGCATCTAGGATTTGGCTTTTTGTAAAAACTAAACACGAAAGGATAAAAAGTCACTATCTCTTTCAAAAATTGATTTGTCAAAGTTACAACATGTATTTTTTATAAACTTTATAGCAACGATGCAGCCTACCATTTGGTAATGCTCACCTCATCCAATGTAACACTATGCAGGTGATATCTACGGGTCAAATGAGTAAAAAAAACGAATTATCTTTTCCAGCTATCTGAAAAACCCTAAGCCCTTTGGAATTAGATTCAGCAAACCGACATGCATAGTTTTTTTAAACCACTCGCAAAATCTAGACCAAATTTGGGTAGGAACCCAAGGTGAAATCAGCTTCACCGATATGCCCCGATTTTCTGTTCTTCACGAAGAAGCGTATCGTCTCCCGAAGATTCACTGGAAAGTACGGCTGCGCAATCACCGATGAGAGAACTGTGTAGCATCCGTCCAGATTCCATGCAATCTTCGTCTTCTTCGTCTCTGACTGAAAACAAATTTTTATTAAATTCTAGTTCCTTTTCAAACAATGGACACAATCAAAATTGGAGCAAAAAAATTTTCATCTCTTTTTACAAAAAATATCTGGTGAGCAATTTTATATAAAACCAAAATCTGTGGTATGTTTCTGTACCACACACAGAATACAAGATGTATTTTGTGTGTGGTACTTTTAATATTGTGAAATATAAGTTAATTAAAAACCAGTCTTGAAAAAAATTTAAAAATTGATTGAAAAATAAGCCAGTTGTAGGCTTCTAAATTTGAAGATACGGATAGGGTTGGATATATCCCTGTCTCTTTTCCTCTTGTGTAATATAATGTACAATACTAAAAATGACCTCACAACACAGTATTGCCGTCCTTGTCTAAAGGTTAAATTTAAACTTTTATAACTCGGTCAATTTTTAAGATTATTAAAAAAAATTTTCACACTTCATCAGCTTGAAATTATGATTAATGAAATAAAAAAAATTAATCAAATACCCAATTACTAAAACTTTTTGATTTTGTGTACCAGTCGAGGTTTTCTTTTTTTGTTAGTACTGTCTACGACATAGACAATTCTATGACACAGACAGTATCAAATAATATAAATGTAAATTTTCAGTCATACTAGACCAGGAGTTCCCAACCAGGGGGCGCGCCTCCCAAGGGGGGCGGAAAGCGTTTGCATTTTAGAAAGAAAAAACAAAAAATAAACAAACAACATTAACAAATAACATTACAATGTAATGTTCAATTTACATGCATAAAACTAATGAAATTAAATATCATATTCACTATTGTCACCACAAACTTGTGAAAAATTTCACGTTTTGGTGTACATTTTTTGTTGAGAAATCAGTTTGAGTGTGTAAAATTATTGTGTCTTACTGTTAAAAGGTAAGTTTGTGTATTTACAAACTTCAGTTACCATTTTTATTTAATTTACTAAATCAAAGGGGGGGGCATGAAAATATAATTTATAGTCCAGGGAGCCTCAACAAAAAAAAAGCTTGGAAAACCCTGTACTACTCGAATCTATATTGCATTTTTTAATTTTCAAAATGATGAAAATAAGAACCTATATTAAATATTGCATAAAACCAAAAACACTGTAAAACGTTAGAAGCATAGAAAACTTACAGTTAGTCTATATGAGAATATTAAAGTTTATGTGAGTGATGCAAACGACGTGGCCAAGAGGACTGCTATTGACTGACGAGTCAACTATTGGTGAAAATGTGGAAAAAGTTGATATTTACAATCACTGAATCACTATAAGAGACACAATAGAAGAAGTTGCTTATACGGTATTGTTGAAAATGGCTTTGGCAGAGCTATTTTAACTAATATTTTGAGCATGATATACATGACGTGGTCGATCCCAAATCCATACAGAGATTGTTGAATTTTCAACATAAACAAAATTAAGTCCCTTGTGACCCCAAGGCTTCGTAACATGTGACACATGAATGTATTGTTCTGACATCAACACAAAGACACAATCATCTTAACGGAAAAAGACCATGAAAAGCCAGGAACAAAAATGCAGTTCGTTAAATATTCTTTGATCACCATGTATTATCAAAAGTAAAACTGAAAAAACCAAAATAAAATTTTATTTAAAGAAAAACCAAAAAACTTCTAAAGTAGTTGACTCATTCTAAATTTTGATATTTTTTGTAGAATATTGCGGAATATAAGTTAATTAAAAACCAGTCTTTAAAAAAATTCAAAAATTGATTGAAAAATAAGCCAGTTGTAGGCTTCTAAATTTGAAGATATGAATAGGGTTAGGTGTATCCTATCTGTCTGTTTTCCTCTTGTAGAATATAATGTGCAATATTAAAAATTACCTCACAACACAGTATTGCCGTCCTTGTCTAAAGATTAAATTTATAAAAGCCACATAAACAAATACATAGACACTTAATATGACGGATAAATCTCATTGTAAAAAAAACAAATTTATCATGCATTTCCATTGTTATATGTGGTAAGAGACAATCGCAAAAGCGATGCGCTAGAAATGTGGTGCCGAAACTACATAACAATTGTTTGGAGAGCTCTTCGCACCAATATCTCCATTATAAAGAAATTGAGAACCAAAAAAAGAATTTCATCGTCAATTGTAAAATTGCGAATTAAATTCTTCAGACATATATCCAGAAAATTACTTTCGAAGGAATGCGTAGTGGTATAGAGGCAGGTTAAAGGCAAAAGATCTCGAGGGCAACTTTCAGCCCACCGAACCAACGGCGATAGTGACCAGCATTACAGTGTTCTAGAAATGCTACCGATCAACTGAAATAGAAACGTATTGCGCTGTATAAGCAGCCATCCGAGTCGAGGGTAATGAGGACGATGACCAAACATATACATCATCACCGAGACCACGACCACTCTGACAGGAGTGAAACAACTAGAGACAGAATTAACATAAAGACTACATTTTGGATGAGTAATTTGAATAATCCATCTCTGTTTATATTTAAGTACATTGCAATTAACCCTGTGCGCGCACAAGACACATCAGTAGTGATATTGGTGCTCGCACCGAGTCGCCCCATTCAAACTTAAATTGTTCCATTAAGAAAAAGAACAAAATGATGAACTGCTTCACGGTACAGCAATACTTGCTCGTCGTGATTTTAGTAATGGGGATTTAGTAAATTTTGGACACCGTTTTGTGAACGGTCGTACTTTATTTCAGGGTTTTTCTGTTTATGATTATGGAACCAATGTTAAATGTATTTGTTGTGTAGGTATTATTGTTTTAACGTCCATATTGTATTTATTCGTATATTTCTATAAGCAATGTTTTTATTTTTTAATAACCTACAAAATATGTGATGAAGGCGTGAACATATCGGTAAAAACTGGAGATAATGTCACTTTTATATGTGAAATATAACAGTAATACATAAGAATTGTGCATATTTGAATACGCAATTTCATTGTAAATACAGAAAAATTAATTTATCATGATTTGAGTCAATAATTCTTCTATATTTCTGGATTTTCACCTGTACAAAATTTAACCGCCATTGTCAAGGGTATTTTACGGCCCACAGAACTATACCTGTTTGTGTTATTTTTCTTCAGCTTACACTGTTAGAAATATCTATTTATCTAGTTTTTAGTGATATATAATGTATTTTGGTGTAAGACAATCGTAAATAAACAAAACGCATGTATTGCAAGCAAGATTTTTGTTCAACATGGTCGTTATTTAATTTTTTTTATCATTAATGAAATTGTCACTTACATATGAAATGTAGTAATAATAGAGATATGTAAATCATGAGTGAGAGATATAAAAGTTATAGCTCACATGTTACGATCATATCTATCACTCGCTCACTTGAAATAAAAATGTATCAGTATATCACTAGCTCGGGAGTGATCGGCGTCTTTTTGATTTCACCAAATCAATCATTTCACTCACTCGTCGCGTCGTGAAAATAGATATAAAAGTATATATTTTGACGTTACTTGAAAGAGAAAGAAAGCGATCGAACTGTTTAGTCAAATATGCCATTGGATTGCGATCGAATGTGAAAGCTATGACAAAGTATACTTGCGTAAACAAACAATTTTCGTTTCATTTCAAAATTTTAATTTATAATTGTATAAATACGCCAATCTATTCCAATTAGTTTAATTATCATTAAAGTTATTTTATGTATAATTTGAATCTGGGTTGACAGTCCTAAATCCTAAACCTGCAAAGTATTAAGCAAAGTGGATACTCTTATAGAATTTATTTTTATTTTCAAACAATAGTGCGCAACGTTCAGTCATTACTATTTATCACCATGTTGTATGACCATTGTTCAACAGTTCAACGTATGCGTAATAAATAATTTCGTTAATAACTCGGAGTACTGAGATGCTGAGCTACTGAGCTAGAGATACAAATGGGTGATATATAACTTTCCAATTAAATGATATATATCACTCTTTTCGTTTCACTGATACGTTTTCGTTTTACGCACCTCTAAGTAATAATAATATAGAATTTTACCTATTTGTATAAACAATTTCATTGCTAGTGCTGGAAAGTAATTTATTTTTTATTTGTGTCGGCAACACTCAGTATTTTTTATTTTTCGTTTCGATGTATTCAAAATGTTACCAATATTGCCAATGGAATTGTTCCGTAATATCGCTAGTTATAATAAATAAAAGTTTTTGTTTTAAACATTTTTATTTGTTATTTTTTTAATAAAGTATTTTTTTCCCTTTATTGTGGCACGAATTTGTCCCTATAAAATTCAGAACCATTTTTCATAATTTTTTTCTTACTTTTCTTTTTAAGAATTTAAATGCAATATCTATAAATAGAAAAATTGCAAAACTGGTGAAGACTACAGCAAAGATATTTTCAAAAAAATTATTGAAGTGATTTTTGGAAAAAATTATTGTCGAGTTTGACAGACCCAGAAACAATCATTTTGCGTTCTTTCTGTCTAATTCCCGAACACAAATTACACGAAAAAAAAACTTTTAGTTATTATTAATTATATGTACCTTAAAATAGATTAAATGTAGATATAAAATTAAAAAAACTACAGTTAAATATTGATTAACTATAGTAGTAGTTAACTCTAAGTTACGTACAGCAGTAGTCAACTATAGTAATAATTAACTGTAGATTAATAACAGCTTTGTATTCAATATTTTCAATTGCATATAATTGAATAGGTCTGTTTAATCCTCCAATTATTTTGAAACATTTGTTGCAATTTACAAACAACTATGTCGAGTCCCATTATGATTATGAACACCCACCTTAAGCAAACCGAGTGCCACCAACATAGCATTAGCCAACGCCCACTGAGCAGCGTGCTCTTTCTTCGAGAGCGCCACCAGTCGCTCGTATAGAGCCCGCGCCTGATCTGCGACCTGCGGGTCCGCATTGCTGCCGCCGCAGAGACCCGACACCTTCATTACGGCTTCCACGTATGCACACATTAAATCTGAGCATTGTTTTATTGACTGGAATGAAAAAAGTGTAGTAGTTAGTTATAATAGACACAATAAGCGGTATATTAGACAACTTATACGTAGCAAACGTTATTGTGCTTCGTAGTGATATTATAAAGATTATAGTTTTATTTTTTGTTTCCTAGAATTTGACACAAAAATAGCTTATCTAATTAACATATAACTTTTCTTTGTATAGCTTATAGGCTATGTTCCACTAGCCGCCCGTAACACTTGGACTCACAGTCCAAGTGGAATGAGTATTCGTAACTATGAGGCGACTAATGGTGAGTATTGAACAAAAATAAAGAGATTATAGCATTGTATTTTTTATTTTGTATTAATCGTCAGATAATAATTTTCACTTATTGTAATTGTAAAGGTGTACTTTAATTTCTATAAGAATTTTATAAGAATACTTCTCAGAGCTGCATAAAATGATTCTCGCATTGTTCATATATCATTGTGTAAAAGTCAAATTGACAGCTGAACGATCGCAACGACCCACGTTGATACATGGGTTGACATGAGCTCGAAGTAAACATGAACAATGATGTATTTGATCACGACTGCAATGACCCACGTCAATGTGTGAGTCTACATGAGCTTGAAGCGATCATGAACAATGACGCAATCAATGATCCACAATTAAATGAAACGACGTGATGTAGTACTATTTCTACTTTCTTTAATTTCTTTACCATGATCTTGGTTTCGTTGTATTACAACATCTTCAGGTGGGCTATTAGCAAACACTATTAGGTTCTTTGCTAATAGCTATTAGGTTCTTTGCTAATACCCCACCTGAAGATGTTGTAATACAACGAAACCAAGATCGTGGTAAAGAACTTAAAGAAAGTAGAAATAATACTACATCACGTAGTTTCATTTAATTGTGAATAATGAATTTCTACAAAATTAACACCAAATATATTCAATATTTGCAATCAATGATATTTCTATCACGACTGTGGTGGCCAAGTGGAATGATATAATGAGCGTTTTGAGAGTAGCAATCGCCTAGTGGAACATACTCAATGTGTCAAAGTCAAATTGACAGATGAATGACAGCCACAGTTGACTTCGATATGTGGGTTGAAAGCGGTCGTGAAGAAAGGTATCATCAATGATCACAACCACAACTGTCACCAAGTGTAATAAGACAGTGCGTATTTTGAGCGTTGCAGTCGCAAAATGAAACGATACTGTGAACATTTTGAGCGTTGCGATCGCCTAGTGGAACATACCCAGTGTCCAGACAGGATATATAGGGCATATAACGTCTTTCTAGAACTTGTAGGTAATGAGCAATAACGACTTAAAGAAGAATTAAGTTAAAATACCATTGGAACGAAAATTGAAGTCAAAATGCACTAGTTGCTTTCTGACTTAAACTCTGAAACCATTACAGCTACATCAAATCAACGTATGAGGATGTTCTAGGCAACACGAAAGTCTATTAAAAACGACATATTGCTATTTATTACATGTCTGTTATGACCTATTTATTCGGGCAAAATCAGACTATACAAGGATTGGTTAATTGGTGTAATCAAAAATATAAGACGGAATTAATAACATTTTCTTATTACAGAGAAATCATTTATTTTTCAATAGCTGAATATCGTTTGTTTTTAACTTTTACTCAATATCATAACCCCAATTTAACCGTTAGAGTGCCGACGAGCGCCATCGCGCTGATGGCGCTCGCGAAATAAGTACCTGTTTAGCGCACGGTAGGGGAGGTGGCTCGCACGTATCACTAATTTTTTATCTTTCTACGTGTTACATAAAGTTCAAATTATAATATTATTAGTAATTACAATATAAAAAGAATCCAGGAAAAGAAAATTTTTAACCCATAAAGTGGGAATATGAAAATAATTCGAGTGAAAATGATCATTTTCCAAGTTGTGAAGAAAGTGATGGTGGGAGTGACATTGTGGTGCGCTCCCAATTTGGCGTAATAAAAATTTTGAGTAATAGTGATAATAGTGACGATAACAATTATTTTTCTGATACGGAGGATGTGCCGGACTGCGAAAATGACGATGTGTCAACACGTAATTGCACACGATTTTTGTTCACAATATATATTTCCATAATTTTCTTTGTATTTTATTATCCTTATGTCATTTACCCTTGTCTCGAAAAAAAACTGTATCTTCCAAAAATTATCCAATTTTAATAATTTTTCCAGTGTTTTTTTAATAGTTTTTATTAAAAAAACACCGGAAAAATTATTAAAATTGGATAATTTTGGAAGAGATACAGTTTTTTTTTCGAGACAAGGGTAAATGACATCAGAACAAAAGATTTCTTTGACATTTTTAAGTATATATGATTAAAAAACCAGTTAAACATTTCATTGTCGTAAACATTTTTCATGGGGATTTCCCCATAAAAAAAGGCTTCAGAAAAATACCAAATCACGATCATAACAGACTTTTCATTCTGCGAAATACTCGTATCGCTGAACATTCAAGGCCAAATAAGAGATTTGCCGCCGTTATGATTGCACTGCAGCTCGCTAACTGTTAATGTTGAAATAGAATTTCAAGAACAGAATAAGATGCAAAAGATTGTTTTAATTATGATTGGGTATTTCACTAAATCTTTTTCATTTGGTTAATCATAATTTCAAGGTACAAGTTGACGAAGAGTGAAAAAAATTTTTATTAATCTTAAAAATTTACCGAGTTATAAAAGTTTAAATTTAATCTTTAGACAAGGACGACAATACTGCGTTGTGAGGTCATTTTTAATATTGCATATTTTATTCTACAAGAGGGAAAGAGAAAGAGATATACCCAACTCTGTTCGTGTCTTCAAATTTAGAAGCCTACAACTGGTTTATTTTTCAATCAATTTTTGAATTTTTTTCAAGACTGGTTTTTAATTAACTTATATTTCACAATATTGTACGAAAAATATCAAAATTTAGAATGAGTCAACTACCGTATTGTAACGTCAACTGTTTTAGCTATATTTACGTAAAGTGAAATGAGGCACCATTTTAACATATGTAGCTGTCAAATAGAGGTATCACTATGACACAACATGCAGACGTCTACTTAAAGGCTAATAATTCTGTAACCTTTATGGTATTCATAAAGTAACATGATGCAACATAGGGCTGATTATTCATGTAAAAATATATAATTATCTATTATTTTTCTCACTTGTAAATGAATGTCAATAAGTTCAGCTGCATTGTCACCGAGTAACCTGAAATTATCCAATGTGGGCTCATCCAAGAACCTCGATACATCTGTTTTGACTTCCTCCACACCTGCAACAAAAAAATTTTCAATTATATATTAAAATACTATTTAGACATTAAGACATCCAGGCTGAAAATTTTGTGTTTTTTTTTTGTTTACTTGCAACAAAAGACTATATAGATGGCAGTTAGAGAAACAAAAGACTAGATAGATGGCAGTTAGAGAAACAAAAGACTAGATAGATGGCAGTTAGAGAAACAAAAGACTAGATAGATGGCAGTTAGAGGATGAGAATGATGTCAAATAATGGCTAACGTAAATTGGAATTGGCGTAACGGAAATTGTAAATTCCTAAGAAAAGCCTCTCGCTGTCCATCCGAATTGACCGAAGTTAATGGATTTTTTTTAATTTGTTGACATGAAAACCAATAAATTTTACTACGGCTTTTGTGGATCAACTGAGCTTTCGGCTTCCAAAGAATTTAAGATTGTTTAACCCTTCAGATGTGCCAATCAAAGGAAAATGTTTGATTAAACATTAAATAAATATATATGTAACTCTATTATAAAACAAAGCTAAAGAATCAACGGAATGCTTTGAACAGGGGACCGTGGCCACTTGGCTTTATTTTTTCAAGGATGATTTATTTCAAATGACGTTGCCGAAGCGAGAGAATGTTGTTGCAAGTTCTGCGTCTTGGTACAACGGCAATGTAAGTACTCATTTTGTAGTTATTATTATTATAACATCTATATTGTATTTATTAGTATATTTTTGAAATACAAAGTGTTTTTTTTAATCGACAAAAAATATTTTTATTTTATTTGCGAATATTTTTAACCGTTAGAGTGTCGACGAGCGCCATCGCGCTCGGGCGCATACTAACTAAATTTGGCACGAGCGCGATGGCGTTCATGAAATCAGTTGCTGTTTAGCGCGCGGTAGGGGAGGTCGCTCGCACGCATCACTAATTTTTTATCATTCTACATGTTACATAAAGTTCAAATTATAATATTATTAGTAATTAATAGCTTTTCACCGTTCTAGAAAGAGACAGGTATCAAAATAGAAAGAAATATATACCTGACTCGTCGAGCACAACATTTATAACTTTCTGCACAACCTCCAAATCGACTGCATTCTCAGTGCTAGAGTCTGCCTCCGAGGGCTCGTCCTCCGCATCTTCATTGTCATCCTCCTCGTCGGGCTCATCTGATTCTTCATCTGTGTCGTCACCTGATTCTTCTGCAAGAGATGGGAATAATTGAAAAAACAAGGATAAATTTCGAACACGAGATATTAAACTATTTATATAACAGTTTGGGTATACAATTCTCAATATAAACAAAAAAATTTCTCCCTCACCGTCACTACCAGCCTCTTCGTCCTTCAGCACCACCACCTCCTCCCCCAGCACCTCGCGTAGCCGAGCCCTCGTAGCAGCAGCTCCCACTCGATTTCCCCGCAAGACCACTGTCTGTGGAGAGCCCGTCGTGCCTACCGCTTGTGCCACGCGCATACACGCCTCACCCGACATCTCGTTATCGCTTAGATCCAAACGCTGTATAAAGAAAACGGATTAATTGCATCGAACTAAATGAAAAAAAAATTGAAGTTGTCCAAAGTTATTTTAAGGCGTTTAGGGCCTGGATTCTCATTAGCAAATTAACGCAGACACGTGAAATTCGCACCGTCACTGCCAAAATTTTAATTATCAAGTGAAAAACTACTTACAACCATACATTTTCGGAGTTTTGTAAAATTTAATGAAGAGATATAAAAAACTGTTATAACATTTTTAAAAGACCAATTTCTCGCCTATTTTTCAATTGTTTGAGAGTATTTCATTAACTATGATGGCAGATAAATAACAAATTTTTCATTTAAAATAAATGTGCAGACTAATAAGAGTATAAAGACTGTAAAAATGTTTGGAAAAAAACAACCATCCCTATTAACTGTGAAATAAAGGATTTCGCTTTTTATAAAAAATACAAAATTTCTCATTTTTCCGATTTCCAAGCCCAACACCATAAGGTCCTTTACCAATCTCCTTTCTACAACCTATTTAGACACACAGTCTTCTGTATAAAAATCATGTGGTTTGGAGAAAATCCCCTAATACATGACACGAAGAATAAATGCACAAGTAAACAAAAAATAATCAAACAACTAACCTCTAACACAACTCCGTTCTTCTCAAATGCATCCGCCAAGACCATCGCGCCAGCACTTTTCAGAAGGCAATCACCAAAGTTGACGTCTGTAATATTTTTCAAATGGGGCAAAGCTTCCGCCACTGCTGCTGCGCCCTTTGGACCTATTGTGTTATCGTTGAGATTCAGAATTCGGAGACCAGGGTTGCCGGAGAATGCTGTCGAGAGGGCTGATATACCAACGTGGTAGATGCCATTCTGCGGCATGGCCACATGTTCCAAGCTGCCCATTTTCTGCAAAAAAAATTAAAACTCAAAAGAAATATGAAAAATGGAAGAAATAGGAACAAAGAAATTAATAATAATGTTAAAAATTATAAAATTGAGAGCCTACCAGTATTGAGTTATATAGTTTTTTTACGCAGGACTGTAACGCAAGAGTATGAAAGCAATCCCTATTTTATATTCTACACGCACGTACCAATATCCGTCTGCAATCCCCAATACCCACGAAACCAATATCCTTTTGCAATACCCATTTGCAATTTCCCTGCGCTTCATTTACTAACGTGATATTAGATGCAATAGGTTATAGCTTTAACCAGAGCAACACTTCATAGACAGATGTAGCACAAGCTTTGATAATGGAAATTCCCTTACCTATCTATTATTCAATTTAGCTCTGGAAAAGTGCATTAGAGACAGTGGTTTAAACCGAAGAGGAATGCTGTGGAATAGATCTCTACAAATATGGGCCTATGCAGATGACACAGATATTGTTCAACGGTCAGAAAAGGCAGTTAGAGAAAGCCTTTTCAGTCCTTGGATTCTCTGGAAGAAATATGGGCCTAACTGTCAACCAGGATAAAACTAAATATATGGAAACTATAATACCCCTTTGTGCATAAACGGCTACACCTTTGAAAAAGTTGATGAATTTAAATACCTTGGCACAGTAATTAACGACAAAAATAAACTAAGAGCAGAAATTGATAACAGAATTAAAAGGGAAATAAATGCTTCTTTGGACTGAGAAGACGACTGAGATCTAAACTCATCAGTCGGAAGACTAAAGTAAAAATCTATAAAACCCTAATTCTACCAGACCTACTTTATGCAAGTGAAACATGGACCTTAAACGCAGAGACACAGTCTTCGGCCCAAGAAAAGAAAGCAGATATAATTTTGAACTGTATAAACTTTATGGACAACCACAAATTACCCAAGTAATACATAGAAACAGATTAAGATGGCTTGGTCACATGTGTAGAAGCCCAAAGGATAATCCTAGTAAAACATTAACATTAAAAAAACCTAAGGGTACTCGACCAAGAGGTAGGCCCACCCTCTAGATGGATGGATGCCATCGAAAAAGACAAAAACTTTGAACATAAGTAAATGAAAACAAGTCACATCTTGATCTCGAAAGTGAAATGGAATATTAGGTAAAAAAACATAAACCAACGTCAAAGTATATTAACTATTACTGCGTAAAGAAGCGACACTCACCTCTCCCCGCCAGTTTATCGTCATCCGCAGATAACGGATACGATTCAGGGTACACGTTCCTAGGTTGCCGCTTGCAGCGTGCGCGTGTGATTTGTTCAATTTTGGTTGAGTTTAACTTGTGTAATTCAGTCTCAATTGGTTGTACTTGGTTAGTACCTATAATTTTGTGACAAGAAACACGTCACTGAGCAGTTTTAAATTTCAAACTGTTCTTAAAAAATCATTGTTTTGTTTGAACGTGGTTGGAAAAAGTAACCTTCTAGTGTCGGCCATAGGCTTATTATATTGTTTATTAAGAAATCTTTCACATAAATCTAATCACGTCAAAAGTACAATGAAAACAATATTTCAGTATATCACATTTATAAATAAAAAAATTTATTTTTATTTAAGATTTTATTTCATTTTTGGAATCAACACTAAGTACCTTTTCAAATTATATCTTAATATTATTATCAAATCACTTTCACTCAATTAACTGTATAGTGTAAAATATTAATTTATATAACTCCATTTTTACAATTAAGTAAAAATAAAGACGTACACGCCAGTACAAAGTTACTGCGCCAGCGTGCTATCGAGACAGTCATTCGTTCGACGCTATTGGTTAGAAAGATAAACAGCTATGTTGCAGATGTATAGTGTCAATCGTTATAGCTGTTTCTTTCGCGCGATTGCCCGCAACGTTCGAGACCGATATGTAGTAATAGTAAATATTCTTTGCCTGCATGCTGCAGACAGCCCTACATTAATTTACTCACCAAGCTAGTACGTATGTAATAGTGTGAGTAATTCAATCTGTTCACTAATATGGAGTGTCAGGGGTGTGCCAACATGATCTGAATATATATGATCAACTACACATTAAATTTATTTATCGGTGCTGCTGCTTCATTGCCCACTGTTTTTAATTACGTTTTTATTAATTGTATTTGTTTTTAACAATACGGTAGTTGACTCATTCTAAATTTTGATATTTTTCATACAATTTTGCGGAATATAAGTTAATTAAAAATCAGTCTTGAAAAAAATTCAAAAATTTATTGAAAAATAAGCCAGTTGTAGGCTTCTAAATTTGAAGATACAGATAGAGTTGGATATATCCCTGTCTCTTTTCCTCCCGTAGAATATAATGTGCAATATTATAAATGACCTCACAACACAATATTGTCGTTCTTGTCTAAAGATTAAATTTGGTCAATTTTTAAGATTATTAAAAAAATTTTTCACTCTTCATCAGCTTGCACTTTGAAATTATGATCAATGAAATAAAAAAAAATTAGTCAAATACCCAATTATGTCTGTCTATTGATCTATTAGACTAAATCTTTTTTTGTTTCCTACTAACTTCTTCAACATATGGGCACCAAGCCGTCTGTTGAATAAGAATTTTATTCTACGAGATTGACAATGTCTAAATTATAATAATTTTTCAATGTACAGTCATCCTCCGATTAAATAATATGTATCTGTCACTCTGACTAACAGCCAAACTACACCGCTTCACTGAAAGTTTCTATGTGCCTTTTAATAGGCTATTTGACAACATCGAAAATATACCAAAATTTGTGGTCATCCTATTATATTATAACGTAAATAAACATATTTCTTTTCATTTTCCAAAAAATAAGTTCATATTTTGTAAAAAACGTAAAGAAATCACAATATTTTTTGAAATTCAATCAGCGTCGCAAACGCCTTGTTATTGGTTAAGTCAGATGATGTCACAAGCAAATAAAACGCATTCATACCAAAATTTAATATTCTTATTCTTTTGGTTTACAGGATTTGATAATAACGTTTAAAACACAAATATTACTTACATCGAAATGATCTTCACACATAAAAACATTTGAGTGAGCTATAATGCTGTTTGGATCTCTTTGGGCTAATTGCAGCCAATTTTTTCGTCTCTTAAGATTCGTTGGCACTAAAACGAACACTTTGTGTGGATTTTTATAGACGTATTTGTACATTGTGGCGCTACACACCATTTATACATAATTTTAATATGAAAGTAAATAATAATCCCCTTCAGCGGGCAGGACTGTTTATGTTTACATTGTGTGTGATATCACGCTAGCCGACATTACAGAAATTGCGTTTTTAACGCGAGTTCGAAAATTCAAACTTGTAAAAGTAATTTATATAAAAAATACGACATATATCCTGGAAATATAAATGTAGTGTGCTTATAATGAAAATTAGAACTATTTAAAAAATCAAGTCAAATAACCTATTCCATCAGCTAAAATATAAAAGTATTGTGATACCATCCAATACAACTGGTAAACTCACCAATTTATGAAAAAATCGGTGAAGTGTCTTATAACGTAATTTATGTGATACTTATAAATGTGTATATATGTATGTTTATTTTTACGGGTTTATAAAATGTGACCCGAGGGTTTCTTACAAATTTCAAACTCTGTATTACTACATACATGGTATCTATTATTTTTAGACAAAATAGCAGTTTCAGAGATCTGGCCCAAAAACAAAAATTGTTACTAAAAAAAAATATATATATATATATACACTCTTTTGCATAAAAAACGTGAAGCTTTGATTTTGTCATATTATTAACAAAATATTATTTATTAAGAGTTTGTATTGATTGTAATTGTTACTGGCAGGTATAGTGTATTCTGGCACATAAAAACGAACGTTCTAAATTTGAAATTTGTTCTTTTTGAATGAAAATTCTCTTTCACTGACAAAAACGTATATTTGGCGGTAAATGAAAACCAACTCTTGTTAAGTTCTTTTTCATTTGTTACGTTTTTTATTTTAACGAACAAATTTTAATTAAATTTCTGCTGTTTGCTGCATTAGTTCACTTCTGTTTGCTGTTCTCAGTATGGTTGAAAAAATGATAAGAGCTAGTAAAATTATTGCGCTGCTTGAAGAAGGCTGTAGTCAATGTTATGTGTCTCAGCAGTATAATGTGAGCTGTTCCACCGTCCAAAGGACCTAGCAACGATACCACGAAACGGGCTCCTTCAGTAGAAGGTCCGGTTCTGGAAGAAAAGGGTACACAGGGCCACGGGACGACCACTTCATAGTTAATCAAGTGCTACGAAATCGTCAAGTTTCGTACGTGGATCTCAAAGAGAACCTCGAGAGAACCTCAGAGGTGCACGAGTAAGCCTACGGACAGTCAGAAGGAGACTTCAGGCCGTCAATATACGTAGCTATCGCCCAGCTCGGGGCCCTACATTGCTCCGTGAGCATCGAGTTGTCAGATTGAGATTCGTTCAAAATTTTTCCTCATGGTCTCAACAAGACTGGAACAGTGTTTTATTCTCTGATGAAGCTCATATAGCGGTTAGTGGTGAGGATTGACGTCGGCAAGTCTTACGAAGATGTGGAGAACACTTCGCAGAAGTGTGCTTTGAGGAAATCACCCCTGTTTTTGCCCGTTTTTTTTCGCAAGAGTTTATAAATGCTGCAAGTGTAACAAAAGGATGGCTGTTGTGTTGTTATCAACAGTTCCAAGATATTTATTGAAAGATTTGTTTGGTGACTTTTCCATCAGCGTTCTTCTACCCAGTCTTAAATATTTCAAATAATTAAATTGTGATTAAGAACCTAACGCAATGCACGCAATAGTAAAAATTTGCTTCGCCTTGAGTTTAATAAATATTAAGTTGAATTAAAGAGTTAACTTATAGGAAGTTAACAACACATTAGTATAAAACTAAAATTAAATACTTTGTATGCACCACAACTAAAGGCCACCTTCGTATAATGTCAAGCCGTGCACCCATCATGGTTACTCCAAATATTCCATTACAAACTGTGCTGTTGGATGGATGTAAACATGGAATGTGACAAAAGACCTTAACCCTTCGAGAGCACATGTCACTTTTTAGTAACATCAGCGCTAGCACCATTGAAACGTACATTTTTCGATTAATAAAACTGTGCCGTTCGATGGATGTAAACATGGAATGTGACAAAAGACCTTAACCCTTCGAGTGCACATGTCACTTTTTATTAACATCTGCGCTAGCACCATTGAAATGTACATTTTTCAATTAATAAAACTGTGCCGTTCGATGGATGTAAACATGGAATGTGACAAAAGACCTTAACCCTTCGAGTGCACATGTCAC
This sequence comes from Druceiella hillmani, assembly GCA_039881145.1. NCBI lineage: Eukaryota > Metazoa > Arthropoda > Insecta > Lepidoptera > Hepialidae > Druceiella > Druceiella hillmani. Next base: position 21,792,172 of record JAYKKI010000019.1, on the reverse strand, counting down.
TTTTTATTAACATCTGCGCTAGCACCATTGAAATGTACATTTTTAAATTAATAAAACTGTGCCGTTCGATGGATGTAAACATGGAATGTGACAAAAGACCTTAACCCTTCGAGTGCACATGTCACTTTTTATTAACATCTGCGCTAGCACCATTGAAATGTACATTTTTCAATTAATAAAACTGTGCCGTTCGATGGATGTAAACATGGAATGTGACAAAAGACCTTAACCCTTCGAGTGCACATGTCACTTTTTATTAACATCTGCGCTAGCACCATTGAAATGTACATTTTTCAATTAATAAAACTGTGCTGTTCTATGGATGTAAACATGGAATGTGACAAAAGACCTTAACCCTTCGAGTGCACATGTCACTTTTTATTAACATCTGCGCTAGCACCATTGAAACGTACATTTTTCGATTAATAAAACTGTGCCGTTCGATGGATGTAAACATGGAATGTGAGAAAAGACCTTATCCCTTCGGGTGCACATGTCACTTTTTAATAACATCTGCGCTAGAACCATTGAAATGTACATTTTTCGATTAAAATAAAATAAACATGTAGTCAATTGTATCATAAGAGAACGAAATATTTAATCAAATGGTAATACTAGTCGGCAGCATATAGTTACGTTTGTGATTATGGTACAAATGTAAGCCTATATCTATTATTTGATACACAGTTATTATTTTACTGCGTATTTTGTATTTGTTGGTATATTTTTGTAATAAACAAGGGTTTTTTTATAAATTGACAAAATATTTATTTTATTTATTAAGTTTTATGTATAGTACATAAGGCGAACTTATTGCTACATGACCAATCTCTTCGAGTCAACCATAACAATTTGTATTGAAATTTAGTTGGTAGACTGTAAGAGATTTTACAATGAAAATTCTTTAAAGTACATTAGAAGAAAAAAAAATACAAAAATAAAGTAAAAAAGACTATTGACGTGATTTGGGATGGGAAAGACAGGAAAGGACAAGGACACAAAGGAAAAGGTTTCAGAAGAGGTGGGACTTTTTCACTCGATCTTTGAAAATATTTAGAGATGTGATTTTTCTGATGTCAGGATCCAGGAGATTCCAAATTTTTACTGCTTGGACAGTGAAGGATTTTTCGTAAGTGGTAGAGGTATGTTTAGGAATAAGTAGGTGAAGATAGGATGTAGAATGCAAAAATGTCACCTTTATTTACTAAAGGTATCCATCCAGTCATATTCTTGAATTGTGTATACTTGAATAAACAATTTCATTACGAAGATGAGAAAGTAATTTATTTCTTATTTGAGGCAGTATTTCTCCATATTTTTGTATATTCATTTCATTTTTTTATTGTTTCTATGCAACGTATCTTTTTTCTATTACTGTTGGAAGCAATGTTTTTGGTATATTTCCATTTATAAATAAACAAAATACCTAATTCAAAACCTTTGTCTTTTCATTTCGTCTAAGCTATTGTATTTGAAAATTTTTTGTTTTTGAAATACGTCACGGCATTATTTTTTTTCAACCCAAATTACATAAAGAATTCAGAATTGTTATGAAAGTAATTGCATTACTTCTTAGCATTGCATTTGGTTACAATGATCTCCATCGTTTGTTGCTTTTACAGAGGCAAACAAAGAGACTTGAGATGGTTCATCAAGAGCTTAACGGTAAGATAGGTTTTTTCGTAAGATAAATGATGAATACATACTCGCCTATCCGTATGTGTGTATGCGTAAATTAATGTAGGGCTATCTACAGCGTACAGATAAAGAATGTTCACTATTACTACATATTGGTCTCGATCGTTTCGGGCAATTGCCATACATCGACGCTATACATCAGCTACATAGCTGCTTCTCTTTCTAACCAATAGCGTTGATCGAATGATTGTCTCGATAGCACGCCAGTGTAATAACTTTATTTTTGAATTGTTAAAATGAAATTATGTAAATAAATATTTTATACTACTTTTCCAAATTGTTAAAATGAAATTACGTAAATAAATATTTTATACTACACGTTTAATAGAGTGAAAGTGATTTGATAATAAGAATATTAAGATAGAATTTGAAAAAAGGTACTTAATGTGGATTCTAAAAACGATGTAAAATTTTAAATAAAAATAAATTTTGTTAAGTTACAAATGTGATATACTGGAACAAGGTCTTCGTTATACTTTTGACTCTTAATAAACCATATAAAAAGCCCACGGCAGACACTACAAGGATACGTTTTTCAACCACAATGCATTCAAACAAAACATTGACTTTTAAGAACAGTTTGTATTTTAAAACTGCTCACTGACATGTTTGTAGACATAAAATTATAGGTACTAACCAAATAAGATGGTGATACAAAACAAAATTATTTGCAACAAACAAGAAAGGGAGACAAAACAATCTGCTATCCTTAGTGATTTTATTGCTTTCTAAGAAATCGTACAGAGGACAATAGACCGTTATATTGAATTATTATAAATATTTATCAATTAAGTTTGAATTACACAAATTAAACTCAACCAAACATGCAAAATCAAACAAATAACACGCGCACGCAACAAGTGGCGACCTGGGATAGCATACTTTTCATCGTACTCGTTTTCTGCGGGTAACGTTAAACTGGCGGGGGGAGGTGAGTGTCGCTTCTTTATGCAGTAATAGATAATATTCATTGCCTACGCACTCGAGGAGTTAAGCCGCATTTTCAGTTCTTCATTATTCAAAGACTTAGCAGACGATGGCAAAAGTAAAGAGTATAGGTAAAATATGGTGTGTAGTGAAATGTAATGCTTAGGATCAATCGGATCACCGAGTGAACAAAGGAAACGACCTAAGATAAGTCTCTTATGTTACCTTTTTACAAAAATAAATACATACAAAATTATCTTCTTACACAATATGCAATGCTTACAGCTTAATCATAACCAATGTCATCAAAAAACCAACAGTGTATTCACGTGTACACATTACCTTAAAAACGTCTGCCAATGCGATGGCACCATCGTTCTCCAACCTGTTTCGACCAGCTATAAAGACTTTAAGCCTCGGCGGAGAGCCCGAGTTTGAGCCGAGTAGCGCCTTGGCTAGCATTCGTCCACCGGTTATGCCTAAACCGTTATTGTTTAGCCGCAGCTCCTGTGAAAACGAAGTGATTAAAATTTACTGGCAACTAGATGGAACTAAAACAAATTAATTCTTGATTAACCGTTAGAATGCCGACGAGCGCCATCATGCTCGTGCGCGTACTAACTAAATTTGCCATGAACGCGATGGTGCTCGCGAAATCAGTTGCTGTTTAGTGCGCGGTAGGGGAGGTCGCTCGCATGCATCACTAATTTTTTTATCTTTCTACGTGTTACATAAAGTTCAAATTATAATATTATTAATAATTACAATATAAAAAGGACCCAGGAAAAGAAAATTTTTAACCCATAATGTCGGAATACGAAAATAATTCGAGTGAAAATGATTGTTTTCCAAGTTGTAAAGAAAATGATAGTAGGAGTGACATTGCGGTGTGCTCACAATTTGGCGTAATGCAAATTTTGAGTGATAGTGATAATAGTGACGATAACAATTATTTTGCTGATATGGAGAATGTACCGGACTGCGATAATACGATGTGACCTTGATTTCAGTTTTTGTTATAATTTTTATTCACAATATATATTTAAATAATTTTCTTTGTATTTTATTATCCTTGTATAAGTTTTTATTAAGAAAACACTGAAAAAATTATTAAAATTGGATAATTTTTGGAAGAGATATAGTTTTTTTTCGAGACAAAGGTAAATGACATCAAAAGGCATTTTTAAGTATATATGAGTAAAAAACCATGGCACTAAAATGGTTAAGCCGCCAGTTGATTGCAAAACAAAATTTCACATGTAGTCAAAGAATAATCAAAACATTGAGTGCCAGAGCAAAACAACAAAGTCTTCCAACATAATAGTTATGTAATGAGAAAAATTGATGGTAAAATCGCTTTTTTTATATAGACCAATATTACCATCAACCTCACCTAACATTGCAGCTAAGGTTGCCGGCACACACATTGTCTCACGAAAACCCGATTCTGAAGCTGCAGCACCCAAACAGCACTCAATATATATTAAATAATTGCTATAAAGTGACTAATAACAATTAACAGTTTCACTAATGAAGTTTAAGTTAATTCCAAATAATAGTATTTATATAATTTATATACTCAAGCGAACAGATGTGCAACGTGGCTCAGCTCGGAGTTTGTTTTGAAAAATAAATAAATTTAGATTTTTCAAACCTAATAACAAATTTACAAAAAAATTAATAAAAAACACCTATATACCAGAATGACTCTCTTATGAACTCATACAATTGATCGAATTTTGAGCTTCCAAAATTATCAGGACAAACTAACATCAACAGAAATTAAAAGCAGCTCACCTGAAGCTGGCAGCACACGGAGCTGGCCAACAATTCTGCAAGACCCTCGACTCCGATGGGCCCAAATGCATTGTCGCTCAAGTCCAGAACGGTGAGGCGAGCACCAGCTGTTATCATTGAGTTGCCGAGTGCCCTCTGCAGATAATAACAATCAAAGTTACCAAAAGTTATTCAGATATTGTTTTTTTTTAAATACAGGAAAGAAAAAAAGGAATAACTGACAGATAATTATCGAGTTTAAGAATTCCATACCTTAAAACAAAAAAAGGATAACCTTATAGGAATCACTTGTCTGCCTATACGTCGTCAGCTAATTATTTTTCAATAACAAGGGGCAAGTTTATATAAGACAAAGACTGAGAAGCACAGTCCAGGTTTGCGCCGCAAATTTTTCGTAAAAACGTCGGGATAAAATCATAACAAGTGTTTCGTATCGTACCGTGTTTCGTATGTAATTTAATTACCAATCTTTTAATACAATGATTACACAGAGTTGTATAACAGTTAAAGAATAAATGAATTGCAAGTTTCTCATATGCAACAAGGGTCTGTGGTAGCTACCATAGCATCCTCCATTGACATATCTACAATTATGTCCAAAGGTGACAACGTGACAATATTTAGTGATCGCAATACATACTTGTCTGGCACTGTCCGGCACTGTTGCCATCAAACTCTATATTATCACCGTTTTCTATATTGCCTGGCAATGATGCCTGCATATGATCCGAGGACTTTTGGACTGTAAACGCTATATGCATGACGTGCCAGCTATATAATCGCTTTGCATCCTTTTGTCATTTTGTTTCCGACGCTGTCGTAGCTCTCACATTTGCTCTAGCCCGGACTTGTTAAATTTCTCGGATTTCTTTTGACGCGAGCCTTCCTTAGATTTGTGTTTTCTATAATTGTGGGCGTATTTATGATTCATATAAGACAATATCTTTAATATTTTTGTAATTTTCCATTTACTACCGATTTTTATTTATATTTCTGTAAATATTTTTATTGTCTTACTTTACGTCCTAGTTGTGCACACTAAGCTCTTCAGAATGCCACCCAAATCAATATCCTAGCTAAAAACTTTTTCTCGCTACACTAATTGACAAATTTACACAACGCTAATACGCAACAATCATGCCCATGTACTTACACTAGGCTGATGACATCACAGGCAAAACAAATGCTGGACAATAAATACGCACAGACATGCTCTATCTTTTGTGGGCTCAACCATTTTTAACGCATTCTCTTAGTTATTAGCGTCATTTTGTAACACTAGAAAGTTCACCTAGCTTAACGACCGGATAGACATTGTCACGTCACAGTACATGCTATCAGTCAAACAGCAAAACGATTTTTTTTAGCTCTTCATATTGTATGTCAACAAAAAACATTCTCTTTCTCCATATGTGTAACTGCAAAAGTACCAATTATGAAAGAAAACAGGATTTAGAAGCCTAAACTACCAGAAATCTATAACATTGATTCAAGATCATATGGTTTTTGACAAACTCATAATATTTTTATGCCTATAAAAGATATACCAAGCAATATATTACATGACAGAAAATACTATTAGTAATACTGTGTACTACCATTAAATATTTACACTTCTATACTTCTATAATACTAACTACTAACTTCTATAATACTAACTATTGGCCAGGTGCCGAACCACACAGTGTGGGTAAACAAATCAACCACAGCGCTTGTGGCAGAAATGGAAATGCCTACAGGCGCTGTTATTGTCATATATAATATAATTTACTTACGTATATTGTTATATTTACTTCTGGAACCAGTACAGTTTCGCAAAAATGCGAATTTCACTGATGTCTTGATGAAAAAATATACATAAAAACCATGTTTCACGTTCAACCAAAAAAAACGAGTTTGCTTTAGACCACAGGACTGAAGTAAAACTTCAAATTCACAAAATATGAACTTTAAAATGAATTTACAATTTCATTCACTTTAAACGTAGAATATTTAATGTATTGAACAAAATAATAATTTATAAAGTTGTTCAAGAACGAAATGAAATTACAAAATAATCAAAAAATCACTATTCGCATAACGCTAGCAAACTCGCATATATATATATATATATATATATATATATATATATATATATATATATATATGTATATATATATATATACATATATATATATATATATATATTTCATGCACTGGCTATGAGAGGAAGAGAGAAAGAAAATGTACGCGTGCACTGCTCTCTCTTGCTCCTACATTGTAGACAATAGGCTTGCACTGTGTCTTAGACATACGAAACATAAGTGGCTTTGAGAGAAAGAGAGAAAGAAAATGTGTGCTCGCACCTCTCTTGTCTCTACAGTAATATACAAAACGTAACTCTCTCTCTTTCTGTCTTCACTAACTTATATCTCCCTCTCAACTTCCGTTCGCCTCGCCCGATCACAGTTTTCGTAACGCTCTCGTCATGCATTCACCAGCTTTTTTGTGGGTCGTCTTCAAGTGAGTCTCTACCCTGTTTAAAGAGACTATGCCACTTGTAAACCACGGTTTTACCCGGGCAAGAGTCCCCGTAAACGGATGCCATCTCTTTCAGTATGGTTTGACCTGACTTTCCTTGCTTGGTAAGGAACTTTATGACGGTGTGGTACTCGATTTTTTTCATAGTTCAGACTTTCTTCCTGATTGAGTTGTTTGTTCGACGATACTTCAAAGACTAATGATCCGATTATGATAAAACTTGGTATTTAAACTAATAATGAGTTACTTAACTAGCTATCATTCCGTTAATCACCTTTACTAACCTACCTATAACTAGCTATCATTCCGTTAATCACCTTTACTAACCTACCTATAACTAGCTATCATTCCGTTAATCACCTTTACTGGCCTACCTATAACTAGCTATCATTCCGTTAATCACCTTTACTGGCCTACCTTTCCATTCCGCGAACTTAAATACGCTCGATCACACAAAACTCAGACGTATAAAACATTTTGGAAAAACATTTGACGCTCCGACACGTATGAAGTCTATACGTATATATGCTGTTCAGTACACATAATTTATTTTATAACGCATTGGAGTGAAATAGCTACAATAAATCAGTATCATTAGCATTATAAACAATATTCACTTGTCTTTCTAGTGTGATGCTTAAATGCGAGAGAAGAAATAAACAAGGACATGGGTGCTATATAACAAATAGTATTAGAAATATATATATATATATTATAACAAATATATAAAAATTATAAGTATATATACGGCATTTGGCAAAATATACATCACATTTTTTTGCAGTGTAAAATACATGTTTTATACAAACTAAAAGACAGTGTTTTTTTATCCGTCAAAATTTTGCTTTAAAAAAATAACGTTAAAAAAACTTTAAGGTTTGGCGTTACTTATATGCATGTAATCGTTAAAATTATACTGCCCCGTATCAGAGTAGCTAAGATCGTCCGACTAAAGGGTACGTGTTCGATTCCCAACAGGGTATTTGAACATTCATATATTATTTTTCTAATTGTATTGCACCTTGTAAAAATAAAAATTGGTTGTCTGTAAAGTCTGTTTACGGACGACAGTTTTACGTGATAACGTCATAAAGAAACATTGATGAAAAATTGCACACTTTTATGAATTAAATTGAATTATTATCACTGAATTATTATTATTTTGTATAATACAGAGAAGGAGTTAATTGAAAATTACAATTTTTTCGATAAATTAACATTTATTTACACTCGTTAATTCAAATATTTTTTTACTTAAATTATACAGATTAATTACAAGTAACAATGTGCTATTAACAATTTATTTACAACTTATATACATGTGTTATATTTAAGATCTTCCAATCTGCGTTATTCTGTTAAGGATAGGACGATGATAGGTACAGAAGCTCACGTGGCGGCGTTCCAGTAGCAGAACTATTCAAACTGCTGGCTCTGATGTCACGCGAGAAGAGAGATAAATTCCGACGCTCGGGCCGATCGTGCCTCTCTATCACTTGTTCCGGCGCTCTCGCTTGCAAGATCAGGCTCAGGCGGAACGTGACACTTTTTCATGCGTGCAGCCGTATTAATCGATTTATAAGAAGTTATCACGTCAAAAAATCAATACAAGACAAATAACTATATTTTTTAATAACAAATACCACATAAAACCATAATACTAATGTGAATAGTAGAAAAAGGTTTACAATACCTGAACTGTGATTTTGTTTTGTTTACAAACATTCTCTTTTGGGATGGAATGAAGTATAGAATGTACGGGACCCTTGTGTGAGTTCTGCTCATATTAAACAAGTTTCATTTGGAAGTCCCTCATTTATCCAGAATTTTCCAACTTCCAACCATGATAAGAAATCGTCTGAATACTCACCAGAGCCAAAGGGATCTCAGTCTTCATACGTCCAGTAAACATGTCAGACCACCAGGCCATCTTGAACTCTGGGTGGCCCTCCAGAGCTTTCGCTATGGCACCTGCAGCCTCAACTCCAACTGTGTTCCCCGTTAGCCGAAGGAATTGCAGGTCTGAGCAAGCATTTATGGCACCGACAAGCTCTTTGGCTGGAGAAAAGCAAAAAAATATCACATAAAATATAACTCTGGCTTAGCCTGTTTTCTCATTAACTCAAGATTGCTAACTGGTTTGTTTTTTTATTTAGTTCACAGTCTGGTTCATCTTAAACATCACTATGATTTGGCAGCTTGGCTGCCGACCTGAAATAAGTGAGGTCATAATGGGGTATATACGATTTATACGAATATACATACTTTTCAATTTCGCTTTTTTATTGATAAAATATTTCACAAAAAAGTATAATGCCTCAAGATGTGAAAAGTGCCAGTGTGGAAATTTTCATTCACGGTGGATTTTTTCTCAATGGAAAATTTCATCATGCCACAGGATACAAATATGTATTTTCAGGTTTTATTATATATATAGTGATCGGCCAGTGGTCGAAATTTAACCTTAATAAAATAATTTTTTTTAAGTTTGAACAGAGGGTCTTTTAAAGAGTATATACCTCTATTAATCATTGCTCATTATTTTTTTTTAATCAGTGGCAGATTTCAATGTTTGAAAAATTGTATAAAAAAAAACTATGCCTCTAATACAAAGTAGGTTTATTTTAACTTTATAACAACAAATGCGGATTTAATTTTTTAAAAACCACATTTTCCAAATGGCGGCCATCGAGTCTGACACACTCTTCGAGTCTAGCATGCATGTTTTCGAAAAGGCGTTTGCAGAGCGACTGGGGTATCCTACTGACTTTGGCTCGAATATTTTCTTTAAGTTGTGTCACAGTGCTCGGCTTTGTTTTGTAAACAACGGATTTTAAGTATCCCCATAAGAAAAAGTCACATGGGCTTAAATCAGGTGACCTAGGTGGCCACGGTACAGTACCGTTTCGGGATATGTTTTTTTCTGGAAATAACTGCTGCACTGCATTCATGGACACATTAGCAGTGTGAGCTGTGGCCCTGTCCTGCTGGAACCATGTGTTTTGGTTGAAGGATGGACTGTTCTGTAGTTCTACTCTGAAAAAGTCATTTAACATCTGGGCATATCTCTCCGAATTCATAGTTACAGTTTGGCCACATTGATTTTCAAAGAAATAAGGCCCTATGATTGCAGATGCAGACATGGCATACCAGACTGTTACTTTAGGCTTATGTAAAGGCTCTTGATGCATTTGTCTTGGGTTGTGGACATCCCAGTAACGAAAGTTCTGCTTATTGCCAATGTGAAAGTGAGCTTCTTCACTAAAGAATATGTTGCCCATCTGGGTAGCAGTACGAAATCTCAACAACATCACCTCCGTGTAAGTTTTTCTTAATTCAAAGTCAGAATTGTGTAAATCTTGAACAATTTGAATTTTATATGGATGGAACTTGAGCTTTTTTCGCATTATTACCTGTAAAGTTTATTTCGGAATTCCCAATATTGATGAACGTGTACGCAGTAATAAATGGGGATTTTCAACGACAGAAACCACAACACGTTCGACATTTTCATCCGTGGCTACCAATGGTGTAGGTCCTGGCCTGGGCCTATTTAATGTTGATCCTGTAGCTCTGAACCTTGCTACCCATGACTGAATGAGGTTGATCGATGGTCCATCACGTAATCGACGAATACTGTAAAGATTATTAAATCGACGGCGTGCTACAGACAGCGAAAATCCACTCGAAATGTACGCCTCAACGGCAAAAGCGCGGTGCTCTCCACTCCACTGTTCCATGGCTACTAAAACATCCGCACCGCTTGCGCTTCTAACGACACCCCCTGTGCCCCTCTTATGTGTTGCGTTCAGAAACTATGTTTGTTCAAACTTTGAAATCTGCCACTGGACATCCTGTATTTGCTATACATATTAGCGGTCTTTAAAATCACTTTATTGTGCGTTCTCAGGAGCATACAGGATTGTATGCGAAAAAACCTGCACGCTCAATTGTACACAATTATCTTTTTAATGTTTGTTTAAATTAACGTTCTTTCGCACGCAATTACTCGTGTTCATTTTTGTCATCGGAAACAGCAGCCGTTTAAAGGCTAATCGTGCAGGATAGACAGTGCGGAACTGGATCATGTTGGAGTGTATGCAGTTCGCAGTTCTACTGAAGTAACCCACTTTGTAAACGTGCGTGAAAGAATATTACGTGTAAAAGCAACCTTTAGAGACACAATTGCGCACACGACTGACGAGTGCTGCGCTTGGTTTTTTCCTTCCCCTTCCAACATCCTTTAGACACACACTCTTTCGCGCACGAATAGAGTGACTGTGTAAAGACCACTATTATATATAAATTTTAGGTTTTAACTATGCCAAATTTTACTCTCCTCCATACATGCAATATGCTTAAAAAGGGGTACAAAATTTTCTTTTCACATATTGATACACAGATTATCTAACTTTACACGCAAAATTAACGACAATGTTTAAAACAGATGGTCCCAAAGTGACTATTCCGCCACAGGACTTGATTGTCATTTCGCAGCCAAGCTCCCAACCCACTCCAAAGAGTTATGGCACGCAAGCTGTTAATACAGGCGACTCTGCAGCTATTCAATTTATGGACTGTGTTTTTTAAAAAATTTTATTCTAATTAGTGATTGGATTGTTTTTTATCAAAAATTTCAAGTTACAACTCCAGTACCTAACTTGTCTTCAACCTTGACCCATAAACTTTATATATAGGTTACTAGTTTTTAAACCATGACAAAATGTATGCCAAAATTTGACCCTACCATGGGCAAGAATAAGTATGTCGAAACGTAATACATTTGTTAAAAAATTTTTACCAAATATATTACGTTTCAACATCAAATTAAATCAAAATAAAAAATGTTTAATCAATGTCTCACTTTATTTATAGATTTATTTTAATTGTTGCCAAATACTTGCACGAATAAAATATTAAATATAAAAATTAAATCAAAATAACAAAATGTTTAATCAATGTCTCACTTTATTTATAGATTTATTTTAAGTGTTGCCAAATACTTGCGCGAATAAAATATTAAATATAAAAATTAAATCAAAATAACAAAATGTTTAATCAATGTCTCACTTTATTTATAGATTTCTTTTAAGTGTTGCCAAATACTTGCGCGAATAAAATATTAAATATAAAAATTAAATCAAAATAAAAAATGTTTAATCAATGTCTCACTTTATTCATAGATTTGTTTTAAGTATTGCCAAATACTTGCGCGAATAAAATATTAAATATAAAAATTAAATCAAAATAAAAAATGTGTAATCAATGTCTCACTTTATTTATAGATTTCTTTTAAGTGTTGCCAAATACTTGCGCGATTAAAATATTAAATATAGAAATTAAATCAAAATAAAAAATGTTTAATCAATGTCTCACTTTATTTATAGATTTATTTTAAGTGTTGCCAAATACTTGCACGAATAAAATATTAAATATAAAAATTAAATCAAAATAAAAAATGTTTAATCAATGTCTCACTTTATTTATAGATTTCTTTTAAGTGTTGCCAAATACTTGCGCGAATAAAATATTAAATATAGAAATTAAATCAAAATAAAAAATGTTTAATCAATGTCTCACTTTATTTATAGATTTATTTTAAGTGTTGCCAAATACTTGCACGAATAAAATATTAAATATAAAAATTAAACCAAAATAACAAAATGTTTAATCAATGTCTCACTTTATTTATAGATTTCTTTTAAGTGTTGCCAAATACTTGCGCGAATAAAATATTAAATATAAAAATTAAATCAAAATAAAAAACATTTAATCAATGTCTCACTTTATTTATAGATTTGTTTTAAGTATTGCCAAATACTTGCGTGAATAAAATATTAAATATAAAAATTAAACCAAAATAAAAAATGTTTAATCAATGTCTCACTTTATTTATAGATTACTTTTAAGTGTTGCCAAATACTTGCGCGAATAAAATATTAAATATAGAAATTAAATCAAAATAAAAAATGTTTAATCAATGTCTCACTTTATTTATAGATTTATTTTAAGTGTTGCCAAATACTTGCACGAATAAAATATTAAATATAAAAATTAAACCAAAATAACAAAATGTTTAATCAATGTCTCACTTTATTTATAGATTTCTTTTAAGTGTTGCCAAATACTTGCACGAATAAAATATTAAATATAAAAATTAAATCAAAATAAAAAACATTTAATCAATGTCTCACTTTATTTATAGATTTGTTTTAAGTATTGCCAAATACTTGCGTGAATAAAATATTAAATATAAAAATTAAACCAAAATAAAAAATGTTTAATCAATGTCTCACTTTATTTATAGATTACTTTTAAGTGTTGCCAAATACTTGCGCGAATAAAATATTAAATATAGAAATTAAATCAAAATAAAAAATGTTTAATCAATGTCTCACTTTATTTATAGATTTCTTTTATGTGTTGCCAAATACTTGCGCGAATAAAATATTAAAATATAAAAATTAAATCAAAATAAAAAATGTTCAATCAATGTCTCCCTTTATTTATAGATTTATTTTAAGTGTTGCCAAATACTTGCGCGAATAAAATATTAAACATAAAAATTAAATCAAAATAAAAAATGTTTAATCAATGTCTCACTTTATTTATAGATTTATTTTAAGTGTTGCCAAATACTTGCGCGAATAAAATATTAAATATAAAAATTAAATCAAAATAAAAAATGTTTAATCAATGTCTCACTTTATTTATAGATTTATTTTAAGTGTTGCCAAATACTTGCGCGAATAAAATATTAAATATAAAAATTAAATCAAAATAAAAAAATTTTAATCAATGTATCGCTTTATCTATAGATTTCTTTTAAGTGTTATCAAATACTTGCGCAAATAAAATATTAATTATTAAATTCAAAAGTAAGTTAGGTTAGTGCAATATGGTCAGTGTCATGTTTCGCGGTATCATTAGATGTCATGTAGCATGGCACCTGTTAGAATCAATATTATTGACGTGCAGTTGTCATATCGAATGTCTGGGGTTGATTCTAGTGTTGATCTAATATTCCTATTAATTAATCTATACATCAACACTTATCACAAGTTGATTGCTAACTACTTATTTGAGTCATGCCTGACTAGTTGGTTACTTGTCCCAATTTATCTACTTTAAATTTTAAGGTTAATTTTGATCAGATTAAATTGTTTATATATAATTCTGGTGAAGTTATTGATGAAAAATATTGCTAGATTTCGAGTTTAGGGCGTCATCTTTAATGATTGTATACTATTTTGTTTGTATGAGGTTTGGGGCCAATGCTCCTATATATAAAGCGGCCTTTTATATTTCTAGCTTATTTTACGATATTTTTTCAACTTTGTACCATTGGATCTACTAATATAGCAAATGAGTAGCGTTGCCTGGTTATATAAAAAAAAGCTCAAAATTAATAATGGGAAACAATCTAAATTTATATCTTATACAGCAACACCGCTTATGGCGTTTATTTTTTTCCAACAGGTGATGGAAAAAATATTCCCAGATGAAAGTTCGTACTTTTGTCACGAGATGATTACCACCATTTTAAAACAATTGGAACAGTTTATTTCATATACAATCTTAACCAACACATATAAGCTATTTTTCTGCAATCTTTTTATATGGATTGAATAAGAAACGTGGCCTTCAGAGTTATTACACACACTATTGTCGTTAAGCAAAGATGAGTTCAAAACTAAAATTTCCGCAACAGACGTATCTTTAGAAAATTCATCAAAAAATCAATTTCTAATTTCAATATCATATCAAAGTTAAGTTACATCCAACATATTCTTCTATGTTATTTGGTAATTTAAACCATAAATTCACTTTTAATAATCCCGTATACAATTAGACAATGTGCGCTGTCCATATTACTTTCAATAATGGTATAATAATACCAAGTTATATTCTTATTTTATGCAGACAATGCTCTTTTATTAAAACCATATCACTAGTCAAAATAGTCCAATGCCGCATTCGTGCATGTAATAAAACTTAAGCAATAAGCGTCTGATAGAATATTGAACGACAAGTCATTAATGTAAACATTAATGCAAATAAGGTCGCCATATTTTTGGCGAGCTTCCCACAATTTGTCGCAAGCATACTTTATTGCAAGTCTAAACACATTCAGGCCAGCTTGCGACATAACTTGCAGCAAATAGACTTAGTTTCAATATATTTTAGATTTGCACCTGCAAGTTCTTGTTTTTTAAGCAAAACAATTTTGTTTGAATTGTTATCAACAAATTAAAAAGCAAAACGGGGTAAAAACTGACATTACGACGTGACTAAAATGCGACGAATTCTTATACGATCATGGAGACGCAATTTACAAAAATGGAGTTAACGAGAACACTGTATTAACTAACATTGCTTTAACAAACAAAAATTAAAACGTGTGGGTGAAAATTACAAATCAAATTCTCTCTACGTGATTTTACAGTTGTATTGTGGGAAATCACATTCAAGTGACTGCAAATAAGTCACTTAAGACTTTATTGAGTTTTCTTTATGTTGAAACACAGTCATATCTAATGAAATGTCAAATTTAGTTCACGGGACGTTCATGGTGGCGCTATAGACACAAAAATTGTCATTTCATATGGTACAGACTATACAGTGCATTAGTATAATAGAGGTCAGTGTGGTTATTGACAATATTATTAGATGTTTATATCCCTTAACACAATTAAATGAATCTACGTGATGTATTATTGTTACTTTCTTTAAGTAGTTTACCACGACCTAGGTTTCGTTGTATTACAACATCTTCAGGAGGGCTATTAGCAAAGATTCCACCTGAATTTGTTGTAATACAACGAAACCTAGGTCGTAGTAAAGAACTTAAAGAAAGTAGAAATAATACATCACATAGTTTCATTTAATTTTGAATAATGAATTTCTACAAAATTAACGCCAAAAATATTCAATATTTCAATGCCTAAACACATTGACTACCACAGTACTTTTTAATTTTATATTCAAATATCATGTGACCTTGATGTTTTATCGTCTTCGCTGAGGCCATCTTTTCACATATACACTGATATATTACGAATTATCTCATAGTTGGCTTTCCTGCCTAGGACGCATTTCTCATAGTTGGCAGTCGACCTGTCAATGAGTTTATAAAATTTAAAAACAATACTTAACATTTGTTTAGTACAAATGTCCAGTACAAATTATACTAAGAATAGAAATTATTCAATTGCGCTTGTGATGAAAAAAATTATTCATTTAACTACAGAAACTATGAACGAGTTTGCCTAATTAAGACATTTATTGATACGTAACAAAAGGTTAGAAAGATTGGTAAAACAAAAGTTTTTTTGGTACCACTCAAAAATATAGGACAAAAATATTTTTTTGTGATTATATACTATTTTATTTGTGTCTGCTTTGGGGCCAAAGCTTCTATATTGCTAGGACAAAAGTAATTTTTTTATTTAAACTGTTTATATTATACTGTTTGTATCGTAGAAAAAATTATAATGAGGAATAGCGTACTAGGACGAAATATCTTGCTTTTCAAATTGTCCAAAAATCATCTTTAAAAGCAGCGAAAAAATAATGACATGTTAATTTAATTAGCGCCACCTATTTCTAACGTAGTTAATTCTGTTACGTGCACTTGATTACAGCATCTACGGCATATCTGTACATTAAATTATGCTAAGTGATAAAATTGATATCAAAAAATGAAAGGTGTGGGAAAAAATAAGCATTTGTTTCAAATGTTTAACCAATAATTGACTATTAAATTTCCATGATTTGACGTTAACGTTCGATGCTAAATAAATAAAAAACCTTTATCTTAGTATTTATAAACCATAAGTTCTAAAAAACTTAAAAATGATATTAAAACGAATATAAAGTTTTGAATTTCATTTTGCAGTATTTATATTGTACATTCAATAAGTGATGGAGCAGAATCTGGCATACAAATTTAATGAAAATATGTTCTGAAGAACATACATGATTAAGAAATTAAACAAATAGATGGTTTTTTCCATTTTGAATGGAGTCAGTAATATTTAAAAAAACATGAACGAAGAGAAAGGTACGAACCGAACAAAACGAGATTAATTTAGCAACCTTGCACAATACCAGATGGTAATTCATTCAATATATACTTGATCAACTTGATGGTAATTTTTTTTTTGGTAAGTCTTATTTTATTGGAAAAGATTCATTAACCCTTTTGCTGCCAACTTAATAAATAATACGCAAAGCGCAGTACCAACCGCAAACTGACTCATAAAAACAAAATAACTCCAACACGCACACGTGCAAGGCTGTCATCCAGCACTTCACCCCGCATCTTGCACATGTGCAGAGTTGGCAGCGAAAGGGTTAATATATTTTTTTTCATCATAATAAATCAATTCATGAAAACAATACAAAGTATTTGAAAAATATATTTTCATATTCATTCGTAACATAAACGCTTTTTTTACATTACTATTTTCGTTACTAACGAAGATTGCTAGTAGTGTAATAAATACAAGATTTCATAACTGAATTTGGGGTAGTCATTTTTTTTACATAATGTAATTGATACTTTAATCATTATTTATATTTCAATAAAAAATTAATAATAATTATTATATTTAGTTTTCATTGAAATATAATAAATAAGCATTTGTTTTTGGGGTTCTTAGGCAGGGAATAACAGAGGAGTTACCCGCAATGCTTACTTGTCATTATAGTTTACTCATTTTAATAAACGGATGAATGTTATTGGCTCGCTTTGTACATGGTTTTGTTCTCTACGAATTGTAATTATAGGACAATCGTTGTCCTGGCAGGACATTTAAAATGTGGTTAAAAATATGGGGACATCCCGGAAAATACAGGATGTCTGGCAACACTAGCCACTTTACCAAAGTTTGTATTTCAATGTAAATATTAACTACCCTATTTCAGAACGGATCTATTTTTTAAAGAACTGACATTTGTTTTACAATTTATAATTACTTCATTTTGGCTTTTGATTTCAAGAAGGCGTTTATCGTTGACTTAATGTTAATTATTTTATCAGAAATTTCAATTTCTATTTGAGAACTAAAGTCTGCACCATTAACAACATGCCTTAAAGACACATACTTTACAGTATTTAGCCAATATTTATCGATTGACAACCAACATTGACAGGTAAGTAAAAGTTCTTATATCTATCATTTATAGCGCTGTGAATATTTTTTAAACAAGGTCTATATTTCTCCCCTATTCTACTTATTCTGCTAACCCTGTATGAGAAATAAATAAATGTTATATACACATATCTCAGCTACCATATCACAAATCTCATAGCTTCTACATAACTATAATTGTGAACAATAAAGCGTTACATATTTTAGTTTAATGCAATTAGACATAGCTTACAAACTGTGTCAACTCACTGGTACAACTAAATATCAAACATTAACAACTAAATGTATGAAACATTTAAATATTTGGTACACAGACGTGTAACATAATACCTTACAACGGGTGATAATTAACCTACTTCTGAACTGAGAAATAAACTTAAGTTGATTAAATAAACTTAAGTTCAATGACCACAATGCAGAATTTATTAGAAATCATAACATATGTATAAACACTACTCCAAACATACTTCTAAGATTTACAGGTG
Organism: Druceiella hillmani; assembly: GCA_039881145.1. Lineage (NCBI taxonomy): Eukaryota > Metazoa > Arthropoda > Insecta > Lepidoptera > Hepialidae > Druceiella > Druceiella hillmani. The sequence continues at coordinate 21,773,589 of JAYKKI010000019.1, read as the reverse complement.
ATAAATTTTACCACAAGCTTCAGAACATGACAGTTTACTTGCTAGCTACGCTGGCTTCACACGTGTACATTTTAGGATGAACAAAGACAATGTCTAAAATATTTCTTCATGAACCACGTCATGTGCCTTTCCCTCAGGAACCAAAATGACTGATACGAAAACTTCGTACGTGTGCAATTAACGTCGTACATGTACAAAATTAAATTATTTGATTAAGATGTTCTGATACACGTTTATTCTTTCGTGAACATAGTCCTCAGTTTTATTTGTAATAAAAAATACAATAAGTACTGCAACATATCCCTTGGGCTAATTTCCCCCTTCCATTATCCCTCGTCAACGGCTTTCGGTGCAATGCGGTACTTGTATTTACTTACTAAAGCCTTTTTAATTATTGTTACTATTAATATTAGTAATAATAATAATATTAGGTTGGTAGTAAATTTTTAGCCACACCTTCGGGACTTTTCTAGAAAGATTCTCGAAACTTCTAGGAGGCTTTACTGTAGGGTATAAATAGGGCAATGTGCAGTCAGTTGACAACAGTCAGCGCCGAAGCTTTAAATGAATTACATAATAGATAATGGATTGAAATCTACATCAAATATGGATTCTATTACTTTATGAATTTCGTCTGGGTCACGATGCAAAGCTGCCACAAATAATATATGTCATGCAATGGGTGAGTCCACGGTGTCTAAGGCAACGACAAAAATTTTGTCACTGTGCTGTGCAGCACAGCGTTAAATTAACTTTACATTAAGATGTGATGACATATTTTGCTTATTACTATTAATAAAAAGAGATATTAATTATACTGATAAACGAAAAACGGAACCTCAAACTGTAAAATGGAACCTTTATAAGATTACACTTGTCTGTCGCAACTGATTTTCTCAATAATTATGCAATTTAAAATTTTTAAATTTGGCATGGTAATACATCTTATTAAGTCACATATTTTGGACTAGATAATTTTTTTAAATATTCATATAAAAATTAAAAAGGGGATAAAATAAAGTGCACCATTGAAAAGGTCTTTTGAAAGGGTCTTTTTTGAGGATTACAATAAAATTCATAATTATAAATTCCATATTTAAAAAAATATTCAAAAAACATTCGAATATAGGGGATTCCCTTTCCCTCATTTCCAAAATTACTAAATAAAAGTCATAAAAAGACGAAGTTGGTAAAATGAAACTGTAAGTTTACAGAAAAATAAGTTTACGTTGTAAAAAATAAATTTTGGAAATAGTTTAATAAAAATGATAGAATACAATTAAATGTATAAATATGTATTAAATGTTAAATGTATTAAATGTAATGCATAAAAAAATTACTAAATAAAAGTCATAAAAAGACGAAGTTGGTAAAATGAAACTGTAAGTTTACAGAAAAATATGTTTACGTTGTAAAAATTAATATTTCTAAATAGTTTAATAAAAATGATAGAATACAATTAAATGTATAAATATGTATTAAATGTTAAATGTATTAAATGTAATGCATAAAAAAATTACTAAATAAAAGTCATAAAAAGACGAAGTTGGTAAAATGAAACTGTAAGTTTACAGAAAAATATGTTTACGTTGTAAAAATTAATATTTCTAAATAGTTTAATAAAAATGATAGAATACAATTAAATGTATAAATATGTATTAAATGTTAAATGTATTAAATGTAATGCATAAAAAAATTACTAAATAAAAGTCATAAAAAGACGAAGTTGGTAAAATGAAACTGTAAGTTTACAGAAAAATATGTTTACGTTGTAAAAATTAATATTTCTAAATAGTTTAATAAAAATGATAGAATACAATTAAATGTATAAATATGTATTAAATGTTAAATGTATTAAATGTAATGCATAAAAAAATTACTAAATAAAAGTCATAAAAAGACGAAGTTGGTAAAATGAAACTGTAAGATTACAGGAAAATATGTTTACGTTGTAAAAATTAATATTTGTAAATAGTTTAATAAAAATGATAGAATATAATTAAATGTTTATAAGTGCATAAACGTGTACGGAACCTTCATACTGTGAGTTCTACCAGTATCTGATAGATTTTTAATATAAGTTCTATTTGTGATAATAAAACGTTCAAATGTAATTCTGATTAGGAAAATATTGAAAATACAAAATGTCTGTGACTGTTAAAATTGAATGAAAAAAATTTAACAAATGTTTAAATGATAATTTATGAAAATTACATGGCTTCAAATTAAAAAATGTTATATTATTTTTACGTCATATTTTTGAAAGAAATCCAAAAAAGAAGTTTTTGCAACACCAACTTGCCAACGCCTGTATAAAGGACAATTTAAAATATTTTTCTCACATTTCACAAAACTATACTCTAATAAGATCTCAAGCTGATGATTGAGCAGTTCAGTACCATGGCAAACTGAAAAAAACTGAAAGTCGGCTTATAAACATTATTGTTTCATTACTAAATTTACAATACAAATTATTTAGGTACAATTATTTCAAGTACAATACCAAGTGTAAAATTTTCAACAAGCGATGTAAAAAATCCAAAATATAGAAAAAACTTTTCAATTAAGTTGGCTGCGTGTTTCAAGGGTCATAATTCTTGCGACTAACAAAGAGATTTCTATAGTCACAAATTTTAAAAAAATCGGTCAAATGCAAGATATACTTTATTAGTGCAACACATGCTTACATGCCAACAGTCCCCCACTTAAATAACTAATAGTAATGCACTCCAACTATGTACGGCAAAAGTAAAAATACCACAGCATTTTAAAATCGCACAAGGACAAAAATTGTTCGTTACACCGTTTTGTCGAAAAACTATTTCTCTAAGACCGTGATTAATCATCAATTGTCTACAATAATTAATCTCGCTAGAATTTTTTAATCCTGATAATTATGGTTCAATCTTTACCTAATTCTTAATGTTCATTATTATTTTTAAATTTTTCTGAGCAATCCTTTCTGTGATAAAGATGGGGACAACAATTTTTAAGCGTTGTTCCTAAAAAATGTTTAAACAAATGCATGACAAAAATGCGTCAAACGTAATGTTAAATTTGTGTTTCAACAAGTTTTCGTTTGACACCCTATTTGATCAACTTATATAAAAGAAAATATTTTTTCCATTTCCTAATTTTCCTCCTGAGATTGAACTTTTTATTATTCACATCTATAATTGGACCACCATGCTCGTATTCCTGTGCCAAATTTTTAATTTTTATATCTACTAGTTTCCGAGACAATTGCCCGTGACAGACGACTTCTATAAGTTTTGGCAATTTCACGACAGAACACTAAAAGTGAAGATTTCGGTTGCTAAATATCATTTTAAATGCAAATTCTCACAGAATATTAGGCAAACTTAGCATTTCCAGAAAGAAATGAAATCAGTAGTCAAGTTAAGAATTTTAAATTATTAAGTGTACCTGAGTAATTTACGTAAAATAAAATATGTAACAGAGTTTCTTTACATAAGCGTTATAGTGATTCATTACAGAAACAAAGATTAACCTTGTTAGGTTTTATATTAACATAGCTTATCTCACTTCAGTTGAATGCTGTTCAAAACACATGATTCATAGCTATTCGTTTCGTTCAGCATTTCATTTAGTTCAAAATATCTTGCAAGAAATAAGAGTAGAAATGTTAAAGGTAAATATATTTTACAGTAAATCCTACTTACTACAAGGGTTAAATTCTACGGAAATGTTATGGTTGAAAAAAGCACTGCTGGTATAGATGTAAGAAACATTATAAAAGGTATACACGCTTAAGTGATACAATTTTGTTTGTGTTAGGTGTACAACTTTCCTTCTCCCATTTTCCTATAGCTAACGTTAAGTGGTGTTCGAAATAAATAAATCAAAAAAGTCATACAATAAACTTGGGCGTCTGTCAACATAACCTCATTGATATATTAATCGATTTGTGTCTACATTATAAAATTTTTCTCCATTTAAAATGTCAGTATAGAGTCAAATTCTCATCATTTCGATGTGAAGAAATCTGTGGCTGAGGCTTATCGAATGCTTTCAAATACTTATGATTAGGTCACTATTAGAGAAAGATTGTGTCGTGAGTGATTGCAACGCGTCAAGAACGGTGATTTTGACATCAAAGACCTGTATAGCGGCGGAAGAGAAAAGGTTTTTGAAGATGCAGAATTGAAGGTATTACTTGATGAAGAATCATGTTAAAATCAAGAAGAAAATGGCACGGTCATTTAGAGCGACTCAACAAGCTATTTCAAAACGCCTCAAGGCCATGGAACGATTCAGAATCAAGGAAATTGGTTTCTGTACGTTTTGCTTATAAACAGCTGCTTGAAAGGCAAAATGGAAGGGATTTCTGCATTGCATTGTAACTGGGGACGAAAAATGGATTCATTACGATAACCTCAAGTCGAGAAAATCATGGGGAGTTTCCGACCAAGCTTCTACGTCGACGGCCAATCCAAATATTGACGGCTCCAAGCTCATGCTCTGTACTTGGTGGGGCCAGCTCGGCGTAGTGTATTATGAACTGTTAAAACTGAGGGAAGGAATCACAGGCGATCGGTATCGAACGCAATTCATGTGGTTGAGGTGAACATTCAAAGACACAATATGAAGAGACACGATAAAATGATTTTACAGCATGACAATTCTCGACTCCGTGTTGCACAAGTAATCAAGACATACTCGGAAACGTTGAAATGGGAAGTCCCACCCCACCCACCATACTCTCCAGACGTTACTCCCTCTGACTATCAATTGTTTCCATCAATGACACACAGTGTTGCTGGCCAGCATTTCCGGTCTTACGAAGAAGTAAAAAATTGGATCGATTCGTGGTTGGTCTCAAAAGACGACCAGTTTTTTCAATGGGGATTTGTATACTGCCCGAAAGATGGGAGAAAATAGTGACCACTTTGAATATAGACAATATATTGAATAATAAATGTGTACCCAGTTTTTTTGCAATAAAAACTCCAATTTCAGGAAAAAAACGGTGGAAGTAAAGTTGTACACCTAACATGTAATGCATATCAGTGTACACACATGATAAATTATAATTTACAAAAATATAAAACAATGCTTTTTATTTTTCTAAATATCCTTTTGTATTTCTTTATATGGCTGTTGTAGGTCCTACAGTCTGTGGTAAACTTTTAACTCCTTTCTAAAAATGTATCTATTTGGAAAACAATGTTTCCCAACACACGTCTATTGCCATTAGGTGCACATTAAGTCATTCGTTTCACAGAAAAAACTTTACAATATTCAATATCATTTAAAAAGTATTTTACTTCACAGATTAAAACCGTTATTTCAAAAATTAAATTGTAAATCTGTATGTAATAGATGGATAATTACGTCATTCACTGTTGAAATTATCTACAATAAATAAACCACGTCTATTTCTACACATGAAGTCTATTCATTGCGACTTTGCTCAGGTAATCATGATCATACTTTGTTTACATCATTTTTTTTATGCAATCATTATTTTCAGTTTATTTATTAACGGTGCTTCCAATTGTTTAGACAGTTCGTGCTTTATACAAGTACAGAATTTTACGACCCAATCTTGTCACGTAAAGACACTTATAACAAATATTCTACAATAAATAACCACATACATCGTTACACTTTTTTGTAAACAAACCTTTCGCTGCTGTGTACAATCCTTTGAAACATAATATTGCTATAGCTATAACGATTTTAGTTTGTTTGACTCAAAAATACTGCTATTGTTTGATTTTGTAACAAAAATGGGTCATAACAGACAATCACATAACAAACGAAAACACCGTTGAACTTTTTTGTAAGTTTTCTTGTCATCTACAATATGTTCGTACATTATTTTAATATAGCTGTAATGGTTTAAAAGTTTAACTCGATAATGAAACCGGTAAATTTCAACTCTCTTCACTTAAATTGTTATTGCTCATTACCCACAAATCCTAAAAATATAATATATACGTTATGTCCATCCAGACACAATAAGCTATACGGGTATAAGTCTAGTTTAACAGCAATGCGAATTTCCCAATCTGTTTTGGTTTAAATGAAATAATATACATAAATAATGAAGCATTTAGAAACTTAAAGCTTGGACTCGAATATTTCATTGTAAAAAATTTATTTGAAATATGCTCGTCCTAGGAAGAAATATCCGTCAGTTGGTTATCAAACATAAATCTTATAACTTTACTTCCCACGATCCTCACCGCGCATTTCAATTGTTTATTTTTTTGGGTTCGTCATTTTTTTATATCAATCCCTGTTTATATTTACAAGTTCAGTGTTTTGAATTACCAAAAATGACAATTAAGTTGAGAAACTTATAACTTATACTTTCATGACAAAGTGCACTTTTATATGGCAGGTTTTTCATTTTTTTATTAAAATAATCGCAACTAAGCGCTAATGTTTGTAAAAACTTTGTTCTTTATCTATATTCTTCCATTTTAAACAAAAAAAAACAGAAAATTCCCATTTCTGCTCAACTAGACTTGGTTTCAAATTTTCTTGTTCATATGTTACTTTAACATAGCTACAATAGTTTATCTCCTTAATGCAACCAGCACTTGAACTACCTTCATTTAAAACGTTATTGCTCACTACCCACAAATCGTAAAAAATAAACACCCAAAACTTTCTTTTGCAGAAAGCATCAACATTTAATATCAGAAATAGAGTATATTCAATATTAAACAAATTTGTTAACAAACTAATTCCAAACCCAATTATTTCTTTTCTTGGAATCGGTCATTGAAAATTTTTAAAATATTCACATAACGAACACCTGCAAAAGCACGCTACTGCTATCAAGCACTTTCAAAATCAAAAACTAACTATAAAAGGACGCATATTTATATAAATGAGCAACAATCGTGTACCCAAATAAAAAAATAAACCGTACAATATTTAACAATGTAAACAGTAAACAAAACATTAAAAAAGCTAAAATCATTACGACCGGTAAAAACTTACCATCTTCGACAGTGTCCAATTTTGACTTTTTATCTGAAAAGTCGACGCCGCCAGCCTCCTTAGCGGGTTCGTTTAATGCTAAATTAATAGCACCCATATTGAAAGACGCCATTGTACGTTTTAATTGTTAATTTTTACAAAACAGACTGCGATACAGGCTACGATAAACGCGAAATCATAATATACGATCTGTGGCGGAAATACAAACTGCGAATACAAATACCTTATGGTATAGAAAAATGAGCCGTTGACAGTTTGTACCTCTGTACTTTATCTTTGGTTAGTATTGATTGGAGGCGAGTCGAAAAACGATTAACAGTTAACGCTCAACGTTAACGTGCGTCGATGATCAACGCGGTTGACGAAAAAAATTGTTAACAGTTGATCAACACTAGAAGTTAATAAATGGTCGGCGTAGACGGCTGTTTATATAACGCACATTGAAGCATTATTTCGTTAGCGCGTTCACGTTGATCAACTTTAACTGCTAACTGCAATCGACGGTTTATGCATTATAAGGCTAGCGGCCAGTCTTTCGTCGACGATTATTGCATAATGAAGGTTAATGAGTGAAGTTTTAGAGATTTTTCCGATAGTTTATTAATTTCGACGTATTCCATATAATTTTAATATTAATAAAAAAATAATTGTGGTCTTTAGCACAATTATTTTACACTATATTACTAGCTATTATTTTCACAGATTTAATATTCAGAAGACTTTTTTTATTTCAAAAGATATTTTAAAATTGTTTACCGAAGTTTGTAATAAATATAACTGTTTAGTGTTAATAATCAATATTTATCTAGTGGATATTTTTATGGTCAATATTTTACATATCCTTTAATATTAATAAGACATTAATTAAGTGTGACCTTTTAGTGCATATATTTTATATTTTTTATAGATTTAAATACGAGAATTTTTATATTAAATTACATTTTTAATTTGTTTAAAGATTTAGAAAGACACTAACTTTTAGTCTTAATAATCAACATTAATTGATTTGATATTTTTTTGTGTTTGTGTGTGTCGGGGTCAAGAAACTTTGTAAATTTATTGAAAATATTTGAAAGGTGTAAACAAAGTGATCCTTGAAATTATTTTACGTCAGATAATGCAATTTGTTGAAGAAATAATGGATATATTACATTAGCTTTCAAGGTAATATATTTATTAATTATTTTTGTGTTATAGTCATGTGAAGTTCTAAAAACTATTAGTTGTGCATTATAAATACAATGCACAACTAATTTTGCTATTATATATTTTATTTTTATTTATATGATTTAATATTAGGAGAAAAATGTTAAATTAATCTTAATTTCAGTAACAATCCGCATAGTATTATTTTCCATATTTATTTGTTACGTATTAAATGACTCAAGCTCCATATAATTATGAGGTTTAATTTATTGTGTTAATATAAACATTTGACGTATACCCGAGTCATCAACATTTCGAAATTTATAAACAATGCGTCGTTGCGCCGCCATTTTCGGCGTGCTATTTATATTAACTATGGTAAGCGTCAAAACACATTAACTGTTAATATTAACAGTTTTGGTCAGCAGTTAATTGTCGTCAACGTTAACAGCGTTAACGTTTATCATGATTAGCGTTAAATGAGCATCGATATTGACATCAGCTTTAATAATCCTAACTAAACGTCGATAATTTATCGCTATCGAATTCAAACATAAATTTTTATTGACAGCAATGATTATTTGAATAAAGAAATGGTGTAAACTAAAAAACCTTTCGGTTTGGTCAATGATAACAAATTTGACAAAGCATAGATATTAAGACTATGACTAAATATTGAACATTGATAATTATCGAATTCAAAACGATGACCGATGATATACTGTGGACTTATTTTATAAAAAAACGTAAAAAGCTAGATAGAAATAAATTTATAGTTAAATAAAACTACATACAAGTAAAACTCGCGAATAGGTGAAACACAAAGTTTTCAGCAACCTAAAAAGTTTTCAAACCTGATCTTAACTGCTTACTACTCTATTACTATTATATCAGTTTACTCTGTACTCTGTTACTGTTATGTTCACCTAGAGAGCCTTAACGACATCGATGTTTTGATGACATCGAAGAATATCAAATCTACAGAACAGCGATCGAATCCATCTCAATATCGACGTTTTGATAAATCGATGAATACAAGCCCTAGTTTGTTTCCTTTTATTGTCGGTAAATACTGAAGTATTGTTTTATTGTTCCACTGAAGTAATAATTTTCAGTCAACTGGTTATTTTCGTTCGCACATCGAACGAAAGAAATAAACAAATTGTCATTTGTTTCATAACATTTCTCTTATTTGCTTAATTTTCGAGAAAATAGCTTTTTTAACTTTAAACAAAAATCAAACTATTAAAAAGAAATGATTTTTTAAATTTCATTACCTTAATCTCTACATCCATTATATGCAATATTGGGCACCATTTATTGTTACTTGGACAACATGGTAAACAATTATTATTTTTTTGGAAAAACATGTTTTTCAAAGTTGTTCTTTTATGTAACTCAACTACCTTAATCATCATTTTTATAAATTGATATGAATATACATTTTAATTACTCTTACACATCTGTTTTCACTTATTTGGACCATGTGCACATTCTTCTGAAGATTCTTTTACCTTGATGTTACTATGGTATTAGTCAATCGGTGTAGTATTACATTTTTTATTACATTCTAAGTTACAGATGTTACTACATTTATATTATTATTAAAAAAATTAAAAACACCTCTGTGCATTTACCGGTAATAAATCCTTTCTATTTAAATATAGTTTTGGCATAAAAGCAATACCACATGATAATGCTGAGCGCGAAATTTAAAATGATTTATGGTGAGGTTAAATATTTTAACAAGTTCCTCGCTAAATGTTTGTACATGTTAACAATAATCTCGTAAGTCATATTTTTGACATATTGCTATTTATCACGAAAAATTATTAAAAATGTTATTACAATTGTTTTATTGTGCTAAATATTTGATATTCCATAGTATGAATTGTAAATGAAACAGAAGCTTATCAGATTAAAAAACAATGTTGTTTTATTTTATTTATAGAACCTAATTTATCAAGCAACATCAAACTAATCCTTTTTTTTTATTTGCACCATGTCATCTCTTAATGTATTATATTTCTCAAAGCACAAGGCGGGCAGAACAGTATAAGCAAACGGGGCAATAATTAAAAGATTGTTGGAGTTTGTGATCAAAACATTCAGGTCGTCACATATCATGTGATCGGAACTGAACCTGATAATTACCAGACATACAGGTCTCAATGCATATAATGTTTATACTCTATCAGTAATATCACAAAAGTTAAATTCATTTCATTCCATTTTCATGACTTAATTTGTATGGTAATTATTTTTCGTCATAAATTACTAATTTCAAAAAAGATATAGTTATTATATTAATTACATTATATTAATAAACATAGATTGTTCGTTGATGACGATAGCTATTTTCTAGATATAACTCTACGCTCAAAAAGTAACAAGAAATAAACTGAAGGGTAAAAAACGAAGAAAGAAAAACATAAACGAATGTAATGTAAAACGGGGGTAAATGTATATGAAAACATAACTATTGATTGTTCATGAATTATGTACGGAAATCATAAAAAAATTGCGGTCCTCGAATACGATCTTGCGGAGGTGTACACTTCAATTTTATTAAATCACAATATTCTTGCAGCCTTTGCAGCAGCTGAAAGGTCAATCTACAAATTAAAAATAATTAAGAATGGTCTGAGGATCATCGTTGATCGCAATCGAAAACAAGGAGGCACCGAACTTTCATTTGGGCTAGGGTTACCATATATAGAATATCTTTTTCCGGGACATTTCTACTACAAGGTATAAATATGGAATCTAAGGTAAAGTTAAAAATAAAATATAATTCATGTAACATTATTTATTCCCTTTTGTTTACAATTTACTGTAAACATCAACATACTTGTGGTTTAAGAAAAAAAAAATTGTTTGATCCAATAAAAGGTTTTTTGAACGTAATAAAATATTTAGACCAATAAAAACAAATAAAAAATTGTCTTCTATTGCCAAAGTACAAAGTTAACTTTTTACCAAAGTTTATTGACTCAATAAATAATGATAATTTATTATAATAAGGAACATTATATTAATCACATTAATACAAATTACTAAAAGCTAATACTAATTTTTGACAATAATATTTGTAAAAATTTAATTCTCTTTTGATAATAATTCGTAGTTTGATAATAAAAACAATATTTAGTTTATTATGTTCATATTTTTATTTGGTTATTTTAATCAATTTATTACCCACGCGATTATTTAAAAGAGACTATTAATTTCTGGAGCAAGACTTTTCCTAATTTAATTGAATTTGAAATTATACCTTAATTAAATCAGTAATCATCCGATTACGGTCTTTTCATTGATGACATTAGTAAAACTGCAATGTGGCCATGGCATACATAGGTTCGCGAAAAATGAGAATAAAGAAAATTTTTAATAATTACTGCATTTTTTAAGTTTACGGGACAAACTTATTATATTTCTGAACGTTGGACAACATCAAAAATTTCGGGACAATCACGAACATCTGAAAACTTTAATTTGAGCAGAATTATTGATAGTTTCACAAATATTAAGACTCAATCTAAATTATGATCTGCCTTGTTTTTGATTAGCTTCCATTTTTATTTTGAACTAAATTTTTATTTGAGTGAATGTACCTATTGACATGTTTTCAAATACATACTTATTAAGTGTATTACCTAATAAAAAAACTGTTCTATTACAAATCAAACACTTTTTAATTCAGTTTATTTTATTTTAATTTCTAGCATTGTTACTAAAATTGGTACGTTTCTACAATCTACGTGCCTGTGCTACGTGCGATCTGTCAATCATGTAGTTCCATATGTAAGTGCAATATACGTAGTCTGAAGCAAAATTAATTTATTTTTCTTTGGGTGGACCAAAATTATTTTCCCCATAAAAGCTGTTAAACACCAAGCTTCACCACTGGAGGGAAGTAACTAATATATAAATATAAATACGTATTAAAATAAACATAAAATAAATACCGCAATCTAAGGGATAATTATAAAACTACTTATTGATGATGGCTACTTGTAAACAAAACAGACATCGATATCGTTAATAATGGTTGCTTGTCAAAGAAACAGATGTCGCTAATATTAATTATCCTTGGCTAAAAAGGAAAAATATGTCGCTGGCTATTAATTTAGTGATACTTTTTAATTAATTAAATAAGAAGTGATAATTGAGAAGTAATTTTAATGACTGAATACATTTGGCGTTAATTTTGTAGAAGTTCATTATTCACAATTAAATTAAACTACGTGATGTAGTATTATTTCTACTTTCTTTAAGTTCTTTACCACGACTTAATTGAATCTTTGCTCATAGCCCACCTGAAGATGTTGTAATACAACGAAACCTAGGTCGTGGTAAAGAACTTAAAGAAAGTAGAAATAATACTACATCACGTAGTTTCATTTAATTGTGAACTTTAGTGATGTTGATTAAGCCACTGAAGTTAAAATTACAAATTTTCATTTAAATTCGTAATGGAGCTTTTGCGAGATGCAGGGACTGCTTCGACCTAATTGCCATTTTGTTATATGTTGTAGATTATTCTATATAAAATTCATATAAATTTTAAAAATAAAAATAGCTACTTAGAATAGTTGTCATACTAACATTTTTTTTAAAAAATGCTTTCCAAATCACATATGTGATCTTGAAGCAGTTTGTGGACTTTTTTCTATTAATATTCTTTAAATACCGTATAATATAAAAATATTAAATGAAAAAAATAAAGATTGTACGTTCAAATATTTTCATATTTTGAAATACAAGAAAATGTTTTTACTTTAATTATTTAACAAATATCTAAACCGAAATGTGGGTGAATAATTATCTCTCTTCTATACAACCATTCCATTGTAAATGTATAGATTAAAGGAAACAAGAAAGCTCTATTTAGAAAGATCATTTTAAAAATAAAAAAAGATTAAGTTATAGCTGATTATCAATAGTCGGCCATAATTAAATCTATGTCGCGACATGCGTAAATATAATTATGTAGTTGACAATATCTACTGAAATTGTAAATTGGAATTAATCGTAACAACTTGAATACAAAATTCGAATAAAATTGTAATACCTAGAATTTTTCAGATTTTCCAGTAGATAGTTTCAGAATTAGCGAAGAGACACGTTTGAACATTACTTTGTTGCTGAATATTTTGCAAATTGGATTTAAAATGAAAAATAGTAAATGGAACTTTAATTGCATGTAAAACAACTTTCATGATCCGCTATTAAATGATAACGTTATCTGTAACATTCTATATTCGTAAATACCAGTTTGACAGTAAGGACCCACATACATACATACTCCTCTGTATAGATATGTACATAGTACAAAGTTTATAATACTTTATGTACAAAATAGTCGAACAATAAAATCCTAACCAAAAATAAAATTAATTAATTAATGTATATGTAAGTATAAATAAAATTGAACGAAATCTGCAAAATAAACCTCCCAAAGAAAACATTTTTTGTAATAAAGTTTTATTTTTGCTTTGTTAGTCAATTAATCTATATACTACATGTACTTATTTAAAACCAATAAAAGATGCGTGATATAAAAAACACCCGTGTTATAAAGTTAACGATGAGTAAATTCAAAAACTTCCAGATAATTTGAAAGCAAAATGCCAAAAAATATACTTCTAATTAACTTTGCTTACACAATGCCAATAACTAAGTTCCTTCGTCTAATAATTACATATGAAAGTTCATTTGCATCATATTAGTTGTTAAAAAAAAATTAAAAGCCACTGGAATAAAGCCTATTTTGAAGTTTCAATTCATGCAAGCAGATGTCAGATAGTTGTCAAAATCACATTTTTTACACATGGTTTTGTCAGTAAAATAATAACCTTATTATCTTATCGCCGTGGTTAAGACTATTTATCAACGAGTGCGCTATCAATCGGTTAATTTTATGCAATAATAATACAGTTTCTTGTCACTCGGACGGTAGTGTAAGCGCGTAGACATTGTAGCGTGTGAAGTCGTGCGTGTTGTGCTCTAGTTTGACAGTTGACTGAGCGTTCTCTTTAACTGTAAGTACGTGACTTTTGTACAACTGATCATGGCGGGTAAGTATTTTTCAAGTTGCATTCTAATGTGAAATAGTCGATAATGTTATTTTCTAATTCAATTGCTCAGTATATTGTTATTTAGTTTTAATTTTCTATTCGAAAATGTTAAAATATGGGCCTTTTTAAGTTTATGCCCAAATAAACTTTTAGAAACAATATCGTAATTAATGATTATAGGTAACAGCGTACAAAGGTACTTTATTTCAAGGTTTTGTTATGAAAATGAAAATGTTTTTATTGATACCTTTTATAAATTGTTATATTTTGTATTATTATAGAAATATTATAAATTTGGGCCCATACGTAGATATTAAATATAAAAAGTGATATTTTTATTTAAAAATGTTTAAGACGCTGCTCTAAAAATAACACGTTAATATTTAAAAGCGACATGCTCATGAACAAGACATGAAAATTGAAAGTATTAATTTTCGTAACAAGGCCATTTAACAAAAGTAATTTTTTCACTATTTGTTTTTATTTAATTGATAGAAGATTTATGCTAAACATTGTTTTGGTTCTTTGCAAACGCCGTTATTTGTTTATTTAAAAAAAACGCTACAAGCTTACTTTAGTGAAAATGATATTTTCCTTATTTGCCTTTATCATAATTCAATGGATCTATAAGACAATTATTTATGTAGTTAGTATTGTCTGATATTTAACTTTTTTCAATCGTTGTTATTGGGCATAGTTTTCAATGGAAATAGTCATTTAGGGTAATTTTTAAATAGATGTTTTCATTACATATTTAATTGAATGTTGTTTTCGTTTTTAAATTAATGTAAAGAAGAGCTCAAAGTTAAATCCAAAGTCCAAGCATTGTATGCAAATGAGTTGAAATGATCAATTTCATAATTGTAATTACAATTTTTCGATTTACGGTAATTAGGAGATAACATTACCTAATTGGTTTTAAAATTTATGTTAAATATATGAAATTAAATATATGAAATTAAATATAGACAGTATTGTTTAGAAAGCGTCCTTTAACATGTTTTTATCGGACGTTAATATTTTATACATTGTTTTCGTAATCATTATCTGCGTTTAATTTTTTATAAGCATCTTATCTCTTTCTGGTTGGATATTGCGGTAACAAAATTTATTAATTGCAAATTTAGTTGTTTTGTGGTTGGGAAATTACCAAATTATAAAGTAACTCTATCTAAATATTAATGTACGGGGTTATTCGTCAATATCATTTATGTTGGACAAGGTGACTCGGGAAAAAGAAATATGATTGCAGTTTGCATTAATCACTTTTTTTTATAAAATAATTGTTTACGCTTTCTTTTTGTTAACAATGTTCGCAACAATTTAGTTATTTATTCTCCGCTTTAGTCGAGTACAGAAGTATATAAAAAGATTTTATAACATAAAATTGCTAATTACAAACAAGCTATATACTTAAATCCTAAAACATCCTTTTCAGATTTAAAATAATTTGTTTTTGTGACAAACTTTTAAAAACACATACTTAAAATTTTAAAAGTAATGACAATAATGTTTTTATAATTTTTGTTAATAAATAGACTACCAAATATAATAAAAAATCGTGCAGATTGTTTTATTTTCTATAAAAGTATATCCTGATAAATAATTACAACATAACAGTACCTAAACCATGCTAAGTGAAAAATCTAAACAGGGGAAAGAAGTGATTTTTATCAATGTTTCTTTATCAGGATATAAATATAACGCTTTGTTTTTATATCATACTTGTTTTGTGTTTATGCGTATATTGATAAACTAAATAATCCTTTTAAAACAAATTTAATAACACAAGATGTTGCATAATTTTGTATGTATTGTAAATTTAAAAATTGTTTTTAATTTACACAATAAAAAAATTAAATAACACAATTACCAATTGATAAGGCAATTGCATAAAATACTTTAATAAATAAGCTGAGCATAATTTTTTTTATATGATTGCAATGAATTTTAATAAATTTTTATTTTAATCAATTGCTTTTAAAACAAATTGATTTTATTAATTTATTTTCGTCTTTATCGCAACATAAATTTGTATGTACAGAAACTTGTTGCAATTTCTTCCAATCACCCATAGAGAAGGAATGTAAGGAGTTACGTGCGAGATTAACTAAAACGGAAAAACAATATATGTACAATAATGGTTGTTCACAAAAAATTTACATAGCAAAAGGAAAAAAGGAGTTTTGTAATGTTTCTTAAGTTGGAAGCACACCAAATACAGCATATATGTAAAGATATTTGTCTTGATCTTGCATACTAAAACCAAAAAAATATAAGTGGTAAGTTCTTCTGTCGATTGGAGTGTTAAGATACAATATCGGACGACAAAGCAGTTGCAAAATATTTTTAGGAAAATTTTGAATTTATTAACACATATATAAAATAGTTACTGAAAGTTCTTCCAGCGGCACTACAACGCTATGTGGATCTTGGCCTCTTCCAGAGTTACCCTCCATCTGAGTCAATTATTCGCTTCTCTTCTCCACTTGATGAACTTTCCCATCCTCCTGAGTTCCTCCCAATCCATCGTTTCCTAGGCCTGTCTCTTGGTCTTTTTGTCTTCCAATTTGAAGCACTGTTTGCACATTTCATGTTCCAATTCGAAGGTGCTATCGATTATCTCTTAAACGTTGCTGAGGTCATCATATTTTAATCTGTTCAGGTTCATTTTCTGGGGTAGTCTTCAGAACTGAATGTTTTTTTTGCAATGTCGTGTGGTTAGTCTTACGATGAACCCTCCACCTTTGTCCAGTCTTGGGACCGGCAGTATCGCAGTTTGCAATATAGGGGGAATTTTACTGAAAGTATGCAAATTTATTATTAAGACTTAATTACGTTAGTTTTATGTATGAGGAGATCCATAAAAAAAGTTAAAATTGTAGTTTCTTTATTTTTTGTATTAGGATTATTAATCTGCATGTTGCTATAAAATTTCATTAAAATCAGACTGAATTGAACAAGCTGTGATGCTGTGATAGACAGACAGATGTGACGAAATTATAATGGTTTAGTTTTTACTATTTCATAATGGAACCCTAAAAAAGAGAGATATAAATATTTCTAAAATAGATACAGATGTTTTGATAGTGTTATTATAATCGCATAGAAAGCATACGATTATAATTTGAATAAAGTTTTTCGGAAACAAATAAAAAAGTTATAAATGCTGAAAAGCACTGGTTTCATTAAAAACTGTGTTAAGTTACAGTGTGATTAACATATATTAAGTTTTACATTTGAAGAATAAATGAGTTGTCAGAAACAATAAAATGAAATGCTAAATTTTGTTAAAAAATTATTATAACTCAGTTGTTCTCGTTTAGCTTTTGTTGGTTCTATGCTTCGACAAAACGAATAACAAAATTGTTATTTTATCTCAACGTTTATGCTGTTGTCAAAAAGTAAACGGAGGCACATTTCTTGGCTTATTGAAAAATTAACATTCTGGCCTTGAGAGATTTAGAAGTTTATTTTACAAATTATGATGGATTAAGGCAACATTGAAATTGGTCATATAATATTTTTTGTTTAGTTTAAAAAAGAGAGTCTCCTTTTTTCATTTATATACAAATTTAATATAATTGAACTGGAACTAAGTGATTGTTGCACAATATATTCACACGTATCAATCGGATCAGTCTCTCGGAGCTATTCTAGCATGCAGGGAGATGGGGTAAATTTCTTCGTTTTGCAAAACACAAAAACTGACTCATCCCAACGTTCTCCACATCAGACATGTTGAGAAGGAAAGATTTTACTTATTACGAAGAAGAGTCTCTTTATTATGATTACACCTGAGGAATAGGGATAAGGTACCATTAGTAATGCCTGTTCGTTTTAATTTCTAGAGTCTTATCACGAATCTCACACTGAGTTAACTGTTTTTGAGAATTGTCATGTTTTTTGTGAAGGGACCCTTGAAAATGGTCCTTGTGCGACTTAACCGAATAATCGTTTTTAATTAAAAATGTAATTTATTATGTATTGGCTGTGCCTGCGACTTCGTT
Organism: Druceiella hillmani; assembly: GCA_039881145.1. Lineage (NCBI taxonomy): Eukaryota > Metazoa > Arthropoda > Insecta > Lepidoptera > Hepialidae > Druceiella > Druceiella hillmani. The sequence goes on along the minus strand of JAYKKI010000019.1, from coordinate 21,755,375 downwards.
CATGTGGAATTCGGAGAAAGAAGTTATTAGGAATTACATTTTTTATGATTTTCTTCTCTCGAAACTCTATGAGTACAAAGTTTACTAAAAATGCTAATAGATGGTATTGGCAGCCAAATCGGTTCTATCCATTCTGATATTAGCATGCACAATGAACTTTAAAGTAAAAATTGACGTACCTTTTTTATTTGCGAACTGACTGAAATGAGGTCAGCCTAAATGTTAGCCCAAGCCATTCTAAATATATCACTGAAAACGGCATCCAAATCGGTTCAGCCATTGCTGAGAATAGTTTGCACAATGAAGGTGTACAAACCACCAAACAGAAAAACAGACAAAAATTACAGTAATAAAGCGATACGTCACAATGTAATGAAGCCTCAATCGTATGATTGTGCAGAAAAAAATTTATTGCACTGGTAATTAGTGTTATTTTTTAAATTTCTTTTTATTATAGAGGTTTTCTTTATTATAATAAAACGTTTATACATAGTCGTGACTAAAAAATCACGAAAATGAAAATATTTTATTATTGCATAATTCATTCATGATGCAATAATAAAATATTTTTATTTTTATAATGAAAAATATCTAATGAAAAATTATATAAATTATATTTTATGCACTTCTGAATGTTTGTGTGAGAGGATTATATTTTATGCACTTCTGAATGTTCGTGTAAGAGGATTATATTTTATGTACTTCTGAATGTTTGTGTAAGAGGATTATATTTTATGTACTTCTGAATGTTTATGTAAGAGGATTATATTTTATGCACTTCTGAATGTTCGTGTAAGAGGATTATATTTTATGTACTTCTGAATGTTTGTGTAAGAGGATTATATTTTATGTACTTCTGAATGTTTATGTAAGAGGATTATATTTTATGCACTTCTGAATGTTCGTGTAAGAGGATTATATTTTATGTACTTCTGAATGTTAGTGTAAGAGGATTATATTTTATGCACTCTGAATGTTCGTGTAAGAGGATTATATTTTATGTACTTCTGAATGTTTGTGTAAGAGGATTATATTTTATGTACTTCTGAATGTTTATGTAAGAGGATTATATTTTATGTACTTCTGAATGTTTGTGTACATTTATAAAATTTTTGGTGGGAAATAAGTTATTGTTGGACTTATTATGAATTCTTCAATAATGGATAAAGTGAAAAACCCACCAAAGATGTTAATAAGAAACTGCCAAATACTAAATTTTATCCAAGTCAGTTCTTTCGTTTAAGCGCTTCCACATGCCTATACAAACAGGTAAACATACTCACATACACATCCCATCTCGATTAGATCACCGACTTCCAAACCGGGTACCGGTTTGGCAGTCGATCTAATGGAATACCAGACTTTTTAAGAAAGAAAAATTGACACTAATATATATTAATGCCTAGCTTTTGCCTACGGCTTCGTCCGCATGAGCATTAAGACTATGGAATCAACGTATGTATTATATCAAGAACTATATAAACAATTATATCCCAGGGACTTGTCCTATATAAATATTTTCAAAGGCGTTTTGAAAAAGTACTTGTCATAATTGTTTAGTCTCAATCTTCCTTAATTCCATTTTGTTCGCCTTTACTTATTCTCAACCGTGCCATTTTAAGATTTGCAATTAAGCATTTGTTATTTAGATTTTTTTGCTTTTCATTAATATTTTAATTTATAAATGTTGCAATAGAATAGGTTATAGACATTATAAAATTTTCGTATTAACGATTGTAGTTTTCACGAAGAGGTTGCTTATGTGCACCAGGTCTATGTACTTTACGTGTGCTTTAAAGATTGAAATAAAGTAAAAGAAATAAAGATATTTGATATACAATTTACATCCTCTGTTGACATGTTATAGCAATCAATTTTTAATATTGAATGGAAACAGCGAGGTTCATCCTATAGGATTTATGCTTTTTCTCGGAAAAAAAGTAACGTAAATTGAAATTGTGAGCTAAATCTATGTGAGCTAGTAAATCTAAACAAAGTTTCATTAATATCTGTCCAGCTGTTTGGGTGCGATCGAGTAATAAATATACTAACTGTGTTTTCCTAGTATTAGTATTCCACATCGTCTTATGAATACTATGCATAACATAAGTAAAGGGTTTGGCCAAATTTAGTTCCACCACAGACAATAATAAATATAATGTTAAAAAGCAATAGATTAACTGAAATTTTTTTTCAAAACCTATTGTCAAACGAAAACATACAACAAAACGTAGGTTGTGGTATAGAACTTAAAGAAAGTAGAAATAATGCTACATCACGTAGTTTCATTTAATTGTCAGTAATTGTAAAAATAGGTATTACTAATAAATTGACATTAAAATATCAAGTTTACATTTATTTATGGCAACACTAAAATTATATAAAATGTCAAAACATCAACGTGAAGCAACTACTTATTTACTGTGCTACTGCTTTTGTGCTTTTTTTTCAAAAGGAAAACACTTCTTCCTAGAGCACACATTTTCATATGGAAGTCTGTTTGGTTTAGTGTGATATGGCCCATGTTGTTTCTACACCACGTTAGAATTGGCGCAATATTATTGACGTCATGTAGTTATCATGTTGAATATTGCGAAAATGTCCTTTTCGGGACCGATTCTCGGGTCGGTCGGATATTCCTATTAATTAATATATATCAATAGTTAACACAAGTTTGGGTGATTGTGTGTTCTATGCTTGCTTAACCTACTTTTTTGAGTCATGCTAAAGTAGTTGGTTATTGGCAACAGTTTTTTGACAGTTAAATTTTAATATTAATTATTGACCAGATTTAATTAGTTATATTTAAATCTGGTGAAGTTATTGAGGAAAAGTTTTGGTAAATTCTAAGTTTAGGGCTTCATGTTTAATGATCATATATCATTTCGTTTGTGTCCCCTTTGGGGCCAAAATAGTGATACCTCTTTTTTAGTGATTGATTATATTATAAAAGAAGAAACAAATAAACAGAAACACTTTCATAAATGTATCATTAACAATATAAAAAAAACATAAAACTTTTGTTTATATAACTGGATTATGTGACATAAGTCGTGGATAAAAACAGCAAATGATAAAATAACTGACAGCACAGTGAAACACATAAATGTCTATGCAAAGTGACATTGTCAAGAAAGATAAATACCGACTTTATAGAGATTCGAGCGTTAAATGTCTTTTATGAATCCTGGATCTGATTATAGGTTTTTTGACACAAGCACTGATGTAACTATGATATGGAGAGATTATGAGAAGATAAACAATGATATGAGACAGATATGATGATTAGAAGAAAGTAAAATGATTAAGATAAAGCGATTTGGACATATGGCCATGCAAAATGCCATCCATAACCATTTGGTGGCAAATAAACAAACGCTTGATTACAGTAATGTATTTTTCATACACAAAATTCCCATAGTTGATCAAAGTTATTTATAATGTCCAATATGGTACAGTATATTGTATAAATCATCAAAGTTATTTATAATGTCCAATATGGTACAGCATATTGTATAATTGATCAAAGTTATTTATAATGTCCAATATGGTACAGCATATTGTATAATTGATCAAAGTTATTTATAATGTCCAATATGGTACAGTATATTGTATATTTGATCAAAGTTATTTATAATGTCCAATATAGTACAGTGTATTGTATAATTGATTAAAGTTATTTATAATGTCCAATATGGTACAGTGTATTGTATAAAAGTATTGAAAAATTCATTAAAATAATACAGTGTTCTGTTGTTCAAAAACCAATTCTCATATTCACTTGTAACATAACCTCTTTTTACATTACTATTTTCTGTCACATACGAGGGGAGGTCCAAAAGTCCGCGGAACAGAAGGGTTGCAAGTTAAATAAGCTAGAATACATTTATTAAATCTTGAAATTAATTTTTCTAAACCATCAAAAAAATATTTTTTATGTTTGCCCTGAAAATGAGCTGAAATTGCCTCCTTCATCTAACTGTCATCCTTAAATTTTCTTCATCGGAGCTCTTCTTTCAGGTTTGGGAACAAGTAAAAATCACTGGGAGCTAGGTCGGGGCAATAAGTTGGGCGAATCGGCGATTCGAATTCAAGTTTGTAAACGGCATCTATAGCAACTTTGATTTGACCTGGCATTGTCTTGCAAAAGCAACATACCTCTAGCCAGTTTTCCGTGTCCTGGGCGGGAGTCATCTTCAATCGAGTCTCAACCTTGTTTAAATAGACCATGCCGCATGTAAACCATGGTTTTCGTGTGGCATGAACTATTTAAACAAAAATTTCAGCAGAATGGGCAGGGCAACGATTTCCGTAACCACTCCCATCTCTCTCACGATCCTGTGAAGACTTTTCCCTTGCTTTGTGAGTAATTATTTGCTCCATCTTCACAGTTCACTTCCAGATTTACTTCTTTAAGGGACGATTATTTGTTAATGAATGACATTAGCGACTTGATAGTTGACTTATATACTTCTAATGAGTTCCCAATTAGTGGGGTACCAAGAAAGAATGTATCCCCCCCTCCTTGCCCTCCATTTTGCAGACTTTTGGGCTTCCTCTCATACATGCAAGTCCCATAGGTATATTAATGTTTGCTTTTCAATGTACATATTACTCTACTTTTTTAGAGTAAAAACTTTTTTGTCAAATTTTAAATTTTTTTTTAAATTTTATAATACATAATGGATTCTATGCCTACTGTTAATAATCTATTGGCTAGACATTGTAATTTCTATTTGTGGATTAATTTCTGGCACATAAACCGGTCTTAGGTCCTATGTAAAATTAGCATCTAGATTCAGAACGCCACGGTCTGGATTTTGCATACATTTTGGAACCCATATCGGGCCCTCGGGACAATAGAGTAGGTTAGTATTGGAGCCGATATTGGTCTCATGGTCTCATGATCGTTTTATATTTCTGTGATAACATTGACCATAAGTTTTATTTAATAATAATAATAATAATTTTTGAGGAAAAATGTGCAAAAATATAAAAAAAACAGTTTACAGAAATTTTCTTGATAGCAAAGATAGCAAATTCAATTACAAATCTTAAATTTAAATATTTCTGTCAGCTATAGACCTATGAACATTTTTTAATTTTTTTTTAAAAATATATAAAAGTTACAATTTTATACAAAAATAATTACAACTACAATTACACTCAATTTCTTCATTGTACAATTGATACAATGAATAAATTGATACAATACTCAAAAAAATTTAACTCAAGATTTTAATGGAAGTTTATTCCAAAGTTTCGACACCATAAAAAGTAGAGAGTAAGAAAATATTCACATGTATCTGCCCACCTGTCCGGCACTTAAATTGCTGGAATTATTATGAAATTTGGTATTTGTGACATTTTCAAAGATATAAATGTGACATTTTTTTAATATTTTTACTAATTTTAAAATTTTAGCCACTAAGAATATTAAAAGATTTCCTTTTCAAAAATGGCTTAGTCGATTTTCTTCACACTTATGCCATAGTTCCTAAAAGATTTGATAGGAGTTTTTCTTGTACAAACTTGAAGTAAAGTCCGTGATAGCAAGGATACAGTGAGGACATGGCAATACAAATTTTTTATTACTACAATAAAATAATACAGTTTAACTACGAAATGGTGAAAGACATAGTTGTGTTTCACGAGAAAATTTCAATTTTTAATATTTAAAATTTAGTTTGCAATATTCCTAATTTATAATGGCTACATTTAAGCACTTGATTCCAGCGAAGTGTTTGCCATTAACATTAGTAAATACTTACCGGAAGTTTTAATTTCTATTTGCGAATTAAATTCTGTCATGTCGATGGTGAGTCTTGTTTCAAATATTCTGTTTAAAATTTGCTTAAAATTTTTTTTCATATTTTGTCAATATATATGATCTGAAAACCGATATAACAGCTTTATCCATTTTTTAAAAACAAAAGTATTGCATTCATGTTGACGGACAAGTAAGCAGGAATTTTTATTTCTATGACCTATGATCCGCTGAAGGTTTTACCAGCCATCTATTACCTAATAATACTTAATGATGAAATTTTATTTATATAACAACATTTATGTATATATATATATATATATATATATATATGTATATGTATATATATACATATATATAAAATTTCATCATTAAACCTTTACCGACATTATTGCCCTCCACATTGTTGGACAAACTCGGCAGTTATTAAAATATTGCTGACTTTGTTTGGCTAATGCCATAAAAAATTTTGCATAAAATCAATTACTTAGGTCAGGCGGATAAATGAGCTATTAACCTGTACATTGTCTATGCGACATTTGTTCGTATGATTTCAATTAATTGAAGATTTTGTAGTGTTTTTACTAAACCAGAGTATGATGAAATGCTTATTCGGGCTATGTTTAAAAACGAAATTGTTGCTGACCCTTTGATCTTGAATATTAAGTTTTGTTACAGTTTTTATTCATATAATAAATATTCATTGGGTTACATTTAACAAACACAAAAGTGGAGCATAAGATTGTACCATCTCAACCTTGAATATTATAAGTTAGTTACGTTGTGCGTGACCATTAGGGGTGTGGCGTTGATGTAATAATAAATTCATCGTACACAAGTCTTCACATATGACGTTACCAATTGTTTTTACTGGCCGCTTTAAATTACAATGTCTTTGGTATAGCACTGAATTTGATATTCAAATATATTCTGACCTTCCGTTTACAACATTCATCATTCATTTATCTATATTGTTTATGTGTTCTTCACAAACAAGTTGAAAAATGAAAGTATTTGATACAATTAATACGAAGTGTATCATCCAAAAACTGGAAACAAATTTACATTGTATTATTTCCTTTATAGCCCCCGCAGATCAGAGCCCTTTTATATAGTTGGAAATATAATTTTAAGTCATCTGATACCATACAGAGAAATACTATTTACCAGATGGCACGCCAGACATTGTTCTGTCCTTTGAAACACGGGACCACTTATCGGGTGTGTTTTTGTTTTGTGATTTTCTTTTATGGCACTAAACCTACATATATTGTGTATCCGAGTCATTTTAGTCCAGAAATAAAGAATTTATTAATAACTTGACTACAGTACCCCCTATCAAATCCTACCATAGCTTTGAACCATCATCTTGACAAAACATGTATTGTGTGAATATGATTTCTATCGGTTAAGCCGTTTAGAAGTAACACAATCATTAACAGATGCACCGACGATTGTATATAATAAGATTTTCCGTTTCCGGTTTGGCAGAGAAAAGGCTAATCTGGTTGACACAAAATTTTCTTCATTGTTTCAGCTTATAATGTCCAAATGGACATAGGATATATCTATTTATTTATTAGTGTTAAACTTATTGCTACAAAAGCTATCTCTTGCTGTCAATCATAATCGAGGAATGTAATTAATTCGGTCAGAAGTGGACTCCATAAGATTATATTATTATAATTTTGACTTTTTAAAAAAGGAGGATTGACATGTAGGTAGGAAAGAAGGAAAGATTGAGGCATGAAAAGGATTGTAAGGAAATTAGTGTGGCTTAAGTCGACACAAGTATAATTTTTTTGGACCACTTTGAAAGTATATATAGGCAGTGAATTTCTGATGTTAGGATTCAATGAATTTACAGCAGCGTAAAACAGTAAAGGAGTTTTCATAAAAGGACGAACAATGTTTAGAAGAAAGCCTGAATTGTTTAAAATATTATAAATAAAAAAAACGGTTAATTGAGAGATGCACTCGCGCATGGAGGGTTCCGTAGCACCAAACAATATTGAACTTATAAATTTTTATTTCTCAGAGACACTATGAAAAACAAAGTTATTGTTACGAAGTCGGTACTGAAAATATCACATATCTCAACAACTACATGACATATCTTATTCAAAGAATTTTTTGATGAAAGTTTATTTTAAGTTATACTATGTTAATTTTTTTCAAAATTTACAAAGGTTAGTTCAAAAGTTAGAGATGGGGACACACTTTTTAAGATTTTAGAAGCGCATATCTCACCAACTATTGACTTAAATAAAAAAAGTTATTTTGGAACCTCTATACCATTTTTTAAGACGTATCTAATGGTACTTCACACGCCTCTGTGCACTGGAATTTTTTTACATCTCTCAGTTACATGTATGGATTACATTTTTCATAATTCCACTATTTCATTTTATAGCAGTTCATACAAGACACCTACCATTCAAATTTCATCTATATAGTGCCAATAATCTCTGAGTAAAATGGCTGTGATATACGGACAAACAGGTAGACGGACAAACAGGTAGACGGACAAACAGGTAGACGGACAGGACGAAATTATAAGGGTTCTATTCTTGCCATTTGGCTACGTAACCCTAAAAAATATGAAAACTTCACCGATCACAAATTGTCAGCCATTTAAGATGATATAGATATAAATTCAGAAATGTGATCATATTTTTTGAGGCCAAATATGTAATGGACACATAAATTTTAAAGTTTTTCTATTATAATATCTGATATAGTCAATTTAAGTCAAGTTAATAATATAGATTGTCTGTTATGACTGGTGTTGCCAGAAGTCTCTATTTTTACTGAACGCCCCAATTTTTAGGGTTGTCACGACATGCTCTGTGTAAGCCTTACGTGGGACACCTAAGAGCCCCATTTTACAACACTTCTAATAATTTAAAATATAGTACATACGTATTACAATAACTTGTAGTACGTTATTAGTTATTGTAGTAGGTTTGTACTCAATAATGGCCGTTAAGTAGAGTGGATGCCAAAGCTTTCACAGCAAATGAACTGTAAATGTTATAAAAAAACTAAATGCATTTATAAACAAAGTCTGCATGACAAGCTAATATTGAATACAATCAGACCTAGTTATTAATATTTGTCTCCACTATAATTTAATTGAATTTTGTTTATATTTTTTTTGATGATATAACAGGGATGGTTGTTGCTTATTTTTCTGGTCGTTGTGTACTTAATCTGTTTCGTACATTTCATTAGTTTTTATAAAATTTCTTTGCAATGTGCCCATCTGTGCTGTCCCCCTGATTGCAAAAAAAAATGGGGTCATCTATTTCCGTAAAATACAAAAAAAGAAAGAAAATATTGCAAGGATTGACAAAATTCTGATTGGTCCTGTCGCTTTAATCGCCAACTACAATAATTTTGTGTGACCAACTCCATTGAATAAGTGATTAGAAACGTGACAGTTTCACAGTCTATTATTCAATACCAGATAGTCTCACAGTTCTTATGTAATTGGCGTCTGTAGTAAATGGATTCAATTTTTTTTAAAGATGTAATTAAATAAGTGACTAGAAACTTGTGACAGTTTCACAGTGTAGCCATTTGTTGAAAATATATATATTTACTAGAAAGTCTCACAGTTCTTATTTAATTGGCCTCTGTAGTAAATGGATTCTATTTTTCTTTAAAGATGTATTTCATTAAGTAACTAGAAAGTTGGGACAGTTTCACAGTTTAACTGTTCGTTGAAAATATGTATGTTTACCAGAAAGTCTCACAGTTCTTATTTAATTGGCCTCTGTAGTAAATGGATTCTATTTTTCTTTAAAGATGTAATTAAATAAGTACCTAGAACCTTGGGACAGTTTCAGAGTTTAGCTGTTTCTTGAAAATATATATATTTACCAGAAAGTCTCACAGTTCTTATTTAATTGGCGTTTGTAGTAAATGGATTCTATTTTACTTTAAAGATGTAATTAAATAAGTGACTGGTGACAGTTTCACATCTCAGCCGTTTGTTGAAAAATATGTATATGTGAAAAAGTACTATAGTTCTTAATTGATTGGTTTCTATTGTAAATGGATTTTATTATTTTTTAAAGACATAGTTAAACAAGTGATTAGAAAGTTGTGACAGTTTGACAGTTTAGCTGTTTGTTGAAAAAATTTATGTACAGAAAAGTTTTATAGTTCTTAATTAATTGGTCACTATTGTAAACGGATTCTTTTACTAAGCGGATCTTGATAATTGACACGAGTGGAAATGAATTCTAGCATTTTTAGATGATAGCGTTTGTTTTGTAAAAGAATTTTTTTATTATTTTCAATCACATTTTTCTTACTTAGGCTTTTGTTTTGAAATTCTTCACATGTCTCACAGTTATAATAAAATTTTGTGGCTAGCTACTATATCTAAGTAAAATATGTCTATATCTTGTTAAAATATTTGCCAAATGTAGAAATTTTCAGTGTCTATAATATAGTTTTTTATACTCCTGTGCATGCCCCACTCATATATAAATAGTCAGATTAGAGTGGGATAAACATACGTTTCTCGAGATTCACTTATGCTTCAGGGGTTAACATTGCAGTATCCATGAAATAAAGTTGATAACTTTGGCGGCATGTAGAGTCAGGAACTAGGAAATATGGATTACTTCTAGAGCAATTTTATGGTCCGTCCACTTGTGCTTTGGAGTCTTATAAATTTTGAACCATTTGACAGTCCATAAAGTAAATTAAACAAGAAAGAATGTTTTCAAAACATTACAGATAGTGCTTTTGTTTTAGGATCTTTTAACGAAATATTTTCATTGTAATTTTTTGGATTTTATGTCGATTTCCTTTTTTTTTCGTTAGGCGTAAAATGTTTAACGAAATATTGTCCATTTTACATTATTCAAACAGATTATTTTAAACACGAGCAATTGTTTTCATCGTTATTTTTTAGATTTTAATTTTTTTCGTTATATTGTAGACTTCATGTTATTCAAACTGATTATTTTATACAAGAGTCGAGACACTTTTTTGTTTTTCATAATATTTTATCAACTGCATTATGACAGAAAACGTATATCAGAAATGTTGATTGTGCTCATAGTGTAAAACCTAACATGAAGTAAGTAGACGGTTGCTACCTTCGTGTTCACTTTGCAGTATTCAAAAATGCAAAAGCTAAATAGTACTTTATTTAACACTTACTTGTCAATGTTGATTAGTCACGAGGTACTCATTTAACATTTTGTACGTAAATAAAAATTAATAGTCACACAGGTGTATGAGGTACTCATTTAACATTTTGTTCGTAAATAAAAATTAATAGTCACACAGGTGTATGAGGTACTCATTTAACATTTTGTATGTAAATAAAAATTAATAGGCACACAGGTGTATGAGGTACTCATTTAACATTTTGTTCGTAAATAAAAATTAAAAGTCACACAGGTGTATGAGGTACTCATTTAACATTTTGTACGTAAATAAAAATTAATAGTCACACAGGTGTATGAGGTACTCATTTAACATTTTGTTCGTAAATAAAAATTAATAGTCACACAGGCGTACGAGGTACTCATTTAACATTTTGTATATAAATAAATATTAGTAGATATGAAAATTTAGTGGAATGCAACTGGCATTGCACTTATGATTCTTTGTATTTAATAATTTCATCATGTAATCATATTTAATAATGTTTCTATTAAATTTTTTGAGATAGTATATTTGTTTTTTAGTCATTGTGATTAAATATAAATATATAAAAATAAATATATCCAAGTAAAAATATCCAATTCCCTGGAACAAAAACCGTCCCGCCTTATAGCACCTTTTTTTTTAAAGGTTAACGTACTGTAACAAACAATTAAAAACAGTAAATTAGAGATCAAAATTTGGATGAACTTTTTTAAAATTGTAGGAACATATGGAAATGTGCTGATTTTTAAATCTTGTTACAAATACTATGATTAACAATACACTTGGCTTTAAAAAAAAAACTCGGAAAAAACACAATTTCATTATGATTTCATACTCATCCTAGAAATGTAAAGATACCACTTACGAGGGCTGTTTAAAAAAAAGGTGACTTTATTTTTCTCAAAAATTAAATCATAGTATTTTGTTTCGCTTCAAAGTAATCCCCCTCAGATACAATACATTTGTGCCAGCGCTTTTTCCAATCCTCAAAGCACTTCTCATATGCGCTTTTTGATATGGTATCAAGCTCTTCCAGCAATGCAGTGTTTATCTCCTCAATCGTGTCAAAACGTCATCTTTTCATGGTTCATTCCAGTTTTGGAAACAGAAAAAGTTCGCAGGGAGCCAAATCTGGTGAATACGATGGCTGAGGCATGATTACGGTGTGGTTTTGGCCAACAAGTACGAACTAACAATGACGATCGTAATACAAGATCCATGACTGGTTTTTCCACAATTCCGGATGTTTTCTTCGTATTGCTTCACGTAAACAGCTTATTCATCCTTTTGAGCAAATCTGGATCATCGTTGACATCATTTAACAGTTCCTGAGCGATGCTCATTCGACGGCTTTTTTAGTCAAAATTTAGCAATTTCGGAAAAAATTTCATGGCATGAGCCAACTGACATAGCAAGCCAACTCCCTTAGCAACTTCTCTAATAGTGATTCAACGATTCTCCATAACAATATTCTTCTCTGCTTCAACATCTTCGTCGGTTGTTCTTGACCTTCTGTGAAGAGTTTGTGTCACCACTAAACATTTTTTTGCTCAAAGTAGACTTGCCAAATGCCACAGTTAACATTTTAAGTACGTCGGAGCACTTTATTTTATTTCTCACATAAAATTTAATACAGATTCTTTGATCCATTTTTTTCTATAGCAAAAAATCGCCAAGCACAACAAAACATGTCTAACCTTTATAACTGTCAAAGTAAAATGCAAAATGGCTGATAATGTCAACATATATTGGGAACATGTGTACCAACACAAAAAAAACAATGCGTAAGTTTATCATATTATATAAATTCTCATTATTTAGAAACAATTAAGTGTTTTTAATATTTATAAAATAGTGTCAACACTGAGAGATAGAAACAATATGACATATCTTGGGTGCTAGAAACACGAATATCTTAAAGAAGGTGGATCTACACTACGTTACATTACGACTTCTCCTGATTGTGGAAGTGGTTGACGTCTTTATACATGTATTATGTTTTAATGTGAATGATGACACGTATGTGGGTAATATATTTTTACACATCATTAATGCTATAGGCCTATGTTCTTATTTTAATAGATGGTTTTAACCGTTTGAGTTTCGACGAGCGCCATCGAGCTCGTGCGCGTACCAACTAAATTTGCCACGAGCGCGATGGCGCTTGCGAAATCAGTTGCTGTTTAGCGCGCGGTAAGGGAGGTCACTCGCACGCATCACAAATTTTTTATCTTTCTACGTGTTACATAAAGTTCAAATTATTAGTAATTACAATGTAAAAAGGATCCAGGAAAAGACAATTTTTAACCCATAATGTCAGAATACGAAAATAATTAGAATGAAAATGATCGTTTTTCAAGTTGCGAAGAAAGTGATAGTGGGATTGATATTGTGGTGCGCTCACAATTTAGTGTAATGCAATTTTTGAGTGATAGTGATAATAGTGACGATAACAATTATTTTGCTGATACAGAGGATGTATCGGACTGCGAAAATACGACCTGGCCTTGATTTCAATTTTTGTTATAATTTTTGTTCACAATATATATTTCCATAATTTTCTTTGTATTTTATTATCCTTGTACAAGTTTTTATTAAGAAAACACCGAAGAAATTATTAAAATTGGATAATTTTTAGAAGAGATAGAGTTTTTTTTCGGGACAAGGGTAAATGACGTCAAAAACAAAAGATTTCTTTGGCATTTTTAAGTATATATGAGTAAAAAACAATGGCAATAAAACGGTTAAATCATACTAAAAAAATAAGATAAGTGAAAGCAAAGTAGTTGTGGTTCTACATCAATTCTCAAATAATTTTTAAGAAAGATTGAAGGTTAGGTTAAAGTTAATTTTTGGTTTTTTTTAAAGATTATTTCTAAAATTTTGAATATAAAGTAAACTATATAAGTAGTAAGTAGTAAAGTATAAATAAGTAGTAACTAGAAAGAAAAGAAAGTCTCTAGAAGAAAATTATTGCACTTTTTTGTTAATAATTCATAATAATATAAATTATATAAAATATGAAACGATGAAAGAGAAAACAAGCCAAGTATATACCGCAACACGTGGAAAACAAGATTCCATAATTGTCTATATATATATCTCCTGGAACTTATGATACATATTAACCAAAATAATTTTAATTGAAAACCATTATCAAATGTCTCAAAACTCATGCATCCAATAAGTATACGGTACATCATGAGGCACATCGGACTAAAGCGACAGAGCGCATAGTGTGCATCACAGGACAATGAGATGTGTTAAATTTTCTTGCAGTTAAACAGCTGTTGAATAAATGTATTTAAGATCTATTTGTATCTACGGGACAAATATAAAATGATGTAATTAGTTACATGCCTAAGGTGAATTAAAGTGTTATCAAAATAGTTGAATTAAAATGTCATCACGTTTAAGTCACTCGAGGCAAGTGAAATAACATTTGCCTGATAAGTCATGCGTTGAAAAATAAAAAAGATAAATGATAAGAGCTTGATGAAAAAAAAAAGTTAAAAGCCATAAGATCAATAAAGTCATTTAAAAAGTTACGTGCATTTGGGTCAAGCTAACACACTTCTTTAATATATGCAAATGCTCTTTAAAATTAATATTAATCCTACGTGTTAGCTTCAGCACAGTTTATAACATTGGGGAGCTTATCTTATTAGGGCCATTTAGAGCTTAGCATGTTTTGTATATATCTTTACATTTGTATTATAAACATTGAATGTGATATAAACATTGAATGACACTTGGTAGTTATTTGTGATTTATTAAATGTGTGCAAGTAATATGCCCAAAAGTCCATAATATAAATCAGATATAAATCCTATACTATTAAATCATATATATATATATATATATATATATATATTGTTTCTCGGCAACTGCTCTAATGACTTCGATGAAATTTCGTACATTTATTGCTTGGGTGATTATATTCAATAATTTCGGAACATGAGTCATATCGGTTAATTAATGTGGAAATGGTAGCCATTTAAAATTTTTCAAAGTTATTATGAATACTATATTTATGACTTAATAACTTTGGAAGGAAAAAAAATAGGAAAACGGCCGGGGAATGGATGTGAAGATGTGAAGGGGAAAGGGAAAGAAGAGAGGGAAGGGGATGGAGAAGTGGAAAGGGAAGAAGAAAGGTAAGGGAAGTGGAAGTGGATGGGAGAAGGAAATGTGAAGGCTAGGGAAAGAAGAGCAAGAAAAAGGTAGGGTTGTGGGCAGTTGGGGGAAGGGGAAGAAGAACCACATTGATGATAATTTTTGACGATTTTATTAAGATTCAAAGCACCTCTAATACCATTAAACGAGCAATTTCATGTTCCTATGGGAAACTTGAAATACACCGAGCAAAGCTCGGTATTCCAGGTACTGAAATATAAATGTATTGCACTGTTGAAAGTGTATAAACGAATTATATGAAATTATGGCAGTTTTATTTTTAATTTGTGTTTCTTTGAAATCATTAATGTAAATGGGCCAGAAGCTGGTTACTATCGTGAATGGCTGATAGTAAGAAATAAATGGGTTTAATAACTTTTCATTGATTTTCTTCCGTTTTTCCGGGCTTAGCTCTCGCGAAACATATGATGTAATGATTTTTTGCCATTTTCGAAGAGGAGCTTGAAAGTCTGTAGCAGGCTTTGATGTGCTGATTTTAATAACTGCCCTCGTTGATGTCTCTCCTGAAGGTTACTAGATAATGATACTGTATCTGTGATTGTTGCTGCTTCACAGTCCTGAATTTTAGTGGATACTGACGCTTACTATATTATCATTTTGTACGCTCTCTTGCACTTGGGTTAAAAGTATTGTATATGCTGACAAATGCTCATTAAGGTGTTTTTGAATTTCTTACAGACGATTTATAAGATAATATTTTTTTAAGGTTACATATAGCACGCTTATTGGAGATACCTTCGTAAAAGTTCCATAAGTAAGATGTCGTCTCTTAAACAACTCATTTCCAAGTTTAAAAAATATCATCAGATATAATTAATAAAGTTCTATGAAAACTATGAGTACATTCACGATCGATCAAGGTCTCTTGATCGGTAATTAAAAATAATTTCCATTAAACAAATTAAAACCCAAACAAATATTTTGTTTGGGTTTTAATTACAGTCGTAAATAATTGACTATGTACAACTATAAAAACAGTATGTCTTTTATTATAAACCTTTCTTTTAATCTAGATATATATAATCATGATTCATATACAACGTTAATTGTATAAAACAAATGCGTTCTTTGTAACAATAATACAAGGTTTTTTACATCGAAATTTATGCTCTTAATGAACCAATCGATTAATAAATAAACAGTATTTAGCAGTTACAGCAACCTAACGTAATACGCCGCATGTGGCTTTCTACATGATACCGAAGCAGCCACTAAAGAAATAAATCTGTCAACAAGTTATCGGCTATTTTGCATCTACAGTTAATATTTGAATAGCATGTTAGCATTAATTGCAAAGTGTCAATAGCATGCTAATACATATTCTCTAATTAGCATTTAGTATTAGCATGCTATATGCTATTTTTGCTATTCCTAGGTAACAGTGACAAGATATTGATAGGAGATGGCTTTTTGAGGTATGAACAATACCTGCCATATTTGTTATCCACTTTAGCAAATATAGAGCAATCAACAAGAATGCCAAGATTGAATACTTGGATCATTAAAGAACTGTTCAATTTATATAAGTGGTATCGCCTTGAACGAGTTGATGAATGTGTGTTAATGAAGTGTTTTAGAAGGAATCCAAAAACTGATGCTAATTTGAAAAGATGAATGCTTAAAGCATATAAAATAATGGGGCACTAATGAATAAATTCAATTTTTCTGTCAGTATTTCTTTTGCCGTTGGTGATGGAAGTGGTGGATGCTGTCAGTTACTTATCTGTCAAAGATAAAATTATTAAAATTGGTTTTCAACCAGTAAATATTGTCGAAATAAGAGAAAGTACGAATGAAGGATGGTACTATTAAAGTCGGTCCTGTCATTAATGTCACACAGTTTATTTTTCAATTGGAAATTAAAAAAATGGGCTGTCATAGGATGCCTGGCAAATGTGAAACATCTAAATTTTATAAATATTCGCTAGACCCAGACCCACAGAATAAATTAAAAAAAAAGATATGTTTGAACCACACAATCAGAACAGCACCATCTATCCAAATATTATGTGTACCATAACATTCCGATGAACTGTAGCGCAGTGTTTTGGTTAGTCAATTATTTAAGAATTTCATAAAATTCTAAAATATTCTTAAAAATATTTTATACTTAAAAATCATATTATTTCTAAAAATAAGCTTAGTAATGTATATCAAAATTTCAACAACCACAACAATGGCTCATTGGTCTAGGTGTATGATTTTCGAATAGGGTGTGAGAGGTGTCGAGTTCAAATCCCAGATGAGCTCAATTATATTTATGTCACACTTAACATTTTAAGACAATTTAATACAATACACTGATATAAACGACCTGGCCGAATTAAGCAGAAACAAGTGACAAGATGTGAAACCGACCAAATTAACTCTGAAAGAGCCGACAATGCTCGAAGGTGACCGAATGGCAAGGCGTGTTTTACCATCAGAACATTTTAACTCCCATCCAAATGCGCCATTAGATGTTTCACATCAATAACTGACAAAACAGTTGTTAATGACTATAATAAACGTCTTGTTGAAATCAACTTTTATATTTCAAATGCATACTTAAAAAACAGATTTAATTGTGCGAGCACCTTAATTAGATCTTCACTAAAGCAATATTTAAGTTTTGAGAAGTTAAGTCAGGTATAGGAATATAAAGCAATGAAATGCTAGTTTAATGAATACGATTACTAAATACATCATGGAAAATAGCTACAAAATAATTTAAAGTTGTTCTTTAAAAAATATTTGTCACTTCAATTTGCTCTTGGCAAATATTTTTTTTCTGACAGCATTCTTCTTACTTATACGGCAATCCAAACTGCCAGTTACAATTTCTACTTTATAGTCACTTTACCCGGCAGCATTATGAAAAAGTGACAAAATTAAAAAACATGTCACGATATTTTGAAAAGGTGACCAGTGTAAATGTGCCTGTCATTACAGAACTATAATGTAATTTGAAAAAAAAAACATTATTTTTAGAATATAAAAAACCAAATAAGACAATGGTTGCATTCAAGAAAAAGTAAATAGAATATAGTTTGTGATCGTGTGGAACAAAGAAAAAAAATGTATCTTCTATAAATTACTTTATTAATAAGAAATTTAAAAACAATCTACATAATCTAAATAACCATTTAGAAACTATTAAATAATACGATTAAGGTTGATATCTTTTTAACGTATTGCCATTGTGAAAATGATTTAAAAATAAACTATTAAGTACCTTATCATTGACATTCATTCCATGTTTTGTGCAAATGTATTTTTGAGTTTTATATGACTTTAATGACCCTGTCGAGTGATGAGATGATTATCATGAATTGTTGTGTTGTATACATGTGTATAGAGAATACAATGGGACACAGTATGCACTTTGTTTCGTATTAATGGCTCGAAGTGTTCAGTGAGAATGGTATTTTTAAACCATTATGGAAAATAATCTCACTTATAAAAAAGTTTACTGAAAGATGATAAAAGTTGTTATGGGGTTCTGTCGTACATTTTGTTCACACAATATTATCATATTTATTCTTATGACGTCTGAGTCTAACACCATAAAAAACTTTTGCCGGTCTTGTTTGGGTCTGCACTAATTGTCCTTATTAACATTGAAACATTTTATCCCACTACCATATCTGAAGATTAATATATTAATAAAGGTTAAATCGATAGACTGAACTCTGATATTTTTCTTATCAAGTAAATTATGCTTAAATGCAAAATTCAGATAATAAGTTATTTATAATTATAGTTTCTTAGTGGAGAAATGTTTAGATTAAAAATAAGTGTCATAATTGAGTTCATGTCAATCCCAAATTGTGTGAGGAATTCATAATCGCACCAAGTCTATTGACCTCAGTTGTCCTATTGACCTCAGTTGTCCTATTGACCTCAGTTGTCCCAATCCAAGATTGTTTTTTGTGAAAGATAATATTATTGTTATCATACGAAATAAATACAATATTTGCTTAGGAATTTTTATAGATTTCTTCGACAATTTTTTGTTTGCTTATCATATTTCGGAATCCACTGAGATTCACACATCTATAAATTATTATATCTTCTTAATGATGTCAAAATGCCACTTTTCACTGTGTCAAATACACAAATCACTTTTTCTAATCATATTTTTGGGATTCTTATTTATATACAAGTCTTTTCACTTTTCTTTTTACAAATAAGTCTGGCGATATAAGGTCAAGCGACCTTGCAGCCTATCCACTTAACACCATGTTCTACTGATTTCATTCCTATTAATTTTACGAAGCTAAATGATTTCAGAATACAAAAATTTACTAACATATTACAAGCATAAATTAAAATGATGGGTTGTGTCATTGACGGTGCGCAGGACTTCATTAAAAAGACCCAAGCATTAGTATCTTGATATCGACATTTATGATGGTTTACCCCAAGCATGTCCATGGGGAGTTGATAGTTCACTAATCTTTTACTGGTATTATTGCCACAATATTTTTTTATTGGATTCCCAAAACACATAGGCACAATACACTTTCGGTACTGAACATTGGCTTATGTCCACTACTTACAGTAAATAAACTTTCATTATACTGCATTTGGTGTGGACCAAGTAAAGTTTCGTTACTGTATATTTTTTATAAGTAAAATTTAATTACTGTATAATTGGTTTTTACCATGTAAAGTTTCATTACTTTATACTCACTGTGAACCAAGTAAAGTTTCATTACCGTACGTTCGCTGTAGACCAAGTAAAGTTTCATTACTCTACATTCACTGTAGATGAAATAAAGTTTCATTACTATACGTTTGTTGTAGACGAAGTAAACTTTCAGTACTGTACATTCTCTGTAGACCAAGCAAAGTTTCATTACCTTACATTCACAGTAGACCAAGTAAAATTTCATTACTCTACAATTGCTATGAACTAAATAAAGTTTCATCATTGTACATTTGTTGTAGACTAAGTAAAGTTTAATTATTGTGCATTCACTGTGGTCTAAGTAAAGTTTCATTACTGTACATTTGCTGTGGACCAAGTAAAGTTTTACTACTATACATTCATTGTAGATCAAATAAAGTTTTACTTCTCTACATTCATTGTATATTAAGTGAAGTCTGTTACTGTACTTTGGCTGCGGATTAAGTAAAGTTTCATTACTATATATTCGGACAAACTATATAAACCAAGTAAATTCTCATTGCTAAGAACCTAGACCTTCGCCGTTAGGTCACTTTGACAACAAATTTTGCTCAAATCTTATGCACAGCATATGCATAAAGTTTGAGACTGTCCTACCTGTATGTACGTAATGAGGTCAACGTCACTACCAACCACAATGATGGAAATAAGATGGGGATGTATAGTGAGATGAAAGGGTTGCAGTGAGAGGGGGATGCATTTATGGGATAATCGAGCCAGTGGCTCATGAGGAACATTCTAAATCGCCAATTCATAGGTTTGATATATGATGGGATAATGAGTAATTTTCGTAGAAAGAATTGTTTTTAGGGTTCTGTAGTAGCGTTTATTATTTATTATTGTCCAATGGTCCATATGTCACAATTTCTATTGTTTTAGACCTATGTGTATGAAAATTAATTTCTTTTTTTTTAAATTTTCTTACAATCAGCTTAACAAGCTCTAAACAGATTTGTTGTAGGATATCTGGCAGGCGAGAACTGGCCCTCCAGCGAGGAAGCTGTCTCGTAATTATTTAGGAATTTGTTATTTCACAAGATCCCATATGTGTGTCTTTTAAGTCGTCGTTTATTTATGGGTTTATCTAGTGCTGTTGCGAGGGAATTAATGTGAGCTTTTATGCGGTTTCGATAGAATTGTACTCTGTTTTCTACTTCCTCCTTTACGGTTTTCATTTCTGTGTACTTATGTAATTCATTGTTTGTGATGAATACAGGTGCATCAGATATCATTCGGAGTGCTTTATTTTGGAAGCATTGTAGTATTTCCACGTGGAATTCTTTGCTGTCCCTCACAACTCTATGCCACATGTTCAAATAGATTATGACTTTGTATATAAGTATTTTATTTTTCGGGGTGACATGTGATCTTCTGCCTATTAGCCAGGAAAGGTTTCTAAGCTGAATGTTTAACTCATGAAAATTAATAAGTTGATGCTTCATATAAAGATTTCAATTAATATGGAGTAAAATATACAATTTTTTAATGGGGAGGTATTGCCAAAAATTGAGAGTGAATTTTTTTGCACATCTCGAGTGAAGTGAGTTTCTAATTTATAATTCTATTCATTATCAAGCTCTGTTTGTAACATATTAAGTTATGAGATGCTGTGCATTTTGCTCATCTATAATTTTTCAACCATGAGTTTGAAAAATCTTAAATAATTCCGGTTATTTGCATATTTAGTTACAACTTTCCGACGGTATTTACACATTTAGTCAGTTACATATTTAAGAGTACATTTTAATAACATGGCCTTGGATAAGTGTTTGCTTTTGTTAAGTGCGTCCAAAGCTGCTTGAAAATATGTATAATTTCATTATTAGGATGTCTAAGGAGACGTTGTCACGCACAAATCTCAGCTTTGTTGAGAAGAGAAAGCCGTGGCAGATTTTTCTTTATTCAATTTGAGATGAAACCTTTCTTAAAAGTTCCATATATCTGTATATGTTGGATTTGATTTTTTGAAGTGAAACTTCCTCAGTATGAAAAAGTATCCGGGAATAAAATGAAGAGAGTGACACGGCTGAGCGTCCTAACATACCGTAAGTAGTCGCGTATCTGTGTACGTCTTCGGTTGTTTTAACCTCTTATTTACACATGCCTTCTCAAGGCTACGCAAAATACGTGTGTGACTTAATCGTTTAAAATGTTTAATTTCCTGAATATTGCTTAACGATTATTGTTTTATTTCTTACGAATTTGTAATTTTATTTGTTGTTTTGTGATACTACCTTTCGAAGTAAATTTGTTTTTTATAACATGCATAATATGCAACAAGTTTGACGTTTCATTTGACATTTTATGTCATAACCAGCAGTGTTGCCAGTATAGTTATGAAAAGGGGTAAGTCATTTCCTTATTTCTCGTTGTAAATAAACGAAAAATAGGACTGGCAACATTAGACAGTTAAATGAACTGACTTATTGCTTTTGTTGATTACTATGGAAGATCTCCATAAAATTAATCGAACTGCATTAATATTGCCATATTCAAAAAAAAATTATATATGTATGTATATATATATATATATATATATATATATATATATATATATATATATATATATATATAAAAATATTTATATAAACATAAACGCCCCAAAACGTCTGTTTCGATTTAAATAAATTATATATTATCGACATTGAATTTACCGCGATTTTAAATAACCGCCAAATAAAAGCACATTGGGAAATAACAAATAAACAGAACACGATTATTTAGTTGCATATACTATTGCGGTACAAATTTGTTTAGGAAAATAAGTTAATTCCAGATAGACAAAACGATTCTTAACTCTCATTTTATATTTATGGCGAAGTACTTTTTTTAATATTTACTTAGATGTTAGTTTAGGTCTCTAGGTAAAGTATCTATTTGCAAAATTTCAGCGTATTATGATATTTAGGAACTATGACAGAGGGACGAATGGGACTATATAATTTCTCTCTTTTAAACTTACAAGTTTATCAGAGATTATATATATATTAATACATATTTACTGAATCATTTCAACGTGAGAATTCCATAAATGAATAATATACACATACTGTCTTTGATTTGTTACATTTGGTTGAAAATTAGTATCAATGTTCTCAAGTGTGTGAAGATATTTTATTAAAACCAACAAATATGGAACAATGTAATCATATTTATCGATGTGTTTATAATATTTGATACTCTCCATATCTTATCAGTCACTATTTCAACGAAAGTTTCTCAACATGTGTACAGATTAGACATTGTTTATAGATTAAAAGAAGATTGTTGTCAATGAAAAAGTGTTTGTCATGGATATTTAGATATTATCTGCGGTTTTGTTGAAATAATACAAGTATTTGGTCAGTTGGCTTAAGGTTAGCAGTTTGTCGTTCATAGAAACTATACATTAATTGCGTATCGAATCATCATGTTTTTATGATTCTGTATCTCAAAAGAGAAAATGCAATCCTTATAAGATCATTAATGGTGTCTGTCTGTCTATGTGTCGTTCATAGAAATTATAGATCAATTGCGTATCGAATCATCTTAGGGACATGTCATCAGTTTTAGTGACGGGTGCAGGTATACATGTTTTTATGATTCTGTATCTCAAAAGAAAAAATGAAATCCTTATAAGATCATTAACGTGTCTGTCTGCTATGTGTCATTCATAGGAATTGTAGATTAATTGCGTATCGAATTATCTTAGGGACGTGCCATCAATTTTACTGAAGGGTGCAGATAGACAGGTTTTTATGATTCTGTATCTCAAAAGAAAAAATGAAATCCTTATAAGATTATTAATGTACCTGTCTGTCCATGTGCCGTTCATAGAAATTCTAGATTAATTGCGTATAGAATCATGTTAGGGACGTGTTATCAATTTTAGTGAAGGATGCAGTTAGACAGGTTTTTATGATTCTGTATCTCAAAAGAAAAAATGAAATCCTTATAAGATCATTAATGTGTCGGTCTGTCTATGCGTCGTTCATAGAAATTGTAGATTAATTGTGTATCCAATCATCTTAGGAACGTGCCATGAATTTTAGTCAATGGTGCAGTTAGACAGGTTTTTATGATTCTGTATCTCAAAAGAAGAAACGAAATCATCCTTATAATATCCCTTAAGTGTCTGTCTGTCACAGCCAAATTTCTTAGAAACTATTCCACTTGGAAACTTGAAGTTTTACATAGTAATACACCTTAATAATTCACACATTTTGCCCTAGCTAGTTTTTTTAAATATTTATATAAGAATTAAAAAGAGGATAAGGAAAATACTTAAAAAAGTATTTTTTAAATTTTATACCTCTTTTGGGGGGGGGGGGGGGGTTACCATTTGAGAGAGTTTATTATTAAAATTGCATATTTCAAAAGATATGCTAGAAAATATGTAAAAATGGAGCATATGTTGTTAATGTAATTAACAAAATATGTGAAGAAAAATGTTTTTCAGCATATTTTCTATACAACTTTGTATACAAAATATTTGATTCAAATAATAAAAAATCTGTCATTTTCAGCTAAAAGTTTAAAATTAGTTGAGTGTATCTATATCAATGAATAAATTAATAATAACTGGTCAAATGCGAGTAGAACTCGTATTAGAGTATTCTTTACATATTTGGCACTTGTAAACATTTAGGGTATATAATATTTCTATTAAACTGTTTACAAATATTATGTTATAATGTTTAGGCAGGATCTTACAGTGTAGTTCCAATATTGCTGGAAATTCAATGAGTCGCACCGATCCGTGATTAAGTGATTTAAATGAAATTAAGTCTCATTTTATGACGACACATTTTTGCAAATGATTTTAGCTTAGAGATTCTAAATTTCTATTGGTTACAATTTTGCTCTATATATCGTGCTGGGGTGGACATCTGGCTAATATGTGAAGCGATTTGTGCTACAAGGTTCTCTTAATTGCTTAATTGAACCTAATAAACTTTTATCACCTTGTCCCATTCACTTGTCGTATTCACAATTATGTCTAAACGTTGTATTTCTGAAACTTAATTTTACAGACACTAAACTTTTAATGATTTAACTATTTAAGAAATACAAGCTATAAAAATTCTGTCTGATGTCAAAATCCAGCAAAATGGGACAATATGTGTTACAAATAGTATTCTACAGATGTTTACACTCTTGGGGAAATATGTGTTTTGAAATAAGGGTTTTAAATTTAATTAACTATACAAAATGAGTACTACAAATTCTTTTTTCTTTTTTTTTTAACAATCTGCAATCAGTAGTTATACTATAAACGGATGTTTTGAGTGAATCCATTGACAGGTCGAGCGTGACTGCAGTGAGCCATCTACTCCGTAGTCTTTACTGATCCCCACAGGGCTATAAGATGTCTCCTTTTTAACCTCTTTGTATAATTTCTAGTTTTTAGCTCTGTAGCCAGCTTGTCAGGATGGTTTTCCAGTCTCTTATGGTATTTTTTGGTCAATTTTTGGATTTCCTCCATGACGGTATCCATTTTCAGTTCTTTATGTATTTCAGCGTTCGTAATATTACTACAAATGACACTGCAAAATACACATTATTTGTATATAATATGAAGTTGAATATTTAAATATCAATTTATAGATGCACTGTATAGGAATAAGTGTCGGACAAAGAAAGACGTTATGACATACGACAATATGTGTTACAAGTAGTAATCTACAGACGTTTATACTCTTGGGGAAATACGTGTTATAAAATAATAGTTTTATCGCTCGGGGGAATAACCCGCAAACAATTGCAAAGACACCACCATTGCCGGTAAACACTGCACTCCGGGCAAGTATTGGGTGTGTTAAAAAGAGTTATGTGTAATATTTTTTTACAATCAATTAAAAAAAGGGTGTTTTACGTTTTATTCCAACGATAATTTATTCCTTTATAGCCAACGAATAGTATCTTTCTTTGTCTGACTTCTATTCCCGGACAGCTTGCTTATGTTCTTATTTCGTAATATATTAATTCTTCCCAATGTAAATATGTTACGATATAGTGTCTTTCACAGGCGTAAAAGCATAGTGCGTGTTTCAAAAATAAGATATATGATATTTGCTATAATTTTTCCGTAATCTTCAAGTTAGATTTTACCAACTCCGTCTTTTTCATGATTTTTAGTGCAGTAGTTGCGGAAATAAGATATGGGGGAGTGCTCAATTTTACTGATATTTTTTTAAAATGTGTTTTTAAATATGCAATTTAAAATTATGGTAAAAATATATTTGCATTTCTCATAGCAACTGTTTCCAATGATAGGCCATATGATAAGAAAAGTTTAAAAAAAATTTTTGCGTCCTTCGTTTATCTCCTCTTTAATTCTTATATGAATGTTTTAAAAAAGTTGGATAGTCTGTACCAAATTTCAAGTTTCTGTCTTTCTTCCACATCGCATGGTTTCTGAGAAAATCTGTGACGGACAGACACTTGAGTGGTCTTATATGGGTTCTGTTTTTCTCTTTGAAGTATGAAACCCTTAAAATTTACTATTTTTAAAAGGCCAGACAGTACTTTTTATCACTTTTGAGTTGATTTTTTGTTCCCTTGCACACCTTTTATTTACGCAACGTTTATGTACATGCAAAACGTAGTTTGATATATATACTATTTCAATGTTGCTCATTATATATTCTTTCTTGATATCAAATTATTTAAAAAAAACATTTAGTAATAGAAATGGATTTGCCAACCTAAGAAAAACATTGACGTAAACTTTTTCAATATACTGGGTAATCGGTGTTTAATACACCCGTGCAATTGAGAATTTCTATGTTTAGTATTCAGCCCATGCATACCACGAATTTATTAATACTAACCATTTTTTTTAGATAAATTGACGCTTTTGTACACATGCTTTATCCATTGTCAACATTATTTGGTTTTTGAGAGAACTCTTTTTGTGTCTCTAAATTTTTGATGTGGTATGTGTTGAATTACGTATTGATGGTTGCTAATATACTATCATCAATCCATGTCGAAAATTTCTTTAATATACAATGTCGTAAAGATACAACATTCTCCTAAAATAAGACCATAGGTTTTCTACATAAAAAAATTATTAATATTTATAAATGAGTATGAAGCCTAATAAAAATACTGTATAATCATCTCGATATTTACTGTAAAATTCGCAAAAGATAGTCGTTAATTCAAACCAGGATCGTAGTACTCTCTCAAATAGATTTCATTCGCATTGTATATGACTTGAGTACATTCCCCAGTAGTAAGGAAAAATATTGTCACTGTGAATCTGTATTTTATGTTTATTAACCTTCCGTGTATTTTGTCTTGCAGTGACTGGAGATATTTTTTTATGGGGTGACCAGATAAGAACGATAAGAAAAGAAATTTAAACAAAACAACAACGGTGTGAGATATCGAATTGATTCTGGTTTTATTTTGAATCTACATTCATGCCATTATGTATGGAATAGCACATCATTCAAATGGCCACCTCGGCTTCGCTGGTAGTCCAATTTTTGATGCTTCAAGCGGTCGGTCCAATTTTTGATTATTCAGTCCAACATACGCAGCGTTATTTCAGCAATAGCATCTAGAATGTTGGCCTCGAGTTCGTCCAAAGTGGTCGTCCTGTTAGCGTAGGGTAAAGTCTTGACGTAGTCCCAGCGGAAATAATCGGGGGTGTCAAGTCGCATAATCGAGGCGGCCAATTGATGAATGCTTGCCATGCAATGATCCAGTCGCTGAATGTCTCCTTCACAACTTCGAACGTTGCGTCGCTTGTATGGCATGTAGCGCCATTTTGTTGGAACCACAGCTCGGATATATCGATGTTGTCGTACTCTGGCCACAGAAAGTCGGTTAACAATGCTCTATACCGAGGACCATTGATGGTAACCTTTCTCATTTTGAAAAATATAAGGTCTGATAATGCCGCTTTTTGCCCAAAATCCGGATCTCCGGTCAACATTTTCAGCGCCCAATTAGCGAACTTATAGCACTGTTTATGGTCGTTCGGCTTCAATTCTCGCATCAGTATAATCTTATATGGATGTTGACCCAAATCCAATTGCAAAATAAGCTGGATTGACTCTCTGGAGATTCCCAATTCAGCTGATCGGCGCCAAATCGACATGTCTGGGTTTTTTCGACACTGTGTTTTCTTCACTTCACACCAATCTCTGTCTGGTTGGTGGTGTAAGGACCAAAAGAGTGTACTCACGCTCAAAGTTTTCCACAATGCGACAAATTGCCTACGCACTGAAGCCTATAATGACGACCAACCTCACGACGAAATTCACATTGCGTATTTACAACTGAGCTGGAATTTTGATAATATTTTTTAATAATTTCCGCACGTTTGGCCAGCGTGGAACGATACATGATGAAATGGCAAATCTTGCGGAATATTTTGACAGCTGGATGTCATTGGTAACCTTGACAGCTGCTGAAACATAACAATTGGAAATACTATCATTGCTATCTGGTCATCCACTATAAAGTAGTCTATTGTAAAAAATCTTTTCTTCGCTTTTCCAAAAATTTTTCAATTTTCTTCAGACTTCTTTAAAATTATTCCAGAAACTTAAGTTATTATATCTACAAACCCAAGGCTTTATGGCCACATATTTGCCACTATTTTTTTTTAAATAAAAAAATTATGGCTATTATATTTAATATTGCTGCATAAGCGAACATCGCCAGTTGTTCCATTTTATTTGATTAAAAATTATTATTGTATTCTGTATTTAGTGTGATATCACAAAATTTTGTACACCATGCGGTGCATGCTTTATATTTAACTAGCACGTCAGTCTCGAGTTTCTGACAATATACGTAATTATAACTTGGGTAATTTTACAATGGTAATTTTGGTAAATTGGTGGTAAATTAGTAAAATTGGTGGTAATTTTTGGAAAATTAGATCTGTCTTTAAAAATTTAGAATTTTATATATTTTATATTTTTAAATATTTAATATGATCCAAATTTGCCTGAGTTTGCCTTTGAGAAATGACCTGCATCTTCCTCCGTCCTCCCTCCTTCCTTTCGCCTATGCGTATGTACATATGAGTACATGCTGCTGGTATTCGATTTTCGTGATTGCTTTTTCTATTGATTGGGGTAAAAATTAGAATAGAGAAGCTTATTGATTTTCATAATGACTCGTCAAATAGTTTAACTTTTATAAACAATTTTCTACAAAAACTTTTTTTGCATTTGGTCTCAGTTTTATGCGGATTTTCTTACTCCTTTTTTATGCTCCCCGCTGTTTTTAACTTCTTTTTATTTTTAACTTTTTCTTTTAATTAAAAAAATATGCATTTTGCTTCGCTTTTGGTTTAACCAACGAAACGATTACGTTATCAAAGAAATGTTGTTAAATATTTTATCAAAGGTCATTACATATACCGAGTTATGTAATTGGCTATATATAATAGTTATTTCACTAAAACTTATTGCTGGACGTAAAAATGTATCATATAATTATACTAAACGCAGAATAAGTTGCTCGTTGTGTCAGTTTCGTTTTTAACAAATAACACAGCAACCATTAAGCTATAAAAGGGAAAAATATTTCAAGATATTTATCAGTGTGATTATCAAGATATTTATAAGTTTGAGAAAGTAACAACTATCTGATAAACGTCATATTTTTTCATTACAGCTTCGGACAACCCGTACGACAATCTCCTCAAGAGTGTGAACGTAGCTGGCAAAGACTATAAATACTATGATATAGCAACGCTCGGGTCGAAATATGGTAAGTAAACTTTTTTCCATTTGCTTCTTAATATAGTATTCTTTATAATAAAATTTTCTTTGCCCATGCTCTACATGTTAATTTTTAATATTTTTTTATTTGTTAATCTTGATTGTGTTGTCATTTATTTGCCATTTATTTTCAATGTGTTTAAACAACTCTACTGTCTTAAAATATGAGCAATAATTTCTATGAAAGAGTTAACTCATTTAATAAAGGCTAATAAACAGAGTTACTTTACGGATGGCTGAAAAAGGAGTTCTTCATGAATTTTTTTGAAGAATCCAATAAAGTTGAAAGGCAATACAAAAAAAAAGTGTACCTCTACTTGGAACTATTTTCTATTAAATTTTTATTAAAAAGAAACAACGGCTCACAAGTTGTATTCTGCCGTGTAAAGCTTTCTTTGACAAAAAAAGCACTCCTAGTCAAAATAAATAGTTTCTTAAATTACGTAATTGCCATTGCTGTTAATTGTAGCTTTTTTTTTTAAATTTATTTTTATTGAAGAAACAAATTTTTCACAAAATTTTTGGATTGGCAGTGCCTGAAAAAAATGTAAATTTTCAATATGAGAACAAAATTGGTATGTTTACCAGTAGCAATTGCAAGTATAAAAACTTTTGGAAATAAATTTTTGTCCATCAGATAATTGGTCATCTCAAACACATTTTGAAAAAATTCGATTACAATTTCAAAAACTCGTAGGAAATTAGTTGACATTTGAAGTGCACAAAAACATATAATAAGGAGCTGATTTGATGGCGTTATGGGTAATATTGGATGCCTGTCTCGAGGAGTGATGTTAGCGGGCATTATGATGATTTGTGCCGGTAGAAGTCAATTTGCATAAGAATGTTAAATGCTATCCTAATGACAATAAAGAAATAGAGAAAAGTGAACATTAAATTCAACCATGGCTTGGCAAAACAATTTGTTTTTTCCACAATCACTTTAGCAGGCTTATATGACTTTAATTTTTGAAGATCCTTCTCCTTCATCGCATCTTCATTACTGAAGGTCAATCTCTGAAGTGCTTTGCTTGAGGAGTTGTCCAGATGTTTCCATGTTATCCTGCATTTGTCTTGCTTAAGAGCATCAGTGACTGGGTGTCTGCCTTTGGCTTGCTGAAGAGTAGCAGTGACTGGGTGTCCTGTGATGATTTTAACCTGATCAGATCAGCCACTAGGAATCGACTGTGAGGTTTCTTGCTCCTCTATTTTTCCTATAACAACCAATTTATCTAGGTTGTCTGGCTTTTTGCGAGATATATGGCAAATGTAATTGAGAACTAATTGGTAACAGATTGTTGATAATTTGGTCTTAATAGTTCAAGTATATAAACTTAAAATTAATTTAAGTTTATATACTTGATTTTTTGAAGTTTATGTACATAATACTATAATCATAATACTAATAACTATATATCATCAATACTGCGTCCATAATAGAGTTATCCATTATTGTCAGTGGGTTAATAGTCTTTATTTTTCACCGAGTAAGTTATCATTGAAGAGATATTTTATAATGCAATCGAAAATGTCTAGTAATATTTTTGATAAGGCGTCTTCTTCATCAGATACAAGACTTCAAAATGTTTTGCAGTGTGCATGTGTATATTCTTACTTTTTAAACATTAATGTCAAGAATCTGAATTAAAATAGAACAAAATTTAGTAACTACTTCTATGCAAAATTATTTTGGTCAATGGATTCGGGTTAATAAATTGAAAAAATACAGGCACCTAAGTTATTTGTCTTACGCCTGTAAAAGATATTTTAGATGACATGTTAATATCGTGAAAAATCATATTAACTGTTTTAGTGCCATGGTTTTTACTCATATATACTTAAAAATGCCAAAGAAATCTTTTGTTTTTGATGTCATTTACCCTTGTCTCGAAAAAAAAAAGTATCTCTTCCAAAAATTATACAATTTTAATAATTTTTTCGCTGTTTTCTTAATAAAAACTTGTACAAGGATAATAAAATACAAAGAAAATTATGGAAATATATATTGTGAACAAAAATTATAACAGAAACTGAAATCAAGGTCACATTGTCATTTTCGCAGTCTGGTACATCCTCCGTATCAGCAAAATAATTGTTATCGTCACTATTATCATTATCACTTAAAATTTGCTTTACGCCAAATTGTGAGCGCCCCACAATGTCAATCCCACTATCACTTTCTTCACAACTTGAAAAATTATCATTTTCACTCGAATTATTTTCGTATTCCGTCATTATGGGTTAAAAATTTTCTTTTCCTGGATCCTTTTGATAGCGTAATAACTAATAATATTATTATTTGAATTTTATGTAACACATTGAAAGATAAAAAATTAACGATGACTACGAACGACCTCCCCTACCGCGTGCTAAACAGGAAGTGATTTCGCAAGCGTCATCGCGCTCATGGCAAATTTAGTTAGCATGAGCCTGATGGCGCTCGTCGGCACTCAAACGGTTAATATTTGTAAATAATTTAACAGAAAAACTACTACTTTATTTTCTGTACCCATACATATATTACTTTTATTCATATAAGGTAGACATTCAGAAAGATTTTCTGCTCTAGATCGCCTCCCGTTCAGCGTGCGTGTTCTGCTTGAATCGTGCGTGCGCAACTGTGATAACTTCCAAGTTTTGCCACGCGATGTGAACAATGTGCTGGATTGGGAAGTCAATCAGACTGTTGAGGCTGGGGTGGAAATTGCCTTCAAACCCGCCAGAGTTATCCTGCAGGTAGGCTATCTGACTTTCGTTAACATCTCTGATGCGAATGTCCCTTATAAGGGACATCGGCACTCGCTACATTCAAACATAAATAGTTCATTTAAACTAAGATAAACATATATATAATTATATGTCATAAGAAAGAGAATGAAATGACAAATGGAATGGTAGTACAAACTTCTATAGCGTACAGTTATTTTTCTTGCTGTGGTATGTTGGTAAATTCTATGTAATTGTGTTTTGTTTTGAAAGTCTTGCTTGAAGCATTTGTACTTGTATTTGTGTACCCATAATATGAAACCCTTAATATGACCCATAATATGAAAATATGTTGTAAGTATATTTCATTTCTCTTTGTGTAAAAAATTCCATTAAAATAACAAAAATTTTAGGATCATACCTAGTTTATCAAAAGTGGCATAACAAATAGTTGGCACTTGTGGGGTTAACATAAAAATGTATTTTATCACCTTATGACATGGCATAGACACGTACAGGTGTGGCGCCAAAATGGACGAATTATACATTTTTACCAAACATATTTTTTATTGCAAAAATGAAAAGGTTTAAAAATTTTTTTAACCACGTAAAGTCATAAAGAACACATTTACTCAGTATATCTGAAGCGTGCACAGACGTACTTTAATATGTCACTGTTAATATCAGTGAGTGCTTCTTCAATAGTGGCTCTTAATGATATGACGTTTGTATGTCTGTGACCCTTTCAATTAAGCTCCAGTAAAGGAACACTCGAAAGAGTGCATTGTCAGTAAGCCCGTCATAATTCAATGGGCTCAGAAGCTGGTTTTTGAGGATCCAGGGTAGTCAATCCGAAAATTATCATCGGTTGTAGGTGTGAGCGTTTATTTGTGTGTTCTGACAAACGTAGTGAAGCTGTAGATGGAAACTGTGTCGTCTGGAAAGCCATATGTTTTCCAGCAGGACGGAAAGTTTGGTTGAACTAATTAACAACAGACCAGACTTGAATCCTTTGGACTTCTATTAAATTATTTAATCAATGATTAGGTTTTTTTTTCAATTTCCAGCATAAACAGAAATTTTTTTGTTTTTTTGTCGTCATTCCTTATTTACGTGACGTATTTCTAAAAAATCTATGTAAAAATACATAATTGTTTATTTCACTTTAATTTAGCAAATAGATAAATAATATTACCAGACGAAAATAAAGCAAATAATCAAATCATAGCTCTACCTTCGATATACAACTTAAAGATTATATTGCCCTGATGAATCTCATCAAGAGACACGTGTGAGCGCATTATTCTTTCTGTTTGATGATAGCATAGAATAAAAAAAAGAAAAAGTGATTGTTTCGTGTCACAAATGGCAGCAACGAATATAGATAAGTTTGCTGTCGGTTTTTTACCCTGCATCAAATGATTTTGTTGCAACAACTGCCCACTGTTCAATACAGTGGGGAGTTGTAGCAACAAAATATTTTGATGCGAGGAGGTATAAACGTGACGGTAAAATTTTTATTTACGACACGCTACGAATTTTCATCCGATAGTATGACTATAGTTATAGTACTAATTAATACTATATGTAGTTGTTATTAATTTTTATGTTGTCTACGTATTTGCCTATATGAATGAAGAAATTGAATGTAAAAATCATTTCATTTATTTTTGAAGTGAAAACTTCTTCACGTGCACCATGCGCACATTTTTCTGAGAAGTGAACGAAACTGCGCCGTCATGCTTGGGTCGGTAACGCTGAATCGGGTAAACTTGGCACCCTTCGGCATCGGTCAAACGAGTTCACTGTCTAACACGGAGTGCATAGTTTCAAGAATTTCATTTCATTAATTTTTGTTTTGGAAATGTCCCACATACGCAGTACAATTATATTGGGTGCTAAAGTTTTCGCTTCTGCTGTATGGTCTTAAGCACATCTAATTTTTTTCTTTTGTTATTTTTTAGTATTTTATAAAAGAAATACCCCAATTGTAAAAATACAGCCCCACCACAAAATATGCATATTTACAGTTATTATCACAATATTTAAATATCTCTAAATAATTATTTAATTTAGCAAGGAATAACAAGCCGCCATAAAAATATGTGTTGTTCACTTTTCTCATAATCTGATGCTAATTTGTTTGTTAAATCATCTAGGATCTAACAGGGGTGCCTGCGGTAGTAGACTTTGCGGTGATGCGTGATGCCGTGAAAGATCTAGGCGGCGATCCGAATAAGATCAATCCTATCTGTCCTGCCGATCTGGTCATAGACCATTCGGTACAGGTGGACTTTTCCAGGAGGTAAGTTCTCTTTTGTGATATTTTACTGCTTTTGCTTCAATTCTGTGTCTTCAGACTATTGTTTTGAATTACGCTTTACAGTGTGAGTCGTTAAGTTGATCATGACGTATGAAGTGTTGCGTTAAAATTCCTTGAGAAGTAATGCATTTCTTTATTTGTATTTATGACTTATTCTCATTTAACAAATAAATTTGAAGACCTGAGTTTGTAAAATTGTGTCAAACTGATATTTAGCTAATTTATTTTATGACATGAAGTTCAAAGTCGCTTAAGAGAAATGAATGGAATATAACGAACATCTTCGACTAATCCAGGAAATATTAAAAAATTCAATATGGCAGATCTAATATGATCGTCTGAAATTAGCTTCAAACTTGGTTTTTTCTCGCCTAAAAATTATATTGTATTTAGTTTTCTCCAAAGGAACTTGAATATAGCTAGGCTGGCTAATAAATAATCAGCGGTCATTAATGTTATAATTTTTAATTATATTTCCAATTTAAAATTTATTAACCGTCGATATAGTAATCACCATCATTTTGTACAACATGTCTCCAATGCACTAGCAGGGAGTGGATAGCATCTGCATATGAACTGTCTTAGGTGGTCTTCATCATCAAAGTTTTTTTTCATGTATGGTGTTGCTGAGCGATCTAAACAAACAAGAATCAATGGGTGGAAGGTCTGGGGAATATGGCGGGTGGGGGATCTGTCTCCAACCAAAATCCAAAACTTTATGGCGGGTCTGTTTGGCTAAATGAGGACGAGCGTTATCATGGACAAGTAGACAGTATCTCACATGCATCTTAGTGTCGTCATCTTCAACCAATAAGAATTTCACTTCCACATTCTTTTTCTCATACCTCATTTTTAATTAATATTAATAATTTTAATTTTAATAGCCACTTTTTACAAATTTGAATATTGAGCTTTCAGTTTGGACACTAATTTATTCAAACACTGTTATATTATAAAAATTGTATAACAGGTGCATTAGATGGTTGGCTGCCATGTTGTTGTCGTTGTTATGGTTATATTGTATTTTACCAGTACGAGTTTGAATTTTTTATTGGAAATATTTTGTTAAGTATCTTTTTAATTATTATTGCTAGACAATTGTATGACAATTTTTTTCTACAAATTGTTTTTAATTGAATTATTGAAAAGTGCGGTCATAAATTGTAAAGAACACGATATGACGAGAGATGTGTTTAACAAATTTATATTTGCTAATGAAGAAATTATTATTTTCAGTATCAATGCGCTGGAGAAAAATCAGGAGCTGGAATTTGAGAGGAACAAGGAACGTTTCACCTTTTTGAAAGTAAGATTATGACTTTAATTGATTTTATAGATGTCAATTTACAAAACAAGTTATCTAAGTATAGACGA
Organism: Druceiella hillmani; assembly: GCA_039881145.1. Taxonomy (NCBI): domain Eukaryota; kingdom Metazoa; phylum Arthropoda; class Insecta; order Lepidoptera; family Hepialidae; genus Druceiella; species Druceiella hillmani. Next base: position 21,719,430 of record JAYKKI010000019.1, on the reverse strand, counting down.
AAAGTCAAAAAAATGAAATTTAATTATAAATTTCATTTTTTGATAAATTATTTGAAGCAATCAATTATTTATTTTTAATACTGTGATTTTTATATTTTCAATGTAATTTAATTTATGAGGTCCGTCTTCCTTATCGCCAATGGTAATATATTACGCGTTAAATCGTTCACTACAACCAAAGATTGAGCATTTGACGATTTCGGCATCAACTTTAGTTGCACCTTGTATGTTATAAGCACCTTCAATAAGATTTTGGATCGAAATTACTTCGAAGATTATTATCATCATCTGTGGAAAAATATCCATGAAAATTCTGGAGGACCTCTGCTTCTATTTCTTCTAATATGATGGTATCATTGTTCTTTCGGAAACCTAATTTTTTTTAAATAACTATATGAATATTCACTGGTCTTTTGCAATCAGCATCTTCCACTTCCTTCAGAAAGTAATGTACACAAAGCTGCGTGAGAAAACGTGTAAGGGTGGCGATGGCATATTATATGTCAAGACGGATTGTATTAAGTGTGGCACAATGAATAAAAATACGCCCCCCCATTGGAGGGACCAACATAAAAAAGCGTATTATGTGGTCAAGTCATATGAAATATGACCGCCTTATGATACTAAGGACCATCTTTCTATAGGAATATCTTTTAAATATTGTACAGTAGCTTTTGGTTTTTTTACTGTATTTTCTGGCTTTAAATCTGTTTTTAGTGCTTAAACTCATAGATGCAGGTAGTAATTGTATCTAATGATTTCTGCAGTGGGGTGCGAAAGCCTTCGACAACATGCTGACAGTTCCACCGGGTTCAGGCATAGTGCACCAGGTGAATTTGGAGTATCTTGGCCGTGTGGTGTTCTCCGACTCAGACCTGCTCTTCCCTGATAGTGTTGTCGGAACTGATTCCCATACCACCATGATCAACGGACTGGGAATCGTTGGGTGGGGTGTGGGCGGTGAGTTAACGTATTTGAATTATATGTTTGAGTTTCAATGATGTGTAAGTTGAAAGGTGATTGGATTTGCAAAGGATAAATGTAGCGTTTGTAGGATTTAATCTGTCCTTTCATTTCGATGAAAAGAAAGAAGTCAGACTATGTTAGGTTTGCAAAGGAAGAAGTCAGACTATGCAAATGCCACAAAGAAATGAAATTAGATATGCACCAATTTTCAACTATGACTTGCCATCATCTGGTAGGCAATGTCAATATAGCTTCGGGGTAAAGCTCTGATGATTAAATTTAAAAATAGACACGGTGTTTTTAACAATGTTCAGTACTGTTGTATTCTTTATTGTGTAAGTGATTGCGTAGAGCTCCGAACAAGTGATAATTATGTCATGTGAATAAAGTGGGTGTACCAGCAGAACCCAACCCTATTCTTGTAATGTTTTACAAGTATTTTAAGCAGTGTGTAGGATAGGTATATTATCATGGAGGTGGTCAATTTGACTCCGTTGACTACTTGAGTTATTAGCTAGTTGGTCTAGCCGCTGACAGAAAATCTCTATTTTCGTCATGGATCCCTACAGCAGCAACTCCCAATGAATAACTTTATATTCTCTCAAAATTATCTTCTTAGTATACAGTTCAGTTTTGATTATAGAAATTCCCATTTATATGGTACTGAGGCATTAGCATTTGCTTATTTGATTAACATATGTAACTCACTCTTCATCAGTTACTTATTGCTTTAGTCATTTGATAATATGCTTTCACGGCGATAATCATGACCAAGGTTTTTGCAGGACATTGAATACGGTAGTTGACTCATTCTAAATTTTGATATTTTTCATACAATATTGTGAAATTTAAATTAATTAAAAACCAGTCTTGAAAAAAATTCAAAAATTGCTTGAAAAATAAGCCAGTTGTAGGCTTCTAAATTTGAAGATACGGATAGAGTTGGGTATATCCCTGTCTCTTTTCCTCTCGTAGAATATAATGTGCAATATTAAAAATGACCTCACAACACAGTATTGCCGTCCTTCTCTAAAGGTTAAACTTTTAGAACTCAGTCAATTTTTAAGATTATTAAACAATTTTTTCAAATTATTTTATGATTAATGAAATAAAAAAAATTTAGTCAAATACGTTATGAGTTGCGTTGTGCGTCGTTAACTAATATTGCACACGAGTTTGCGACGACCGTGGATGAATTGACTAGAAAATTACGTAATTTAAATTAATCTACTGCAAAATTACTTTGAGAATATCGTAATTAAAAAGACCAATAGTGGAGCGGATGAAATTCATAAATCTAATTGGTGACGTAATTCTCATAGCAACTTATAAAAATAACTATATGTAGCTCAATTTGATACGATTAATAAAACAATTGCTATTGCTATATGTTCACATCTTCACAGTATTACGTCTCGAATTAAATGGTACAGATCTTGTGATACCTATGATTGCTCTTTATTAATTGTAAGCAAGTAACGCATGTGATATTTCCGTGAGTTTTCCAAAGTTATTTTGGTTTGATGGGAATAATTAAAAAAATATGAAAGTTCTCGTTTTGCTGCAAATCTGGTTTGATAATGAAATTTTATACGCATTGAAATATAGAAAAACACTGACTGGAAATAGAGATAGACAAAAAACCATAATTAAAAAAAAAAGTAATAGTTATGAAAAATTGTGAAGTTTATATTATAGATGAGAAAATACAACATAGATACGAATGGGATAGGAAGATGGCCGATGTTACCATAATCCATAAACAAACGACAGAAGTCAAATGTGAGAAGAACAACTGAATACTACTATCTCACTCTTGCCTTCTAGACAATCTGAAATGAATTAAAAATAAATATTATAAGAAATGAAAATTAAATATTATTTGCATGTACTTATGAATGAAAACATTACGTTATAACAGTTAGGTTAATTAAAACGCTATGTCGTAACGCAAGAAGGTATTTTAATACAATGTATACACATAATAATATTGAAACAGAGTGAATTCTCTACATGGAAAATATTTAATAAAAGTTATTGATTTAGCGTGTAGAATGATAATAAAACCCAATAAACCTCTTTAAAATTTTGGTCTGTCAATTTGTTGATCTATCGCGCAAAATCTGCTGGATTGATTATGATGAAATTTGGTATGGTAATAGTTTATAATCAATATATGAGAAAAAAATTCTGATAACTTTCTTATTCCAAATTTCACGGCGAACAAAGTCATAGACCCAGCTAATATTTTTATGAAATAACACGACAAAAGACAACCACACACTGCGAATCGCAGTTCATACTGAATGACAGCCAAGTAATGATAAGACGATTATCTCATCTTTTGAAAATAAAAAAAAATACCTATATATATAGTATGATGTCATAGGTTAACATTTTGTTTTTGATAGTGTATTCAGTAGTCTGATTCAGTTCTTAGCTTCCATTCTTGAGTAATATAGTTGGAAATGAAATAAATTATGGATCTCCCGATAATTTTGTGAAATAAATAAATAGATAAAAATATCTTCCTCTACCAGGAATCGAAGCGGAAGCCGTCATGTTGGGACAAGCTATCAGCATGCTGCTCCCAAAAGTGGTCGGTTACAAATTAGTTGGTGAGCTAAACTCGCTGGTGACATCAACCGATCTAGTACTCACTATTACGAAGGTACAAACATTTGTTTAGTCACTGTTTATTAGGTTTTATTTTTATTTATCTTCAACTATTTCTTTCCTTTCCAATGCAGATATTGAAGTATTATAGAAGCTCATGAAAGTTAGTGATCTGCTCTTTCCCGTCGTATGGATTTGATCAATTTTATGCTAGCTTTTACGAAGGGATAGCAGACGCTGTGAAACTTCTATAAAGTTATAAATTTAATTTATTTTAATTAATTATTTAATTTAATTTATATTTAATTTATTTTTATTTTAAATTTTATTTAAAGAAATTAAATTGAAATTTGAGTAATATACATTAAATAATAGATATTAGAGAGACTTCTTGATTGATACTAAAACATGTTCAAATAAAAAAAAATTTAATCTGCCCATTATTAGACTGAAATGAATTTCGATAATTTTCAACTTATTATAAAGTTGTGGGTCACTCAGACAGGTTAAGCATTTTCAAAAACTGGCCTTCATATTATTACAATCGACTGGATTCAAAGATGGCATCTCATATTTATTTTCATTAGTCTTAGGGCAATTTTAATTAAATAAAGAACTTTTGTTAATGTTATCTAAAAATTTCTACAGCATCTTCGTCAGCTCGGCGTGGTCGGTAAATTTGTCGAGTTCTTCGGGCCTGGCGTTGCTGCCTTGAGTATAGCAGACAGAGCGACAGTCGCGAACATGTGTCCGGAGTATGGTGCTACTGTTGCGTATTTCCCAGTCGACTCAGGCTCGTTGGACTATTTGAGGCAAACAAGTGAGTGAATGCGTTGCGAAACTATTTTCTTTTTTGTATTATCCTCATTTTGGGGCATCTTAAAATCCGTTCTTAATATTTGGCTACATATTGATATTTTCATATGAAGCCTATATGCAGTTGTAGGTGATATCACATGTATATCATATGCTATATATATGATAGAAGCAATTATTTTCTAAAATATTAGTATTCTGATAAGTAATCCCGAAAAAAGGTTTAACACCTGCTTAAGCGTTTTAAAATGTTAACAAAATATTGCAGACATGCTCTTAAAAATGTGACAAAAATTCATTCTTTTACCCTCCACAGTGACGTTCCACATTTAGACTTGTTATATATGAAAAATTTATTTAATAGTAACTCGTTTAGTAACATTTATATGATATCCTCAACAGATAGATCCGAGGAGAAAATCAAGATAATAGAGGAATACCTTCGGGCCACCAAACAACTCAGAAACTACAACGATCCATCCCAGGATCCTATTTTTTCAGAGGTAAGTTTTCATCATTTGAGAATATTTTTCAATATGTACTTATGTCACGTGTTGTCACGAATTTGCTTTATAACAGCCACTAAGGCAAGTCAAAAGAGCTTAATATTTTTCAATATGTACTTATGTCACATGTTGTCACTAATTTGCTTTATAACAGCCACTAAGCCAAGCACGCTTACGAAGTACATAGACACTAATATTTGGAATTAATTCTGGTAATGATATGTAAAAATTAACTGTTGTATAATTATTTTTTGTATAAACTTAAATTTAAACAGTGAAAGTGTTAAAATGTTTGTTAATTTATCTATCACTACTAAAATATACGTATAAGCATTGTGAGTTAAGAAGCACATAGGAATAACTCATATCTGTACCGTCTATTGGTATCAGTCCACATGACATTCTTCGAAGATTCTTGCCACTCTATTTCGTATTAAAATTCATTATCTTTACTGGTTTGAATCGGATATTGATCCATGCTCATGGTTGCAGGTTGTGGAGCTAGACTTGAATACCGTGGTTACATCGGTAAGCGGACCCAAGCGACCACAGGACCGAGTGTCGGTCTCCAACATGAAGACGGACTTTGAAACCTGTCTCACTAATAAGGTATTTTTTGGTTATTTTTCCTTTTTTATGTATGAGTATTTGCTAGTATAAAATGTGAATTTGACCGTTCAGCATTAAATGAAAACCCAGTCAGAGCTAGTTGTCATAAATACTTTAAAATAGTGAAATAAAGAGTTACGCCAAGAATAAAAAAACTTTTTTCAAAAAAATTAGATAGCGTTTTTATATAAACAAAATGTAAAAACCAATTGTAACATTTACGTCATTGACCTTAGCAAAACGGTGACGGTGCGCGGTTGTTGTTTTTGTCAGCAAATTGGCAACCACTTAAAATTATTTTTGTGTTTAAACTACTGAATTTTTTTTATTGATTTTTGGTGTTTTTTGGTTATCATGTATCCAAATAATGAGTTTTTGAATAAATTAGTTAGGATTTAAATACCTCTCTATCTTTCAATCACTTTTAATTGTTTAATTTTCTTTAAATATACATTAATTTACGAACAAAGTATTTAGAGTATGGAATGTTAGTTCAATGCGATATATCCAAATTCAGTGTTATTTAAAATTATATTAATTAAATAGATATACTTTTTTAATTTAACGGAAGCGAAATAGGTTTTTAATTTGAGGAAAAAACACCAATAATATTTTTATATGGTACCTATGTAATAATAAATTTATAATTCAGGCGATTGAAAAAAAAAACTTTTAAAAAGTGTTAAACTATAAATTATTCGGTTTAATATTTTTGCGACATTTTAAAGTAACAAAATTAAAGTAATATTTCATAAATTAATCTTAATTACATAATTATTCTCGTCAAAATATAATTCGCCCCTGGACTTGATCTAGATTATTCTAGATAAATATTAATAAAGGTGTAAGCAATTTTTTTAAGATGGATTAGGAATAAATAAAGAAATACATACATTAAAGTAATTAAAACATACTAAGAGATTAGAGCAGCAATCCAGAAAAAGTCGTAAGTTCAGTTACGGCTGTTAAATCCATGTCTGAAATAATTCGTTAGCAAAGTTTTTTAAATGGATTGTTCCGTCATTACAATATTCATTCGTATTACGCCAAAATAAAGTACATGGTATAAAATGGTATTTATTCTTCTTCGTGTCTTTCGTTTAAAAGTAAAATAAATAAGAGTGGGGGGAATTAAAAAATTAATATCTCATAAAATTACGAAACAGAAAATACTTTTTACCTTAGGAACTTAAAAAGTTGGAAGTAAATCATATGGTATATGAGGACTCGTTTAATGTTAAATAGTCAAATCCACAACTTATATTTTGTTATTTATTGTTTTTAATGTGTTTTATTTCTTTTAAATTGCGTTATGATTTTTTTACCTATTAATATTGCTTGTATAAAAAATTCAATGTTGGTTTTTCTTTTCGTGTTTACTATCTCATCCTCGATAGATGAATGAAGGTTACTATTGTCTTAAGAAAAAAACACATACTATTTATATAAAAACATAAATATTAAAAAAAACAAATAAATCAGGGCCATTATTTCTTTTATAAACAACCATTATAATACATTGAAACGCTTATATTTTTAACTATATGGCATATTTTATTTTAATAAGTGTCTTTCATTTTAATAATTATATTATTTTTATACAGTGAAAAGTTTTGTGTGTTTGATTGTTTGTTTTCTTAATAAAAACTTGTACAAGGATAATAAAATACAAAGAAAATTATGGAAATATATATTGTGAACAAAAATTATAACAAAAACTGATACTGTAAGATAAACTGTCACATCATATTTTCGCAGTCCGGTACATCCTCCGTATCAACAAAATAATTGTTATCATCACTATCACTCAAAATTTGCATTAAGCCAAATTGTGACCACAATGTCACTTTTTTCACAACTTGAAAAATGATCATTTTCACTCGAATTATTTTCGTATTCCGACATGATGGGTTAAAAATGTTCTTTTCCTGGATCCTTTTTATATTGTAATTACTAATAATATTATAATTTGAATTTTATGTAATACATAGAAATATAAAAAATTAGCGATGCGTGCGAGCGACTTCCCCTACCGTGCGCTAAACAGCAACTGATTTCTCGAGCGCCATCACACTCGTGGCAAATTTAGTTAGTACGCACACGAGCACGATGGCGTTCGTCGGCACTCAAACGGTTAAAGAAGAACTTTAAGGTTTTGGCATAAGTAATATGATTGAAGTGAAGGAAGTCATGCACGCACTTCAATTTTGAAATCTTTATATGAAAATAAAGAATGAAGGAAATGTAGCCAATATGAATTTCGACGGTCTTTACAAGTGTTGTTATATTCCATTCCATTCCAAAAGAGAATGGTTGTAAACAAATCAAATAACTAGTACACACATATATGTTCAATAAGTGAATGATTTGTAAATAGTACAAAACTCATTGTACTTTTCTCACAATATTATTAAAAGCTGTACTATAATCACTGCAATAATAATAATGTCATAAATATATGTTTACTACAATAAACAATATCATAAATAAACAATGCCATAAATATAAACAATGAATAATATAAACAGTGTCATAATTATCAATATTACACCCCTATTTTACTAATATGATTTGTGAAATTTAGAAGAGAAAAAGAGACAACCCTTGCTGTCATACAGACAAAACACAGAGGTTTAAACATTTTGGAAAATTATTCGATATTTTGGTGCATAAAACGTTTATACCCATATATAAGTCTCATACACATATTTATTTTTGTAAAGCGTTGCAGTGAAATAGCTACATTGAGTCAGATTTAATTCGATGTAGAGCAATCTTTGATTGTTTTTATATATGTATATATGCTATATGAATACACAATATTAGCCATAAAGATGATGAAACAAAAAATTATGATATTTTTTTTAAGTAAATAGAAAAAAAGAATAAATAATTTATACACATTATACGGCAGTGTTTTTTTTTTATAATAGCTAAGTTTTCACTCTTATTTGACTGTATATTCTCAATAATAATTTTTAGTTAGACATATTTATTAAAAAAAAAAACTTTATTGTCAATTTTCCGCTTGATTTATACGCTCTTCATGTTTAAAAGGCTATGGTTTTGATTCCTTTGAACATACCCTAGGTATTTGAACAATTATAAATTATTTATCTAATTATATTATATTTTTATTATAAATAAAAAATTCTATTTTTTAATCACAAATACCAAATAAATCCATATTATATTACTAAAGTGAATATAAGAAAAAGATTTACATATCAAATTCGTTTGTTTACAAACATACTCTTTTGGAATGGAATGGAGTACAAATTGATACAGCAAGCAGGCATCTACAAGTTCCTCAGTACAAAATAAAATTATTATTGTCAATAATTTTTTTTATATCTTATCCTATTTTTGAGATATAATTGAATACATAAACTAAGTATTATTGCACAGAAAGAAAAACCACTTATACAGACAATTTGGTGTTTTTCTAAATTTTTTTTTACATGAAGGTTCTGTTAATGATAATAAAACATTTAAATATATGATTTAGAAAATGTTGAAAATGAAAAACAATTATTTTTAAAACATTAATTATAAACTATTTGTCTATTTTTTGTCAATAGCGGGTAAAATAAGCTTTAAAATGATGTTTGAATCATTAATTTTGATGAAGAATTAAGGGAGATATGGCGTTGCCACAAAAAATTCTTTTGAGAAATAATATATATGATTGTCTGTTACGACCCATTTTCTGCTACAAAATTAGTTCATAGGAGTATCTTAGAGTTGAACAATCTAAACCATTATTGATACATAAAAAACACATTTGAAAGAATTATAAACAACAATGAAATCCAGAAAAAATTCTAGATTGGTGTATGTCTAATTATTAAAAATTGCTTAGGGCCGTTACATATCACTGCAGCACTATGTCGTATTGTAAGGATCTGTGATGACACACAATTCATCGTGGAAATTTTCGATTCAGCAAAAGTAGAATACGTTTAGTGCAGTCCATATCTCACAAGAATTGATTGTTAACTGTTTCATCGTACAATGCCAGCTGTGGTCAAATTTTGCATCGCGCCTTCGCTGCGCATTGTAGTGTGATGTCGTTCATGGAATGTGTTGTCGTACTGCACTGATGTGTGAGTGCCCTTACAGCATACTGCAGCATATATTATATTTACCAAACCGACCTACTATGTAGGTCTGCAGTATTACAGTTTAGGATATCCTTCATCATTGATACTTCTAGTAACATTGAAGTTAACAATCAGCCCTATATTATATCATTCGCTTTAGTTAATATATACATTCGCTAATGCACGACAGTAACTTAGCTAGCGTATCTTAACCTTTATGTTGAGTTTAACTGTATTGCACTGGTTTTTTTCTTAATCTTTGTTGCTTGTTAAAGTAAGACTATTTTTCGTTGACTTTAGAGAGAAGATTATATTTCATAACTATTAAGAAAAGGACAGAGCTATTTCGTCGACGATGACAGTTCTGTATTTTGTCTATGGATAACAGAAGATCCGTTTTTATAGGTTATTTTGTTTTCTTGCGCATCAAGTAATATTATTTGTTGTGTCACTTTCAACATTGGTCTCAAATTGTCAATTATAAATTTTTGTTATTTCTTTAGATAGTCGAAAGTATTTTACAAAATTATTATTTGATTATGTATATGGATATTAGAAATTACTCAATTCTCTAGTTCGAACTTTTTTTTGCGTTTCTGCAAATCAATGTGCGTTTGATGAGATGAAATATATAACAATGTTTGTTGGAATTTCATTTAATGTGATAATTTTTATAAGATAAATATAAAAATTAGTCATTTTACTTTCCCGTTCACCCGATTAATTATGCTAGTACAGCTAAATTTACGAAATTATCGAAAGAAATAGTTAAATAAAACTTCTACAACTTGTAAAGTCAGCTGTAATATCAACTGTTTTAACTACCTATATGTAAAGTGAAATAATGCACCATTTTGACAAGTACGTATGGTACGTAGCTGTCAAAATAAAGATTGTATGATGATACAATATGCGGACGTCTGCTTAAAGACTAATAACTCCGTAACATTTATTTTATTCATAAAGTAACATGATACAACATACATAGACGTGAATATTGATGAATATAATAAACAAAAAAATATAGAACGAGATTGCAGAAAGATGATCCAGCGTTGATTTTATGGCCTGGAACTAAGAACGAGAGACACCCAGTGATGATATTATAGAAGTGACATCTGCTGAATGTCTCACGTTTGTAAAACCAGGCCTGCATAAGAAGCGATGTTATGCTTTGGTCTATATATTATTTTAAATGTTATTTATTGGTTGTTTCAGCACCGGCTGAAAGAAAATTAGAATCCAATTAGTAACGTTTTGTATAACTGAAAACAGTGCAGTAATGAGTTCTTATAAATGTAGTAATGAATTCTGGTAAAAATATTATTTACCATTTAGTTTTGGTAAAAATCACTCTTAAAAATTTTAAAATAAATATTTCAAGTACATATGAAAGTAGTTATTTCACCACACTTTTCATATTTACAAAGCGTGTCGCCTGATTTGTCTAAACAACTAAGTCAATGTAAAATGATGTTATATTTACATTTTGAAAAAAAAATATTTTCCGTTTAATTTTTGGTAAAAATCACTTTAAAAAATGATACAATTAATATTACAAGAAAATTAGTAACCATTAAAAAAGTTAGAAAATTGAGAGATTTGTGAAAAGATTTAAGTCAATATGAAATATTAAAAGTTTGAAAAACACACACACACACATATATATATATATATATACATATACATATACATATACATATACATATACATATACATATACATATATATATATATATATATATATATATATATATACACATATTTACTCTTTAGTTTTGGTAAAAATCCCTCTCAAAAATTGTATCATTACAGGAAATGCAGGTATTTCACCATACTTCATTTTATTTAAAAAAACCCAATAAAAATCCCAAAAATTATATTTCTTTTCTACAAACTATTAAAATAATGTTATATTAATAGTTTGGAAAACAAAAAAAACAATTATCGATATAAAAATTTATGATAGCTTTTGGCTCTTACTGCCACATGACAATTGTCTTAAAAACAAATTTAAAAATAGCGTTAATTGGTACTCACTGATATACTTCTATCTAACCCAACACACCATGGTGACTTGTCGTCGCCGTGGTGTGTTCGGATGATCACAAGGCATATGCGACGACACGGAGCACCACAGATACCTGGGTTCGATTTCTGGCCGTTTGTCGAGCAGGGCTGGAAGGATATTTTGATTGGCTGTAAGAGATTGCTCTCTTAGCAATAAGTTCGCCATATAATCATATATCAAATAAAGTACAAGAATTTACAATAAAATTTACCAGTTATTAAACACATTTCATTAGAACTTTTCTAGTTCAAAATAGGATAACGTTTAAACGACTGATTTTTTAGCACTGGCAACAGTATACTGATTATTAACTGTCAGTGAGGTGTTATTTATACAGTATAACATTGTTTATGATTTCTGTTGACAGATTTTGTTCACGTTGCTACTTGTCTTTGACCTAGATTTTTTTGCTTCCTTGTCACAATGCAACTTCCTTGACACATTGCAATATTCACACTTTCCGTGTAACAAATTTCCCTGTAAGCGAAAATATATGCCGAGTAATCTACTTGTTTTTAAACATTTATATGTTCATTGTTTCCTTCATAAACCAATGACACGTGAACTCAAGCAGCCTAGCAATATAAATACTGACAGGTCTGGAACTATTGCCTGATTTTAACTTCTTTATGAATGTGAGTTTTAAAAAGTGGTACTAAAATCGCCAGTTTTAGAGACCACAAATTTTTATCAAACCTTGAGTTCTGAAGTTGCATATATAAATGTTCCTGGTATTTCTTATCTCTAGTACTAAAATAGTGTTTGATAGTACATGTTTTGGAAATTATGACCTACTTTCAAAATCGAGTGTGACAGATCTGATAAAACTGACTATATTGATGATGACGAAGCCATATGTATATTTCTCACTTAAAAATTGAAATGTATTCAAAGTTTTTATTAGTTTTATTTAACAGCTTTACTGCCTTGTATCCGCAAGGGTATGGTTGAGTAATACGTGCCACACTACCAAACCCTCACTAATATTCACATATAAGTAAATTCACAGTCAGTTTACCGCTGATATGCCTATGTACCCACATAGAGTCTTCGATTCATATTGCTGTACTACTCATATACGAAGTATGTAAATACTACTATTTGGAGTTAATTATATAAAAGGCAATACATATAATTGGCAATGTACGTATAATTTTTTTTGCATAAATTTAAATTTCTGTATTAAGCCTGTCAAAAGCATTACTATAATAAATATTTCTAAACATTATAGTAATTCACCATACTTAATATTTTTAAACATTATAGTAATTCACCATACTTCATGTATGGTGAATTACTATAATGAAAGTTATATTATGAAATTTCATTTATAGTACAAAAAATACCACCAGATTGTGTGTTGATTTCATGAGTTTGGCTTATGCTTTCCAATTTAACTTTTTAAGAATTGTATAATGAATACAGTGCAGTAATGAATTGTCGACAATTTTGATGGTCATGTCTCAAAAACCGTATATTTAGTTCTAAGTTCAACTCAAAATTTTTTGGAATGAGATATTACAATTAGGCTACTAAATTATTGGTAATGAAAATGGATTTGTATAAAATTAATTTCCGTAACAGAAAAAAAATCATTTAAATAAAAAAAAAATATTTCGTCAAAAATTACAGCTCGCAAAGGATCTTAATGCTAAATTAAAATTAATTTTAAATTCCAATAAAATCAGAATGGTTTTAAAATTAAATCACTGTTACAAAGTTAATTATCTTCTTAATTACAGCGAGTATTCAATATATGTAATTTCATGTAAAATACAAGCGCGAAAATTAGTTTTGCCAAAGCGTTTTCAGTTTGAAATTCTGGTGATAACAGAGCGTAGGTCGTCTGGTTTTGCAATTTGGCGCATGCAAAATTTAAAACTTGACAAACTTTGAATAAACCTCTGCCACTTCTGCATTTAGTTTCTCTTTGTATTTAAATTTAGACTCTGAAGGATTAAGGACAAAGGATATGTTTCAGATAATATTGAATTCGTTATAATCCCATATAAACATATACAAGACTTTAAATAAAGAAATTGAACCAACATTGGATAACCACAAAATAAGACGCGCACAGAGAATTCTGACTATTGCACCCTTCTTCAGTTGTTATTGTACAATAACTATTAAAGTGAACTCTTAATGTTTTATACACTTAAACCTTCTCTTAAATATGAAGATTCTTTAGGTAAAAGAACCATCAAAAACATCAAAAAATCTACATTTTGTCGAGTGTTTACAAGACTTTTTGGATCTCTGTAGAGAGGATAAGAATGAAATTTTGAGATGCATTGTCACGAGTAACGAAACTTGGGTTCATTATTATGAGCCTAAATCCAAACAGGAGTCCATTAAGTGACATGAAAAGGATGCCTCTCCTTCTAAGAAATTCGAGGTGTCACATCGGCTGGAAAGCTGTGTCGTCAGGTTTCTGGGACATAGAGGATATTCTGCTCATTGATCTCAAAGATAAAGGTATTCCTATAAGAGAAGAATACTAGGCTGGTTTACTAGAACAGCTTAAAGAAGTATTGAAGGAGAAAAAGGTGAGGGAAACTAACGAAAGCTGTGTTGCTTTTGTGTGACAATGCTCCTGTACACACGAGCCATATTGCAATGGCTGCCCTTCACAACTGTGTCTTTCAAATATTGCAACATCCACCTTATAGCACAGACTTGACCCGCTGCGACTATTATTTGTTTCAAAAAATTAAAAAGGAGCTTCGTGAAAAAAAAATGAGGTGATGATAACGAGGTGAAGTCTGCAATTTCAGCTTATTTTCAAGATAAAGAGAAAACATTTTTTTTTAGGATATAAATAAATTAATTGACAAATCTAAGAAATGTATTTGGATTAAGGGAGAATATATTGAAAAAAAATACCACAACGTCTTTTGATCTTCCTTCCATGCCATTCTAAGAAATGTTTTACCTTCTTTTGTATATACATACATTTGGGAGAAACGGAAAACCTCAGTTAGTGGAAAATAACTTATAGACTACAGTCCAAATAAAAATAATTGGACCTTCAAATGAGCAGTAGGTATGAGTAGTAGTCCAAAAATAGAAAATAATGTTTATATCCGTATATGTACAAAGTTTTAGGTTAATTGCCTAAACAAGTTTTACCTTGTTTAAATAAGAATATGTTATCGATAAAATTAAATGAACGATGGATCATGTGATGCTTATTTAATGGAGATATCTTTTAATTTTAAACATACACATTGGTGAATAAAGAACTTGACCTTCGTACAATGTGGTTGAGTCAGTAACGTTACCAAGTCGTGCAAGTTTGATGGGTCAGCATCTTTGTGTATATAATACAAGGCCTCAGTGTGTCACGTTTTGTAATAAGTATGAAGTTTAGAATTGTAATAATTAATACAATATTGTAGTTATTTAGTTTTATAAAACTGATTTCGATACATTTTTCTGTTCTGATATGAATTTGTTTGATAAATGATAATAATGTAAGTAATTACAAGGGCAACGTGTGATTTTTGTTTTATGGTAATGTAGAAATCTTTTGAACGCACATTTTCTCTTTCTGAATGCCAGCTGAAAGTGAAGATGTTCAATTGATAGCATAGTCGGTCTAATCAAAGTATGTGTTATGGACCAAGTGATCAATTGGACATTATATATAATGCCCGAAATTGGCCAGGCATTATACATAATGTCTATCACAAATTGGGCAGAGTAATAAAAAGACATGTTTTATTACTTAAATTAGCTTAGATTAGGATTGCCCGGGCATTATACATAATGTCTATCACCTATTGGGCAGAGTAATAAAAAGACATGTTTTATTACTTAAGTTAGGTTAGGTTAGGATTGCCCAGGCATTATACATAATGTCTATCACCTATTAGGCAGAGTAATAAAAAAACATGTTTTATTACTTAGGTTAGGTTATGTTTGGTCAGTCCGTATCACGCATTTGTTGTAGGATGTAACATAGTGAGCGATTGATTGCCAGGTTAAAATGAGGTTATTAGGCAGAGTAATAAAAAAACATGTTTTAGGATGTAACATAGAGAGCGACTGACTGTTGTAGGATGTAACATAGAGAGCGACTGATTGCCAGGTTAAAATGAGGTTATTAGGCAGAGTAATAAAAAAACATGTTTGAGGTTATTGGGCAGAGTAATAAAAAACATGTTTTATTTCTTAGGTTAGGTTATGTTTGGTCAGCCCGTATCACGCATTTGTTGTAGGATGTAACATAGAGAGCGACTGATTGCCAGGTTAAAATGTTTGAGTACTTCCACTGCAGGTCACAACCTGGGGCTTTTTTTTAAACATTTCTAAATTAAAATAATTGGGAATTAAAAATTATCAAAGCAGCAAAAAAGTTTTTTAGGGCAATAAAAGCCCCATATATAGATACAAAGGCCTATTCTAAACAAATTGGAGCCATGGCCGCTGATCCCCTATAAGATGTCCATTACCCCTAAACAGAATCTCAGGATGAATGCATAACCGTGTTTCCAGTGCTGGCTACGGAGTCATCTAAAGATGGCAACGATAATATTTTGCATGTTAAAATTGAATGCTTGTTACAAAATATGTGTTAATTTAAAATTGTTATAACTGTTCTCACAGGGTAACAAGACAAGCAGCCGCAGGTATGTTGTTATAGGGTGCTAACTGCTCTTTATTATTTAATTATTAAGGCTCGTATGATTCACCACAGTTGACACCACTGTTTAATCATATTATCATTAGTTTAATGACGGCTTAACTTTGTTAAATGTTTAAGCTCTAGATTATTTTTACTGACGGGACTGTGTAGTTTAAACTCGTCTTTGTAGATTAACTGCGGCGATATTTTCGCTTGGCCATCAGCTGCTTATATTTTTGTCAATCTAGTGAACTATCTCATTCCCTAATGTGATTATTTATTTATAGTCGTTTCAAAAAAACAATTGAGGGTTTTAATGTTAATAGTTTATAACATTAAAAGAATTACATTATTAAATTATTAATTTATCAAACTAAAATGGAAAACGTGAATGGCTGTTCTGATAAAGAAATTGTTTTATCGTTAAATGGTCTTAACAATCATTTTCACTTTTGTACATTGTTAGAGTGCAGATTAATCACTTTAACTTTTTGAATGAGTAAAGACCAACTGCGTTAAAATCTCCGCCTCGCTCTCAACAATTTTTTTTTGTAATCCTGATATTATGCTAATTAAATAATCACGGATTATTAACAATTTTTGACATTTATTTGCTGAAATCTCTTATAACAAAACATTCAGTCAATAAAAATAGTGAGTGTTGCAAGTTCCAAATAAAGTTGACTAAGATTAGCTAAATGGAGGTTATGGTAATATTGTATTGAAATTCCCCTTTGGATGTACTCAATAGATTAACTAAAAACCAAGAATTGTTAAAAGTTGGTTTAGTCTTTGGTTGATCTTTTGGCCCTAAGTTATTCAGGTGACATATTATATAACAAAACATTCAATTAATAAAAATATTCAATGTGGCAAATTACAAATAAAGTTGACTAAAATTAGCTAAATGGAGATTATGGTAATATTGGAATTCCCATTTGGGTGTAACCAACAGATTAATTATAAACCAAGATTTGTTAAAAGTTGGTTTCAAGTATGGTTCATCTTTTGGTCCAAAGTTATACAGTTGATATTTTGGCCCTAAGTTATACAGTGACATATTATATAACAAAACATTCAGTCAATAAAAATATTCAATGTTGCAAGTTACAAATAAAGTTAACTAAGATTAGCTAAACAGAGGTTATGGTAATGTTGGAATTCCCATTTGGGTGTAACCAACAGATTAATTATAAACCAAGATTTGTTAAAAGTTAGTTTCAAGTATGGTTCATCTTTTGGTCCTAAGTTATACAGTTGATATTTTGGCCCTAAGTTATACAGTGACATATTATATAACAAAACATTCAGTCAATAAAAATATTCAATGTTGCAAGTTACAAATAAAGTTAACTAAGATTAGCTAAACAGAGGTTATGGTAATGTTGGAATTCCCATTTGGGTGTAACCAACAGATTAATTATAAACCAAGATTTGTTAAAAGTTAGTTTCAAGTATGGTTCATCTTTTGGTCCTAAGTTATACAGTTGATATTTTGGCCCTAAGTTATACAGTGACATATTATATAACAAAACATTCAGTCAATAAAAATATGCAATGTTGCAAGTTACAAATAAAGTTAACTAAGATTAGCTAAACAGAGGTTATGGTAATGTTGGAATTCCCATTTGGGTGTAACCAACAGATTAATTATAAACCAAGATTTGTTAAAAGTTAGTTTCAAGTATGGTTCATCTTTTGGTCCTAAGTTATACAGTTGATATTTTGGCCCTAAGTTATACAGTGACATATTATATAACAAAACATTCAGTCAATAAAAATATTCAATGTTGCAAGTTACAAATAAAGTTAACTAAGATTAGCTAAACAGAGGTTATGGTAATGTTGAAATTCCCATTTGGGTGTAACCAACAGATTAATTATAAACCAAGATTTGTTAAAAGTTGGTTTCAAGTATGGTTCATCTTTTGGTCCAAAGTTATACAGTTGATATTTTGGCCCTAAGTTATACAGTGACATATTATATAACAAAACATTCAGTCAATAAAAATATTCAATGTTGCAAGTTACAAATAAAGTTAACTAAGATTAGCTAAACAGAGGTTATGGTAATGTTGGAATTCCCATTTGGGTGTAACCAACAGATTAATTATAAACCAAGATTTGTTAAAAGTTAGTTTCAAGTATGGTTCATCTTTTGGTCCTAAGTTATACAGTTGATATTTTGGCCCTAAGTTATACAGTGACATATTATATAACAAAACATTCAGTCAATAAAAATATTCAATGTTGCAAGTTACAAATAAAGTTAACTAAGATTAGCTAAACAGAGGTTATGGTAATGTTGGAATTCCCATTTGGGTGTAACCAACAGATTAATTATAAACCAAGATTTGTTAAAAGTTAGTTTCAAGTATGGTTCATCTTTTGGTCCTAAGTTATACAGTTGATATTTTGGCCCTAAGTTATACAGTGACATATTATATAACAAAACATTCAGTCAATAAAAATATGCAATGTTGCAAGTTACAAATAAAGTTAACTAAGATTAGCTAAACAGAGGTTATGGTAATGTTGGAATTCCCATTTGGGTGTAACCAACAGATTAATTATAAACCAAGATTTGTTAAAAGTTAGTTTCAAGTATGGTTCATCTTTTGGTCCTAAGTTATACAGTTGATATTTTGGCCCTAAGTTATACAGTGACATATTATATAACAAAACATTCAGTCAATAAAAATATTCAATGTTGCAAGTTACAAATAAAGTTAACTAAGATTAGCTAAACAGAGGTTATGGTAATGTTGAAATTCCCATTTGGGTGTAACCAACAGATTAATTATAAACCAAGATTTGTTAAAAGTTGGTTTAAAGTATGGTTCATCTTTTGGTCCTAAGTTATACAGTTGATATTTTGGTCCTAAGTTATACAGTGACATATTATATAACAAAACATTCAGTCAATAAAAATATTCAATGTTGCAAGTTACAAATAAAGTTAACTAAGATTAGCTAAACAGAGGTTATGGTAATATTGAAATTCCTATTTGGATGTAATCAACAGATTAATTATAAACCATGATTTGTTAAAAGTTGGTTTAAACTATATTTGATCTTTCGGCCCTAAGTCATACAGGTGACATACTTCTAACAAAACATCCAGTCAATAGTAATCTTCAGTCTTGCAAATTGCAAATAAAGTTAACTAAGGTTAGCTAAACAGAGGTTATGGTAATATTGAAATTCCTATTTGGATGTAATCAACAGATTAATTATAAACCATGATTTGTTAAAAGTTGGTTTAAACTATATTTGATCTTTCGGCCCTAAGTCATACAGGTGACATACTTCTAACAAAACATCCAGTCAATAGAAATCTTCAGTCTTGCAAATTACAAATAAAGTTAACTAAGATTAGCTAAACAGAGGTTATGGTAATATTGAAATTCCTATTTGGATGTAATCAATAGATTAATTATAAACCAAGATTTGTTAAAAGTTAGTTTAAACTATGGTTCATTTATCGGCCCTAAGTCATATGAGTGACATATTATATTTTAAGTGGAGTATTCATTTTTAATTTAGTGTCATTAATATTATATGTAAATTATGAAGGTAATATAAAGATTAGCCAAAGACATGATACTAGTTGCAACCTTATTTGGAAATTTAATTATAAATTGTTGGAAATTTTATTTGGAAAGTTATTATTATCTGTTAATTACGTATTTTTAAAAATCTCTGATTGCTATCAGTTGACTTATATGTCTAAAAAATATTTGCCAAGCGTATATATTCTACTTAAGAAAGATTTATAGTGTGTCTCTGCTGAGCATGATTTAACCTAACCTAACTTAACCTATGTCTAAAAAACAATTATTAGCCTGTAAAAGATGAATTTAGTATTAAATACTATTCATACTAATCTAATCATATGTCCTGTCTCTCTCTCACACGAACTTATATGCTACGTTCCAGTCAAGGAGCTTGTAAAATAAAGAGCCGTACTTTCATCTTTAGAAATATTTTGTACGATCTACCATTCTGTATTGTACATATTTATTGTGATGTATTGTACATATTATGATGATTATTGTGATGTATTGTACATATTATGATATATATTATGACGTATTGTACATATTTATAAAAGAATGTCGGTCTAGATGTGCAACCATAACGCAGAGTTTGATGTATCTAATGACAATAGAAAATACAAGCATAGTTTCATTGTTCATGATTTCATTAATTATGAAACAGTGCTTGATGGACTTTACTCAAGTGTAGTTGTTAAAATATTGTTTCATTTAATAAATTGGCTATAACGAAAGAATTAATTTTTAATGTAAAATAACTTTCCTTATGCGTTTCAGGTTCTTAAAATCTTACAAATGTTTCTTTTCTTATTTCTGCCTTTTTTTTGTAGGTTGGCTTCAAAGGTTACGGATTGAGTGCGCCCGATCTGTCAGCCTCGGGTTCGTTCACCTTCTCAGACCGTCAAACGTACCACATAACACACGGCAGCGTCATCATAGCTGCCATCACCTCCTGTACTAACACGTCTAATCCGTCTGTCATGTTGGGTGCAGGTGAGTACTATATTCATAAATCATTTGACATAGTCGCAAGAATAAAAGTAAACGCATAAAGACTAAAGCAAAGCATAAAGATTTATTAATGATATCAAAAATATATTCTTTGTGGTTTGGATATGTAAGTTTTGAATGCATTTTCTTTATTCCAGATATTTCCAGTTATTTCCAGAATTACTAAATTATGCACATTGGATTAATATCGTATACTTTTGCAATAAATTGCGAATAGAATAACTTTTTTGATTATTTTGTTATTCCCTCTTCTATCCTAATATCATTACGTATTTCAATAGTTGTTTCAAAAATACATTTTAGAATTAGTTTACAATGTTAATAATTTATAATACATTATTAATTAGTAGGTTTATATTGTTTATTATATTTTATTAAGCCTTCTTCTTTAGGAAGTCTTAGAATATTTGTTAACTTCAAGGTTTTTTTGAAGTAAAACTTCTTTACGCACGCTTGACTTGGGGAGTAAACTGGTGAATGCGTGACGAGAGCGTTAGGAAAAGTGTGATCGGGCGAGGCGAACGGAAGTTGAGAGGGAGATATAAGTTAGTGAAGACAGAAAGAGAGAGAGTTATGTTTCGTATATTACTGTAGGGACAAGAGAGACCGAGGTGCGAGCACACGTTTTCTTTCTCTCTTTCTCTCATAACCAGTTATGTTTCGTATATCTAAGACACAGTGCAAGCCTATTGTCTATATCACACTGTAGGAGCAAGAGAGAGCAGTGCGCGTGCACATTTTCTTTTTCTCTTCCTCTCATAGTCAGTGCATGAAATATATATATATATGCGAGTTTGCTAGTGTTACGCGGACGGTGATTTTTTGATTATTTTGTAATTTCATTTCGTTCTTGAACAATTTTATAAATTATTATTTTGTTCAATACATTAAATATTCTACGTTTATAGTGAATAAAATTGTAAATTCATTTTAAAGTTCATATTTTGTGAATTTGAAGTTCATATCAGTCGTGTGATCTAAAGAACACTAGTGTTTTTTTTTAATTTGATAACTTTATAATTAACATTGTGAATATCATGCTAATATAATATGAATTGGTTACAATGCATTACATATTATGTTGAAATATTATTTAGAGCAGATATGTTTAAGTGTATTATCATATGCAACTAATTTATCTTACTGGGGGTCATCAGTCACGGTTGACCCTTATGGCGTTGCGCAAAAGCTTAGTACAAAGTGACCATAAGGTGTTTAACGTGTTTAATCTTCTGCGTGCTAATAATTTGAAACTCTTCTTGCGTGTAGAAAACAAGAAGACACCGGAGTCTGCGCAATAAGCTGCTACATGAGAAATTAAAACATGTAGCGCCATCTGAAATGTTTAAGGAAAATTAAGGACTAAGTCTTTATTTACATGACTTCATAATATAAATGACATCGAAAAAAAATATTTTCAGGATTAATAGGAGTGGTTTTGTTGCTTCCTTTCGCATGTGTCACTTCAATTCATTGTTCTGTGCGATCTTCCATTATTCTATTTCGAGATTCAAGTTAGAATTTTTATGAAGGTGTAATATTTTCAGGGATAAAAAAGGGTGTATATAATTTCCCGGCCTGCCAACATCTATATACAAAAAATAACTTCATTGCGAGGTAAACAAAAGGACAAACATACATTTTTTTGCTTTATAACATTAGTTAGGATGAGATAATACGTAGCCTATGTTATTTTCCAGCGTGTCAGCTATCTTTATGTAAAAAATCATGTCGATCCGTTGCAAAGTGAAAGAAGGACTAATAAACTCACTTTCGTATTTATGATATTAGCTGTGACATATGTTTACTATCCTCATCTATTACTTCCAGATTTTATAACGGGCATGGTTGAATATAATTGCTTTCAGTTCTGATACATTTCTTTTGAATGTTAAATAATTGTGGTGAGTATCCCGCAGTCTTCGGCTTGGTAGTGCTTTATGCTTCTGGCTGTCATATAAGATGTTGTCATAGTTTATTCACTGCCTGGAGTGCACACAAATTTTGTGCAAGACTTTCCAGTTTTGGCGTACTTCTATTGTTTAATGTGGTCTTGCAAAATGCACTGTGAAATTGACATTTTTTTTCTTGAATTACGAAGTTTTTTCGTGGTTCTTTTAATGTTAATTTGAGTTGCTGTGTGTTCTTTATTATTGTTTATACTGTTTTTTTAAACTGTTTATTGTCTGGGTTTTTTTACCAAAAGGATTTGAATGGAACCGTATTATTGTAGTAACGTCGTCTATCTATCTACTGGTCTGCCTATATGACGTTTCTAACTTTCAAAGATAATTAGATATAAATTTGAAATTTATACATAATATGTACTTCCTTTGTCTTATATGTACATCGAGGTGACTTAGAACCTATATGGAGAAGCTAAGAAGCGTTCATAAGTTAGCGTATCATTGAAAGGATTTTTTTGAATTGTACACAATCTATATATTATAATAACTTTAATGGAGCATTGATTTTGTGATCAACAATAGACTAAATACCAGGTCTGTCTTGCAACTGTCTACGTAAGAAGCTGTAGTT
Source organism: Druceiella hillmani (assembly GCA_039881145.1). NCBI lineage: Eukaryota > Metazoa > Arthropoda > Insecta > Lepidoptera > Hepialidae > Druceiella > Druceiella hillmani. Next base: position 21,696,007 of record JAYKKI010000019.1, on the reverse strand, counting down.
AGACTGTAATGCTGACATCGTCTATTTATTGCAATGAATCCTAAATAAAAATTAAATATACAAAATATTACCAATAGTAAACCAAATTATTTAGGAGAAATTCGCAATACTTTTACACGTATGAAAAGACTTGCTAGACAATATATATACACGGTGTCTGTGAATATGTCGGACAAAGAAATATGTTATGCCTTGACTAAAAATAGTTGATTATCGTTAAAATAAAATTTAAAAGATGACTTTTTTTCAGAAAATTGAAAATAATATTCATAATTATTTCTCTATCTTGTTCGTACACATGATTCTTGCGCACATTGTTTAGCACCGCTTGGGAGATAATCCGCAAATAGCTGCAAAGACATTGCCTTTGCAGGTAAACACCGTACTCCGGGCAAGTATTGGGTGTGTTTTTAACACAAGTGTTATGTGTAATATTTTTTTTGCACTCAGTTAGAAAAAGGGTGTGTTTTACATTTTATTTCAACGACAATTTGTTTCTTAATTGCCAACGAATGGCGTCTTTCTCCGTCCGACATCTATTCCCGGACACCGTGCATATATGCATTATTACATATTGTAAATACATATGCATATTTAAATGTATTAAATAGTTTAATTGAAACACTATGTACCATTAAATGTTTCAATTTTTATATGTATGTACACACGGAACCATCATAGTACGAGTTCGCTTCTTACTTGACAGGTTAATTTTGGCATTAGCACATGTCCCTAACACTTTGCGTGAATTTGTAAGCTCCGAAGTTAGATATATGGGTTTTTAAGAACAGAAAAAATGAATAAATTTTACATATGCATGATTCTAGGGTTGCTAGCGCAGAAGGCTGCGAAGGCAGGTTTGAAGGTGTTACCGTATATCAAGACGTCATTATCGCCGGGTTCCGGTGTTGTAACGTACTACTTGAAGGTGAGTTTATCTTTTATATTTAGCTGATTTCTGTAAAGTAATTAAATCTTTATATCCTTCATTATCGGGTTAAGTAGTGAAAGAGGAGACTCTTATAATTTTGTTACGTCCGTCCGTGTGTCTATCTGTCATAATTTCACATGTACTACAGTTTTTGACCTATTAGTATGTAATTTGACAGTTAAATGCATCGCATGGAGATATCAAATAATATGTAGCAAAATTTTTAAGAAGACAAATGGAATGGCACCCCCTGCATACGCACAAAATGGGGATTTAATTTTTTACACATTTTACCAAATGAGGTATCATTGAATAGATCTTTCGAAATTAAATAGAAGTCCCATTTACCATTTTCCATTTTTAGGCTGTTTGTAAAACATAGGCTCAGTTTAAATTATTTCGGTTTGCTGTTGACTTCAACAATTTCAAGGGATAAAGACAGGATAGGGCTCAACTTCGCGCGTGTTCCTCGAACAGTTTCGTTACAATGTTTAAAAGTCAGATGAAATATAATTTGAGCTTATTTTTAGCACTTATTTTATTATTTTCTTCGTCAAATTTAATCACATAGATTTTTCGTTTCCTTGCATATTTTAAATTAAATCCTTGTTAACAGGAATCTGGTGTGATACCGTACTTAGAGGAACTGGGCTTTCACATCGTTGGCTATGGCTGCATGACGTGTATCGGCAACTCGGGGCCCATCGATGATAACATTGCTAATACAATAGAAAAGGTAACGTATTTGTTGTATTTGTTACGTGTTATGTTGTTCAATATTATATGTAACAATGTATGATACGGATCTACCTTTGCTGGCGTAGTTCCATGAAGAATGTAAAAGTGTAGCGCAAAAGTATACAGAATTGAAAATGAAATGATAATCAATACATTTCCCAAAGTCGTTTCGTAGATGTCCTGCATAACAGTGTTGGATACGTTCTGAACACGCATATGTGCGTGTATTCTGTGGTCTGGCCTTTAAGCTGGGTCAAATATTCAGTTCAGAATAGAGCGAAGTACGCACACGAATGAAGTGGCGGGTACAGCTAGTAAAAAATAAAAATAATTGAAACCTAATGAAGTACAAATAATTGTTTAGAAATAATTTAAAAAAAATAATCGGTCTTGGTTGCTTTTTTAATGTGTAGCCATTGCCTAAATAAATTTAAAATAAAATAGCAACTGGCAGTGACATTCCTTTTGTGTTTTTGTGTAAATGAATATGTTCTCTATACTAACTGAGTTTTATAGAATTTTTACGATGAACCTGTAAGTTTAATGAATTAATAGACAGAGCTGCATATAGACGGTTTTTGGGTACAAAAATGTTTAATTTAATTGTAGTTTGAATATTACCTAACATTGAAACATTATTCATAATTCTTCAATTTTTTAACAAGAAAAAAACAGATAATCCATTTTTCATGATTTTGGACAGCCATATTTATATTAACTCTTAAAAATAGAGGATCTGAAAATGTTAGAAGTGTTTAAAATTATTCGGAATGTATCTGATAAAACCTACAATTTTGATCATTTTACTAATGTTCATGTTTTGAGCTGAAAAAAAAATGGGGTGTGGCTGTGTCATGGACACGGCCGTGTGTTGTATAATTTAATTTTTGATGTAGAGGATAGATTCAAAACTGCAATGTCAAACTGTATCCCCCGATTTTGTTATCATTAGGTTTCTTGGATTGCCCCGTATGGTAGCAAATTTAAAGACGTATTCACGTGAAAATTTACTTCTGTTGCAGTTATACAAAGCATTGCGCCAAAGCATTTACTCATATAATATGTAAATTCAATGACGTCCCAATGCCCCAAAAAAACAATTAAATTGAAACGGGAGATTCTATCCCTTTCATACACTTCATCACTCTATAATGACAGGTAAATATTTATATGGATAGCACGATCCCACAAATTGAATTTAGGAAATTCAATTTGTGAGATCGTGCTATTTTGCTCATACACTTACTTGAAGTTGGCCATTTATTAATACATTATGATGTATGTGTGCATTTAAACATTGTGCATTGTGATTGACAGACAGGTTGTCTTTTGACATTTGGCTGAGAATTTTAAAACATATTATTACTCTTGATGTCAAAAGTTAAAAAAAGTACTTATACTAAATTTATTGCAGCTAAATATCGTTAATCATTATTCTTAACCAAAAAATAACGGTATAAATTTCTCAGATATTTTTTTATGCGTGTTATAATTTTACTACTTTATGCATAAATTTTACTAGTTTAATTGGAAATTTTTCCAGATTTATGTCTCATCTTAAGGTAACATTGGTACCACTTATTAAAAAAAACTTTACACTCTCCGAACTGGTGAATTTTAGAGTCACTCTTTATAAATTTTGAAGTAGACGTCGTGTCAAATGTCTTGTCGCATAAAAATTGCACAGAGAACTTTACTGATACTACAGCCGCAACCTCCTTGCATGCGAAGCAATAAAACATGTGAATAAAACAGAGCATGTTGCGCTATCACTCATACAGGAACAGCAAATGATGCATAATGCTCATGTCGTAATGTTTCGAAAAGCCACGTACAAAATGAAACTCAAACATCTTTAATCTTCGTGTACATATAAAACAGTGTTATAAAAAAGTAATAATAAACATTATGATATAAGTTTAAAAACAAAATTATAAATACTTTAATTAACATTAACTATTGAATATATTTGGCGTTAATTTTGTAGAAATTCATTATTCACAATTAAATGAAACTACGTGATGTAGTATTATTTCTACTTTCTTTAATTTCTTTACCACGACCTAGGTTTCGTTGTATTACAACATCTTCAGGTGGGCTACTAGCAAAGATCTCTTTGCTAGACATCTCAAGAAGGCATCGTTCAAGAAGACATCTTTGCTAATAGCCCACCTGAAGATATTGTAATACAACGAAACCTAGGTTGTGGTAAAGAACTTAAAGAAAGTAGAAATAATACTACATCACGTAGTTTCATTTAATTGTGATTAATTAACCATAACAAATGGTAAGTTAACTAACTAATTATTAATTGTTACTTTCAATTTGCGCAATGCAACCCTTGATGTGTACTCCATCAGACCATTGCTAATGTATCAAAGGTCTATAAGACAAAGGTTTGAGAAAGTCACACATACCAACAAATGAATTACTAGTTATTTCGAATTGTCATCAAAATCGTCATTTAAGTTAATAACGAAAGGCTGTGAAATGTGTGAATTTCTCAAGTATTTTGTCTTGTAGGGCTTCTGCATGTCGAACACAGGTTTCCCAATTTTATTTTGAGATATTTTGTAATGGCCTGATGGAGTAATTTCTCGACTTGTTGCTATGCTAATTCTATTGGGTTATATTCGCAGTGATAAGGTGGTAAACGAACAACTTCATGACCATTGGCTTTTAGATCAGCGTTCAAATATGCAATTTTATTATCCTGAAGCCATTTACGTATTTCGTCTCCTCTGGAACTGATTTAGGTGCTCAATTAATTTGATGCAAGTAGTGACTGACATTATCCACAATGATATGGATGGCTCTTCCAAGCTCCATAGCAATCACTGGAACCACTTCAGCGTTAATTTCAGAATGATATTCGTTATTGTTCGATTTTACTACCCAAAAAACCCATTTTGCATCTGGAAAAAATCCATATTTGGCAAAACCGGGCATGACAGACTAAAAGTCTGCTTCTTTTTTCAATATTTTCACTGTCACTGATCAGGTGTTCTTTTTATCATTAGCACGTAGCTGACGGGCAAATCACTATAAGAAATGTGTTTTATTGTTTCGCATCCAAGGAGATCACGGCTATAGTATAGAAGTCACATGTTAACACCCTTAAACAAACTAATCACAGTGATCAGTGTTACACGGTAGTAGCTATTGTATTCTATCATAACTAATCGGAGAGTTTGGTTTTTCCTCAGAATGGGCTGGTTTGTTGTGGTGTACTATCGGGCAATAGAAATTTTGAAGGACGTATCCACCCCAACACGAGAGCCAACTACTTGGCCAGTCCGCTGTTGGTGATTGCGTACGCACTCGCCGGCACGGTGGCCATAGACTTCGAGAAGGAGCCTCTTGGTTTGTTTTTCATTTATCTTTTTTCTTCGTACTAAATTCGCTAATGAAAACTATAAGCATCATTGCATATGTGACTAAAAAAATTATGGAGTCAGTTAGATCATTTTGTACCCTAGATAGAACAACGTCGTAAAAGCAAAAGTGGCAATTTTATATAAGAGCTGTGCAGTTTTTTTATTCCAGCTTCGATTTTAATTACTCTACTTTCTTTAATTTTTAACTTCAGAAAATAAATTTGAAAATTGCGATTTGAATAGGGACCATACAAAATGCCTTGAGCGCCATCTGACGAATGAAGTTTTAATTACATCAAATGAATGAAGTTTTAATTACACTGCTGACATTTTTTTCGTGTGAAGTCCCAACAGCGTACATATTGTAATTAATCATAATTATTTTTAGTGTCTAAATATGATATAGTGTGTTGGATAAAATCTTTTCTAACAATTCATAAAAACTAGAGGGTCTAATTTTTCAAAAAGTTAAGTTAAATTTTATACGAGACGTGGCAATTAAGTTCCGTGAGTTTGTCAATAAAACCCAATCAATTTATGTTACCAGCAACATTTTATTATCAACCTTCACAATAGCCTCCCTCACAATTCTACACAAAGATTCCAACGTTGCCCCCGCAACACTTGGTAATCATCCGAAGTTAACCCATTCAGCATCGCAATTACAGCTTCCTTGACCTCCTGTACACCGCCATGATGAGTTCCTTTGTGGTGCGACTTCATCTTGGAGAATAAGACAAAGTGACAGGGAGCAATATCGGCACTTTAGGGTGGGTGCAGCAATGTTGGAATGCCATTTTTCACCAAAACCTCTTGCACAATGAATGAGGAATGAGCCAGCTCGTTGTAGTGCAAGGCCTAGACGTTGTCGGTGAATGGGGCCGCATATGAAAAATGTATGCGTGCAACCACTCCAGAACGCCAACATAGAACTGTCTAGTCACTCTCTGGCCGGCAGGAACATATTCATACTAAATCATGCCACAGATATTGAAAAAAACAATCAAAATTGCCTCGTTCATTGGCCGCTCCTCACCCTTTTCCACCCACTGCTGACTTTGTTTACAGGTCACGGGGTCATACTCAAATATCCAGGTCTCATCTCCAATGACTACTCGACTCATTCTATCTCTGCTGTCACGACAACCGAGGTCTGCCGGGACAATCTTTATTCAATAATAATTTTATTATAACAATAATAGCCGGGGCAACTTTGAAACCCTGGCAGATCAATTTTCGCATGTGTGATTAATTTTGGCACCATCTTTGTACAAATTCTTCGCATGTTCAAATTCTCATGTAACATCTTGTGAACGGTGTTTTTTTGCATTTAACTCGTCAGACAACGCACAAATGCTTAGCCTCTGGTCAGACGTTATGAGCATGCGCAGATGGTCAACATTTGCGTCAGTACGAGGGGTGACGGGAGCTTCTTCTCATAGATCGTCATCTACTGATTCACGCTGCATCTTGATCCACTTCGCTCATTCAAACACGCGTGTTTTCGACATGTACTCGTCTCCATACACCACCTGCGATTTTTGTAGGTTTTTTACTAAAAATTGGATCACAGCACGTTGCTTGTAATGTGAGTCAATCATTTTCACAACGCCACTAAAAATGTTACTTTCAAAAAACACAAATCACACGTGCTATCGACTTCAAACTTTGACTGTAATCAAAGGAAGGTCCTCTCTTTCCAGATTTATTAACGAACAACACAGTGTTGCTAGTTCTCGAGTTATAATTAAATTCCCGGAACTTAATTGCCACATCTCATAGTCGCTCGTAACATAATCTCTTTAACATTTAATAACATTTACTAATTTCGGTTGATAGTGCACTGGCATTGTGACAAACATGTAACCGGAAGTTTGTACTTCTGTCATCCTTAAGTGAACCCTTTGTACACAGATGAACATAGATCCATACTGATTCTGGAAGGCACCACTCTACACAGACGAATATTTCATGAAATACCCACGTCATAAGAAATACTGAACATCTAAATCAGGGCTATCCAAACAACGGCTTGTTTTTATGCGGCCCGCGACGCATATTTTAAAATTTAAATCTACAGTGTAAAATAATCAGAAAATAGTTTTGGATACCTATAAATAGTTTGGATAATAGAAATCTTTCTCAAAATATTATATATAATTCATTTATTTTTAATCTAGTAACATTCCATTATTTAAAAGTGAAGTTATCTTTATATTATTGGGGGAATTCCCGGAAAGTATTTTGTTTACAAAAGAAGTCTGTAAGTAAGATGTTTATGTTAGTATTTGTTTGTGTCCGTATTAGTTAAACTTGTGCTTTCATAAGTTCGTATCACTGCCGCTTTGAATTTCACACGTTATTTAACAAGTAATTGTGAATTTCACAAGTATTTAACCAGCGAGTTTGAGAAAAATATTTAAAAAACTTCATTATGTCTACGAAGAAGCGAAAAATAAGCGATGAACATCGTGCATTTAATGAGAAGTGGGAACTCGACTATTTTATTTGCAATAACAATAATAAAATTCAGTGTATGATTTGTATGCAAGTTATGTCTGTGAGTAAAGAATATAATGTTAAACGTCATTATACTACTTTACATGAAGAAAAATATAAAAAACATGTCGGTGAAGCCAGAAAAATTGTTGTGGCTGAGTATAAGAAGAAACTAACGCAGCAGACAAATTTTTTTTCAAAAATAAATACAGACAATGAACAACGTTTGGCTGCTTCTTATGAAGTTTGTTTGCAATTAGCCAAAGCTAAAAAACCATTCAGCGACGGAGTTTTTATAAAAAAATGCGCAGTTGCCATGGCTTATCGCTTTATGCAGCCGAAATTGGCGGAAAAATTTGAATCTGTAACATTATCTCACCAAACAGTTGCACGACGAATAGATGATATGGGAGAATTTGTTTCGAAAAAAATATGTGATTACATTGTAAACTGTGAATATTATTCATTATGTTTGGACGAAAGTACCGACCAAACAGATATCAGTCAATTAATAATTTTTATTCGCTGCATTTCAAAAGATTTTTCGATCACGGAGGAAATGTTAAATTTAGTGCCGCTACATGGATCAACTAAAGGCAGCGATATCTTTCAAGCTGTTAACAAAACTGTCATAGAATACGGTGGGTTTCAAAAATGTTCTTGTATTGTTACCGATGGAGCAAAAGCTATGACAAGAAACGTTCTAGTCTTCTCTTCTAAACGTAGAAGAGCTCTGACACTACTGATATGGAAACTAAAATGCAAGATCCTGAATTTCTTGCTGATCTCGCATATTTGACTGATATGACACAACATTTGAACGAATTAAATTTAAAATTACAAGGCAAACAACACAATATAGCCCACTTGTATGGATATGTGAATGGATTCAAAAATAAACTGATATTGTTCAAAACGTCACTGGAAAAAAATGATTTTTCTTTTTTTCCAAGTTGCGAAGATCATTGTACCGAAATGAGAAATTTTGAAAGAATGCAACTTTTCTGACCACCTGAAGTACATCGACGAGGTAATTTTTGAATTTGAGCACCGTTTCGCAGATTTAAAAAATTTAGAGAGTGATTTGTCTCTTTTTACGCATCCATTAACGATTCAAATGGAAACCGTAAAGACTGATTACCAGTTGGAATTATGTGACGTACAGGCAGACCCCTTTTACAAGTGTAGAACAGAAACTGGAATGGATTTTTTTAAGATCCTTGGCGATAGTTTCCCCAAATTAACAAATTTTGGCTTGAAAATGGGATCGATGATGGGCAGCACATATTTATGTCACTTCTTCATGCAATGCGTCTGGCAACAACGAATGTTGATGTTGATATCGATGTGATTGTTAAAGATAAATTACCGAAGAACCAATAAACGTCTAAAGGAATTATTACCCTGTATTTTATTTTACTTCAAATTAAAAGTATTTTTTTCTGCGGCCCTCAAGCTTTTGTAGTAAATTTAATTGGCCCGCGAAGGTATGTAGTTTGGACAGCCCTGATCTAAATGAATAAGTTTTTACAATTGTATGAAATGTAAAATGAGTTCCATAAAATTGTTTCACTTTAAAACTTTACATTCGTGTTCATTTAGTTCCCTTAAAAAATTACCGGAGACAGAGAATGGTTGAAGAAACAACTTGTAAATAGATGTTAAGGGAAATAGCCAAAAATCTTTATTCAACAACTCGTAAAATCATAACGAGAATGTATAATATTTATCTCAATTTGCATACTTTTTACAATCACATTATGTCTTTGTTTCACCGAACGTGTGTTTTGTTGCTTTATTCGAAGCTATCAGTATATTTTTCTTAAAATTAATATACAATGTGTTCACAAATTAATTAACATTATATTGTAACAAATGTAATAAAGGCCATTAAAAGTGTATTATGCTTCAGTACAGCTAAAAAAGTAAGGTAAAAGCTTTAGAATTAGGCAAGGCTATTATGCTACAGTAATATTCCACAATGAAGAATCTCGCATTTCCTTTTGTTTTCAGGAACGAGTCCTGACGGCACGCCAGTGTTCCTGCGTGACATCTGGCCCACTCGCAAGGAGATCCAGGATGTGGAACGCAAATATGTCATTCCAGCTATGTTCAAAGAGGTACACATTTGAATAAACATAAAGATTTGACAAGTACGAGTTTAAGTCGTTCTGCGAAGGTTCCATACCCATTTTGGCACTTATAAATATTTAGGAATATATAGTGTTTATATTAAGTTATTTACAAATGTTAATTTTTCACAACGTAAATGTATTGCCTATGTTCTTCACAGAAGTAAAACATGGTTTATATTTAGATAAATTTTATTTCTTACCATAAATATATCGTCTTTCACAGACGTAATAAATATACATTTTAAAATACAAAGTTATTTTTGCATTCAATTTAACTCGCTTGTACGGAGTCTCTACGAATATTCCTACAGACCCAACTACATGTCGTAAATTGGTATAATTAAATATTTTCAGATATTTAAATATATCGGATTAGGGACACGTAACTCTAACAAAAGTCAAAAAAGTGTTTGACATACTCCTTAATATTTTTGAAAGAACTACTCACTGATACCCTATACAATAGTATATAAATATAAAAAAAATTAGTTAAACTTCACATATAATTAAAAATTTGATTTCATAACTTTGTAGGTGTTTATAAATATATATACCATACCAAATTTCAGCTTTATAGTGCTGATAGTCTGCAAGTAACATAACTGTGGCATGCAGACGGACAGACACACAAATGTAACAAAATTATAATGGTTCCCACTTCGGCTATGGAACCTTTAAAACCACGAATTGTTATGCCACTACCACATCAGAAACTATTGGCAATATTGTAATTTTGTAAATAGCATCGAATACAAGAAACCAAGTGAAAATTGTCAAACCAACATATTTTGTGAATGCATCGGAAACATGTAAAATTTCTCCTGATATGTGGAGTCTTGCTGCTAACATCTGTCTAATTGTTAAGTAGTTCATGTTTTGTAAGGAATTGTCAGTTATCGGTGCTGTGTATATAAATATAATAATGTCAGAGTTCATTGTTTTCCTAAGAATAGTAAGTTTTAAGTTGCGGGTCAAAACAATATGTCGGTACTACGTTCTACTGTAAGGTTATATACAGATCGTTTCAAACATAACATTTACTACGAAGAATTAATTATTTTCAACTACAATACAAACTTACCGGTATTCGGAAATCCAGAGTTCATTGTTTTCTTAAAAATAGTAAGTTTTTAAGTCTTGTTAAAGCAATATGTCGTTACTACGTTCTACTGCAAGGTTATATACAGAGCGTTTCGAACATAACATTTACTATGAAAAATTAATTATTTTCAACTACAGTACAAACTTACCGGTATTCGGAAATCCAGAGTTCATTGTTTTCCTAAAAATAGTAAGTTTTTAAGTCTTGTTAAAGCAATATGTCGTTACTACGTTCTACTGCAAGGTTATATACAGAGCGTTTCAAACATAACATTTACTACGAAAAATTAATAATTTTCAACTACAGTACAAACTTACCGGTATTCGGAAATCCAGAGTTCATTGTTTTCCTAAAAATACTAAGTTTTCAAGTCTTGTTAAAGCAATATGTCGTTACTACGTTCTGTTGCAAGGTTATATACAGAGCGTTTCAAACATAACATTTACTATGAAAAATTATTTATTTTCAACTACAGTACAAACATACCGGTAAATCCAGAGTTCATTGTTTTCCTAAAAATAGTAAGTTTTTAAGTCACAGGTGAAAGCAATATGTCAGTACTACGTTCTACTGCAAGGTTATATATAGAAGGTTTCAAACATAACATTTACTACGAAGAATTTTTAAAATTATTTTCAACTACAGTACGAACTTACCAGTATTTGGAAATCTGTAGAAAGATATTCTTGTATCTCAATAACTAAAGTTTCTGTAGGTATTTGGACACCTTTTATTCAATACAAGCACCATATTATGAACACTATTGATTGATTATGGTATGTGCACTGTAGGGACTTTGGACGAAAAAATTGATATTACACTAATCAAGTGTTTATTGATCACCACACCGGTGATAATTTGCAGTTTCTAGACAATGTTTCTCGTAAATGTTTAACCTCCTCGACCTATCCTGAAAATAACTTAGTTTCAATAGAAAGGAAAACTATTTTTTTTATTAATAACACTTTGATGTCTAAACATTTAAAATAATTTTGAAATGTGAATATAAAAAAAATTTCATTAATTTGCAGGTTTATAGCCACATAGAGAGTGGTTCTTCATCTTGGCAGGCCCTGACGGCCCCTGAGGGCAAGCTGTACCCTTGGGACGCTTCATCAACTTACATCAAGAAACCTCCATTCTTCGATGGTATGACTAAGGTATGGCTCATTGATACTTTTTATAGTGATCTTTTCTTTATTGAAATCGTATTTTCTTAGTCTATATATATATATGTCAAAAACCAGTTTCCAATAAACTTATTTTAATAACTTATTGTTCATTTGATATTTCTTAGGAGCTGCCGACTATCAAGAGCATAGAGGATGCCAGGTGTCTCCTACTGCTCGGAGACTCTGTGACCACAGACCATATATCACCAGCCGGTTCAATCGCCAGGAACAGTCCCGCGGCCAGATACTTGGCGTCTAAGGGGTGAGTGACATCGTCTCACTTTATAAAATCATTGATTGGTCTGTACCATGCTGAGGATAAGTAAGTCAGTTTATATTACTAAGCAAGAAAAAGGGTTTATGTCCATTTTTGAGATTTTTATGTTCTCATTTTAACAGGCAAGTATAAATGGTGGACTATATAATTAATTTTAGGTCTATGCAAAATCTTTGACAGAAAATTCAATAATAATAATGCTTTGCATTTGATGTGATAACTCTCATCTGTACCGCCTTTTTCAATATTTATTGGTAGGTTTTATTTGAAATCATAGCTCGGGGAAAATATAATTTATATCATGGTATTACGAAACATTTTAACATTTTAGATTAACACCGATGACCGACAATTATAAAAAAAATAGGACATATGATACTTAAACGCACACATGACACAAAAATTCGTTTTACAATAGGACAGACTATGGTCAACTCTCAGTGATCGGAACATTACAATAATGATCAAATTGTACTAATGGAGAAAAGCGTAAAACATTGACTAAACATATAGTAACGGATAGAACATACAACTAAACATGTGGAGACACTATTCCCTCCTTTCTACCCAGTTTGTCTCAAGGAGGAAGCCTGGGACACTAACATCCCCCTCATATAAAAGAATGGAACATCGAAAGCCTCCTTATAGTTTCCCATATCTATCATATCTATCATCGAGCCCTTCCACCCAGATGTGTTAATGACTTTCGCTTCACAATGAGTCATTTAGTGCCTCCATCTTTTCGAGAATGCACTTTTCCAACGCTCTAAATCAATCACAAATCGGTCCATTTTCAACTAAGTCACGGTGATTAAAGATACTATGTTCTAAAGCTCCCAACTCTCCAACAAAACTCTATGAATATCATTGTGCTCACTGTAATGAAATAGTACTTGGTTTATGTCCTGCGTTTCGAAACCTCAGGAACACGCTGGGCTATCTTGGCTAAGGGTGAATCTAAACAAACTGGCGCTGGAATACGCCATGTCCCTTTAAAAAATGTGGAGTATAATAGTCACTGATGAGCCAGTTCTTACCTAACTGCTCGGACACATCGAGGAAGAAAGTCGATAATTTAGACACTATTCCTGTCATTCCACCCAGGTTGTCTCAGGGTCTCTCCTGAGACCTGTAACATCGTCTTCATACAAAAGAGAGAACCTTTGAAGGCCTGTAATAATGTCCCATATCTACCAGCAAGCACTTCCATTAAATTGGATTAAAGACTTTTCAAAGCCGCTTGTGTTAATGTCATTTATAAGTTGGTGGAAAGTCAGCAGGTGACACCTCCAAAATGTATTTGTCTGCATTACATGTAAAGCTTAAAACTTAATTTTTCAAAAAAATATAATTTTTAATAAGTTTTTTGAAAATGTCTTATTTTTTGGTATATAAGTGAAAATAACTGACAATCTCGTGTCTTACTAATTTTTCAAAAAATTTTTTTTAATCTTTTTATATGTGATTTCATCAACTGGCGCTGTAAAACTCGAAAATAATAGGTAGAATAGAATTTTCAGTTCTATGTAGTATGTTCTTATTACGTGTAATTTTTTTTAAACAATGTAATTTTTTATTGTGTTATAACTTTCCATTTTTTATTAAAATTTCATGAAAAATTCAGTGATTTGAATTATGGCTGATAGCCATAATTCATATCACTGGCAATATCATTAAAATTATTTTAAGACAATTGCGTAAATGTACTACTATGTGTTGTCATCTTAAGAATACCTGCGAAAAGTAACGCCCTCTTTGTTTCGAAGTCAAATTAAAAAATTATTATTTTGAAATTAGAAATTCATAAACAAGAAATTCATAAGATTAAAATTCATAAACAATTCTAACATTAAAATATGTTTAAAAAAAATTTTTCTGCATAGTTTTAAAACTAAAGGCTTTTAGGAATCTTAAAAGGCCTGTCATCTAAATTAAGCATTATGTTGCAAATAAGTATTTCTTTAATCTTGCCTTTGTTTTTTTGATTTAAAAACTTCAGATTGAAAAGATTTGAATGCAATAAAAATTGAAACTCATAAAAATGTTGAAAGTCTAATAAGGCCAACCTCAAAGCCACTGGGTCTTACTAGCCCTAAGACGTTATTGTGTAAAATATTAATTACACAAAATAAACTTTTACAATACGGTGAAATAAATCTTGGTTATTAGACAACAATTTCCAAATAATTTTTAAAAAAAATAAGAAATTTAAAAAATAGAACGGTCATGGGACGCCTGGCAGATGTGACATTTCAATTTTTAACTCATTTTAAATTAATAAACACTTAAAGTTTTAAGACAGTTTAATGCAATACATCGATATAAATGAGTAAAGTTGTAAATGTTATTAAATAAGAAACAATGCTGATACACTAACACACACATAAAGTAGCGTATGTGTAGTGTAGTAAAGAGGAAAACGTTACGTCAGAAAGAGCTGACAAGACGTAAAGCGGACCGAATGGCAAGATGCAACGTAATGTCAATACGTTGTAACGCCCGTCCAAACACGCCATTAAATATTTCACATCAAAAAAAGTAAAATTTACAGTCATTTGTCCATTAAAATAGTAAAACCTAATGGCCGCAACAGGTGCCGAAGATGAATAGAACATCACTATCGTTATGTTCTTCTATGTGGATATTTGTAGCAGTAATATTACGCTTGCCAAAGTTTTCAGGTCAAGAAATGTTTAACTTCAATAAATTGGTGATTATTAAAAATAAAAACGGGTTTTCAAATTTGCAGCTAAACACCAAACACGAATTTTCCGTCAATCAGAACTTGTGACATCAAAATGCACCACACAGATGATATTATATTAATATATGGCCAACTTCAAGTAACTGTGTGAGCAAGATAGTGTGATCCCATAAATTTAGTTCCATATACAGTCGGTTACTATAGAATGATGAAATGAGTGAGAGAGATAGAACCTTCCTTTTTCAACTTGAACCTTTTTAATTTAATTGTTTGTGATGTCATGGTATTTGAATATAATGCGACTAAGTGTTTTGGCGTGAAGCTTTGTATGACTAATAAAAGTTGTTTTTTTCAGGTTAAAACGCTTTTTTCGGGAAAAATATCACAATTGTTGGTTTATCAGATTATATTTCGAACAATTTGAAACACTTTTTCAAAAACTGTCTCATTCCCTATTCTATATTAGAATAAAGTATTAAAGGAATTAAAAAAAAAATAAAGTATTATTTAAATATAATTTGTCTCTTGGAACTTACCATACAACAGGCCTTAGTTGCGGTAGGTAATTGGGTATTTGACTAAATTTTTTTTATTTCATTAATCATAATTTCAAGGTACAAGCTGATGAAGAGTGAAAATTTTTTTTAATAATCTTAAAAATTGACCGTTTAAATTTAATCTTTAGATAAGGACGGCAATACTGTGTTGTGAGGTCATTTCTAATATTGAACATTATATTCTACAAGAGGAAAAGAGACAGGGATATACCCAACCCTAACCATATCTTCAAATTTAGAACAACTGGCTTATTTTTCAATGAATTTTTGAATTTTTTTCCAAACTGGTTTTTAATTAACTTATATTTCACAATATTGTACGAAAAATATCAAAATTTAGAATGAGTCAACTACCGTTGTACTTGTGTTTCTTATCGTTTGAAGTTTTAGCCAAGCTACAGAAGCGAAAATAAGATAGATTTTCTTTGTCTTATAAAATGTCTTTCAATAACTTTTACCCTATTGGTTTCAGTCTAACCCCACGTGAATTCAACTCCTACGGGTCGCGTCGCGGCAACGACGCAGTCATGGCGCGCGGCACATTCGCCAACATCCGCCTCGTCAACAAGCTTTCTCCTACAGCTGGCCCAAAAACTACTCACCAGCCCAGCGGGGATGTGATGGACATATTCGATGCGGCTGTTAGGTGTGTAACATTTTTATATGTCAATTTCAATTATGTCAATAAATAGAGGAAGCTAACAGTATACTACAATATATATATAGTCGATTGACTTAAAAGATATATGGAAGAGGAAAGCGAAGCAACAATATTGAGTGTTAAAAGCTTTTTAGAATTCTTAAAGCATGAAGCAGTACTTATCTTCCCGAGTACTCCCTTTAATACACGATGACTTCGTCTTACTGCGAACTAATGTCTTGTATAGAAGATGAATGGTAAGGTGATAAGATGGCATGCATTTCATAAAACTATTCCGAGAGTACAGAAGGATGAATGGAATATTCTAGCGATGTGATCATAAAAAACTCACTGTATATTGAATCTAACACATAAGTCCGTAATTTCAACCCGACAATGCATCCAGTCAGTCCCTATTTATTAACTATGGCTGATAGGAATGTGACCTTGGATTTAACTCACCATTGAGTGCCAGTCCAGGTTAAACTTTAAACCACTTGCTTTACTTCATTTAATAACGGCATCTATCATGTTGTAGGACTCGACAATCAGCGCCATATGACATTTCAATACAAAAATTAAGGCCATTGGCTTAAGGCAAGGTAGCATGTTGTTTCAATCACTGGTTCAGTCCATTTGATGACACTGTCGACGGTGACTCCTGTCAGCTTCGGAAATTAAACCAAGGATGATTAGCAACTTCAAATTTAGTTTTAAACATTGTGTTGCATGGCATGTAATGCAACTGCTCTATGGAATTGTATGTATAATTGTGTGAAGGCTTTGGGCAATTCATTTTAAAAAGGCGTTTTGTACTAAAATCTTGCAGTTGTTTTTCTTCAAATGTTGTTACTGAATTGCAACACTTTACTCTCTGTTGTGTCAGATTCTTCTGACCTATCTGTTTGATTGTTGAATGTGATAAGATGGCATTTATGTAACTTCATGTAGCGTAGAAACTGACCCCCAGATCTACACTTTCTTCCATGAAAAAAAAGATTTAGGCAACCGGGAGTTGCTTATTACATACAATGTGACGACACTATCTAAGTTGGCCCTTAAGAAGCATAATATATTTTATGCCACTCACCTCGGTGCGTCATAAATCTCTTGAATCCTACCACTTGGCCCTGTTACGTATGTGAAGAATAGTGCATGGACATTTCATATGGAATATAGTTTCACCCCTATAGAGACACACAAATGTCAGTGACATAAAGCAGAATGAATAAAACAATTGCTTTGTACACACCAATCTTAGTGTGCAGTTGTAAATGCGCTAAACCTGAACTCATGTTCATAGTTTTCCAAATGGTAACGCCATTTTTGCAATTCACAACGTAATTTCGGTCTTTAAATGATTGTCATCAGGTATGTAAGATGCCCAGATATCAAAATGATAATACTTTTTTAAGAGCTTTGTCACCTAGATATATCGACAGGCTGTTTTATCCCACACAGCACTTTTACTATGATAATAAATACAACTAAGCTGAGGATCAAACTTTAATCTATTCCCGACCGTTTGAAATATGGATTTGTCATTTCCAATTGTTTTCGATTAATAAGTTGTTTTTTTTTCGCTGTAGATACACAGATGAGAAGGTACCATTGATAGCTATTGTAGGGAAGGATTACGGCTGTGGCTCCAGCAGGGACTGGGCAGCCAAGGGACCTTTCCTCCTGGTAAGTCCTGCTCGTTTTACTTTGTTTTATTTGTGCAATGAGTTCTTACAAGGTATCTATGATTTGGTTTGATTAATTTTAATAATGATTCATTAAATAGGGCCGTGCAAGATTCTTCAGGACATACATAAATGGTGTAGTAAGCTGTACATTGTATAAAAGCATTTTAATAACTGATAAAAACAAAATAAATAACAAATGTGTAAACAAAATATCTTATTTCTGTCATTTTCAAAAGACCTCTATGTTTCTTGCACGGTCGCTATAGATTGTGAATCTATTTGTAGGAACGTCCGTATTACGTTGTGTGCTAGTTTAAGTTAGTGATTTTAAGTTGCATGTGCGAGATATAAATTAATAACCTGACTTTTTTCTTATTTGATGTTTTAAAATGTTTAGAGAGATCAATGAAACTATTTCTGAACACTCTGCTTCTATTATCGAAAGATGTTATATTGTAAGACAAAAGAATATGTATGAAAAATTGTTAGGTATAAGTGCGTTAGCCAAAAATACGTAATTCCCAGTTTTTTCCTTTAAATGAAAGAGTATACATAAAACATAACTTATTTATCATAAAACATGACTATTTCTTATAAAATTAGGCCTCGGAACATTTATTTTATCATTTATTTATGAGTTCTGAAATATTATTCATTTTTTTATGAATTTTCATAAGAATGGCAATTAAGGTGAAAAATTTAACTATAACTCACACTTCGTTGGAAAAGCGTACTTTTGAATGGGGACTTTTTCAAATCACTTTTCTTAATAAAATAATTGCGATTGAGTTTATTTTTTTGTAAACGTTTAGTTTTTTACCTAAATTCTTTTATCTAAACTACAAAAGACTGGAAATTTGCATTTTTGCTAAACAAGACAATGAATTCACTGTTTCAGTTGCATTGTGTGTCCTGCAACATGATGTTAAAAACAAAATTTGGATTTTGTAGTTATCTTCGCTCTCAATTTAAGAGCTAACGACGTTCACCATTGACAGATCATAAAATGTCGAGACAATGTTTTTTTTGTGTATTTCTTAGGCTAGGATGCAATTTGTACATTGATCTAAAACATCAATGAGTGATGTACAAGAGTTAGTGAAGTGTGTTATTTTATTATAGAGTTCTTACGTTTTTTTTTGCTTTATCGGAAGTCAATAATCGCTTTTGCTTACTGGAGTGGATGCTTTATTTTACTTAATGCTTTACTTATTATAATGTTTGCTTGAAACGTGAAAAATATATGAAATTATCTCTATAATCTTTCACTATTGTCCATTAAAAACAGATGAACAGTCGTCAAGATCGCCCATGCTCAGGAAAGCCGAGAACTACAACACTGAATCTATATATTTATACGTGAAGAGGATACTTTATACCTCTATTTAAGAGCATGGTAGAGTGTGAGATTTGGCGTAGTTAAAGTTTATAGGTGGAAGGAATGCAGAAAGCCAAAATTTTTTATATGATATGTGTTACAGATATATTAAATTATATATTACAAATATGTTAAAAGATTCATTGTTTACGTTCAACAATAAAAGATCCGTTGATTACATTCATACTAACAATTTTTGACATATGTAATAGTCTGCGGTCAAACAATCGCACAGAATAGAGATTGTCGACAAAGGATTTTAAAATGTCAGATTGACTGAATGAGTTGCGAGCTGTGAATTTTGTGTAAATTCAAATGTTCTTTCTCAATAGCTGTGTAGCGTATGTCAAGGCAAAAAAGCGTTTATTTTATAATTTGTATAATAGATACCTGTGTCACTAACATCTAATTTTAAATTTCAAACAACATACGCTATTGACGTATTTGTACATGCACTCAGTAAACGTAATAAAACAAAATTCAAACAAATCATATGTAATGATTATAGAGGTATACTCTTTGACAAAAGAACCTCAATAGCGTTCAAACTTAAAAACTTAATGAATTACGGTCGACTTTCGACCGTGGGGCGACCACAAGATAGAATGTTATCAGCAAGCAGAATAGATATGAAAATGTTCAGGATCTGTACCCTTCATCAAAAGTATATAGTTGATGAATTTTTTGCTTGTGTGCCGAAATTAGGAAAACAAAATAAAATATGAGGCATAAGTTTTTGACGAAAAATCTATTTGACTTATTTTTGACTTCCCATGCCTCATGGCGCGATAGTCGCCCCACAATTATTATGAGTACAATGAAACATTACATTCAAAACCTCAGAGTTTTTTATTTCAGTGCGTATTATTGTTGCATTTATAATGTTGGATCAGCCCCCAGTCTTGTAAACCTTGGGGCAGACCAGCAGTCAAGCTGCTAATACGTTCTGTGATAATTAAATCCATTCCTTTTTTACCTGCAAGTTTTTGTGTTCCGATTTGTTTTACCAGTATGAATAATGTTGTCCCACACTTTCGGCCAGAGGTGTATATTTAAATGATAATTGCTTATTCGTTCTTTACAGTAAATTGTATGCTCTAAATTAACATTGTAATCTATATAGCTTCCTAAAACACACTCCGTCAATTCAGAGAAGTTTTCCTTAAAAATAACTCTTTTACAACTTAATAATTTTGTTTGCAGGGCATAAAGGCAGTGATTGCGGAATCGTTTGAGCGCATCCACCGTTCAAATCTTGTCGGTATGGGAATCATTCCTCTGCAGTTTTTAGACGGCGAGAATGCAGATAGCCTGGGTCTCGATGGTAAAGAGACTTACAGTATAGCTCTGCCGCCGGCCCTGGTTCCTGGCCAGATTGTCAATGTGAAGGTGAGTTTATTTTATTTATAATTCTGTAGGAAAATTCTATTGCAATATGCAACCGAATTATGCGCGTGCGTACTGTCTTTGGTTGCAGTATTCTTAATTATAATATAGACAACGCATAGTATCTCATTATTTCATGGCGTTCATTAAACGGGTGCTTAGAAACAATATACCAAAAAGTAACATGTGGTTATGTTTCACTGAAGGCATAATAAAATTGAAAACGTGTCAACATACAAAAGTGAAGAAGAATTTAATGGATACGTTGAACAAGATTTGAACGATGAAAGTCGACAGTTATTTCATCAGGTCATACAAGACTTTGACGAAGTGATGTTAAACTTAAAAACAATACCAATTTCGCAAGAATACAATCCTTAAGTACTACTACCAATGATCTATGATCAGCTTCTAAGAAATTACTTATCGAGGCCTGCTGATAGCAGGAAGCTCACTTGTATAACAATATTTATAATAAATGATCTTTGCTTTGAAAGCCGTTAAGCCAAATTCTTCAGAAAGCTTCTCTGCCTTAGCTTTCACGATCGGCTCCGAGACAGGCATATTGTTATGGCGCTGTCTGTGAACACACAGTAGCATAGCTTGATCCAAATCTTCGTGTTTAGGTTTCTTTAATTTCTTAGAAGATTTTCCATCCACCTCTGCTTTTAGAATTTTTTCTTTGTTTTTCCATATTGTAGACATGGTAGAGCGACTGAATTCATTAGTATTGCATTAGTATGAATACTGTCAATAATAATATATAACATTCTGTAAAAAAAAAATAAAAAAAACAAAATTCAAATGGAGCATTGCACTCTTAAACATTTAATAATGCTTTAATTAATTGCCAGTTGAAAGCGAACAGAGTTTGGATTATGAGCGAAGTTAGTTAACAATCGCCAATGTTAATTGACCAATAATGTACGGAGATGGAAGTCAATGCGTTCACTTAACCGAGTTCAAAAGAAGTGTCTTTCGTGAATAGCAATTTTATGGTAATATGTTTACCGCCCACTTTGCACTACAATATATGACTCTATGGGTTAATGCAGTTTATGAGTATGTGCATCGCACTTTTGTGGCTCGCAAGTCATATCCGCTATATTTTTTAATGGTCCCCTGGTTGTGAAGAAATTAAACAGTTTCCTGTAAGATAAATACTGTATGCAAAGTACATCGTAGTGACACTGAAAACCCATCCGTCGCCTGTTTTACTTGTGCATAAGCATGTGGCCCATATTTATATAACATTTTGAAGCGTACAGGGTCTACAAGATACTTTGCTGAATTCTATAATTTCTAAAAGGTTTTTCTTCAATTGCTTAACATGATTTTAGGATATTTAAAAAAATTTAATTTTAAGTATCAAGGACGAAAATGATTCTGTTGTTGGTTTGTTGGATTATTTCGGATTCCTTCTATATGGTACTTAGTTAAAACATAAATTAATCATTCCTCTTATGTGTCCAGGTCGGAGATGGGCGCAGTTTCGATGTAAAAGTGAGATTCGACACGGAGGTCGACCTTACGTATTTCAGCCACGGCGGTATACTCAACTACATGGTCAGAAAGATGACGAAGTAAATATTTAAGTAAAGTCTTTAACTTGCAAAGCTGTAAAGAAAATCACTTGCAGCAATTTGTTAGGTAATATATTGCAAATGTGTTGCAGTTAGACCGTAAAACCAGCTCGTTCAGCAACTAAGTGTTTTATATAATGTTGCCATTTTTAAAATAGCCTAGGTGGTGGTCAGCCATATTGTCATAGTATCATATTCAACGATAAGGCCGCTATTGTTTCGCCGCAATGCAAAAAGGCAGAACTGTTAACGGCTTTATTAAAATAAAAGTCTTTAGGATGACCATAATACGAGAAAAACAAAATTGTCAAAAACGCAGTGTTTCTCAATTTCTGCAATACAAATTATGAATTATACGGGTTGGCCTTTTTAAATAACAAAATGAAAAAATTCTATCTAAGGTCACGCATTCGAACTAATGAAATTGTATTTATAATCACAGCTTTTGCTCAATTTTCGTATGTTTTATTTTTACCGAAACACTTTTATTATACGCTGCCATGATTGTTATTTTGGTTCCACAGAGCCACAAACGGCAAAAATGGTAACTAAATTCTACAAACTGTTGATTGGTCTTCTGTCCTATCACAAAATAGCATTGCAATTATCTTACCGCTTTGTAAAACTTGAAATATCAATACAATTCAGCATATTTTAAATCAACTTCTTTAAAGCTAAAGAGCTCTTAGTCTCTTCAGAAAGAGGTGTCATGTTATGAAATGCCTAGATGTTTTGTAAATGGGTGAATTTTACGATCTGTCTACGACGTATAGATTGCGAGCAATAGATGATAGTTTGAGAAGAAGGCGATAGTGCAGTCATCTTCATTTTTAAATTGGTGCAAATAGAATACGTTCCTTCTGGTGTCCTTAATTTTTGTGTTTTTTTTATATTTAGTGCTTAATTTATTTGCTCGACCTCCATCGCAAACTGGTTTACTTCGGATCATTGTGCTGTGGAACTTTTGAGAATAACATTAATGTTATATATTGTCGCTTAATGTGTTAGCAGCGGACTTGCTTAACTTGGCATGTTTGAGCCATCCACTGTGTCAGACTTGCTGAATGCAGCGTGAAAATGGAACTTGGCTTTCTGCTCTAAATAAATCGTACTTAATTTTCCTGTTGTCAAACTTCTACATTCAGTTTGACACCAAGCAAGGGCCTGTGCCTTCCAAATCATAGCAACTATTAAAACGTAAGTTGCGATAGAAAAATCCTCCGCAACAGGTAATAAACAGCCAAATCGGTTCTGCTATGTATATGTGAAGTTCTAACACCGCGTAAGTCAGAAAACATCGGTTAGGACATTTTTATATCATCCCTCGGATTTGAAAGACCTGATATGATGCCAGAAAATTGTTATTTTGTCAAGTACAAAAACTATTTTTTAAAAAATTTTTAAATTAGACATTGCAACATAAGACAGACTTTTGCTTACGTAATAAGTCGATCATTTTGAGTTGTGCAGTGTTAGAATTTAGCGACAATATTGAGAGTGAGTGACGCCTTGTCGTAATCATTCCTTGTCATTTTATATTGGAGAACATGAATACCCAAACTATATTCCATTAATTTTAAACACCCTTAAACGAGTCGTTACGTTATATATCTGTATCATAATAAGAAATGCTAGAGGTGTCAAATGGGAAGCATCGAACGGAATGAAAATTAAAAAAATTATTTTTGGTTTGGTTCATTTGGTTAGTTCGTAAAAGGTAAAACACTTAAAATATTGATATTTATTTAAAAAACAACTTATTATATTTGCTAATGGAACGTTTGGAGAATCATTGAGTCACGTTATTGGCGTATACTAAACGCCAAAATTCAAGGATTATTTCGTAAAAAAATATTCAAAAATTAAAAAGACTCACAGAATTTTTATCGGTAAATTGTACAGAGTTACAGGTTAAAGAATATTAAACCTTTCATTACGGGAACACTTGCCGACAGCGGCAGCCATTGTGGCTCGCTCCAGGGATTCTGTTCATTTTATCACACTAGACTTCAGATCGTGCTAGGTTATGTTATACTAATATTATTTATATCGCTATATAATAATTATTTGCAATTTTATATGATTTAAAAAAATTCATATAATTCTTATTAATTTTGAAACATTTTGTAGGTGATATAATTTTTTCCATAAAATCTGAATGGAAAAAATTATATCACGAATTACGTGTTGCCAAAGTCAAAAATAAGATTTTTAATTTGACAGTGAATTAAAAATGTTTATGGAAAGTTCAGTGAAAATCGAAATTATAGTAAATCGCCCGTATTTTAAGATGCAACGCAATCGATAAATTTCATGGAAAGAATTTTTTTTCTACTTACAACATTAAAATTTTTTATAATAACATTAATTAATCCGCAACTCTGTAAGAATAATAAATAAAAAAATCTAGTATATGTATTGTAAATTATGAACCTATAAATTTTGCAAATGGCTTTTTTATTTTTGAATCGAATAATTTGTGGCTCAAAATATTTTTAAATTAAATATTTTTCGTTGATCCCAAAAACATTAAAATTCAAGAGGTTAGTTACATGTCAACTGTTAATAGAAAAATTATATTTATATATATATTTTTTAAATAGAATATTTTTTATAATATAATAAAAATAAAGTTAACAATTTTTTGTAGTTTCTATTGATTTTCTTGAATTTAGCCATTTGATATCTTCGGAAGCTGTGGTAAAAGAAAAATTATCAGCCACAAAGTGGCAACACCAAAATAATTTCTGTCATATTTGAAAACAATGTCCTTACGATCTTAATGTTATGTTATTTATGTTTGGTAATTTATTTGTGAATCAGTCTCCCCTCTCCGGGGTGACATTCTGAATTATATATTTTCAAGATAATAAAAACATTTAGTTTTTAGATAATAAAATTTTTATTATTTTTTTACTTTTTCTAAAATTAAATTAATTTAATTATTTTTTATATATTTATTTCAAAACATAGAGAGCAATTTTCAAAGTAGATTCAAATCGGTATGTCGGTTAATTGTTATGACAATTTTTCAATTTTGACAGTTCAGCTTATGTAATAAATAAATAATATTATAAGCATTGGTAAATAGAATTTTTAAGTTTTTTTTTTATAAAAAATTGTACATTCTTTTATTAAAAAGGGGTTTTCAAAAAAGAATATAATGGTTGTTTTATTTATTATATAAAATAAAAGCTGTGTACAAAATATTACACAAATTTTTGTCACTTTAATTTAAATCAGTTGCGATTGCTTTTAGTCTGTGCTGATTAAGATAATTACTTCGATTAACATTGATAAATGAATTATAATGAAATTATTATTTTTTCTTAAGACAACATTGAAGGCTAACTCATAATTTCCCACTGACTAGTACAAACAGTTTATGCGCAGCGAGTACTCAGGCGAGTACTTGACTTAAGGGAAGATGTAATGAAGCGATGCATGATCCAAAAGTCCACATAACTGAATGAACTTTGCACTGCACTAATTATCCTTTTATACACAACACTACACATAAGATAGAGACATTGATACATGAAAGTGGAGACATAACATTGTGATGGACAGCCGATGAGCAGGTAGAGCATAATGCGAGTGAGTGCCCTGCGTTTCAAGTTTGTAAATAGACCCACACCAAGTCACCTTGCTCCTTTCCGCCGTCTATCACTCTAGAATGTGGATGCAACCGAGCACCGGGCCTGCACACACCGCACTGGTTGATGGGGGTCTGTGCCGTCACTCGCGCTTCTACATTGGCGGTATATTTATAACAGCGCTTGGGTGTGGTGATCATTTTCCACGTATTGCGTTCGTCTTTATAGACATTGTTTTGAGTCCTGTTATTTGATTGTAGAGCCATGTATTTTTTTGAAAATAAATTTATTATTTGGTTATCACGGATCCATAATTAAAGTAACAAAATAGTACCAACACGAATGGAGAACAAGTTCCAACAACTTTCTCTCAGTTGAGAGCAATTTAGAACAACTTTGACTTGAATTTGTTTCCATTTGGATCAGATTCAATCTGTGTCAAGTTTTAGATACTTTTTAACATGGTAATCTATATTTAAGAAGCCTGTGTACAAATTTTAAAGTAATTTTACTTTGCAGTTTGAACTCTATAAGTTTTTACAGTTCTATACCCAAAAAGCAACAAAAATGGAACATTTATACAATCACTCATGTGTGTCTGCCTGTCCATTTGCTTATTGCTGCAGATTCTCTCAGAAATCATTTGATAAAGGAAGTTGAAGTTTGATACAGTAATGGAGTTTATTAACCCGTATATTTTACAATGGTATATTTAACAGGAACGTATCAAATATTTTTTTCACCCATATGTATGACAGGAATGTATAAAATATTTTTTGTCCCATATGTATAACAGGAATGTATAAAATATTTTTTGACCCATATATATAACAGGAATGTATAAAATATTTTGTTGACCCATATGTATGACAGGAACCTATAAAATATTTCGTTGACCCATATATATTTTTGTGAGAATTTCAGGAGACAAATTTAGTATGAAAAAAGTTTTTACTATTAGTCATGTACGAGGTCAATTGAAAAGGCAAGTTATGTGAATTTCAAAACTTTTTTTAGAAATGTACGTAAAATAGTTCCTTTTATGTTACTGAAAATTCCTTCGAAAAACAATTCGTCTTGAACCTCTCCACTATATTCCCCAAACAGCTAAAATTAAATTTATGAAAAGAAACAGGATTACAAAAACTTACATAATGTTTTAGAGAACTATCACCATGATCATCATAATTTTTAGAAATATGCAGTATTTTTTTTATGCCACACACTTGACAATGTAAAAACAAGCATTTGTCATAAAAAAATATACTAGACTACAAAAAATAATGTCAATACTTGTATATAGTCAGTATCTCAAATACATTTGCTTTATTTTGTTGTATCCAATCATTATATTGAAATAAAAAAGACATTCCTAGTATAAATCTTGGTGTAACAAAATATTGATGACTCAAGTTGAACAATGTCATTGAGTGTTTTTCAATATTTTGTGAAATATAATATAGTGTAATCAATAATATCTCATAACTATCAACGTTACCAAACATGCTATCTCACTAAATAATGACTAAATGGCTTTCAAATTATTGAACACACCACAAGACTGGTACGTTTACTCAATTCGGGATAAGCCATTGTCAAGATTATTGTATCAGATGTGAGGATAAGGGGAATACAAACACATACAATGTGTACCATAATTATAAGTTAAGTATACCTATTGTTACACAATATAATCAGCAATAATGTTACACTTTTGGTTTTTCTGGTTTTGATGACTTTCTTGATTTTGTCTATTCTCTAGGCTATACCGTTACATAACTTTTATCAGAGTGATAAGATATTAATAACATTATTTTTCAACAATGATAGTCGAAATAATTTATTGAACCAATTTAAAACACAATTCTATCAAAACTACATTTCTGGAACATTACAACCAACTTGTGCTCGTAAACTTATTTACCACATGACATTTATCCATTTGGTGACTTGTTTTTCCTATTATTATATATACTAGCGTAACCCGTGCGAAGTCTTCGCATTATTTATTCCACTATGAAGCTCAGATGACAGATCAAACAAATATTTTACTAAAATTGACATATAGAGGCGCAAGTATCAAAAGCATTGAGCTAAAGCGCCACTTTATTTATACGTGAGTGGATTTGAAATTAAACAAAAATTTTGCCGACCGTCAATCATATTGACGTTGAGCCGTTAGATGGCAGCATTGCTGTTTTGTGTATATAATTTTAATAATTAATTAATTTGCAAAACAATAGCAATAATAAATTTTTTAGTTGTGGATGCCGGTAGAGCAAGCAATTATCTATAAAATGATATATAATTTATGTGGATTAGTTGTGAGGTTTTTTCTAAAAAGGGAGTGTAACATCTTAACCTTAGCGTATTAATATATATGATGATATATATATAATATTATCCCATATTACATTATAATAAATAAAAACATGATTTTTGGCATTTATTACAAGGAGACATAAGCTAAAAACATGATTTTTGACATTTATTAAAAGGAGACATAAGCTAAAAACATAATTTTTGGCGTTTATTAAAAGGAGACATAAGCTAAAAACATGATTTTAAGCATTTATTGCAAGGAGACATAAGCTAACAACATGATTTTTGACATTATTAAAAGGAGACGTAAGCTAAAAACATGACTTTTGACATTTATTACAAGGCGACATAAGCTAAAAACATGATTTTTGACATTTATTACAAGAAGACATAAGCTAAAATATGATTTTTGACATTTATTACAAGGAGACATAAGCTAAAAACATGATTTTTGACATTTATTACAAGGAGACAAGCTAAAATATGATTTTTTACATTTATTACAAGGAGACATAAGCTAAAATCATGATTTTTGACATTTATTATAAGGAGACATAAGCTATAGACAACTGATACTAACTTTTAGGCAACATAACTCAAGATCATTTGACTTATTGAATATATTTGGTGTTAATTTTGTAGAAATTCATTATTCACAATTAAATGAAACTACGTGATGTAGTATTATTTCTACTTTCTTTGCTAATATCCCACCTGAAGATGTTGTAATACAACGAAACCTAGGTTATGGTAAAGAAATTAAAGAAAGTAGAAATAATACTACATCACATAGTTTCATTTAATTGTGAATCATTTGACTTAATTGTCATAAAATGGAATTTTCGAAAACAATACGGTATTTAACTGATGTCAATATTTTTTGTAAAAATGTTTTAAAACTGTAGAGTAGGTTTGAAAAAACCTTAATTGTGATGAAAAAAATGCATATAACAGACATATAAAAGTGTCAATTTTTTTGTTCATTAAATTGAAAAAGTTCTTACAAATTTAGTTTCTTTACAAAAAATGAGAAAATTATAACATACAATATATAACTTATATGTAATATTTGACAAGATACTAATAATATTGAATAAACTCCCTTATAATGAATTCCAAATAACAGGTCAATGATGTCATAAGCCAGTCGTGTTTTGTATGGGGCGTTTTCACACAAATCATAGTTCGTCAGTTTTTAAGTCGTTATAAGTTTGTAATGAAAAGTCCTAGGTGCGATATATTTATTTTAACCGTTTTTCTTGTTATAAAACTACCCTATTACAAATACCTTATTGTGCAATTTCCACACAATATTTTTATTGTTGTTATATTCTGTAAAGAAGTTACATTAGTCATGTAACTTATAATTATATTAACTTATAATTAAACTACCATTAAAACTAATTGAATTGATGAATATAAAATATTCAAAGAAGTCTGCACAGAACCCTCGTAGTGCGAATTCGACTCTTACTCAACAAGTATATATTTGAAATAAGACCATCTGCGAAATTGAACGAAGCAAAGTATTTACCTTTCGCTTCTTTTGTGAAAAACGTAGTTTTATATGGCGTTGGTTTCTCGAAAACCCTGTAAAGTAAACCTAACATTGATTTGTGGGCCTGCTCCCGCATCAAACTTTTTAGCGACTATTAAATACTGGCAACACAATACTTTTGGTTTCACTTTATTGTAAAAATAAATTATTTCTTTGCTGTCATAAAAATGACTTCTAAAAAGTGATACTATACTACTTAAGTTGGATTGTTATTTCGGTAATCGCACTAACTTATATAGGTAAAGCTGTTTGTGAAGCGCTTTTCTTTGTTCAAAACAAAAACAGTTTAATAGATTAAAAAATGAAAAAACTATGGTAACAACTTGTTGCAAAATTTATTTTGTAAATACAATTTATTAGCATTTGAAGTGCTGAACATTGTTTGGAATGCGAACAATTCTTTTTCATTACAACTATCAATCGGTTATTCAATAATGGTTTAATTAAATGGTTATGGTTTTTTTAAATATTTCTAATACATAATTTTTGTTCTATTAGCGAATAAAATAAAATACAGTTAAATCTGTTTTCAGGGTTTCTGCCAAAATGTTAAAAATTCACCCTTATGATTAGACTTCGGTGTCTGTCCACACAAGCTGCTTATCTTGGAAATGACACATGCCTCACGTGAAAGTTGAAGTTGGCGTAGTTATGCAACTGTACCTAGACCGGCTGTAAAAATTTCAAAATTGTTTTTTCTCTTTGTTTCGACTTAAAAATGTGTTAAACAATTTCATTTTCTTTCACCAGGTCGAGTGGGGTGTGACATATAACAACACACTTTGCACGTTCGAAAACTCTTTTTATTTTAATTTTAGTTTGTGCAGTTTTTCATACATCAACAAAAGTATACACAAAAAAGTATGCCACGCACCTTATTCCCAAAGTTTTTTTAATTAAACAAAGCGGAAAGGTATGTTTTTAGGTATGGAAAGTTATATTTTCTCAAAATTTATTATTGTTATTATAGTTAATTTAAATAATTCAGAATAATAATATAATCAAAATGAAGTAATAAAATATTATTGCAATTGATAGTAATTGTGATAAATCATATAATAATAAAATATTACAGCAAATAAATATTACATTGAAAATTTTACGACATAAAAAAAAGTTTTAGACAAAGTTGTAACTTGAGACCATCATTCCAGAAAGCTGAAAATATAACAAAACACAAGAAAAATAAATTGTACAAACAAAGAAATAAAAATGAAAAATTTTGAAGCAAAAAATTGTATCATAATAGATTTTCCTGCGTTTCTCCTCGATTCAATTTCCTTCTTGACAGGGAAATGTCGCAACGATGAATTTTCGTTAGCGCCATTACGATCTGATGATCTAGCTTTATGATATAATGTAAACAATTCATAAGTTAAATCACCAAATCGTCATTTTGCTACGTCTTCTATCTTCTTCGGATTTCTTTCCTCCTCATTATAACATATTCTGCGTGCTTTTCAGTTACAATGTATTTACAGTATTTTTCTGCTGTATATTAATTGTCAATTTATGTATTGTCTTTTTTATTTATTTATACATATATATATAATAGTAATAAAAAATTGGGAAACTAAATATACATTTCCTCCGTATTTGGAAGAAACTCAACTAAAAATTATCATAGCAAAGAAAAATTTAGATTGTAATAAAATCGTATAATCTTAAAAATAATACTTCAATTAAATAAATTCACAAAACAAATAAAATTGATATAAATTTAAAAAAATAAAAGTAACAAAGAATAAAATAATATACGCACGATACAAACTGAAATGAAAACTGTTGAAAAAAAGAAAAATCATTTACATAACCAAATGTGTTTTCATATGTTCAAGCATTGTGTTTAACATCGTTTCACTTCGGTAACAATACTATAAAATTCAATTATACATTACATTTTTAACAATACGAATGAAGTTTATGCATACAACAAGATTTCAGATTTTTGACATTTCTTTAAAAAAAATTAAAATTATTGTATTTCCTAATTTGGTTAAAAGTTTGTGTGCACTGTAAAGAATTCGGAAAGAGAGTACAGAAAAGTTGGATATTATGGGCAATAGACTCTGTTCACCAAATACGACGGTCTTGCATCATGTGTCTACAAGTGTTTTTCGCTATATACGACGATATTGTATTGGGCACTTAAAAATACTACTTGCAAAGGGTCAAATAAAGTATGATAGACAGTGGTGACGAAATATGTAAGAAGGACCCTGCATTCATGAAACCTTACATGGAAGTAGACAGCTTTCCTCTATATTCGAAACCCTTGCAAATAACACTATTTTCAGATTTTCACGATTAACAGGAAAACAAATTAAAATTCATAAAATCCTTATCAACAATCATGTGAACATATAGTATAACGTATTATTTTTACAGTATTTATGTTTTTTTTCTGAAGTTTTCTAATAAAACGTTATCAAACCAACCTTATAACAAGAAAACTTGTCTGTTTGTTTTTTAGTGTTTGGCACAAAACTTGCCCAATTAACCTGTTTCCATCCTCTTGTCATTTATAACGTCCAAGAGGAATATAAGGCACAAAATATTTTTAAAATATATAAGTAAATTGGCAATAACGATTTAAGTGAAGAAATTTATGTGCGTTGGGCACATCTTTGGTTAAACTTCTAAATTACTATAGTTACACTAAAATAGTGTAAATTTACAGCATATATACAGTTAATTTTTAATAGATTGTTAAAAACATTTTTATGTTACAATACGCAATTGTATAGCAAATGAAAAAAACAAAATTCAGTCATGGACCCTTCCGGATACAACTGGGACAGTAGCTAATAATAATAATTACTTTCCCTCTTTTTAAAAACTTAATTAGTGAAATTGACTTGAATATTAAGCGATTAATTAAACATTTTTTATTAGGAACATGTCATCGTTTAACATGTGACAAAAGCGTACAAAAATGGAGCAAATGGAACAAAAGCGTACAAAAACGGCAAGATAATAATTTGAAATAGTCGCTTAATTGGAGAAATATAACTATTTGAAGCCTGTAAGCATATTATGAATGATAAAAACAGATTTGAAGCAATTTATACTCACGTAACATGAACAATTACATTGCAGGTGCAAACACATTCAGATATTTAAGTAACTGAACACAATGAGACGAAATGAAGTGAACACAATGATCGCAAGAAAATGGTGGTTAAACCAACACGAAGAGGATTTAAGGGTGAACAAGTCTATTTAGTAACGCAACCGTATATTTTGCTTCCACAACAACATGGTAATGTTGTATTAAACTTACCATATGTCAATGAGCTTATGATAGATAAGCAAATCATTATATAGTCAAATTATTGTCTTTTAACAGATTTTCTTAACGACATCTGCAATTAAATTACATTTATACGCATCATTATTAAACGATTTGGGTTTTACCAAACCACAAGATGAGATATGGGCAGAGGTGTGGTGATTTTTGTGTGATTTTTGAACTGTAATGCAGATCCAGAATCATCTATATTTGGCAAAATAAACGAGAGTATAAAACAAGTTGTTGGCCTTCTTCTTGGTGAAGTATACAAGTTACGTGAATTTACTATGTTGCTGGAGTATCAACTTGAGTATCAACGACTGTGTGAAGAAGACAGTCTCACAAGTCTCTTGTTGACATTTTGAAAGGTAGACTTGAAGTCTTGATATTTTGAAAGGTGGTCTTTAATCTTGACTTGAAGTCTATATATATGTTAATACAGTTAGAGAGTCTAAATAAGTCTATATAGTTTGAGTGTATATATATATATATATATATATATATATATATATATATATATATATATATATATATATATATATATATATATATATAATAAATAAAGTTAAAAAAATTCTTAAATTAAATGGTTTTATTGTACCAACGATATTGTACCAAAAGCTCGAAAATAAAGTTGAATTACTTGTCTGAGGCTTTGATCAGAAACAATATGACTGACCATAAATAAAATCGTGGGATGCATTTTGTAGAAAAATAAAATTTTCTGAAGTTTAGAAATCATGTATTGCTTTGGGCTGTCTTCTTCGACACTAATGCTTGTTTTCTCGTCAAATCTTTTGTAAAAACATAACCTAACAAGCTAAGACTACCTAACGTAGAAATGATTCTTGACTAGTTATTCAAGATTATTTTTTGGATGTTAGTCTATCACTTGTACAATAAAATATTTCATTTAAGATAGTTTTTACCTTTATTTTTAAGTTTTTTTTGTGCTTTACCTTTAAACAAAGACTAGAACATCACAAAAATAATTTGGTTAAAGCACACATGGATACTGATGATAACGTATTCCAATTAAGAAGGACCAGACTAGCTTCAATTTAAAGCTATACTATTGAATGAGTTGTCACATCAAAGGATGTGCTACATCTCTAAAACCCTTGATGATGGTAAACAAATTTAATTATAGCTTTTGGCTGATTGTAAATAGAGAGAGAAAAAAAATTTTTAAAAAATTTGTGCTTTACCTGATCTTATGACATTTATTCAATGACTACAGCCATTTTTTGTAGCCTCTTTTGCTACCAACAGATTGTTAAGTCTCAGCCTCTGAGAGTTAGACCCCAGAGTTCAACAGCACTTTCTGCTTGAAACCCAAAATAATAATTTAAAACCAATATATCCTCAAGTGTCACGATTTAGGTAGGATGAATCCCAGCAGCATCAAGACTGAGAAATTGGAAACAATAGTTCGATGACGAATTCTCTGCTTGAGACTCACAATAGTAATTTAAAAGCAGCAGATTGTCAAGTCTCATGGTTAAGACAGATGGTACTCCTGCTGCATCACGATTTGAGGTTCAAAGATTGAAGTATTCATAATAGTGTATTGTGTACGGACTGAATAGATGTGCAATCTTTGAAAAGAATTGATTAAGTAGAAGTAGCTGAAAAATCTATGGTAAAAATTTAAATTAACAACATGCGAAACCTGAAAAATGAACATAATGTGCTAAATAAATTCATTTATATATATATATATATATATATCTATATATATATATATATATATATATATAACTAGCTATGCCTATGAGTTCATTCGCGTATAATTAAAAAAAAAGTTTGGTTTTTTCTCTTATATGTTGCTCTTAGATATATACTATTACCATACCATGTTTCATCAAAAACCATCCAGTAAATTTTGCATAATACCTGTACATATAAACATACATACAGACAAAAATTTAAAAAAGATTTTTAGCTTCTGTTAGTCACAATCATAATTTTATTCGATACTGCACCAGTAAGATAAATATTAGATTATATTATTAAGATAATATTAAGATA
Organism: Druceiella hillmani; assembly: GCA_039881145.1. Taxonomy (NCBI): domain Eukaryota; kingdom Metazoa; phylum Arthropoda; class Insecta; order Lepidoptera; family Hepialidae; genus Druceiella; species Druceiella hillmani. The sequence goes on along the minus strand of JAYKKI010000019.1, from coordinate 21,661,041 downwards.
AATATTAAATACAACTAATAAAGCACAGTCAATCATGTCAATTTGTACATAATAAATGCAAAAGAATATTCAAAGATAAAACGAACAAAAAAGAAAAAAATTAAAAATTAAAACAATACTATAAATAATTATACTATAAATTAAGATAAATATTAGATACAACTAATAATTCTATTAATACTAAAAATAAACACCAATACGAAATAATTGTCAATTATCATTTATAATAAAACCAAAACCAGTCATCAAATGCGTCTTCATAAATTACCAGTCGAACAGAACAAATAATGTTAATATTTTGAAATGAAATATCAACAAATAATAATATATATTATGACATAAAAATAATACAAAGTATCGAAATGAATAATATCAAGACGACCAATTCTATAATTAATAATAATAACCACAATAATATTTTAAATATTAAACGTATACATATAAAAGTACGTTATTATAACGTAATACAAAATGTCAAATGAAAAAAAAATAAATTTTTTTAAAAATGCCAATGATAATTATGGAATTAAATATAGTGATAATTATGAAATATTTCTTTATCAGCTAATGTTTGGTTCGATGTATAATAAGCTTTTGCTATAAGCATGTTCGTCACTCTGCTCTGAAAACAAATGTCTTCAAAAACTTTTTTAATAAATTTCAGGCAATTTATTAAAAAATTTGGCATTAAAGATCCTGGATGGTCTGCTTAATGTTTCTAATGTTATATCTGCACATATTATTGCATTCGTGTTCATCACAATTTAAAGAAACATTGTTAATAATTTTGTTTGCCATACATAACATCTTCATATTTAGAAACGCCTTCTTACATCAATTTCTGGATCTGAGACCTGCTAAATATCTAACTGCGCGTTTCTGAAGAATAAATATTCTATTTGAATCTGTCGCAGTACACCAAAAAAGCAACCCCTCAGTCATTATGCTCTGAAATATATATAAATATATATAATCTATATATATAAATAAATATATATATATATATAAATAAATATATATATATATATATAATAAATATATATATATATATAAATATATATATATATACACACATATATATATATATATATATATATATATATATATATGTAAATACGCTGCATAATTTTGCTTAATTGGTAATGAATTTGCCAGTACAACGAAGCTCTTTTAATCAAAACAAATAAACAAAATTGAAATGTCCGTCTGTGATTCCAAAAAAACTGCCTTTTCTTAAATCCATATATGTTATGTTCACATTATCCAAATCCAAATATCCGTTTTTAAAACTTTTGTCTATCTGTTTGTCTGGCCTAATCTTTGAAACGGTTAAACCGATTTTGATGGGTCTTTCACGAACAAGTAGAGGACTTTACAAGCAGTGACCTAGGCTACTTCTTATTTCGGAAATATTTAGATTTTCTACGGTAAAAAATTAAAAACTCTTAAAATCAGGAACAAACTATAACTATCATTATAGTCTGCAAACAAAAAATATTACAAAAAATGTAATATTAAATATAATGATAATATATTGTGCATAGCGTAAGTAACATAAATATTAGATGAGTCCGTGCATGTATCGCCAATCTACATGTCGCAGTAGCGTCGGCAGCTGGCCACTGTTCTCAAATCCACTTCCTCATAGTATCACGATGAATGGAATTGATGTCGCAAGGACTCCTGATTGCGCGGAGTTAGAAAACATGATCAGTCTAATGTGGATAGTCGTGGATTATCGTACTTAAAATTTTGTAGCTAATTCCGTTTTTCATTTATTTCCTATTTTTTTAGTTCAGCTTGAGTACCAGTTTTTCTGCTGCGTTTTTATTTTATAAATTAACATAATTAAGGGGAGGTATGTTAAACATTTTTTTTGAATGAACAAAAGCGGGTGTGAAGTGCAGTTATGTAAATTTACAAACAATTTATGAATATTTGTACTCTGAGTGTAAACATTGGCTTAAACCGAATGTATTTTAAATGTCTTTTTCATTTCCAGCAAAACAATTTATTTGAATGTGAAAATCCGACTAACCAACCAATTTTACAAACTGCCCAATGAAAATATTTTTTATTTGTGCTATTGTCAAATAGGGTAGGTGTAGATGAAAGTATAATACTTTTTTACTAAAAGAAGATCATCTTACTAATTTCTCCAAAAACCGCCAAACAGTCTTTTATGGTTTTTTCCTGTAAAATTTTTGTTTTCGGCTAAGGAACTACACATTATATGGGAATTTAAAGTTTCTGTAGTATTTTATTTAGAAGTAAGAAGCCTCCGACAGATAGACCGAGGGACGGGCAAGTTGTTACCATAACAAATAGTTTATGATCCAAATTAGAAACAACCTTCACCCATCTGTTTAATTGATGAAAAGTATTTTATATCATATTTAGTATGGTAAAAAATATATTGTGAGTGGCTAAAAAATTCTTGACTGGACTAGTAAGTATTTTATAAAAAATATATTTCAAGTGGGTTCGCTAAAAAATTCCTGGCCAGACTATAATTAATTTGATATTTGTAAAAACCACTAGATCAATTTGAATGAGACTTACCAGGATAATATTTGGAGTACAGATTAAAACCTAAATCTTTTGTGCCTATCGTATATTGCCTAAGGGAGTTTTTGTCTGTCTTATTGTTTGTTTGTTAAAATCAACAATAACTACTGGATCTATGTGAATGAAATTTTGGATCGGATAGTCTCAGACTACTTTCAGATCAGTAGCATTTATTTAATTTGAATATTTTCTCAATGACTTAAAATTCAATAATAGACGTTCACACCGTATGAGCATTAAGACAAAAGAAACAGTCAAGACGGTTACAATGATTCAATTTAAACTTCAAGCTAAGATATAGGTTTAGATACGAACATTGTTATTGGTGGAAAACTTGGAAATCAGAAAATGTAGTCAGAAATTTCTGTGCGAGAAGCTGTGAACAATTATTGTTCATAGCTCTTGGACAGATATATATCGTTCAATTATTCTCTTTGAATAAAAGATCACAATGAAACCCTTAATTACGCTAAAATAAAAAACAAGAATCATTAAACAATTTTTTATTCATACAAAAAATATGATTAAGTATAAATATATATACATCGATCTTTAAATCTAACATAGATTTAATTTCCCTTAAAACAATTTTAACGAAAAAATTCTTATTTTCGGTTTTCAATTTCAACATTCTAAATAATATAACATTTTTATTTTCTAGTCTTACTGCCAGATTCAAACTCATCTTAATCTGTTAGCTGAGTGTTTACGTAATTTCCTCGCTAAAAACTGCCCATGAGCACATTGCATTATGGTCAAAGTAAGATTTTGTGTTTGTCTTTGTCACTTGAAAGTATAGAATTCTAATTGAAAGCCCTAATCAACAACTTAACAAATTCAGAGCAATTCTTATATAAATATATATATATATATATATATATATGTATTTGTATATATATATATATATATATATATATATATATATATATGTATATATATATATATATATATATATATATATATATAAGTAAATAGTTAGTAAATGAAAATACTCTCTTCATTGTAGATACTCAGAAAAATCTTTGGGCCAATGAGAGAGATGGATAACACATATCGCCTCCGAATGAACTACAAACTGGAAATACTGACAGGCCGAGAAACCATTGTTAACTTCTGTAAGTCAGTATCTAAGATGGGGAGGTCATCTGGAAAGAATACCGGATAATGGGGCTGCTAAATCTATAACTACATGGATGCCGCAATAAGAGACAAGGAATAGATGAATCGAGTGTGTAGAGGAAGACCTCAGGAGGATGGGAAAGCTCACCAGCTGGAGAAGAGAGGAGAATAATCGAGTCAGGTGGAGAGGAACAGTAGAAGAGACCAAAACCCATAAAAGACGAAGACCTTCTTAATTATAAAAACATTCCAAATTCGGGGAAAAAATAAAGAAGCACTTATTTAATATGTTTTAGAGGTTGAATATGGTGAAGTTTAAAAAACAATATTTCTGTTCCACCATGTTTATCAATAAGTTTTGTTGTTCAGTAAGAGATTGCGCTGTTGGGTTCATCATTTTATTTATCTAAAGATGGTACCACCGTTTAATGAACACGTATGAAGTTTCATGGAGATCTGTCAAATCATTTGTATATTTACAGCTGTCCAACGTTCCATATCATGCAATTACAGAATTTTTATTTTTGGTAGGTGTAGCACCAAAACAAATTCAAGGACTCTTGTTAAAAGTGTTTTAGGACTCTTCACCGTCAGTTAGAACAGTAGAAAGGTGGATTGCTGAATTTAAACGTGGTCGTATAATTCTTGAAGACGATCCACATGAGGGACGTCCAAAAAGTATATAGTTTTGGAAGATCGTAGATTAACCGAAAGAGATTTATTAGAAGCCCTAGGGATCTCGCTGAGCAATGTGAGCAATATTTTGGCTGAAGTTTTGCGTTTCACAAAGCACAATGAGTACCGCATTGACCAACAATGGAACAAAAACACATTTGAATGCGACTTTCTTGCGAACAACATTTGGAACGATTTAGATAGGATAAAAAGAATTTTATGCATCATTTCATTACTACGGATGAGACTTGGGTCTACCACCGTGATCCTGAATCAATACGAGAGGCTAAGGATCGGTGTGAAGCCTGTACTTCAGCTCCGAAGCGAGTTAGGGTCCAGAAATCGGCCAAGAAAGTGTATCAGTTTTTTGGGATGCAAAAAGTAATTTTGCTCATTGATTACCTCCAAACTAGTAAAATAATAAATTCGGATTACAGATTAACCTTCTGGACCAGAACTTTTTGTGAAAAAAGACCTGGTTTACAGAAGAAATAATATTTTTCATCAACGCAGCCTCTCGCACAGCTCAATAAAGCATCGTGAAAATCAGTAAATTAAAGTATGAATTGTTGCAAGATTCATCCTATTCGTCAGACTTAGCTCCATATGACTTCTGACTGTTCTCACATTTTAAAAAATTCAAGCGTGAGAAACAATTTTCATTGAACGAAGAGCTAACAGCAGCCGTGGAAGTGAATTTCGACTGTCTACTGGATCCTCACTTCAGGAATGGAAGCCATAAATTAGAAGATCACTAGAAGTGTATTGAAGTTCAGGGAGAGTACATTGAATAATAAAATGTATTTCGAGCCATAAAATTGTGTTTTTCTTATCGAACGACAAAACTTATTGAACAACCTGGTATATCACCTCTTTTAACTCCACTCAATGAGATTCTGTAGAAGAATCACATCGAATTCATCATTTAATTATAACTTACCTCGTCATAATTAGTCAATGATGTTTACACTTTATCACACGACCCCTCTCTCTTTCTTTAACCAGCCCCTAACTGACCCCCTTACACATTCACCGCATTCTACTTAACCTATTTCTGTAATTACTATCTATATCCTATTAATTTTGCTTATCATAAATACAATAACTAATGGTGAACCTGTCTCCGGGTTTTTTTTTTTAAGAAATTGGATTGGCAAATAAGTTCCTTCAATTTTTGTGTTGGAATAAGTTTAGTCAAGTTACTATCTTTTTTCCACGACACAGATATCACGCTATACTTGTATCTACAAATAGCTTGTGTACCAAATACGTAGAAGTGTGCAAAAAGTTTTATAACATACATGATGAAAACGCTTGAATGAAACGTGTGCGTGAAACGTGATCTGCAAAATTTTATTCTGGAAAGTTTGACATCACCAAGCTCTGCTCGCCCGACAGAAACTGGTTCAGCTGTGGTCAAGGCAGGAAAAATAAATCACAAATAGTACAAGAGATTATTAGGATGTTTAATACAACCTCACACAAGCATAGAAAACTATCTACATCACTCGTGATAGGTTTCTCGCTAAAACGTTTGGATAAAGATAGTTAATTGTGAACACTATACGAACACTATGCATTAAAACCATAGAGGAGCAGCAGCGAGTCATCACAGAATCTTCGAAAGCGAGTCATCAACACATTCTCGAAAGCGGGACAGCACCCGAAGAAACTAGCACCCTCAGTGTAGTGGGATTATAAATATTTTATTTATAATGAGTTCACAGAATCAGATAGGATGATCGACTCAGAATCCATTTAATAATATTGAGTGACACTATTTGTTTCAAGCGTTCAGCATCCAAAACGAGTCGTCTTCCACCACGACAAGCCAGATCCCATACTTCATTAAATAATTTGGAATAAATTGTTAAGACTTCGATGTTCTGTCTCGCACCACTTATTCAACAGACCTAGTGACCTCCAATTATCATTTCATCAGGTCTCTGCTAAATTCTCTGAAGGGGGAAACCCCTAATAATGAGACTGTTAAAACATAACTGGTCATTGTCATGTCGATAAACCTCAGACGTTTTACTAATGTGGCATTACGAAGTCGATGAAAAGGTGACGAGAAGTCATGGAAAAGAATGGTCAATGTATGAATACTATTTTAAACGAGTCAATAAAACTGAAGGAACTTATTTACCAGCCTGACGTTTCTTGTTATTAGTAACAAGAGTAATAAGACTCTTATATTATCTAAATATATATCTTTCAATTTCTACGATCAACAAACATTTCACAGTTAATTAAAACTTATTGTACAATGACAATTTGGCGTCACATTTTTTTTACATGAATTAAGAGTATTCCCCCTCTGTTACTGTCATATTTTTATTTACTCCGTTCTCGGCTTCAATTCGTAAACGATTTCAACTTTATTTTTAATAATCGAACGCACAACTTCGTTACTTCCGATACGCTCCTCGCTCAGTGACAAATTCGCAAACTCATTCACGATTGCCGTCGCGCATTCTACTTCTTCCTCGCTCATTCTCTCAGGCAATTTCCACTTGAGCATTCCGTGAGATTCAAGTAGTTTCTTGCAGCAGTCTCTTAACAAATTTTTGAATAATGGACTCACAGACTCATAATCGGAATCCGTTTTGGGAAAATTTGGAGTTTCAAATACTTTCTTCCACATTGACGTTTCATTTTTTTTGTGTGCCACTAATTTGGAATCAAGAATAGCTAATTCTCGGCCAACGTCTGGATTGTTAGGTTGTAGTTTGAGCGCTTTTTTTAGATGCTTGTCAGCCCGGTCAAACTCACAGAGCTGAAGGAATGCTTTGCCGTAGAGATATTGACATTTGGCATGTTTTTCAATATCGACAATGCGACCTAATTCGTCGCACATCATCACGATTTTCTGTGGCATGTCCAATTTTAAGTAGCAGACTGCTATGTTGATGTGTATCTTTTCCATTAGCTCCGTCAGAGTTTTTGATTCCTCCTCCGTAGTCATACGACTAAGTCTCAAAATATTGAGAGCCCGGTGATATTGTTTGAGGGCTTTTAAATATTTTTTTTGAGAGAAAAGATCTTTCGCAGCATCCTTTAATGCGTTTGCGCCTTGCACGCTGACAGCAAATGTGCGTTGCTCTTCCGGGTCGAGGGTATCAAATCTGGAACAGTTGTAATTTATTGTTATAACTTTTTTATCGCTGCTTTGTATAAACAGAAACGATAAATTGGGTGCAGAGAGAATTTCTTAAATTAACTTTAATTATTCTTAAATAATAAAAATATAAGGGATATCGTAAATACAGAAATTATTTTTGTAATTTCTGTATTCAGTAATACAGAAATTATTTTTGTATTATTCTGTACAATATCCTTTACATTTTTTAATTTAATAGATATGTAGGGAAAAAAAAATCTGTGACCGCGGATGACAGTGAACTACCAAGAATAAGTGGAACCATGGACTTCGCTGTCCAGTACTAATAATACCAAAAAAAAAACCATATTTCTGAACAGCTTTGCTTGTTAGTTTGTTTGCTTATGCTTATTTATAAAAAGTATTGGGTGAACCCAAAATTTGATGTATAATATTTTCTATAATTTGACACCATCAATACTTTTATTTAGATGCAAAGTAACTTTAAATTTCCAACTAGAGGACCAGTGTTGTTCCAAGATCTTTTGTGGTAAATCCACATTTAATTTTCCATTATTAACCTTTTAAAAAACGGATCATCATAATTTTGTTTCAAAAGCTAATTACAAATAGAAACACGTTCAATAAAATTTCATTCAGTTACAATCTTGGTTACTTTTACGTAACGAGAAAATACCCCAGGATCAACTAAACGTCTTACAACTGATTTTGGGGTACCTCTCGAGTTGTTCTAGAGTGGTTATTTTGAATCAAAACCATTACAGATGTATCTTCTGTGACTGATATCTGTCCTGAACAAGATGCGACTTTAAGAGAAAAATACATTTACTTAAATTTAACACACTGCGTCCGAAACTTCTCCATATACAGCACATTTCTTTTAGTTCGTGTGATATTTTTTTGTTTATAGGAAATTGAAAAACAATAAAAGTTGAAAATATGCTTCATCATTGCTGTTAATTTTTTTTAATTATAAATACGCAAAACTGTCAACAACATAATCAGTTAAAGTCAATAAGCACTTACGTTGTGACATGAACCGCCCATCTACTTACTATTTGAACTGACAATTTAACCCAAAACGTCGATTATAAAGATTTGACATACAGTATCCACGCATACAAAACTAATACAGACAATATTACAAAAATAAAATAGTACCTCCATGTTGCCTCTTTTGTTTCTAACAGCCGCACGCAAAACAAACACCTCTGACCTCGCACACGAGGTGGACATCCGGCGGGACCCCAAGTCACGCGAGGCCCCAACAGCAACTGGAGAAGACCTGTCGGACCACGTAGCTTCGTCAAGCCTATGTGCAGTCCAGGAAGGAAGCTATCTACACCCAGATGGATTTTCTGAGGATATAATACGGTTTATCATTACCATATAAATCGATATATAATATAAGCAGACTAATGTTTTTACAGAAGTAGAGGAGTAGGTCACCTAAGACATACTGTATCTCACAAAAGCAGGGTTATCTTACAATAACAGTATAATATCAATCTATATCAGTTATGGAGTCTGTCTCATAATTTCAACTCGCAAGAGAGAGCATGGACTAGGAAATTTCAATAAAGTTTTGTTCGGTTAATTATGAGGTACATAAACATTTTAACAGGAAACATATCCCACATCAGCTAAATGTATTGTGTAATGACGCAAGACTGACTTCGTCACTGATGTGACTTCCAGTTCCTATATGGACCTAAAGATCTTCCACCTTAGGTTATTATTAAGACTACCATTCAAAAAGTAAAAGCGAAAACCTCATTATGACGTTATGTCACCTATAACCATCACTGAGCAAGAAAAAAGGCAGTTTTTGTAAAAAATTGTTTTTAAAAATGTAACTGTTTAGCAAATCATTGTGAAAATCAATAAACTTTTATCACGTCAAGTTAACAGACGGATACATGTGTCACCTTACAAAAGCGAATTTAAATCATATTAGTGCGCTCGTCGATAACGAAGTACACACCAGCGGAGCGCACAATGGTAAATAAAACCAACATTTGATTAGACCCTATTCTTTGATGCCCAGTAGAATTAGATGGATAGAGAAATATGTTCGGTCTTATTTTACAAGTACATTAAAACTTAAAGTAAATGTATTAAATTTCAAACATATTAATTACAATCTCCATATGGAACATATACGAGGCGTGTTTTTAAAATAATTACCATTTTTAAATAACACTGCCGCAGCGCTGCAGTCAGAGTTTAGCGCATGCGCACTGCGTACCTACATATGTTGGGAAGCCACAGACACCATTATGGTGCCATTCGACTGTGTTTACTCTTGTTTGTGTGTTATTAAAATGGCGCCACCGCTTGAGAATACCGCCGACTGCAAAGTGGATGCTCTTATTCATTTTCTTAGTGCTAAGGCTTGAAAGCAGCTGAAATTCATCGCCAAATCAGTGACGTTTATGGTGAAAGCATTATGAGTGATAGAATGGTACGGAAATGGGTTAGGGCCTTTAGAGATGGCCGCACAAACATTCACGATGAGGAATGAAGTAGGCAACCTTCAATCATTACCGACGATTTGACTCAAAAAGAGATAAAATTTCATCTTTATCTAAAGAGTTTCCTGCTGTCTTAAGAAGTGTTCTCGGTGAAATTGTGACCGAACGATTAAATTTATTTTTATCGGAAGTTAGCTATGAAGTTAATTATCGGAATTTGTGTTCACAGTGGGTGCCTAACCAGGTGGCAACATTCTTTGAGGATGGTATACAGAAGCTGGTCCCGCGATACGACAAGTGCCTCAATATTAGTGGGAATTATGTCGAAAAGTAGAGTAAAATGTGGGCTTTCACATGAATAAAAAAAAAATTTATTCATGTGAAAGCCCACATTTTCACATGTCTGTGCTTTTTTTTATTTCAAAATGGTACTTACTTTATAGACACACCTCGTACTTCCAAAATATCATGTACATATATGTAAGTGTACAGACTGTAAAACTGTGACAGATGGCTGGACGTGAAGAAGTTATAATGATTCTTTGTTTCACTGTGTTAACCTAAAAATACCATTGAACTCTGAAAAAATTAAACGAAATACTTACAATAGGCTTCCCTGCATTCGAAGCCAATGTGCTGTCGAATGGCACAGTCTCGCCTTCCCAATAAGCAGCATAGTGAATTGTAACATAAGCATCCTCTGGCACTAGAGGACCATCGCCCTGTTCTAATATCATGAATTTGACATCACCCGATGGAATTGCATCCTCCATCTTCGCTGCTAAGTCATCAAACGATACAGAGCCGGGTGACGATAGGACTAGAGATTCGATTTCACTTTCGCACTCTTTCATCACGTCTTCAGTGTCACTGAAAATTTGATTTTTGATGTGAAAACATATTTAGAATCGGTGCCGCGTGTGGGAAGACAATTGCACCCTAATGAGCGGAAGTTTCTATTGAAGTAATTTCAAACCTCAATAACTCTGCTAGAAATAGAGGTAGTGCTGCTATCATGGTCTCTTTTTACGAAAGAAGGATGAAATATTGTGCCAGTTCTACTTTGAAATTCGTGGCAACCGGACATCACGAACTGTGCATATGCAAATTTAACCCACGATTTTTGACTTTATGGTTCTACATATGTGCATAAACGGAATCATATCTGGAAAAATTATCTAATTTGAGTGGAATGAGTGTTGTTTTGAAGAGGAGAACACGTGTCACAAATCTTTCTGGGCTAAAAGTGTGTATATCAAAACTCAAAAACATGTAAACAGAGATGACACAGGAAGCTATGAATTTGAAAAAGTTTGAAAATATCACGATTTTCTCAAAATGTCACTGAAAATGCTGGACCTGGATTCAAAACCAACGCACGGTACTGGTGTGATGCAGCCGCAAATCTAGGCAAAATAAACACGAGTATGGATGTAAATTTCATTACTAATGAGATGAAGAGTCTAACGATGGACACATGATTGAAGTTTTCACAAAACTAACTGTGACAATATCCGATGTTACAATTCTTTTTAACGTGCATTTAATTGAGGGAGCGAAAATATCTTAGTCTCAATTTTTTTAATCACAAAAAATTTTGATTTTTTTAAAGTTGATTAGTACCATACAATGTTATATTCCCTGGAAAGGAGAACTTCCACTTTGCAGTTTAAAATTAATTCAACGGTTATCTGGAAGCCTCCACGTTATTCCAGGAAAATTTTTTAGTAATTTAGAATAATTTACATAGTTCTATTTAAGGTATATAATCCAAACATACAGGGAATTCGGCTAATACATCAGAACGTGGTGACGGGAATATGCTTAACTTACGGAAAAATGTTCAATTATCAATAAAAAATTTAATTTAAACGGTAAGCGCCCTGGCCTGAATTGAGATGGATTGCACCCACTCCATTTTTAGGAATCATAAATAACTGATTCATTGCAATATGTAAGCTATGAAAACTTCACGCAAAAAATAACAGCAGTGTCACCAAAAGTTTATTGATTTATCACCAGATGGCACTGCATAGCACTGCATAACATTTTGCAGTCTCTATTTCGGATGTATTTCTTAGAAACAATTCGACAAACATTTTTTTCACCCTCATAACATTTATGGTACGGGATATATTAAAAAAGATTTGTTTACTATGTAACACTTATGGAAGTTCCGATCTGAAGTGTCTATATGTGAATATGTATGAAACTGTAAAAACTTTGAGACTTTCACTGAAGGACAGACAGACAAAGTTTGAATAAGTTATAATCCATTTAATGCACTACCGAACCTTAAAAATGAAATCCTTAAACTTACTTTCTACTTTGTAACCTATTGGAATGTTTTAAGAAGATACAACCTTTCTTGTGAAATCATACTTTCAATATTAGCTTTTTAAGCTGATCACATACCAAATATATTATAAATGAATAACACTGCACATGGAAAGTTAAAAATGCTCTTTTTATAATACAATATTTCTATAAAGTTTAAATGCTTCTTCTATGAAACAATATTTCTATAAAGTTTAAAAGCTCTTTCTATGATACAATATTTCTATAAAGTTTAATTACTCTTTCTATGATACAATATTTATATAAAGTGTAAATGCTTTTTCTATGAAACAATATTTCTACAAAGTTTAAAAGCTCTTTCTATGATACAATATTTCTATAAAGTTTAATTACTCTTTCTATGATACAATATTTCTATAAAGTTTAAATGCTTTTTCTATGAAACAATATTTCTATAAAGTTTAAAAGCTCTTTCTATGATACAATATTTCTATAAAGTTTAATTACTCTTTCTATGATACAATATTTATATAAAGTTTAAATGCTTTTTCTATGAAACAATATTTCTATAAAGTTTAAAAGCTCTTTCTATGATACAATATTTCTATAAAGTTTGATTACTCTTTCTATGATACAATATTTATATAAAGTGTAAATGCTTTTTCTATGAAACAATATTTCTATAAAGTTTAAAAGCTCTTTCTATGATACAATATTTCTATAAAGTTTAATTACTCTTTCTATGATACAATATTTCTATAAAGTTTAAATGCTTTTTCTATGAAACAATATTTCTATAAAGTTTAAAAGCTCTTTCTATGATACAATATTTCTATAAAGTTTAATTACTATTTCTATGATACAATATTTATATAAAGTTTAAATGCTTTTTCTATGAAACAATATTTCTATAAAGTTTAAAAGCTCTTTCTATGATACAATATTTCTATAAAGTTTGATTACTCTTTCTATGATACAATATTTATATAAAGTGTAAATGCTTTTTCTATGAAACAATATTTCTATAAAGTTTAAAAGCTCTTTCTATGATACAATATTTCTATAAAGTTTAATTACTCTTTCTATGATACAATATTTATATAAAGTTTAAATGCTTTTTCTATGAAACAATATTTCTATAAAGTTTAAAAGCTCTTTCTATGATACAATATTTCTATAAAGTTTAATTACTATTTCTATGATACAATATTTATATAAAGTTTAAATGCTTTTTCTATGAAACAATATTTCTATAAAGTTTAAAAGCTCTTTCTATGATACAATATTTCTATAAAGTTTGATTACTCTTTCTATGATACAATATTTATATAAAGTGTAAATGCTTTTTCTATGAAACAATATTTCTATAAAGTTTAAAAGCTCTTTCTATGATACAATATTTCTATAAAGTTTAATTACTCTTTCTATGATACAATATTTATATAAAGTTTAAATGCTTTTTCTATGAAAAAATATTTCTATAAAGTTTAAAAGCTCTTTCTATGATACAATATTTCTATAAAGTTTGATTACTCTTTCTATGATACAATATTTATATAAAGTGTAAATGCTTTTTCTATGAAACAATATTTCTATAAAGTTTAAAAGCTCTTTCTATGATACAATATTTCTATAAAGTTTAATTACTCTTTCTATGAAACAATATTTCTATAAAGTTTAAATGCTTTTTCTATGAAACAATATTTCTATAAAGTTTAAAAGCTCTTTCTATGATACAATATTTCTATAAAGTTTAATTACTATTTCTATGATACAATATTTCTACAAAGTTTAAAAGCTCTTTCTATGATACAATATTTCTATAAAGTTTAATTACTCTTTCTATGATACAATATTTCTATAAAGTTTAAATGCTTTTTCTATGAAACAATATTTCTATAAAGTTTAAAAGCTCTTTCTATGATACAATATTTCTATAAAGTTTAATTACTCTTTCTATGATACAATATTTATATAAAGTTTAAATGCTTTTTCTATGAAACAATATTTCTATAAAGTTTAAAAGCTCTTTCTATGATACAATATTTCTATAAAGTTTGATTACTCTTTCTATGATACAATATTTATATAAAGTGTAAATGCTTTTTCTATGAAACAATATTTCTATAAAGTTTAAAAGCTCTTTCTATGATACAATATTTCTATAAAGTTTAATTACTCTTTCTATGATACAATATTTATATAAAGTTTAAATGCTTTTTCTATGAAAAAATATTTCTATAAAGTTTAAAAGCTCTTTCTATGATACAATATTTCTATAAAGTTTAATTACTCTTTCTATGATACAATATTTATATAAAGTGTAAATGCTTTTTCTATGAAACAATATTTCTATAAAGTTTAAAAGCTCTTTCTATGATACAATATTTCTATAAAGTTTAATTACTCTTTCTATGATACAATATTTATATAAAGTTTAAATGCTTTTTCTATGAAACAATATTTCTATAAAGTTTAAAAGCTCTTTCTATGATACAATATTTCTATAAAGTTTAATTACTCTTTCTATGATACAATATTTATATAAAGTTTAAATGCTTTTTCTATGAAACAATATTTCTATAAAGTTTAAAAGCTCTTTCTATGATACAATATTTCTATAAAGTTTGATTACTCTTTCTATGATACAATATTTATATAAAGTGTAAATGCTTTTTCTATGAAACAATATTTCTATAAAGTTTAAAAGCTCTTTCTATGATACAATATTTCTATAAAGTTTAATTACTCTTTCTATGATACAATATTTCTATAAAGTTTAAATGCTTTTTCTATGAAACAATATTTCTATAAAGTTTAAAAGCTCTTTCTATGATACAATATTTCTATAAAGTTTAATTACTATTTCTATGATACAATATTTATATAAAGTTTAAATGCTTTTTCTATGAAACAATATTTCTATAAAGTTTAAAAGCTCTTTCTATGATACAATATTTCTATAAAGTTTGATTACTCTTTCTATGATACAATATTTATATAAAGTGTAAATGCTTTTTCTATGAAACAATATTTCTATAAAGTTTAAAAGCTCTTTCTATGATACAATATTTCTATAAAGTTTAATTACTCTTTCTATGATACAATATTTATATAAAGTTTAAATGCTTTTTCTATGAAAAAATATTTCTATAAAGTTTAAAAGCTCTTTCTGTGATACAATATTTCTATAAAGTTTGATTACTCTTTCTATGATACAATATTTATATAAAGTGTAAATGCTTTTTCTATGAAACAATATTTCTATAAAGTTTAAAAGCTCTTTCTATGATACAATATTTCTATAAAGTTTAATTACTCTTTCTATGATACAATATTTCTATAAAGTTTAAATGCTTTTTCTATGAAACAATATTTCTATAAAGTTTAAAAGCTCTTTCTATGATACAATATTTCTATAAAGTTTAATTACTATTTCTATGATACAATATTTCTACAAAGTTTAAAAGCTCTTTCTATGATACAATATTTCTATAAAGTTTAATTACTCTTTCTATGATACAATATTTCTATAAAGTTTAAATGCTTTTTCTATGAAACAATATTTCTATAAAGTTTAAAAGCTCTTTCTATGATACAATATTTCTATAAAGTTTAATTACTCTTTCTATGATACAATATTTATATAAAGTTTAAATGCTTTTTCTATGAAACAATATTTCTATAAAGTTTAAAAGCTCTTTCTATGATACAATATTTCTATAAAGTTTGATTACTCTTTCTATGATACAATATTTATATAAAGTGTAAATGCTTTTTCTATGAAACAATATTTCTATAAAGTTTAAAAGCTCTTTCTATGATACAATATTTCTATAAAGTTTAATTACTCTTTCTATGATACAATATTTATATAAAGTTTAAATGCTTTTTCTATGAAAAAATATTTCTATAAAGTTTAAAAGCTCTTTCTATGATACAATATTTCTATAAAGTTTAATTACTCTTTCTATGATACAATATTTATATAAAGTGTAAATGCTTTTTCTATGAAACAATATTTCTATAAAGTTTAAAAGCTCTTTCTATGATACAATATTTCTATAAAGTTTAATTACTCTTTCTATGATACAATATTTCTATAAAGTTTAAATGCTTTTTCTATGAAACAATATTTCTATAAAGTTTAAAAGCTCTTTCTATGATACAATATTTCTATAAAGTTTAATTACTCTTTCTATGATACAATATTTATATAAAGTGTAAATGCTTTTTCTATGAAACAATATTTCTATAAAGTTTAAATGCTCTTTCTATGATACAATATTTCTATAAAGTTTAATTGCTCTTTTTATGATACAATATTTATATAAAGTCTAAATGCTTTTTCTATGAAACAATATTTCTATAAAGTTTCAATGGTCTTTCTATGATACAATATTTCTATAAAGTTTAATTGCTCTTTCTGTGATACAATATTTATATAAAGTTTAAATGCTCTTTCTATGATACAATATTTCTATAAAGTTTAAATGCTCTTCTATGATACAATATATCTATAAAGTTTGAATGCTCTTTCTATGTTACAATATTTCTATAAAGTTTAAATGCTCTTTCTATGATGCAATCTACATCGATGATACAATATTTATTGTTCTGTACGGCAAAAAGAAAAACGGAACCTTTACAAGATCACTCACATGTCTGGCTGTCCATTTGTCATTTTTCTGCAACGTAGAAACTTGAAATTTTACCTCGCTTATTAAACCACAAAATCGATAACGATTAATTTAAACAAGCTTCTTCGACTTCTACTGCTTATAATTACCCTCCAAGTAAAGACTCGTTTTAGAATCTTAATAATATATTGGATGTATCTGGTAGGATAATAATATATTGGATGTATCTGGCAGAATAATAATATATTGGATGTATCTGGCAGAATAATAATATATTGGATGTATCTGGCAGAATAATAATATATTGGATGTATCTGGTAGCATAATAATATATTGGATGTATCTAGTAGGATAATAATATATTGGATGTATCTGGTAGGATAATAATATATTGGATGTATCTGGTAGGATAATAATATATTGAATTTATCTGGTAGAATAATAATATATTGGATGTATCTCGTAGAATAATATATTGGATGTATCTGGTAGGATAATAATATATTGAATGTATCTGGTAGGATAATAATATACTGGATATATCGGGTAGGATAATAATATAATAGATGTATCTAGTAGGATAATAATATATTAGATGTATCTGGTAGAATAATCATATATTAGATGGATCTGGTAGGATAATAATATATTGGATGTATCTGGTAGGGTAATAATATATTGGATGTATCTGGCAGAATAATAATATATTGGATGTATCTGGCAGAATAATAATATATTGGATGTATCTGGTAGGATAATAATATATTGGATGTATCTAGTAGGATAATAATATATTGGATGTATCTGGTAGGATAATAATATATTTGATGTATCTGGTAGGATAATAATATATTGAATTTATCTGGTAGAATAATAATATATTGGATGTATCTCGTAGAATAATATATTGGATGTATCTGGTAGGATAATAATATATTGAATGTATCTGGTAGGATAATAATATACTGGATATATCGGGTAGGATAATAATATAATAGATGTATCTGGTAGGATAATAATATATTAGATGTATCTGGTAGAATAATCATATATTAGATGTATCTGGTAGGATAATAATATATTGGATGTATCTGGTAGGATAATAATATATTAGATATATCTGGTAGGATAATAATATATTCAATGTATCTGGTAGGATAATAATATATTGGATGTATCTGCTAGGATAATAATATATTGGATGTATCTGGTAGGGTAATAATATATTGGATGTATCTGGTAGGGTAATAATATATTAGATGTATCTGGTAGAATAATCATATATTAGATGTATCTGGTAGGATAATAATATATTGGATGTATCTGGTAGGATAATAATATATTAGATATATCTGGTAGGATAATAATATATTCAATGTATCTGGTAGGATAATAATATATTGGATGTATCTGCTAGGATAATAATATATTGGATGTATCTGGTAGGATAATAATATATTGGATGTATCTGATGGATCTGGTAGGTCCATGCAACTGTGAATGAACTTACATCAGTGATAAATGAAAATACAGAATGAAAAAAATCATGCTATTAAATCAAAAAGTTTCAAAGATTTTCAAAGTTTCAAAGACAAATTTGTATCTAAAAAATGGTATCTTATTTAAAAAATCATCATTTTTCTTCCACATTAAATTTTAGTGATGTTTCATAATAGATTACATTTTCAATTTATAATCAGAAACATTTCCACCAATGCGTCTCCTTCGAAACTACTTCCGATTTGTGAGAAACACTTCCATCCTTATCTGAAATCTCGGCATCATTATCAAAATACTCTAGTAGAAGTGCCTCCCGAGTCTCAAGCATATACTCTTCTCACCGTATTCAATGATTAATCCAGATATTTTTCCAATTAGTTTCTAAATAACAACAGTGTAAACAATTTTCTAATATACTGCTATAAAAATATGCTAACAGTCACAAATACTTATGCAAAGGTAAGACTCTGATCTCTCAAACCGAACTTCAACAAAATGGTAAAAAGACAACTCGCCTGGCAGATGTGAAATATCTAAATTATATAAATATTCACCAGACCCAAATAAACCCAATATACCATAGTACAAACATATATTTGAACCATGCAGTCAATATAGCGTCATCTATCGAAATATATTGCCAAAAATATTTTGTTTAAATATAATTTTATTTGAAAAAATAAGTTATATAAACATTTTAAACGTGCCCTTAGATGGTTCACATCAAAAATTGGTTATTTGATGATTACATACTAAACTGGCTCCATTCGGTTTATTAATCTAACCTATATTATATTGTCTGTGGTTTTAAATTACAAATAAAATGGTTATTACCTATCAAATTCGTCACCGAAACAGACGTCATCATGAAGTAGTGGCTCCAACTTCTTGACATCAGTCGGATCTCGCAAGCTTGTGTCTATCTCAAACACTCCACCTTTCGATATCAGCTCTCTGGACAAATATAAAAAGGAGAGTGAGTATAACATGCCTTAAAATACTATGTCGATAATTGATACAATATTATTAAATTAGTATAATTTATTAACCAATGCAATTTAATTATACTTGCAAGTGACATGTCATTAATTGAAGAATTCAAGAAAAAAATAATTAAAAAAACAATTTGATTTTAGTTTAAACTGTTTGTGTCCAAACTGTTCATTTTTTAACAAATATACGTCTTTAAAATTCTTCCTGCCGACATCAACATGTGACAACACCCACTTAATTGCTTTGACGCTTTAGTAAAAGTTAATTTTTCGTTATTTTCCTATTTTAAATCAAAGAGTATTAATAGAAAACAATGCATTTAACAGTTATAAAAGCCAATTAAGATTAAATTAACAGAAAAAAAATTTAAAAATGCCCTTTCTACTTACAAACAAGAGTCTAATGTAAAATTTTAAATGTATTTTTACGCAATATTTAGTTAGTTATTTGTCTTTTTCTACTCTTTTAATTTTTTTATAATTAGTATTTCACTATTTATTTTATTAAATGTGTAAAAATGAGTTTTGCTTGTTTCTTTATGTGGTCTGCTTTAACCTATATCATGGAGACGAACATGGTAAAACACATTAATCTGAAATTAAAATTAATTAAAAAATTACCTCTTAGAGATTCTAGCATAAACGAAAAACATCATGACAACGCGTCAGTCTACAACTATTCACTGCAAGATGCAGGAGGCACTCTTTTTCTTTACCTCTGTGCATCTCAAACTACTCAGCTATTTCCAATGCTAAAATCACATTTTTTGACAAGAAATTTTTTTTATATGTTTCACCACAATTTACTTTTCCTTTCCCACGCGAGCCAAGTTTTCGGTCAAAGTTCGTAATATAATAAGTCCATCAGTGTGAGGGCAAGAATGTGAGTGGTACGTACCTAGAAGATAAATAAAACTGTATATTGCCCATAATATCAGCACGATTTTACCTCTATTATAGAGTACTTTTGTTCCCAGTTCAATATACCTGGCATGTAGCGTGCTATATTTAACCGTTTTAGTGGCATGGTTTTTTACTCATATATACTTAAAAGTGCCAAAGAAATATTTTGTTTTTGATGTCATTTACCCTTGTCTCGAAAAAAAACTGTATCTCTTCCAAAAATTATCCAATTTTAATAATTTTTTCGGTGTTTTCTTAATAAAAACTTGTACGATAATGAAATACAAAGAAAATTTTGGAAATATATATTGTGAACAAAAATTATAAGAAAAACTGAAACCAAGGTCACATCGTATTTTCGTAATCCGGTACATCCTCCGTATCAGCAAAACAATTGTTATCGTCACTATTATCACTATCACTCAAAATTTGCATTACGCCAAATTGTGAGCGCACCACAATGTCACTCCCACTATCACTTTCTTTACAACTTATAAAACGATCATTTTCACTTGAATTATCTTCGTATTCCGACATTATGGGTTAAAAATATTCTTTTCCTGGATCCATTTTATATTGTAATTACTAATAATATTATAATTTGAACTTTATGTCACACGTAGAAAGATAAATAATTAGCGATGCGTGCGAGCGACCTCCCCTACCACTAACAGCAACTGATTTCGCGAGCACCATTGAGCTCATGGCAAATTTAGTTAGTACGCGCAACGAGCGTGATGGCCCTCGTCGGCACTCAAACGGTTAATAGGAAAATTGTGTTAGCATAATTTAATTCCTATATAATAAATGAATATTGCAATATCCATGCTTACTGTCTCAATTCTATCAAAATATGGTAGCATAGTAAGGATTTCAGATATATAAGGTAGATTGGGTATGCCATAAACAAACAAAAGAAATTACTGTTATAAGACATGGGAATGGGAAATTTTATTTGTTCTGCAAATCACATAAACAGATTACATTTAAAAATGTAAATAACAATCCAATATGAATTCATCTTTCACTGAAATTCTATGCGACTTGCGCAATCATATTTGCAAAGTGACAAATAAAGTGATACAATCAAAACTGCATTCATAGAAATATAAAAAGGCGAAAACCAATTCTGGTGAAAATAGTACTCTCAGCAGGGCTTGAGAGTAGGTAGGGCTGAGAGAGAGTACTTCTCACCATGGTATTCCAAACCAAATTTCAAATATTCATCTATCTCAAAAAAATATTAAAAAATATTATCTCATTATTAATCCAGACACAATATTACAAATAAATCTACCCAAAAGGCAATGGTTCAAGTATTAGTCTCACTGTAGAATTCAAGGATTAGCACAGTGATTCCCAAAGTGGTCCAGGGTCCAGGGGGGACTCGACGGGGGTCTACGTTGGCGTGAAAAAACTTTGGGGTTGGGAATATGGTAGAAATGTGGCACACCACCAAAACCAGTAAAATTTTGAAAGTGGTCTATGAGAAAAAAAAGTTTGGACACCTCTGAATTAGCATAAGACTCTACAATGATCAAATAAATCGCAATACAGCCCCCACAGTGAAAAGTACAATGACGAAAATGTTATGTCCAATATTTTTTAACTATTATTAACCAGTTTGAGTAATGTAGTAACTTAAAGGTTGGCCACCAGACAGTTTGTATATGCAAACGTATGCATGTCGACAACAAAACGGTAGCTCGCATGAACTGAAAACAACTGCTTGCTTCTCCATCCTGCCAAAAGTTTGCGTTCATGTGCGAATTTAATTTGTGTGGAAACATTTGAGCGTGTAAACACCATTCAACCCATGAGGTCAATTTATTAGAGGCTATTCGAAACAATATATTATATTATTTACAAATTTGCCAATCATCCGGTTTTTCTCATAAATGGTCTCTTAAATAAATTTGTGAATGGATATTTCTTCTCAGTAGCTAATTCTTAAACCATTTAGAATGTACATAAGATATGTACTCTATTTTTATTAATAAACAGTAGAAAAACGCCTATAATAACAATTTTTCATTTGCTGCATTCAAGAAGACTTTAAACAAACTAATGGTCGCAAAAAGCCACTACGCTAAGTTCTGTATTTATTGAACAAACTGTACTGAAAACCACAGGCCGGATTCAAACTGCACTATACAAACATTAACATTGTAAAAATGTTCTTCAAAGTAGAGATGTTTAACTAATGAGTGAGAGATATAAAAGATATAGTTCGTATGTTATAATCATATCTATCACTCATTCACATGAAATCAAAATGTACCAGTACATCACTAGCTCGGTGGCAATCGGTGTCTTTTTCGTTTCACCAAATCAATCATTTCACTCACTCGTCGCATTGCAGAGATAGATATAAGAATATATATTTTGATTATGCATGAAAGAAAAAGTGCATGATCAGACTGTTTGGTCAACTAAGTAGTTGGAGCTATGTAAACGACATAGCTGTTCGCAATCCAATGTGGATACTATGATACATAAAATATAGTTTAGTTCGCTGAAAATATTCACGTAAACTCTCTATTTGCTTTATTTCAAAATTCAAGTTTAAAAATGTTTAAATACGTCAACTCATTTAATTTATTTAATTCCCATTAAAGTTATTTTATATTCAATTTCAGTCTAAGTTGACATCCTAAATCCTAAACCTGCAAAGTATGATGGAAAATCAAATGGATACTCTTGTAGAATTTATTTTTATTTTAAACAATAATATTCAGTCATTACTTTTTATCATCACGTCACATGACAATTGTTCATCGTATGCGCAATAAATAATTTAGCTAATAATTCGAGTACTGAAATGCTAAATATATAAATAAGTGATATATGTCTTCCCAAATAAATTATATATTTCTCTTTTCATCGATACATTTTGCGCACCACTACTTCAAAAATAACAGTAATTGCCAGGTCTAGATTGCAACTATCTCCTTTATTTATATACAGGGTTTTTTATTCGATCTCTTTCTTTCTAGTCCGCAACTAAGCGCTATCTGGAGCCACTTTTTGTTCGTTTTATTAGAGTGTAATGTATCTATTTAATATAACGTTATTGAATTTGAGTACGTGTGTTAGACAGCTGTCAATGTACTGTTACTACATCGACATTAATCTGAATAAAAGTGTTTATTAAATATTGTTGGATAAGTAATATTCAATAAGCATTATCAACTTTATATAACTAGACTTCGCAGCTGTTACATATAATTTAAAAATGAGATTAACTTTGAGGTTATATTGATGTATACTCTTTAGTATAAGTAAAAACCACCCAATGGATTGTTCAAGTAATACGTACTTTAAATTTATACCCTGCTTCAAAAACACACACTCATCTTCTTGGAAATTATCTTCCATTTTCTTAGCTTTCCGTAAAAGTACGAATGTTTTAAGCGCGAAATATTTAAAATTATTTTAAGGTAGGTAATGTTTTTATTTTGTCAACAGAGTGAAAGTTAATGTGGGCTGCCATATGACAAAATTATCACTACCGTATGTATTCTGTGATCACGGTCTTGTGTATCATATGAAAAATAAATATGTTAATAAAAACATTTTTTGTTCGTAAGATTATTCATAACTAGAAAAAATTATTTAATTAAGACATAACTTTAATAATATCAATAATATGCCAAGTTAAGAATTAACTATCTTTCATGTCATAAAGTCGTTGGGATATTTATAATGCATGTCGTATCCGGACAACGTTAAAAAAAATCGAGAGACTGTTAGTTTTCAAAGAATAAAAAACGTTATAGCTTTCTAACAACAAAAAGAGAAAGTGAATAACATTCACTACCAGACACGTTCAAAAACATTATCGATAATTATCCTATTAAATCGAATTGATAAATTCAGTTTGCATTTTCAAATCTACTCGGTTTGACCAATTATCAACTAGGCTACTATCAGAGATTCTTCAATTTATCAACTACTCTAACTATCAATCAAAAACTTGATCTTACATGTTCTTTACATAATATGTATTTTTAGTTTATTTATTAATTATTAAAATAAAAATTCCAATTACATATTAACATTTAATTAATTTGAGCAGCTACCAATAAACTCATTCTAGTACTAATCATACAATATATAATATGTAATACATATGCTGTTAAAAAGTATGCTTGGTTAATATTTAATACTTGGTTAACATACACGATTATATCATTTTTCCCGGTGTTTATAATGTATACATTTGCTAGTAACAAAGCAAAGCCTGAAGCCTGGTTGTTATGAGTCTGCTTTTTCGCAATGTATTTATAGAAAGCCCGAGATTCACGTGCTTTTATACTGGAAGTCAAAATGGAGGTGCCTCCTATACAAAACGAATCAAATAGTGTTATATTACTTTTTCAATAATGAAAAAATGTGAGACGAAAGAGAAAAAGAGAACGTAGGCGAAACTAGCAAGCTCGTAGTGCATGCATTCTGAATTGCTTCAGATCATACTCTTTTCTACTTCCACTATCTACCGTTTCCTAATAAGCATGGAAAAATGAACCGTGGTGCGACTAAGTAGCGTGCTCTTTTAGGAGCATGCTCTTTTCGTATACATGTGCTAATTGTTAGTTACTAGGTAGCATTTGCTTGCTCGAAATGAGCTTGCTTTCCTGCTACTAAGTTACATATATGTTCCTTACTTTGTATTTATGTATATTGTATATATTGAAGAAAGGACGACCTCAAAATCTAAGACCTTGTAAATTCGCATACGCGTATCTCTAACCTCTATTGTACTAGCACGCTGGCAATACCATATCAAACGACGAGCTATTTTTTGTGCCTGTTTGAAGCGCCGCCATGAACGTTCCGTAACTTTTATTAGGGATGTCAAATTTCCTTTTAATAGTTAATTATGGATGTCAAATTTTCTTAGGACTGATTTACATTTTGTAGTGTAGATCAAGCCCCAAGGGCTAATTTATACATGGTCTAGTTAGGTAGTAAGTTAACTTGCGGATCCGTCGAGTTAGGCCATTGTCATAGTTTAGACAGTGAATCACTTAAGTAGTGAGTTGAAATTAAGTAGATAAAATAGAATCCCGTTCTATTTTTTCAGCGAATCAAATGCAATGTAACCCGCCGTACGTCTCCCTCACCCCGGACCCCACAATTCAACTCGCAGCACATGTGAATAGACAAATTTAGTACAGTACATAAGTTGATAGACTGCGACGTGTTTTGTTTATTATTTTCGTTTCTTGATTATTATTATTGCACTTCTTTATTTGCCTTAAATCAATATATAGGTACTGTTTCTCTTTTGATTTCATGTAGTAATTTTTGGTAACAAACTTCAATACACTTCTTGTAAGTAAAAATGATATTTGAAGCTAAACTAGCCTGTTCGTTGGGATACAACTTGAATCTTATCGAACTTAACTTAAACTTACTTAAATTTGAAATTAAACTCGCTACTTAACTAAATCATGTGTAAATCAGCTCTCCAGTCAGTCCAGTATACTAAAATAATAGAAGTCAGCATCCTTTACATATTGTAATTGCGTTTGTATTGCCTGTGTCCATAACATGTTGGTTTATTTCTTTAATTGTATCTTAATTGCTATTTAATTTTTATTTCAGCTCATGCCAAAAGCCAGCCCATTTATAATATATACAAGTACGACTGTAATGTTGATCACATAAACATGATAAGTGTAAAGTAATTCAAGGTAAGACACGTTTTAGGAGGTTTTTTATATTAAAATAAAAATATATTAATGTTTTAATTTTTTATTAAACCTATATTTATACATTTATGAAACTATGAGATCTTTCGTAACCATGAGAATAGTTATTTATGGAATGTAAATTAAATATAAAACTTTTCGGATTTGTATACAAAAGAATTTGTTACTAGACACATTAATCAAAGAGCCAGGATTTAATATCCTTTTTGGAATAATTTTTGCTGATAGTTTCTTTTTAACATATGTCAACAGTAAAGAGTAGAATGTGTTGATCCTCCTTTAAATATCCGGCGACAATACCTAGCTGATCGTTATTTACTAAAGGTTTTCTACTCACCCTATTTTTCCAAAACTCATCCTTCTCTTTAGGTTTATTGAGGATACTACTTTTTGGCGTTCTAAGTCCCGACCTCGTCTTATCGTTAGCTTCCAAAGATTCAAATTCCTCACTAACCCCATTTATCAAAATTCTTCTCTCCCTCTCTATAGCTTCCCATTTCACAGGCCAAATATAAATTTGTGTTTTGGAGTTGATAAGGAGTCCAAAAATGCTAATTCACTGTTCAATTCTATCTTGAATTCTTTTTGAATGGATTGGACGTGAATATACACAGATGCATCAAAAACCGGTAGAGATGGCCATGTCGAATCGTCATTTTAGTCTCCATCCACCGTTCATTCAACTTAATTATGCCTTTCTAAGGAGTGTTCGGTATTCTCCGGGGAATGCCGTGCTATTGTGGAGGCCTTGAATTATGCTCTACTCAAAAAGATTCGCAGGCTCCTTATCTTCTCTGACTCCTTAAGTTGTTTACAGTCCCTTCTTGCTAATCCATTTTCTTCAAACTGTAGTTTCCTGATTCTTCAGATCAAGCAACTTACGCTTGATTTGGAGAGATCGGGATCCGATGTCGTTCTTGCATGGACCCCTAGTCATTGCGGCATAGTAGGTAATGAAATAATAAGACAAGACATTTCTAATCTTAAAAAAATTATAATTTGTCCGGATCAAACTAAATTGAAAATTATTCATTACCATAATTAAAATTTATATAAATAAGTCACAAATATGTAATTTACAATTACAAATTACCAATTATAAATATATAAAAATAAACATTCTATACAGCAAAAGTTATTTTTCAAAATTGTTATTTTGTTGTTATTTCTCAAAATTGTTATGTAATAACAACACCAATTAAAATAGAGAGAACGACATTGTATTCACAACCACAAATAGTGTAAATTAAATATGAAGAACAAATTACAAAGTCGATCAGCTGACTGTCTGATATTAATTTACTCGAGAATAAAATACAATTTCATTATCAGTAAAGATAAGCACTAAAACGAAATGTTTCCACTAGTATGATTTGCAACAATAATACATCATCACATTAATTGAATCGCGTTTATTTCCAAATATTTTCTAACAGAAAGGTTAGTTTTAAACGTCAAACTTACGATTCTTGAGTATTTCTCCAACATTGTAATTCTCACCAGGGTCATTAGAGTTTAAGAAATCGTAGTGAAGTAATAACCCATTAAGCAATAGTGTGTTCTTCCGCAGCATGTACTCTTAAAATCTTCAAATTGATGCGTAAAGGATATAATGTGATAAGGTGCTTCCTATTTGACTAATTTACTAAATTGTCGTGTCAAAATAATCAGGTTATGTAGTTGTGAATAATGTAAATCACAGAAATATAAGTGTAGGTTGTATTCAGTATTATAGTAAAAAAAAAACATTTCAGTTAATATTCCCGTATTGAATGTAATTTACAATAATTACAGTAAGGTACCATAAGTAATAGCCATTTTTCATTTATTGTGATATATTTGAAAGTAAGAACTACCGAGGTCAATAAAAACGAGTAAGCTATTAAACAATCCTAACACATTATAATCATAAATTTGATTATGTTTGTATTTGTACATGTAAAGCGTATTGCTAAATATAAGTTTTATGCAGCTTAGTAATAACTGAATCATGAATTTATCCAATTCTATAAGTAAAAAAATATTTGAAATGTGTTGAAATTTAGTATATTTTTTTATATAATATTAAAATGTACTTTTTTTTATTAAAATCCAGATTGATTTTGGTCACTGTAAGCTTTTCCATATTACATGTTGACCCAAGGAAAGAACATTGTAACTCACCTTTTGAATTTTTATAGTAGACAGTGATAAAGCCACAATAAATCCATATAAAAGTACTGAATTGTCATTATTTAAAAGTGTTTACAAATATGATGTTTGAACAGTCTTGTAGGGAAAAAATGCACAACAAGAATATAATTTTAACTGAAAATCACCAAAAAATGAGTTAAAATGTAATTTCTTTAGGGGTATCGTTGGTGAGGATGTGATTGCTACATATCTTATTATAGCTATGCTCCAAAAAAAAATTGCTCTCAGAATTAAATAACTTTGAGATAGAAAAGTAGGATAATGAAACATAGATACAGATTGTGCAACATTATATTTATTTACACGGCACCTAATTGGCAACAGCAAAGAACATGATACAGTCTTGTTAGATTTACTTCTTCCTCTAAAAGTAATGACTCAACAAATTTTAAATTAAAAGTTCCTTTGTATTTTTTGCAATAATTTTTCCAACAAATAATTCAATATTTTCTTTTGTAATTTTAGGATCAAGTGAACATCGGATACTTTACGAGAGGATTGGTCAAAAAAAAAATTGAAAACAAACCAATAATGACAAATTCCATTAAGAAAAAATATTCATTACCACATTTTACGTTGTATAATTAAAAATATAATAATCATTTCTTGTAACATGGCATGGATAATGGTAATATTAAATTATTACGCACCAGTAAATTTACTCAGAAATGCTAAAAATGAAATATATTTTGAATGTTAAATTGTATTATATTTTAAATTTTAATAAAGTGAATGTGTTTTGTTGTAGTTTATAAAATCTAGTCATAGATATTTGTTTGAAACCATTATAGTAATAGTTATGCGGAAGTGTTATTTTTGTTTTACAAATTACATAGTAAAAAATCATTATTTTTTAAAGAAATAATTAAATCATTTGTAAATAATATTAATAAAGAGCAATAATAATAATTTTTATTTAAAAAAAAATATGTAAAACATATTAAATAATAGTTGAAATATAAAGAATAATATATTTTTTATTTGATTTTATTGAAGCACTGCAATTATTCCAATTAATCATAAATTTTTGTCTAAAAAACCATTTGCAAAGCATTTCAAACATGAAAAGTTTAAAAAATTGTTACTGTTGGATTGGAAATATATTTAAGTAAATAGGTGTATGGGCGACATTATAAATGAACAATATGGCTGACAAACTGAAAAGTTTACCACCTGTGTTACCAGCATTGCCAGTGTTACCAGCGCCGTCCATAACCAATATAGAATGGAGTATGATGGACAAGAGAAAATTCTATCCACTGTCTATGTTAAGTAGTTTTACTGGTAAGTGCATTTGAATTTTTTAAAATTAATTATAGCAATATATGTAATGCGTGACATTGACGTGCACATAGTTAGTTCTGGCCTATTGCACACTCTCGCAGGTATGTGCTTCGATTTACAAGTGCTCCAGGTCTGAGTTTTAGCAATACAAGTAAATATAACTCGGGTGATTTTACAAGAATCAACTTTTAATACAGCTTTTTGGAAGGGCGATATTTTTTTCTGAAAAATGATATAATTTTTTTGATGTATTATGGTCTATATTTGCCATTAAAAAATGACATACGTCTGTATTGGTCTGTACGTATGTATGTTTGAGGACACACTGCAGGTCACAATTCATGACCTATTTAGGTGATTCTTTTTTCTGTTGTTTGGTTAACTTTCAGAATAGAGTTCCGTTGATTTTCACAGTGATGTGTCAAATAGTTTAATTTTTATAAAAACTTTTTTTTTTTTTCATGCCTGGCAACTGTTCTTGACTTCCATTTTATGTGGTTCTTGTTGCTCTTTCTCTCTGCTCTCTGTTGTTTTTAACTTTTTCTTACAATTTTTAAAATGTTTTCCTACATTTTTCTACACTTTTGGTTTTTTGAACAGTTTTTGAAAATGTTGTTCTATTCTTCAAAAGGTAAAAGCACTATGTTGAAGTAACAGTACTTTTGTCTGCGTGCCTTTGTTTATGATCCTGTACCCATTCAACAATCTGAGATGAAGTTGCTATTGCGCAGAAAAAAATGTCAGGTCATCTCTAGTAGTTTTTTGTGAATATCTCTTTAAGATCATAAGAAATAAATACAGAGTTCTGTTTAAAGACTTTTGTTGTTCAATTTTTACTATTAACATATTGAGTGTATCTCTGTAATACGAGAAGTATGATATATAGGGCAAAATTGATTTCATTACTCGGATTTAGGATAAAGGCAGCCGCACTTGTAGAGGTATCACTCGTTTCTTTAGGATTTGTATCATTCGGCTGAAATGCGAACTCATTTTATGGATTTCTTATGACCTGTCCAAGCCGTGCACATTTTTTTAAAAATTTTATCCAATTTTTTTTGTACAGTTCTATACAAATTGCATAAAGCATCAGATTTTCTGTATGTCAGCAAAAGCCGCTCAAATCGGCTGAAAACTTCTTGATTTTGATGTTCATTCAGCGGCGGACCATGCTTCGCTCTTACTGGAAGCTGTTGAAGTAAATAATAAACATTCATACTTGCTCGTCAATGACATTGTAAAAAGATGTGTTATAGAATTTCGTATGCAATTAATTAGAATCAGTTTGTGACCCTTCAATTTTTGAATGCGAGGCTTCAATTTTGCTATTTATCCCATATTGAACTTAAAGACGTATTCATGGGAGAAACTAAAAAGTTTAAGAATTAGAATGTATTTAAAATTGATTTATGCAATATAGCTAGACAACGAGTAGAAACGTTATTATTTATTGTACAATGTTTATAGTAACTCTAACGTGAAGATGGTATAAAATTTCCATAATATCCCTAGAGTGAGGAATATTGTGACTTGAACTTTGGGAATCTGGTTTATCAGGCCAGCAGTTTAATTCAAAAGCAAAGATGGAGACTAAATAGGGTAATGGAATGCTCCTAAAGTGACTTGAGTAAAGAGCCTTAACCTAAAAAGTGCATTAACCTAACCTTTATTAGGCTAGTTAAAAATGAGTGGTGAAAAAATTATTAAAATTTAATAAAAAATGAGAAAGTTGACTCAATTAGCTGCTTGTCTAATTTACTCTCGTAGAATACAGTGGGGGTTGTTAAAAATGACATCATAGATCAGTATTGCCGTCCTTGTTTAAACATTAAGTTTAAAATTTTATTTTTTTCTTTTGTGTTAATCAGCTTATACATCGAAATTATGATTTATGAAACCTCAAAAAATTTCTGATTACGTTTTTATAAAGATTAGTTGTAAAAACCTGACGGTTTTGCTTTCACCATGATCTTTGTATTTGGAGTCTAAGGAGTAACCTACTTATACGTATAATCGAATGAAACTGCAAATTTTTAGGGTTTCATTTAAATGAAAAAAGAAAAATATCACTTATGTATCCGTTTGTCTACCTGTTATAGCCGTTTTTCTTAGAAAAAACTCAACATAAACACTTGAAATTTCAGAATGACAGTGATAGATCACATCAACCTGCACGTATCTTAATATTTAACACTTAGAAATGTTTATATGGAAATTTCAGAGGACGAAAATTAATTATTTGAAATTTTTTTCTTTTTTGGAATGGAATAGAGTGTAGTTACTCTAAGTAACAAATATAAACTGCTTTCGCCATCAACTGTCAACTAAAGGGCATATTGGCCTGTTTAATTTATGAAATGAACCTCATTCACATCAGCAGTAGTGACTGTAAAAATATAGATTAAGTGAGAGACGGTAACCGTTATAAGTAGTTAGCCACAATGCCGAAGGTTCCGAATGTAATATTGGAAGAACATATTGGACCATTTAAATATTATGAATATGATAAACTATGTAATCTTCATTAGTTAACGGACAGAGAATAGAATAAATATTAACTTGACATAAAAAATGTTGAAAAGTTTGAATTTGGAGATGGAGTTACTGGGACTAACCAAATTTCAGTTGTATTGAGTTGCTATCAAGTTTCTTTTGAAAAACTGTACTAAAATATGTTGTACCACAATTAAATGTGAGAATTGTTTTCAATTATAAAATATCCAGGTGACCCTCCATTTATATAAAAATCTTTTCGATTTATTGTGTAATATTGAAAGTAATTAAAATTAAACAAGAAAGATTAAACCGCTTGAAGAAAGGGAAGAGATAAAATCTGAATAAACAAACAAGAAAGTTTTCAGTTGCAAGCAATTAGTCCAATTGTTATTTACCTATCTAGCAAGCAATTGGTCTAATAGTTATTTACCTATCTAGGAAGCAATTGGTACTTACTAGAAAGCAATTGGTCTAATTGTTATTTACCTATCTAGGAAGCAATTGGTACTTACTAGAAAGCAATTGGTCTAATTGTTATTTACTTATCCAGGAAGAGCTTGGTACCTATCTAGCAAGCAATTGGTTTAATAGTTATTTACCTACCTAGGAAGCAATTGGTACTTACTAGCAAGTGATTGGTCTAATTATTATTTTCCTATCTAGAAAGCAATTGGTACTTACTAGGAAGCAATTAGTCTAACTGTTATGTACCTATCTAGGAAACAATCGGTACTTACTAGCAAGTGGTCTAATTATTATTTACCTATCTAGGAAGCAATAGGTATTTACTAGCAAGCAATTGGTCCAATTGTTACTTACCTATCTGGGAAGCAATTGGTACTTACCAGCAAGCAATTGGTATAATTGTTACTTATCTATCTAGGAAGCAATTGGTACTTACTACCACGCAATTAGTCTTATTGTTATTTACCTATCTGGGAAGCAATTGGTACTTACCAGCAAGCAATTGGTCTAATTGTTATTTATCTATCTAGGAAGCAATTGGTACTTAATAGCATGCAATTAGTCTTATTGTTATTTACCTATCTGGGAAGCAATTGGTACTTACCAGCAAGCAATTGGTCTAATTGTTATTTATCTATCTAGGAAGCAATTGGTACTTACCAGCAAGCAATTGGTCTAATTGCTATTTACTTATCTAGGAAGCAATTGGTACTTACTAGCAAGCGATTGGTCTCATTGTTATTTATCTATCTAGGAAGCAATTGGTACTTACTAGCAAACAATTAGTCTAATTTTTATTTACCTATCGTGGAAGCAATTGGTACTTACCAGCAAGCAATTGGTCTAATTGTTATTTACCTATCTAGGAAGCAATTGGTACTTACTAGCAAACAATTAGTCTAATTTTTATTTACCTATCGTGGAAGCAATTGGTACTTACCAGCAAGCAATTGGTCTAATTGCTATTTACTTATCTAGGAAGCAATTGGTACATACTAGCAAGCGATTGGTCTAATTGTTATTTATCTATCTAGGAAGCAATTGGTACTTACTAGCAAGCAATTAGTCTAATTGTTATTTACCTATCTAGGAAGCAATTGGTACTTACTGGCAAGCAATTAGTCTAATTGTTATTTACCTATCTGGGAAGCAATTGGTACTTACTGGCAAGCAATTAGTCTAATTGTTATTTACCTATCTGGGAAGCAATTGGTACTTACTGGCAAGCAATTAGTCTAATTGTTATTTACCTATCTGGGAAGCAATTGGTACTTACTGGCAAGCAATTAGTCTAATTGTTATTTACCTGTCTGGGAAGCAATTGGTATTTACTGGCAAGCAATTAGTCTAATTGTTATTTAGCTATCTGGGAAGCAATTGGTACTTACTGGCAAGCAATTAGTCTAATTGTTATTTACCTATCTGGGAAGCAATTGGTACTTACTAGCAAGCAATTGATCTAACTGTTATTTATCTATCTGGGAAGCAATTGGTACTTACTAGCAAGCAATTAGTCTTATTGTTATTTACCTATCTGGGAAGCAATTGGTACTTACTAGAAAATAATTGCTCTACTTGTTACTTACCTATATAAGAAGCATTTGGTATTTACTAGCAAGCAATTGGTCTATCTGGTATTTCTCATGGAATTATTTTAATAATTTCTTTTTTCAGAAAAATTGATTACTTCATTGACGTATTAGCACGACTTCGCTTGCATCGTTATATTTGCATACTTCATCAGAATCATCCAGAATGGTTAAAGGAAATTAAAAACTAAGCTTTTATTTTTGTGACTCTATATTAGGGATTAATTCTGTTCCTTCTTCATGTCACGTATGAGAGTTTCAAAAAATCACATCGATCCGTTGCTTCGTTATTCTGTTTACATACTTTTTTCAGTTTAAATAAGAATTTTTAGTAGCCTAAGTCATTTCCTGGCCCGCTAACTAATTCTGTGAAAAAATCACGTCAACCTGTTGCTCAATTGCAATGTGAAAGAAAGACAAACAAATACGCTTTTGTGTTTATAATATTATTTTTGTCTATTAAATATTTTAAAATACTATATTTTTATGAGCAATCTCAAGTGTTGATAATTTTCATAAATATCAAATAATGTATCAGTATGATTTAATTCCTTTATTGAGTACTAATATTGTTCTATTAATAGTATCGATTCATTCCTAGCAATTAAGTAAGCTGAAAAGCTTTGATTTCAATTTGAACTTTTAGCCAAAAGTTTGTAGGAACCAAAGTTTCGGTTTCAGCCGAAAGAAAATTCACACTTTTGTTCGGACATTATCTTTAACCCTGATACCGCTCTGCAACAGACAGTTGTCAGACAAACAGACACTGATAGGCTAATAGACCTTCGGGTACAAAATTAAGTATGGTCAAACACCACAAATTTATTATTTTAGTTACAGATTATCAACCGTTACAATTTTATCTTATCATTACTCGGGATTAAATTTTTTTACGTATAGAGATATGGAGAACAAGCTTAAATACCGGCACGACCTTCCTGTTGTCTAACATGATAGATTACAATCTTTGTAATGCGAAGGGGCTCATAGCTATAAAAAGAATTTAGTAAATAGATTTATTACTAAGCATATCTTTGAAGTCTCTCTCTCTGTATGTATATATATATAGATAATGTATATATATATATATATATATAAATATATATTAATGATGTGCCGGATATCCGTATCTGCAGATATCTGAGGGGTAAAAAAGATCTGTATCCATTACTTTTTAGCGGATCTTTAACGGATTTTTTACCTTAATGAATTTCATCAAGTCCATCAAATAGTCCATCAATAAGTCCATCATATTTGTCACATTTATATTGCAAAAATTAAATATTTAAACACTTATTATAAGGTATTAAAAAGTATAAGTAAGTTAAGAAGTATTATTTTAACTAAGAATATTATAGCAAAATTAATTCTCTAATATTTGTGATATGATAACGGCAATAATGATCAAGGTACAGTATTTACATCATACAAAATAATATTTTTTTCTGAAGCGTTAAAAAAAATTAAATGTCATAATTTAAATTGGGTGATGGTAAATTATACTTCAAAAAGAGTAACTTTTCTTTTTCCCTTTTCTTTAGCTTTTTCCCACAAAATTCTATTATGGTACCGACGGTAAATAATTCCTGCTGCACTGAAAAACTGCTCACGTGGAACGTTTGTTGCAGGTGGCGTTAAATAAATGCGAGCCATGCGACTTACAACCTCCAAATTCTTTAATACCTCTCTGCCAATACTTTGAAAAATCTTGGTCTCTTGATAATCTTTTTGCTTTGGCATTCTGTGGGCAATTTAATATTAGTATTGGATATGTGGTTTTCAGATTCCTCATCATCATCACCACTATGTAACATATTGATCATAAAGTCTTCTAAATTATTGCAGTGTCGTCCATAAAAATGGACTCGCCTCCGACTGCTTTCAATGTGGGTTGGGCATGAGGAATAAGAACCTGTGTTATGTACCTTTGCGCATTAAGTGTGCCATTTTCAATAAAAACTAACTCGGTGCGGTCATCTGAGTTAATACCAGCTACAAACATTACGGAGCCTCAATCGTAAGGGGTGATTTCCTCAAAGCACACTTGTGCGAAGCGTTCTCCAGGTCTTCGTAAGACTCGCCGACGTCGATCCTCAACACTAATCGATATATGAGTTTCATCGGAGAATAAAACACTATTCCAATGTAGGGCCCCGAGCTGGGCGATAGCTACGTTTATTGACGGTCTGAAGTTTCCTTCTGATTGTCCATAGGCTTACCCGTGTACCTCTGACGTCCTCAAGGTTCTGTTTGAGATCCACGTACGTAACTTAACGATTTCGTAGCGCTTGACTGACTATGAAGCGGTCTTCCCGTGGTTCAGTCACAGTTTTCTTCCAGGACCGGGCCTTCTACTGACGGAGCCCGTTTCTTAGTATTGTTTTCAGGTCCTTTGGATGGTGGAACGGCTCACATTATACTGCTGAGACACATAACATTGGCTACAACCTTCTTCAAGCAGTGCAATAATTTTACTAGCTCTTATCATTTTTTCAACCATACTGAGAACAGCAAACAGAAGTGAACTAATGCAAAAATTTAATTAAAACAACAGAAATTTAATTAAAATTTATTCGTTAAAATAAAAAACGTAACAAATGAAAAAGAACTTAATAAGAGTTGGATTTCATTTACCGCCAAAAACTACGTTTTTGTCAGTGAAAGAGAATTTTCATTAAAAAAGAATAAATTTCAAATTTAGAACGTTCGTTTTTATGTGCCAGAATACACTATACCTGCCAGTAACAATTACAATTAATACAACGTCTTAATAAATAATATTTTGTTAATAATATGACAAAATCAAAACTGCCTGTTTTTTATGAAAAAGAGTGTATATATAAATATATATATATATATATATATATATTATCAGTCTCTGACCATTTTTCGTTATTGACTTGCTGGTGCACGCTTATACTTTCATAAATAATTACCTTCAGGGTAACCTGTGACAGTTTACAGAAATATTGACCTCAAACTGAGTACACCAAGACTGTGCCGTCACCTTTTAAAATTTAAAATCGTTTTACCCGCCTGCGTATCTGTCACAGAGCTCTATACTTCCAATGGTAAAGTACTAGCATTAAAAAATTTCATACGTTATTTATTACACAAGGCCAGATCAAATTAAACTGTTAAATCACTTTTTGTCTTTAGTCACGCTAAGAAACATTATATTAGAAGCATCTGTGTAAATAATGACAGACGATACTTTGCAATTTAAATATTTTCAATGTTGCTACTTTTCTATACTCGCAGCGTACTATTTATATTTGCATGAATTGAAATTTTACTACTGGACTAGAAGATGACGGTAGCAAAATTATCTCAAACGTTTCGTCGTCAAAAATTGAGTCGTAAAATATTTTTAATATCCATAGGCATATTGATATCAAACGACTGAAAATTATTTAGAGGAGATTTTATTTCAATTTAATCAGCGAGTAAAAATTAAAAGGAAATTTCATTTAAAACAATATTTATGACAATAAAGAATCCATTCAAGAGACATGAAGTATCAGATATTGAATATCTCACAAATGAAGAAATAAATTTCGAACTGCTTAGCGAGTTTCTAACGTATTTTATAAAAATAAACCTTTTTCCCCCCAACCGTTATTTCCTGTTTATTTTGTTTTTCTTCATAAGTAGACAGCTGTAAAATCTTATGTAACTTTACGCAACAGTCTTTGTTAAAGTTCCCAGATAATGTGAAAAAAAATAAGGAGCTCAAGGAAACATCCTTGAAACATTTTGTGGTTTAGTAAACTTAGAATTAACTGTAGACTCTGATTATTTTGTTAGTTACGTAAGTGTTATTGAAGACTATCATGTTATATCAGAGGAGTTTTTTGTAACAGTTCTTGCCTAAATGTAATATACAGTTCCTGTATAAATATGTGTATAGGGAGAATGTAGAACAGCAGAACGTACAAAGATGATTGCATAAAATTGGATACTGCTCTAAAGGCCACAACCGTACTGCAATAAAACATAGCCTTTATCACCTATCACCTCGTCGGTTAAATATTTCAATATATGTTACGTCATGTGTTTGCAAATTATTAAAAATAATTTGCAAACACATCACGTGACATGGTTGTATGAAGATATACGCCATGTTCTTTACCACTTACATACATGTTGATACTTAATACGTCTTATTCTGTGTTCGATATCTACTTTTACATATTGTGTTATTGCTTTAGATTGACACAGCAAGCAGCCATCTTCTGTGGGTACAAAATAAGATTAATTTAATCAATAAAATTTTCTTGTAAGTAATCCTGTTTTCTAGATTTTGCGTAATCCTCTTGTAATATCATGCAATGGAAGTAAACAGGGCTCTGTGGCGTCATCAAAGTAATACGACGTGATATAGTGTATCTCTTATTGGGACTTGAATATTCAGAGTTGCAAGTAATATTTTAGAGTATACAAAAATACAAAATATTTTTTTAATTGAAATATAAATTAGTTCTACCTTACAAAGGCTCAAATCAAAACATTTCGTAGATAATTTTCATCTTAATTAACTCTTTTGTTTACGCTTTCGTTATTTAGGTTTAAAATTTTGTAGACCGTGCCTAGTATAACAAATGCACTCGTTGCGTATTTACCTGTTGAGACTAAAGCGTCAAGGAGATGAGTGATGGTGGCTTTTTTTATGTCTGTTTATTTTGCCCATTTTCTTAATTTTCTTTATTCGTATTGCATTATTGAGATTGAAATGCATGCGTGTAAAAATTTGAGATTTTGTCATGAAATGAAAAAAACGTAAGTTAATTAAATGCGTAAAAATATATTGTCCTAAATACAAAAGTGATAGTTACGTGATGAAAATTGCACTCTCGCTTCACTCGTTATTCTTACGGAGTAAACTAATCAACTATTTGATCAATCTATAACATTTGAAGCATTTAAAGTTTTAAACGTGAAATGAAGCATTTCATTGAATGGTCAAATTCTACAAAAAAAACAAGGAAATTGTATAGATCCTTCTCAATTATTATACGGCTCTCTTACCATGTCATATACAAATGTATACAACGTGATGCACGACTGTGTTTTTTTGCGCTAACTGATCTAAGCTAAATATAGCCAAAATAGTATTTAGCATACTAATGACTAAGTGTGCTAACATCCAAACACGTGTTAGCATACTGTTGACGTTTTGCATCTAATGTTAATTACTAATTCTATTTTAACAATATACGCATAATTTGAAGCATACGTATCGCTACCAAATTGGTATTCTTGTGTGTGGTATCTATTGTATTAGAACTACAGATTTTTACAAGAGGTGTAAATAAATAACAACGCAGCAAAACTATTATTACAAACAACTAAACTATTGTCCTTCACAAGTTTCAGGATATTCTTTCAATTCAGTCTGGCCAGTATTAATTCAGCTTTCACTTAACCTAACCATCTGATTTTGTCAGAATCATCCAAAAATTGAACGGCATCGTTTAAAATAGTTTGGATGCATGTACCGCATGAGCGAGTCCCGATTTCGTTACAAGCTTTTTCAGAGAATTCAACATGATAACGTCTAGCAAGATGCACCAACAAAAACATGGTTGAAACAAATTGAGATAGACCAAACAAAACAAAGATTTGATCGCAGCTTCACGCTGGAACAAATGGAGAGAAGTCGTAAGGATGGCCCGTATACAGTGGCACGTACAGAAGCAGACTGGTTATGAGGTTGCCTTCATTCGAATAGCTATTTTTTTTGTGCCACAAATAACATGGTATATGGCATTCATGCCCTGAACCACCCAAAGTTTTTGTTACATGCCAAATTTTTATTATATTAATAGGGTAAAATAGAAAAAACATTAAATAATAACGTGGGCCAACCAAAGATAAAGATGAAGATCTCGGTTCTTTGAAATGGGTAAATCCTAAATCTTGAATTTAATTTACCACAATTATATTTTCTTTCTGCAAAATTGGAAGCGCTGTTGTCTACCTGATTATCCATTTACCGACTTGTCACTTACTAATTTTTTTTTATACGTATCTTGGAGCCGATTGCAAGCATGTTTCTACGTAATGTGGATGACTATGGGTATATCAGCAAGATGAAATTCAAAAGCATTTTACTAATATACTCATAGGAATGTCTTACTTACCAGAATCATTGGAAGGAATTTTTGAACGGATAACATAACTTAAAAATAACCATGCATTATAGAATGTATTCATTTGCATCAGTGTTGTGGTTAGGATTAAGTCACTTTGGAGATTTTATTTTTGAAAGAGTGGACTAATTATATAAAAATATTTGCTACAAATATAGGACATTTTATGACAGCAATTTATTGTGAAATTTTCTATAAAATATTACAATTTTTACTTTTTACATTAGTATTAATGATATAACAGTATCATAAAAGTCAAGGAAAATAGTAAAAATTCTATTTTAAAGGAAATTTTACGATAATCTATTCCTGTCCCAAAATGGCCTATGTTTATACAATTTTTTTAATTGTAATAATATATTTGCCATAATTAATAAATAAACTTTTTAACACAAAAAAATTTATTTTCCACAATTAACATAAAAACGGGAAACGAAACATAATTTTTTATCATTTGTTAAGTGTTAATTATTAATTTGCTGTCATGTTTAAGTTTAACACGTTGACTGCCAACTACAAGTTAGCTTGTAGTTCGCGTTTTGCCTAGGACGCCAACTATGTGATAATTCATAAAATATCAATGTAAATATGAATCGATGGCATCAGGGAAGAGGATAAAAAATCAAGGTTGATTTACATAAATGGAAATTTAAAAATTACCGTGGCAGTCAATGTGTTAACACAAGTAGATTCAAATTCAAAGCAATGTTGATATACACGACAAATCTATTTTCAGTACGCTGTACGCTTTACCCGCTTACGCTTATCAAGACACAACTGCAGATCCAGCGTCACAACGATGCGTATACTGGTGTACTCGATGCCGCGGCCAAGATCTACAAGGCGGAGGGAATTCCGGGCCTGTACAGAGGATTTTGGGTGTCTACGGTAAGAGTTTAGAAGATAATCTGCTATGAAATCACTGTCGTTGGCGGGAGGTTTTTTATCTTTTCCAATTATCTGAAGCTACTTTTCTCAACACTAAACGTCTGCCGTTTAAAGAAACTTAGTAGTAAGTGAATGGTAACTTTGAGAATCAATTTTGAAATATAGCAAATGATATTTTATTGATTTTCGGATGTTTGTTATTGTAAACAAGCACAAATTTTTCATTAATATAGCTAATTTTTTTATATAAATTGAGACAATTATTGTAATATTTTATTATATAGTCAGTTTAATGCCAAGTATCACGAGTTTGAATTATAAAAACATTCTTTATTACACCTGTAGACCTGCCAATGACCTGTGACTGAAGATATTTCCTAATAAATTTAATGCACATTCAGTAAACGTCATTTTGTGCGACAATAAATCGGAGTATGGAAAAAATTGAGTGTCTATTGTTTAACTGTCTGTTGCAAATATTAGATGTCAAACTATAACTTGAAATCGTGGAAGAAATACACGAATTAAATTGAAACTTGGAAAATTGTACAGTACAGTGTAAAATTGAAATAATATAGGATGAAAATAGAATAAAAGAAGAGAAAAGATCATTAAATAACTTATACCCAAAAAGTTTTCCATGCACTGATAATGAATGCAAAGTGTGACGTAAAATTGCCACCTCACTATACTATATGACATACTGTGCTAATTAAAAACTACGACTCCGACTTGCAATTTCGTATTTTGTTTCTAGTCGTCCACTACGAGTCTATATTGTTATTTTGGCTGAAAGGGTCAAACTAATTGTTAAAAAAGTGTGAAAATCTACTTCACTCTTAAAGAAGTTGTTCGAAGATTCATCATATCTTGTCTAATATGACGAATGAAGAAATGGAATGCAATGGGGAAATATTCTGTAAGCAAATGGCAAAAGTGGAACACTTATAATATTTTTATGCTGGTCTGTCTATCTGTATGTCACAATGTCGTACCTCTTCGTACGAGGTGTAATTTTACTGGGAAGTGTAGTAGTGAATTTATGTGTAATATTTCTTAATTTCTTTTGAAGTGCCGTCCGATACTTTAAATTTGGGTATGAAATATTTTTTCTTCCATGACTCATTTATTAGCGTGTCGTTACAGAAGTCCTTGAAATTGCTATTGAAAATGTCTAAGTCTTATTATTTGCATGCATCACTGGTTAATGGTATTCCTGCACATGGCCATGCATCCGTTATATCGATTCCCTAAAGCTTTTTGCACTAACTTTTTGACAGGACCGTGCCCATTTTTCAAAAATCTTCAAAAATTGGAATAGCGACATTCGGATACATATTTTAGTCCAAAATTATTTTTATCAACCTGCATTAATAGGTATTAAAGAGATATAGGGAACCAAGTTGCTCACCTTGGACCTATGAAACAGACACAAGAATATTATCATATTTATACCCATAAATGTCCGTGTAATGGGCATGATTAGATGTAATTCCCTTCAACTCCAATGCTAATTGATTTTGTGAATGCATTGTTTTTTAAATCCTTATGTCGATACCAAGATTTGTGGCGTTTAGTGGCGTTTTTATACACCTGGCTATTACACGAAAGATGATGTCATTAATTTAATGGAATATGTTGGAGCACATGTTGGAGATGATGTCATTAATTTAATGGAATATGTTGGAGCACATGTTGGAGATGATGTCATTAATTTAATGGAATATGTTGGAGCACATGTTGGAGATGATGTCATTAATTTAATGGAATATGTTGGAGCACATGTTGGAGATGATGTCATTAATTTAATGGAATATGTTAGAGCACATGTTCGAGATGATGTCATTCATTTAATAGAATATGTTGGAGCACCTTCCACATGTCCCATGCTTTGTGTAAATTCTAATTTGGGCGTGGGGCTCAAATGTAAATAAGCAAATATATTCGTATTGTGAAAAATAATACTAATATTCCTAGATAGTTTAATAAAAGTACTATGTGCCTTTAAATTTTTAAACTTTTGGAATAATCGAGTTTGTCGTGTACTCCCAGTCCACACATCGAGTACCCTCATGGTATAAATTCTATTCTTACCTACCTGGTTAATTTTTTTTACAAACTAAATTTAATAGTTTTTGTCATAAACAGTTTCAGATAGTATCAGGCGTGTTCTACATATCGGCATACGAGGGCGTGAGACATCAGCTGGCAAAGTACGACGTTAGTCCTAGGGGAAGGGTGAGTTGTGTTGTATTGCTCTCCTTGTGTGCACTATTTACACCAGCTACCCGATGTGTCAGAAATGACATCAGATTGTGTTTATTCTTCACCAACTGTCAACCCTGGCTTTGCCCAGGTGAAAAGAGACCTACTCGTTTTAAATGTTTCTTTATAGATATCATTATGTACAGTTATTTTAATATGGCTTACACGCCACACATACGCCAATATTATGCCATTTAAATTTGAACAGTGAGATTAAAATAGCAGAGCCATATATGTTTTTGAACATCTTTAGCAAGCCAAAATAAAGCGTTTGGTTTCTAACAAAGGCAAACAATTACGCAACAGCAGTTAGCACATATAAAACTAGTAGCGAGCCTGCATGTATCGGTTATTATTCACTGAGGATCATAATATTTACTTTTATGATTATGGAGCCTGCATGCATCCGTTATTATTCACTGAGGATCATAATATTTACTTTTTATGATTATCGAAACAAACTTATATCTATTATTTAATACATAGTTATTATTGTTGTAATGTTTATTTTGTATTTATCAGTATATTTTTGTAATAAACAATGTTTTTCAAATCAAGAAATGTGAGGGCTTAGTGAAAACCTCAATATATTAGTGAGAAGCATTCCTTTATATACAAAACGTAGTACAGTAACATATAGTGAATAGTGTATATTTGAATATACAGTTTCATTATGGATATGGGTGAATAACATACTTGTTATTTGAGTAAGTTAAGCTCAATATTTTTGAATTTAGATTCCAACGTGTGCAATTTTTGTCATTGGAATACGGTCCAAAAATTTAAACCCGTATTAAATTTGTCTTTTTTCTTTTGTCTAGCTTCTACTATTAGAAATGTTGATTTGTCTAGATTACAGTGGTATATAATATTTTTAGCGTACAACATTTGTATATAAACAAAACGTGACTTGCGTATTTGAAAGTTTTCAACGTATTTCATTGTGGCATTATTTTTTTTATCTCAAATTGCAC
The DNA here is from genome assembly GCA_039881145.1 of Druceiella hillmani. Lineage (NCBI taxonomy): Eukaryota > Metazoa > Arthropoda > Insecta > Lepidoptera > Hepialidae > Druceiella > Druceiella hillmani. The sequence goes on along the minus strand of JAYKKI010000019.1, from coordinate 21,616,725 downwards.
AAAGGACTCTGGAATGTTATTGAAGTAATTGTATTACTTTATAGCAATGCATTTGGTTAGATTGGCCTCTTATGGTTGTTGCTTTCAATTGTCATGTTTTGCGGACAGAATTGTAACGGGTCACCAATTTTTTTAGTTACACTTTTTTTTTAATTATTTTTTGCACATTTGTATGGTAGTAAAGAAATTATCTTTGTTTCTTACAGAAAAGGAGGATCTTTAATTTTTTTTGATTGTATTTTAATTACATAAATATGCTAGTGCTTCAACAATATTATAACTGTATTTCTTCTCTGTCTATAATAAAATAGCAAGCTTTGGAGTTATACATTGTTTTATTGAAAGTGGTATGACAGATTTTGACCTTGTCCAATCTCTGCGCGCATTAGTGGTTAGAGGTACTCCCAACAGTTTAGCTATTTATTCTATACTTTAGTCGAGTACAGAACTAAAAGGCTCAATCTTGTGACATTATAATGTTTACGACATACAATCTATAACAGCAATTAGTGTTAAACATTCCGGAATTGGGAATTTTTCAGCATTTCAATTTTCAACATCAAGGTCTAGTTTGTTTAACTTGAAAAATACATCTATGATCCAATTGGGTATTTGACTAAATTTTTTTTATTTCATTAATCATAATTTCAAGGTACAAGCTGATGAAGAGTGAAAATTTTTTTTAATAATCTTAAAAATTGACCGAGTTATAAAAGTTTAAATTTAACCTTTAGACAAGGACGGCAATACTGTGTAGTGAGGTCATTTTTAATATTGCACGTTATATTCTACGAGAGGAAAAGAGACAGAGATATACCCAACTCTATCAGTATCTTCAACTGGCTTATTTTTCAATAAATTTTTGAATTTTTTTCAAGACTGGTTTTTAATTAACTTATATTTCACAATATTGTACGAAAAATATCAAAATTTAGAATGAGTCAACTACCGTATTTTGCAATAGAAAACGGGTCAGAAAAGCTGTTTACGTTATGCTAGTATTTGAGCTAAGTAACAAGTGACTTAGTAACTAAATTTGTAAGGATAAACTAATTCGTTAACGAGATTTTTTGGTCAAGTATTGTCCACATTCTTCTTTACTAAATACTAAATAAGCTGGTCTAACGTCTGGTGGTAACAGTTCTGTAATTTTTAGTTAAGTTATTTAATTAAATTTTATTTAATTCATCTTATTTCTCCGCTCACTAATAAATAATGTTTGAACAAATTTCTGTTACTACTAAGACATTTAGTTGTAAGCAAATCACTCGCTACTCAACTGAAATGTTAGGATAATGTGAAGCAGCGTTAACAGACAGTCTGCAATAGATAGCCATATTTACAAGTTGAATTATTTTGTAGGTTTCACGTTGTCTACATACACACCTTCATACATTATTTTAATGTAGCTACAATTGTTAAAAGTTTTACTCAAAAATGTGCCCGGCACATTTTGACTACCTTTGCTTTAATTTTTTTTTTCTTTTAACAACATTTTATAAAATGTTCAACTGAAAACTATAAATTCTATAACGGTAAAGTATCATGTCAATAGGATAAACGTTTTTTGTCTCAAAATCCTAAAAAATACAAAGAAACTTTTATCTCTCAAAATATGAAATGTACACAAAATCCAGTAAACCAGTTTCCATAAAATTTTTTACGATACGTTAAAAACAGTTTCAACAGTATAACTTGTACTAGCTTTTGAGGCCTCCAAAAATTGTATAATCGCTTACATTACATGCTACATGTAGTTTTTGTTAATAAAAACTTAAATATTTTTAATTACATAAATATGCTATAAGTACTTCGATAATATTGTAAAAATATTTCTCGTCTATCTATATAAAAAATTTCATTACAATAAAATAGTAAGGTTTGGAGTTATACATTATTTTATGGAAAATGGCGTGACAGATTTGTATCTTGCCCAATTATCTTTGTTGCTAAAGTGTGTCAATAATGGAATTATAAATCGTAAATATTTCTTATGTTTGTTTTATAAAACGGCGAGAAAACTTATAAAAGAGCTTAAAATATATTTTTTTACCTCCTGTACAACTGAGTCTTGCTGTAAAATAAATATTGTAGGTAAAAATAGTCATTCCATTTCTTTTTTAGTCTCAAAGCGGAACATTGAAATTATGCAAAAAGTCAGACACAACTTTACCCGTTAACACTCATCTGTCCATCGCGGCACGCTTATCCCATTTCGACTGCATATATTTTTGTGACAACGCCTAACCCAATTTACCACCCCTTCACTTTACAAATGTCCTCATGTCTTTGTGATAAATATAAAATACAGTGGATTTCATTTATTACGAACTTGGCTATAGCGAACTTCTTTCTATAGTGACGTTAAATCTAAGTTCCTTGAATTTAAAGCATACTGTAATACAGTACATGTGCCTATAGCGACTTCGGATGTAACGCCGAGTTCAGGTGTAGCAACTGTTTTTAATAAGTCATTTATAACAAATTCCTAGAAATCCCATGCAGATATTAAGACTGACTTGGCCGCCAAAGACACAAGGAGCTTTCTTATCTTTTGTTTACATCCACACAGATGGTCAGCAATTGTGGTGACCTTCACCTTTTGTTTATAGATATTAGCTAGGTAGGTAGGTAAGTGTGTACTGTGTCGGAGTTAAAATGATTCAGTTATAAAGTGATATTCGGAGTAGCAACGGTGTTTAGTAAACTTTTGAATAAGTATGGCTCTTAGACGCTCATTTACTGTTAAAGAAAAGGCGGAAATCATATCAAAATTGAAAAATGGTGAAAACTATACTGATTTGTGCAAAGAATACAAAGTTTCCCATTCAACAATACCTACGACGTGGAAAAACCACGATAAAATATTAAAATGCTTTGAATAAAAATCCTAAACCTGTAAACCGTAAACCGATGCATTAAGATGTTGAAAGTGCCCTTCTAGTGTGGTTCAAAGTTCTAGTGTGGTGCAAAGGATACAATATTGTAGTAGGCAAAGTTTGTGGAGAAGCCGCTAGTGTATCGCAAAGTGACTGACAACTGGCTAGAAGCAGTTTTCCCAAAATTCACTGAAGATTACACTGATAGCCAAATATGGAACTTTGACGAGACAATGTTTTTTAAGTTAACTCCTGAAAAAAACCTTGAAATTTAAATGGGAAAAGTGCATAGGTGGAAAATTATCAAAAGATAGAATCACCGTGCTTGTTGCATAAAGTATGGCAGGGGGAAAAAGAAAACTATTGATCATATGCGAGGCAAAAAAACCCAGGTGCACAAAAATGTTAAATCTATTCAAAAGGCCTGGATGACTTCAGAAATTTGTCAAAAAGCTCTACGCAAATGGGACTCCCAGTTAAGAAGTAGCAAAAAAAAGATCATTTTATTTATTGACAATTTCCCAGCTCATCCTAAAATTCAGAATCTGACCAACATAAAACTGGCATTTTTACCACCAAACACTACATCAGTGATTCAATCGATTGATCAAGGGATAATTAAAACCCTCAAAAATCATTATCGGGAGATTTTAGTACAGAAAATGATGCAGGACATCGAAAAAACGGTAGGCTCATTTTCCGTTAATCTTTTACATACCATTGAAATGGTAACTACGGCATGTGCTCGAGTGACTCCGGATACGACCAAAAAGTGTTTTCTACACGCTGGGTTCTGTAAATCTTCGGATATCACAACAACTGACGACGACTCCGATGATGAATTGGACATATCATTAGCACTGTTGACAACAACATCGCCAAGCGAAACATATATTATGGATTGGGAAACATATGTCGATATTGACAGTCAACTCATCACTGCTAGCAATAGGTCCGATAGTGAAATTATTGAAACTGTTGTTCCATCACATACGACGCTTGATGAGGAATAAGAAGATTGCAAAGAAGATGAGATTCCTATAACTAAAGATGTGTTATGCGTTGTATCTAAGCTCAAAAGATATTGTTTACATGGTGATGGAAAGGATATTATAGACATTGATCGAGTAATGGAAATATAATACACCCTACAGCGTACACTAGCTCAAAAAAAATAAATGAAACCAAATTAATTGTATAACCTATAATTAATTGTATAATCCATTGTATAACCTATTTAATATGACGAATTGGAAACTGTATAACCTGCACGAGAAGGTCTTGTCAACACTTTGAAATCCACACATGGGACTAAGATTATTTTGTCTGACACTGATATGTCTCATATAAATTGAATCGAAATTGTAAAATATTTTAATAAAACAAAACGTTAATAGTTTTAAATGCTGTAAAATGGTGGGCCATTTCTGTGAAATTTCGAGCGTGCTTGTAAATAAGTGTAAGATTTTTTTATTATTATGTAATGTCACTGGTATTCATCCGATAGCTTCCATGTAGCACCAGCGCAGTGTCACCAGCATTCATCTGATAGTTTTCACGTAATACCAAAGAGGTAAAACCGATGGCGTTAAAATAGATTTAGCTGTTCTGTAGTTTTGAGTCAATGAGTATATGTAAACATACAAATTAATTCATTTATATAGCGTGATTTTGAATAAATACTAACACTAAAAATTAATTTTGTTCAGTACCAGGAGAGGAATCTATATTTAGATAACATGAGTAATTTATTTTGAAAATTTGTTCGATTCTCTCATCATAAATGCGAAGTTTATTTGGTACAGTGAGTACGCTCATTTTCATGTATTTTATTTTTGAGCAAAATTGTTACATTAGTTTCATAAATTTATTCCAGGCTTTGGTTGCGGGCGGCATGGCATCCCTCGTTGGGCAGACCATTATTGTACCGTTTGATGTGCTAAGTCAACACCTGATGGTTCTTGGAATGCTGAAGGCGAGACCGAATCCAACGAAGGAGCATGTGAGTTTATTTCTAAATAAATTACAATTTAATAATTTACGAGATAATCTCAACGCCATAACGTACAATTGAATTAAAATATTCATCACCATCTGTTGGGAATCACCGAGTTGGGGAAGAACACCCAAGATATAATTTAAGTTTTTAAGATACTTAATAACATACATAGGTCTCTAGATAAATTTTACTCGCAGATTATACTTTTTTTTAATAAATTTCTTTCGAAAATATATGTCTCTAGCCAGCAAAGCTCTGTACGTATATAGCCGAACATATACATTATATTGTACTGTTCGAACATGTACATTCAAATCAAGTGGCGAAGGTCTCCTTCCAAAAGAACTGCGGAACATAATCAGAAATTACTCCAAATGCTCCTAGTAACTCTGGGTCGCTGGAAAACTTTAACCATTTTAAATGTTTCTTTATGTAGAAAAATAAAGCAAAATCACATGGCGCCAAGTCCAGACTATAGGGAGGATGAATCAATATTTTTATTTTAGATTCCACGAGAAACGTGGTTGTGGAGTCGGCTCCATGCGCTGAAGCGTCGTGATGAACGAACCAAGTATCAAGTCTTGAGTTTGGGCGCTTGTTTTTAAGGTTTTGAATACTTTTGGGAGACATTCATTCATGTATTAAGCCACTATGAATATCTTCTGTCGTCTGTCATTTTCGTTTCTAAGAGGAAAGTAGACAAAATCTCTCCTGCACTGAACAAAAACTGTGACCATTCATTTAACAGACCGAGCCCGTTTTACTAATGTAGGTGGTGGTTCCTCATCTTGAAATACCCACATTTGTAAGAACATTGTAGTAATAAATGTAGGTTTCATCACCTATGACGATTGAATTAACGTCACTGGAGTGGCCGTCATCAAAATTTTTAAGCATTTGTTTGCACCATTTTACTCTCTACACACTTAAAGTATCAATCATCGAATGTGGAACCCGGAGTGAACAAACTTTTCTGACTTTTAATTCTTTATGCAGAATGTGGTAAATGATGCACTTATCTTCAGTAAATTTTCTATCTGGTGGTATGTATTTCGTAAGTCTTCCATAATCAGGTTTTTGACGGCAAGAACATTTTTGTCATTAGTTACTTCAATGGGCTCCAACTTAATGTTTCCCCTTTGGAATTGAATATTAAATAAAATCTATCTTTCTATCATTCTTAAATAAGGACAAGTATGTTGTAACGCATCACTCATTTCTTTGTAGCACTGATGCTTTGTAAAATCATGATAAAAATTATATAATACCCGAACGTCACACCGCGTGAACTCAGCCATCACAAAAATTTTAAAAACTTGAAAAAATATAATAACACACGGGACGCAAGTCAAATGTCAGCTGAAGGTAATCTAATAAACTGAAGTTTGTCACACTAACCTCCAAACAGGTCTCGACATGCCTGGATTACGAGTACGATAAAATTTATCTAGCGACCTAAGACCTGTTGATACATAGGTCACTCATTCAGTATTATCGTCCACCATTCAAATATTATTGTTTGTCGAGGTAACGTCCATTGCTATTAAGATACTTGTTCATGTGCACAAACCAGTTAACAAATCACTTTTTCTGTGATGGAAATGCATACTTTTTCCCAAGCCGCTCAATTGCAGAGAAAAACTTACCTCTGCTTATGAAAGATAACACTAAAAGTTTTACTAATGTGCTTATTGGTTTTAGTTTCTAGAGGTAACATCCATCACTATTAAGACACTTCTTCATGCGCCAAAACTAGCTATCAAATCACTTTTTCTTTTATTTTCTGGGATGGAAATACATTCTTTTTCCCAAAGCACTCCTAAACCACCACCACAATGTTCAATTGCAGAGAAAAACTTACCTCTGCTTATGAGAGGTAATACTTAAATTTTTAGAATATCAAAAATGGTACCAGCTAAAACATGTTCTTTAAATTAGTCTCCGTGGCACTTTATGCATCGTTTCATTTGATGGAATCACTGAGATATGTAGTCGGATCCTCTTCCTTGGACATCTTTTTCACAGCCCTTACGAAATCAGACACCGCACCTTTAGGATTCGGGTATCATATTCCTCATCCTTGGATATCTTTTTTACAGCCTTTACGAAATCAGTGAACTCTTAGCATCCAGGGTTCATATTGACCACAGTTTATCTTTTATTCTTGAAAATAAATAGAATGATTGTTGCATAATAACCTATCCATCTTAAGAATGAGATGTAAAATTTTTTTCTAGCACTTTCTTCATTTCTACAAGGATTTCTTTATAAGGGAGAACTCACTGCGAAGACTGCATCTTAGTTTCAGGTTCATAATAGAATATCATGCTTTTGTCCCCATGACAATGTCGAATATAGCATTTGGGTTAATCTGATTTCACTAATATTTCGTGACACCAATCAATGCAATTGGGTTTTTGAACTTCGGTCAAATCATGGGGTAACCATCTAGTACAAAGCCTCCTGACTCCTAGATATTTATGTAAAATTTTTTGTACTTGAGTCATACCAATGTCTAAACTTAATCAAATTGGTGATAGATCTTGTCAATCTTTAACATGAGCCACATAGCTTTGAGGTTATATATAGTTGTCGTTGATGAGGAATATGTCTCACGTAGATCATCACTGACGTTGGTATGACCAAGCTTACAACTCATTAAACCAGTTAAAAACATTAACGCAAGATGGGGTTTCATCATAAAAATTCGGAAATGATCATATCTTTATTGGTGATTAAGACCACAATTTATTTCTTTATTGCCATCCTTACAAATGAACAAATAGGCTATAAATTGATGCAAGAAATGTGTCTCCACACTCCACAGTTCCGTAGGCTGAACCCGCTAGGTCTGTCGCTAGATCCGAAAGAAAGTCGGGCGGCACTGGCGAAGCAGGTGGCGCTGCGAGTGTACCGCACGCACGGTCTACGCGGTTTCTACAAGGGCTACGGAGCTTCTCTGGCTGTGTACGTACCGAATTCCGCATTGTGGTGGGCGCTCTACCAGGTCTATCAAGGTGATTATGCAGTTATGACACAAATAAACCATTTATTGGATTAAGAAATATGAATATTAGTTCACAGAAAAAATAGTTTCCTTTTATAGAGGTGAAACGTTTCGGTTGTCCTTAGGACAGAGAGCATTAAGAGTTTGACTTATATTTTATTGAAAAATAAATTACTTCTCCAAAATAAGGGTTCAAATGATTAATTTTCTAGATTTTTGTCTTTTATTTTTGAGACAAATTTGAAAAAAATATCTTGCTGTATCAACTAATCAACATTCTGTATAGTAAAGCCAGCTTTTACCAACTACTTCGTCCGCATAAAAATTTATCTATGACTGAATTCGATATTACGTAGTTGCTATTTTATAATGATCTGAACTGAGCAGTGCCAATATAAAGATTATTTATATTTTCATTTATAATTTTTATATGTTTATTCGATAGTTTGAGGAAGAAATCGGCGACAACGGTAGCTCCTTCTAGCGATATCTTGAGGAATGTTTTTTACTACTCGTACAGGAATTATGTGTTTTTCCGGAATAAAGCTATATTAATTCTTAATACTTTCTGTTAGTATCCATAATTTGGTATCATGGTTCATTCCCCAGTACCGGTACCATTTTAGTACACAGTGAAACTCATTTTTAAATTCAGCTTTTTGAGTTAGGTTAGGTTTGATGTACTAAATGATGATGTCCACAGCTTTGTTTGAATCGTGTGCTGATAATGAAGTAATGAGTTTTCAGTGAATGATTCCTTTGTTAGTTTCCCGTTCCGAGGATTTATTTGTAAAGTAATTTTATACATCGCATCGCTTTAAGGAAATAAAAAAAACTATTAAAGAAAATATGGTGTTTGACTAGTTTTTAAGAATTTAATAACTCGCTTATGTTTTTAAAAAAATTTTGTAAGTTTTCGCTACCTTTTCCTAGTTAATATATATTTTCATGATATTTTATTAAAAATAGCAAATGTAAGAGTAGTCAACTACCCCGTCAGTATCTGCTCTGTACTGTACGGTTTCACGATCCGGTCCTGTACTTTCAAGTATTGATACAACATCATACGGTGCTTCGATATTTTAGATCAATACAAACACATACAAAGCAGGCTTGGATTTATACAAATGTATTGTTATAGGTAATTAAGTTTTGAAGTTTGAAGGGAATGGATTTAAATATTTTTGGATATCCAATGTCCCCACATGATACTTGCTTAATATTATTAATTTGTGTATTTTTTCGCTATTGGCTGTATGCTATGGTGTTACAATCTTTTGCTCAGTAAAGTTAACCTGTTTTATAATAAAAAAATTTAAAACGTGCAAAAATAGAAAATAGTGCTCAATGTAAACTTTGCCGTGCTGATATAAAATTGAAGAGAAATGTGGCAGATTTATTTAGATATATTAAAAGACATGATGGTCATATTCAGTCTAAACATTGTTATATTTTCTTTATTAATACGTTCATGTCCAACTTACGTACTAAGTTCATCTAGTACGTGTTCATATACTGTGTATACATGTTACCTTGTTTTAACTATTGTATGTATTCAAAAAGTTTTTGATTCTATAGACGATAGATAAACACGTTATTTCGAAAATTAAAATTAAATGAAAATACTATTCATATATAATTTCTGTTTGACTAAAATTTTGTATTATCTACTTTTGTACATATATATATATATATATATATACATATATATATAGTTTTTTCCGATTTTTTTGTAAAAAAAACACGTAATTTTCAAGGGAAATTAATTTTTTTTTATTCAAAATATTGGCCATCGGCTTCTACACATTTCGCCCATCTTTCAGATAATTTATGAATAGCATGCCAGAAAAACGGCTTATCTTTTGCGGCAAACCATTCGTCGAGCCATTCCGGTTGTCTTTCGATTAATGCAGGGTTTAAATTAATCATTTGTTGGCGATAGCGTTGTGTATTAACGGTTTCACCGGGCTTCAAGAGTTCATAATACACAATACCGCTCTGGTCCCACCAGACACAAAGCATGGTCTTCTTGCCGAAGCGATTTGGCCTTGGTCTTGATGGACCGCCTTCGCCAGGGGAAAGCCACAATTTTTTTCCGCTTTGGGTTTTCAAAATAAATCCATTTTTTGTCACCCGGCACAATTCGATACAAAAATTATTTCCTTTCGTGGCATTGAAGCAGCATTTCACAAGTGACTTTGCTATTTTCCATTTGACGTTCATTAAAATTATGTGGGACCCATTTACCGAGTTTATTTATCTTTCCCATTGCTCGTAAAAGTCTGCTGAACGATAAAACAAAGACGCTAGTTTTTGGCAGATTCAACTTGTGTGTGTTTGTAGTTTTATGTCAGACAAACAAAATGACGTATGTGTCAAATTAATACGCTGTGTACTTTTCGCTGGCACCATCTCTTAGTTAAACCAGAAAAAACTTATGCATACACCTGGTATATTTATATACCAGGTGTATGCATAATATATATATATATATATATTTAAGTAACATGAAATACATTTTATTGTTACATGACATATTTCTGATGACAAATGATGTTAGCGTTGATATACTGAATTTATTATTTTATTGCTTCTAAAAGTAAATTAAAGACTATATTTTTGTCTCCTTAACGTTTGTAACCCTGCAGTAATGTAATGTATAAATTTATTTTTCCTTGGATAGAGTATGTTCGTGTTGGTAGACAGAGTTTTGTATTTACTATGCAATACCTAGGGGTATAACCATCTCATTAGTGCACGACAGACTTACTGGAGATACTATAAATAATAATTTATAAAGGTACCACTGGACAGATTAGAGGAGAGGTGAAGTAAGTGGGGAGCGGAAAAGATAATAGTTTTAGTCTCTAGCCTTCTATTTTTATATGCGTGAAGAAAAGGACAACTTACGCAACTATTATTTGAATTTAAAATTATTTGTAAAGTGATAAAATTATCACATTTGCAGCCCACCAAAGTCACTTCGGCTTCATAGTTCCTTGACCGAATATCATGTTTTAGCATTGGTTGTTAAATTATTAATGAACGAAATGGTTCTTATACAATAATTTTGAATTAAATTTTATACCAAGTACTGCTCACTGACTGATATATCATTACAAAATTGGGCATGTACGTTTGTCTTAGCTTTTAGGAGCTTGCAGTGAAAGATATATTTTGAAATATATTCTCTATACGTATGAAAATATTGGTTGGAAGGTTATTTGAGGATGTAAAAATAATTAAAGTTAGACACATGATAAATTTATGTCAGATAGAAATAAAGAAATACTTGTTTCAGCGTTTTCGGAAAATCGTTATCTGTATATAATTATTATATAAAAAAACAAAATAAAATACAGCCATAACGTCTTTTGCTTGGGCAAAGTCAAGACGGTATATTAATTACCGTGTAAAATGTCCAATATTATCAATAACAAAGATTGCGCTTTTTTAAAACTCTTTCCCTTTAAAATTAAAAAAGCGTAGCATTCGTCAGCTACTAATGGATGTAAACTTGGATATTTCATCATGCGTTTAATAATTTTTTATAAATGCAGGTCTTATTATGAACTCTATGAGCTTCGCTTTCCATTTCGGTGTATGACTTTTCAATACATAATATCCTTTTAAATGACCTATCTTTCATAACCCGTCACTAATCTTTACTGACAGATTATGGAAAATGGGTTTAATATGGTAGTTGACTCATTCTAAATTTTGATATTTTTCGTACAATATTGTGGAATTTAAGTTAATTAAAAACTTGAAAAAAATTCAAAAATTTATTGAAAAATAAGCCAGTTATATATAAAGTTGGGTATATCCCTGTCTCTTTTCCTCTCGTAGAATATAATGTGCAATATTAAAAATGAGCTCACAACACAGTATTGCCATCCTACTCTAAAGGTTAAATTTAAACTTTTATAACTCGGTCAATTTTTAAGATTGTTAAAAAAAATTTTCACTCTTCATCAGCTTGTACCTTGAAATTATGATTAATGAAATAAAAAAAAAAGTCAAATACCCAATTCTGTAGATTTGATTTCATTCTAATAACTTATTTGGTACCTGTTTTTAACAATTTTTTTATAAACCAAGCTCATTGTCCATCTTTATACTTGCAGTTCTGTACACTGTAAACTTCTTTGACAATCATTCATTGGTTTATAATTTCTTTATCAATATCCTCTTCGGTTAGGTGATGCAGGATATTATTGTAGTATTATTTTGTAAAATAACGACACCATCGACCGAGTCAGGGCCTGATTATGAGTTCTGGATAAGAACAATGTAACTCTTTGACGGATAATCGCAAATCAACCATGATTCAATATGTTGCCTTCTGATAGTAGCTACTTTGCAAAATAACTACACCATCGACCAGGTCATGGTCTAATGAGATCTGGAGATGAACAATGTGATTCCTTAACGGATGAGTGTAAATCAACTGTGATTCCAAGATATTTCTTGTTGGTTGTTGTTACTTTACAAAATAACTTCACCATCGACCAGATGAGGGTCTGATGTTGAGTTCTGGAACTGAGAAATGGAATTCTTTAACGAATGGTAGTAAATCGACTGTGATTTAAGATATTTGTTACGGGTAGTTATTACGTTGCAAAATAACTACACCATCGATCAGGTCAGATCTGATGATAAGTTTTGGAGATGAACAATATAACTCTTTAATGGATGGTCATAAATCAACCGGGGGTTCAAGATATTGGCTACTGGTAGTAGTTACTTTGCAGAATATCTACACCATCGACCAGGTCACGGTCCGATCATGAGTTATGGAGATGAACAATGTAATTCCTTAACGAAAGGGAGTAAAATCAGCTGTGATTCAATATATTTGCTAGAGGTAGTCGTTACTTTGCAAAATAACTACACCATTGACCACATAATACATTCCACAACCGCCGAAGTTGAAGTTTTACTTCAACTGCATGTGAAGGCTACTTAGACCCATTTCATTTTTGTGCTTTGATATGTCATCCATTTATTGTCACACATTCGGGATTTTGGGTTTAAAAAACAGTTAAAACTTTTGGTACATTTCTAATATATACTTAAAAAATATGTTGTGTTCCAAATATTAGGTAATGCTCTTAACAAGTGGATACGCCTGTTAAGAGTCCTAAGGCATCTTGCAAGAAAAATAGGGGTCACTGGAAAAGATTACAGCACCTTGGATACATTCCACTAGTCGCCCGAAACGCACTCACCCATGACCGCAATCGTACCCATTCCGCTGTCTTGTTAGCGTTGTAATTGTCAGTCCAAGTGGAACGGGTTATGAACAGTGCGTATTCGTAACTATGAGGAACTGACCGGAAAATACCCGTATCTTAAACAACAATAAAAAGATTATAGCGTTGTATATTTTTATTTTGTATTAATCGTTAGATAATAGTTTACACTTACAGTAATTGTAAAAGTGTAATTTAATTTCTATAAGAATTGACAATCGTTGCACATTTCGCATCTTCTGGTGTAACCTTTACTTATTTTAGGTACTTCTCAGACCTCTATAAAATGATTCTCTCTGTTACCATGTTTAATCTACAAAAATTATTTAGTTTACGTACGTAAACTTCATATATCAATGTGTCAAAGTCAAATTGACAGATGAACGACTACAATGACCCACTTCAATATGTGGGTTGACAAGGGCTCAAAGCGGTTGTGAACAATGACGTCATTAATGACGTTTCGATCAGGATCATCGTCGTCACGCGGTCGTCAATAGAAATGAGAACTTGTGGTTACTGTCTGTCAATGCCTGTGCAATATTTCTGTCCTTAAGGCATGGATAAATCATGGTTTTCAGTCATTTACCAGCGAAATAAAAGAAAGTGCCAATGAAATGAAGAAATTATTTAAATCTTTTATCTTGACATTCACAAACGGAAATTAAAATTTCTAGCCAAGTGGTTGCTAATGTCACCAATTAACGTCTTGTTGAAATAAAGTGCCGGAAGGAGGCAAAGATTATAGGAGGAAGAATTATAGATTATGAAAAAACAAATGATAATTATTTAAAATATGCAAAAAATTTATTTACTCTGAAAGTGGTTGTCGAGTTGTCGTCGTAGTGTATTGGGTAGATGATAATAGGTTTACGACCTGACAGCGGGGCTAGATTGATGTTTGTAAACACATAGCTACAGATCAGTAACGTACAGCAGCATCACTTGTGCGAGAACTATGCATTGCAATGGCTAACCTACCTAATCAGCATGGCGATTATGGGTATTATTTCCAATGGTAAGTGCATTGGAATAGGCAGGTCCAGCAGTGGTTGGAACAAGGCTTTTTTTGTTAATGATTACAATATGTATCCTGTGGGGAGTTTACATGATAAAATACCAGTACTTGGTATCAAGTGGTTTTTTATCACCAAATGGTGCTTTTACAACACACTACATTTTATTAGGTCGGCAACTTATAAACTCGCCACTTCTTTCGACCAATTTCTAAAATGTTTTAGAAGCTTCTAGAATGTTTCTTGTAGGGTATATAATTGAGTAATCGGTGAGTAAAGAATAAATTAAAAACTGGAAGTATTTCCAAGTGAACTTTGTGGACTCTTTTTATGTGAATGTCATTTAGGACGAAAAACTAGCGAAGCATCGTGCAATATATACGCAACGATGGGCGAAAGTATGCACTCTTGCGACACAGCCAAGCACTGTCTCCAAAGGTTCAAAAAAGGGAATTTTGACTGGTCCGATAAACTTCGTCCAAAGCGACCTCCTAAAATTGATTTAGAAAAATCTAAAAGCCTTATTGAAACAGATCCGAGATTAAGTTCGCATTGTTAGGCAAATCTATTTTCATGCTCTTATACTGCAATGGAAAAACAACTTCATGCTTTGAGAAAGAAGTGGAAATATTCGTTTGGCTACCACATGAGCCAACACCCTTTCAACTTCAGAGGAGAGCTAATGCGTGCTTGGAGCTACTGAATTTCCATCATACCAACGAGAGGCTAAACTATCTGGTTACAGAAGATGAAAACTGGGTGGTTTATATTAAATTTTAGCGTAAACACCAGTGAGTAGGAGCTGGAAAAAAAGATGTATCTAGACCAAAATATAATATTAGACAAAATATACTTTTGAGTCCTTGGTTAGGTGTAAATGGAGTTATTCATTGAAAATCAAAGCAAAGTTTATTTTTTACATGACAATTCAATGCTTGACCCCTCGTAGCAAAAGTAACGCGTGAAAAACTACTTTCACTTGGATGGAGTATGCCACTTCACCCACCATACTCTCCAGATCTTATGCCATATAATTACCATCTGTTTCACTCTCTGTCTAATAATTTTCATGATAGACGATTTAAAAATGAAAGTCATATCAAAATCAAACTTCACCGGTTTTTCAGTCAAAGACCCAAAGATTTCTACAAGGACGGAACTTTAGCTCTGCCTACACTTTAACAACGAGTGTTAGATACCGACGGTGTTTAATTATATAATTAACAACTGATGTTATATAAAAAGTTGAAAAGTTTGTTTGTCAGGTTTATAAATTGCCAACCTAATACTTAGGCCACAGAATAGATACGATACAGAACGGACACGATCCATACTAGCCCATATAAAAAAGAGTAACACTTTTTCATACATGGCGAAACCCTGTCAAAGTAACTCCCCTTTCCCCTCGCCTCACTTCTCCTGACCAAAGACTTGTGTAATTATTATTAATGCGCATAGATGGCGTAATTTCTTAATTTCTGTTGATCACAGATGGTGTTATCAAAGAAAAAAGTAATTTTAATCCATAAATTTATTAAAATTATAAAAATATTTCACAAAAGACAAATATGAAAATAACATTACTATACAATTTAATATATTTTAAATATCATTACTATGAGAATAAAATTCAAGAAACTTTAAATAAAATAGAAAATACAATTGTAAATAGTATCAGGCGTCTCCAGGTAGCACTCTGGAATCAACTAGGTGGTAATTGCATAAATGAAAGTGGGCAACTCCTCAACAACTGAAAACAAGCAAAAACATACACAAAGCAGACATGATTATAGCGATATCTATTAGTGGTTGGAGTATATTTTCAAACTTTTGTCAAAACTCCACGCTTGGCCAATAAATAATTATAAATAAAAAAATAATTTTTCAATTCATGTTTAAATAAAATATATGATTCTTTTGATAAAATTAGTTTTAACATTTGTTTTATTTTATTAATTTGTATACTTTCCCTATTACTTACTACGCCGCATAGGTTTCCGCAATCTTCTTAACTTCCGTCTGAGCTGCTGAATCGTCTTGTTCTGTTGACGAATCTTCCTTATAAGTCTGGACCTCTTCAGCTTTCTGCCTTTTTCGCTCTTCAGACGCTGCCTCTAAGTGTACGTCTTCCTGTAATTATAATAACAGTTGTATTCATGACATGTGTTATTTCAAAATTATACATGATGTTTATATGACATATTCAGTTGTGCAAGCACAAAATGAATGCATAAGGACATTTTGGTATTATCACTTAAATAACCTTGGACATTCTACTACAGAAGCCCCTAAGGTCTTGCTGATAGTTTCCTGTCGCAACTGTGCCTGAACTTGTGCTTGGTTGTTCGACTGCTGCTCTAGTTTCTTCAGTTGGTGTTGGCAAATACTGGCTCGGTGTAGCATTACTATATAATAATTTCCTAGGCTGAAAAGTTGTAAAGTGTCGTCCGCAGATTCTATGTTTACGTCTGAGGTCATTCCAAGTAACTGCCCAGTTCTCCCTGCCACACAATTTCAGCCACGCTTTTGCCCTGCAAAAAAACAAAACATTAAGTTAGGTATAATAATTTCAATGAATCCGCCTTTTCCTTTCTTTCAATTGAAAGAAAACTTACAACAAACAACGTTTGATTAAATATAAATGCTGCTCATAACATTATTTAGTAAAAAATTATATTTGGAAAACCAATTTACTACCGGCGAATACACCCAACTGTGTGTCAGAAGTAATTTCTCGGAGTTTTCGGACAAGAAAAAACTTTGTCACAAAATTGTAATTTGTGTGGTAATATCTTTAAAATCCATTTTTTTATATAAATATCGTCGATAACTAACTAAAACATCTTTTAGTGCAAGTTTTCTTTTAAACAAAACAGTAAAAATTCGTTTTAACCAAATTTTGCAACTCTTCGAATTAAATTTTGACAAACAACTGCAACGTCGCAATTGCTTTGCGCCGTTAGTGTATAAAATTTATATTAATTTTTGAAATGTTGTATAATAAGCAATAATGGATAACACTTACCGGCTTTCATTATGATGCAGGGGAAAAAATGACATTTTGTCCTTTGTCCTATGTGGGAATTACACCCCGGTACAATACACGCCATTACAAAATAAAACAAAGATCTTAATATATAATAAAACAAAATAACAAAGATCTGAACACATAACAAAACAATAGCTACAACACCTTTTTTACTTAATTAATATACAAAACTTATAATATTAAATGCGTGTAATATGTTTTTGCGCAGTAAGTATCTGTCACTCGTTTCAAGCAGACTCAGTGTTGAGCGGTTTCTGTCCGTGTTTTCTAGAGTGTTCGTAGCGTCTCTTGCATGGTGAGACATAGCCGTCGCTAGAGGTCGCTGTACATATTTAAATTTACCGCCAATTTCCTTAAGAGATGCTGTCACTAAATCGAGTACCTGCTTGACCACCCCCTGACTTAGGCATTATTTTAATTTAATCATATTGTATACAAACTATTGTGAAAAATGGTATGTAAGTATAAATAAATGGAGATAGTGTAAAAAAAGTTTATTAACCCATAGATGGCCCAGACAAAAATTAGCAAATAAATACAAAAGACTCCAATCTAGATTTTGTATACATTTTGGGTTCAATATTGGCCCGATCAACCCGGCCATCTGTGTAAACTTGTACTCGCGCCCGATATGGGGGGGTCTGGCTATCTACTGGTTAATTTATCAAAACATATCGCTGACAGCATCTTTGACGGTCCCTATAGTATTAGTTAATGAATTAAATGTTTGACATTTAATTAATTGATTAAACCCGTTTAGTTTGGCGGCAGTGTTCATGATATTTCAGTTTGTGTTTTTGACGGTAGCATTTCTGGATGTCAACCTTCTATGATTCAGTATTTATTTGGGCATTCACAATCCTGTTGTTGACTATTAAGTCTTACTTGTTATTATTCCAATGGCCTATGATACTAACAAATCATAAAATAATCTTTGCTATCTTATGCATTAAATTTTGTTATGTACTGTAAATCATTAATGGTATATATATTTCATATTAATGAGCGTTAAATACAAATATACCACTCAACAGATGAAATTCTGAAGATTGCTCCCGAATGGATCTCGATACTCCTGATCCAATGCACGGCTGGAGTGCTCGGCGGCTTCACGACCACACTGCTCACAAATCCTCTAGATATCGTCAGAGCTAGATTACAGGTTAGTTGCTGAGTTGTCAATTATTACAAATACTAATTGGTGATAAAGTTTTTCTACATAAGAATTTAATTATTAATTGAACAAATTAACAAGAAATTTAAACAATGAAGTCGAACAATGTTTTAACAAAAATTCTCCTATAAATAGTCAAATTTCAGTATCACCAGTGCAACGACAATATTATGACAGCCATCTGTCAATGCAAGTGTGCCCCTTTATACAAAGTAGATTTGACCGTTCGACATTAAATGCATCTTCATATACTAGATGGTGTTTCTCAAACATACACCAAAAATCAATTAACAAAATTCAGTAATATAGTCACAGACATTTTGTTAAGTAATTTGTAATTTTAAGTGATTTGTAATTTTTTTAATTGATTTGTAATTTTAAGTGATTTGTAATTTTTTTAATTGATGTGTAATTGTAAGTGATTTGTAATTTTAAACACAATGTACTTTCACCAAGACTTCGCTACGCCAATATAAGTACCTTTGTATAAAGTTATTTTATATCTTAATTACGTTGAATATATTTGGCGTTAATCTTTGCTAAGAGCCCACCTGAAGACGTTGTAATACAACGAAACCTAGGACGTGGTAAAGAACTTAAAGAAAGTAGAAATAATACTACATCATGTAGTTTCATTTAATTGTGAATCTTAATTACAGGCAAATAGTAAATTAATTCCTATGCTTGTGTCATAAGACACATAGTATGAAGCGAGTCCCCCATGACAGCAAAAGGCCTGTTTCGATTTATTTAATGTCGAATGATCCAGTCCACATGTTATACCGTATTAGCACGAAGCAACCAGTAACTACAAACGTCACTGCCAGCTTCACGCTAAAATGATACATAAAGCGCACATGCCTGCACCAGCAGGTTTCATCTTGTTTTATTGATATGGTGATATTGAGTTTTAACAGTTTGTGTCATTAATAAGCCCTGTTCTGAATATATCGATTTATTGGTTTACAGAGTCTTAATCTTTCAAAACATTGATTTAATATAATGTGACACGAACCATATATGTGTACCATACACTGTTATACTTTTAATCTATATACTGTTAATGTTGTGTCCATGGTAAGGTATCATCAGAATATGAGAGATTAATATCTAATGACATCAATTTACTGGTTCAGAAACTCATTAAGTTTTTGTGTAATATAATTTTTGTAGAATCCTCGCTTACTGTTTTTCATGTAACTGTTAACGTTTATCTTGTATCATTTACTTTGCTTAATGTAAACTTTAGCTAATGCACGACAATAACAATTGTCATAATATTCTCTTTAAGAATCGGCATGCTGTATTGCACCCGCTGTATGCTAGCCTTTATTATCTGTTAAAGTTCAGTTGCTTGAGAGAAAAGAATAGTGATGACTATTCTGTACTTTGTCTATTCATGATAGGAAATGCAATTTTATAGGTTATTTTGTTTTGTTCCATGTCATGCAAGATTTATTCATCGTGTCATTTTGAAAATCAGCTGCAAATTGTGAAATTTTTTGTACGAAAATTGTCAAAATTTTCTAGTCGAAAGTATTTTACGAAAGTATTATTTGATAACGTAAATGGATCCGAGATATCCCTGAGTTCTCGAGTCCGAATTTTACGTTCATTCTAAACATTATTTCTAAAATAGTTTTTAAGAAATAATGTTTAGAATGTACGTTTGTTTGTATCAAATTTAATACATAATTTTTATAAGGTAACTATAAAAGTTAGTCATTTTACCTTTCAGTTCGCAAAATTAACTCTACATAGTAACGCTAAATTTACTAAATTAACGAAAGAAATATTAAAATAACCTAGAAAGTCAGCCACAACGTCAACTACCTTTACATAAAGTGAAATATGGCAGTATTTTAAAATACGTAGCTATCAAAATAAAGGTTTCTTAATGATACAACATACAGACTTTTACTTAAAGGCTAAAAATTTCGTAAGCTTTACGTTATTCCTAAAGTAACGTGACATAACATTGGGCTTAATAAGTGTATGAAAAAATAATAAATATTTATTTTTCGGGCTAGGTGCAAGGCGAAGGTAACATACGACAAACAGCATTGCAGCTATTTCGCGAGGAGGGTCTCTACGGCATGTTCATGAAGAGTCTCGCTGCTCGACTCGTACAATCGGCTTGCTTCTCCTTCACCATAATTCTAGGTTACGAGACCATTAAGCGGCTATCGTTGAATGAAGAGTACAAACGTCAAGTGCGATGGTGAACTTACGTCTCGATATTCAAGTGACAAGAGTGAGATAGATATAGTGCTTCGTGAAATGAGAGTTGTTAAGGTGCATTGCGTTCGCTTCATCGGATAGAATTCTAGAAAGAGATAAATATATGTAAAGCTAGAAAGGGACGGGAAATCGGTGGGATGTGTTTTGTTGGTTTAAGGTAGGTCATTTATGACGATGAAAAAGAGATAGATTTATAGATGTACGCAGGAGCAGGGGGACGAGGGGAAATAAAATTATTACTGCTGAAAGCAATTTGTTTGTGAAATTCGAATTACTGGCAAGAAAATGTGATTACGAGTTGATATCTAGAAGAAAAAAAATAAATAATGTTGAACAACCGGTCGAGTTTTATTTCAGTTGTGTTTTTTATTGAATTATAATTTTTTTATTTATTATACTGTCATAGTTAATAAAAAGAAAAGTTTTGTTTGTTTGACATGATTTGCCACAAAAATGCCTTGTTCGATTTGATGATGGATGGACACGAGACACATAATTTTTTTTTACGATGTGTAGATTACGAACAAAATAATTTAAGTGGAGGAAACAGAAACTTGTGGGGGTATTTTTGAGTTAAACTAATAAACGAAATCTACCATAAAATAAGGAATAAACATATTGTAGACAATATAAAAAGCTACAGAAAACTTCAACAGTAGACGAGTATACTGTTGCAAGAGGTAACAATGAAGTTTATATAATATCAAAAATGGAACCAACTAACAAGTTCATAGTTTTTTAAAGTAGTTTTTGTTGTATTCTAAACATCATTTCTTTCGATGGAATCACTGAGAGATGCTTGCTTGGACGTCTCCCCCATGGCCATTTTGAAGGCAGTTACCTCTCCTTCAGCGACCGGCAATCATATTTCTATCTTTTATTCGTTGAATAAAATAGATGACGTATAATGCGAGTTCAGGTCTGTATGGCGGATGGCACCTAATTTTTACACCTGACGTAGTCAAATATGTGGTCATTTCTCTGGCCTAGTGTGCAGAAGTGATGTGATGAAGGAGGACTCTACTGTGAGGGTGTTGCTCTGAAACGTTTCGAAAACAACAGGCCTACAATTGCCGGTATATCAGTCTGTAACTGCTATTTTGTTTTCTCGTAACAGTTCTTTAATTTTTCCAAACAATCATTGTGTAATAACCCATCGGTCCAAAGATCAAAGTGATAAATTGCTTGAGATAAAATGAAAATTTTAAAAAGAAGTTGATTGAAAATTTCCTTGTGTAAAATTCATCTCGACATCATATAAACAATTCTCAAATTGTCGCCAATTTGAAAAACAAATGACAAATTCAAGCAAAATACCTCAATGGATTACCAAACAGATTATTTTTAAAATTTCAATTAAATTTTTATTAACATTACTAAAATTAATAAAGTTAATAAAAAGGGACGTGACAGAAATTTGTAATAGTTACGAAAGTAGTACTGAAAGTGTTTAGAATTGACCAATAGTGATTGGCCAGTTGGTTTCTGTACTACAATCATAACTATTATATTATAGTATAACTATTATTTATATATATATTTTCCATCATTTCTCTATTTCTGTTGAAAAACAGACATAGAAGTCCTTTCGACGCAAAAAAATTTACCATAGCCACATGAAGAAAAAAATTGTCAAATCTAGAAAAGAATGTAAATAGTACATGGCTAGTTGTTATAAATGGTTTTTTATAAGCCTTTTGTTACAATATTAAGCCACAGAACCGTATGTACTCAACTAAGGTACAGAACAGACTAGTAAGCCACTCAGAATACTTTTAATATAAAAAAAAACAAAATTCAACCATATTCCCTTTTTTGTCCGGTTAATATAACCACCCGCATAATATATTCTATATATCTACCTAACCATAAAACTATATGATTTTTTCAAAATGCTTCTCTTTCAAATTGTTAAAAAAAATTTATATAACATAATTCATTGTGTCACTCGCATACGATTAAGACAATACGCAAACATAATGCCATATTAACTTGACAAATTCATTCTCAGAAGTATTTTAAAATTAGCATTTTTACACGAGTTTCGTATTTAAATTGAATATGATTATATTATGACATCAGCATTTCAACAATGTGTATTGTTCATTTATTCAGGAAAACATGTTATCATCTTTTTTCTATGCGTAGAAAACGTGCTGACTCGTAAATTATTCAGTCCTTATGATGGGCCATGCGTAACAATGGGATCATACGCATAATTATTTTTATTCCTTTGTATCACAAAATGGAAAACTGCTTTTGTTCGCTTGTTTGCTCTTTTCGTTGTTTTTTTTGTCATTGACTTGCTAATTTGCGGTTAATGCGAAAAACTGGACAAACATGAGACTTATGATGTCACCTAAATAGGTAAAAATATGTTTTATCGGGCGTGTTAAGTAAATGTGATTAAATTACGAAGGCAATTGCACAAATATTTTTAATTTGTATAAATTTGAACCAAATCGAAAGCTTACGCTGAAAGTGATTACTTTCTATATATATTCTAAGTATATCTTTCTGCGCATTATATTTCAGCCTTCAGCAATTTTACGAGTTTTATCTTATGTAAATTATTACTATACCTTTCAATATACAGCTGCTCAACAAACGTTGGTAAACATTACAGATTAAAAATACGTAACTAACAATAATTTGCAATCTTCACAATATAACGGGTGTTTTTTTAGAGGTATACAACTTTAAAATGTAAAAAAACACGTAAAAATCATGATAAGGGCTATGATATCGACTTTATTGGCAAGTTAATGCTATGCCATTTGTGTTTAAATACAATTTGAGCCATATGGGCGCGATGGCTGGCTCAAACGAGGCGCAATCTGGAAGTACAATTCTCAACCACTTTTTCGAGCAATAATTTGTTCAGCAATGAGGCTCATTTTTAGTTGAATGACTACATCAATGAACAAAATTTCCGGACTCGGAGTGAAGTAAATCCATGTGCTATTATTGAAACATCATTACATTCACAAAAAATCCTTTAAATAAAGCCAATATCACTGGTATTATTATGATTTTTATCTGTTTTTTTTTTATTCCAAAGTTGTATACCTCTCAAAGAAACACCCGTTACATTCCAGTCACCGTTATTGCTGATTATGACTTTGTATCTATACATGCCGTCACATCTGGAATTTGAGATGATAAAGCTCTTAAAGTGAAGATGCTTTATCAGTGTATGCAGTGAACAAACATTTTCTGTATGGTTTGCGTCCAGTGACTTTGCGAGTTACTTTATTATGGATATGACATTTTGATCTTTCTAATGTGAATAGTACAGATGGCTGGGTGCTAGGATCGTTGTCGTATTGTAACACCTAGAACGAGACTAATGTTCTGCAAATCATAACAAAATGTTTTTCATAGATTTGACGAATTTTTTTATTATGGATATGACATTTTGATCTTTCTACTGTGAATAGTACAGATGGCTGCGGTGCTAGGATCGTTGTCGTATTGTAACACCTAACTAATGTTCTGCAAATCGTAACAAAATGTTTTTCCTAGATTTGACGAATTTTTTCCGTGTTTATATTGTCTCGAAAGAAATAAAAATAGCCAAAGCCATGTTTCCAGAAACAGACCCAAGATTCAGTTTTATCGGATGTTTGACATTGCTGTGAACGAGACTGTTATCTAGAGTCGACCATGTACTTCTTACACATGATCATACCTAAAAAGTTGCCTCGTCCGTAAACATTACACAATCCCAACATCTATGAACATTTTCATGTGCTTATATGAGATAATATGGCGAGACTCTCTGAAAGAGGTGGTTTATGTATTGTGGGGTGAAAATCAAACTGAAAAAAGTGTAAAGTGGTTTTTATTGCATTCAGGACAATATACCTTATTCCCTTTTTATAAAGGAAAATCTAAGCTTCGTGGAATATCAAATACTCGAGCGTTTACTCCACCCTCGCTAAGTCGAGTCACACCTGCATTACCCTTCTCTGAATGATTATCCATTTTATATACTCCTCCAAATTACTTTGCTGACTTTCTTGTGTCAAGTGTGCGTCTTGTGCATTCGATAGGTCCCATTTATTTATTTATTTCATACGGTAGAAAAAAAAATACAAGTCATGATGTTAAAACAATGTATGAAGTTTATACTAGGCAGACTTGTATCCTAAAATTTCTCATCCAGACACTAATCTACCTTAAGTTTTGATACATATAAAGACTGATTAAAACCATGAATATAACAATTCTCTACAACGTAATAATGATAATTTAACAATATCATTTGATAGATTAAAAATTGACTTAAAAATAATTGAATAATATGAAATGTCAACAATTGTTGAATAACATATATAATAATTGACACGTTAATTATAAAAAAAAATAAAGAAATAATAATGATAAGAATGTGGTAACACTAATTATAATAATTTAAATAACAATTATCAAGGAGAATATGGATATTCATAATTAATTGTTTTTTTATTAACCGATTGACCCTAATAACTATATTCTAGAAATGAACAGCTTGTATTGGGATGACGAATTAACAGAAATATTGACAGAATGGAACAGCTTGTCGCAATCATCACAAAGTCTGCATAGTGGCGTGCGGATACAGACAGTAATACGTGTTGTGGGAAGTTGAAAGAGAAAACAGGAAATGTATTACGTTTGGAGTCATTTCACTTATCTTGCTAAGCAATTTTTACCTAGATAAGGTTTTCAACCTGATCATGGAGGACATGAAACATAAAGTCTGTTGGTCTGTTGGATTAACTTTACTTGGCTCATTAATTAGTTTCTACAGAGAAGGTGTCACAATCCCATAACGGTGAATAAATTTAATAATTTATGTGGTAGATACATTGCAGAACGTCACGTCGTATTCAGTTTACAAAATAGCTCTCACACTGCAAAAGGTAAGGTCTTTTTTAAAGCATGGGATAAGGCAAAATAAAAAAATTTAAAGGCTACAGAGTTTAAATTCAAAGCATATCTCTTAAATAACAAGACTGTTAATCTACCTAGAAAATAATACAGCCAGAACCAGTTATAATTGTATGCATGGGGATATTAAACATGTCTGAATGTGCAGGACAATCAGCTACACTCTATAACATTCATTCTGAGTCACCATTAAGTTTACTTGTGTTTTATTGTGGTGGGCCTAAATAACTTATTAAAAGCTGAAGAACGCGTCATTTTAAAATTGTTAGTGAAATTAAACAAAACATGAAAGAGATGTTTTTAAATGTTGAGTACAGTTTATGGCCGTGACTGCCCGTCTCATGCGCATGTATTTGTGTGGCACAAAAGATTCATTGAGGGACATGAGATTATCAGTGAAGAAACCGCTGACCAGCAATGGTCATTGTATTTTTCTATTCCAAGGGTGTAATTTTGGAAGAATGCTCTCCAAAAAGTACAAAAGTTAATTAGCATTATTACAAAGAAGCTTAGAAAAAATTTAAAAAACAGCCTCAACTAAAGAAAAATGTTTTCATTCTTCACTAGGTCAATGCCCACCAAAGCAGTTTTGACCATCAAGCACATTATTATACTGGAACATCCTCCACATTTATCTGATTTAGCATCACTTTTTATTATTTCTCAAAAGTTAAATCAGTGCTTAAAATAACATATTTTGGGTCAGTTGATGCTGTGAAGAAATAAATGATAGACGTGTTGAAACAGCTGACAGACATTGATTTCCTCCATGTTTTTGATCAGTGAAAAATAAGACTGCAGCCATACATTAGTGCAAAAGGATAGGGAACAAGCATTATATTTGTGATGTATATAAATAAAAATATTGAATGTTTGCCTTAAAAATGATTAGGTCCTTTAGGAAGTATAGATTCGAAAAAATGACATGTTTTTAAATAAATGAGCATTTTGTACTTTCTTGTAAAATAATTTTAATGTCAAGGCGTTTAATGTATAATATTAAGAAAATGTTTGAGATGGTTTTTCAGATATAAAAAAAATATTGTATTTCAAGATAGAAAGTATCTTATGCCCCAAGCTATATGTATACAGGGATAGGTGCATAATCTAAATGATTTTTTGTTTTTATTACATTTTCCTTGATATTTTTCGTGAGTTCTGTTTTACTGTGTTAATTTATTTCACATTTTACGTTGTTTGCCTCATTTCAATTTTTTAAATATGTCACACAATAGAAAGTTCATATAATTCTCATTAAATATCAAAATAATAATGTTGACACAGAATACGTCTTACATTTTAAAACTGGAAATTGCCATAGAAACTCTCAAACGAAGTGGAAAGGTTTTTCGCTGCTCGATTATTTCATTCAGTCTATTTTGTTGCAATAACTCATCTATTATTTGTGTTATTTATATTTTAAATCTATTTTCATTTAATTTATGTCACTAGTTTTATTTTATTAATTGTTATAATGAGTGTCCTATTCGGTAAGTTTCTTCTTTCGTTTAATTTTTTGTATTATACTTTTTTGTCATATTGGATGCGCTTGAGCTTCGTGAAAATCGATTTAGTTTTTCCTTCTAAACCACCAGACCCTTCTAAATCTCCACTTTCTAAAAATTAATTTGCTTGTCCTACTTCTCCAGCTAGCTTTTTTACCATTATGGATTTCCAACAAGAACTAAAGCGCAAATCTAAAAATTGTAAAAAAGCAAACTGTAAAAAAATAAATCAAAAAATATTCCTTCCTTCTGACTCTTCCTGCAGTGAAACAGAGTATGCTATCCCTCACAAGACCCCTCGCACTCCTCTTTCTCAAGCAAATTCTAATTTCCTTCCGTCACCCCCAACTTCATTCTGTTCCTCCCACCCTCCGAATTAATTTGAGGGTCGTTTATATATTTCTAGCGACGTTGAACCATTTATTGTTCACATTAAAAGAAAAGAACCCCACCCAATTCCAGATTCTCTGTCCATGCTATTAAATTTTATTCCGTTTTAAAAAATTATCATCTCAATGGCACAATTCGAGATGGAGTGAAACAAATTGGAAGAAACAGAATTTCGTTGGAATTTTCGTCTGCAGACGCCGCCAACCGCTTCGTAAACCACTCTGCTTTCATGGGACACAATAAATTATTCATCCCCTCCTTTAACGTCAGTCGTATGGTCATTTTTCGCAATGTTCCAGTTGATTGGTCTGACGAAGAGATATTACTAAGCATAGAGGTCCCGGAAGGGTTCAGGTAAGGTTATTAAAGTCCGCCACTTAAACTTTAAAAAAATTAGATAGCCAACCTAAATATTTTCTATCGGAGACGATGGTCATCACCAAGTCCGTCCCCACGCAAATTTATGGCATATTCCTCCCTTCCAGTCTCGAAATATGAATTCCTAATGATTCAATGCTTTAAATATTGTAGGTTTAGTCATATCGCTGAAAAATGCCGATCTTCCGAGCGTTGTTTTACGACGGAAGAAACTACCCTTTTTCTATTGACAAAGCAAAATGTATACTTTGCAGTGGAAATCATGATTTCACGGATAAAATTTGTCCGGAATTTGAAAAAAATATTCCTTCCTTCTGACTATTCCTGCAGTGAAACAGAGAATGCTATCCCTCGCACTCCTCTTTCGCAAGTAAATTTTAATTTACTTCCGTCACCCCCAACTTTATCCCTCGGACCAGGACTATGACCGCTCGGGTTTAGAACAAACTTGGGCAGACTTCCGAATTCCTTAACCTGAAAATGGCTGCGGCCTTAGTCAACAATATTCACTTAATACTCCTTCTTCTACGAGTATTATTCAGCTTCCATTGACCACTTTGGTCCTGAGTTCCTCCAATAAAATACCGTCCAACGGTGCCTCCTCTATTCTTACCTCTCTTCCGCCCCTTATTTCCAATGGCTCCGCCAACAGTGGCGAGAGTCTTGTAATGGAATCGTCGCAGTGTTATTTCCAACAAAGCAGATCTTCGTCACCTACTTGTCAAGTACTCTCCATCCGCGGCTGCCATCTGAAGCAATCCTCTTGGGGTTTCCTTGATGAAACTCTAGGATGATTTTTGCCTGTGTTTACTGAATGATGGTTCTCCAACACGTGTTCCTGTCTCATTTCAGAACACGAGCTCAGTAGATATTTCTCTTTACTCTTCGTCCTTGGCTTCCTTAGTTTCCTGAAATATTCTATCCGAGTCTTTTGGAAGCGACTATTCCCCATTTTGATTTCTTTCCCTCTTTTAAACTTAAATATTGAAAAAATTCCCCCTTTTCAGAAATACAATCTACATAGGGCAGATTGGGTGGAATTCCACACTTTCCTCGGTGTCGAAGTGGATTCCCTCGCTCCAGTGGACCTGGTTAGCATTAACTCTTGCTATAGCCAATTTGTAAAAACCATAGACCTATCCGCTTGGAACTTTATCCCACTAAAGAGATTTAACCACCACTACAGATGCTCTCGCCCCTGGTGGGATGGAGACTGTTCCGCAGAGATTAAAGCCCGCAAAGAAGCTGAAGCGATATATAAATCAAATATGTCGGAAGCAAACTTCTTCTTGTTTCGAAAGACTCAAGCACAGAGTAAACGAATACTCCTTAAAAAAAGAGGGAAGGCTGGAAGAAATTCTATCACTCCCTCTCTCCTTTTATTCCCTCTCGTGTCGTCTGGTCTATTATAAAACGCTTTCGGTCTATTGTTCAGCCTTGTCTTTCCAAATCCGTACAAGGAAATTAGGTAGATCAATTTTTAAATAAGCTTCCTCCCCCATCCGTCCCAAATTTAGATGAATTACCTTTCAGGTAGAACCTCACTAGCGCCAATCCTTTTTTAGAGGAAGATTTCTCCATTAATTAATTTAATTTCACCTTGCGTCATCTTAAGGATTCTTACACTAGTATTGACGGATTGTCATATTGAATGGTGAAAAATACTTTACCATCTACCCGTTGGTATTTTCTTTCTCTAATTAATTGTATTTTTAAATCAGGTTATATTCCAAACTCATGGAAAACTTAAATAATAATTCCCATTCTCTAACCTCATAAAGATCCCAATGTAGGTTCATCCTACAGACCCTTTCTCCTGTTTTAGTGAAGATTACAGAACATCTAATTAAGAATCGTTTGGAATGGTTTACAGAACACCATTCTATTTTTCCAAGCAACCACTTTGACTTCAGAAGAGCTAAAAGTACGATGCACATTCTCAGCGTCCTAACCACTGACATCAGACTTGCCTTCTCTCGACAAGAGTTCCTCATTGCTACTTTTTTAGATTTTTCTTCAGCCTACGATAACGTAAATCTTCCAATACTCAAAAAAATTCTTCATAATTTTGGGATTCCGATTTAGATTACAAATTTCCTCCTCAATTTTCTTTTAGAAAGATCTGTTACTCTTAGATCCCCCGAATCCCCTCCCTTAACAAGAACCATATGGAGGGGTATTTCCCAAGGCTCTGTTTTAAGTCCATTACTTTTCAATATTTACTCCTATATGATCCACTCAATAGTAAATCCCTTCTGTCGTGTTTTGCAGTACGCTGATGATCTTCTTCTATATTCTTCTGACAAGTCAATAATGTTTGTCGAAAATGCTTTGAACTCTGCTCTTGTTCAACTAAACAAATGGGTTAACTCTCATAGTATGGATTTATCCCCTTCTAAAAGCGCTGTAGTGGTCTTCCCGAGAAGGAGAATTACTCCACCGTTATCGATTTCTTATAATGCCTCATCGACCCCGTTCTTTCCAATACCAAATTCTTAGGTATGTTCCTAGACTCAAAATGATCCTGGAACATTCACATTGAATATATCATATCCCAATGCTAGGCTAATATGAATATTCTCCGCGCACTTTCAGGAGTGTCGTGGGACTCACACCCTACCACATTAAAGTTAATATATAACGCTCTAGTCCGTAGTTATCTAGACTATGGTTCATTTCTCCTTGATCCTATTTCCAAATCCAATGCCACTAAATTGACCCGCATTCAGTCTCAAGCACTCAGGATCATAGCGGGTGCTATGAAATCAAGTCCTATAAATGCTCTACAAGTAGAATGTGTTAATCCTTCTTTAAACCTCCGGCGACAATACCTAGCTGATCGTTATCGACTGAAGGCAGCTAGTTTTTCTACTCATCCCATTTTTCCAAAACTCACCCTCCTCTCTAGGCTTATTGAGCATGCTCCTTTTTGGTGTTCTAAGTTCTCGAAACCTCTTCTTATCGTTAGCTTCCAAAAAATCAAATCCCTCACTAACTCGTCTTTTTGGATGGATTGGACTCGAATATATACAGATACATCAAAAACTCTGAGAGATGGCTATGTCGGAGCGTCATTTTACTTTCCATCCACCGCTCATTCAGCGTACTTCCGCCATAAGGAGTGTTCGATATTCTCCGGGAATGCCATGTTATTGTGGAGGCCTTGAATTATACTCTACTCAAAAATATTCGCAGGCTCCTTATCACTCCTTACGTTGTTTACAGTCTCTTCTTGCTAATACATTTTCTTCGAACTGTGGCTTCCTGATTCTCCAAATCAAGCAACTTACGCTCGTGCATCAAGCAACTTACGAAGAGATCGGGATCCGATGTCGTTCTTGCACGGATCGCTAGCCACTGTGGCATAGTGGGTAATGAATTAGTCGACGCAAAAGCTCGGTTCGCCGCCGTGAACAGGGATCCATGTTTCACTATTCATTTCACTGAAGATCTCCTTTCCGTGACTCGTTTCTGGATGACATTTGACTGGCAGAGGGCGTGGGAAAGATCACCCCAGTTTGCGGGTGCGGGATATTTCCAGATCCAATATTTTATATCCACAAAACTTTATTTTTCATAATTTACTTACTCTCGATAGAAAACCTCTGTGGTGTCTCGCATACGTTCGGGTCATTGTTATATTCCTATCCATTTGACTAGGCTGCGTGTCAGAGATCCACCAATTTGCGATTGTGGGCTTGGAAAAGGCGATCTAAATCATCTGATTTTTGCATGCCCATTGAATAATAGATTTCTTGCGTTTTTTACAAATTATTAAAATATAAAATTCAATTGCCTACTAACATAAGATCACTTTTATCTATAGCTATCAAATCCATTTGATGGTTAATCATTCAGTTCATAAAAAAGAACAACATCAAAATATAGAATCTTTCATATTTATATTCTTGTTTATTTCTGTTTTTATATTTGTAAATTTGTATATACTTATTTTGTACTCTTCTGTATATTATAATCTCATTTTCTTTAATTGTAGCCAACATCTTATTTAATTTTTATTTCATTTTTTTTTTGTACTTCTTTTGTTAACAAGCAACAATGACAGATATCCGAAATTTGATTTAATCAGTATTGCATAGTTTTTTTCCACACTTGACATTGGCAAAAGTTATATGTGGAGAAAACGAACTCCATATAATCAAAGATAAAGTTAAAGATTTTAAAACCTGGTGCCGCGTCGTGAATATCACGAAAAACGTTGATCATGAAAAATTTAATAATTACTTCACAATAAATAGATGAATGATATTGTTTTTAATGAAATATTATACAAGTACATTTTAAATATATTGCGCTGACTCATTGGCTGATTCAATCGTGACGTAAATTTGAACTTCTAAAATATGCATAACAACGCAGATTAATTTTCAAATTAGTGACCGTGTGCCAATGTATACCAATACAAAATGATCTGTAAATACAAACCCATAATTTTGATAATAATATTCGCGACGCATTATATTTTTTTAGTTCCATAATTTTGTATCATTGCGTTTATTTTTTCTTTTTAAAAATATTTTTTTTGTATGTCTATAGGTAACGATATTATCGAAAAGTATGGCAACATTTAACTACGGGCTGTCACGCACAAACGTCACCGATTAGGCGTTTTGTCATTTCTGTTGTCAAACTAGTACTGTTATTTCCTTACATCCTTTTTTCTTTTACTCTAAATAATTAAAAATGGTATATGATATTGAAATTTTTTGGTTTATTTATATGATATGTATATATGTATGAAATATATAAAATATAATACGTTCTCATATGTTTCAGGCTCGTTATTTCAAGGAACAAGATATCGATGGTAAGTCAAAACGCTTTCTAAATTGTGACTAAATTATTATGATAATTACATTCAAATAAATAATTTTTACTGAAACAATTTTATGAGAATGTTTTACGGCATGAAGTGACTAATATCTACTTTTGTTATTTTGCAGAGTTCCGTGAATGTTTTTATCTTTTCGCTCGATCTGGACAGATAACATCGCTCGATGAGTTAACTGTTGTAATGCGGTCGCTGGGAATGAGCCCCACGATACAGGAACTGACCGGCTACTTAAAGGGCAAAGGAGGCAAAATGTCATTTGCCGATTTTTTAGAAGTTATGCACATTCATTCCAGAGCTGAAAATTTACCAACAGAAGTAAATATATTTTTAAAAATTAATAATAGATAAGCGCAGACCCCGACGGTCAACTGAAGAATAAATGGGAACGAGTTCAGTTTAAATCAATTGGTGTCTATTAAATAAGGAGACTAATTAAATAGCTATGATTAATACAACATGTATTAATTAAATAATGTATTGCAAATTTAATGTTTGTCCGTTTCAATATATCCCCGGTTGCACTAATACTTTGCTGCATTGCTACAGTTTTGTATTCCACTGACTGAAACCATGAAGGAAATGAATTTCGATTACTTCTTTCAACAAGCCTACCGTTTTTCTGTAACAGTATCAGCTGACCCAAAATGCATTCCTTTAAACACTGATTTAATTTTTGGAAAAAATAAAATCACATTGTGCTAAATCGGATGAATATGGAGTATGTTCAAGTGTAGTGATGTGCTTGTTGGTTAAAAACTGCTTTACAAAAAGTGTTATGCGAGCAGAAGTTTTTCTACAATTATGGCTGTTTTTATTCTAACTTTTTCCCTCGGCCTTATCAAAACTTCCTTATAATAATGCTGGTTAAGTATTGTGTCTTCTAGAACCCATTCCCCCAAAATTGCACCCTTGATATCGAAATCACAATTATATTATTCATTATTTTTAATGACTGTCCTTTCCAATGCGTTGCCTGTGTTTTGGTTTTAGGATATTGATGGAAGATTTTTTTTTAACAACACTTTGCTGCTGTTTTGTTCGATTTTACTAAAAATTTCATTGTTCAGCTTTTGAACTCAGTATCTCTTTAGGCCCACTGCATAAAACACAACCAAACTAAATGGTAATCACAATCAACTAAACATCACAGAGTATTGCTGCTTACCATCTAGATTCACACATATTCAGTCACCATGCATGCAGTTATAACCTGTTCCAATTGCTTTGTTTACTGGGAGAAATCACATTTATTTGATGGACACACCTTATACACATTAAATTAAGTTAAATTGTTTGTAGAAAGGTGTTGCAATAGTCCAATTATGTCATAAAAATTCTATGTAATACCTGCATCAAAAGTAGGGCAAGCCACGTGCAAAAACAATTAATATATAAAAATATATATCGCAATAAATGGTTGATGACAGGTGGTGAACGCCTTCCGAGCCGCTGATAAGGACAAGAGGGGAATGATTCCAGCGAGACAATTGAGGAATCTGCTGCAGAACTGGGGAGAAGGGTTATCTTCAAGAGAGGTGGGTTCGTTTAATGTTAGCTTAAAATATAATTTAATATAATTATCTATATAGGTCTCTTAAAATATATTGGCGTGTTTAAATACTTAAATATTCCTTTATTGCAACCAGACCCAACTTAGTGTTGTGTTCAGTATCTAGTATTGTAAAAATGTATCGAGTGATATTTGGTGATAAATTAATAAACTTTAGTGACACTGCTGCCATTATGTCAGGAGAAGTCCCACAGCATACGTACTTAGTATGTTCTACTAGGCGATTGCAATGGGCAAAATGCTCATTGTATTTGACCGTTCTACTTGGAGACCACACTCGTCACAGTCTTGATCAAAATGTCATTGATGGCGTCATTGTTCATGACCACTTCGAGCCACGTATACACGAGGGTCGTTGCGGACATTCATCTATCAATTTTACTTCGACAAATTGAGATATGAAACTAACATGAATAAACTTATATCATCTTTGAAGATTAAACCTGGTGATGGAGTAAATCACTTTATGTAGCTCTGAGGAGTACCTAATATAAGTAACGGTTACATTAGAAGATACAAAATGTGCAAACAACCATGAAATTCTTATACAAATTAAATTACACTTTTACAATTACTGTAAGTGTATATTATGATCTGACTATTAATACATAACTAAAAAATACAATGTTATCATCATCATCATCATAATCATCATATATATTAATACGCTAAGGTTAAAATGTTACTCTCCCTTTTTAGAAAAAACCTCACAACTAATCCACATAAATTATATATCATTTTATAGATAATTGCTTGTTCTACCGGCATCCACAACTAAAAAATTTATTATTGCTATTGTTTTTGCAAATTAATTAATTATTAAAATTATATACACAAAACAGCAATGCTGCCATCTAACGGCTCAACGTCAATATGATTGACGGTCGGTAAAATTTTTGTTTAATTTCAAATCCACTCACGTATAAATAAAGTGGCGCTTTAGCTCAATGCTTTTGATACTTGCGCCTCTATATGTCAATTTTAGTAAAATATTTGTTTGATCTGTCATCTGAGCTTCATAATGGAATAAATAATGCGAAGACTTCGCACGGGTCACGCTAGTAATCTTTTTATATTTGTTCAATACTTGCTATTTCCTCATAGATACGATTACGTATTGTTCGTAACCAGTTCTACTTGGACTGATAGTAATGCTGACAAGCTAGTAGCATGGATATGATCTTCGTAGTGGGTGTGAGCGTTGTGGGTGGCTGATGGAATATAGCTATTGTAATAAATCAGAATCATTTATAGTGTCTAAATATGGGGGTAATATGTTGTATAAAATCATTTTAATAACAGACAAAAAATACAGTTTTAGAACATAACCTCGATTACATGACATTCGATGACATTTACTGTTTTATGCCGATAAAATACTGGACTGTTATTGATGAATGTGTAACAAAAGCTTCTTATTTCTATCTATTCCAAGTATCGTTGTCTATGTTTATAGCTGGTCCCTATAGAGATCACTTAAGGAGGTTAAAATGTTACTATTATGAGATAATTTCTAATAAATTGTCGTATTTCGTTTATTTATTTATTGAAAGCCTCACAAAACAAGTTACAGTAACGTAAACGTATAATAATAGTAAGAGTATAACACTATACTATAACTCTAATCTGGTAGTTGACTCATTCTAAATTTTGATATTTTTCATACAATATTGTGAAATATAAGTTAATTAAAAACCAGTCTTGAAAAAAATTTAAAAATTGACTGAAAAATAAGCCAGTTGTAGGCTTCTAAATTTGAAGATACGGATAGGGTTGGGTATATCCCTGTCTCTTTTCCTCTCATAGAATATAATGTGCAATATTAAAAATGACCTCACAACACAGTATTGCCGTCCTTGTCTAAAGGTTAAATTTAAAGTTTTATAACTTGGTAAATTTTCAAGATTATTAAAAAATTTTTCCACTCTTCGTCAGCTTGTACCTTGAAATTATGATTATTGAAATAAAGAAGATTTAGTCAAATACCCAATTCTATATGCAGAGAATGGTTAAAATATTTACACGCACATTTTCAAGGGTGACGTGTGTTATTAAATATATTATATAATATATTGATCAATTAGTAATGTTAATGTTAACTTAAATTTATATTTTTTCTACATATTGAACCAAATCTTAATTCTATTTTAGCTGGGTTTTAATTTAGAAATAATATATTTAGTATATTCTTTTTAAATGTTAAAAATTTGTGTTCAAAAATGTCCAAAGACGGATGTTGAGAAACAATATCGATATGCAATCGGCAAATTCGAGTTATGAGGTTATAAAAAGAGTTATTATTATTATGAACTTGTAGTACGAACAATCTCTGTGAGGGTTTGTGGGATCTGAATCGGGTGTTGAAGTTGAGTAGAGAGAGGAGAGAGGGACAATCAACATGTGAATGTATGATTTTGTATGGATTGGCCTTTTTCTCCGTGCAGCTAGTGATGAAAAATTGGATTTCATGGGATCTACACTCCCGACCAAGATGAAGTTTGTCGGAAAGAATATTCAAAAATCTCTTTTGTAATTAATTTAATTCTCTCACTGTGCGATTTGTAGTATGGAGACCAAATAGCTGAATTTGAGGATACTTCTGATTAGTGAACGGTATAAATATGTAAAAATGTGATGGTTTTTAAATCCATTAATGGAACGAGAGACAAATCCTAAAATTTGGGTACATTTATGAACAAAATGATCATAGTGAGAACGAAATGTTAATTTTCCATCCAAGAAAACTCCGAGATCTCTGACAACAGACTTACATTGTAGGGTTGAGCCGCCCAACATGTACTTAAATAAAGTTTTATTTTTTAAATTAGTGAAGGAGATAATAAAGCCCTGGTCGGCATTCAGAAATATCCTGTTGGAGGCAAACAAACTCGACTATTGCAACGGATATTGCATTTTATTGTAAGTTTAGACAGTCTTTAATATCATTGACAGTGGTGTAGACCTTAAAGTCATCTGCATAGGGTGAACAGGGACACATAAGTAGTTGTATCAGATTGTTAATGAATGTTACACAGAGAAGGGTCCCAAATGCGTGCCTTGTGGAAGCCTAGAAGCGATTGTTATAGGTACAGAAAGATGACCTTTGATACTCACAAGTTGACTCTGTTATTTAGGTAAGGTCTAATCCACCTCAATAAATTCCTATGAATGCCATAACTTTCAAGTTTGATTGACCTTACGTTTTTTTCGCGGTTAATATATTTGCCGATTGCTTAATTGCGTAACAGGTTTTTTTTACCAAATATTTATATCGTTAATTCATTGCTAAGTTACAATATAAATAGTAGAAAACACAGAAGACACACATAATACAAAGACAGAATTTGAGTGATGCCGATAGGTAAGCCAG
Organism: Druceiella hillmani; assembly: GCA_039881145.1. NCBI lineage: Eukaryota > Metazoa > Arthropoda > Insecta > Lepidoptera > Hepialidae > Druceiella > Druceiella hillmani. The sequence goes on along the minus strand of JAYKKI010000019.1, from coordinate 21,579,102 downwards.
CAGGTAATGTATCTGGATATAGATGTTTGGAATAGTTAAACATAGTGCTGGGAATAGTTTATATTGTGAACATTTTTTTTTTTGAAGTAAAACTTCTTTGGGTACAACTTGAGTAATTCTGATTTTTCTTGGACAGAAATAATGTTTAGTAAAGTCTATAGATTGCTTACCCAGTTTCCTGTATTTGAAAGCACCGACTGACTATAGAATTTTGTGAACATATGTGTCGTAAACATGTGCATACTTGAATTTATTTCTATTCTATTTTTATAAAGTTTAATACTAATTATTTTGTTTGAAAATTTATACTAGCGAGGTTGTTCGTTATAAATATGGTGAAGATCTGATGATAGATTCCGAAATGAGAAATGGAACTGCTTAATGGATGGTAGTAAATCAACCGTGATTTAAGATATTTGGTACTGATAGTTGTTACTTTGTAAAATAACTTCGTCATCGATCAGGTCAGGGTCTGATGATGAGTTCTAGAGATGAACAATGGAATTCCTTAACTGATGGTAGTAAATCAACTGTGATTTAAGATATTTGTTACCGGTAGTTATTACTTTATAGAATAACTATACCATCGATCAGGTCGGGGTCGGATGATGAGTTTTGGAAATGAATAATATTATTCCTTAACGGATGGTCATAAATCTTCAGCCCTGTTGTCTGGCTTTCTATCCATTTGAGCCGCCCATTTTAAACGCTACGACTTATGGAAGCTAACACTGATTTCTTGCCCCGTCAGTACTTCCAGTTTACAATATCAGTTCCATTAAAGAGGCATAAGCCACTTTTAATCTTATTTGTCCTCAGAAATAGCATATAAAATTACAAAAATGCTTGACATTGCATAACACTTCCAAAGTTAAAAAAAGAAAATATGCATCATCACACAATAAGAATTTAAGTAAAATGTTTTACGGGTACATGCCATTTTGTTTCAAGTTGGAGAGACGTAGATCATTGAGGAAAATTCGAGATGATGTCAACACCAATGCTCAAAATATATAAATATTGAATTATTCTTGGACTGGTGGACCTGCACGGTTGATTAAAGAGACACTCGTGGATTAGGAATCTGAAGAAATAGTCACAACTACAATTGATACCACCGTATAGAGAAAAGAGGAAGTGCAATGACAGAATTACAGTTTATATATCCTCTACCATAGACAATATGGATTACGCAAAGAAGGGGCAACATTACCATGACAAAAAATATTCAACACTAAAAATTGGTGAATGGTGTTTTCCTAATTTCCAAACTTGGACTGTGAGTTTTCCAATTATGGAAACATTAACAAAATCTTATTCTGCCATCTCCTTCCATTCTTCATATGGTTGCTTTTTATTTAAACTGTAATTACAAGTTAGTTTAGTATCGCATTGCATGTTGAAAGTTCGTACTCCTTTATATATCTTATGGTTACTCTTTCATTACTCCTTTATATGTCTTATTGTTACTCTTTCATTACTCCTTTATGTTTTATTGTTACTCTTTCATTACTCCTTTACATGTCTTCGTACTCCTTTATATGTCTTATTGTTACTCTTTCATTATTCCTTTATATGTCTTCGTACTTATTAATATGTCTTATTGTTGCTCTTTTTTTCTTGTTTCTTCGTACTTCAGCAAATAAAATTTGGAGAATGGAACGGTTATAGAATTGTGATCAGGTAGAAAATTGTTTTAAATTTTTGTACAAATTTTAAATGGTTGTACCGTAAAGATCGCCATCTAAGATTGAGTACTTTGAAGAGAAAAATTGAACCTTATAAGGCCATCATTTCAGTCTATCCCTTTCTCCGTCTTATGACACCAAGGAAAAACTTGAATATGGATCGACGTGAAAAATGAAAATAATTTTCTCTATTAGGGTACGAAATCTAAAAAATGAAAAAAATTAACAAAATAATGAAAAACTATTTGTATTTACCAAGTTTATTTTCATATAAAATTGTAAATACATAAACTGACAGTATTTTATAAACAAAAACAATTAAACATTATGTATAAAACGATTGTAAACATAATTTCAAACAGATTTGGAATCACCTAAACAATTTGAATGTTTCCACAGATTGACAACATATTTCGTGAGGCGAACGTCTCCAACAACGGCATGGTACGCTACGAAGATTTTGTGAAGATCGCTTGTGCACCAGTTCCCGATTATTATTGATAATATCAAAGTTTACTGAACAATATCTTTAAATGTGTAAAAAAGTGTTACTTAAAAATATATTTTAATATAAATATACATTCCAATGAATAAAAGATTTTAATATAAAAAATTAATGCATTAGAAGAATAGTCCAGTGGTACTAGGATTTTATTATTATTTCTGTGACTGAACGTTTAACAGCATAAATATGATAACTGGTTATGTGCCTTTAAATCTAAATATTGCGAGACAAAGATGATAGACGTATTTTCATTTTCAAAAACCTCGTTGAAACTGTATTCTGGAGTGGTTTGAAGATGTTTTTGAAAAAATAAAGTGTGTTTTATTAGTTTTGGAATTATTTATTGTATTATACAAGTCCGTTCACAAATAAAATATATTTTTGGAAATTGTTATAAAATAAATATTTTTTGGTATCATACCTTTGGTTTTTATTTCTTTTACTTGTTATATTAGGTTAGACAGGTATTGAAAACAGTTGGATACAAGATTGAATTTGGTGTCTTTGGTGTTATATTAAAAATGACAGCAAGAAGCCATTTATTTAAAAAAAAATGCCCTTGTCCTTGGTTGCTATATTTTTTAATTGCGATCTTGTAGCCAGTGCTCTTTTATAATGTTAGAGTTCCCTACCTAAAAAGTAAAAATGAAATGTTTACAAGATCACTCATATGTCTGTCTGGTCGTCTGTCTGATCTCCGTCGGCCGTTTTTCTTCTAGAGCGCCTGATATAGAAACTTGAAATTCGGCGTAATAATAAAGCATATTTCTCACCAATCAAAAATATTTGTGTGAAAATTTTAGGAGGAAAATTAAATAAAGGGTTTTTCTCCATGGATTTAGAGGGTTCAGAATAAAACTGAGATCACAGTGATATCTAGAGGGTAGTTTTTGTTTTTGTTAACATGAATTTAAATGCAGTGGCAGTGGATTTTGAAACTAAATAACTCAGCTTAATAATAATAAACATAGTGTTAGAGAGTATTGATACTGTCATTACAATACGTTAATTTAAAAGATTGCGAGTTTTAAGTTCAACGAAACAAAAGGGTTAACGTTGATTAATTTTTTTTTTAAGTGGAGACAAATTAAAGCTTCTTCTTATGCATTTCTTAAATTTGTAATAACTTTGATTTTGCCTTTAAGTGAAATTGATTTAAATATTTTATAAAAGCTAGTACTTATACCTCAAAAATATATCTTTCCTAAAATATCACGCAGTTTGTGTTATGAGGGACATTTCATAAATAATGCACAAGTTGGCAATACTGCGAAGTTGATGATGCAATATCGGTGAGTATGCAGTGCAACGAATGTTTTATCTTACTTGTTTAGTTTCTGCAATTTTCTTTTAGATGTGTAATTAAAATTTCTACAATCTCATCGGATACTGTGATATTGAAGATCAAACATCTTACATTAATATCATAGAAACATCAATACCAGATTCTACACCACCATTTATTATAAAGTCCAGGAAACGTAAATATTCTAAAATTCATTTCAAAAGTGTTCTTTTTTTTAAATTTCAATTTGATTTTTCTAGAACTTGTAGTTTATAAAAACTAAAAGCTTTTTGCGAGTTTAAAAGTGGGGTTTTAGGTGAATGTAAAATATTTTTTGTCAATACACCGTTTCTCTTTAGTAGTTTTTTTACGACGTAGCCTAACAAAAACTCTGTCAAATTGAATTTTCTGACTATTGCCTGCCAACAACTTTTGTGTTATATAAACCCTACCACAAATTTCTATGGAAAATAATATCTAGTTCTTTGATCCGGATGAAATGAATTATGTGAGGAAATTTAAAGCTTAAAAGCACACTAATTTCACAAGCAGAGCTAAGGTTCGAACATCGGCTTGCACTGTCCTTTGGCATGCTTTATATTAGCAAATAATAAACCATAGTTTAATTTCTTATTGGGCTTCTCATAATTGCATAGGACATGAAAAAACACAAGTGATAAGCCGCAACCAATCTGGCTGAAAACATCGACTAGTAAGTGAAACATAATAGGACATGAAGAAACACAAGTGATAAGCCACAACCAGGAAGGGTGAAAACATCGACTGATAAGTGAAGCATAAAATTGTATCAGACTTTCTTGCAAGAAAGAGCAACTTGTGAAGACATCTTGCTACCTAAATTTTAGCATTTCAATTTTTGAAAAATTACGTGCGTAAAGAAAATGTTCTCTACAATATATCACTCGATGACTGTTTGATTACTGAACAGAAGGAAAAATGTTTTGAAATTGTCATTTCACTAAAACATTGAAGGCTTGGTTCCTGTTTTGAATTCTTGTTATTATTGAAACATTGCAAATCGGCCATTGAGAAGAAGGTGGACTACGCAGGGAGACTGTAAGCTTATATTGACTAAAATTCTGGTGAAAATACAACTTATATATGAATAAGTAAATAATCTGTATTGTATTTGAAATGTCTCTTATTTTTCTGACATGATACACTTATTTAAAAACGTTTGGCAGTCCTTTCAAACTGTTCTGAGAGAGTGCCTGTAGCAGCATCTGAGTCGAAAAAGAATGTAATCTAGAGGTGCGCAAAATGTATCAGTGTAAAAGAAAATAGTGATATATATAATTTGATTGGAAGATATATATCACTCATTTATATCTCTAGCTCAGTATATATTCTTCATTTTAAACAGCCAATTGTCATAAAAAACACAATGCTAGATATTTTGTCCGGCTGTGAACAAATTATTTCGGTGAGGGTCTGGAGTCATTGATGTCTGGTGGAATCATGATCACACTTGCATTTATTAATTTTTTTTATTTTCATTATATTTTCTGTGAAATGACAATTAACAGATTTATTGAAATTTATTAATTGCAATAACAATTTATTGCAAATAATCACTTTTAGAAATTTTAAATAACTCCGCAGATGCAAACACTGATATAGATGGCTGTAACTTAATGATTCTGTTATGAAATTTAATATAAAGCTATTTAAAAAAAAACTAGTAAATTTTCAAGATCATTCATTTTAATCAAAGAAAATACATTTCGAAACAGTGAACAAATTTTAATATTATGACAATTCCTTTAAAATTTTTGATGATCCAAAACTACAAATAACAAAAAAAAGCAATAAAACCAAATTTCATTAAACTTTAAAAAATTACAGCACAAATTTCTTTATAATCTACTAATTAAACGCATTTGTAACTTGCTAATACAGATTTGAAAAATAAATATACATTTAATCTTTCATTTACAAGTGACAATTTTTTTTAATTTTATTTCTTTGATTGCAACATATTTTCCATGTACAATGACATATTTTTCTTATATTTCAATTAACATAAGTCTTCACTAAAATAGTATTTACAGTGGATTTTTTTCCTGTCTTGGCAACACCAAGTATGAGTTTTAATATTACACTGACATGTTTCAAAAATTTAAGTGTTATTAATCGAAAAATTGTACGAGAGAATTATGGTAAAAGATGAGAAATACTAATCATGTAAATAAAAGAAGACTGCACTTCCATCTTCGCCGGGCAAATTTGATTACATAAAGAATCTCCCACAGAAGAATCCTCTGCAATATAGTCCTGGAAGACGGAAATTGTCGGGCAACGGCTCCAGTACAGCTTGTGCCGTTGCTACGGCATTTGCTCCATCTGCTCCTGCCTCAGCACTTGCGATTGCTGCAATTTTAAAGGTTTATTTTATTAAATCTATATGTTATATATATTAAATCTGCTGTTTTTTTACTTAACCTTATCATATTTTAGAAATAGTAACTTCCTATTAAGGGTAGCGTGTTTTCATATCACCAGATTTAAAAAGAAAACATTTGTGATCTTTCTTACATCTTTATATAAAAATTATAAATATAATTCCAAAAATGAGAAACGTAGACAATGTGTAATGAATGGTATAAAAAATATGTTGATAATATATAACAAATTTTCACAATATTGAAGTCTATTTTTGTTGAAAGTTAGGTGTTGCAATAAAGACAAAAAGAACTTTGTCACGATCTGGACCATGTGGCGAATAATACTGAGTTATATATCTATGGATATGGGTGTTTGAGTATATTAACAAAAAATAAAAATTATCTATGTTCGCATGTGACGTTTGTTAAAATATTGGATTCATGTGTCAGACGAGTCGTCATCAGAACTGTTAAATGTTTTAAATATTTTTTTTATTTATTCAAACAGAGGCCCAAAAGACTCAAAATTGTATTGCTTCATTTCTACAAATACTGTAATATGTCTTTACCTAGACTTGTCCTTCAATACTCCATTCAATTAACAAAAAATGTAATATTTATATTTGTTCACATACTTCAGAACTGAATTTTAGTTTCAATAAATGATCAGCCATTTATAACTATCCCGTGGGAAATAAAATGTATAGCAGAAACATCCGTACACTCTTCAATTCGAAATTTTCTTGCTGTTGAGATATGTTATTCATAATAACGCTTAGCTTAGTTTATTGGATGGTTTTCCAAGAGCTGTTATATGTATGGGTATATATATATATATATGTGTGTGTATGTCTATCTGTATATCTATAAGTGTCGGACAGACTTTATTTATTAACAGAAAAATAGTGTCGTTAATATAAAATATAAAAGATTCCTTTTTTTCAGAAAATTGAAAATAATATTCATAATTATTTTTAATTTTTTCGTGAACATGATACTTGTGCATATTATTCAGCACCGCTCAGCGGAATAACTCAAACAGCTGCAAAGACATCTAGCCGCCCAGTAAACACCGTGCCCAGGCAAGTATTGAGTGTGTTAAAAACGCCCAATTGGAAAAAGGGTGTGTTTTACTTTTTATTTCACCAAGAATTTATTCCTTTCTAGCCAACGTATAATAACATCTACCTTTGTCCAACACTTATTTCTGGACACCATGTGTATACATACATACATACATATATATATATATATATATATATGTATATATATATATATATATATATATATATATATATATATATATATATATATATATATACATAAACTATGAATAGTTTCTTTTCTAGGTTATCTTGCTTAGATTGACCTATCTGGCCAAAATTTGGTAAACAGTTTTGCTAGGGGTTAAGGATGAGGATGTGCAACACAGGGCTGTGATCAATAGCAGTCCCTTAGCCTCTCTCCCCCAATGCCAATCCCACCTACTCGCTGTAAACCCTGTTACGTAACACAGATTGTTTATTTCTCTAACCCTTTGGACAGACAGACTGACAAGTGTACAGGAATTAGGGGACTGGATGAGGGACTCTCTGAACTGGTGAGGCCCATTGCTGCATAGGCGTCTTTGAGCACACGCTAATAATTGCAGAACAATATAAATATGTATATGATAGAGTATTTAGTCCAATTTACAATTAAAACTAATTTCAAATATACACTTTTAAGTCTTGAATATATTCCTAGAGAACAAACAAACTAACACACTCTATTTGGCATTGTTTGCTCTCTACTGTTTCAAAAAGGGATTTATAGAAAATGGACACTTTCTGTTAACAATTTGATATTTAAACGGGATATAAGTTTATTACACTTTAACTATAAAGTAGTGCAATTACAAAAGTCGGAAATGTGCAACAAAATAAATTGAGTTGAACATGTGTCATGAAAATTCAGTAATGTTAACGACAAAAACAGCCGAAAGTGAGTAGAGCTCGCGATAGGAAAGGTGATTCCATTATATCACCATGATACCATACCATTATATTATCATCATATTCCTCAGTAAGTAGGCAGTACACAATTATACAAAAAAAAATTTAGAGTAATATTCAAAAGAAAATCAATGATGGACTATTGTTTATTGATTTTAAATGGCCATCTATCGGATGCTTATCATATCCAGAGTTATATATATCGCAGAGTTATAAAATTCTAGAATACAATCTTCTTATTTTTGAAAAATATAAAAAATCTAGCAATTAAATAAATCTCTACTAATGTTATAAATCCAAAAATATTAGTTTGACGAGCAACTAATCGCTACCAATTTTGACAAGCATGCTGATAGGCAGATTATTACACACAATTTCGTTCACGTGGATTACTAATACCAAGAAAGTGTATTCACATGGATTACTAACACCAAGAAAGTGTATTCACGTGGATTACTGACACCAAGAAAGTGTATTCACATGGATTACTAACACCAAGAAAGTGTATTCACATGGATTACTAACACCAAGAAAGTGTATTCACGTGGATTACTGACACCAAGAAAGTGTATTCACATGGATTACTAACACCAAGAAAGTGTATTCACATGGATTACTAACACCAAGAAAGTGTATTCATGTGGATTACTAACACCAAGAAAGTGTATTCACGTGGATTACTAATACCAAGAAAGTGTATTCACTTGGATTACTAACACCAAGAAAGTGTATTCATGTGGGTTACTAAATCAAGTGTATTCAGATATTTGTAATAATACCTAAATGGCGAAACAGATACATATGACACTTGGTGTAAACACAGCTCATGACTCAAATAAATATATAGATGAATTTTATATAAATATCATAATTCTTGTAATATAAAACTCGTTGTTTTCAGTGAGTATTAAAAGTTGAGAACTAGAAAATGTCAATAGGTAACATAACGCAAATATAATATCACTGTCGCTTTCATTTCTCAAAAAACTGTATATTTTTATTGAACAAGATATTGCAATAGTCTTATTAGATCAGAGACTTATTTTGCTGCCTTAATCTAAATCCATGTAAAGAAATGAATGGAAATAGGCTTAACTTATTATAAAATTAACTTTATTGTATTATAAAATTAACTTTATTGTAATATTGAAACGAAACATGGCCTGTTTATGTTTCCATAACTCGAAGAAAAATAAAACGGAACGCTTGTAAGATCATTCATGTATCTGGATGTCAGTCTGTTTATATCAGTTGTTATATTATTATCTATCATGTGGATGTAACTAAAACCCTCATAACTTGTTAACAAAATAAAAAATGGGTAACTATCAATTTAAGTTTTATTTCAAATAGGTCTAAATTCATATTTAAAGCTTGATATTCAAATAAGTCTCACTTTGTAAATTGAAGCTGCAAAATATTTTTTTACTTTCCTGACAAGTAGTGACTTCAGAGATACTTGGTATCACATTAACACAGAGATATACTCCATACAAATAAGAAACCTACTTAAGTTTCGATACAACACAAAACTCTAAACCGAAATTTAGTTTAGAGTTTTGTGTTGTATCATTAAAAAAGTAATGTATTGTAATTATAACACTCTACTACATAACAATCTATTTACGATGAAACAATACAATACACTTAACATGTTGATTTCTAAAGTAAACATGCAAAGTCAGTCGGTGTTGGCTGCTCAAATTAATTTGAAATAGGCTAGCTAACTACACAGTTTTACACTCAAGAAGAATCGATGGACAAGCCATTGTAAAAATAAAACGTTGTTTCTTCATATGTCTTCTATATATGAAGACTGCTAAACCTTTTTTCATGTTAAATAAAGTTTCAATAAATTATTTAATTAAATAAGTCCATGTCTAATATCTGTCTCCACTTTGATAGTTTTTCAATAAAGTCTATTTTTCAATAAAACTGAGTAATATTACTCCTTTGTATACTTATTTCTACACAATATTCTGTATTTTGTAGAAATTCTTTTGAAATGAAACTTCGTAATGGACGTTTGAGATTGGGAGCTAATGAAACGTCACAAAAGCATGTAGTGATGAAACACTCCTTATTGGCTGGGCAGCGCGTATTGTTGCCCATATGAATGAGCGAGATGGAGTGAAAGAGAGACAAAATGCAAAAGGCAGGGTCAGTTTGTCCCAACGAGAGAATGTACGTGCTTGGTACTACATGCATGAGCATGGATAAAGTAATCATTATCTCATGCGGACAATTATTCAATATACTTAACATGTATTTTAATTTTTCCTTAAGTGTTTTATATTGTATAATGGTAATTCTAAAATTATTTGTAGAAATGTCCATTATTTATTACTGTATTTATATTATATTATATTAAATAATAATCACTTTTGTCAGGTATCTACGTCTTTTTATTAGTCTCATCAAAACCCTGGCAGCAGAACGCAGACTGAAACATTTTAAATTATTGACAAAAGTTTAAAAATTGCATCGTCTATGTATGTATACATTACATACGTATTTGCGCACTTACGCTATTTAAATATTTATTAAGGCCTAAATTTTGAGGTCATAACCTCAAAATTTAGGCCTTAATAAATATTGGCTGTGACATACAGACGAGTATGATAAAATTACTAAGGTCCTATTTTTGCCCTTTGGTTGCGAAACATAAAATGTTTGATATAGAAAGTTAGCGTAGTGATAAAACATATTAACTCGCTTTTATTTCTATGTTCAAAAATTTTATAGAGGGCTGTAATAAGATTTTCTTTAATTTCATGTACTATTCCCGCCTTTTCTACCTGGGTTGTTTCAGGGCCCCTCCTGGGACCCATAACATCCCCCCTTATACAAAAGAGGGGACTTTTGAAGGGTCCCTTACAGTGTCCCGTATATACAATCTCAGCGTTTCCACCCAACAGAGTTAGAATCTGTCCCTTCTCAATGAATAATTTAGAATCTCCATCTTTTTAAGAACGCTCTAAATAACTCAAAGATCGGTCCATTCTCAACCAAGTCTCAGTGACTAAAAATACAACGTTCTAAAGCTCTGCGTAATTCTACATATAGGGAATCAAAAGAAGAAGCGAGTTATATGGATTCCAAAACTAGTTTTATGTAAGATAGCTTTGAAGACATTGTTGAAAATGTCCATAAAAATATAGGGGATCTACAAATGTGTCAAGTAGCACATTTCTCGCACGGAGAGTAAGCAAGATTGCCAGTTTTATGATAAAATAGATATGTGTACTTCTGTTACTAACGGTTGTGTTGGTTTGTATTTCTTTCATGAATTTAATTTACATAACTCCGAGATTGAAGAAATAAATTTTAATAAGGGTTTTACCTTCGAGGTCTCAGTTTCTTTGGTTTTGGTTCTTCCTTTAACATGTTTACTACCAGTGCTTAACAATGGTTAAAATTAGTGTGACCGATTGATTTCTTTATGGCTGAAATAATGGATATTTACTATCGTTTCGTGCAACAGGCCCTTGGCTAATGACTCAAAGTATGCTATGGAATAGACCACGGTTGTAGAAATTATTCACATAAATATAATTAAAATATTTCCGATTGAGTCAGAGAGAAATAACGTGGAGAAAAATAATAAACAACTTATGTCTTAAAAACTATGCGCATACCAAATTTGGTAGTTATTCATTGCTTTGTTGTAGTGTTTTTAGATAAAAACAGACCTACATTCATATTTATAATGTTAGGTTGGCTATTAATAAACCTGCTATGTCAAGTCACAAATCATCTTCAATAATATCAATCTTCAATTACATAAACACCGTCGTCATATATCACTTGTCGGCAACAGTATGCAGAGATAATATTTCTTCACTATAAAATTCTATGGGGTTTTGTAAATAAATTGTGTAAATTCAACCTTAAGATGGTTTATGTTCTTGAATTTTTTGTAAAGTAAATAGTTAGACAGTGAGCGAAATAGATAAATGGAGGCCGAAGGGTCCGGAGATTACGGTGGATAATAAAATACTCCTGTCACAAGACACGTTAGCCAATATTGGTACGATAGGAACTCGTAGTCTTGGGAACGTCCTTGGGAACTCGTAGTAAAATTTCCACTTTCCCCTATGAACTACAAAACTGTTTTTCTATTGCTGTATGAGAATATAAGAGTAGTTGATTAGAGAACACGAACTTAACTTGGGATCTGTTCTAATAACTCTTTCTAATTTATCTAAATAAGTCGCTTTAAGTAAGTCGCTCTGGACAGTAATTAACGGAGAATTGAAAATTTCCTTTCCAGAATATTTGAAACCGATGCTAGGCTGTGCCATAATAAATTAACATCTTCATCCATAACTCTGCATATACTGTGTGCTACTTCACTCCTTTTTCACTAATCATGATTCAACAGAACTCCAAGTTCCTTCGTGAAATTACCATATTTTGCTAGTTCTTTACTCATCAAAATTCAGTTCTGAACTGAACAGAATATCTTGCTGCGCTTTTATATATCTTACTGCATACTTACGTAGCATCTATAACATTCCAGAAATCCGAATAAAAGTTTTCGGGATTTAAGCTTCTGAATTGCAATAAAAAGAAGGTTTCAGAGGTACATAGTAAGGAATAAAACCATTATTGTTCATCCATTGGTCCACAAAAAAGTTATAGGACCATCCATTAATTTGGAGGGATTTGTTTGTAAAATTATGGTTTTCAATTATATATTATATATATTTCAATCAATTATATATATATTTCAACCAATTATAGTAAGTATCGATCGCCTGTGATGGTTTCACTAGGTTGGAGCAGCTCATAGTACACTACACCTTGCTGATCCCAACAAATGCAGACCATGAGTTTCGATTCATTGATATTTAGTTTCAATGTTAGTGTTGATGGTGTGCCCGCCTTATAATATCATTTTACATCTCAGATTATTGTAGCGTATCCACTTTTCATTGCCAGGGATAATATGATGCAGAAAACCTTTCCCATTTTGCCATTGGAGTAGTTTTTCTCAAGTGAATAATCGCTTTTCCACTCTCGGCTTCACACTGCACCCAATTACCTTACTTATGGATCATTCCCAGGACATGTAAGCATTTAGAAATGGTTGGGCGATCAACTCCCAATGATTCAGCAAGTTCATCTTGCGTGTAACACGGGTTTTCATAGAGTAACGTCTCCAATTCTTCATCTTCGATGTTTTTTTGATTGCCTAGACATTCTTTGTTTTCCATGATAAATCACCATTTTTAAAGGGAAACCAGTATGCATATGGTTTAATCGATGGAGTATAACCACTGTAAGTACGCAAAAGCAATTGATGACTTACAGCAGCACTTTTCTTCTAATTGAAAAAGAAATGTATAACTTCCCGCAAATGCTGTTTTGTTGGTACATAATCCGGCATATTTAATGCTCAAAAAAACTATATTGCTTACACTTCAAAATAACACATACTGAAAACTAAAGCCACTTGATAGTGCTTTGACATGAATATAGTAACAATATGCCTCGATGCATACAAGGAACGCCTCTTCATAGAAATCCTTCAAACTTAATGAGAGGTCTTAATTAAACATCTATAAAAAAATCCAGTAATAAAACTGAGCATATCTTTTTTTAGAGTAGCAAGTATAGGAGAGGAATAAGCTTAGAAGACTATGTTATTATTCATACAATAATCTTGAGTTAAATGATTGAGTGATAATATATTACCTTTTGTATTAAATGGCCGTCAATTTGTCGACATCAAACGACACAAAGTTGTGAAAAGTAAATGATTTGTCACAGTTAAGAAATCTTCGAAATACTAATAGTGTAATTATCAATAATGTGTATTACTTGTTTGCTCAAAAAAATCATACAGGTACTACACCAAGAATCATTAAGATTTAAGTCGTCTTCGCTTAAAATTATTTAATGTGAATAACGGAATCAAAGATTCAACTATGATTACGTTCCACTAGCCGCTCGCAACGGTCACGTCCACAACTGCGATCGTACCTATTCTACTAGCTTGTCAACGTTGTAACTGTCAGTTCAAGGGGAACGAGATAGGAACAATGCTTATTCGTAACTATGAGTAAATAGCGGGTATTGGACGAAAATCAAGAGATTATATTTTTTACTATATTAGAGATTATATTCATTACGTTAGATAATCATTTAGACTTACATTTACAATTTACTTAGATTTGACAATAATTTAGTAACTGTAAAAGTGTAATTTAATTTCTAAAGTTTGATGATTGTACGTCATGTGTCTTTTCATGTCACCTTTATTTCTATAGTTTATATAGTTTTGAGATGTACCTACATCTCAAAATTGCATAAAGTGATTCTTTCTGTCACTATGTTTAATCTTCAACGATTATATAAATTTATTTACGTAAATTTCATGTATCAATGTGTCAAAGTCAAATTGACAGATAAACGATCACAATGACCCACCTCGATACGTGGGTCGTAGCGGTCGTGAACAATGACGGCATCAATGACGTTTTGATCACAACCGCAACGACCGCGATCGCCAAGTGGAACGATGCAATGAGCGTTTTGAGCGTTACGATCGCCTAGTGGAATGCACTCTATGTGATATTTAGGCTTTCAAAACTGTCTCAATAAGTAAACTAATGTCGCAGTGATCTTTAATTGAGGTTCACGAGATGAGTTGAAAATAAATTTTCATCATTATGCGTCAAATCTACACAAGATTTTATGATGGTGCTGACTTGGAATATTTATCGTAGAAAGCATTTTGTTTATTTTCTCTAATGGAGTTATCAAGTGTGAGCTATTCATCATCCAATTTCGAGAGCATATTGATGTGTCAACTGAATGAAATGAATCACATATAACATTTATAATTTTCATAACAATTGACTCATCTGACACGTCTATGTGCAAAATGTATTAAGCTTGTATGTATAATACAACACACACTATAGGGGTGAAGGAGAGGGTGCAAAATTACATAACTCAGAATTTACGTAAGTCAGGGTATTATATATGTATATAATATAAACATAATTTAAGAAATAGTTTAAAAGCAGAAAATAAATAAAAAATCTAGCGTAAATCAATTGAACTTCAAAAACAAACATTACTAGTAAGCTTCACCCTAAAATATTTTATCTAAAGCTATAAGAGAAGTATGAGGTCATTAATAAGAATCTGTCTCAGTCTACTGCTGAAGAAAAGCCTCTCCAATGCATGTAACGTTGGAGTTAATTACTATAATGGCCACTATATAATTGTCTGCAGACTCGGTGCCCTTCCTTGGTCTGTAGCATTTCGTTGTGCTGTTATAAACACTACTACAAACAGAGTGCCAAAGTATGAGTGATTAATAATAAAAAACTACTTCTCTTACATCCTCCATGATGCAATAGTCGAATCGTAGCAACTGGTATAGCAGTAGAGGCCATCTGAAAATCAAGATAAAAAAAAATAAGCTAAAGATTATATTGCATGCCATTAAAAGCAGAAAATAAATAAAATGTATGCGATTTTCACATATATTGAATGTGATATGACTAAAGGTAATAATCGTCCCCGTACGGGGGCAATCCAAAAAACCTAATGATAACAAAATTGGGGGATACAGTTTGGCGTTGCAGTTTCAAATCTATCCTCTACATCAAAAATTAAATTATACCACTGGATAGCTAAAGGATGAAAGAATTCATTACGATAAGCGAGAACAGTGACGCAACGCGCGCGGTGGAGGGGGAAGCGCCACCATTTTGAGGTTATTTTGCTGCATATCGAGATTTGTATTACTATAACTTTTGATTCGGAAAAGCTACGATGTTCGTTTAAGTTTTAATCATCAGCTTTCGTCAAAATCTATCGATTGTATATAAAACATTAGTTTAAAGTAGTGACAGTAAATATAATTAGGTGTCAGAATAAAAAAATATTATCAAAAATATATAATGTCGGCCTATACGCATCGAAAAGCCAAAACCAAATACAGAGATCGCATACGGCTGGAAAGGGCTTCTCAAGAACAATCGAATAGTAATAATATTACCGAGTCAAGCAGTGCCGGGAACGTAAAAGAATGAATGCATTACATAGACGTTTTCAGGTACAACACACGGCCGTGTTCATGACACAGCCACACCCCATTTTTTTCAAATGAAATAAAGTCAATCAAAAACGAAATAGGAAGCAAATGAAACAATAAATTTAAAGAAAATTCAGAAATTATATAAGACGAATATAGCAATGTACTATTTGTGATAATACAGAAAAGTGTGACTAAGTTTCAATATATCATACAAAACTACTGAATTTTCAAATAACTGTATGCCT
Organism: Druceiella hillmani; assembly: GCA_039881145.1. Taxonomy (NCBI): domain Eukaryota; kingdom Metazoa; phylum Arthropoda; class Insecta; order Lepidoptera; family Hepialidae; genus Druceiella; species Druceiella hillmani. Next base: position 21,562,921 of record JAYKKI010000019.1, on the reverse strand, counting down.
TAGTGACATTATTCAAAAATCCTGACAGTGTTGTAGTGAAAGAAGTAAACTATAATAACTCAAAGTCATCTAAAAATGAGTTACCATGTTCTTTCTTGGTGGGAATGTCGACTTTATACTATTTTTCGGAAACAATGACTTGGTGATTCAAAACTGATTGAAACATTCAACTGAGAATTATGAAAATGATCGTTAAATGAACATATACTTAAAATATTCCTTAATCATTTACATTATATTTTTTATAGGATTTTTCCATCTCGTTATAATTTTTTAGATCACAAGTCATAAATAATAAAATAAGTAAAAACTCTAGTAGCCACACGTTGAATAAAGAGGCAAGGTAAATTAATCAATGTTATAATTTTTTCTTATAAATTTCGAAATATAATTATTTGAGATAAGCCCATATATACAAAATATATCAAAATAGTTAATGTATAAAATTTTAGCAAATACTTTTAGACAAACCAAAAAAAATTAAAAGGAAAAGTAAAATATTTTACTTATATGAACAAAATTAATACGCAACATATTGATGTAAATATATTAACAAGCCTCGTTATAAAATCATATATTTATATTATATAGAATTTGACAGAATTCCATAACAATTATTAAATGGCAGTTACATTAATGATAATATAGAAAATCTATTTTAACCGTTAGAGTGCCGACGAGCGCCATCGCGCTCGTGCGCATACTAATTAAATTTGCCACGAGCACGATGGCGCTCGCAAAATCAGTTGCTATTTAGCGCGCGGTAGGGGAGGTCGCTCGCACGCATCCCTTATTTTTTATCTTTCTACGTGTTACATAAATTTCAAATTATAATATATTAATAATTACAATATAAAACGTATCCAGGAAAAGAAAATTTTTAACCCGTAATGTCGGAATACGAAAATAATTCGAGTGAAAATAATCGTTTTTCAAGTTATGAAGAACGTGATAGTGGGAGTGACATTGTGGTGCGCTCACAATTTGGCGTAATGCAAATTTGGACTGATAGTGATAATAGTAACGATAACAATTATTTTGCTGATAGTGAGGATGTACCGGACTGCGAAAATACAATGTGACCTTGATTATAGTTTTTGTTATAATTTTTGTTCACAATATATATTTCCATAATTGTCTTTGTATTTTATTATCCTTGTACAAGTTTTTATTAAGAAAACACCGAAAAAATTATTAAAATTGGATAATTTTTGGAAAAGATACAGTTTTTTTTCGAGACAAGGGTAAATGACATCAAAAACAAAAGATTTTTTTGGCATTTTTAAGTATATATGAGTAAAAAACCATGGCACTAAAATGGTTATATATAGCATTGCTAACGATGCCGTTATATTATTGTATATTATTACTTTACCATTTTATACAGAAGAATTGTAAATTACAATTTTTTTATTTTAAATAATAAATTTTGATGAAAAATTTTTTGCTTTGTAAAATAATTGTCGAACACTGAGAAAAGTGGATATCAATTGTTGGAAAGTCCAATTATAACGGAAGACATGAAACTTCTGGCTGATGATACAACATGTCCAGATTCCGGCTAATGATACAACATGACCAGCACTTCCAGCCGTTTTGTGAATGGTCATGTATCGTTACACAAATCAGGAATGGTCAAATTACATTTGCAACTCTTGCCAGAACACATTTGCCATAACTAATGCTTCAATAACTGTTGTCACAAGGCAGAATCACCATTACTATAAACTTCTAGCCGATATTCTGTACCAGATGCTTTTTAGCTTAGGTACACTTATATTTATTGAACAGAATTCATGTTTCGTCATTTGGAATACCTCCATTTCTATATTGGTTCAACATGGCGCAATACGTCTTGCGCATTTATTTCTGGTGTTTATTCAGTTCTAAACATATCTACTTTATGATTTTTGTTGGTACCCGGTAGACCAATTCAATATAAATGTGTTAATATTATTTTCACACTAATGTCAAATAGGTCCTGGCATTTGACAGTGATTATAGCAGTCTTTTATCATTATTTTTAACTTTATTCTGTCAGCATTGCCTTACTTGTCCATAAAGCAAGATCATGTGAATGAATTATTTTGATAACGGAAACTATGGCTTAAAAACGAAATTTATTTACCAGAGTGAAAATTGGCAATTGTATAGGTAAAAATCTTTCTCAATTTGGATACATAATGTTTTATGTGTCCATTGTCGCAGAACAATATATCTCGTGTGCCAGTGTAACTAAATAAAAAGCAGGTTATTATTTAAATACATCAATACAAATTCTTTTAAGATCTAATCCTAAATTGGTGCTACAAAATATTTTTTCTTCCTTTTTTGACAATTAGTGTCTTCCAAGGTATCTGAGTTTACTTGACACCTATGATATATGCCACACAAATAGGAATACCTATCTAAACATGGATATACCACAAAACCCAAAATTCAATCATGGGCAAAAATAATATATTGCGTTTATAATAATGTAATAAAATATACTTACGATAAGACAGAAAATGGAAAAAATCAAAATTAAATGTTTCACGCCTAACATGTTGATTTCCAAACTTAACTTGTCAGATTGTTCTGTGTCCGTTGCTCAAACTAATTTGACATATAGTGTTTGCTCACTACGCAGTTTTACGTTCGAGAGGGGCTTATGTAAAAATAAGACATAGTTTCTATGCACATAAAGAGGTGTTAAACCTTTTTTTTATATCAGGTCATTTAAAATTTTAGTTACATATTTATATCTAAATAAAATATATATTTAAATGTAATTTTTATGTCTCGTATTTGTCTCCATTTTGTTAGTTGTTCAATAAAATCAACTGTCATGGAAACTGCTTATTTAGATGCAATTTTTGAAGTGAAACTTCTTAGGCGACGATTCAATAATCGATAAGTGGACGAGAATTGAGAACAAAATTTAAATGTCGCATCACGTTTAGGCAAATTTCGTTACATGAGAAAGAAAAAAGATATGACATAGAAAGAAAGGGGAAGAAAGCTATACATTTCGACGCTGTGGAAGTGGACCAAAAAGAGAGCAACTGTACAAAACGATACAAAGCGATTAAATAAGATGGTGTCGAGCATGCGCACATTATCGATGTACATCTCATACGTTACATATGAACAGCTGAGGTACCACGCATACATTGTGTTATTAATTAAATGATAATTGTCGTAATAAATTTATATGAAGATTTTATTGGATGTGTGTGTCGATTTGTAATGACATTAATTTTTCCACATATATAGTGTTAAAATCGTCCTAAACGAATTTAGTATAATCTATGGACTTATACTTAATATATTTTTTAATATTTAACTCAACGTACTTATCCTGCCCTTAAGCACATTTGCAATTTTCTAGTGTATGCATGCGCAGGTGCTGTATGTATTTCAGCAGCGATTCATATTTATAGTTAATTAATATATATTTGTCTCTCACTCTCTATACCATTTTACCCTTTACTATATACTTAAAAATGAGGTTTAGACTTCCAAAGAAGTTTCACTTCTGTCGCGTATACTGAGTTGCACGAGAATTTTATTTATTTTTTTTTATTTTGTAAAAATTTTTCTTGTTATTGTATCATCATGATACTTATGGATATAAAACTATTCACGAGTCTGAGAAAAGAAAACTGAAACATTTTAAATGTTTGACAAAAATTAAAGTAGACATCCCTATTAAATACATTTATGCTCATATGTTAATTCACCATGTACTAACGAATAAATCTTGAGGTTATTTTGCGGACAGACGTACATCCCGAATTAAAAATGGTACTTTTTTCTCCTATATCTAAAGGAACACAAAAATAATCATGATCAATTTAAAACAAGCAATTAATCAATGAATTTGGTTATTTTTATGTTTTTAAAGTTTAAACACCATTAAGATATCATTACACTATATAATATTATCCAAAATTTAACATGAAATGATGTTCGAGAATACCTATTCTCATAACATGATGAAAATTAGAGAAACTAATTTGGAAACACATCTCTAATGACCATAAGTTCCTACAAGAGGTTGATATGTAATTAATGGAAATTATTGTAAACTATCGAGTGCCAAAAGCGTCTTTAAATTATCTGCTGCAGTTAGCCTAATGTTAATATAAATGACTGTAGTTTAGTTTGTTAACAATGCAAATAATGTAATTTTACATTAGTGAACTGCGATACAAAATATGGAATTTATATAAATAGTATTAATATTTATATAAATAGATAATTAACCCTATGATTACAAATAACACCTTTAGATGCCTTATGTCATCATTTATAGCGAAGAAAGCCGCCAGCATATGAACATGTTTTCTTTCTACGCATATTAACTACACATATTTCGATGCATATAATTTTTCTATGCATATTAACATGTTTTCTTTCCGTGTAATGGTATCATAAATTTCCTCTTGTGGATTTTTTCTACAAAAATCTAATATCATTTGCATAAATTGTACATTTGTCATTTGTAGTGAATAGGGCCTATACACAAATGGCAAATATTGTTTCTGACTGTTTTTTCAATAAATTGTCTTCTTCTTTAATGAAAGAAAAGTATTACCTTCTTTTATGGCCCCATAACTTAAAAGAAAAAGACGGAACGCTTGTAAAACTATTCACGAATCTAAGAAAGCGTTCTATTTGAAAACTTAACATTAGATATAATGATAAAGCATATTAATCTACATATAAGGAACAGTTAAACTCAAAAATAGTTATATAGAAATTTTAGACACAGTAAATTAAGTTTTTTGTGTCATGTTTAAAAAGGCTGACTATAAAGATGTCAAAATTATTTTTCATAATGAAAAGTAGCATATCTCCAGAAACACATTGAAAAATTTTCAAAACTTTTTAACTTAAATTTATGAAAATAGTTTTATGAAACTTGTTCAAAGTTACTAGAAACAATATAGCGAACTTATAGTTTTTGAAGAATTCATAAAATTATTATGCCTTTGACAAATAATATTAATATTTATAAAGTCCAATAGAAATATCCTTATGTATCTAAACTATTTAAACATAGATTATACTAAATTAGTTTAGGACGATTTTAACACTATATATGTGGAAAACTAAATTATAAAATTTTTAAACTTAAATTGGGTCTACTTGTACTTGTTAAGTTTTTTTTGAAGCTAGCCTTGAAATAAAATAAGCGACACCCGTAATTAATTAATCCATTCTTAAGAAGGTTACAGTCTGATACAATATGGGTTCTTGCATCAAGAGTCCATTTCTATTCTTCCTAAGAAAATTAAAATTTATTTTAAAAAGTTGAATTAAACGAGACATCTTATAGAAGAAAAAAGATCTGTTCCTTATTCCAGAACTTATAGTAACTTCCAATATTTGAATCGTCCGTATCTCTTTATCAGTAGAGTAATTTTTTTCATATCACTGGACATTTTGGAAAAACATATTTTTCAGTGCTACATATATGTGGAAATTAAACGAAAATCGACAGGATGAAGTTACTCACTAAATATGCATGTAGTAACTGTTACTATATTCATAATAGTGATTGAAGTATTTGTAAATACATAACACATGTTTTATATACATAAAAATCTAATTTATATCTATGTTTTTAAATAATTTTTTTTGTAATAGAAATTTAATAGCGTCCGTATAAAAAAAATAATTTATTTATTTTGAATATTTATTATAGAAATAGTTCATATAAACTTTTTAAAATATATTTTAAGTGTATTTCTCTAATTAAGGTTAAGTTTTGGTACGTATTTATTTGCATTACAAATTATAGATTATTTCAAATTTCGTTATTTGATTGAATTTTCATTTTACCAACCTTACTTATAATCATGCCCCATTCTTTTTATTTCGATTAATTGTTTACGTGCTAAATAAAATTATTCTTGTATATATTATGCCCAAAACATATAATTTCTAACATACGTACATAAATACATGCACATTTTTTTTTGTAACAATTTCATTTTCTCTTAGCTACTTGTTAAAATTAAAAAAAAAAAGAAAACAGTTCGTACTACCAACTAGAGCCATTTTGAAGTATTCGGATCAAAGTGTTTTTGATAAAAATTGGAAGTCTTTCCTTGCTTATCATCAGAACAGATCGGACTTAGTTTATCCACTATCACAAAACGATTGTTAAAGTAAAATTGTTGAAACTGTTGGTGATCCCTGTTGAAAACACGCAAATACCTTTTGTTATGCTAAATAATGTTAATAACTTGAGAAATCTGTCCCGAATAATTTATGACACATTCTTTTTAAGCAAATATAACCATGATTACCCGTTGCGTTGTTTTAAGAACACACATATTGCTTGTAATCAAGTCGCCTTTATATAACATTTTGCCTTGTGTGTTTTATTAAAAATTATTCCGAGACTAATTGTCAGCGTCACTATTTAAATAAGGATGACAATAAAGAGAAATCTGAATAATTATTTATACACAATATATTACAGTCATTTGTCAAGCTCATTCTTTACAAACGTAATTTATTCTTTTTCCCTGTCAAAAACGTCAATAAAAATTGTTTCCCGATCATTTTACACTTAGAAAGAAAACGCCGATACATTACTACACTTAGGAGTTTGCTCTCTCTTCTGAATAAGAAAGATGAAAGTGTGAGAATCGTGCAAATATAAACCAGAATTATATCAATGAAGTTCACGAGAAAATAGGGTGTAGCTAGGGCGGGTGGGTGTTTCTGGAGAGAGAGTTATTCTTTTCCCTTCACTGGTCAGTAATTTCTAACAGTACCACCGTTTGGTGACAACACATTGTCATCAGATTTCTGTTGAGCACTAACATCAGTTGTTTGCAGTTGGGCATCACTGGCGACTACATTGAACCTTTTAATGGAATTGTTAAAGCTGACTAATGTTTAAAAGTTGAAGAAATTACATGATGGGTGGGAATAAGTATTGAGAGTGTCTCCACAATTCATTTGGAACCTCTTAGATTCTACAAAGTCTCGGTAAGGTGGATCTCACACCCTAAACAATATTGGAGTGCACACAGCAACCCTTACACGAGAAAAAATCAAATGGTTTCACTGGAAAACCCTTGAGCACCTTCCATACGATCATGACTTATCACTATGTGACTTTCTCTATTCCTATTTCGCCGTTGAAGGAGATATTACAGCATTTTGATGATAATGCATAAGTAGAGAGATTTAAAAAAAATGGTTTTTGTAGCGTGCACCATATTTTTATGACGCTGCAAATAATATCGCTAAACCGATTGAGAAAATATATTTTTGTGAAAGGACGATACGTAGAAAAATTAAAACTTTTCCTAAATCCAATGAGACATTAAAAATAAGTTCTGGTTTATATATGAATGACCCTCGTAATAAGAGACAACTACACATCATTTTTTTCCAACATGCTCTCATCCATCATACATATAGCATGCGGTATTTCAATTAAGAGTTGTATTTCTTGACTTGATGTCGTATTATTCGAAAACAAAATACTATAATATTAATCTCGTATTCGTGCCCTTTTTTAATGTTTTAAAAATGTACTCAATTTTTTTACAATTTATATAATTGTGAAATGCTCGTAGTCTTTTTTAATGTTTCTATTATATTTTACATTCTTTCTTTTTTTTTATACAGAAATCAAATGCCGCACCTAATCCATCTATCTATGTTTTTTCCAGCAATACCTACAAATATTATAAATACAAAATTTGGTTTGTTGACATGTCTCTTACTTAATGACTATATAAACAAACAACAAAGTGCTAAGAAATTTAGCGTGCTTTAAGTTTTTGTATCTATCCGGAGTAACACTGTTACTCCGACAGATTCACTTATGTAGAATACAAATACTACGAAGTGTGTTTAGATACTTGTTGCGCGACTAGACTACAAAATTGATAATATCTGTTGAGCAAAACTCTGTGTTTTTATAAATAATAAAAATTAGTAGTACAACATATCAATATCTGGTACCACATGTATATTAAATCCATTGTTCACGTGTGTCGAAGTTGGAATTCACAATTATAAATCTCACCACTAAAAGTCGCAATTATAAATCGCACCACCGTAATCTAAATTCCACACAGACAATAAAAGCTAGCATTTTATATGATTGCTTAAATTATATTCAATCATTGGCCGCTAATTATCAACTCTTTCTAAATGTAAACCACCTCATCGGACCTATTCAAACATCACATTTAAATTCATTACTTGTTCATTATGTGCAAATGTTTATTTTTTTTCTTTTTTTTTCATTCGAGTTGTTAGAAAAAAATAAACAAAATCCGTCGGCCATTACCCGTGAAACAAGTGACATGTTAGTCGGACTGCTCCGTTGGAAATGGATAAAATAACCTTTTGTAAAATTCCTTTATTATATAATAAAATAAAGTTCTATTTCTAATCCATTTTAGATTATGATAATATACTTTGTTTTTTTGAATATTCAAAAATTCATTTCATTTGCATAATTTGAAAGTGTCGTATGCTTACGCGGCGAGACAAAATGGCGGTGTTCAATTTATATCTAAGTTATATTTGCATTATTGCATATTCGTAGCAGGAAATATTTTTTTAGAATCAGTATATTATATGTTTTGTGATAAAATAATAAAAAGATATGTTTCCAACAAAAAATTGGAAGATATTCGTGTTGACAATTTGCATATAACTTGTTCCATACGGACGTGTAATTACGTTTTCAATAATCGTTTTATGTTTTTTGTTTTGCGATACATATAATGTTATTGTCTGTCGTAATAAATACAGATATTTGGTCAACATTTTCACAACAATGTGTAATAAGTTTCATTTATAAAAAAATGTTTTGTTTTTATATACGTACAAAGTTTCTTTGCGAACAATTTTCTAACTTGGAAAATGGCATAATTTTATAAAAATGGAATATATTTTTAATAAGTATTCTCATACAAAATTTCATTAGCTAAAATTTGGTATATAACATACTATATTTTGTTTGCAGTTTGCATACAAAAAATTTATAAAAATCGAATGCAGGGAATTATTTTGTCAATGTAAACAATAATACGTGATTTCGAAGGAATGTATGACAGACAGAGACAGCTGTTGCGTTCATTTCGGCTGTAGCCGTCTCACTCTGTAATTATTGGGACCATGTGTCGCGTGGTTCTATTCCGATACGTTTTTATTGGTAAACAATTGAATTGAAAAATTTCGTGGGCGCTTTGATATATTAGATATCTAATTTAGATGTTTGGGCATAATTGTTTCTTTTATTTTCAGACCGTCCACCTCGTACCGTCCTGTTAGAATTCGACCTCTTCCAAATGCGACTTCCCGTTAAGGCAAGTTTAATGAGAAAAATATATGGGCCACGAATTGAAGTTAAAACATTCCGTAGTTCTAATGCTATGGAATAGATAGCTGAGTCCGCTTCCAAATAATAAGATGCATTTCGGTTCAGTTTCTATCCATAAATTCCGTTATGTTTTGTCATCGCCGTTTATATTCCCAGGTCAGGTTTCTCTTTCAATGTAAATAAGTGCCGAAGGTGACGCTAGTCCACCTCTAGTCCCCAGAATCTATTCACTTGTTTCCCAATTTATGAATAGTTCCAGGTTAGTATGTAAGCGAATATATAATTGATGATGATATGAATATATTTTATTTATTTCATATGTAAGAAGACGCAAAATACTTTTACAGAATTATATTGTGTGTACAAAAACCTTGAAACCTATTTGTAAAATTTTAATTTTATTATTATTTTTCCAATTGTGAGAATACTTTGTTATTAAAATGTAATACTTAATTTTTTTATAATAATTATGAATACTATTTGCTTGTATAATACTGTTTGTAAGCCTATAATCGTGGCAGGGCTGACTAATAATTAAGATATGACACAGAGAACTTGAATTTTGTTACTAATTTTGTATATTAACGTAAATATGGGTATACGTGCGTGTATGCACATGTGTATGTATGTGTGTGCGTACTCATCAAAACGGCCAACCATTTGTAGTGTAGTTATTTATTTTAATTACGTATATTTTGCATATTGTTTTTGCTTATTTTATTATAAACTAGCTGTGCCTGCAACTTTGTTCGCCTGAAATTGAGAATAACAAAAGTTATTAGGAATTTTCCTTTCTTCATTTTTTTCGCTGATATGTTGCTAGAGAGTATAAAATGACCTTACCAAATTTCATCAAAATCCGTCTGGTAGATTTTGCGCGATTGATGAACAAATTAACAAACATACAAACATTCTAAAAAGAGTTTTTAGAATGTTTGTATGTTTAAATAAATCACTCTTTTTAAAATATTTTCCATATACAGAATTTACTCTGTTACAATTTTACTATATGTATAAATTAAATTGGAATAAATTTCCTGCTATGCAAATTGATATTACAATAATTTCGTTAATTACAAACTATATTATAAAATAAATATATCAACATTATTCATGTAATATATTTACAAATATCCCACCTGAAGATGTTGTAATACAACGGAACCTAGGGCGTGGTAAAGAATTCAAAAATATAGTAGAAGTAATGCTACATGACATAGTTTCATTTAATTATGAATAAAAATTAAGTAACATTATTCATAATACCAGCGCTATAATTCGACTCTGTCATGAAACGAAAAGTATTCAAACATTTCTTTTCAAACCAGATTATAAAAGAAATATTACAAAGAATATTCTTAACACCAATATTATAATTCGACACTACTTACTAATACATTCCAAAATTTGTTACCGACAACATTGTCGCCCTAGTCTTTCGAACGCGTGTTTGGCCTTCGCCCGAACACGTGGCCGAACGCTTCGGTCGATCGCTAATGTAAACAAAGTGCTGTTTTTACTAAGCCGTTTTGGAGCTATGTTTATAATTTTTCTTTTATTACTTATTACAAAATGACTATGGTATTTGTACATAATATTTTGTTGTTTGAATTGTATATATTTATAATTATAAATAATAACTGTTATATTTATTGACGGTTTATGAATAAACTTGTTTTGAAATTGGTTCGAATTTTTCCTTTCTTTTACTCTGTGGCGATTATATTCTAATATTGCTCGTTTATAATTATTTTTAGAATACTTACACTTATCAGATGAATGTATTATTTTTTAAAATCTTTTTATATATGTTTCGGAGATTATGTCTGCATAATTTGAAGTATCCAATTCGAGTAAAAAATAATATTACACCCATTTTTAGAGACTGTTAACGCAACATTTGACGAAACAAAAATTTTTATGCTTTTTCTTGAATATTTTATTTTCACAAAAATTTCACCAATTTCTTTAGAATTTTATACCAAATTCAATAAAGTAAGTTGTACAAAAAGTACTTAATTTACGATACGTCGTACAGATACGTCGCTCTTTTTCGCAATGTTTATGATTTTATTCGACTATTTGTATATAATTTAGATTGATATGACTTTTGACATTTCTTTTGAAAATTTACTTGAGTTTTTATGCCATAGTTCACGAAATATTGTAAAATAATTGAAAATCGAGCGAAAAATTTGTCTTCTCCAAGTTCGGTAACTTTTTTTGATATTTCTTTATATATTTATAATATAAAAAAATTATTTTGTCATTTAGAAAATTTCATAATATTTTCAAAAATATATGGTTGTAGGTAGTTTCCATTGAAATAATTTCCACAATTACTTGATAATTAAATTTCGCGGTTTACATATTGCAAACGTCACCTGTGACAGGAAATCCGCGAAAACGCGCTGTTTAGCATCTGGGTACTCTTTGGGTTAAAAAAGATTTAACACCACTTCAGATCCTCTCCCCCTTGCTTGATGGAGACTGTTCCGCAGCTATTAAAGCCTGCAAAGAGGCTGAAGTGATATATAAATCTAATATGTCGGAAGCAAACTTCCTCTTGTTTCGAAAGACCCAAGCAAAGACTAAACGAATTCTCCTTAAAAAAAAAGAGGAAAGGCTGGAAGAAATTCTATCACTCCCTCTCTCCTTTTACTCCCTCTCGTGTCGTTTGGTCTATAATAAAACGCTTTCGGTCTATTTTCAGCCTGATGTTCCCAAATCTGTACACGGGAATTGGGTAGATCAATTTTTAAATAAACTTGCTGCCCCATCCGTCCCAAATTTAGATGAATTACTTTTCAGGTATAACTTTACTAGCGCCAATCATTTTTTAGAAGAAGATTTCTGCATTAATGAATTGAATTTCACTTTGCATCATCTTAAGGATTCTTCCACTGGTATTGACGGAATGCCATATTCAATGGTGAAAAATACTTTACCATCTACCCGTTGGTATAGTCTATCCCTCATAAACTGTATTTTCAAATTAGGTTCTATTCCAAAGTCTTGGAAATCTTAAATAATAATTCGCATTCTGAAACCTCATAAAGATCCCAATGTAGGTTCATCCTGCAGACCCACAGCCCTTTCTCCTGTTCTAGCGAAGATTACGGAACATCTAATTAAGAGTCGTTTAGAATGGTTTACAGAACACCATTCTGTTTCTCCAAGGAACCAATTTGGCTTCAGAAGAACTAAAAGCACGATGGACAATCTCAGCGTCCTAACCACTGACATCAGACTTGCCTTCTCTCGACAAGAGTTCCTCGTTGCTGCTTTTTTAGATCTTTCTTCATCCTACGATAACGTAAACTTTCCAGTCCTCCAAAAAAATCTTCATAATCTTAGGATTCCGATCAAGATTATAAATTTTCTCTTAGAAAGATCTATTATTTTTAGATCCCGTGGACCCCCCCCCCTCTCCTCCCCACCCTTAACAAGAACTATATGGAGGGATCTTTCCCAAGGCTCTGTTTTAAGTCCATTACTTTTCAATATTTACTCATATATGATCCACTCAACAGCAAATCCCTTCTGTCGTGTTTTGCAATACGCGGATGCCCTGATATTATTCTGATAAGTCAATAATGGTTGCCGAAAATGCTTTGAACTCTGCCCTTGTTAACCTAAACAAATGGGTTAACTCTCATCGTATGGATTTATCCCCTTCCAAAGGCTGTAGTGGTCTTCCCGAGAAGGAGAATTACTCCACCGTTATCTATTTCTTATAATTCCTCTTTGATCCCTGTTCTTTCCAATGCCAAATTCTTAGGTATGTTCCTAGACTCAAAATTATTCTGTAACATTCACATTGTATATGTCATCTCCCAATGCCAGGCTAATATGAATATTCTCCGCGCTCTTTCTGGAGTGTGGTGGGGCTCTCACCCTTCAACATTAAAGTTAATATATAATGCTCTAGTCCGTAGTCATCTATAATATGGTTCATTTCTACTTCCTATTTTTCCAAAACTCACCCTCCTCTCTAGGTTTATTGAGCACGCTCCTTTTTGGCGTTCTAAGTCCTGACCTCTTTTTATCGTTAGCTTCCAAAGATTCAAATCCCTCATTAACTCCATTTATCAAAATTCTTCTCTCCCTCTCTATAGTTTCCCATTTGGCTCGGCATTTCACAGGCCAAATATAAATTTGTGTTTTGGAGTTGATAAGGAGTCCAAAAATGCTAATTCGATGTTGAATTCTCTCTTGAATACTTTTTGTATGGATTGGACGCGAATATACACAGATACATCAAAAACTCTGAGAGATGGCTGTCGGAGCGTCATTTTACTCTCCATACACCGCTCATTCAGTATACTTTCGCCTCCTTAAGGAGTGTTCGGTATTCTCCGGGGAATGCCGTGTTATTGTGGAGTCCTTGAATTATGCTCTACTCAAAAATATTGGCAGGCTCCTTATCTTCTCTGACTCCTTAAGTTGCTCCTTTACAGTCCCTTCTCGCTAATCCATTTTCTTCGAACTGTGGCTTCCTGATTCTCCAGATCAAGTAACTTACGCTTGATTTGGAGAGATCGGGATCCGATGTCGTTCTTGATCCCTAGTCACTGTGGCATAGTAGGTAATGAAATAGTCGACGCAAAAGCTCGGTTTGCCGCCGTGAACGGGGATCCATGTTTCACTAGTAATTTCATTGAGGATCTCCTTCCCATGACTCGTTTCTGGATGACATCTGACTGGCAGAGGGTGTGGAAAGATCATCCCAGATTACGGGTGTGGGATATTTCCAGATCAACCTTTTATACCCACAAAACCTTGGTTCTCAACATTTGCTTTCTTTCGAAAGGTATCCTCTGTGGTATCTCGCATGCGTTTGGGTCATTGTTCTATTCCTACCCATTTGGATAGACTGCGGGTGAGAGAATCTCCAATTTGCGATTGTGTGCTTGGAGAAGGCGATCTAAATCATCTCATTTTTTCATGTCCATTTAATAATAGATTTCCTTCGTTTATTTCCAAATTATTAAAATATAAAATTCAATTGCTCATCAACATAAGATCCTTTTTATTTATTGCCAACAAACCCATTTTAGGATTCAGTTCATAAGAAAGAACGACATCGAAATATAGAGTTTTTCATATTTATATTCTTGTTTATTTTTGTTCTTATGTTTGTTTGCATATTTGTATATACTTATTTTGTACTTTTTGTATATTACAATATCTTCATTCATTTTCTTCGTTTTGTTTAATTGTAGCCAACTTCTCATTTAATTTTTGTTTTGTTGTATAGTTTATTCTTTTGTCAACAAGCAACAGTAATTATATGTACCGATCACAATTTGTGACTCAGAACAAGCAAGTAATTTCCCAAGAAAAGTTCTACAACGTAACTTACTCTCTATACTTATCTTCGAGCATAACAGTATATTAAGTAATATGCATGAGGCCAAGAAATCCATACGTTTTCAAAGAATGTTTGTTTTGTAAGAGCAACGTTACAAATTTTCTTGCTATGAAAAAGAAGCTTTATTTGTCATGTTTTGTACATGTAATAATTTTTGTTATGCCATAACATAGACACAATTCATCTTGAGAATAAGTCTTGGCAAAGGCAACGCCTTGTTCTCGAGTTCCCAACTCCTTAATTATTTTTGCTGGTTTACACTTGTTCAGGTATTCTTTAATATATGTGTGCCAATTGATGAATAGCGCTTCCTTATGAAAGGGACTAAAATCTTTGTTATACCACTGTTAAAATGTCCCTAAGGTTCCGAACTATTTAACGTTCCAGGATCACTTTCGCCATATTCTTTTTTAGAGCAAGAAAAACATTTTCAAAAACAGAAACTAAATCCATACAATCATAAAGTCCAATGTGCACGACAAAATAAAATGTATGGAAAAAAATTAATTCCAATAAATAACCAAAGTCGTCGAAAATATCAAAGAAAACAACATCATAAAATATACAATAGAACAAAACAATTAGTCTTAATAAAAAGCTATTATCGAAAATAGTAGAATATAATAGGAGAAATAAAACAGAGCACATTCATTTAGGCACGAGACAGGAAAATGTAAAATTTTGCAATAGTGCTTTGCCCGGAGTACTATTACAAAATGGTGGTTTTTAAAGAAAAAAAAATACAACGATGTTTAGACGTAAAAAATACACAAGATATAAAAATAATCACAAAGGACATTATTTATTTTAAATCTAATGTCACTCTAAATTCCTATTGCACCTTGAGGATGAGTAATTTAGGGTAATATGGCCATGTTTCTTTACAAAACCATTTTTGAATTTCAAATTTAAAAAATATATTGAATTTTTAATTTTTTATTAAAACTATATTCGTTATATTTAATTACCTTTGGAAATTGAGATCTATTGTTACTGTTAAAACAATTATTTGTGAAATATACATTGGAAAAGTAAAACTTTGCCATTGACTTTTTTATAAAATATGAATGATATATAAAGTTACTAATGAAAACTTATCTCATTTACAATATTAGATGATCTAAAATTAAATATTAAATGAAAAAATTTAATTTTAAGGTTTTGATTACATAAGTACGTCAATTTCAGTAAATATAAAAAGAATGAAATGCGAAACGTTATTATTAATATCTGAATACCCGTACAGTTTTAAAATATAAATGAAAATCTTATACAGATGATAATACTGAAATATGATATAATTTCTTACAGATTTTAATTTATCTGTAGACCCAATTATTCCTATTTTATTAGACATGTATAATTTTGTTTGTACACTATTTTAATAGTTTTTAAACCGAAGTTATAATGTTTATCAATAAATTTTGAACCGATACCAAATTATAACCATAACGAGTGAAATAAAAGAATTTAAATATATTATGAAACGACACAAATTATTTAAACATGTATAAATATTTATAAATTTATTTTAATTATTATACAGTTTAAAATATAAATGAAAAAATCTTATACACACGACAAGTCTAAAGCATGATACAATTTCTGATTTTAATTTTAACTGTAGACCCAATTATTTCTATTTTATTAGACATGTATAATTTTGTTTGTATGCTGTATTAATAGTTTTTAAACGGAAGATATAATGTTTATCAATAAATTTTGAACGAAAGCCAAATTGTAACCATAACGAATGAAATAAAAGAATTTTAATATATTATGAAGTGGCACAAATTATTTAAACATGTATAAATATTTATAAATTTACTTTAATTATTATACACTTAATTTTTTCTCTAAAAAAAATAATTTCATCAATATAGAGGTAAACCGTGTGAAGATTTTATATTTAAAAAATATTTCAATCAAAAATAAGAATATTTTAATCATATTGTCACTACTACTGGCCATCGCAAAGTATTGTTTACAACAAAGCTTTATTTAAAAAGAAAACTCTGTTCAGACTGACGTTTTTACTACTACCTGTTGTTTATATTTTTTTGTTACAAATGAACTTTATTAATTTTAAAATGTTTCTTAACATTTTGAAGGTGGTTGTGAATTTATTGAATATTGTGTAACGGAACTTGCTCATCATATAACCGATACTTACGTACATCTTATACAGGTAAATTTATAGATTACAAAGGATTTTCTACATGCACAAATTCTATATTAGGAATTAAATTACTTTTCTTGTGTATCGAGTTAAATATATAATGTGTGTGTGTTTCAGGAGACATAAAGAGTGAATTAATAGTACGTCTTTAAGTTATCAAAGCTGTAAGTTTTAAATAGAAACAAAGCAAAATGGCTTTTTCCTTTCGTAAGATGTTATCAAATATAACTTATTTTAAAAGAAGCGATAGCCAAGTTGATTCAGATTGTGAAGTGGTATGTGAATTAGATAAATCTGGCATTAAAAGACGCTTGTCGTCATGTTCAAATTATAATGATTATCCAGAAAGCAAATATGAATTTGCCGAGTGCAATCTGGCAAATAGGCGTTATAAAATAAGGTCGGAACGACGCCCGGATCATAGGGAAATTAAATATTTCTCTGCAACAAAGACAAGCGTATCGGACAGTGAGATCTTGGAACGAGAAAAAGAAGTTAAAAAACCAAACAGAAAAAGTAAAAAACTACGCCTCGACATCGATAAAGCTAACCAAACCTGCGAAAATCTCGATAGTTCCAATGAGTATTCAAAAGAGTTAATAGAAAATACACCAAAGCATTTGTCTTTGGGATTTTCTCGGGAATACGTATGGCCTGAGAGAAAAGTCCTAAGAAGCAATAATGAAATTATTAAAACGCGTGAGCTCGAATTGTTAGATGCGATGAGAGAAACTCCAAATCTGAGTTCTAACAATGATGTATGCTTGGGCGAATCCTCGAATTGCTCTACATCATCGAATGATGAAGACGAAGATTCAGACGATGACCTATGCACTATAAATAGGTGCAAGAAAGTTGATAAACCCACAATGAAGTCCATTAAGCATGTTGGTAACAATGATGAAAATACTTCAAGCGATTCTTCATTCTCTGAAGTTGAATATGAAAATCCCGAAGATGACAGAATAGCTCTTTTTCTCTCATATCAAATGAAATTAGAAAAACTTGAACACTTTCTTAAAACAATTCTCTCTGAATTCCGTTTCCACGTTGAAGTATCGAAAGTCTTCAAATCTAAGACGTGCCTTACAACGTTGCAAGGTTGCGATCTGCAGAATATACCTAAAATCTTAGGTGAAATTTCACAAATCAATAATGTAACTGGCCGCCTAAAGTCAAATAACGGTAGCTGGAGTATATATGTAGAAAAGGAGGACGCTTGGGCAAAATCTAAAATGAAACAACAACTGCTCTCTATAAAGGACACCGTAAATGAATATTTAAATATGTTCGAAGATTCTAGACTCAATAAACCTCACGATAACCAAGAATCTATATGCCAATCTTTACACAGCACATTTAAGCTAGAAAATTCTAAACTAAATCAACCTCAGGTGCGGCAATGTAGAAGAATTGAACCAAAAATCAAAGCTGCCATGCCGTGTGCCAAACCGGACAATCATAGCATTCAAAAGATGAAAATAAATGATAAAAAACGTAACAAACGAATCGCCGATTACCCAGATTTACGAGACGCCTTTTATAATCTGTTTTCAATAGACACACTTGATCAAAATTCACGTAATGAAAGTACAGGTATCTCGATACATGATTTGGAAGATGCCGAGAACAATATGAATTTATCTAGAATATCCAATGTAGAACTGACAAACGATACTGGTTGTACTACCAAAATATTTGCGCAGAAGTCTTTCACTTTAGGAGATACTATTACGACAAGATCATTATGCAACTTTTCTATTAATAATTCATCGACATTCTCTGCATGTTCGAAATCAATTGAAGATCTATTGAGTTACTGTAGCTTTAACGATGACAATCCCGTGTCTAATTTATTTGATAAAACACCTATGGAAAGAATTACTTTTTACAGCAGAGTCCATAAGATACAAATGAAAAGCGACACCATCATGGAAAAGAACGATTTGGAAGAAGAATCATTACAAAATACTTTAGAAAATAATACAATAAAGTCTGGGAATCAACCTGAAAGTAGAATAGTATTCACTTGTGTTCCGTGTGCGAATGAAACTTTTTACGATGAAAATTCACTGGTCATGCACATGTTGGGACAGAGCCATTGCGAGAGACTCCATTTCCTGTATAAAATTGCTTATATAAATCGTTGCAATGCATCACGCACTCAAATCGAGCCGAGCACCATTCTGAACCCAATGACGATGTATCGTGATGCGAATAAGATTGTGTGCTTTGGTGACAGTAAGTTTGCATGTACCCTGTGCTATGAGAGTAATATTTGTGGAGAATCGGTGCTCATTGCGCACTGTAACAGTAAGGAGCACGTCGCAAAAAAAGAATCTTTGTTAGATGTATTGAATTTTGACTTTTAAGTGTCTTGTGAGTGTTCCTACGATATTATGGGTAGATATTTAAGTGAGTTTACGTCTCATCCGAATTTAATTTGTCGTAAAAAATGATTTTAAATGAAATATGTTAAAAGTGCCTACCAAAATAAGCCCGAGAAGGATATCACTGATTTTATATGGGCGTTTGGACTAAAAAAGTGTTGTGTGACCATGAGTGAAATATATCTCATTTTGAAGACATTTTTAGTGCAAGCTTTTTTCTTATTATGGCGATGACGAAACCCTGTAATCCAGCTGAGTAGAGATATAAAATAAAAAAATTAATAATGCTTGTAATTTATTGAAAAATGCCATATTCGAAAAAGAAGAATTTTATGATCATTCTCCCTTTTGTTCATGAATCAAGGGAAAAATGCTAAATAAATTTTGTTAATATTTTCATTGTTGTCAAAAGTAAGTAAGCAGATAAAGACTAATGCACAAAAATAAATATATGTTAGGTATATGTACTTAAGGTTTTAGAAGAAAAAATAAAATCATTAAATTTTTTTTGCTAAAAGAATTTTTAATTAAGACAAAAAAGTACTTTACTTTTTTAAAAAGTTTTTTGAACCAAATATGCCTATAAAACAAGATACATTTCAAAAATGGCAACACAAACAATTTTGGCCCAACACTAGTGATGTCCTTAGCATAATCTAAGTCTGATGATTAATATGTCTTTTTAAAGTTTGGAGTGTTGAGAATTATTGTTAAACAAGTTAAAAAGAAATGGACATGATATTGATTATCATTAACATAATTTTAACTGAGTTAAAACTTTCTGAAAATATAATATCTTCACTAATTATGTACATTTTAAATACAAAACTAATTTATTTTATAAAGTTAGATCTCCATTTGTTACAAGACAGCTTGATTTATATATCTATTTGTAATATCAATTTTATGTTTTTATAATACATTGTAAGTTAAAATAAATGTACTGAAATTATTTTTAATAAGTGTAACTGTTATCAAGGCCGTAGTGTGAATAATATTTTGGGGGGAATATGTGAATAGTCTCATTATATTTTATTTATGGTTAAATAAGTAATAACTATAGCTTATGATGGTCAAACCAACCAGTAACAGTATATCGCATAGGTGACAGTAACAGAGAAATCAAAGCATAGTTTAAATGTTTAAAAAGGTAAACAGTTATGTAGAAATACTAAACAGGAGTCCTGACGAATTTAGGTTTTTTGAGTGAGGAATCAGAGTCAGTATTGTTGGCATACGGAATATGAAAAGGAAATTTTTTTTCTTTTTAGCGCAAACAATTTTTTTTTTCCCCTTTGTTAAGTTTATTTTTATTATTAACAGGATACATTTGAATAATTTGTTCACTTACTAGGGTTGAGAACCCAACCCTAGTAACCCCTCCCTAGCTACGGCCTTGAATATTATTAAGACTGAAATTCATACACAGGTAAAATGTAAATGTAGCGACTGTCACTAAGATCGACTTTCTATATTCAATTAATGCAAAATGTATGATTGTAATATAATATATTATAAATGATACTTTTTCATTAATTGAATCATTCATTTTGCGAATTAATTAATAAGTTAATGAGAAAGTGTAGATTTAATTAATGCAAAAGGCACGCAAAAGTGTAAATTATAGACTGATAAAAAAACAAAGAAATTTTTATGTAAGAATCTTAAAAAGTATCAATGACCGATGTGACTGCTAGCAGTGCATTTAGGTATCCTCTGCAAGATCATCATTGTAGGGAACAGCGCTTTTAAACACCCGATTCAAGATCGTCATTCGTGGCTGTTCATCTGTTTTAAACAATTGTGACTATGTATATAGACATTTTCACTCTTCTGGGCTGGTTGGTTTTATGTAAACATTGAATTGTGCGCTTTAAATTGTATTATGCTTAAAAAAAATTTAAACTTTTTCTTATATGTAATAATTTCACTTCCTTAACCAAATTTGAAAACTTTAATTTATCATTTAAAATTAGATTTTCCTTTAAAAGAAATAAACAGAGTATCGCGAACCGCACACGGTCTGTAGCTTAGGTAGTGACTAAAGTACTGGACGATTGGCATGTTTTGTTTCTAAACGCAATTAAAAGGTTTACAGATAAATTAATAGGCTATTTGACAACATCGAAAATATACCACAATTCGGGATCATCCTATTAGATTATAACATAAATAAGCATATTGCTTTTAATTTTCGGAAGAATAAGTTTATATTATATATACCACAATTCGGGGTCATCCTATATATGCAAATGATGTATTTAATTAAAACAATTTCCGGTCATAACTAATGTATAAAAAAATTTATTTAATTCCCATGCAATGCATAGCAAATTAGCATATGGCTAATGTATATATCAACACTATAATTATATTCCAAACATAAATCATAGACAAATAGACTTTTCCTAAATGTTGTTGGATAAACAATATGTTATTGTTAAAATTGATAAATTAAGTAAATATTCCAGTTGGATAATTAAATTTACTATATTTATATTGTAAATACCTAACAATTTGTAATAAATTATATTTTTAATTGTGTAATAAGTGCTTAGCGATAAAAGATAAAGTGAACTAACTGGAAAAAAGGTTAAAACATATTCCATCGCAAATAAAAGTCGTCAGGTATGAAATTTTTTAAATTGATTTTTTATAATAAATAATCGTCTGCTGCAGAATTTTTTTAAACATATCGTTTTTAATGTATATTCTTTCATATCATATCAAAAATTTAAATTTAGATAAATACTAACAATTGTCAAAATATCATTGGTACTAAAACGCGTTCATACCAAAATATAATATTCTTATTCTTTTGGTTTATAGGCATTGATATCGATGATAATGTTTAAAACACAAATATTACTTATATCGAAACAATCTTCACACATAAAAACATTTGAGTGAGCTACAATGCTGTTTGGATCTCTTTGGGCTAATTACAGCCACTTTTTTCGCCTTTTAAGATTTGTTGGCACTGCAATGAACACTTTATGTAGACTTTCTATAGACGTATTTATACATTGTGTCACTACACACCATTTTAATATGAAAATAAATAATAAACCCCTTCAGCGGGCAGGACTGTTCGTTTATATTGTGTGTGACGTCACATTAACCGCCATTACAGTAATTGCATTTTTAGCGCGAGTTCGAAAATTCAAACTTTAAAAGTGATTTATGTAAAAAATACGGTATATATCCTGGAAATATAAATATAGTGTGCTTATAATACAAAATAGAACAATTTAAAAATTCAAGTCAAATAGCCTATTATAAAGGAAAGAGAGAAATTACAGTTTTTACATGAAAAACATATGCCATAGCCATAGGTCTGCCATAGCTTTTACACAAAGCTACGGCAGACCACACGAGGGGTCAAAAATGATCTAAACAGAATTAAGCAGTGGCATAGCTCTCATTTTTAGAATTCTACAGCTAAAAATATCAACATCACCCTCAACCCCACAATAAAAACTCGTTACCTCAATACAGCAATCTTGATTATTTTATGTAAACTGAAATCCAATGTGGATATGACCGTTCGACATTAAATGAATCCCCATATACCATATGGCGTTCCTCAACTGTACACGAAAAATCAATTAACAAAACTCAGTAGTGTAACCACAGGAATAGTTCTAAGTGGTTTGTAATTTCAAACATAATGTATTTTCACCAAGAATTCGCATTGTTATGCCTATGTCATAAGAGACATAATACGCTACAAGTCCCCCGTGAAAGCGAAAAGTATTTTGATTTATTTATTCGAACATAGTTACAATTGTAAATTTGTAATTTAAACTATTTTTGAATCACGACCGCACGTCGAACAAAAGTTAGTACCATAAACATTGCACATGGTGTTTACGTTTTATTTATTTTAAAATGGTATTTAATTTATTTTAAATTTTTTTTATTTTGGCATAATTATTTCACTATTTTAAAGTATTTATGACAATTAGTACTGTCTAATTAATTGTTTAATATCCGACAGCTAAATCCATATGTTATAGATGTGCAATGGCTTTCAAAAAAGTTATAAGTCAATAGATCAATTTTATAAGTTTCGTGAATTTCATATCATTGAGTATTTAGTCACAAATTGTATGTGATTTTATTAAAGTAGTGTTTCATTAGCGTTGGCCTGGAAAGGTTAAATAGGACAGTACTCGAAACTCTGTATTTCAAAATTCGTTTCACTTCTTTCTTCCCACCAAACAGTAGTCTTTATGTCCTTGTGATTTACCAAAGTTTCTGAACCAGAATTATTAATATTAAGATCGTTCCTCGTTAATTATTAAATATTTTATTTATATTAAATAGCAGAAATCTGCATTTATGCTGAAAGAAAATTTGATTTTCCTCTATGTTTTTAAATAAAAAAAAAACCATTTTTCAATTGTAATTTGATAAAGATTAAGTAATCTATGTTTCAACACTTGTTATTTTTATCAACTTGTTCTTAATCACATTTTTCAAGATTCTTACATAAACTTTGTTTTAGCTGATTTACAGCGATTAATTATGGATTATAAAAAATCGTATCGCATGTAATAAATAGATTTATCTGTATCTGTGTTAAGATCACTAATTTCATAAATAACCATAGATATATTATGTTAAAGCGACTGTAAGGAAGTAGGACCATTATTTGACGTCGACATCGTAAATAATATGATAGAACTATACGTCTAGTTAGCAAATGAATATGAAGGAAAGTTAAGGATGTCCTATCTATTAAATTATAACGGTGTTGCAAGTAAAATGAAATTATGTTGGTAACATTATTGGTATATGTATGTAATTGACTTTTTTTGAAACAATCTGTTATTTTAAAAACATTTATTGAAAATATTTTCAAAATAGTGGTTCACATAGAATAGATTCTAAAACAATATTTATAGGAGTGAAAAAGCGAAATGAAGGAGAATAAATGTGACTCCACACTGTTTACGATGGCATAATGACGAACTAGAAATGTTTGTGTTAAAATTAATATTGACTTGTAGAATTATGCAGTAAATATTTCGATTTGGAAATGATTTCTTCGATATCTATGGTTACTTTTAATTACATAATTATTTTGAACATTGTTCGCTGGGTGAACACAATATTTTATCAGTCTAGGAGGAAAAAGAGTTGTTTGTAGACATAGGAACGAACCCAGGAAACCAGAAAAAAGGTTTTCATTTGTGTTTTATCTAAAAAAATGTATGTCAAAAGGAAACTCAGTGCAATGACAAAGAGTTAAGTTGAATGTATACTTTGTTGGTTTCTATTACTTGCAATCAATATCTTATAGGGCTGTGTCTTCTGTTATTGTGTAACACGTATTGTCTATGTGCTCTGTCTCTCTTAAAAACAAAAAAATTATGTTTGTTAACTATTATGTTTGTAAATTTTATTTATTTTCTAATACAGTCTTCTCGCTATTCACATATCCAGTATCCATGAATTCATTATTTACAATATAAATTTTGAAGACCATATCTCTGTATCAATGAGAAGAAATTCAGTATTAGAGCGGTATAATAACTGCACTGGCAGTGTACGTTTGTTATACTGCGACCCCTGTCCTTCAAACTTCCAATGGCTGGTTTACTAAAAGCGTTATATTCATTAAATTAAATGTAATGTACTTTCTTTTTTTTTTCTTGTAATTAAACAATATTTGCTTGTTTTAAAAAAGTTTTAATAAACCTTGTAATGTGTCCGGCGCAATTTTGTAAAATTTCCCTTCACTATTTGTGGACCTTTTAAGGAACATGATTCTTGCAAATAATGAGATTGTACTGCATTGATTAAAACGTCATATGGTATTATATGAACAAATATTTTAACCCTAAAATTGGTAAATATACTAGCATATTTTTGAAAATATGGGTACTGCCCTTGGAACTCTGTGACCATAAGCAAAATTTAAAATAAAATATATATTTTGTTATTTAAATCAGCCAAACTGCTTCGTGGAAATGTAAACATTAATTTTATTTATGGAAATATTATAGTGCCATAAATTATATTGACAACTTTGTGTTTGGTCGATGCCAACACGTCACAATTCATTTTTGGTCTTATAAAATTTGCAATTAAACAAAAAAAGACAGACAAAAGAATCTTGCTCACATGTGCGAATAACCAAGTACTAATATACAAACAAGTTATTCTTGTGATCAGTGATGTTAATTGTGTATACTTTTTTATTTTTTTGCACGTAGCAATCAATTACATACATATATATATTTTTCCCATGTAAGGTTATGTTTAATTAGAATTTAATATATTTTTAAGTATAGATGTAAGATTTGCAAAATGTTTATATCAACCGATCCGTCAGTTACCCGCCCGTTTGTTTTAGATCTCAAATATATGTCCATAGTTAATTAAACCTTTATTATTTTTGAAGTTAGTGTTTGTTCTGTTGGTAGGTAAACAAATTTTATCTCTCTACAAGATAATTGCAATAAGTTAAAAGTTGGAAAATAAGTGTATATTTTGTAGGATTTTTAGTGTCACAAATTAAAATAAAGAACCCTCGTAACTTAACCGTCTATCTGTCGCAGTCTCAAGGTTTCTGCAGATGGAGCAATGTCTCAATTGATATGTACTAAAATATTAATAACAATTTTTTTTCAATACAACTCCCGATGCATGGAAAGCTGAAGTAAAATTTTTTTGTGAACTCGGAGTGGGACGATATAGAAAAATCTTCGGAAATGAAATTTATTTGGGAAATATTAACTTTAAAGTGGAGCGCAACTTATCACCTCCTCTAATTTTTGAAATTCAGAGTTCATTAGAACTTTCAATCAAATTTATTTCTGTTATATCAACAATTTCAAGATATTTTGGAAAACTGATGTTTTGCATATTCCAACACGCCTTTGGGTGGCTTTTTATAGTAGTGGACATAAAGTAAAGAAAAAAAATTTTATTCTTACGACTTAGGCTTCGACTGAGGTACCGATTCGAGTGACGTATGGAGAAATTTGTGATCAATATTAAAATATTTCCTTAGTTTGTTTATAATTCATTTAGGTTTTCGTAATTTTAATAATTAGCGGTTATAATCTTTTGACTCAAAATTACTTTTAATTGATAAAAAGCCAATTTTCTTAAATATTTATATATATTGATATCTCGAATTTGTTTTATAGAAAGTGAGGTTATTTTTCGTAGGTTTGTAAATGTTTTTTTTAAACTAATCTTTGAACCACCGATTTGAAATAAAATGCAAATTGTGTCCCATTGTATCTTTTATATATAAATATACTAATCAATGAGAACGGCCAGCTCAACAGCGTCATAAAAACAAACTTTTAAAATTCAATGATCGAAGGACGCATTAATTTGTGAAAAACCAGAAATTGTGTCTATCAGTTAACACTTTATTTTTAATTTATTTAGGCAATGGCTTCACATTTAATAAGCAATTAAAATTAATAATGTTTTGTAATTGTTTCTAAATAATTATTATGAAATACGTTAGGTTTTAATTTTTCATTAACAATTCTTGACATATTGAATATATTTGGCATTAATTTTGTAGAAATTCATTATTCACAATTAAATGAAACTACGTGATGTAGTATTATTTCTACTTTCTTTAAGTTCTTTACCACGACCTAGGTTTCGTTGTATTACAACATCTTCAGGTGGGCTGTTAGCAAAGATCCACCAAAGCACCAGCCCATCTGAAGATGTTGTAATACAACGAAACCTAGGTTGTGGTAAAGAACTTAATGAAAGTAGAAATAATACTACATCATGTAGTTTTATTTAATTGTGGATTCTTGACATGTTAAAAATATAATACAGGTGCATTTATGTAGATAACTCTTTTGTTTTGTGTACAAATCAGTCTTATTTTTGACTGAACTGTTTGATTTTTTATATTCTAATAAATTCCAGCTTTTTTTAAATTATATTCTATTCTGTAACGCTCGGCTCATTTTCGCCCATTTCCTTTCTATGCTGTCAATCCTGTTTCAATACAAATAAGTATAACTTGTTTAATATAATATTTTTATTTGTTTAACAGTTTTGCTCCTAAATTCTTTATAATATAGATGCCATACTTTAGCAATTGTTACATTGAGTGTACAGGGACTGTACTAACCCTATAAATCACCATAATCTGTTTCCAACGTCTAGACGAAACGTTTTAAATTATAGAAATATTTTTGAATCATTTTCAATGTATCGAGAATTATGTTTTAAATTTAATTGTACCTTTTTTTGGAATTTATTTTCAAGAAAATGTGGCAACTCTGATAACTTACTGATGGCAACTTAATCATTGTTTTATGAAGAGGCATCGTACGAATTTAATGGAAATGAAATGTTGAAAATTGTATCTAAATAGTTGTAATATTAATGAAATGAGAATTTAAACTGTGATGAATTTGTTGAATACCTCTCTCGAATATAGACATTTTTGCTTTAATTTATAAGAATTGTAACGGTTCAGATGACACTGCCTTTTTAAAAATTCCTATGTGTTATTATATTATCTAATGTATCTAAGTATTTTATATTGTAATTCGTGTTTTAAAATATTCTAATTTATATACTATCGACGTTAATCTGTAGGATTGCAGTTATGGAACTGATATCAAAATTTGTGCCGCTACTCCAATTATCCTTTGCAGACTTTATATATGTGATGAATTTAGGTACCAATGAATTAGGTTCATTTAGTAAAATTACAAGAATCGCTTTAACTAAGGAGAAGTATGACTTGACTGTGATCCATAATGACTATTAAAACCTCAAAAGTGTTTTGCTTTTTAATAAGGTCTTTTAAAATCTAAAAAAACCAGTTATAGACAGTAGGATCTATGCGAGACCTACCAACGCCTAACGAAAGAATCTTGGCCACACGCTCCAAGTGTGTTTTAGTGTTAATATGTACCGTATCCGCAACTTTCAATTTCATTATCTATGCTGAATTTTTTCACTGCTGGTGAAGATCATATTTCAAATATTCTTTGAATAATGGTATTTGGGTAGTAAATATTCCATGATTCTTGTAGGAAATCTGTACTAATTTCGTTCTTTGTCAGTTGGATACAGTAAGGATTTCAAATTTTGAAACCTTCGTAATTAAATTTTCTACCAAAATATATCGTCCCAATTTTCTTCTTACTTAAAAGTATATCTTTGCAATGTAAAAAAGAGACGAATATAAAATTTTATTTTCAACTATGAGTACGGCATCTTGTTCAGGTTTCGGATGCTACTTCCTGTAATGTCATTTTACCCCAGGTCCTGAAATCGTTAATGAAAATTATTTATTACATGACGAGTGTATCAGTAGAGGACAAATGGTGGTATTAAAATTTTCAAGCTTCTTTCACTATTTGTGTTATGACGCTTGCCGATAGGCTAAAACCTGCAAAAGGGTGCATCAAGTTTTGAATAGTTGGCACAATTGTTTTGCAACAATGAGGCCAATGGAAACAGGCCACATCTCTTTTCCATATGTCATCATTGGCAACCCGCACTAGTTGAAGACTTTCATCATTAAAGGCTGGGGTATTTTGGAGAGTAGTTGTGGTAAAGTTTCCCAAAGGCTGCTGATTAATTATTAATTTTGATCTAATGGATAATATATAGGCCAAGAAATGTCCCATTATAATTAAAATTAGCATAAGATAAATCCCTCAGAAGTTGCTAAGAGATATTGTTTTATTTAGCTTCAATTCGAAAACTTTACGTAATAAACATGAAAACATAATGGTTATTTAGAACTACGTTTGTATAGAAATATTTGAATATTATGTTTGAAACAGTGCATATGAATTTATTTGCAAAAAATAAGATAAGTATTTCTTATTTTAATATTTAT
Source organism: Druceiella hillmani (assembly GCA_039881145.1). Classification (NCBI taxonomy): domain Eukaryota; kingdom Metazoa; phylum Arthropoda; class Insecta; order Lepidoptera; family Hepialidae; genus Druceiella; species Druceiella hillmani. The sequence goes on along the minus strand of JAYKKI010000019.1, from coordinate 21,533,770 downwards.
AACTTTCTTAATAGCGTATAAAATATAAGCGTATTGTATATCTTTGATGCTCTCTAAATTCAATGTTCTACCAAGTGTAACTCAACGCTCAAATGTAATATGTTAAGTTATCCGTTAACAAGAAGATGAAAGATACGATAGATAAAATGGCATAACAAAAACTAATTTAGCGCATGTGAATTCTCTGGGTTTTTGCCTTTTTTTTTTGTCTGTTTATTTTTCCATTTTTCGTAAATCATAACCCTAATTTATATAAAATAAAATTATAAATTGATGAAACTGAATTGTAAAAGTCGAGGCTTGATCTGTTTTTCTGTGAAGGCTCCATTCACTGATGCATTCTCTAATTATAAACAATGTATTACAATTTTTGTATTACTATTTTAAAAATTATGAAAATCGACCAGCTTGTATTTGGATTAGATAAATAAAAATAAATTGCTGTTATATTCGGGTTCCCAACATTAAATAACATTTTATTAAAAATTACTAATGAACTTTTTAATGTAATTGCTAATTCAATATTCGTTTTACGTGTGCCATATTTACTTTGAAGTTATATTTTTTGTAATTTATTTCAAACCTAACTTTTAATATAAATTTAACTAACAATTTCATAAAACTGGTAGACGTATTAAACCTTTTGATTGGATAGCTTTTTATGATAATTATGAAAATAATAGAATATTGCAGTATTCCATTTTTAAAATTTAGTAAACTGACATTTATTTTCTTAAATTTTTAACATGAAATCTATTTGTCCACTTCCTAAATTGCTCACATTTTTTAATTAAGACATTCACTGCTAACCAAAATTTTTTTGCTAAACGTAATGACCAAACAACTTTTCTTTTTATTTTAATACAATGTTATTATATTAGTATTTGGCTATATACAAAATGTTATATTAACTAGGAGTAATACATTACAATTTTTTAGCATTTATATGTAGATGATCAATAACTGAAATTGGCCAAGTAAGCCAATAAACATTTAGGCGGTGAATCACTGGGGAAAGTCATGAATGTCTACATTCATGCGATCAGCAGTGAAAGTGTTAATGCCCAAGTGTTATGCTCATCATTTCGAAGAAATTTTTTTGTTTCAAATCTTGATTTATGAATTTAAGACTTCAAAGTGTCATTGACTGTTTCTTAGTAATAATGAATCTAAATCTTTTCTCATCTGTGATAAAATAGTGTAAAATTACATCCACCCTTGTTAAACCAACTCATGTTTTATACATACCATGTAACAATGTAGTTTATAGGGTAAACATTTTTGTAAGGGGCACGGGAATCTAAAACGTCTATATCGCAATTGGATCTGTACCACCATACTAAATAGCATATACTTTTAATCCTCCACTTTCTTGGCACACACTCGTTGACATATTTCAATAGGTGTTGTTAAGTGGTAGTTACAGATCTCTGGATAAAAAATAAGGCAATAAATTTTTTTCATATCTCATTTCGTTACAGAACCCTTAACATTATTTCAGTGTTAAGGGTCCTGTAGTATAAGCACACCGAGAATTGTGTGGCATCATCAGAAATGCAAAATGTGGCTTTGAATATTGAGCAATACTTAGTGTTATTTTGTAGAAAGTAAAGTCGATTATACTGATAATGTAGTGTTTTTTGATGTTTTCTGTTTCACGGAAGTTTTATTTATTATGAGACATTTAATGTAACTATGATTGAAGAATGTTAAAATTACGAAAAAAATTGTTTAGTCGAAAAATAAATTATTGTCCTCTAATAAAGGCCCAAACCAAAAAATATTATAGATTATTTTAATCTTATATTTATGAGAGGAGTTCGAAAAAATATTCTTGCTATATCGATTAACCAACACCAAGTATTATTAAAATTTTGCATTTTGATAAAACAAATATTTAACTGATTAATTAGTTTAAGCTGGCCAAGTGTCACAATGACAGTGTCCCCGTGTACTCAACGTATATAGTTTAAGCAGGCCAAGTGTCACAATGACAGTGTCCCCGTGTACTCAACGTATATAGTTTAAGCAGGCCAAGTGTCACAATGACAGTGTCCCCGTGTACCCAACGTATATAGTTTAAGTCTTTATAATCTATACAATTAGCATTATACACTTTGTCTTTTTTTATAAATGTTTCCTAAATTTGTATAATAAAATATACTTACGTACTGATGTATTGAATTAAATTGTTTTATTTTATTACTGACTGCTTTTATCCAAAGAGGCTAGCTGGACATTACTATAAAAAGTGCCCCCAAATTTAGAAAATATAGGTTATTACCAAAACGAATTTATGTATGTAATGTATTTTAAAAAGAAAAGTTACTGAACAAAGTTTCAGCCCTATGAGGTTTCCACTGGGGCAAAAACAGGCCCAAAATATTATTTTTTTCTAGCTTCTACCTAGCCTGTTTGATGTTTTGCAGAAGACCTGTTTATCTTCAAACGTATTGTTTGAAAAATTAGGAACTTCTTAAGCCCCTTTTAAGTCAATAAAAATATTTTTATAAGGTTTACTCCCTCCGAAATAATTAGGTGACAATTATTATTAATTATTTACATAAGGGTTACATTTCCAAAAAATGCCGCCAACACCATAAGTACAAACGAGTGGAACAAGATTATTTTTTCTTTTATTTTAGTGATATTATTTTTGTTAGACGTTTAACCTTTCTTTTTTCATTTGACTAATGTATGCCTTATTGTTACTAATTTTTTATTATTGTTTGTAGATTTTACATTTCTTCTTCCACGTGCCAAATGGCTAGCGTAAATCTGTAAGCTTGACTTGCGGTTTTCAAAATTAAATAAATAAATAATTATTTTATTATTAATTATTGGGGATAAAAGTTTTTACCCATCCACCATTTTTTCATTAATACGGTATTTGACTCATTCTAAATTTTGATATTTTTCGTACAATATTGTGATATACAAGTTAATTAAAAACCAGTCTTGAAAAAAATACAAAAATTGATTGAAAAATTTGAAGATACGGATAGAGTTGGGTATATCCCTGTCTCTTTTCCTCTCGTAGAATATAATGTGCATAATTAAAAATGACCTCACAACACAGTATTGCTGTCCTTTTCTAAATGTTAAATTTAAACTTTTATAACTCGGTCAATTTATAAAATTATTAAAAAATTTTTTGATTCTTCGTCAGCTTGTACCTTGAAATGATGATTAATGAAATAAAAAAAATTAGTCAAATACCCAATTATGTGTATATTCCTCAGCTGTATGCACTCGTCAATTTAATTCGTTTTACTATGTTGGAACAGGGTAAAATTGACAAAATACTATGTATACGTAATTATATACACCTACCATACTTAAGTACGTGAATAACTAATGAAGAAGCCCTATTTTAGCACTGGACTACATCAGGCTGACGATGATAATAATGACCCCAAAATCATCACAGTTTAATCTCTAGTTGTCCAGACTTTACGACAGAATACTTTTTTAAATGTATTTCTTTTTGAAAACAGAAAAAATCAACAAAATTTCCAACAATAGCAGAAGCTTAGAGTAAACACGAAAATCGATCATTGCAAACTTGCTACATGACTACTACCCTACATCCATACCGAATTTCATGTGATTTAGTCGAATAGTTTTAGAACAAAAGTGATTTGTGTGACTGAAGTAAAGATTTTTCCAAAAAGTACAAAATAATCATGACTTAAAACTATTGATTTTCATAGAACTAGTGTTCTCTACCTAAAAAAGTTTTTGGACCATTGTAAATGGACTACCTGTATATATCTATACAACAAATGTATATATCTATCTAATGTCATTCTATAGTTATAGATAAATGTTATTTATCAAATTAAATTTATAGAATCGCACCATTTTGCTCACACGATTATTTGTAGTTGACCATATATTAGAATATTATGATCGGTGTAGTGCATTTCAATATCATGTGTTCTGATTGGTAATTTGTGTTTCGGTATTTAGCTACAAATTTTAAAACGATATTATTTTTTATTTCAAACATTAACTAAAAATATTTATATCTAATTTTTTACTATTATTTTTAACTATTGAATATATTTGGCGTTAATTTTGTAGAAATTCATTATTCACAATTAAATGAAACTACGTGATGTAGTATTATTTCTACTTTCTTTAAGTTCTTTACCACGACCTAGTTTTCCTTGTATTACAACACCTTCAGGTGGGCTATTAGCAAAGATTAACACTTAGGAACATGCAGCAGCATTTATATGTTTCAAACACAATAGGGGAAGCCGGATTTATGTGGGTTTTCCCACTGCTTATGTCAGTGTGTTTATTGTAGGGGAGCGGTGTAGGTTTTATTATATTTCCGAGAGTTATTCAGTATACCAGTATTTTAGTGAGGGTAATAAATTCAATTGTTGTTATTATATGAGGTTGTACAATGTAAATGTTATGGTGTATGTAATAAAATTAAATGAAAGTTATTCTCGGTAATATATTTATGCAAAAGCAAGGGTATCTGAAAATTTAAAACAGGGTATACCACTAATTCTACATATCTCCGGTTTTATTTATTCATATATTTATATATATATATATATATATATATATATATATATATGTATATATATATATATATGTATATATATATATATATTTCTTTTAATTTTTTTTTGTGTACTTATATCTATATCTTTCTATTTATATGTGTATTTGTGCTGAAACAATTTTAAGAGTACTGTAGTATCAATGTTTTCATAATATTATATTTAGTTGTTCATTTAATATATTAACGTTGGCGTCTTTTTTTATGTCTGTTTATTTCTAATGTTTCTAGGATATTAAGTTTATTACCTTTTGTATTTATTTGTAATATATAGGGGGCATTATCAGTAAGAGGGTGATGGTTATTTTCAATGAGATGTTTAGCAAAGTGACTGGTTTGTTATTTCGCCAGCTGGCAATGTGTCCTTTATATCGTGTGGTAAAATCTCTTTCTGTTTGACCTATGTATACACTATTACAGTCGTTACATTTAAGTTTATATATACCAATCTTTTTATGTTTATCTATTTTTTCTTTATTATTAATAAGGGTTTTACCCAAGTTATTTAAAGTACTATAAGCAAATGTTGTATTATTTATATGTTTATTATGAGTTTTCCTAATTTGAGTGATACATTACTTTTGTATGGGATAGATCTATAGTAAATATTATTATTATTTGGTACGACCGGGTATATTTCTTGTATTAGTATTTTTCTTAATTTATTATGCTAATAATGAAGATGTTGTAATACAACGAAACCTACGTTGTGGTAAAGAACTTAAAGAAAGTAGAAATAACACCACATCACGTAGTTTCATTTAATTGTTGAGAATAATATAATTAAGGTATCTGACTATCCTAGATAGAAAATATTCAATTATGTTTTAAGTATGGTTTTCTCGTCTATCACATAAACTATTATAAATACACATGTATTACACGCACGCAGTCATCACACCATAATATTGATATAATATTGGCACCAGCTTATAATCATTATAGCTATTAATATAAACTTCAAAAAAAAATCCCTCGAGCGTGCATATTGTTTATAGGTAACGCGTGCACTCGCGATGTTCTTGTATATACGAGTATATGTCTGTTACAAAGAGATAAACATATAAGCAATAATTATATATACCATAAAAGCACAAATAACTATCGTTAAGATTTTAGCTCAGAACGACTTAACGAAAACAAATTTTTATTACAAGCAATCTTTTTATTTATGTTTGTATTTAATTCTTGTTTTACTTTAGGATGAAAATAGCATTTCATAAAGACTTGTTGCTTTTTTAACTTTTTTCTTACAAAAACAGGGAATTTTTTTCTATTCTTCATTATTTTTTTCATTTGCAACTGCTTAAGTAAAGAACAAATGCTTTAACTACGTTGTAGTCAAATTTCTCATCTATTAAGACAAGACATTTAGCTATTTTATAGGGAAAAAATTTCATTATAATAAAGTCAATACTTCGCAGTCATACATTATTTTATCAACATTGCACGTGTTCTAATGTTACGTAAAAGTAGCACATTAGGGATTAAATAGATTTCATTAGAAATGTTTGTTTATTAATAAAATTATTTAAGACATTTGTTATATTAGTAAGTACTGAATAGATTAAATAAATAGGTCTTGTAAAACTTCACATTGCGCAGAACAAATTACCTAACCCACGTCATTGCATTGGCTGTGCCAACACGCTTTGTATAATTTACAAATCTGGTGCTCACAGTGCAGACAAGACGTACTCTCTTCTTACAGGATATGATATCAAAAAAGTTGAAAATAACTTATAAAATCGTGTGAATTATGCTAGTATTTGATACTAAATATAGAACTTATAGGTCAGTGATTGTAAATTAAACTTAGAAGTCTGACAGTGAACTTAGATTGTGCGCCAAGGTACCTAATTTAAATACTTTATCAAGTTTGTGAGAGACGATTTTGTGAAAATATTTTGTTTAAATAGGTTATGAGAGGCACGCTATCAGCAATACCTTCTATAATTGTCATAAGTGGAACATATACCATTGATGTTTCAGTTTTAAGACTTCCAAGTTCTTTTATGGATAATCAGGGTTTCTAAAAATATAGTTTACATTAAAACTTAACATACAGCACTAAACATATTAGTTTCAAATAATTGTCTATGAATAACTAGGTATTAGCACAATGTCAATTGTTATTGTAAACCTTTCATATAATCTTTATAATTTATATGCAGCATTAATAGAACCAAATAACAAATTAATGTTCTGTTAAAACAATAAAATGTCACGCTGTTTACCTATGTCTATATTGTATACATTTGAAATTATTAATTTATAATTAAAATAGCTTTAGCAAAGAAACATTAGATGCAAAATGTCAATTACATGTTAACATGCGCTTTAAAATTAGCATTTTGCAATGGCATTCTAAATACTATTTTGCAATTTCTAGCCATCATAGCTAGCACTGTGAAATGCAATAGATCACATGGACGCTGTGCCATAACTCCACTGAGTTAATACACTACATGAACTCAATAACTCAATATCTGGGATAGATCACCAACGTTAGAAAATTTATTGGTAATGAAAGGTTCTCTTTCCAATACCGACAAATAAAAATATCCTCGTATTGTGAATAAAACAAGAAAGTCTATTTTACTTTTTAAATTTATTTAAAGCATTCAAACATGGTTTGCGAAAAGGTGTGCTGTTCGACAAACACAATGATTCTAAACTTTGATATAAATCAATGCGAGATAAATTTGAACTTTTTATTACACAGAGCAATAACTTGCTATATTCTCTATCATTATTTCCTACTTCAGCATAATACGTTAACATCTGCACGATTAAATCGTCTAAAATTTCTGTTTTTTCATCGACACTCTGGTATAGTTTTGAAATTGATGCTAAATAATTATTCAATTTATAGTTTTTATAATTATTTAATATCTCTTGCAATAATATTAGCTTTTCGTTCTTAGCAATTAATTGACAAAAATTATTGAAAAAATCTACATGTATTTCATCATTATTTAACCAATTTATGAGAAAATACTTTAAGAAATAGTCCCGAAAACGTTGGTAACAATCGTAAATTAAATTATCCAACACACGCGACGGTTGTTTCAAACAAAAGTATTCAGGTAAATATTGTTGAAAATAAGTTTTATAAAAAATGTCACTCGTCTTATTCAGCTTTATGAAAGCCGTATTTAATTTATAAATTTCTTCCTCCGATAACTTTATTAGGAAATTCTTTAGCGCCGTTTCGTTTTTTATACACACATCGATGAATTCTTCGCATAAATCTTCTTCTATCTCATTTTCTGATTGAATAATTTCATAAATTTGCGTTTCGAAAAAAGTCAAATCTTTATCACGGCAATCAACATCTTTCAATAAAGTTTTATTATAATTTTCTTGTTTCAATTCTTTGATGCATTTTTGTTTACTTTCTTCGTCATCTTCATCAGATATAACTATAGTATCACTTAGTAAAGTTGAATTTGGATTAAAAAATGTATTCCACTTGTTAGGTGGTGTCGGATTTTGTTTTACAGCTTCTAAGAATAATTTTAGCGATTCTTTTGATTCGTTACTAAACTTCCAACAATTAGACATTTTTAATATAAAGAGAATTCTCTAAAACTAAAAATTATTATATTCAAAAGATTACAATTTCAACATTGCACAAAAAGTTTGACATATAAACTAAAAAGCCCGCCATTCGTTGAATTTTTTAAAATTATTTAACATGACTATGTTGTTAGGTAATTATTTTGGTGCTTAAAATAAAAATGTGTATTAATACTTTAATTTTTTGCTAAACCTACATTTAATAATTTTTTTTAAAGTACAATTTTTCGTGACTATAAAATAATCACTTATAAAACATAAGTTAAAGACTGGTAATAGTCATCTGATCAAATGTGTGCAGACAAGATGGCCACTCAACTAAGGATAATTTGTAACCAGCGTACCCACTTATCTGACTCTTTGTTTAATTCTATTAGCAATAAACACATATGATTCAAGGTGTCTGGATCTAATATTCTTTCTCGTCTTCAGGAGTCCTTTTGTTTATAATTTATTTACAAGCAATGCAAATAATAACGGAAGGCCTTGTTTCACTTTGTGAAGTATAATCATATTAATTTAACATGTTTATTTAAAAATACACACTGAATACTTGAATACATATATCACTTAATAAAAATTGACTATTTTATCAAAACTTACTGATAATATGGCCACATATTCAGATCTGGCATCATGTACTGTTTTGCGATTTATTCCCAAATTATATTACTGATAGACGTTAAAATTTAAGGACAAAAATGGAAAATATCATCATTTGCAAAATTAAAAACATTACAATTTGATTAGGATGAATGTTAAAAAAATGTTAGATCGGTTCTACTGCAATAAATACTTTTTTGCATTTTTTTTGGGACGGAAACAATATTTGCAGCAGAATATGCACTGATAGCGGACGTTTATTGGTATAAACTAGAGACATATAGCGAAAGAACATTAAAATATTTCCATCGACCAACGTATCAGAATAGTATTATCCGTATTATCTTGAATTAACCTATTGTATAAATTATGTTTCTACTCTATTAACGTCTTCATTTTAAATTGAATAAATAATAATATTTTCATAATTTCTCTACCCTGATGTAAAACACTACTTCACACTATTTCCTGTCGAACTTGAATTTGTTTTAACGACGGTCAATAGTTTTTATGGAGGATGATCAAACTTTTTTTGTCGCTACCATGTTATAATCTTCTTTATTAAATAAATATCTGTCGAATAATGTTAAATCCGTTTTCAACATTAACATCATAAATTGTAATAAAAAGTATATAGAAATATGATGATTTCTATTTACTTTTGGTATACCCATTGCACTTGACCTAAATATAAAAAGCATACGTGGTAAATTAACTGAACGTTTTTTACGACTATGTTACGCGAAGAGAACATTTTCATAAGTAGCAAAATCTATTATTACAGTTAAGGTACATGATGCCATATGAAAAGAGGTCCTTTGAAGACGAGAAAATTTATCGACTTCAAATAAAATGTGGTGCTATACTAAAATAACAATTACATAGTTTCATACTTATAAAGCATTCATTCTATTAAACGAATAATTTTTGTATTAGCCAATTCAAAGAAATATTGAATATTACTTATCTCTAGCCTTTATAGCTGGCCATTTGCATTTTTTTTTTTGACACAGCATGGAAACCATTAGTAAGAAATAATTTGACTACAATTTGACATTTCTCAGTTTTCCGAGTCCATTACTTTGTTTAACTTCTAACGGCAGAAATTTAATTTCTATTTAAAATGTCACCAACATTCTCGACTGATTGGGACGTGGAGAGTTACAGGACAGAACATGAGTCCGACGAGCAGTGGGAGCTGCGCAAGGATTTCATGATGGAACATAAAAAATCCTTCCCGGAGGACGAATTGGTCTGTCTCGCGCAAGTGTTTACCAACATTGAGTTTTTGGGCTGCCGGTTCGTAACTTATTTCTTTGTCACAATGAATTAAGAGTACGGGAGTTTTATTCGCTGTATAATTTATATATTTATGGGGAAAACAAACCTTCAACTTTTACCAATCACCCATTGAATATAAATTGAAATAATAATATCCAAACATTTTCCTGTTTCTTGCTTTAAAGTACGTCATAATTGTTTTCCGAGGAAAGAGTTGATTGCGAGTATAAACTTTATAATAACTAAAATAGGTAAAGTGCATATTACCAAGTGAATTTTTCGCCTTTTCCACTAATTAAAAAAAAAACTTATGCTTCAAATGGCTTTTGATAATAACGTAATAATTGTCAGGAAGATTTCATAAAACAATCGATCTAACAAGTTTTTTTATACACAAACTATATTTTAAGAAATTTTCGTTTTTATAGTTTGTCGAACATATTTTGAATTCTTTGTTACTGAGCAGTTGACGTACAAGTATGAACATAACTTAACCAATTTTAAACAAAAAATCCAAGAAAACTAAGTCGGTTTAAATATATATAGAGTTAAAATTGGACATTTAACAATTATCTGTCGGTAGTAAAAGTTCTCTATAAATAATTTTTTTTACTAAATTAAGTTGTTTTAAAGTAACCATAGTAGCTTTAACATCTACTAAACACTGCATTGTTTTTCTTGAATATTATTTGATCAAAAAAAAGAATAGTTAACTTCACTTTTGGTAGTGTATTTATACCAATTTTTTGCTTTATTTTTAATATCAACGCCGTATCGCTAGTGGTATGTTGAGTTGACCACAAAGCATACGGCTTTTTGATCCCAGCGATTCGACCGGTGTTCTGGTCGACTGTAAGAGATTGCTCTCGTAGCAATAAGTCTACTATATGTATCAATTTTATTAATTTAAATTACATAAAATAAAATAATATCTACGTTTAATACGATAAATAAAATAATCTTTTTAAATTGGCAAAGCGTTTATCCAAACTATAAAATAATATATTGCATTTATTTCATAGAATAATACTTCACATACATTGCTGCACTATCACAAATCGTCTTATGATTTCATCTCAGAAATTAAATAGATAAGTAAATTAACACGTTCATTGCCGAGGGAGAGGATGAGATATCATTACTGTTGGCCAGACATTAAGATCTGAATCATTAAATAATCCAGCAACTTCTTGGTCCATTATTTTTTTTGTACATAAAAAGATCTTCTAGTACTTAGTATAACAATCAATAGGTTCAGACATAAACAATTATAATAAATAGTTCGAAATGAAATGCTTTATAAACAATTTGAAATAAACTGGATGACATGATGACGATAAGTGTGCTGAGCATTAATTAAAATAACTGACATCTCATTAAAATAACTGACTTTTCCCACTTTAAGCTTGCATTTTGCCTTAATGGCCAAAGGCAAGAGACAATTAAGCACAGCTAACTGGGTAAAAGTCTTTAAAATTTGCTTGAACTTGCTATGTGATATCACATTGTCAGCCATTATTTTGAAGCAGTGTACCGTATGATATTGCATCTATGGCAATGAATGTGTTAAACGGCAATACCGTCTTCTCTACTACTATATTTTTCAGGAGCAACATCGAATTCATTTTTTTGTACTGTAATATTGTTAATGTTGTTTCCATAAGTTGTTCTATGCGCTTCTATATAGTATTCTTCTATGCTCTTCTAATGAGTACTTCTCTGTTAACGAATCTCAGCCCTTACAACGTTGTCCAACATTTTTTTTAAATTAAGAAAAGGGCTGAGTGAAGAACAGGATACGAATAAGTATTGTCATGGATTGTTTTTAAGAATGCTGGAAACTTCTTCCGGTATTTAGGGTTTTTTTTAGATGATTTTTATGCAAAATATTGGGCAAGATTTTAATTGAGATAGAAATACAAAGTATGCGAGTGTATTTTTTCATCTAATGCTTCATATTAAATAATATAAAGTTAGGAATGTGTTTCTAAATAAATTATTAATTTTAATTATTACAATTTAATTAAAATTTAATGAATTTTTAAACAAACTTGTAAAACTTTCATATAGCTTGATTTCAGAATGGGGACATAGCAGGGGACTATACTTCCTACATAGTTAGCTACGTAATTAGTTAAAACCAGTTAACCATAACGTATTTTCATTGTATAATACGTTAAGGAAGTAAACATCAGAAAATACTGGTTTCATTTCAAGAATTCATAGCTTTTTTTAAAAAGTCGACTCCCAATGTTTAGGAAATAATTATGTTTGTATCTTGTGCTCGTATACTCCATGCATTACTTCATTTTTTGAAAACTTATGAAAAATATCTATCCCTAATGTCAATAATTTGGAAATTTCTTTGTGTGTCCTCAGTTCTTTGTGTGTGAGCAACAATTTGCTATGAAATTTGTAGGTATACTTCTTATGATGAAGTAATAAAAAGTAATGCATAACAATCCAGCTTTGCTTACGAGGAATACTTATACCATAAAAAGTGAATAGTTCAGGTTTCAAGTTAATATATGAATTATTTTTAATCGGAGTATAATTGCGGTACGATGAAATTTGGATATTTTGTTAAAAAAATTTACTACTTAAATAAGTAAACAACATGTATATTAAAACTATTGCTTATGTATCTTAACCGTTTGAGTGCCAACAAGTGCCATCGCGCTCGTGCTAACTAAATTTGTGCTCGCGAAATCAGTTACTGTTTAGCGCGCGATAGGGGAAGTCGCTCGCACGCATCGCTAATTTTTTATCTTTCTACGTGTTACATAAAGTTCAAATTATAATATTATTAGTAATTACAATATGAAAAGGATCCAGGAAAAGAAAATTTTTAACCCATAATGTCGAAATACGAAAATAATTCGAGTGAAAATGATCGTTTTTCAAGTTGTGAATAAAGTGATAGTGGGAGTGACATTGTGGTGCACTCACAATTTGGTGTAATGCAAATTTTGAGTGATAGTTATAATAGTGACGATGACAATCAATTATTCTGCTGATACGGAGGATGTAACCAGACTGTGAAAATACGATGTGACCTTGATTTCAGTTTTTGTTATAATTTTTGTTCGCAATATATATTTCCATAATTTTCTTTGTAATTTATTATCCTTGTACAAGTTTTTATTAAGAAAACACTGAAAAAATGATTAAAATTAGATAATTTTTGGAAGAGATGCAGTTTTTTTTCCAGACAAGAGTAAATGACATCAAAAACAAAAGATTTCTTTGGCATTTTTAAGTATATATGAGTAAAAAACAATGGCACTAAAATGGTTAAGAGCAAAAAGTCCTACAGGTTTTTCTTAAACAGCAAAATGATTGTACGTTATTTTTGTTGCAACTGTCTCATTATGTTAAAGACAAAATCTTAATAGAAAGGAGACAGGTAGAAGTCTATAAAATATTGGGCCCCAATGTTACATGAAAAAGGTCCATCTGTCTGTCCTTAAAAGTTTTATCCAAATTACCAGACAAATGAGAAATCTTTTATTTTCTTGCGAAGTCAAGTAATTTCTCATAATAGTTTGTAAATGTTATTTCTACGGCACTTTTTGAACAAGCGAGACAAAACGAAGTACAGATTGTGTCTCGTTGTATCCTCCATACATAGATATACCATATTAATACATGAAATTCACAGGCTCATAGAAAAAAATCACATAAAACTTTAAGATCAGAAAAGACATTCATTTTGGCAACAAAAGAACTAGTGTCAATATCAGTTAACAGTTTATTTTTAACTTGTTTAGGCAATGGCTACAGTTAAAAAAACCTGTCAAGCACGAGTGGAACTCGCACTATGAGGATTCTGTACACGTTTAGGCATTTGTAAACATTTAATGGTATATAATATTCCTATTAAACTTACAAAATTTTAATTTTTTTTTATATTGCCTACTATATCTTCCCAGGGGCATATTTAAAAAAATATTTTTTATGTGATGTCACATGATGACAAATTAAAGAGTTTCTTATTTTTTTTTCATTTATTTGTGCTTGGAGACCTTGCTTCTGAGCACATGTCATGATTCTAAGTCAACGGGAAGTATCCTTTAAGTTCTGACATATTGGGGAGTGTAAAAATATGCAGCATAAATGGCCTTATTTTTTGATTGCGTCGACTTAAAAACTTGTATTTTTACATCTCCAAAAGACCGTAGACCTAAGTATTTGATATTAATTTCAACTTGTTCTTGTGAAAAAGGGTTTGGACAGACAGATGAACAATGAAGTGATCCTATAAAGGTTCCTTTTTCCTTTTGAGATACGGAACACTAAAAAGCAGGCTGGATTGATGATTTTTTGTAATCATTTCCAAAATTTATTATGCGTTTCATGAGATTTTCTTTATTTTTATTTCTCATTAACAATCCTTGATATTTTAAAAATAATATGCGCCCATTTATGACAACAGGTTTTTTATTTTTCATCATGGTCACAAATTGTGTTTTATTTCTTGCTCGTTACTGACTGTTAATCTCTGAATTGTTTGGTTTTTATATTCTAAAATATATCAGCCTTTTTAAAAATTATATTGTATTTCTGTAATATCAGGCCTATTTTAAACAGTCTCCCTTACAACCATAAGTTAATTGCTGATTACGAACTAGAAAAAACACGTATTGGTTTAAATAAATGATTATACATGTAGATACAAACGGAATATTGCTTAAAATGATTAATTAGTTTTAAATTTGTGATGTCATTAAGTATATTCATTACGACCACAATTTTTATCACACAAAAAAAATAATTAAGTGCACACCGATCGAATGTTTCATACTGTTAAATAAACATCCATGTCTTTATTGACTGTTAATATAGTTTCCGTGAACTGCATAATTGCAAAATTGTAATTCTTTCCATGAATTGCATAATTGCGAAATTGCATCATACAGGTCCACACTATTATTAACTATAAATTAACAATCATTAACTATAATTTAACAATCGTTTTGTAGTTAATCAACAATAATTGCATCATGTCTCCTGTGACATTAACGTATAAAATATAATACAAACTTCCTATATTTAAGGTATCCGGCTGAAACGATGAAACGTGTATCTCAGATGTCGGAACAGGTGGCAGCGAAGTACCGAGAGAGTCGCCGCGGCAGAATCAAACGTACATTCGTCGGCGCTAGCGACGCCGCCGAGCAAAAGGCCAAGAGGGTGTATAATAAGCCTGCTTAGGGAGTGGTTTACGTTAATTCATTGGTTGGGTTTTTTTACATTATATCAAAATTATTGTATGTACGAATTAAATAAAATGTGATATAAATATTGATATTATTTTGGTGCAAAAATATTTTGCCTTTCTTTTATTGACTATTGATCCCATTTTGTCGTCACCGTGGTGTGTTGGATTGATCATAAGATGTATAGTCTTTGACGGCTTGGCGCATCGGGGGACCCGGGCATGATTACGAACCGCTCATCGAGCGGGGCCGGACTGGTGTTCTGGCTGACTGTAAGAGATTACTCTCGTAATAATCATGCCATGTAATAATAATACGTAATAATAATTAAATTAAAATATAAAATCCGATTACCTACCAATATCAGATCCCATTTAGCAGCAGCTAATAAACCTATCCTAGATCTAATCATACAATATATAAGAAAGAAAGACATGACTGAAATTTAAGGAGTGATTAAGAATCGGCAACTAAATCATAAAATTTAAAAAAATTTAATTTTTGTTAACTTTTCTATACAAATTCGCTTTAATAAAATGCGGGATTGTCTCTAACTGCATGGGGGTGATTATAAGCCTAAAAATGATTACTGTATACTTGCTTTTCACCCATCACTATCGCGTTGTCGATAAATTGTGGCTCCAGTAGTGACACATGCGTATGCAATTAAGCCAAATGGCATAATGATTTAGAAGTCTGTCATTCCGTGGTGTGAGCATGAGAGAGGTGTGGGAGGATGGTTCCTTTGTTCGTCCACATCGTGCGCTCCATTTTTTGTGTTCAACGGCAAGGCGCCAAATTTGTTTGGAATTACTAAGTTACCATTTCCATGCATTTTCGTTGTTTCGAAGGGACAGTTGAGAAGATTTGTAACATAATTCATATTTTTTTCATTGTATGATATAGTTGCCAATTCTTAATAGCTCCTCAAAATTCAATCACTGATTAAAATGTAACTCTGTATATATTGTACGAAAGTATGGGCTAGCCACTTCTAAACTTGACATTGGCCAAGATTCTCTACAAAGAGAACGAATGCCTTACAACTAAAGATAAGACAGCGTACTAATTTTCCAGACAAAATATTATAATTAAGTCCAGTCGTCATAAGTAAAAATATGTACTGGATTATACATATCGTCATTTATTTTTTGCTGTGTTTATTCCTAAAACCATTCACTGTAAAATTCATTAGTGGAAAATGTTTCACTACAAACATTTAACTGAAGCTATCTATGTCTTCTTGCACTGACCAAGCCAAGTGTTCATCATTATCATCACCAATCGGAAAACCGCCATTCCATAGCTAAAGATAGTCCCGCTCTTTGATTCCTACAAAGATCAATCCTGTACTGCATCCAATGGGTTCCTGCGACTTACCATTTGTCTGTCCACCTGGCAGGAAGCCATCCTACTCGATGTCTTCTGGTATGGGGGCAATTCAAAAATATTTTTTCTTCAACGGTCGTTGGTTTTGTTACGTGTTTTGTTACATGCCACTTAAGTCTGACTATCCTACGAGCTATGTGGTAATGATCCTCATTAGAGATCATATTTCATGGAGAAACCACAAGCATGATTCATTCTATAGCTTGCTTAGTGACTTGGTATATTTATATGATGCCAGTTGATGCTGGCTGTAAAATATACAATTTTACAGCCAGCATCAACTGAGGTTGATATTTATAAGTACTACTCCTATGTAATAATAATTATTTAATTGAACATAAATGAACCAGTCTCTATCACTCCATAGTATAAAACAAAGTCTCTGTCTGTCTGTCTAATCTAAAGAACTACTGCAATGATAAGTTTTCACCAATAGATAAGTTATTGAAGAGGAAGGTTTAGATGTATAATTTAGAAGTTTTTGTGTAATTTGGCCAAAAAGTCAGAACGTCGGAGGTTGCATATTAGTTTTGAATGACAGTGTCGTGTCATTTTTTTTAAAGACTAGCATTTAGAATGACAAAAGAACTGGTATAGGCTGCGTAAATCTGGTATGCGCTGGGACTTGACTCGTATGGGCTGCGTAAATCATTAAACATATCAGAGGTTGCATATTTGTTTTGCATGACAATGTTGTCGATCATTTTATTTTAAACGGCTGGCATTTGGAATGACAATAAATAAAGGACTAGTATGGGCTACATAAATCTGGTACAGGCTGGGACTTGACTGGTATGGGCTGCGTAAATCGTTAGAATATCGGGGGTCGCGTGTTTGTTTTGTATGTCTGTCACTTTTTTAGCTGGTAGCATTTGGAATGACAATAAATAAAGGACTGGTATGGATTGAATAAATTTTTAGAATCTTGATGGTCGCATATATGTTCTAACTGACAGTGTTGTCTGTAATTTTTTTTAAATGGCTAGAATTTAGAATGACAATAAATAAAGGACTGGTATGGGCCGTGTAAATCTGGTACAGGCTGGGACATTACTCATATGGGCTGCATACATCATTAGAATATTGGAGGTCGCATATTGGTTTTGAGTGACAGTGTTTTCTGTAATTTATTTTTTTGCCGTTAACATTTGCAATGACAATAAATAAATCTCAGGGCCAGACTTTTAAACATTGCTGGAATTGATCTAAGAATTCAATGTTTTTTACATGGCCAATTGTACATTGCCCTGTCGTGTGACATCAAAATATCATATATTTGTTTTTGCACCTAATCTGGTGGAAGTAATAAATGTTGTATATAAAGAAATATTTTAGGTTTGTCTATAAAAATGCGTCTTCCGATTGTTAATTCTCTTGGAATAATTAATTATTTGATAATTTGCATTATAGACTTCACTAAAATTTGTAGTTAACATTTGGTAACCATTACAATGTTTTATGAATAAAAAGAGTCAGAAAAAAGTCCAGATCTAAAGTTTTGATCTATCTAAGTTCTATGCAACAGTCCGATAGATACACTTATTACTTTATAATGCCAGACAAATGGTCTGGACATAAATACTTAATGCTACCCCAAAGGTATATAAGGCTAATTGATGTAAGTGTTGAGCATATTGGCCGATCTATGGCAATAAATGTGGATTAGGTCGGAAAAAATCCACACATCTGAGGATTTTCCTTTCCATCTTCTATGCGTGCAAAGCCGGGACAAGACAATAGTCTCAATGTATAGATATATATACATATACATAACTCGAAGTTTTGTCTGTGAGTGTTTGTATACATCACGGGAACTACTGGAGGGATTCTGATGAAGTTTTAACTGCTGGAGATTTGTAGGACCTGTGGTAACAAATGGACTTTGTTTCCTTGCAATCAGCCTGCTAGAAAAGAAGATATGGTAATTGGAATTTCAACATCTGAAAAAGTTCATTCTTATAATGATTATAGATAGAGTTAAGTATATTGTAACATTCCATCTTGCAGTTAATTTAATATTTTCCAAGGGTTCACAGAAACAGTTATTTTATAATATATACAATATAAAGATTAGCTGCGCTTGTATGAAAAACTGAGCCATATATATTACCCTTTTGTCGACGTCCAAATTTTCTTTCTCTGGCAACACTGGGAGGATGCTATAGAGTATGACCGATAGTGACGATATTACAATAACTAAGCACTGGCGAAGTACAGGTGTCCATCCAGTGATAGATTTCAATGTTCGAAAAATTGTAAAAAAAAACTACACCTCAAATACAAAGTAGGTTTATTTTAACTTTATAGCGACAAATGCGGATTTAATTTTTTAAAAACCACGTTTTCCAAATGGAAGCCATCGAGTCTGACACACTCTTCGAGTCTAGCACGCATGTTTTCAAAAACGCGTTTGCAGAGCGATATCGGCTTGGGGTATCGGCTCGAATATTTTCTTTAAGTTGTGTCACAGTGCTCGGATTTGTTTTGTAAACAACGGATTTTAAGTATCCCCATAAGAACGTCTTGTGTTTTTTTCTGGAAATAACTGCCGCACTGCATTCATGGACACATTAGCAGTGTGAGCTGTAGCCCTGTCCTGCTGGAACCATGTGTTTTGGTTGAAGGATGGACTATTCTGTAGTTCTACTCTGAAAAAGTCATTTAACATCTGGGCATATCTCTCCGAATTCACAGTTAAAGTTTGGTCACGTTGATTTTCAAAGAAATAAGGCCCTATGATTGCAGATGCAGACATGGCACACCAGACTGTTACTTTAGGTTTATGTAAAGGCTCTTGATGCATTTGTCTTGGGTTGTGGACATCCCAGTAACGAAAGTTATTCACATATCCTCCAATGAGAAAGTGAGCTTCGTCACTAAAGATTATGTTGCCCATCCGGGTAGCAGTACGAAATCCCAACAACATCACCTCCGTGTAAGTTTTTCTTAATTCAAAGTCAGAATCGTGTAAATCTTGAACAATTTGAATTTTATATGGATGGAACTTGAGCTTTTTTCGCATTATTACCTGTAAAGTTGATTTCGGAATTCCCAATATCGATGAACGTGTACGCAGTGATAACCATAACACGCTTGACATTTTCATCTGTGGCTACCAATGGTGTAGGTCCTGGCCTGGGCCTATTTAATGTTGATCCTGTAGCTCTGAACCTTGCTACCCATGACTGAATGAGGTTGATCGATGGTCCATCACATAATCGACGAATACTGTAACGATTATTAAATCGACGCCGTGCTACAGACAGCGAAAATCCACTCGAAATGTACGCCTCGACGGCAAAAGCGCGGTGCTCTCCACTGTTCCATGGCTACTAAAACATCCGCACCGCTTGCGCTTCTAACGACGCCCCCCGCGCCTCTCTTATGTTTGTTCAAACTTTGAAATCTGCCAGTGGACATCTGTATTACTTGATAACATATTAACAGCATCAATTAATTAAAAGTAGTAGAGCTGATTAACCTTTTCAATTCCAAGCGATTACATCTATGACAAGGCCCCCCCACGTCACCAATCAAAAGATTGCAGTTTAAATAAACCACAAATAACTCGAACCAATCACAAATGTAATTTTTTATATTGACGCAATGTGCGAATGGTCAGGCGGTGACTATTGATGTACGCGCACGTCGGTATCTGTCACAGACAGAATAATTTTTAATTTTACATCACAACTTTTACGAGTTGTTTTATAGTAACTGATTTTATGAATACCATAATATACATAGTTCATTTACTCGTTTATAATTCTTAGAAGCTTTGGGCCACCCACACAATGTAATCAAGTGGCAAAAACTGTAATCATATATATGTGTGTGTATGTGGGGCACTATTTCACTAAGCATACAAGAGGGCGTTTTTAAGTTCGCAGAATGGAAAGGTAGGCCGCCATTAGTAAAGGTGATTAACGGAATGATAGCTAGTTAAGTAACTCATTATTAGTATAAATACCAAGTTTTATCATAATCTGATCATTAGTCTTTGAACTACCGTCGAACAAACAACTCAATCTGGAAGAAAGTCTGAACTATGGAAAAAATCGAGTACCGCGCCATTATAAATTTCCTTACCAAGCAAGGAAAGTCAGTTGAAACCATACTGAAAGAGATGGCATCCGTTTACGGGGACTCTTGCCCGAGTAAAACCATGGTTTACGAGTGGCATAGTCTCTTTAAACAGGGTAGAGACTCACTTGAAGATGACCCACGCCCAGGTCGGCCGAACCACATGTCTATTCCGGAAATTATTGAAAAAGTTGAAAAATTAGTATAGGAAGATGCCAAGACTAAAGACGAAACAGCTTGCAGAGATGGTTGGAGTATCGGATACAAAAACAACGCTGCGTGGAGTGTTCTCGCTTGTTTTTGAACCTCTGTAGTGAAGACGAGGATGGACTATTGAGTCGAATTGTTACTGGAGACGAAACTTGGGTTCATCATTATTTACCTGAGTCCAAACAAGACTCAATGCAGTGGCACAAAAAAGGCACACCACCACCCAAAAAGTTTAAGGTGTCACAGTCGGCTGGAAAAATCATGGCGACAGTCTTTTGGGATTCAGAAGGGATCCTGTTGACGGACTATAAAGATAAAGATGTTTCCATAACCGGAGAATACTATGCGTCAATTCTAGAGAGGTTGACAGAAGCAATCAAAGAAAAAAGAAGGGGAAAATTGACCAAAGGTGTCCTGCTTTTGCATAACATTCACACGAGCCACATTGCACTGGCCACCCTACGCAAGGTGGGCTTCAATATTTTGGAACACCCACCCTACAGTCCTGACCTGGCTCCCAGTGATTATTAATATGTTCTCAAATCTTAAAAAAAAACTTCGTGGAAAGAAGTTTTCAAGCGATGAAGAAGTGAAGGACGTAGTTTCAGCTTATTTTTCGGGCAAAGACGAAACATTTTTTTATGAAGGTATACATAAGCTAATTGAAAGATCTGAAAAATGTATTAGGGTAGCAGGTGAATATGTTGAAAAAGAGAAATAATTTTGTATTTTTATTCTCACTCCTTATCCTCCATTCTGCGAACTTAAAAACGCCCCCTCGTACATGGCTTTGGCGGTGAAAAGGTTAATAGCATCAATTGATTAATATAAAAGAATTGATTATCATGATAATTGTTTACGATACAACTGTTGACCAAGTCTCTAATGTAAGTTCTATTAAAATCCCTCCAGTGGTTTCTGTGTGATGCGCGCACAAACCTGCCTTCATCACCATTTTATTCTATACCAGTTGTACTCACAATGTCTTACGTGCAGACCATTGAAAAACGTACCAAGGCTGTTTTTAAAGTATATTTCTCACTTTATGTTTGGCTACATCCATTTCACCTATATATATATGGATGGAAAACTTCATTGCGTTGTTTAACCGTTTTAGTGCAATAGCTTTTTACTCATATATACATCGTTTTATACTTAAAAATGTCAAAGAAATATTTTGTTCTTGATGTCATTTACCCTTGTCTCGAAAAAAAACTGTATCTCTTCCAAAAATTATCCTATTTTAATTATTTTTTCGGAATTTTCTTATTAAAACTTGTACAAGGATAATAAAATACAAAGAAAATTGTGGAAATATATATTGTGAACAAAAATTAAAACAAAAACTGAAATCAAGATCACATCATATTTTCGCAATCCGGTACATCCTCCGTATCAGCAAAATAATTGTTATTGTCACTATTATCACTATCACTAAAAATTTGCATTACGCCAAATTGTGAGCGCACCACAATGTCACTACCACTTTCTTCACAACTTGAAAAATGATCATTTTCACTCAAATTATTTTCGTATTCCGACATTATGGGTTAAAAATTTTCTTTTCCTGGATCCTTTTTATATTGTAATTCTAAAAATATTATAATTTGAACTTTATGTAAAACGTAAAAAGATAAAAAATTAGCGATGCGTGCGAGCAATCTCCCTACCTCGCGCTAAACAGCAACAGATTTTGCGAGCGCCATCACGCTCTTGGCAAATTTAGTTAGTACGCGCACGAGCACGATGGCGCTCGTCGGCACTCTAACGGTTAAATAAATGTTGCGCCATCTATTGATGTATTTAGGTATACTACACACTTATGTAATTACTCCATGTTGAGTAGCTAGGTACTTCTTTGTTCTTGTTGTACTAGCGCAATGTAAATTAATTCTTGAAAATGTTGAATTTGCATATTTTCTGATTGAGTTAATAGATTTTAATAAAATAAAACTAAGTGATATTTTAGTTTATATGTATTTTTACTAACTCCATCATAATACGGTAGTTGACTCATTCTAAATTTTGATATTTTTCGTACAATATTGTGAAATATAAGTTAATTAAAAACCAGTCTTGAAAAAAATTCAAAAATTGATTGAAAAATAAGCCAGTTGTAGGCTTCTAAATTTGAAGATACCAATAGAATTGAGTTGTACCAATATAATGTGCAATATTAAAAATTACCTCACAACACAGTATTGCTGTCCTTCTCTAAAGGTTAAATTTAAACTTTTATAACTTGATAAATTTTTAAGATTAAAAAAACTTTGTACTTTGAAATTGTGATTAATAAAATAAAAAAAATTAGTCAAATACCCAATTGGGTGAGTAGTTTAATGTGCCAACGTGCAAACAAATACACGAACAGAAAAAGTTCCAAAAAGAATCTTTATGTATTTCTACCACTTAACCTGATCCTCCAAATAATCTTTCTCCAAGTATTTTCTATGCCTGTATTTTCTACAAAGTTTATAGTTTTATCATATATATTATCTTACTACTTTTATTGCACTTCTTTTTCATTTGCTTGTCTACAATTCAACTTCTTTTTCATGTGCTCCATTTTAGTTCTCGTCATATTTGTACACAAGGCGGTACTGCTACTTCCCTTTCATACTATTTTCTATGGAATTTCTTTCTTGAGCAAACTAGATTTTCATTTGTTGCAGAAGAAAAAACATTTCACTTATGAAATTTATTTTTCCGTTGTTACATAAGCAGAAAGATTTTTGGGATCCTTTTTTTTGAGAGGATTTGGCACTCTTCTTGCCAATAACTTTCTGGATTCAGATAGTTACCTCTTTTTTTTGCAATATTCTTTTTTTCACAATTCTAGTCTTTTGTTATGATGATGAGAATAAATTTAATAAAACGCGTCATTGTGTATTATTGTGTTGTAGAATTTATAAGATGGCTTATATATCTCAAAATTAATCCAGCTAGTGTTAATGAAACACATTAGGGCTGACAGCTATATAAACAAATAAATTAAAATACGTCACAACAGTTGTTGTGTAGTGAATTATAGAGACAGAAAGAAACAGCAATTGTATGTTAGACTCAAAAAGAGTAGAAAATTAGACCAAAAGAATAATCGGAGCTTCGCCGTAAAGCCGAAGGATAAGCATTATAACCTTAACTCATATAAATGATTTTAGAACTAAGTTATGTTTAGTAATTAAAAATAAATTTATAGTTAGATTAATTCATACAATAATATATATTCCAAGTACAAATTAGGGTGCATTCACAATGAACTGTTATCATTTTTTCGATTCAATTACAATTTTTCATCGCTAAATATTAAATATATAAATAGGAACACGAATTTATAAATATTAAGTAAAACTTGAAAAGCAGAAATTTTCAACATATTTTTTTATTGAAATAATCAAATAATCGTGAATCACAATTATTTTTGTCAAACAAGAAAATTATACTTATTTTTCTTCAATGCTACAAAAATAAATACGCTTGTTATTTATTTTTTTTTTGCTGTTATATTCGTATGTACACAAAATATTTCTATATAATTTAAATATTTCTAATTTAAATAAAAAAATTCTATTTTTCAATATTTTCTATACACTTTCGTAATACATAAAGTTCACTAAGTGCTGTCAACATTTCTGTAACTACATACATTATGGATTTGACCGTTCGACATTAAATGAACTCTCATTTACCATACTGTGTTCCTCAACGGTACCCCAACAATCAAAAAAATTGTTTTGCCTACCATGACAAAAACATCAACCATGTTGCTGTTATTGTTTAACAAACATGTCAAATGGTGTTTACATTTGGTTATATTAAAATGCTATTTAATTTATTTGGAGATTCTTGGCGTAATTGTTTATTTCATTATTTTAATGTATTTACGACAATTAATACTGGTTGAGTTTTTATTTAATGTCGAATGGTCAAATCCACATGTTATAATTAACCGTTTGAGTGCCGACGAGCGCCATCGTGCTCGTACACGTACTAACTAAAATTGCCACGAGCGCGATGGCGCTCGCGAAATCAGGTGCTGTTTAGCGCGCGGTAGGGAGGTCGCTCGCACCCATCGCTAATTTTTTATCTTTCTACGTGTTACATAAAGTTCAAATTATAATATTATTAGTAATTACAATATAAAAAGGATCCAGGGACAGAAAATTTTCAACCCATAATGCCGGAATACGAAAATAATTCGAGTGAAAATGATCGTTTTTCAAGTTGTGAAGAAAGTTATAGTGGGAGTGACATTGTGGTGCTCTCACAATTTGGCGTAATGCAAATTTTGAGTGATAGTGATAATAGTGACGATAACAATTATTTTGCTGATACGGAGGATGTACCGGACTGCGAAAATACGATGTGAGCTTGATTTCAGTTTTAGTTATAATTTTTGTTCACAAAATATATTTCCATAATTTTCTTTGTATTTTATTATCTTTGTACAAGTTTTTATTAAGAAAACATCGAAAAAATTAATAAAATTGGATAATTTTGGAAGAGATACTATTTTTTTTCGAGACAAGGGTAAATGACATCAAAAACAAAAGATTTCTTTGGCATTTTTAAGTGTATATGAGTAAAAAACCATAGCACTAAAACGGTTAAATAACAAAAGAATTATAATCTTACCTTCATTAAAA
Organism: Druceiella hillmani; assembly: GCA_039881145.1. Classification (NCBI taxonomy): domain Eukaryota; kingdom Metazoa; phylum Arthropoda; class Insecta; order Lepidoptera; family Hepialidae; genus Druceiella; species Druceiella hillmani. Next base: position 21,508,175 of record JAYKKI010000019.1, on the reverse strand, counting down.
TTTTTTTCATGAAAACCTAGAAAAATAACATAAATACACATATTCAAATGGCGTGGAAAAATAAAAAAAATTAATAACGAAATTCGAGTTTTATTACATCTTTACATTAATGACTTAAAGGATACAGAAAATCAACAACAATATAATACAAAAAATAGCACTGAAAGTATGCTTAAGAAAACGTATATAAATAGTACCCGAGTTGTGCAGTATGTATTAAACTGTTAATTGCCTATCAACTACCCGTCGCCCTGCTATTGAATATTCTATACCCCCATTTTTACAGCTTAAATCTAAGAGCTATTCTTATAGCTTTTACTACATATCGCAAATAATATCGCATAATAGTAAAAAATCGAAATTAACAGCTTGACTGCCAACCCGCCATAAGTGAGGTTATGGTGGAGCCTCTTGCCAAACCGTCCATTTTAAATTCACAAATCAATAAATAATAAGCACCAAAGTTTCGAACGTGATTATCAAACCCTTGCAAGTGTCGCCCGTGCCTTAATAACTTTTCATCACCGATGATGGTGAGACACTTAGTCACAAAATTGATCAAGCCATATCCCGCTGCGCAGCACGATTGGCCTTACTCCAAGCCATGATTAGCCTTACTCCAAGGCATGATTGGCCCTCAAGCTGTTATCAATGACATTAAATTGAGGAATATACAGGCTATTGGTTAATTCTTATAAAGAATTGTTACAGATTCGTCTCAAAAATAAATAGCGAAAATAATTCATAATATTTCTTTATTTGAGTCTTTATTACGAGAGTCATTTATTTTTTATAAAATAAACATTTTTATTTTCAACATTGTCTAGATCATAATCACACTTAACGTTTGTTATCTATGAAAAAAACTGTTAAGAAGAACATTAACTCACCAGTAAGGACAGTTGCTATATTTCCCGTAAAATAATACCATTTAATATTCAAATCTCAATAAATGGTTACTTCTTAATTTATCGCATTATTGCATAATTTAAAGATGTATCGCTTTATAGCAGTTTTTTTTTGTTTTACAGAGTGATTTAAGTTTTTTTCAAAATTATTGCCTAGGCAATGTACATTTTAAAAGTTTATGTTGAAAAAACCATTTTTGTTTGTTTTTGAAATTTAAGTTATTGTGTTTTCTTGACATATTTTTCGATTTTAATTAAAACAATCACCAAAATTTCACATTTGCAAAATATTCACATTATTTTTGCAAACACGAACGCTAATATTAAAAACATGCGAATATTCACGAATGTCAATACTTGTCACATCACTAGTGCGCAATATAGCTGCCCGTAACATCTGACACTTGGCCGAGGTACGTGCAAGGAGATAGGTGATTAGTCTCTGGACTCACTAGGGCCCAATGATCCACGACACCCAATGCTTTACAGTTTTTCATGACTTTAATGTAGGGTTAATGCAGGGAGTATAAGCTACGGAAAGCGATGTAGAAATTGAAAAATTTCCCCAAATCATTCCCAGTCGAGAGCAATGGCAACAAACCAGGCAGTGCATCATACCCTCAATACCTCCTTCCATCTTATTTCATCTCCGCCTCAAGTAACTTTATCACTTTCAGTCTATTCTAAGGCTTTTTTAAAGTCACAATAAAATTAGTGACAATATATATAAATTGTATAAAATCAAGATGGGTAAACATGAGGTCGCATCTTAAGCTTTTAATTTAAAATATATTCAAGACTTTGCCTTTAATCTCAATATTACATGGTAACATATGTGGCAATGAAATTTGAGACACTGAATCTATAATCCGGTTTGTATCATGTTTACCCTAAACTTTCAGATATATTTAAAGGTCTTTTAAAAGTATTTAAAAATCTGAATTAAAATAGATTTATAGATTTTCCTGTTAATCTCAATATTAGATACTTTGCTATACGGTAATGATATTTGAGTGGTCAATCCTAAAACTGATCTTAATATGGACAACAAAGCGTGATCCTAAAAATAGCCTATTCGGGAATCCAAATTTTTTTTATTAAATTGTGATTAAATGTTTCCTTGTAATGAGACAATAATACCAGCAAAAGTTAATTTAATATTTAATTAAAGTCAAATGTACAACACTAATGCCCATATGATCAATCATAGTTTAAACCATGGATACAGTTTAACTGATGGTGAAGTTATTATTTCATAACATCAACAACGGTTTAACTTCTTTCAAAGTTGAAACTTAACTCCTCTCCGTGGATTACTTAAACCCCTGTACAAATTATCTATAGGTGACTTAAACTCCTTTTTGTACATTAACTACGGTAATATGACAGCCCGAAATTCAGTTGTTTACGTTTCTGTCATTCTGGCAAACTATCATTTAGGACTCGTATTATTTCACTCGCTGTTTAGAAGATTACCATATTAATAGGTTATAATATTAATTGTTACATTATTAGGTAGTAGATTTAGATTAATAGTTAATCAAAATAAAATTAAAAACGAGAACGGCGATTCTGATTTGGAAAATAAATAATTTGCAACGTCCATTACAGGAAAGAACGCAGATAATAATATTAACTTTGGGAATGGCAAAGATGAACTGCGTTAAAATTTGCATCTCACACTCAATAAAATTAGGTACTGTCTTTTCTAATCCCGACATTATAAAGTTAAAAAGAAAAAAGACACACTAATCAAATAATGACAGACTTTTAACAATTTTGACATCTTTTAGGTGTGTCACCAGATAATAAAATATTTAGTCAAGAATAAACTCCAGTTACAAATTGAATTAACTAATTTAGATAAACGGAAATGGTTGTAATATTGAAATTATCATTTAGACATAATAAATAGATTAATTGGGTATTTGACTAAATTTTTTTTATTTCATTAATCATAATTTCAAGTTACAAGCTAATGAAGAGTGAAATTTTTTTGAAATAATCTTAAAAATTGACCGAGTTATAAAAGTTTAAGTTTAGCCTTTAGACAAGGACAGCAATACTATGTTGTGAGGTCATTTTTAATATTGCACATTATATTCTACAAGAGGAAAAGAAACAGGGATATACCCAACTCTACCTGTATCTTCATATTTAGAAGCCTACATCTGGCTTATTTTTCAATCAATTTTTGAATTTTTTTCAAGACTGCTTTTTAATTAACTTATATTTCACAATATTGTACGAAAAATATCAAAATTTACTACTTAACTACCGTATTGTAAATCAAGATTAGTTAACAGTCGGTTTAAACTGTGATTGATCTTATAGGCTTAAGTCGCATACTGAAGTATTTTTTAAACATTTACACTCAAAATGGTGGGACGAAAACACCTTTCATTTACAATTTTATTAAAAATTAATGTTAATTTTAGATTAATTTTCTGTTTATTTAGTTTTATTAGTTTAGTTTCTGTTCGTGTAATCTTTTAATACACAATAAAGAGTTGACAAATTTTTTTGATATTATTGTTAGTCTAAATATTGGATTTAATTAATCATGAATCATTTTGCGGGTAATTATAGTTTCAATATTATATGGTACAAAACTTGTACTTCTTTATTAGTTTTTTAAAAAACCCTTAACCCTCAATCAATGACGTGCAAATATGATTCATCACCGAATTAATTTTTTAGTCATAAATTCATTTCGCGCCGGGATTACTCGTCGTTCATGTTGACAGTTTCCTAGCTGCCAGTGACACGAAAGCAGCGGAGTAGAGCAAAGGCATGCTGCAAAGCTATATAGGTGAATTCGATGACCTGATATAGATGGTTAGTACAGTCAGTGTTTCTGTAAAGATTTTTTTGTGTTGTTTGAGGATAAAATTAATTGTAAGTGATCTAACATTTCACCCGGCCCTTTTACATCTTGGAACAGATCCTGCCGACCTCTCTGATGCCAACATTCCATTGTCACACTTTGCTAACCAAAGAAATAATACAGACGAATGTCATTCGTACGCATCACAAATTTACACGTCAGTGGTTAAGTGTTAATTTTCTACTTTCAATATATAGCTAAATTTCTGCATTTATGCTTTTTGGTACTGGTTTTTGAACTATAGTAAGACTAAACTATAGTTTTGAACTGTAGTTTTTGAAAAACATGGTATTACTAACTTATATTTTTTTATTTGTTGTTTGTTTTCTTAAGTTTGAGACTAATTGGTGAATGGTTCGAAATAATTTATTAACAAACAAATTTGAAAAAAGTAAAAGTTACAAAAACGGCAATTTCTAGCAAATTTTTTTAATCAAAACGACACTAATTAAATATTTATAGTTCTGATTTCCATATGTAACATCGCTATGAATATGTGCAGTCAAATCCATTAGTACTGCAAAGAGAAGTGCCTAATTTAGGCTTGCTTATAAACAAAACTATATGGTAAAAGTCAGCCTTACATTAATTTAGACATAAATACAAATGGTTTTTAGTATAAGAGTAGAGTCGGCCATTAATACTTTAATTTTAAATAAAAACCAAAATATAAGTGATAAATAAAAAAGTTATTTAATTTTTTTCTTTAGCGTTTTGATCACAGTGTCAATTTTGAATATTATAATTAAAATATTTATTTATAAATGTTTAAAAAAATAAAAAAGGAGTAAAAGCATCTCTTTTCTCTTTTTGACATAAAAATAACCTTAAAGTACTTTATGCATATCATCGGTGTTAATGTGAAACCACATATCTCGGAAGCGAGCCTCTGCTAACAAGTAGTTCGTTAGGTGTAGCTAACAGGTGAGTAAGCAAGTCAAGAGAATGGGGATGGTCACTGCTTGTTTATCTTGCCAGGTGATGCATTTATCGACACTGCTATTATCTATGGAACGCCAGTTGTTAAACGTTAACGTCTGTTTCGTACATTTAATAAAATTTTATTATAACATGCTGTCCTTGGTTGCAAAATAAAATATATCCCATTTGTTTCCAAAAAATACAAAAAAAGGTATGGAAACGTTGTAAAGATTGACAGAATTCAGCCATATCGCTTCAGACGCCATCTACAATAATTTTGCGTGACCAACTCCATTAATACAGTACATTGATTTACTGGGGTTAATGGCTCACTTGTAATCTTATTAATTTGTTTGACTTTTTAAAAAAATACTGGATAGAATTCGTATTGCTTTGACTCAATGACTCGTTGACTCGCTGAGCATTCACCTCAGTGAAATGATTTGTCACTATTTGGATTGCATTCATTTTTCGTATTAAGTATTCTATTTCATAAAGAATCACGCAGAGACTTATTGTATCAATGACTTGGTTAGTTACACAGGACTTTGCCCTTAAAAACATTGTCGAATAAATTAACTCGCTGAGTTCATTACTATTTGTAGCGTGTATTCATTTTTTATATTAAGTATTCTATGTCGAAAAAATCACGCAGAGACTTAATGCATCATTGACTTGGTTAGTTACACAAGACTTCACCCTTAAAAATATTGTCGAATAAATTAACTCACTGAGTTTTCACCTTAGTGAAATGATTCATTACTATTTGTAACGTATTCATTTTTTATATTAAGTATTCTATGTCGAAAAAATCATGCAGAGACTTAATGCATCGTTGACTTGGTTAGGTTCACAAGACTTCACCCTTAAAAATATTGCCAAAAACATTAAAATAAAAACCATGCATTACGAACCTACATTTTCATACAATTTCACTGAGCTATTATATATAACTGATAGGCGGCCTGATCGCGCAATTTCAGCCAAAATACAAATTTACGTAGATGGCCCATGCGACTGGTGTGTCTTGTGTAACTAACCAAGTTAACACATTGTTGATTAAGTCTCTGAGTGATTTTTTTGACCTAGAATACTTAATATAAAAAATTAATGCGTTACAAATAGTAATGCGTTACAAAAAGTTATTCAAATGGCCAATTATTATTTTCTTTTATTTATTAATCAGCTTCAAATAATCCTAATAAAACAAAATTTAATGATACCTAATACAGCGGACATCTAACACCTAATAACACCATGTAAAGCAATGAATAATCGTTTATTAGGTAAGTGCATCACTTTCTTTCTCGTAACAAATTATATGAAGTGAGTGAGTACATACACGGTGTCCAGGAATAAGTATCGGACAAAGAAAGACATTAATTCGTGACTGAAAAATAGTTGAGTGTCGTTAAAATAAATTTAAAAGATGAGTCTTTTTCAGAAAATTGAATATAATATTCATAATTATTTGTAATTTTTTTGTACACACGATACTCGCGCACATTGTTCAGTATTGCTCAGGGAAATAACCAGTGAACAGTTGCGAAGACATCGCCATTGTGGGTAAACCCCGCACTCTGGGCAGGTATTGGGTGTGTTAAAAAGTTGTGTAATATTTTTTTTGCTCTTAGAAAAAAGGGTGTATTTTACGTTTTATTTTAATGACAATTTATTCTTTTGTAGCCAAGGAATAACGCGTTTTTTATCCGACATCTATTCCCGGAAACTGTGTATATCATATTCGCAAATCCATTAGAATTTGATTTGTTAGGAACTAGTGTTAAAGTTAAGTTGATAGGAATTTTTGAGGAATTAGTATTTGTACTTAAGTTTTGTGTGCATTTCGTTGACAGTCCTAAACCTGCAAAGTACGGAGAAAAATCAGTTACATTTAATTTTTTAACTCAATCAAAATATAGAATTTAACGGAAGAGCCATTTGATTCAGATTTAAATGAATTGTGGTGTATCTTGATCAACACAGTTCTACTGATTAATTTGAGTCATTGAGTCATTGAGGTTCTTCTTTTTATTAATTCAGATTCAGTGAGTCATTTGACTCAAGTGAATCAAGACATATTTGTAAAAAACACTTTCACTAATAAATAATCATAGATTATTAACAATATCAACATCTAATATGTGTATTGCCATATAATAAAATATTTAGTCAACAATAATCTCCAGTTATAATAGAATGAACTAAGTTTAGGTAAACGGAGGTTATTGTAATATTGAAATTACCATTTGAACGTAATCAATGTATCAATTGTAAACCAATATTAGTTGACGGTCAGTTTAAACTTTGATTGATGTTAGAGACCTATGTTGTACATCGAAGTATTTTTTTAACATTTACACTCAAAATGATAGAAAAAGTATTTACAATTTAATTAAAAAATAATGGTTATTTTTAGAATAACTTTCTGTTTAATTTATATATTTTTACTAGTTTAGTTTAAAGTTTTAATAAACCATAAAAAATTAAACAACATCTATGATATTATTTTTAGTCTATATATTTGATTTCGTTAATTATGAATCATTTTTTGCCGTTTAATTATAGTTTCGTTATTATACGGTACGAAACTTGTACTTATTTATTCTATTCACGACTATTTGTCAGAAAAAAAAATGTAGCACCAATTTTGAAGGATTTGAACTTAACTTGTATATCGTGATGACCGGAATTTTAATTCTAACTTATTGGAAATCAAAATTTCATTTGTAATTTATTTTTTTCGTTACACAGTTTCACGAACAGAAATGCCGATATCAATTACGAGAGTTCGCTAGGTTAGCTGTTTGAGTCCTTTAAGGGCCTTCTCCATTTTATTTGGGTTTTTTATCGACGTATCCGGATGCGCATGATATAAAAACCTAAACTTAGATTTTATTAGTTATATGTTTTCATTTTAGTACTTAAGATATATCATTCCGCAAAGCGTGCACATTTTTAAACATATTATTTGAATGTATTAAATATTTAGACAATGTTGAAACGCTGCACTAACTTCAGTTTTTTATTTGCTCCCAAGTGGGTCAATACGAATAATGACCTTACCCTTACTGCAGACATGTGGAGCACGAGTGTTGATTAAAATTGAGATGCTAAATTTATAAACAAACAGTTTTAGTGGAAGTTAAAAAATAATGTCAGTTGCAATACGTACAATGGCTGGTGTCGCCGCATCTAGTTACATAACATATTTGTGTATATAAATATATATATCAATCAGTCTCGAGTTCGCAATCCCCATATTGATGTTCTTCGATTACCGACGGTCGGTCGAGCGATCGCGCTGAAAGAAAAATACATTTTAATATAATTTTATTTCAGTCAATCAATCAAAAATACCTTCAATACTTAAATATGGTACAATGGATCGTATCGAAGTGTCCAAACACCTACAGAAATTACAAAGTTAGAAGTTTAATTAATGATTAAATCCATCATAATTTTATCCATTTCTTGAAAAAATCTTGGACTGACAATGTCAGATGAGAAATTAACAGTTTCCATTGCTTCCTATATTTTCACCTACCTTACTTTGACCATAATTAACGACCCAAATAATAAATACATAACTTTGGTATGTTAAAAAAATGCACGGAAACGTTAAAAAAATGAACCGCTTAAGAGGAATTGGTAAAATTTTTTTTGTTAATTTGGTAGAACCTTCCTTAATTACCGAGCTAAACTGAAGTGCGAACTGTCACCTAGTATGTTTACAGCATCTGTCATAACAGGTCGACTTCAAAATTGCTCTGCAAATTTTATTACGGATAAATTAGTTGATCAACAGTTTGCCTTAAATTTTGTGTTTCAAATGAAATTTTGTGTGCCAAATCGTTAAAAATGTTAAAAAAGGTCTATGGTGACTCGACTATGTTGAGTATATATATATACGAGTGGTATAAATAGTTCAAAGAGGGGCATTAAGCAGTTGAAGACTTGCCTTGTCCTGCACGGCCGTGCAGTCAATATCTACCATTGACGACAATATTGAAAAAATGAAACAACTAGTGCTGGAAAAATGTCATTTCAGTATTAGAGAGTTGGCTCGAGAGTTAATATTGATAAAACAATCCTGGAATTGACAAATGTTTTGTGCATGAGGTGCTTCACCACAAGACTGGTTCTGAAAGAGCTTAATTTATTGCAAAAAGAGCAACGAAAGCAGATCTCTGAAGACATAATTTCTCAAAGCGAAGACTTCATGAAACGCATCATAACTGGAGATGAGACATGGGTCTATAAATATGATACATTAACAAAGCAACAATCGACCGAAAGGCGCTTTGAAAATCAGCTGAATATGAAAAAAAGTGCTCCAAAGCCGCTCGAAAGTGAAGGTGTTGCTGACGTTTTTTTATTGCTATGGTGTGGAAAACTCTGCATTCCTTTCAGTAGGACAGGCAGTGAATAAGGAGTATTATTTGAATGTTTTGAAGCATTTGCGTTAGAATGTTTGTCATAAGATGTCAGATTTGTAGGATAACTCATGGATTTACTCACAGTGCAACAATTGTGACCGAGTACAAAGCCAAAAACGTATTTAATACCATCGACTATCCACTGTATTAGCCGGATTTAGCCAAGTGTGATTTCTTTTTCCAAAACTGAAATTACCACTCAGTGGAACATGTTTCAACTTGATTGCAAACAGAATTCGCAGTGGGAATTAAAGGCCATACAACTTTCGGCCTGTAAGAAGTGTATAGAAGACTACGTCCGGCATTATCGCTGTTTTATTGCAAATAATGGGAAATACTTTGGAGGTGACAAAGTAAATTTTTATGAATATCTTAAATTTGTGTTTTTTAACGTTTCCGGGTAGTTTTATACAGCAGGTATATACATACATGCATATATACATATCGGTACAGGTGTAAAATTTAATACATCAAAGCTGCAGAGATAATTTTCTTCAATGTGCTAAAGACATCAGATGGAAAGATACAGAGAAGACAATGTTCAAAACCGTTTTTTGAAATTCGAAGTGGTTCTGGAGTTATTCAAGTCCAAAATTAAAATTTTGTTGCAAAATAATTACCACATTTTTCATTCTAATTCAATATTATCAATAAATAATCTGAATTTTTTTCTATAAAACCAAAAACATGTTCAAACAAATAAATTATCCGCAAAAATATTTTAATGTTAAATTTATGTTGCGCTGTTTCAGGGTTTAGAAATGTGTATAAAACATATTTTTATTAAAACAAATAATATATTTGTAATATTATTTTATTAAATATGTTGTGTACAGTGAAAACGGAACGTATGGTTTGCTTATCCGTAAATCAGCAGACAATTGCATAATTAACCCTAAAGCGGACAATGATTTTTTAAAAATTTTTCAAACTGTTATAACATTTTGATTACGCGGAATTTCCTAAAACGCTTTGCAATGTTTTCTTCAGCACATTGAAGAGAACTACCTCTCCATGGTTTTGTCATATTCAATTTTACAACCTATATACCGGGATATTTCTCAATCAGTGACCAAAATTGAAAAGGATATTTTAGACCTCAAAAACATATTCATTCTAACCTGCTACATAAAAAAATTTGATGCATTCGTTTGATTTTTAAAAAAAACATGGAACACTATCGAAGCAATCTTTCCGGGAACTCGAGACATTCGTTCCTTTCGCCTATTTAAAGGTCAAATACCCGACGCCTCTGCGATCGTGATCTTTTGTAAGCAATCTTAAATACAGTCATAATGAATTTTTTTTAATTTAAATCAGTAACTTCATTAAGGTGTATTCTAAAAAATTGAAACTCAACTTTTTTACCATAATTGAAAACTTACGTACCGAATTCAACTTTTGTTACACACATATGTATGTGAATCGTGTTTAATCCTTATTCAAAGTGAAATCCATTATAATACACCACTCAAATTTGCACATTTTTCTAAGATCTGGTGAACTTTCACATCCATATTTCACCACAAGATTTTAATTTCACAAATTTACTTGTAATTATTGCGGTGGGACAAACATTTTTTGTGAGCTGGATAGACTCAGTACACCTATACTGTTTAAGCGCCCGGCAAAAACTAACTCAATTTTTGTCTCTGCTGTGTTTTACCTGTGCAGACGGGGAGGCCCGATAAGCAGATGATTTTGGGCAAACAGCCCCTGATGTGCGGCTAATATAAAATAGTAGTATAAGTATAAATTCTTTCATTTACCAAGAAAATATTAGCTAAAATTGGATAAAAAAATTTTGTTTTTTTCATTATATCATTTATTTTTCCAACGTTCCTTGATGGAATTTTGGAAAGATAAAATTATATTTATTTTGGCTACTTTTACAAACTTCAATTCTTGGCAAACATAATATATTTATTTATAAATTGACTTGCTACAGTGAAAATGCTTATTTCATTGAAAAAATCTCAAAAGGAATCTCTTTGAAACATATCGTAAATAATTTGAATGGCTCTTTTTGTATTAAAAAAAAGTTATCAGCCTTAGACACAAAGGAATATAGTAATTCTTAGAGAAAGTGCGTGTTGACCTATAACCCTACTTCCATTCCTATGTCGTTTTCCAGACAAAACCTAACGTACTGTTTGCCTTTTCGTATACTCCTTTAAAGCCCATCACGGTAGTAGAATCGGTGATCAAGTGGTGAACATTGACAAATAAACTCACCTGTGCATAAAGTGGTTAATATGGATGGCTGGGAGGGCCGCCTTCAGGGCTTCCAAGCTGGAGTCTGTAAACAGGCCCCACACATCCAAGTATTGGAGGGAAGGCATATTACCCGCGCGACTGCAAATTTTATTTTATGATTAAAGAAATTGTGGTTATACATCCTATTGTTTATCTTACTATACAGAGGAGACTCATATATGCTGTGGTAAAAGTAGCACAAGAAACTGATGCCTTTATTGTGGTAACACAAAAAGAGCAACTTTGAACGCCTGACGTATTGCTAATATGATAGTTTTGAGAAACACAAAGTTTTGTTGCATAACTAGAACACTAGCTTTAACTCAAATACCTGAAAGCTGCACCTTCAATATGAGGAACCATTTTCAAGAGCGGCGAGACATTCCATTCTTTTTATCATTATTAATCTAAAACTATAATATTTTTATTTTTTAATAATTATATCCGGTGATAGTTTTGCCACATTCGCAGCAGAAGTATTAAAAGCTATAATTAGAATGAAAAGTTGAAAGCTTTGTTTGGACATAAATCTTTACTGAGTTATTTGCCTAGTGTTAGCAAACTACATAATACTTTCATTGTTACGTAATGTTTGCATCATGAAATGTAACTCGGACAACTTTTAAACTTGTGTTACGTTAAACACATATAGTTACTTATATAAACGCACACTGTTTAGAGCCATTATTGTTACTTCTTATATGCACCTCAGTTTAACAATTTCGATTTACGATCGTTACCACCGACCAAAGTTAATAGCTAGATCACCTAATTCTATATTTTCTTATATTTTTCCTCGTATAGCTTATTTAAGAATAAATTGAGACATCAACTACGTTCGTCGTTATTTAAATATTCAAAAAATTAGCTGACTTAAAGCAATTTGACGTCAGCGCAGCAAGCAAATAATGCCGCGCTGCCGCCGTGCTATTGTATAAGGTCAATAAGCATCTGTCTAGGCGATAAGGCTTATTGTTTGCTTGAATGAATGTCTTAGTAATGGTTTTTTCAGGGTGACTTTTAAGTTAAGTAACTCTATAACTGTTATGTACTCTAAGCCAATGAAATTGGGTATTTGACTAAATTTTTTTTATTTCATTAATCATAATTTCAAGGTACAAGCTGATGAAGAGTGAAAATTTTTTTTAATAATCTTAAAAATTAACCGAGTTATAAAAGTTTAAATTTAACCTTTAGAGAAGGACGGCAATACTGTGTTGCGAGTTCATTTTTAATATTGCACATTATATTCTACGAGAGGAAAAGAGACAGGGATATACCCAACCTTATCCGTATCTTCAAATTTAGAAGCCTACAACTGGCTTATTTTTCAATCAATTTTTGAATTTTTTTAAAACTGGTTTTTAATTAACTTATATTTCACAATATTGCACGAAAAATATCAAAATTTAGAATGAGTCAACTACCGTATTATTCAGATTTTCATACAAAATATTAGGAGTATTCATCGTATTGGAATAAAATATGTTAGCCATTATAATAGTGACAATACAAGTGTTCAAATTAACTATTAGTCCGAATACCAAGCGAATTTGTGAAAACTTGAATGTGTATCCATATATCAACAGCAACCTCAAGAACACAGGAAAAGGCAAGAGGCCAGAAAAGTGAAAAGTACAACACAAAAAGATGCCAAAAAACGTATAACGTAAACGAAAGTAATATAAAGAAATCATAATATATAACACGTAAGCGCAATACATTTTTCCTTAGCATTTTCCTCAAAATTACTTTACGCTTGTGAAGCTCCTGAAAATTATGTGAATACATCTTGCTTATAACATTATCTCCTGTTTAGTCTGGATTTTTAATTCCATGTACTTATTGTAACTTTTTAACTAGATTTTTCAAGAGAAAATAATGTTTAGTTTATACCATTCTTACTGGCAATTTTAAAATCTTTCTTAGTATTCATGTGATAGATCCTAAATCGCTTGTCAAGAAAATAAATAATTTTTTTAATTCAGACAAACCTTGATGATGAATTAATTTCCGCATCTGTAAGCATCATGGCAAAGGTATTTTTTGGGGCAGCAAATAATGCCAGCATTTTTTATCGTTTTGAAACAATTTTGTGACAAACTATTCACTAATGTATACTATAAATGGCAACAACAGAAAAATGTTTGTTTGTTATATTACTGACAAAAAGTTTTAAAATTTTTCTTTATAACTCTGATTCAACCAATGCAACCATCTGTACATAGAAAACAGAGGTTCTCCTAAACAAATTAAATGTTACAAACATTGTGTAAGAGAACAGGCTACGTACGTCATTGACTGCGGGGGCATACTGTAGCAGCGGCTGAGAGCGAGGTGCTCTAATCTGGGCAGACGTGCGGCAATGGTCGACAGAGACCTACCCGTCAGCTGGCTGCAGTCCGATATGTCCAATTCCTGCAGACGCGGGCAGCGTGCGCACAGCATAGACAACACTACACCGGGTGGAAAATAACTTTGTACAAATCTGATTAAAGCTATAGCACAACAGCATTTAGGATTTTTGGCGGTACGTAAGTTGACTCTCGCATCATTGACCGATATCAAATGAATCTGTTAAGAGAGAAAAAGAGATGGTATGTGATTTCAATAAAATACTTTTTGAAAGGTCTTCAAAAGTTCATTCTCTTTAAAACTATAGCCGCTTATGTCAAACTTTTGTAACACCTTTACTTGCCTATGGAGTATGATCACTCTCAAAGTAGTGGCGTGCAGTGCTTTATAAGCAATTGCACTTAGCTTGCTCTGAGTATTTAGCATATATACATTATATATTTACAAAAATTTAAACATATTTAATTATCAAGCGAATTCCGCACTTCAATCTATGATTTGCAGTTTGCGTGGATACAGCAAACGTACCGGTACCTGGAATTTTAGGTAAAACCTACAAACTTCATTCCTATATTGTATCAAATTAGAAAAGCTTCTCAAATCAGAAATGGTCCATACGAAATTAAAATTGATTACCTCACTTCAGAGCGTCAGTTCATAGTCTCAAGGGAAACTGAAGTTTGTTAGCATACCTTCGGCTATATTCAGACTGAAACAATCCCATATTTATGATATTCACATACAAACAATGAGTCATTATAAGGATCTCTCTGCTGTCAGTTTAACATTCTCGTTCGAAAATCATTTTAATAGTTTTCCTGTTTTTAAATACACGTATTACATTTTGTCAGTGAAATACTTACAATGTTACCGGTTTTCTTTGTGCTTTAAAATTAATATTTTATTTGTTTATTTTTTGACGTGCATTTTTATCATGAAAGTAAACAAACAATGAATGGCGACTGTAGAATGTTGCTCTGTTTATTACGTGATTAAGGCAGAATTTCTCAATTTATGTTTTAATGAAAAAAAAAATTATAGTTGAGAAAGGTAGTTGGAAGTGTATTTTAAAACTCAATAACTGTGTGCGGCTTTTTCACAGTAATTTTTACGATTAGTACAAATAGAAATTGCATTTTAAGTAAAATGTTTTTCTGGTCTTGGTTATTATTCAGAACTGAATATAGTAAAAGGAATAAAGGTGGTTTTGATAATCTAGGTAATTTGAAAAACATTTATTGTTCAGTAAAACTTCAAAACTTTAGCTTGAAAAGATAAAATTTGTTTCGGGGAGCAACTAACTATTGCAAATCGGGAACATGATGACACAGAAATACAAATAATTTGAAAAGATTAGTAGATACTATTGTATTTTTAGGTAAACAAGAATTACCTTTTTATGGTCACGATTAAAGTCATAGTTCAATATGTCGGGGTAATTATGTCACATAATTACAAAACTACCTTACGTGACAGACGGACAGATAGACAGACAACCCTAAACATAGTATATGAAACCTCAAATTCCATATTTCACTATGATATAAATCTTCTCCCTGTGCCGTTAGGTCCCATTTCTCTTGGGGTCGGCTCTCCTAACCCTATTTCTCTACTCTGAGCATAGTTGTGTCAATTCTGGTCGGAGTCCTCATATCATTCTTAATTTTCCCCATCTAGGTCGTTGACGGGCGCCCCAGACCGCTTTTTGGTTCAGCAATTTCCAGAATCTTTCTTGTCATATGATCATCTTCTCTATGCATAACATAGTCATACCAGCGTAGGCGGTTCTCCTGTAATTTGTCTGTTATATTGGCAACTTTGAATGTACTCCTAATGTAGTGATCTTGTCTTTCTGATCGTATTTTTTAGGTTGACTCCCCAGATCAGCGTAACTGATCTTGCTTACATTAAGTCTGATTTGCCCAGCATTCCAACCCATATGTAAGAGCCGGTCTTTCTGCTCTTTTATAGAATTTCCCTTTGATCTCAATTGGCATTCTCACATCACAGAGAACTCCAGTCAACGCTCTCCACCTCAGCCATCCTGTTGTTATTCGGCTTTCGATGTCAGCATCGGTTGGTATTTCACTATGATATATTTTAAGAAATTGAGAAAAGAGATACTCTAATAAGACTAAGCATTGATGAAATTTGGATGTTTCATTGTGACAATTTGCTTTGTCATACAGCACTCTTTGTCATACTATTTTTAACACAAAAAGGTACTTCCATGGTTCCTCAGCCCCCAACTTCCCTGACATGTCTTTACTGTTGAATTTTTTCTCTTTCACAGGTTAAAAAATATTTGGATAACTGGACCAACTGAAGTTATACCAATTAACAACTTCCAGCACTACTATGACGAGTTGGAAAAAATTCTTCGGTGCTGTGTGGGTTCTTAAGGGAATTATTTTAAAGCTGATAAATAAAAAAATAAATACAGAGTTTTACGAAACAGTTCAAACATTTTTTGAACAGATCTCGTATTCATTAGTCTGACTACTATTCACTAGTAAAAATTAAATAAGTACTACGAATACGCGTAAGACAGTGGGTAAAACAGTTAACAATTTACAGGTAATTAAATAACTAAACTCACTATCATCGGTGAGTGTCCGTCTGCAGCCAGCTATGTTGAGGCGCTGTATCCTGACGGGCGTGTACTGGCAGACAACTCGCATACCCTCTGTGCAGAGTAGCGTCCATGATATGTTGAGACTTTGTAGGCTGAAGAGTTATGAAATTATTCTTATAAATGGCTTGTATATCCAATAAGTAAAGTGCAAGCTATTATTATATATATTTCCATACAAAAGATATAAAATTGTTTGTATATTTCTCAAAGAGATAAAAGGGCATGCAGAGTGGTATATTACAGTGCGAGTAATAAACAAGCCATTACCATGTATTTCATACAAAACTCTCGTAGACACCTGCTGAGGATTGAATTGATTCTTATAAATGGCTTGAACATCCAATAAGTACAGTGCAAGCCATTATTATATATATTTCCATCCAAAAGATATAACATTTTTTGTATATTTCTCAAAGAGATAAAAGGGCACGCAGAGTGGTGTATTACAGTGCGGGTAATAAAAAAGCCATTACCATGTATTTCACACAAAACTCTCATAGACACCTGCTGAGGAATGAATTGATTCTTATAAATGGCTTGAATATCCAATAAATAAAGTACAAGCTATTATTATAAATATTTCTATTCAAAAGATATAAAATTTTTTGTATATTTCTCAAAGAGAAAAAAGGGCACACAGAGTGAAAGGGCACGTAGTGCGGGTAATAAACAAGCCATTACCGTGTATTTCACTCAACACTGGCATAGACACCTACTGAGGAAGAGGCTCCAGCAGGATGTGCAGATTATCGTCGCTCACTTTATAAAGACATCATACTGAAGTAGCTAATCAAGAATTTTGTATGATATTGAGTTGCAGAAATATTTATTAATGTGTTTCAGTGTCGAGGAGAGAATATGCAGAAAATGAAGTACGAATAGAAAGAATAATCTTCTAAAATATGATTTTATAATATTGAGGACATTTTGAAAGAACGCAACGTCATGTGATATAATTAACGGGAAGCCTAAATTCAAGTATTCGAGTAAATAAATTAAAAGAAATATTTTAAGAGCAGAACCGCACGTATGTTCACACATTAATTACCAGCCCTGCTTATGTGCAAAAGTTATAAAGTTAAATGTCATCTGTTATGCCTGACACGGCAGCTGTGCAAGTAACATCATTTAGACCATATTGTTGCTAACTGCCATATCTCAGTTGTTCGAGAAACTGTTGTTGAAGCGTTTTAAATCACTAGTCGGCATACATGATTTCCCATTTGGTTTTAGAAATCATCAATCAATGATAGACAAAGAACACAGAATAACATCTATGACAGAACAAGCATTTGTGGAGGAAAAATACTGTCCAACTGTCCAACAATATTTTTAGACGTCTGCCAAGCTTTTTGACAAAGTGTGGCTCAGGACCTTATTTACAAGATTTTTGATGAATCAAATTGCTGTCGAAAAACTACTGTGTACTATACCACTCTAATTCTTTTATATAGGTATGATTTTGATTATTCCATGAAGGCGCCTTTTTGAAGTTCCATCTGATCTCAGAAGGGGTCCCACAAGGAAATATCCTCTGACTACTAGTTATTTTACACTGCTGATACATCAAAAGAAATGGTACTAAGCCATTTAAGGGCCTGAATGTATGTGGGCCTGAATCGTGCTGATGACACGGTTATTATTCCAAATGATGCATCTCAATCAAAGGCAGTTACAAAACTACCAACTGTAGTAAACAAAATCTGCAGATGGACCGGTGACTGGAAAATAGAGCTGAACAAATTTCAAATCAGTTCATGTCAACTTTGCATTGTGGAGAAACGACAGCAACCTAAGAATAACTCTTGGAGGATACCAGATCCCTCAAGGCAAAGTCAACAAAATATTTCAGTTTCCATCTTGAAGAACAGTTGAACTTAAAACATGATGTTTCAGACATAAGGCTGTGTGACAAAAGGCTGAACAAATCAAACAAAGTGAAAAAAATGTGCTGGTTGATCGGAAATTACTTCCAAACTCTACCTAAAATATAAAATACTGATTTATTAATCTATAATTAAATTAAATATCAGGACTTGCAGCTGTAAGCTGCACTAAAGCGCCTAAACAACAGATAATACAACTTAGTCAAAAAAATTCTATATCTGGTAACATATGCATACCGTTACATAACCAAAGAACAATCTGGAATGACCTGGAAGTTGAGTTGTATGGTGATAATAAGGAACTTAATTTTTTTTTTTACTTAAGTTGAGTCGTATGATGATCATAAGGATAACCATTCAACCCCATGATAACACTCAAGAACTAAGAAGACTGAAGCGCATTAAACCACATAAACTCTCGTGAACATTAAAAAATACTTAGTTTTAATTTTATGTTAATCTCAGGAAGGATTACATGGCTGTTCTAACCTGAATACTTGAAGGAGAAATATGCAAGTACATTTCAAAAGTAATAAATTAATTGTATTAAGAATGTATTAACCAAATCCAATAAAGTATGTTTTTTATTAAAAAAAGAAATTATCTGTTTTACAGCACAGATTTGGCTCGTAATCAAAACTAATTTAGGCCACTAGAGATCTAATAAAACAATTGTGATTTAATATCACCAAAAAGTGAGATAAAAATCAGGAAACAAGTAAATCATGTACATTCCAGAATACCTTTTTAACCTAAAATCGTAGCATACAATTTCTTGGAGGATACCTTAAAACCTAGAAACAAGAGAATTTCAGTTCAAGACCCTAAATCTAGGAAATTTGGAAGGGAATGAACAGGCGTGCATGTAGAGAGTATGGGGAGAAGACCACAATTTACATAAGATAAAAACATTTTTCTGGAGAAGTGACATAATTAGGAATAGTGCTGTATCACAAAGAGATTTTGCTCGCAATTTTTAATAGGAATGGAATATTAGGTAAGGCATGAATATAGAGAACTTTTAAAAAAAATACACACTATAAAATATTATTTATTTTCATGAAATAGAGTTAAAATTATATTCAGTTAGTTGTAGAAAAAATGTCATATATATATATATATATATATATATATATATATATATATATATACATATACATATATATATATATATATATATATACATATATATATACTTAATTTACTCTTCTAAACCTTTTATTTGAGGCCACACTTCAACTTTCCAAAAACATTTTTTTTCAATATTTCCAAAATGGCTGTCAAGATGTTGGATTTTTGCCAAAATCAAACTCAAGTCAACGAACAGCTTCAGGAATATCCCTGGCAAATTTTGTGGAATTCTAATTTTACGAAAGTATTGTGTTACAAACACATACACACAACTGATCGGCTAGAAGTGAGTCACCAAGTCAATGACAGTGATTTTGTCACTGCAGCTTTTGTGTCACCATGACTGTGATGTCACTTTTCTGTCACTGTTACAAGGAACAAAACAAACAGTAATTTTGTAACCATAACTTATAGTTTCGGCAAGTGTGCTGTGATGATGAATCACAGAGTATACAACATGTGACGATTTTTTTGTGATGAATGTCCTAACTGTTCTCATATTTTAAACAATTGGCAAGATTGGGTTTCAAATGATTTCTACCGTTTTTATTATTGTTTTAAATAAATATCCTTGACATTGGTATTTTAGTGTAAATATTACTTTTATGGTAGTGCACAGTCCTATATAAAGTAGTTTTAAAATATATTAAAAATTGATAAAAAACTCCCACATTTTTCACTGTTTATATATTAATTATTTTAAAACTCGAAGAATATTTGCTATTCATTTGTACGTTAACATTATAATAAAATTTAAATAAATTTAAGTTTCTCTTGCATTAAATCAAAGAACGTAACTAATACAAACAATTATTAAACATTAACATAACTATTATTATCCATAGAAAAAACTAAAACCTCAAAAACCAAAAAAATTCATTTTTAAACCACAATTATATATATTTATAAATAAAAGCTTAATTATAATTATTACTTATTATACATTTGATTGTGTGAACGCATAATATGGTTACATGAAGTAACTATTATTAGTTTAGGAGTAACAATTATTATTAAATGTACTGCACACTCCTAAATATCAGTCAGTGTGATTAGTCACATTTCCAAGTCACGGTCACACATATCATTGATACTTAAAATCACCATAACTCCTCACTTCTACGATTGACCTTACACATTTCAGATGATATCACTGATGATGTCACTGATACTTAAAAATCATCATATCTCCTCATTTCTACGATCGACCTTACACATCTCAGATGATGTCACTGATACTTAAAAATCATCATATCTCCTGATTTCTACGATCAACCTAACACATCTCAGATGAAGTCACTGATACCTAAAAATCATCGTATCTCCTCATTTCTACGATCGACCTTACACATCTCTGATGATGTCACCTGATACTTAGAAAATCATCGTATCTCCTCATTTCTCCGATCAACCTAACACATCTCAGATGTAGTTACTGATACTTAAAATCATTGTATCTCCTTATTTCTACGATCGTCCTTACAAATCTCCGATGGTATCACTGATACTTAAAAATCATCGTATCTCCTCATTTCTACGATCAACCTAACACATCTCAGATGAAGTCACTGATACTTAAAAATCATTGTATCTCCTCATTTCTACGATCGGCCTTACACATCTCAGATGATGTCACTGATACTTCAAAATCATTTTATCTCCTCATTTGTACGGTTGACCTTCCACATCTCATACGTGACATTTTGCTTCGCTCAACCTAAGAAATGATAAGTTCTATGAACTCCAACTGAAACTTTGACCACTCAGGATAGGTGTCTGGGAATGAAAATATTTTACAATCTTAGAAAGTAAAATCATTTTGCAAGCTTTAATGTAACTTTATCACTACAGTTCTTTTTTATTAATTTGTATTTCTCACGTTATAATTTGCAACTTAGTGTCATCATATTAAAAATTTAAATCTTTTGTAGAAATGTTAAAAACTGAATTATAACTGTTTCTCAATTACTTTGTATTTTTATCTATCAAATGGATGGAAATATTCAGACAGTAAATTGACAATTATGTGTATAAATGTGTTAGCATGTACATGTTTCGTGTCCTTCGTCTATAGAATTTTTATTTCGTAGTGCTTGGTAGCACATAAGTAATGATATATTTTCTGATAAACGAACCTGTACCATTCTCGTAATAGGTTTTCTTGATAGTTTTTAAACCTATATGTTACCAAAATTGGAGAAAAACTTGTTAATTTGAAGCAAATATATTTCAAGCTCTTTTTTTTGGTACATAGATGAAATATATTGGTTTCGGTTAATATCGGTAAAGCGGTTTCTGAGATCTGGCAATAAAACAAAAGTTTTCCCATATAGATTGTCACAGATTCCTAAAAAAGTAAAAAAGCCCATGCAGAATAATGGTTGTTGCATTACTGTTATTGCAATGGTTACAATATTTGACAATTTCATTGAATGGGTTAATAAATTTTATTTGTGTGGTTTTTTGGTAAGACATTGCTCTTGGTATTTGTTTATTGCGCGGGGCTACATTACTTCATTTACCGCTAGCGTTCTATATCAATAAATCGGTATAAATTTCCCATGTCACATAGCGCAGTTCATTTCCCTCTGCAGAATAAAAGTTATGGAACGTCAAAAATACTTACATAAAAATTGTAATCATATTTTAATGTGATATTCTCATGAACAAGGTAAAAAAACTTTTTTTACAGATACGTATGTGCAAGAATTAACAACAGATTACGTATGTGCAAGAATTAAAAAAAAAAATGATGAAATTTTTAGTTTTTTTAATGCAGTTTTTTACAGTTTTAACTTTTAAACATTCAATTTTTTCCCTAATTGGCTTTGAACATTTTTAAGAATCCATAGAAAAAGACCTATTAAAGATAAAATTCTGGCATATAATGTACATTTTGATCCAACTTTATTAACATATAATATTCATTCTTGTGCACGTGCACATTAAAAGAGTGACCGACTGCGCAATATCGCATGGCAAATTCGGGCAAAATTTAAAAACTTATATTTCACAAGTACGTGCGCAAGATCTTCGTCTTTTTGCCGTTGACTACTTATGTAAGGTACAAACTTAAAATAAGTGGGGTTAGCCTTGGGATGTCGGCTTTTATTTTTGCTCAGTGTACTAATTGTCATTGTGCCGGCCAGTTTACTTCGAATAATTGGTTATGTGTTTCATTTCATTCCGAACTGTTAGTTATATTTCTATCCATTGTTTATATGTGAAATAAGACCAAATACTAGTAAATCTGTTTGTTTATGTACAAAAAAGATGCATATGATGAACCAAAATGTAGCCAGAGTATTTAATGATTGAGATCATGATTTTTTTGGTCATCACGACCCTTAATCTAGGTTTAATTGGTCATCCTGACTCTTCGCAATGAACATGCTAAACATAAAAAAAATTTAATAATCAAGGAAAAGGATGACATTTTTATGACCCAGACATTGCTGATTAAATGTAATAACATAAACCATATACAAAACTTCAATTCTATTTTTTTCAAAATATCTCCAGGACTTGTACATCGATACTAATAAACCAAAAGTTAATCGATTTGTATTTAAATTATCAATCGTCCCCATCAGCATCAAAGCAACTCACTTATTATTTAATTCTTGTTCAGTTAGTTAAATATGAAAAAATATGTTCAAAACTAACTTCTCTGTTTTTTTTCCATGTTTTTTTACAGTTTCATTTTAATAATTCCAATACAGGCTATAGCAATAACCTTCATAATCATAATACGGTAGTTGACTCATTCTAAATTTTGATATTTTTCTTGCAATATTGTGAAATATAAGTTAATAAAAACCAGTCTTGAAAAAAATTCAAAAATTGATTGAAAAATAAGCCAGTTGTAGGCTTCTAAATTTGAAGATACGGATAGGGTTGGGTATATCCCTGTCTCCTTTCCTCTCGTAGAATATAATGTGCAATATTGAAAATGACCTCACAACACAGTATTGCCATCCTTCTCTAAAGGTTAAATTTAAACTTTTATAACTCGGTCTATTTTTAAGATTGAAAAAAAAATTTTTCACTTTCATCAGCTTGTACCTTCAAATTATGATTAATGAAATAAAAAAAATTTTGTCAAATACCCAATTATATCGATCCTACAGTTTTGAGACTAAGCCAATAACGGAGCTCCAAGCAAATTACCCAGCTGTAATACTTTTATAATTTTATAGTTCGGAAATGAAAAAATAGTAAAAAATTTTTAATTTCATTTTTTTTATTAAAACGAAATTTATCTCAAAAAATTAATCATTACATTTAAACATAGACTTTAACTCACCTTGCATTTTTTAAAAATCCTGGATCAAGGCATGAAACATTAATAAAATATAATGAAAATATAACATTTAGAGATTAATAAAATATAACATTTTACAAAATTTAAGCGGGTTTTTCATCATCAAACAGAAATACCATCTATATGTCATCCTTATCACTTCCCTTTCTCTAAAGCGGTATTGTTATCTTTATTTAACTTTATATTAATTCTATATTTTCATGTTCATATCTATATAAATTTATTTTTATGTATTTTATTTTGTTCAATTAATTAGCCTATAATAATTAATTACAGTCAGTTTGCTTTTCTCTTTGAATTGATTGTGCTTATCTCTTAAGCATTTCTCTTGAAGCAATAAGATTGTCACAGTATACTTACTTTGTTGACTTCACACTAAGTAGCCAACTGTTAGTTTTTGAAACTAGCTCAGTAAGATAGACCCAAAGAAAATGTGATTCTAAAAATTATCCATTTTGTAAGTCAATAGTAGTCTAGATGATGAAATATTAACTCCAAAAATGTTAAGTCAAGCGTAGAAATATTTTTAAGATATGATCACCGAATTAAGTGAGAATAACATATGCATTATAAAATTAAGTATATTAACAAAATTTATACAAAAATGTTTCCGTTATCAATAACTTAGCCCCATAATGTGTGGTTTAAACTGTGATTAATCACAGTTTAAACCACGGATGGAGTTTAAGCTATGATTTGCTCATAATTTCACAAGATCAATGACAGTTTAATTTCGTGGAAAGTATAAACTGCAGATTATTTTTACTAGCGGGACTAGGTGGTTTAAACTCCTCTTCGTAGATTAACCGTAGCAATATGGCCGCCCCGCTATCAGCTGTTTGGATTTATATCATTCTGTGATCATATTACTTTAGGTGATTTAGAAAATTCTTTGGAATATTAATAGATTATAATATTAACAGAATATTATTATTAGTAATAAGTTACATTATTAGTTAAAAAAAATTAAATGGAAAATGCACGGAGCGATTCTGCCGGAGAGATTGCTGTATGGTCTGAATAGTCATTTTCATCACTTTTGTAGTCGCGACATTATAAAGGACAGATATATTCTCTAATAAAATCATCAGAGATTATTTAACATACAATTTTGATGTTATTTGCTTTATTCCAATATAATAAAGACTGACTGATTGAGTTAAAACTTCAGTGTGCAGGTTATAAATAAGCTAAGTTTACTTAAACAGAGGTTAGTGTAGTGTTGATATTAACATTTCAACTTAATCAACAGATTAATTTTAAACTATGATTTTATTAACCATTGGTTCAAACTGTGATTGATCTTACACCTTAAATTCTAATTAACAATCATAATTAACCATATCATATTTAATTTATATTTCTGATCTGAAGAGGTACACTTAAAACAATACATATTATAAAAGAAAGTTCCCCTTATCTGTCAGTACGTATTTATATGATTTTTCTTAAAAACATCTGAACAGATTTTGTTCTGATTTTTATTTTATGTTTAATTTTCGGATATTTTATGAAAATTACCCAATCTGTAACAATGAAAGTCGAAAAGTTAGGAAAAAGATTCGCTGGTATATATGCGATGCTAAAATTTTAAAAACACGTAGAAACAATGTACGGCAAGTTTGTCCTTCTCAAAAAATCTAGATAGAAGTCTGTTACAGCATATGTATGTACTGCATAAAATTCATTACAAAAATTTTACTGTTCAAAAAATTATTTTTTAAATACATTTTCCAAAGCTTTCGCAGAAACATTTCTTAATCCGTCTAAAATTAAATTTCATGGTTATTTTCCTCAAATTATACAGTCGAATTACATATGCCTCCATAATTTGACATGGAACATTTTTGGTTTCCTGTGCAAAGGCAGAGTGGGTTGCTAATTGTTAATAAATAACATAATGGATTAAGTATTGCTTATTTTAAACCTTAATAGGGTATTTGACCCTACGTAGGGTGTTAAATTAAAAATGTGTTTAAAATTAATCAAAATGTATCTGATAAACCTACAATTGTAATTTTTCCCTAAAAATGTGTTTTAAGCTAAAAAAAATTAGACATTTATTGCAATCATACAAAGCTTTGTGTGAAAACACTTAATCATGGGAAACATAATTTTTATGACATCAAAAGACCCTAAACCAATGATTAAATCGAAAAATTTAATTTATGTTATCTTATCTTTTTGACACACTTCGTCAAATATTATTTTTGGAATTTAATTTATATGATTGCACTATCTTGTTCAGACAATTAATTGAAATTTATCATATATTAGTACATCATGATCTGGATGTGCATTTTGAGATCAGGCATTCTGATTGGTGGACAATTTGTGTTTTAGAGTTGCCGCGAATTTTAAGACATTATTAATTTTAATTTCAATAAAAATATTATTATAATTAATATTTATAATTAATTAATTTATTACAAGTAAATATCGTCAACCAATTATTCTTTACTCAAAAACAGTGACATTTATTAATCAGATATGTTTTTCCATGCCCTATTAGAAAGTAAGAGCTAAGTTCACATAACACATTTTCCAGATATATATTTTATTTTTAATTTTAAGCTCATTTCATAATGTGACTTTAGTTATTTCTATGAACTATTCCAAATATATTTAAGAAAACTGATCAAAATTTATAATTTACATTTTATAATGACGAAAATGTTGAGAATTGTTTTACGCCAATTAAGGGCAGCTTATATTAAAGTTGAAAGTTGGTGAGCATTTTTAAAACTTGAGATACAAAAAATAGTTTTAAAATTAGAGGTTAGAGATACCAGTAACATGTGTATATAAAGTTTATGTGTGTCAGTTATAGTCTAGACTACTCTGAATGATCCTATTTCTGAAACCATACCTAGATTTAATTTGAAATTTTTTCAAGTTCAAAATCTAAACATTTCAGCTATGGTTAGTAAAGAATATTCAGTTCTCGAAACGGGAACTTTTGAAGCCTTTATTGGTTGCTATTAAACTATTTAAACTACTAAACTCAGTTATTACTACGCAGTCTAAACTAAGAGCCACATAAGCTTACCCTTTGATGAATTATTTTTTTAGACGCTTAGTTATTAAGACTAATAATAAAAAGCAAAATTAAAATTTAGATTGAGCCCACAACAAATGTAACTGTTTTAAAGGAAAAAATATAAAATAAAAAGCAAAATTAAAATTTTGGAAAACCCACGACGGATGTAGTCATTGTATTTGAAAAACGATTAAATAATTTTTTTTAAATCTCCCGACTACAAGAAAGTAAGAACCTATTAATATAATTATAAACCTAATTTAATTATAATATATAATATAAATAAATTTTAATAAACACTTAAGAATCATATGTTTCGATACTGCAACATATAATCTATAACAGCATTTATTAAAAATATAAATGAATACAAAATTAAAGCCTGCTCAAAACAAATGTAATTCGTTTTAAAGTGACAATTCATGTGTTGTCAAATTTTTTAATTGATATCTTAATAACTTTACGATAATATTAATACGTTTATAATAACAAATACTAATGTAACGTTACGAGCGAACTAATATGACGGTACCACAATACAAATAATAATTTATAAAATTAATTATAAATAAAACTATTGATTAACACTGAAACGAATATTGTTTCGTGACAGAATGCAAGATTATTTTATAAAAAAAAATATATTTGAAAAATATTATATTTCCCGTACAAACACTAATTTATATAAAACAAAAAATAAATTAAAAAATTTAAATAAGTTATAATGATTATGTAATAAGAGGTTATAGAATTTATGTTTGATAGCCCTTTCGCATAGTGTTAAGCACTTTATAAATTTGTTTTTATTAAGATCGTCCATGACCAGAACTTTTTTTTTACAGAAAGAAGTGAAATTATCGTCAAGACCGACATAATATTTTATACAAAATACAACTGCCGGCTAAGCGTAAATACTTATCACATATGAAAACGGTGTAAATACATTTATTAAGTACTTGTAGTTTCCGAATTGGCTTCGGCCTACAATTCACAATTATATTATTTTTTCAATAAAGTATAGATTCGAAAATCTGACTTGGAAACTCTACAGAGCAACAACATTCCTGTCACGAGGAAAATGTACATTCACAACAGTAAACTAATAAAATAAACATAAACAGGAAACAATAACTAATACGGTGAATTAAATTCATTGACAAAATATAACAGGTTTATTTATAAAATATTATATAAATTAGCTAAAAATAGCTAATTTTTTTTTTTACTTTGAATGACAAATTATCAGTGAATGATAGGACAGCTCATTATTATAACACACACAATGGTACTAGGTCTGTGTATGGTATATAATGTGCTCTGAACAATACAAGGGATTGTTTCATCCTGAATATAGCCGTAAGCTGAGGGCTGCTAGTCTGCCTTTACCCTACAAATCAGCGCTTGAAACGATGTAATAAAGTTTTTTTTGTTACAGAAAACTTTTGCTATACAAAGTTACTCGTACTCGAATATGTGTTACAAATACATTGAATTACATATTACAAATACATTAAAATAATAATTGTTTATGTTCATACTGTCAATGTAAAACACATAATAGTCTATGGTCAAACAATCGCACAGGGTAGAGTTTCACGTAAACGAATAACATTCAAACTTAAAAATTTAATGAATTACGGTCAAAAATAAACTACTGGGCGACCAGTGTATTTATATATTCATAAATAGTGTCAGATATTCAGGGCAAGATATGTGTAACTGCTTAGAAGGCACTGCGCCCCACTGCCTGATAGGGTTTTCAATAAAGCTATTTAAAATCTTCAAAGAGTGTATAAGACATTCAATATGACAAGGATACAGAATGAAGATCAATCTCGATTCAGAATTTCTTTTTAAATCTAATTGTTAGTGATTATTTTTTATTAAGTTTCTAAAAAATTACGTACTTCTTTTTAGTTTTGTATTATTATAAATTGTATTTTATTTTTTGCTTTTCCTGGTTTTCATTCGCTAAATTGCTTGGCTTTTTATATTCTAAACATTTCTAAAGGTTTCCGTTAACATTCCAAAGAATTCAGTTCTATGGTTTTTTGTGGTTTTTAAGGCTGTCCATGTGTATTGCAATTTTGTTTTATCAAATTACTATGACATATGCAAAGAAATGTTGAAGCTAACTCACTTGGAGCAACCGTGCAGGATGGCAGCGATGCCGTTCGGCGTGATGCCCTGAGTCATGGTCATATTTAGCGTTTCCATTCTGCCACATCGACCTGTCAATTTGAATATATTTGATAGATTAAAATTTAAACAATCTCATGTATGGCACATTGAACAATCACACTGAAAAAATCTGTATATTTAACTCCTCGAGCGTGTGCATTGCGTATAAATAACGCTTGCGCATATATATATATAATATTATAATATAGAAAATTATATATCATAAGAAAGAGAACAGAAAAACGAATGAAATGATGATAGATTCATCTGACACAAGTTTTTTGTCTCTATGATTTTTGCTCCGCGATGACGCATGAGCAGAACTGAGATGGCTCACCAAAAACTTAACGATACCATAAATTTTTATTAGGATAAGTAATTTTTTATTTACATTTAATTATTGTTTACACTTTTTTGGTTAGAACAAAAATTGCGTTTTATAAGCACTTCTCTTTTCTTTCTAACACGAAAACGAGGAATTTTTTTTGTTATGTTCTTTATTTCAAAACACTCTTAAATAAATAAGATACAAATGCTCGATTACGCTGTAACTACATTTCTACTCTATCTACACAAAACATTTCATTTTAATAAAATCAATACTTTTCAAGTTATATATTATATTATTTACATGGCGCGGGTGCTGATGTTACTTAACAGTGCCTGCATGCTCGAGAAGTTAATAGATTTGTTTGTGGGACGCAGCGACAACAGTGTCGTAACTCTCCACGTAGAATTATGCTACTACTGCAACCATTTGATTTTATGTAAATAATAGCTGGGTCTGTTCGTTTACACTAATAGACGAAATTGGCAGTACCATATCATATCTATGAGAATAAAATTTACTAAAAACGCTAATAGATGACTTGTAACACCAATATTGTCGTATTTATCATGTTAAACTTTTTTTTAAATTTGTAATATCCAGATAACAAGTATCCTATATGTTGCTGAAGGGTAGAAACTATTACCATACCAAATTTCATGAAAATTGATCCAGTAGATTTCGCGTGATTGAAGAACAAATTAACAGACAAAAATTCTAGAAACAGGTTTTCTCGCTTCTATTATCATTCTGTAAGCTAAATCAATCACTAAATTACTATACATTTTAATAATTATTTTGTTTTCAATGTATAGAATTGTTTGAATTTAGTTTTACAATTTTATTATATGTGTAGATTAAATTTTTACATTCATATAAAATCCACATGTACTGTTGCAGATTATCAGATGATATTAGTAAAAGTAGAAAGTATAATATCGTTACTGATAGGTACTACTATTAATGTTGCTTGCTTGAATGCAATAAACATTCAAGAATTAAAATGCGAAGAGTTCATATATAGGACATTTCAAGAATCATTTATACATTACAAGAATCATTTATAGGACATTTGACACAATTATGTGATCATATCATTTGAGCATCTCTTGTTGTGCTAGGAAATTCAAACGTGGCGTTAGTTTCCAACGTTAAGTATCTGATTGAGGGAGCCATATTTGTACTTGCAAGATCTATAACCTATTGGCTATATTGCTTTTATAATTACCTTTTATCACTTGAAATCAAAATGGGTTAATTTAAAATGAACCAAAAAGTGCTAGACCGTCCTTCAAATTAATGCTAGAAAGCATAAGTGCATGGTGGAAACAAAATGTACATAAATATCAATATACCGGTTGGGCCAAAAGGGTGTTGGGGGTTTCAAAGTGAAATTTAAAAACAACTAAAATTCGTATAACATTTTTATTTGTATTTCTACAAAATAGAAATAATGGAATTTTCATGACTTAAAAATAATGTTGTTTAAATGACGCCCCTCAGCTTCTTGACATTCTTGAAAACGAAGTCGCACATTCTGGAACCGACGAAACTTTGTTCTCGAAATATTGTTAATTTTCCGGATAATGTTTCTCTTGAGTTGTTATAAAGTTGTTGGACTGTTGTTGTACACTACAGATTTATGGTAGCCCCATAAAAAATAATCACATGGAGTGAGATCTGGACTACGTGGGAGCCATTCAATATTCCCCTTTTGTGAAATGAGTTTTCCTGGGAAAATTTCATTCAAAAAGGCTATGGAGACCCTGGCAGTATGGCATGTGGCACCATCTTGTTGGAACCATATTCTGGACATATTCCCTTGATGTTCTTGCAAAGCCAGAATCAAGAACTCTATCGCAATAATTGTGGGCTCTTACCGTCACCGCGTGACACCTTTCGTCCTCGAAAAAGTATGGCCCGATAATACCGTTTGCCGATATTGCAGCCCAAACAACAAGCTCAGGGCTGTGAAGTGGACGTTCATGAAGTCGTCGGGGATTAATCTCGAACCAGAATCGACAGTTTTGTTTGTTAATGTGGCTGTTAAGATGAAAGTTGGCCTCGTCACTAAACATTACGTTGAAAAAGTGGTTAAAGCAGTTGACCACTTCATTAACAAAGTTAAAGCTGTTACCGGCATCATTCGGCTTCAATTCTTGCACAAGCTGGATTTTATAGGCTTTAAGATGCAAGGCACGTTTCAAAACCTCAAAGTTGTTCTCTTGACGTCCAAAGCCTGGTTTCTCTTAAGAGTTGACTGTTGCGGATTTTGCTGAACAGAGACACGAACACGCTCCACTATGTTAGGCGTTCTCGCAGAGACTGGACGTCCGCGATCCATTATTGTTACAGTTGACCCGGTTGTTTCAAACATTCTGATCCATTTACGTATCATATTGGCGCTAGGACCTTCACAAATGTCTCGTAAACCGTATTCGTGTCGATACAACCATCGCACAGTAATCATAGATTTGTTATTTTCATAATACACGCGGATACAAAAAGCACGCTACGCTCCTGTGTACGGCTCCATAGTGACGCAAGCGTCCAAGAAATTAAAGATTAAAATCGGTACCACCCTTATGGCCCACTCTGGACATATCCTCGTATCATATCTTAACATCTTCTGCGTGCGAACACGCCATGTTTTTTTTATTATTAATAAGACTACTCAACATATATTACAGCACATTTAACTGCTCTGTGGTTATTGATTTAAGAAATACATGCATCTAATTTGGATTGTTGATATGATCAATTTGTTTGTTTTTTCACTATTACATAAACGAAACGAATGCAAATATGAAATTACTAATTGCGCCAGTGACCACAGAGACTTTTTTGCGAGTATAAGTAAGTTACTGTTACGCAAGTGAAAATACGTTAGATTGAGAATTTTTGGCATTATCTATATTATGTTTATTAGTACAAAACGACGCAAGTGTGTTGTATCTCTTTGTTACTTAATTGCACTTTAAGGAATGAACTGATTCAGGTCAAATGTTACAATTAGAATGTGTTATGGACTGATATACAAGATTGTTTTCATAACGGATACCACAAAGTTCTACTGCCGCTGTTTGCTCAAGTAAGCAGCTTCTTCATCAAGTTATTAGTTATGTATAACCTTTAAATTCTCCCTACACGATTCTAATAATTGTAAAATGCAACTTACAGAGTATCAAATTCGGTCCTAAATCAATATTTACATGGAGATAGTTGCAGGTAACAAGTAGTCATCTATCATATAATTTATATCAATAATCAAGTCAGACTTTTAAGCAAAAATCTAACAATCAGAGCTTCGGCGAAAAAAAACAAGATACCACAAAAGTATTTATTTCTAATTTTTTTGTTAATGGCATTTAAATGTATTTTTAATATTTCAAAGTCCTGTTTTTTTTTCTTTTATTTTTTTTTGGATCAAATCCAAAAAGGGAAAATAAAAGTTAAAATTTGCAGACCTGTTTTATTTATGAGAAGTTTATATTGCCTTCACCTTCTCCCTAAAACCTGGATGTTTGTTATTGAAATATTTGGCTGCTATCGACTATATCGCCAACATTTTCCTGATCCAAATCAGCCCTCTAGTTGCAGCTCAGTCTTTGAGGGACAATGGTAGTTTTTCATTCAATGCTTCACATCTGCCCGTTTGTGTACAGGAAGAGGTTCTGAATTATTTTACTAAACCGAATTGCTAACACATGCCAAGCAAAACATTGATCTCATCTTCATCTGAGCGCTAATGTAAGTGTCCAACTAGCACTTATTTTTTTTAAATTTTTGTGTACTTTTTTATAACGCTTAATTTGTCCGCATGTTTATTTATCAATTAATTATTCCATAAATTATGACATTACAATATATGTGTCTGTGTAAACAAAATAATAATAATCAACGATTCAGCACGGCGCAGGCGAAGCACACTTTCAGCACATATTATGCCTTTCAGGGTGCGAGATGTAAATGAAAAACTAATTAAATATTGACATTTTCGACAAGATTAAAAATTTCCATATGGTTCCTCAAATTTTTCACTCAAATCACATTCATTTTGATGAGGAGTATGGCCTGTTTATTTATTTATTTATGTACTTTAATGTATCTAATTGATACATATGATAGACTTATTGCTACAAGAGCAACCTCTTACAGCCAACCAGAACACTAGTCCAGCCACGCCCAATGAGTGGCCGGGAATCAGGCCCGAGTCCCCGCAGTGCGCCTCACAGTCAAAGGCCATATGCCTTGTGATCAACCTAACACACCACGGTGACGACGGGAGAAAGAACTTATGTATAAATAATAAATATATTCTAGACGACAAGACGGTTTTCATACAAAGAAGGCCTGGAAAAGAGTATAATGAGGACAACATAGTGAAAAAAGTGAAGCATACATGCTTAAGAGAGAGTTAGCAATAGAGACAATTACCAATAAACATCACCTGATGAAAACATTGATAGAGGTGTGGCATCACTATCAAGTCATAATAGAAAATTGCGTAAAGTGCGTGACGAGATGGGTAGAAGCTGCTAAAGCTGGTGTGACAAAACATTAATCGACTTTATTGAGTAAATAATGGAAGTACATATTTCAGTAATGTTAAAACATTGTATAATATTAAAATAACTTCACAGAATGGAGGAGATGGCAAGAGGTGGGGATCGTTTACTCACATAGTCACTAATGAGCAACTCACTATTGATATATATACGGCTAAATTGTGCCATTAACATCTGACTTATTATCGATCATTCTGGAAGAAATAATAGACTACAGAGAAAATCAAATTTCGAGCTGTCATGATGAATGAGATGTCATCAGCTTACGGGGACTACTGCTCCAGTAAAACCATAATCTACAAGTGGCATAACCTCTTTAAAAAAAGGCAGAGATTTGATTGACAACTCGCGCTCAGGACGGCCAATCGAGACCACCTCTTCGGATATTGTTAAAAAACTTGTGTTGGAAGATGTCTGATTAAAAAATAAGCAGTTAGAAGAAATGGTTGGAGTATCTTCTACAAACACTCTGAATATTCGTCATGACCAATTTGGCATGTTGAATGTCAGCACAAGATGGCTGCCAAGAATGTTCATGTCGCCGTATGAGCAATGTGTCAAGTGTTCACGAAATTTTTTAGATCTCTGTAGAGAAGATAAGGATGAAACTTTGAGCTGAATTGTTACGGGTGATGAAACTTGTGTTCATCAATATGAGCCTGCAGCCAATACATCCAAGCAGGAGTGTATGTAATGGCATAAAAAGGCTATCCCATCCCCTAAGCAGTTCGAGGTGTCGTAATCGCTCGGAAAAATCATGGTGACAGTTTTCTGGGAGACGGGATATTCTGCTCATTGACTTCAAACATAAAGGTCTTTCTACGATCTGAAAGTACTACATTGGTTATTGGAGCAACTTAAAGAAGCATTGAAGGAGAATTAGCGAAAGGTGTGTTGTTTTTGCATAATAATTTGCCTTTGAATGATTGATTGCCAGTACACAAGAGCCACATTGTGATGGTTGCCTTTCAAAAGTGCGGTTTTTAAATATTATAACACCCACCTTACATCCCAAACTTGGACCATGTGACTATTATTTGTTCTCAAAAATGAAAAAGTAACTCTGTCTAAAAACTAAAAAATTTAGCAATGATGAAGAGATTGTCTGCGATTTCAGCTTATTTCAAGGCAAAGAGAAATATTTTTTTTGAGGATATAAACAAATAAATTGACAGATCTAAGAAAATGAGAGAATATATCGAAAAACAAAATTTTTTTAGCCTGCTTCCAACACACTCCGCATACTTTTTGATCTCCCTTGTATAATGCCTTTAAAAGACTATAAAAAATGGTTATCCTTCTAAGGTTAAGTACGTATTGATAATTTAGGTTACATTATACAGTACGTGTATTTTATCATAAGATTTCCGAGCATTCCTGTCTAAAGACACAAATTTTAATAAATAAAAATATAGCTAAAGGATTTATGTACAATTACAATTATGTATTTATGTCTTAATGCACCACATAGCTGGTCTTATCGTCTGATCTCATCACAACCAATATGGGAAAAACTTATACTAAGTAAATGATTTCTAAACTTCTAATATATTGGTTTTGTTTCTAATGTATTCATATGTAATATTATTCACAATTAAATGAAACTACGTGATGTACTATTATTTAAGTTCTTTACCACAACCTAGGTTTGGTTGTATGACAACATCTTCGGGTGGGCAATTAGCAAAGATTGACTCTTAAAAACTACCAATAGTACTTATATATTACACAAAACAATAGCAGAAGCGGGGTTTGCGCAAGTTTCCCACTGCTTATGTTAGTGAGTTTATGATAGGGGAGTCGTGTAGCTTTTATTATATTTCCGAGAGTTATACAATATACAAGTATTTTAGTGAGGGTAATAAATTAAATTAATGTTATTCTATGAGGTTATACAATGAAAATGTCTCGGTGTATGTAATAAAATTAAATGGAAGTTATTCTCAGTAATATATTTATACAATAGCAAAGGTATCTAAACAAGGTTATACAACTAATTATACATAACTCCCATTTTTGTTTTCTTTTTTTGTCTTCTAGGAGACACAATACAAAAGAAAACAATAAATGGGAGATATGTATAATTAGTTGCATAACCTTATTCCAACCACCAGATACCCTTGCTATTGTATATTTATATATATATATATATATATATATATTAATCATTTACAATTTTTTTTTGAAGTCAGCTCCAAGGCTGAACAAAAAGGGTGTAACAACAAAAGCTTAGGTTGTTTTCTTTTCGTTCTGTTCATTTCTTTGGACTTGACTTTAAATCGAACTGCTATCCATTGACGAGCTCCACTGTCCATATCCTGAGTGCATAATCAGATCTTGACTATATCAAGATGAAACCACCCTTAGGTTATATCCTTTTAAATAAAAAAAAATCATTCAAATTTATTTGAAGTTTGGTAAAAAGAAACATCTACAAACCCAATATAAAACAAGTCTCCTCATTAACGGGCACATTCTCTAGACTCAGCTTCTTGAGGTTGGCGCACCTGTCGAGCAGTGAATTGAGGGTTCGCACGTCCACTATAGTCATACTCAGGTCGAGGTATTGAAGGCGAATGCTTTCGCTGTACGTGTTCGCACTTTCCCAATCTCCAACCTAAACGTTGTGTTAAAAAGTTTCTTATTATAAATTTTGTAGTTATAAAAATATAAACATTTGATCATTATGGAAAGAAGAATTTGAGATACGCTAAACTCGCATTGCCTGAGGTATATAATATTTATTTATTCGTAAAAATTCTTAAAAAGCTGTATTGGAAAGTGCAAATTACGAAAACGATGGACAATCTGGGCAGATTTTTTTCCCCCTTTAAGTTCATTTTGTAAATAAACATGGGGATTGTTATTACACAATGTATTTCAAGTGCATTTAAACAAAACTAATTAAAACTTATAACATATTTTCTATGTGTAAGAAAACTACTGTTTGGCTGATAAGTGGTTTCACGTCAATTTTGGCTGATAAGTGGTTTCATGCCAATTTTAGATTGCCATATTAGACCTGTCATGTCAAAATCTGAAAATCTATCAACATTTTTCAAGCTTTTAGATACCAAGAACATTTTTATAACTAGCAGAGATACCAGAAAGATTTGTATATAAAGTTATATTAATACACATAACATTTATATTCATGAGTTATACTCTGGACTACTTTGACATATCACATCTGAACCTATTTTTAGGATACTGTAGCCGTATGGCAAAAACAATACCCTTACAAATTCATCCTGTCCATCTGTCTGGCTGTCCGTATATCACAGCCATTTTACTTGGCGACTATTATCATTTTATAGATGAAATTTGTATGATAAGTGTCTTCTATGGTCTACTATACATTGAAATAATGGAACTATGAAAAAATAATATTAGTCGTGGCCAGTGGACCCCGTAGATGTAACTGAGGAATGAAAAAAAACGAGTGTACATAGGCGTGTGGAATATTGTTAGATATTATTTAAGTCAACAGTTGGTGAGAGATGCGTTTTTAAATTCTTAAAATGTGTGCCCCCCCTCTAACATTTCAACTAACGTGTGTAAGGTTCTGAAAAAAATTGTGGTAGTAGAACTTAAAATAAACTTTCAACAAAAATTTCTTTGAATAAGATATGTTGTGTAGTTTTCGAGATACAGGATATTTTTAGTACCGACCACAGCAATACTTTGTTTTTCCCTGTGTCTTTGACTTGGTTTTTCACAGTGTCTTACAAGTTTAATATTGTTTGGTGTTTGTAACTATCGAGCACAGGGGTTCGACTTACACTTAGTCTGTTTTTCTGCTTGAATTGAAAATTTTTTTATAATATATTTCTCATAGCATTTAGATCATAATTTAACTAAAAATTATTGGTCGCCCAAACTGGCAATTTTAAGATAACTCTTTCGATCTTGCTCACACTGGACTACAATTCTGCAGTTCACCAAATTCTTCTCCACACATCCGTGGCAGATAATTCTGAACTGCACTTACCTCCTGAACTAGTCGCATAATATTTGAACAATATATAAGAATAAAAAAGGAGACTAGCGAAAGTTCACACCATGTTTAGCCCCAGTTTTATCAAGAATAGAAATTACATTATTAGACAGAGAAAATGAAAAAATAAGCTCCTGAAAAGTTTTATTTAAAATGTCACATAAACAAATGAGATTTTTTTTATGAAAAGTCAGATTAATTTTCATAATATTTTGTAAATGCTTCTTTTCCACAGAGTTCTTTGAACTAACAAATGCAAATTGTGCCCCATCATATCCTCCATGTAACATGATGTGACATATTGATCCAAGAAACTTGCAAGCCCGACAGAGTTGTCACGAAATTCACGTAAAATTAATAAAGAGTAAAAAAGACGTTCACTTTCACGATAAATGGTAAAGTCAATAGAAAGAACGTCAATGGCCGGTAAAAATGTCTTTTTAATTAATTAAGCCATATAATTACGATCAATGTTTATTATTTTTCGTAATATTTTCTAAAATGTTATTATGTACTTCGTTAGGTTTTTATTATTGCTTTTTTTCATATTAACAATTCTTTTATATTAAAAATATAATATATACACGTTTACGAAGATAGCTTTTTTGTTTGGGATTATGTAATAAATTATATTTTTTTCTCCTCTCATAATTATTGTTTTATGTTATAAAAAATATCAGTTTTATTTAATTAAACTGTAATGTCAGATCCATTTTGCCGTTCTCCTTGTGTTGTTTCTTTATATAACCTCGAATTCGAAATATGAAGCAATTCAACATAAAAAGTTTGTCCATGTTCTACACCATTACACACTTATTAAAATCATGTGTTCTTATAAAAAAGACCTCACAATATCACCTTTAATTAAAAATCAGCTATAAATATTTAGATAATATCGGTGTAAACCACTAAACCTGCTCTAAATGAATGCCTTAAACCTTTCAAATGCGCACAATACATATAAGTCTCCGAGCTGAAATTGTAGCATCAACTAGTATTCGGACGTATTATTCTTGAGGATATTTACTTTCTACATTGGATGCAGAGATTTGCCGCGTTGTATTCCAGAAAATTGTCACTGCTAAGCTGTCCTATCAGTCTTAATGTATTATATAATGCAACAAATTTTACTTGAAGATTCTTTACAACAATGAAAACGTCGTGATAACATTTGAAATGATTAACGAAGTACAAAAGTGAAACAGGCATATAGACACAAATATCATATAAGGCCTAACGATACCAACTAAATAGCTTATAGCCGATAGACCACAATACCCAAAAATCTTACATGTGCCTCTGTTAGTTATATAAAACAACGTGGACAAATGTAAATAAAATTATTACAACTGTTGTATGTCTTAATTCTTGAAAGAGCCTATTGCATTATCAAAAACAACATAAGAGCCTCCCCCATACAAGCTTACAGATGAAGTGAAACTTCTTTAACAGTTCCGATTAAAACTATATTTTTACTTATTTATAGCAATAGTTTTAATAAATTTTCACTTGAAGCAATTGAATAAATTTTAATATAACAAGTGGTCGAAGTGTTTGCCTTAAAACTTATTTATTACAGTTGACGAATGCACTAGAGGCGTAGGTTGAAGGATGCGCTAGAGGCGTAGGGTGTTCATAGAAACATATCACACACAGACATATTTTAGATCACGCAAATCTACTGCATTCTTCCCCATCTACACCTTTCACACGTATAATTGGGTATTTGACTAAATTTTTTTATTTAATCATAATTTCAAGGTACAAGCTGATGAAGAGTGGAAAAATTATTTAATAATCTTAAAAATTGACCTAGTTATAAAAATTTTACTTTAACCTTTAGAGAAGGACGGCAATACTGTGTTGTGAGGTCATTTTTAATATTGCACATTATATTCTACGAGAGGAAAGGAGACAGGGATATACCCAACTCTATCCGTATCTTCAAATTTAGAAGCCTACAACTGGCTTATTTTTCAATCAATTTTTGAATTTTTTTCAAGACTGGTTTTTAATTAACTTATATTCCGCGAAATTGTACGAAAAATATCAAAATTTAGAATGAGTCAACTACCGTATTGTTAATGAGAAATAAAAATAACAAAGAAAATCTAATGAAATACATAAGAACTGTTTACAAACTATTACAAAAAATAAACAATGATTCTTGCTTTTTTTAATGTGTAGCCATTGCTTAAATCAATTAAAAATAAATTGTTAAATGACATTGGTCTATTGCTTTTTCGCTCTTATCGAGGTTTACGTGATTTTTATGACAATCCTGTCGAGACTTTAAGTGTCATGGATTAATATGATATACCTTGGATAGAGGATACAATGAGACACAATCTGCACTACGAAAAATAACCTATCTTTTCATAATAAAATACAAGATTACGCTTTTGTAGGACGATTTAGAAAAAAATTTGTAAAGAATTTATTTTTTTATTTTCTCTATATTTTATAATCTGTCATTGTTATTCTTATAACACCTGGCTAACACTATATACTTTTGCCTGTCCCCTTTTTATTATAATTTTTAAAGCAGAAACGAAACAATGAAACAATACATATGCGTAAATGAAACGATATCTTAATCTTATTGAAACTCAATTCAAACCTCGCTGGCAGCCAAGCGCAGTACGCTCGGTTTCCTGGCCAGTATCAACCCAAGTGCGTCCCGAGCCAACACGCGGTTCCCCAACTCGAGACGCTGCCAAAATGACTCGTCGCAAGCTACTCGATGCCACCTAAAATATAGGAAATGTTGTTGACATATACATAGGTGTATGCATAAGTTTTTTCCAGTTTTTTGTTAAAAAAAAACACGTAATTTTCAAGGGAAATAATTTTTTTTTATTCAAAATATTGGCCATCGGCTTCTACACATTTTGCCCATGTTTCAGGTAATTCATGAATACCATGCCAGAAAAACAGCTTATCTTTTGCGACAAACCATTCGTCGAGCTATTTTCCAACTTCCTCGAAATTGCTGAAATGTTCTTTTCTGCCGCAAATGTTCTTTTTCAGGCACAAAACTCGACATGATCACTGAATGATAAAACAAAGACGGTAGTTTTTGGCGGACTCAACTTGTGTGTGTTTGTAGTTATATGTAAGAAGAACAAAATTACGTATGTCTCAAATTAATACGCTGCGTACTTTTCGCTGGCGCCATCTCTTAGTTAAACCGGAAAAAACTTATGCCTACACCTGGTAAGTACGAAAAACTTCTTAATAAATATATTGTTTTCGACATTGTACTTATTTTCATACGTAGCAAGACTAATAGTCTAAAGTAATTTTTTTTTAATCTATACAAATTTTTGATAACATTTTTTACTGACAGAAAAACAAAAAGTATCTCTACACATTATCAATACCTTCGACAAACAAGCATGCACAAGACGAGGGTCTGCTTCGGCAGCCATTTAAATATGTTCAACATCACTTCGTCGGACAGCACCGAGAATGAGTCTGCATTTTCTGTTCCACTTGTACCCTCCGCCGTTTGTACTGCCAGTGGAAAAAATTGTTAATTTACTTTATATTCAAAGAAAATTACTAGCCCAATATACAGCTTGGTGCTAATTACATTTAACATGTTAAACTATATTTTAACATCAAAACAATAATAATAAATCTCATACAGCGAGTCGTTTATTGAATAATACGACACGACACTATATTTAAGGTGTGTGACATTATTCGATAAGAAACTTCTTGTGAATCAAAGACAGTCGCAAAATCGAAGCGCTGGAAATGTGGTGCTGGAGGCACATGCTAAAAATTCCTTGGATCATTTTTTGCACCAATTCATCCATTATAGAGAGGTGAAAATCAAAGGAAGACTTTTGTTGACTGTACGATTGGAAATTTTTCAAACATCTCCAGAAAACTTTCGATGAAGTATTTAGTGTTACAAGGATAGGTTGAAGGCAAAAGATCACGAAGACGATTTCCATCCTGATGGAAGGATCTATAGACGGCGACAGAAACTAGCATTACAGGGTGTTCTAGAAACATTACCAATCGAATGAAGTGGAAACGCATTGTTGAAG
The DNA here is from genome assembly GCA_039881145.1 of Druceiella hillmani. NCBI lineage: Eukaryota > Metazoa > Arthropoda > Insecta > Lepidoptera > Hepialidae > Druceiella > Druceiella hillmani. Next base: position 21,466,258 of record JAYKKI010000019.1, on the reverse strand, counting down.
CAGCTAAATAAATTTTATACATTCAAGTCTGACAATGACTTAACTCATTACTTTAACAGATACAATGGGAATTCAGTAGCTCCATCCAGTATTGGTCCTTTTCTGAAATTAAAAGTGTATCAGCTTATGCTGTAGCCTTGTTTCACTAGCACTTCTTTTCCGAAGCATGAAAATATTTTTCTATTGCTGTATGCGGGCATGATAGCAGCTCTATCAGGTGAACTTAATATAAGATTTGTTACAATAGTTATCAATTTTTTAGAGTTATGTACCTCAAAAGGAAAAAAAGGAACCCTTATAGGATCATTTTGCTGTCTTCTGTCTATTTGTCTGTCTGTCAAGACTCTTTTCCTCCGGAATGCATGGAGGTATCAAGTTGAAATTAATATCAATTACTTCTCACATTCACACTTCATACATTTGTTTATGGAACCTTGGATCTATCTTTAATTATTGTTTTTTATATTTTTTTTCTTATTTAATTTTATTAAAAAAAATTGTAATGCAATCTTTTGGAGTTCACCTCAAAACTATCTGATTGCATTCCATGTCTGTGGTTGACTGGAACATGACTCGTGTAGCAACTATGACTCTGGTAGCAATAAGCGTACAATATGTCCACTTGTTCCATTAAAGATGTAATAAATAAGTAATAAAATACTTATATTATTTTTCATCATATAAATATATTGCCTAATATATGTGTCATAGAGGTATCGTTGATTCCTCTAAAACAATGAGATTATCACTATAGTATCACGGTAAACCATAGACAAACTTCTAGTAGCATTGTTTTTTTCTAATTATTTTCAAATTAGCTGTTAACAGAGAGACGAGGATGGGGGTTAATGTCATTTTGTACATTTTCAACAATATCTATAGAAGTATCATACAGAAAATTCTTAAAACAAAATTAATTTGGAGTCTTCACAACTCGCTCCCTAAACGGCTAAAAGACTAGAAAATGTTTCCTTTAGCCATGGAATTAATGTCAATGTTACATTCTCATTCTGAAGCTATCCAACTAGTACAAACCAAATATAAATCTATGATTGGTCTTTACGTACACAATCAAAAGCTGTTCTTGATTTGGAAAAATAAAATTTCTTTCTTTCTTCTAATTCTTTAACAGCTTAATAACTTACACGGATCCAATTTTGGCGTCTGCTCTCCAATTTCTCCTGAACTTATCTGTAAGAGAGAGAGAAAGAAAATTATTTACAGAAATTGCAACATTAAGGCCATTTGTTTAACCCTCAACTAAAGTCTAAGGCCATTTGTTTAACCCTCAACTAAAGTCTAAGGCCATTTGTTTAACCCTCAACTAAAGTCTAATGCTATTTGTTTAACCCTCAACTAAAGTCTTATCAAATTGGTAAAGCAGTCGGCTACTTCTGTCGGTACCCAAATACAAAATAAGATGATTTTAATCAACAAAATTTTTTTATATTATTCCATTCTCGAAATACACTAGCCATGAATTCAATATTTTTCTAGAAAGATTATAACAAATTTTAAGAAGCTACATCAGCTTGCCAGTGCCCTTTGGGGTCTGAATAACACTACCCTTAAGCTGATGAATACAGTAATATACCTAGGTATATTGATTTATGCGCCATCACTCTGTGCAGTTTGGTGTGTCGGGGCCAGCAAGTTAGGCGAGTTGTACTTAGGTCACAGTGAGCGCTAATATTGACACTGACTAAAGCTTACAGAACTTATTCAACGAATATGTTGCTGGTTTTGACGGGTCTTTTGGCCACCGACCTTGTGGAACGCACATTAAACTTCATTATGGCATGTGGCAGGAAGTCAACGCGACGCGAGTCCATTACACTTTGAATTTTTGGTAGAAAAATCCTTGATTAATAATAAAAAGCGATATGTTTTAGAGATTATTTGTGCTCACTGGCAGTCGAGGTGATTTTCCAATTGCAAGGGAGAAACGGCCATGTCATTTTTTCTTGGCGTGTTTGAGCAGTTAAGTAAGAACTGGCCCTTTAGTGACTATTGTATCTCGCAATTTTTAACAGGAAAAATTGCGAGAATTGAATCGCGATCGAATTTGCGAGAAATTTTTTTTTGGTGCATTTCTTGCTAGTTTGTTTAGATCTGTCCTCAAGGATAGTCCAGAATGTTACTGCGGTTTCGAAACTCAAGATGTGAATCACATCTTGTTGCACTACAGTGAACACTATGATGGACATAGAGTTTTGTTGAAGAGTAAGCAACTTACAATAAGAGCAGAATCACGGAATCGGAGCTTTGGAACGTAGTATCTTTAGTCACTGAGACTTGGTTGAGAATTGAGTGATCTTCAGTCATTCAAATCGCTTGCAAAGTGCATTCTCGGAAAAATAGAGTTACTGAATGGCTCATTGCGAAGGGACAGTTTTTAAGCCAGTTAGGTGGAAGCGCTCGATGGTGGACACTATTAAGGAACCTTCCAAGATACCTTGTTTAGTTCGAGGGGGTATGTTACGGGTCCTAGGAGGGACACTGAGATACCCGGGCGGAATGGTGGAAATAGTATGGAAGACTTCCTTAAAGTGTTTATTTTATTATTGCTTAGCAGATAGTGGAAAATCACAGATGAAGATAGTGCATATAAAGTTCGATCTTTGTGAAAGTAGCGTTTATATATTAACATATTTTTTGTTTTTTTTATTGATTTTCACCCTGACTTTTTTGACCCTTCTAGGGTTAAAAAAATCAGGGTTAAAATCACATAAGCCAATCCAAGATTAACATTAAGTGATAATATAAAGTATTTTCAAAGTTTCATTAAAATTATTTTCTAATTTATCTAAAAAGTCGCATCACCTATCTTCTATACCTTCTATCAGCCAAAACTACAACAATTGTGCCATTGGCCAAGGAGATGTTGTAGAGACATTGTCAGAACTGTAGGCCACACGTGGATATGACTGGCAAGAGAATGTTTCACACGGAGACCTTCACAAACATTTGGACGCGCAAAGAGATTTACTATTTTATTTCAATCTAATGTTTTGTTCAATATTAAAATTTAATGGTTTAAAAATAATTATATGCTATCTTCAATTAGTTACTAGTCTCGTCTTGCTCCAATTGACATAACTTGCCATACTACTACTACGTCAGTATAATATTTAGCGGTAACCGTTAAAATAGCCAGTCGGTGACAAGTTTGCTTTTGTAGTCTAACATACTATATGTTAGACTACATTTATATAACATAGCATATGTTAGACTACGTTTATTCTTTTAATTTAGCTAAATTAGAAGAATAATTTTATAGTAGTTACGCAATACGAAAGATTAGGAAACAAAAATTAAGTGAAAAATTACGCAACTCAGCAGTAAATTACATGTATTACATTCTTGTTTAATTGTTAAACAAACAAATAAATATTAAAATTTAAGTTATTTATCTATAATCAAGGGATTCCCTTAATTTCTACTTGAAATACATAGCATACAAGTAGCTTTAAGTTTTAACATTTATTTGTAACTTTAAGTTTTAATACTTATTTGTGTTGCTAGTAAACATTTTTTCTCGCACAAGGTTTCCACATAACAAGTAATCAACTGATTTTCAATTTTTTATTACAAATTATTCATTAAAATCCATTCCTTTTAAAATTTGAATTCCATTGTCATAAATTCAAGACGCTCGGTTCATTTTGCAAAGGTCACAACTTTATCTGATAGTAGAATCTTCAGTTTGGCCACATTTTGTGCTCTGCTCCCCACGCCTCAGCATGTCATCTTTCATGCAATTTTAAGGGTTTATTGAAGTCTTTGTCGACCTCCAAATTGATGGTAAAATGCAGGTTAATACAGAGAACAAAACGTAACATTTGCAACAATCAACTCATGTTAGCGTTTGCATGTAAACACATTAAGCTCCAATGTGTGATGTGTCAAGCACTGCAATGTTGAATAATTACATAACTTTAAATTTATGTAAGTCTGAATATTACTTCTTTTAAAAAAAACAATAACACATTTTATTTAAAACTTAACTTGTTTTTTCCCATGCATACACTTAGGTGATATAATTAATGAGCTAACTTAAAACTTATTTCTTTCGTGAACAATTTTCTAACAGTTTTTCGGTAAAAACAAATTCAAATCAACATCATAAGTAAGAAAACTCACCATATTGCCACAAACGCTACTCCCAGCTGAAATGGGCCACTCGCAACTCTGCACAGAGCAGCTAGAAGGACTGGGGACTTCCTTGGTCGCTTCGCAGGTCACTGACTGTGCCTCGCTTTGTTTTAAGGCACTCAGGGCAATATCTTCATTGGTGGAAGACGACCAGTGGGTTGGCTCTTGATTGTGGGAAAGAGTGCTAAGATAAGGACTGCCGTGGTTTAAGGCTGTGGAGTTTTAAAAAAATATTCTTGTTGATAATGTAATGAGAATGTTTTAATAAAAAAAACAATATTTTTATAACTCCTCAATTTAAGCAGTATTTTATACATACACATTCGGTAGCTGACCATATCTTTATTTACTCGAATTTAAATTCTTTGATTTTTTAATGTACTGTCCATTTATTAAACCCTACCTGTAAATCAATGTGTGTCTTTTGCCATTCTAACATTCATCAGTTGTGATCCATGATCTCATATCGTACGTCACTTATTTACCACTGTTTGGTCGATTCTTCAGTAAATAGTAAAAAATTTACTACATGTTTGTGACATTTCACACATAAAAAGCATATTTTTTGTTACAGTTTTTTGCATGACTCAAGATAAAAATTAAATTATCTGAAGATAAAGATATTACAAAAACAGAATAAATTGATAAAATATTTTTGACAATCAAATGAAACTACACAATGTGGTATTATTTCTACTTTCTTTAAGTTCTTTACCACGACCCAGCTTTCGTCGTATTACAACATCTTCAGGTGGGCTATCAGCAAAGATAATCTTAGCCCACCTGAAGATGTTGTAATACAACGAAACCTAGGTCGTGGCAAAGAACTTGAAGAAAGTAGAAATAATACTACATTGTGTAGTTTTATTTAATTATGAATAATTAATTTCAATAAAATTAACGTCAAATGTATTAAATATTTTTGATTTAAATTCAGAAAGAAGGTTTATTATATAAATTAGAAAAAACTATGTTTTTATTTTTCAGCCAAAATCTTTTGCTCAAAACGAATATATTTACCTTTTCCATCGGGAACCATATATTAGACGTGCTGCCTATTATTTGAAATACATTCACAATGTTAACTTTTCCATCGGGAACCATATAATAGACGTGCTGCCTATTATTTGAAATACATTCACAATGTTAACTTTTCCATCGGGGACCATATCATATATGCGTACCGCCTATTATATGAAATACATTCACAATGTTAACTTTTTCATCGGGAACCATATAATAGACGTGCTGCCTATTATTTGAAATACATTCACAATGTTAACTTTTCCATCGGGTACCATATAATAGACGTGCTGCCTATTATTTGAAATACATTCACAATGTTAACTTTTCCATCGGGGACCATATCATATACGCGTACCGCCTATTATATGAAATACATTCACAATGTTAACTTTTTCATCGGGAACCATATAATAGACGTGCTGCCTATTATTTGAAATACATTCACAATGTTAACTTTTCCATCGGGAACCATATAATAGACGTGCTGCCTATTATTTGAAATACATTCACAATTTTAACTTTTCCATCGGGGACCATATCATATACGCGTACCGCCTATTATATGAAATACATTCACAATGTTAACTTTTTCATCGGGAACCATATAATAGACGTGCTGCCTATTATTTGAAATACATTCACAATGTTAACTTTACCATCGGGAACCATATAATATGCGTACTGCCTATTATACCGTCGTCGGCACAAAGTTAGAGTATTGTAAGTTCAGTGTCTTCGTCTTTTTATTTTATTAGATAAATAAGTTATCTTCAAAATATTAATTATTTTTTATTGCTTACTAAATCACAGAACTCTGTAAACAAGGTAGAAGCCAATACAAAATTGTCATTCTTAAAAATTAAAAAAATTGTTGTCAAATAAGTTATTCGATATATGCAAGTAAAACATAGTTAAGGTTATGTTCTTAAACTCAAATTAAGAATAATTCGGTTTATGTCAAATTAATTGTAAATAAAAACAAATTAAATAAGATTCACCCAAATTTAATTATGTTCGACATATTCAGACATACATAGGTATAAAGTAATTATAATAATTCATTATTACCACGTTTTCTACTCAATTAAGATAAATCATGAAACTCATGATACATTTTAAATATATTATCGAGCAACCGTATTATAAATATAGGACATCACTAGCACAAAATGTGTTGTGACGAACCTACAGCTAAATGTATGTAACTATCTATTTACTATTTCATTCAGTGGTTGTTCCAAAGGAACCTTTATTCCATTCTTTTTCTCCCTTTTTTACCATTTACAGAAATTTTTTTTAATGACAGGTACAAATTTGTCAGCTACTTTTATAAAACTAACGCTTGTGATGTTGTTGTCGTGTCCACATGAGATGAAGAATATCTCATATGGAAAAATGGTCGCCAGAGCCTCGAAAGGTTGGACTTCTATCAGTCCCGCTTGTGATGGACGGCACATAAGAACCTTTAGATAAGTATGTTATGTGTACCACTTCTTATAACCAACAACATCTCATGAATATTTTAAAAAATATTTAAAGCTGCTGTTTGGCACTTGGGACCTATTTAAGAGAATGGCGCAAGCACAAAAAACATTTTTTTTAATGTATGTAAGTCAGGTCGTATTGTAAAGCCAACATATTTTTTTCATTGTATCCATTAAATAAGATTAATAAATCGTAAGAAAGTTGTCTTGTGGAACTTACAATGGCAATCTCTCTTTTATATAAACAATTAATTAAGATTTATACAACTAATAATGTCAATATCTTGTTTTATATAAACAATTAATTAAGATTTATACAACTAATAATGTCAATATCTTGTTTTATATAAACAATTAATTAAGGTCTTATAAAATTAAAAAATACACAACGTCCGGGAGATGTCAGGAATACACAACTTCCTGTGTGGCAACCCCCGACACTATTGTCATCGACCAGACATTCTGTTGTCATTACCAACTCGCCAATCGTCTAGTCTTTATACCATCATTTTAATACATATAAAACCCATCTTTAATATATTAATAATTAACACTAGATTATATAAGAAACAATGAAGATAACTAAAACAAGGCAACGACTGTTGTGAAATATTAGCTATGGAAATGAATGCTGTATCTCGCACACAAATTCTCACCATCGGAGAACAAGTGGAAGAAGCTGCCAAATTATACAAATTGATACAGCAAAAGTGATTTAATGACACGGAATGATACAGGTGTCGGTGAAAACAAATTTCTTCACATAATACTGAACTGATCGAACAACTTACTGAGATGACAAATAAATGAAGTGAAGACAATGAAAATGAGACAAGCATAGATAGAGACGGAATTCTATCTGTGTCAATATATAAAAACCTTCAGCGATGTTAGGCAATCACAGACAAATAACAAATTTGTCAGTGTAAAAAGATTCTAAAATGAGAAAAAGATTGACAGAATAAGGTATAACAAATAGATTGACAGAATAAGGTATAACAAATAGATTGACAGAATAAGGTATAACAAATAGAAGTTGCATATTTCTCTTGGCACAATTATATTTTTAATATATCAAGAACCATTTATTTATTTCAAACTTGAACGTACACAAAATATATTCATTTGGCGAACTTATTGCTATTTGAGCATTTGAATATGAACATTTTGTTATGTGGAAGACTGTAAAAGACATTAATAAAAAAAAACAAAACTAATTAGAATATTAATTCTTCCTTGGAAATTACAATTTTAGCCATATACAATTTCCGCGGTAGTCGAAGTGTTAACATTCCTTATATAAATACATAACAGAAAAAAATAAACTGTACCTTCAGCTTCACGTCGACTTTTTCCGGTACTGTGAACAGAACCACAACTTCTGGGACTGTTCTTACTGCGCGGTGAAACAAGAGGGGTGGTACGGTAACTAACATTGGGATTTTCATTCTCTATTCCACGCGAGCTGCGAGCGACTACTGCTTGGCTCTTCGACTGTAATTATTTTTAATAAAAGTTAAAACAGAAAGAATATTATGCAAAACATATAGAATGGAGACCTGTAAACATTTCTTTGTTTAGTACCACAGTAAAATGTGGTTTTTTATTTAGTACCACAGCAAATGTTAGCAAAATAGGAAAGTACGAAGGATAAACTATCATTAAGAGAAAGGATCATAGATTTCTACTATTTAACCAACATTGGGCAAAACATATAAAACTGTGACTTATAAACGTTTTTTATTTAGAACCATAGTAAAATGCCGCTTACATAACACAACTAATTTTGGAGAATAATTGAAATGGTAACAAAAAAGGAAAGCACGAAGAAAACTACTATAAAGAAAAAAGACCGTTGCTTTCTACTATTTAACTAAAAAGAACAAAATAAACTTACATCACGTGAATAATTACAAAATATATTTAAACATTTAATTTACATAGTAAAAGATTAATAATAATCACGTTATATGATAATATTTTACTACAATGAATATAGAAATAAAATATATTACAATAAATATAGAAAATTAGCATTTCTAGCGAAAACCCATTAATTAATTACTAAAAAAAATAGAAGTTAGTTATTGATTACTATAACCACATATTTAAAAAAAAATCAAGTGAAATGAAAATTCATTTGTTTCAGAGAATTTAAAAAATATTAAATTGACTATAATAATGCCATTCGCCCATCATATAGCTTTTCTCAACGGGCAATGTAGTTCCTGCACTGACGAAACGAAGAAAAAGGAGTTCAAACCTTCGTGATATAAAAAAACAAGCATCATGAAAATATACGTAGTCTCGAGTCCAATATGCATGCTATGTGCGTATTATTAGGTAGTACAAGTGTGGGTGCATGTATGTGCGACGTGTAGGAAGCAAACACATTTAGAATAACCGTATTTACGTTTTAAATAAAACATTTCTACCATATTTTATTGCTTGTTATTATTTACGTACTATTTACAATAAAAACTGGATTAGTAACAAATAGTACATCCTGCACTTCGCCGTATACATATACTCGTTTAATTAATATTGCATAATTTGTGTTGTGCAGTGTGACCACCTAATTACCAGTAGAAACCAAAAGCTGTACACCACCAAAACCTGATAATATTGCCAGATAGAGAATTACTGTATTTCGTCTCCTGTATAAAATTTCCTTTTTTACTAAGCAGCTGTAGGATGATAAATATTAGCTTATGAAAGTAGCAGTGTTGCCAGTGCAAAATTAAACTCTGTGCAGGTAGAATTAAAGAGGAAGATGCGAACCAGAGCATTAGAGTTTTATAACACAGTCGTTGCAAAAAATACTTCCAGAAATGATGATACATTGACTGAAAAAACATGAGTAGTACCTATGTACTCACGATATATTTAAAAATTAAATGTGGTAGGCCAGTAACAAATGTCCGTTTCCATGTTCTTCATTAAAGTTAGCTGTAAAATATACATCAGCACCTGTTATTACTTGGTATTTAGAACAAAATTATTCTCAGAACTGACAATGAATGTAAAGGGGAAAAACATGAACAAATTGTATTTTTACACAATTTGCTTGTTCTAAATTTTGATTACAATGAAAATTGTTTTTAATAATATTTACTATTATTTTAATTTTCAAATGCAAGTGCTAAAGTAACCTATGTAACAGGAACACACTTGCAAAAATATTTAAATGTTGCCATTAGACCATTTGCAAAATATTGCCATTAGACTATAATAATATATATTTTTACATGCGTAAAAATATTGTGAATTTCTCCAAAATAATTTTGTTTAATTACTCAATCCTTTTAAAAATGGTTACCTTGAAAATGGTAATTGGTAACCTTTTTAAAATTAATCCAGTTAAGAACACACTTGCAAAAATATCTAAATGTTGCCGTTAGACTATTTGCAGTTATTAAGGTTATTTTACTCTATAAAAATATATTACATATTTTTTACATGGATAAAAATATTGTGAATTTCTCCAAAATAATTTTGTTTAATTACTCAATCCTTTTAAAAATGGTTACCTTGAAAATGGTAATTGGTAACCTTTTTAAAATTAATCCAGTTAAGAACACACTTGCAAAAATATCTAAATGTTGCCGTTAGACTATTTGCAGTTATTAAGGTTATTTTACTCTATAAAAATATATTACATATTTTTTACATAGATAAAAATATTGTGAATTTCTCTAAAATAATTTTGTTTTATTACTTAAACCTTTTAAAAATGGTTGCCTTAAAAATAGTTATTTGTAACTATTGAATATATTTAGCGTTAATTTTGTGGAAAGTCATTATTCACAATTAAATGAAACTATGTGATATAGTATTATTTCTACTTTCTTTAAATTCTTTACCACGATCTAGGTTTCGTTGTATGACAACATCTTCAGCTGGGCTATTAGCAAAGACATCTTTAATAATAGTCCACCTGAAGATGTTGTAATACAACAAAACCTAGGTCGTGGTAAAGAACTTAAAGAAAGTAGAAATAATACTACGGCACGTAGTTTCACTTAATTGTGAGTAATGGTAACCTTTTTAAAATATTATTTATATTTTTTACTTAAAGAAATACTAAAAAGACGTAAATATATGAGAAATATCAGAGCCGAAATACAGCTTCTTACATCATAGCGTTCTTAAGATGGGCCTGCTAACACAAGCAGATTTGTTCTCTACGCAACGAGGTTTTTTCCAAGATACATGCCTAGTCAGAAAATTTTTTTATATTAGATTGGTGCAACCACCTCGAAATATCATTTTGTCATTTCAATATCTTTTTTAATTTTCAACCAAGGAGCTATGCATTACATTTGAGTTTCAAGTTTGTATCTTTTTTGTTTAGGAGCCTCTGGCAGACAGACGACATTGCTACACACTTTGTGTACAGAATCATAATAATCTAATTTATTGTAAATTTTTCTATAACTATATGGCTTAGAAGGCTTAGCCAATTTTTTTATATCGATATGGCTATGAGCTTTCCTGTAAACTAAAAAAGCTTATAGGAACTTCGTTATTTTTATTATTGTAGTTTCAGTAGTTTCTGAAATAGAAAAGACGCTCCTTCACATGTTCTTCAGCACACCTCGACAATACGAGACATACGACTTAAAATTTTAACCTAAATTCTTAGGTGTTTATAACTATCCTTTTCATATGATATCTCACATGATGCATGAAATTAAAAAAAAATTCGAGTCTTCAACTTGCCATTTTAAAAGTTTACACGTAACAATTTTTTACAGTTAACTATTGACATAAATGCAAGTCAATATGCTTTGTCATTATGCCGAACTTCAAGTTTCTACTCAGAATAGTTTTTAACAGTTGTGACAGACAAATGGATATGTGAGTGATGTTACGGGGAAAAACAAGCGGAATACCTTATTATAGTTACCAAATATTTCTTATGTACCCAGAAAACCCATGCATTTTAGTACGGACACATAAGTAAACAATCATGGTAAAGAAAAAATAAGGACAACACATTTCATTGTAAACATATCGCACTCTGGTATAATTGCTTTATTAATATAAAAGTCTGTAAGTCGATCATGGTACAAGGAAATGAAAAAAAAAGTAAAAGAAAGATTCTTAAAAGAAAATCTTTGCTAATATCCCACCTGAAGATGTTGTAATACAACGAAACCTAGGTCGTGGTAAAGAAATTAAAGAAAGTAGAAATAATACTACATCACGTAGTTTCATTTAATTGTGAATAATGAATTTCTACAAAATTAACGCCAAATATATTCAATACCAACTTTTTTGTAAAACGTCTAGGTGCTTTGTAAACAGGTGAATCTTACGATCTGACTGTTATATATAGATCGAGTTTATGACCTAGTGTACACTTTACGCACATGTTGAAGTGTCAACAACAAAAAAAGAGATACGTTTGAGGTATATTCCAGAAAGAAATAGTAAAAACAACTTATTTACATTACTAAGTGAATCATCCTGTTTATATATTTATAGAGCTATGACATCATCAGCTTCGTGTTTAGCGACGTCCTTGCGTCTTGTTTTTATAGTTTATTTTTATCCTTTCGTATAATTAGGGTCTCGATTGTAACACATGATGAAGTTTGGATAAAAAATTGCTTTCATTTTGGTCATAGTTGGGTACGAATCTGAGTTTTTGATGAAGAAAAGTACACACGTTTAAAATTGGTTTTTAATATTGGTATCATCGTTTGTTTACTCTACATAACAGGGATAAAACCAGTACCTATAAATACAATAACACAAACTTTACAGCAAGTTTCTTTAGTTACTTTGCACGGAAAGTATTTCTATTTGATTCCAATATGAAACAATGCAATCATAGAGATGAAAAAAAAATGTGGAACATTCAGCTTTCAAACACTTTTCCCGTTTGCTTATACGATTACTAAAACAAAGCTAATGTAAAAAGAAAATGTTATCTATTTGCCTGTCCATGTTAATAGATGTAACTAAGAAACTTCTGAAGCTATTGACAGGAATTTTGTACAGGTTACAGATATTAATATTAGCTTCAATATATGTTCATCGCAATTACTCCAAGTTATGTGTCATCGCAATATCTCGAATGGTTCTGAAGTTATAATGATGAAAAGTTACGTAGAAAATTAAACAGCATAGATGGCGGAACTGACGAAAAAAACGCAAGTCGGTTCATATCCAGTTTAAACTAAACTAATTATTTGTGTCTCATATTATTAACACTGTTATTAACAGCACAAAATAAATGCATCAAAAGACCGCACTTGCATTTCGGTATTCCAAGTGGACGAAATCACAAAGTACCGTTATAGTAATACAAACACAAACTACATTATTGCCTGTTATTTGTTAGGAGACAGTTTTGCTTGCTTCCTGTAAGTTTTTATTATTGTACTTAGAAGGTATTGCAATGGTGGCCTCAATGTATTAATACAATTTATTTTGCTGTTGCAAATATAGTTTATAAGTTGCAAGTATTTTGCAGTTTAAATAATTTGTAGTGTACATCCCTACTTGCCCTCAATGTATTAATACAATTTATTTTGCTGTTGCAAGTATAGTTAATAAGTTGCAAGTATTTTGACAGTTCAAATAATTTGTAGTGTACATCCCACTTGCCCTCAATGTATTAATACAATTTATTTTCCTGTTGCAAGTATTTTGACAGTTCAAATAATTTGTAGTGTACATACTACTTGCACTCAATGTATTAATACGATTTATTTTCCTGTTGCAAGTATTTTGACAGTTCAAATAATTTGTAGTGTACATCCTACTTGCCCTCAATGTATTAACACAATTTATTTTGCTGTTGCAAGTATAGTTGATAAGTTGCAAGTATTTTGACAATTCAAATAATTTGTAGTGTACATCCTACTTGATCATTGTTTTTGTTTTATTCCTTTTAATTATCTTTTTAATGAAAAGTTTATATTACATGATGTCCTATCATTTTATACAATGTTTTGGCTCGGATCTGGAAGTTTGGACACTTAATTTTCTATGTAAGAAATAAAATAAAACTGATATAAAAATTGTGATTTAATTCTTTCAATATTTACAAAAACAACCTGCCAAGTATGAGTGGAACTCGCACTACAAGGGTTCCGTAGACATTTAGGCATTTTTAAAAGTTTAATGGAATATAATATTCCTATTAAACTCTTTACAAAGATTTAATTTTTAGAGTGAAAATATACTGCCTATATCTTCACAGGCACATATTTAAACATAATATTTTTTTATGTGATATAAATACAAATTAACAATTTTTGGATTTTTTCCCTTACTTGTACAGTGAGACCTCGCTTCTTGCCAAATTTCATGATTCTAGGTCGACGGAAAGCATCCTTTAGTTTTGATTTATTTGCGAGTGCTAAAATATGTGGCATAAATGCCCATATTTTTAGGATTCTTTTTGAATGTGTTGACTTAAGCGCTTGATTTTTTACAGCTCCAAGGGACCGTAGTCCTAAGTATTTGATATTAATTTCAACTTAATACCACCACCCATTCCTGGGAGAAAGGGTCTTGACAGACCGACAGACGGACAATGAAGTGATCCTATAAGGGTTCCTTTTCTCTTTTTGAGGTATGGAACCCTAAAAATGAAGAAACCCAAAGAAAAATAAGTATCCATTAAATTTAGGAGATAAGAAAAGTAAGTACACAAAAATGAACAACGTGCCGTTAAACAAATGAATCCGTCAAGAAAGCTAACCACCACATTCAACCCCAAGCACACTTACCGAATGTAACTTTTCGATTACACAATCATATTCTACATTATCATCCTCCATATCCAACAGTCCGACTCCCATTTCCTCCAACACCTGCAATCGAAAAGAAGAAACCAATGGTAAAATTGGCATACCACTGTAATAAATGTAGAACATAAAAGATTGTTGAATACTTTGTTGTCGCCTTTATAAACTCACACCAATTTCCTAGACACGGTTAAAAGGCAGTGTCTTTCATTGCCGTTTAACCGTGGGTAGTAATTTTTCAGGTCATCGAGTTTTAGTCACAATTTACTTGCTTCACTGACTGATTAACACATTTCTATATTGCAACTATTATTAATATTTTGACATCCAAATGTTTCACCAAGATTCTTGCCCGGAGATCATAGGTTTCCAGTAGATCCTATCGTACGTCACAGGTGTATTTTGAGAGTTCGTAATACATCTTAGTAAAATATGAAACTCTTGATAGTGTTTTAATCCCAATCCCCGATATTTGGGAAATTTTGAGGTTATCCTAATTAATACCTTACATATGAAATTGAGTTTGTTTATTCGTCTTGCTTTCACAACGTCAACTACTCAACCGTTCGCTGTGCAGTGCAGTTCGCTGTGCTGTGACACACACACACACACACATATATATATATATATATATATATATATATATACACGTTGTCTGGGAATAAATATCAGATAAAAGACATTATTCCTTGAATTTTTTCAGAAAATTCAAAATAGTATTCATAATTATTTGTAATTTTTTTTCACTCACACGATACTTGCGCACGTCAATCAGCACCGTTCGGGACTACTGACCGCGAAGTCGCAGTACAAAGAGTATATGTAGTGATTGCGTACGGCTAGCGTGAGCTTGTGTGTGCATTAGAGGTATTAGGTGTGTTAAAAAGAGTTAGGTGTAATATTTTTTTTACACTCAATTAGAAAAAAGATGTGTTTTATGTTTTATTTCAACTATAATTTATTCCTTTATTAATAGGATTACTCTGTCAGGAACAAGAGCGTGACCATAAAAGTATGGCCATCACGGCAATATGTCAGCCTATAGTTACCTACTGCACAGCACAGATCGTTTATTGTGCCATTTCCTCAATTCTCTACACCTCAAACTGCTTAAAAACCGTGTCATTTGTCCAGTAGCTTTCATACGACATCAACATAGTATCACCAGCATTTTATCCATTAGTTTTCATGTGACACTAACATAATGTCACCAGATTAGAGACGTGTTTTTTAGACAATAATTGAAAAGATTGAAAACTCTCAAAATTTAATCATCTTTCTTTGAAAACTAAAAGAATTGAATTATTAAATGTCAGTCGATTATTTAGTTCCCAACTGATTCACTAACTGTTCTCGCATATTGCATTGCGTCTGCTTACTCTGAACTGTTTCACAATTGGTTTACAATTTCTTAGTTTGGTTTGCATTCAAAAATAATTTTGATGCAAAAACGGTTATGGATGGCTATGGATTCAATACTGAGCGCTGCTGCGTCAAATATATGCTGAATATTGAATATATTTGGTGTTAATCTTGTAGAAATTCATTATTGACAAAAAAATGAAACTACGTGATGTAGTATTATTTCGACTTTCTTTAAGTTCTTTACCACAACCTAGGTTTCGTTGTATTACGACATCTTCAGATGGGCTAATATCTTTGCTGATAGCTCACCTGAAGATGTTGTAATACAACGAAACCTAGATTGTGGTAAAGAACTTAAAGAAAATAGAAATAATACTACATCACGTAGTTTAGTTTAATTGTCAATATATGCTGAATGTCGAACTAATTCCTTAGCAAATTTTGCAGATTTTTAATTGACTCCAGGTTTTCTGTTTTAAATAACTTTTTTTTTGGTTTGCAAACTGACTAATTTTTGTAAATATTAATAGTAAGCAAACAGTTTTAAAATTAATATTGAGTTTTATTTATAAAATTATACTTACCATATATCATTAATTTAAATAACCGCTACTGATGTTATAATTAACATTTGTTTTTATTGTGTATAATGATTGTATATAGACCATTATTGTTATAATTGTGTGTAACTTCAACATAGTATACGTATTACAACTTACGTATTACAACTCAAGATTATATTACGAGGCGCATAATTTTTTTTAACCTTTAGTTATATAATATTCCGTTAATATTGAGTGCGTAGACATTTTTAGTGCATTATTTTCCAATTCGTAGAATAAAATAGGTGTAAATTAATATTTCTAATGTCAGAAATTTTCAGAATGGGGTATAACATAGTTACTTCCGTTCCGTGTCAAAGATTATTTTCAAAGACTGGTTAAATTATCAATAACAAATATACAAGTAATAAAACAGAACAACTTGCATTTCAGAACGTAAAATGGACATAAAATTAGGTTTAGCGGCAAATGTGATTGATCAATTACATAATCACATTACATAAAATACAAATATTTTGTTTAAATGTACTTCTGTAAATGGTCTGTTTGAACAGTACATACGACAACGAATTTCAAATATGCCATTAAAGTGTTATTTCATATTTTTAGATTTCCATACCCAAACTGAGAATCCAATTCATTACAATTTCGCTTATTCCATTTGTCTGTCTGCCCGTCTTGGCACGGTGCTATGAAGCTGGAATTCAGCATGGTTATACATATTTGTAACGCCTAATAAATTATGAAAGAAATCTTTAGAAAGAAGGCCCTTTTCGGTTAACTCCCGGACTACAAGTGGGGGTGAATTTTTTTTTCACACACCCATTGTGTAGGGTATCATTGAATTAGTCTTTCAAAAACATAAAAGATAACCCCAATCATGAATATGAATCATGAATTTTCGATACAGGGATCCGTCTACAAAATAATAAGCTGCAAGGGGTCATTCTCGTTACAGTTACGTATCCCCACCCTCGAAAAGTTAAATCGCTATTTTTGAATACGTGAAAGTTTTAACAATAGTAGTATATATAATAAAATTAAAAGGAAAATTATCACAGCTAAGTAGCCTCTACTAGTTTACGAATAATAAGTCCACCAAGAAATATTATTTAAATATGCACTATGTTTCGACACCTGCAACAGATATAGTAGAAAACATATTTATATTGTGAAAAATTAATATTTGTAAATACTTGTAATATTTGTAATAAATGGATTTCATTTATAACACCGTTGTTTATAAAGACTTTCTCGTAATAGCAATGTAACACCTGTGTCACTTGAATTTAGGATACAATTTCCTAGGAAATTTTCTCGGGAATAGTAACTTTTTATATAGTGCCGATTTTGGTTATAGAGACTGCTTTTAGGAAGTGTTTTTGTAACTAATTCCTAGAAAACATATTCAGATGTGACATAAAATATCAACATTTTATGTACCTTTTGAAATTCAATCAGCGCCGGTAAAAAATCTCAGTACATTATCTTTTGTTTATATTCACAAATGTTCAGCACGAGTTAGCACGGAACTTTCGTTTGTTACCTCACAGTTTTTAACGAAACATGGCGTCTTCCACGCAAGTTTACATAGTTATGCTTTCAGGAACAGCACGGTGTCACACCCCCGACACTCCATACTAGCGAACCGATTTAATTGCCTACACTATTACATACGTACTTGCCTATCCGTATCTGTACGTGCGTGCGTAAATTAATGTAGGGCTGCACCAGCGTGCAGGTAAAAATATTCATATATTTAATAATATTACTACATATCGGTCTCGATCGTTGCGGACTATCGCGCCGATCGAGCGAGTTGACGGCATACGTCAGCAACATAGATGTTTCGCTTTCTAACCAATAGTGTCGATCGATTGACTCTCGATATCACGCTGGCGCAGTAGCTTTGTACTGGCGCACACAACTTTATTATTATCTAATTGTAAAAATGTAATTATATGAATAAATATTTTATATTATACATTTAATTGTGTGAAACTGATTTGATAATAATAATATTAAGATAACATTTGAAAAAAATGTACTTAGTATGGATCTTAAAACGAAATAAAATCTTAAATAAAAATAAATTTTGTTTATCTATAAATGTGATACACTGAAATATTGTGTTTGTTATACTTTTGACTTGATTAGATTTGCTTCATGTGAAATATCTCTTAATAAACAATATAGCATGCCTACAGCCCACACTACAAGAATACGTTTTCTAAACACATCGGTTCAAACAAAGACTTTTAAGAACAATTTGAAATTTAAAACTGCTCAGTGACATGTTAGTTGACACAAAATTATAGGTACTAACTAAATAAGTTGGTGATAATAAAATTATTTACAACAAACGAAAAAATGGAGACAAAACAATATCCTATCAGTGATTTTATTGCTTTTTAAGCACTTGTACACAGTACAATAATGGACTGTTACATTGAATTACTATAAATAGTTAATTATAAACTTAAAAATGAATTTTAATTATAGATTTAATTACTATAGATAGTAACATTGAATTACACCAGTTAAACTCAACCAAACATCGCACAATTGAACAAATCACACGCGCACGCTGCAAGCGGCAACCTAGGAACGCGTATACATGATCGTACTCATTATGCAGGTGACATCAAATTGAAGGGGGGAGGTGAGTGTCGCTTCTTTACGTAGTAATAGTTAATATTCATTGACGGTGTGGTCCTATGGTTTCGATATGCAGAACACGAATCATGCTTTATTTGACTGTGGTGATTATGATGATGCACATAGTGTTTTCATTTAGAGCATGCGTCAGCATAAGAGTAGAGTAGAATCACACGAATCATTGGGATGAGATATCTTTAGCCACCGGGACTTGGTTAAGTGTGGATCGACCTTTGAGGAATTTAGAATGTTTGCCAAAAGCTAGTTCTAGAGAAAATGGAGGTACTAAATGAGGACAGTACTTAAGAGTACAGAGTAGGGACAGTACTTAACCCTGTTGGATGGAAGCGTGTGATTGTAGATTTGGGACACTATTAGGGGACCTTCGAAGATCCCTTATACAAACTGGGTGGAATGCCGGGAATAGTGCAGTTATCTATTATTTTGTTGATTGCTGGTAGGTAGTTTGTTAGAGCAGAATATAATACAGATCAGTTACAAATAAGCATTGTTTAATAAATACATTGTTTATGTAAATTGCATATTATTCTGTATGACAGATCCCTATATTTGTGTATTACGACATGTGGATTAGTGTTGTAATTTTAAAGGTTTCTTAGTCATCATTATATCTGATATCCACTGTAGGTTAGTAGAAATATGATATACCCTAAATATTTGTAAGCTCTTAAATGTGTGGAACCCTCGAAATGTGAGTTTTACGCATACTTGACAAGTTTATCATCTTTAATCTCACTTGAATGCCAGTTTTAACCCTGGTGTAATCTGAAACTACATACAAGCGCAAAACTCCACAACACGATTGCATTGATTGGTGTCATGAAATGTTAGGAAAATTAGATAGCAGTCACTCAAATACTGTATTCGACATCGTCATGGATGACAAAATATCAATATACTATTATGAACGACCGAAATGACGGATGATGACGAAAAAACGGATGATCGACCGAATATTTGACTGTGTATGGTGTGAAAATTATGCGTCATCCACCATACAGCTCCAATCTTGCTCCGTATGATTTCTATTTATATCTTTTTTTTTTGTAATCATGCAATCAGTCGTAGACTATGAGCAGATGTGTGATGAGCAGCTTGTCATGTAGAATTCATCCTCAGTAGGACATAACTCTTTAAATGATTTATAGTCTACTACTCGAGACTATCTAGTTGCATGATTTTGTGTCGCTTTAGTCGTCCTCTGTCGTCGAAAGTTGTGAGTTGCACCGCTAGTTGATTAGGATGATTTTTTAGTCTAGTTTTGTATTTAAAGCTAAAAGATCTAAGTTCCTCTTTCACTGTGTTTATTTTCAGGTATTTATGCAACTCGTCGATTCTTATAAACCACGGAGCATTTGCTAAGTGCTTTAAGATGCCATTTTGAGCTCTTTGAATCATAATAATGTTGGAGTCGCAAGCTGATCCCCAGAGTTGGATACCATAGATCCATATAGGTTTGAGTACAGTCTTGTAAATCATCAACTTATTGTCTAATAACAGTCTTGAATTTCGGCCGAGCAACCAATTTAACCCTGTAAATTTTAAGTTTAGCTCATCTCTTTTGGTGGCTAAGTGTTTCTTCCAATTCAATCTGTGGTCCAAATGCATACACCCTGGTATTTTACTGATTCCTGGTGAGGAAGTTGGTTACCATCCAGGGTCACTGGTGGGCAATTCTCTTTTCTTAATGTGAATGTTACCTGCACAGACTTTGCTGTGCTAGCTTTAATTTTCCATTTTTTGAGCCATTTGTTTATGTTGTTCAGGCTATGTTGCAGTTCTTTTGAGGCCTCTATAGGACATTTGTTGGTAGCGAAAACTGCTGTGTGGTAGCGAAAACTGCTGTGTCATCTGCAAAAGTGGCAATAGTCACTCCTGGGGTCTGTGGCAAATCCGATGTGAATATTGTGTACAGTACAAGCCCAAGAATTGAACCTTGCGGTACTCCAGCTTGGATGGCGTGGACTTTGGATGTAGAATCATCTTCCTTTACCTGGAATATCCTTTCTGATAAGTACGAATTCAATACACTATAGAAGGTGTGAGGCAACAGTTGTTTAATCTTGCACATAAGACCTTTGTGCCAAACCTTGCCAAATGCCTGTTGCACATTAATGAAAGCTGAAGAACAGTATTGCTTTTCTTCCAGCATTGTTCTGATAACATGACACACTCTGTAAATTTGCTCTATAGTAGCATTGTTGTCTGAATCTAAACTGATGATCGGGGATAATTGTTTTTTCAGGCAGGATACTAAGCAGTCGTTGAGGTAGCACCTTTTCCAAGAGTTTAGATATTACAGGGAGTAGGCTGATTGGTCTGTATGATGTCACATGATGAGGTGGTTTGCCTAGCTTATGAATCATTACGATTTGGGATACCTTGCATAGTGCGGGGAACTATCCTATTCTCATGATCGCATTGGAGAGGATAGTTATATACATCATTCCTTTTCATGGAAGTTCGGTGAGTACTTTCTTATCTATAAGATCGAAGCCAGGAGCCTTTTTTCTGTCCATGCTATTGATGTGCCTAGCTATCTCTTGTGGTGTTGCAGCTCTCAGAGGCAAGTCTAGTTGAAAGTCTCGTTTCAAGATACTGTCTATTTCTTCATCTGTAGATGTATCAGCTTCGTTACTTGTGAATACCGTGGCTAGGTGATTCGCGAAGAGTTCTGCTTTTTCCAAGTTTGATCTAGCCCATTTGTTACCTTCTTTACGGACGGGCGGTTTGGGGTTTTGTGGCTGGTTGAAATTTTTGCTACACTCCACAATGACTAATCAGTGGCTTTAGTGGCAGTAAGTGACTCCTATTTATATCTAGGAATGAAGATAAACTACAAGGAAAACATAAACTACAAGCAAACGCCAGAGAAGCAGAGACTGCCTTCGAAAAGGCCATTGGAAAGAGGTCCAAAAAAAAGTGGTCAGACTCTTATCTCAATGGTTCTATCACATGAAATGATACATAGTGTCATGGAGACTATTACAAAAAATAATAATTAAAATTGTGCTAATTGGTTCCATTTTTGATATTCTAAAAACTTTCAGTGTTACCATACTTATACAAATACAACAATCGATGACAATAGACAAATAACTTGCGTGTCAACTCAACAACTTTTATACAATTGTATTATTGTGCAACTTCATTAAAAATCAGATCATCAAAAAAATGGTTTTTTATTGTGCAACTTCATTAAAAATCAGATCATCAAAAAAATGGTTTCTTATTATGCAACTTCATTAAAAAACAGATTTCAAAATCAGATCATCAAAAAAATGGTTTCTTACTGTGCAACTTCTTTAAAAAAGAGATTGTAAAAAAAAACAGTTTCCTCAGGACTTTTAATATGGAAGAAACATTTACAATAGATCTATGGAAAATGCTAAAACGCCCATCTCTACACCGTCTGGTATAGCATTAGGGACATCTATATTTAATAAATCATGAAGTAGATTAAATAACTTTTTATGGGTATCTTCTTATCAGCCACTTGAGTTTACATTTACTTTTTGTCAGCCCTGTTTGTTAAATTTAAGTTAGACAAATATCAGAATAAAAATATCTGCATTTTTTCAATAAAATTGCCAATATCCCTAAAAGTCCTCAGGGATTTTCGATTTGATCTGAAGCAGAGATTAATACTTTTTAGAAGTCATCTCTATTCGTAATGGATTGTGATTTACGACACATGAAATTAAAACAAATTTTTACAGGTATTTCACTAATTGCGTCTAAAATTTCCTAAAACTAGACTATGGTATTAAAATCAATGAACACCTTATCAGCAACTTGAGGTATGCTGATGACACAGTTCTCATAGCATCTTCGGAAGTAGAGTTACAGAAGATTATTCATCAGCTGGCTTCAGAACGAATATTAACAAGACAAAATTTATGATTATGTCTAACAATCCCAATCTCCAACCAAGCATATTTGTGGCGGATCAGGTGAATAAAGATAAATACCTTGAGTCCTGGTTTACTTAAAACTGGGACAGCAAGGTTAAGGTGACAGTTTCCTATCGAAATTGCCCACAGTGTCTGGAAAAATGAGAAAGCTACTCTGCAATCGTAGCCTTGAAATCCCACTTCGAATTTGTCTTCTCCAGTTCTTATATGACTAATACTTCTATACGGTTGTGAGGACTGGACCATTTAGGAAGATCTCAGGAAATATATAGAAACATTTGAAATGTGGGGCTATAGATGCACAATGTCGACAGTTTTTTTTTTCAATGAGGAGGTTCCACGACACGTTGGCCAGAAACGCAAGCTTTTGCAAACCAGCAAACAATGTAAATTTGCTTATCTGGGTCATGTGCGCGGACATGACAGATACAAGCTCTTACAATTAATAATTATAGGAAAAGTTGCTGGAAGAAGGAAAGTCGGTCATAAAAGAAAGTCATGATTGCAAAACATCTGAGATTGGACAGGGATTATGAGTGCCATCGAACACTTTCACCTCGCTAAAGACAAGATTTAATACACAGAGCTGACTGCCAACCTTCATTAGTTTGAGAGGCATCCTTAGAAGAAAACGAAGAATATTTCCATATAAATATTTTTAAATTTAAACTATTGAGATCATTGCAGATTATCATACCTTCATCACTGTGGCAAATATCAAGTGTCTACGTCATACAGTTTCTGAGAAAAGTGGTTGTGATAAACAGTGTGACAGTTTCATTTTTTCCGAAAAATCCACAAACAGCCAAGGTTCTCCCAATACTTTCAAAAAATAACAGAAACGTTTTGCACGTAGGATTAAACCGAAGATGCTAAATAGTTAATTGCACCAACACAAATCACTGAAAAAGAACATATGGAACAAAAACTTACATCTTAAATTAAGACTCATATATGGTCAAAAAAATTTAAATTCTAAAACTTCCCTTCAATTTTGTTTTACGTACATATCTCAATATCATATCTTACTTCAATCAGCGTGGATAATTTTGATGATTTTAATAAGAAAAATCTTAAATAATGATACAAATATGAAAATGTTTCATCTGTTTGTTTGTTACTTAATAACACTTTAAAGGATGAATCCTTATCAAATTTGACAGACTGACAAGCCATGTTACATACTAGCATATATTACCATAGTAGTTCATTGTTGAAAAACACAATTCCTTGAAGAGTAATAAAAAGCTTTCTTAGCACACCGCTAGATGGTACTGCTCTCGCTTTGCTTTAGGAAGCAAATGCTTTATGAATTCATTCATTGTTTATCACCTTTTTATTTTCACTATACGAGTCTGGTCATTGCAAAATACTACCCACATAATATCAAATTTTTACACAGGCCAGGCCACAGATATCAGAAAATATTCCAATAATTTTCACAGTCACAGGTAACAGGAAGTATTTCAATAATTTTCAGTCACAGGTAATTTAAAATCACGGGTACCAGAAAGCTTTCCAATAATTTTCAGTGACAGGTAACAGAAAGTATTCCAATAATTTTCAAACAGCAACCGATTTTGATTTGATGTTGCGTTTGATTTTAACAATGGATTTTTTTCAAATTATGTAATGTTAAGCGCATTCTTACAATCCAAGTGAGTTCTGAACTAGCATTACTTTCATTTTAGTACTTGACTGGTTATGAGTATCATTCCTTTCAGATCCTAAGTTACAAAGATAATGGGCTCGGTAATAAATAATTTACCAAGCTTTTACATTCTGGTGTTTCTCCGTAAGTGGGAAAATCACTGTCACATTTATCTTAAAAAACAATTTTTTCTACTGTCTTTATAACTAAAAAAAGTAGTGGTTCTAAAACAATGAAGTGATTATAATAAATAAAATTTCATGACAGTCGGATATCTCATCCTGTACTTGAGATACCCTATTTTAACGTTAACGCAAAATTTAAGCATCCTGCACCGCGTGCATGTCAGGTGATAAGCGGTGTCATCATAATGATAGGATTATTAATTCAAAGAAAGAAAAATTTATTACTACAGTGACACAATATTACCAAGTTTTGTTTTATTTTACGATAATGAAACATTTAAATTATGATTCAGAATATGTTTGAAATAAAATAATAGGTCAGGGAAAAGCTTGGGGGTTTATCCCAATAAATGGTTCTGGAGTTGCATAATTTTCGTAATATTATCCCTATCAAACCATATCCAAGCGCATTTGAAAGATAAGTACATAAAGCATTAAAAAATTGTTTGACGTTTGTCAATTCACTCGAAAGTAATTGAGTTTTAAAAATGAGCCAAAATGCTGAAAAAATTCACTATAAATTGCAATATCACTTCGACAAAGGCGATAACACTTTGGAGGCTCGTGAAAAAGTTTGTGGTATTTATGCTTAAGATGCTGTATCACAATCAGGAGCATGCAAATAGTTTGCTCGTTTTTGCTTTGGCAATTTTGAAGTTAAAGATGCACTGCGCTCTGGTCAACCAATCGTTGAAAAGTCTATGACATTCTTAAAAAAAAACGAACCCAAACTGAAGACTGGCACATTTTACCTTATGACATCACTGCTGAATCAAATTATTGCTTAAAAAATATTTTTGAACCATTTGCACAAGGTTCGATACAAAAAAGTTTGGATGTTTTTTGGGTACCACATGAACTGACTAGAAAAATTTAATGGACCGAATTTCCATCTGTGAATCACTACTGCAACCTAATGAAACCGAGCCATTTTTGTAGAGATTGAAAAGTGACGAAAAGTGGGTCACATACAACAATAATGTTCAAAAAAGATCATGGTCCAATGTAGATGAAGATGCATGGAAAATGGCTAATCCCAGATTGACGCCTCATAAGGTAATGCTTTATGTTTGGTAGGATTGGAAGACAATCATGCATTGTGAACTGCTTCAACCTGGCCAGACGATTGATTCCACACTCTATTGCCAACAAGTAATGCCATTAAAGCATGCTATTAAGGTAAATCGGCCAGAATTGATCAATAGGAAAGGCGTTGTCTTTGATCACGACAAGACCAGAGCTTGGCTGGGAAGTTGTGATGCATACATCGTACAGCCCAGACCTTGTCCCATCCGACTATGGTGTAAAGCTGACTTGAAAGGCGGCTCGTAAAAATCACTTGGTTCAATTTTTCACCCAATAATGCCAGAAGTTCTATAGCGATAGTACAATAGTTTTGCCAAAAAAATGGTAAAGGTTATCAAACAAAACGGCATATATTTGGTCGAAAAAAGTTTATTTTGACCATAAAAAAAATGTGTTTGAATTTTGGTGAAAAAACTGCACGTACCTTTACTTTGACCCAATATATCTATTTATAAATACTCAGTAATAAGACCAAAATAAAAAAATATTATAGAATGTGATCATCTTGTATCTTTGAGAAGAATCTCATAAAATTCTTGCTATTCCAATTAACCAATACTTTTATTGCCAATTTTTATGTTGCTTACAAAATCTTCATACATTATTTTTATGTAGCTATAATGGTTTGAAATACTTCTTTATTGCACATTACCCAGATGTTCTAAAAGTATACTGTATACTCCATGACCATCGGGACACAATAAGATATACAATAATAAAGGTTTCATGGCAGTCGGATTAACTGTTTTTGTGAAAAACTCTTAAAGGCACTTTCGACTTTAAAATTAGTATGATATCGAAAATTACCTATTTATGGATTTAAATTCATAAATGAAATAACTATAGTTATTTCATTTTTTGAAATAGAAAACGCCACAAACGTTTTGTGCTTAAATCTAATATGCTATAGTAAACATAAAAGCGTCTTTCTAAATCAAAAAAATATAAACAAATCATGCTACCACACCTACCACAACATGGCAATTGTAATGTAAAAACTGTTATAATCTTGTAATATAAATTATAAAGAGTATGTAAGAAAAATGTTAGACTTGTTTTATTATAACATTAATAATAGTAATCAATTAAAAAATTATACAAAATATAAAAACATACCTCCTGATCTTTCTGGCGATCGGTAAGACTCCAGCGTTTTCTACCAAAACTATCTAATTTCATTCGTTTTCTGAAATTGTAAATATCAAACTGTTAATTTAGTCTACGCATGCTGCATTTACTTCAAATAAAAATGTTAATTTGTGTTATAACAAAACTTTAAGCGGCAAAATAAACTGTAAACACGAAACTTTGGCGCCGAAGTTATGACACGTTTCGAGTCAATTTTGCCGCCGAATTTTTCTATCTATTATACTGTTTCTATCTGTCGAGAAAATTACCTTTCGATTAGTTCAACATCGTCCAGAAATCGAGGCACACTGTCTGAAATATCCTTTTCATCATCTTGTGTAGACATTATTACATTACGATGGACGGAGATTGGGATCAGCTGAAATTCGCCATATACATATACATACAAAAGACAGACGACCACAGATAATAGACGGTTGATGTCAAAATGCAATTTCTTAATCATTTGAATGTGTACGTGAATACATAACAAGTTTAAGAAGCGTAGTAGGTAGGTCTTTAGTATATGATCTGTGGGTAGAATTTATAACTCGAGAAACGATCACTTAGCATATAATTAAATATTAATATAAATATAAAAATTAAAGCGGGTTGTGCTTAAAAAAGTTACCTGTGTTAGAAAGAACTGGCATAATCAATAAAATATATTAATATTAATATAATGTATACAAAATACTTAAAAGATAATTGCATAGACAACATATAAAAAATAATGTTTTGCAGAGTTCGTTTCTGTTTATTTATTACTTTTTGTCACAGCTTTGCCCACATGGTATTAAAAGAGTTAAGAGATTTTTTAAAGAAATACACATAGATTTCAATACACATAGATTTAAATATTATTTTGATCCTCATTTTCTAAGTTTTAATATGTTCTTGGTGCAGTGCAGCGCACCGCGCGACTTATAAAATGATAGTGTGGACTAATAGTTTTAAAAATTAAATAAAAATTCCAAAATTTATTCCTTTTGATCCAGGTATAAAACTATTAATCATTACATAAAACACTTATTGTGTGTTACACATTGACATTATTAATCATTACATAAATATTGTGTGTTATTCATTGACGGTATTAATATTTTCATAAACACTTATTTGTGTGTTACATATTAACGATAGGTATATGTAGTCGCGAACTTTTCCTATAGTTTTTGCAGTGCATTCAGTTTTTCATAGGCACGCATAATTGTTTCTAGCCTTTATGTTCGGTGCTGTGGTTTTATAAGTAATATCCTATCTTTTAATTTAGAACATTTAATATCTATATGCAAAATTTCATAGAAATCTATTAGACCCTTTAAGTGTGAAGGAAAGACAAAGAAACAAATTAAGACACAATGTATCACTTTTATTACATTAGTATGAATTTCTTGTAGTTTATATTTCGTTTCTAAATATATAAGCCTGATCTGAATAAAACTATTGAAATATTAGAAGTAAAATATGCAAAATATATAAAATAAGTCGTAAGTATAATTTCGAATAAGAATTTAAGTCTTTTAAGTTTCTTTAGTACATACATTTTTTTAATATATGACGTGTATTATATATATGCAAAGTTTCAATGAAATCCATTGGGCTGTTTCAGCATAAAACAAAGACAAAAAGCAAATAAACACACGACGTTTTACTTTTATTATTATTATGGATTTTTGTAGCTATTCATTGGAAACATCTTAGTCTGACATCTTAAAATATTAAAGGTAAAAAATGCATATGATAGATTTTATTACATGGTAAAAAGTTACATACATATTTTTATACATTGTAAGTAACATTTCTACAAAAATAAAAAAAAAACTGCTAATAATCAATTATGAAATTAATATAAATCGTTCCTAATATTTTAAATATCGACAATGAACTTATATAGATCATTGTGATAACATTCGACAATTTAAGTCCATATTCTAAAACGAGCATCCAAGTACCCTTTACTTATAATTTTTCATAGAGATCAAAAGTAAAAATATTGTTACTCTCACTCATCTATTTCTCTATGGCGCGGTGTGATATACCTGGCAAAAATATAGGCGGGAAACTATCAATTGGCATAGTTCTTCGAATTGCACCGCACAAACAAATAAAAGGTTTCCTCTTAAGATAAGGCTAACAGGTTTCATTTGTCACAATCACATGCTGAGGATTCACAAAAAAAAATCGATATTTTATTAGAACAAATTACATATCTATTTATTTTTGTATATAGAAACTTTAATTACTTTCAAAGTACTCCCCATTTGACATAACGTGATATATAGTGTATGTGGTCCAAAAACGTGTTTCTGAAGTCGTCTTAAAACTCTTGCAAAATGATATTTTTATTATCTACTTTGTTTCTAGTGTTCCGTTCCTCAAAGAGAAAAACGAAACAGTTATAAAATCACTCATGTATTCCGAACGGACGGAAGTATCTGTCCGTTTTAAATGTTAATTGAAAAAGATGGTTATAAGACATTCTTTTCGGGTTTTATTTGAGATAATTCAGAGATATTACTGAAAAGTTTCACGTCGTTTTTGTTTGACGTAGAAATTTATAATTTGCTTTTAAATTGACATAACAAATTTTAATCCGTATACATTTCATAACTTAACATTTCATAATATCTATAAAGAAATTTTAGAGAAAACAACGATAGTAACATTTTTTAAATTTTAATTCCATAATCGCGCAGAAAAGAGTTTTTTGTGCAAAATAATTTCAGAGATATTGACGAAATCGTAAAAAATATTTTTTCGCACCAGCCATAAATTATGCTATAAAATTTATTAGAAAACTGTAGTATTTATTCCAAAACTGAAAATTTTTGAGATATTAACATATTTATAGATAATATTTTTCACCAATAAATAAAGTTGCCAGGTTTATATTTCATTCCTGTGTGAGATCACTAGCCAACAAATAATAAAGAACTATTTATTTACGTAGTGAAAAAGGCATATAATATTTGTAAAAGTTTATTCCCTTAAAATTGTTTATGCTTAAGTACGTACAAAATCCTCACAGTGCGAGTTCTCTTTGTATTTATTAGGTATTACTTATTAATTTCTTTCATCATCGTAAAAAAATTGGGCGGGTAGTACCGCTACACTACTGCATTTTTTTTGTCTGAAAACATCTTTCGTAAACCACCAGGTTGCCCCTGTCGCCGAATACTCTCGTGATTACGCGGCCATTATCTGAAACAAGCAATTTTAAAAGGTTTGTAAACTATCACCCTGCATAACTTTTTCTGCTTAGCTTACTTTATAGAGCACCTCAAAATTTACACGACGATGTACAAATGACTCATGTGACACTTTTCGTTGTTATGATCATGATCCGGAGTTATAATCATAGATAACATAGATAATATACTAAATATTCTATTTATTATACTCATTTTCGACCCCTCGACCGCTCGATGACGTAAGCACACGATGGCGTAAGTAGACTAACAGGCAACGTACCGTGGTTTACTTTCAGAATATATACACCACTTTATGCTACAATACTTGTGTCACGAGATATAAAGATAACAACAAAAAGCTGACAACAAAAAAAAAAGTTTTCTGGCGGAAAACTTTTAGGAAATATGGAAGCTTTTTTAAAAACGTTTTCACAGTAAAACGCTTGGAAGTCTTGAAGGAAAATGTTTTGCGAAGCTGTTGAAATGTTTTCCTCAAAATGCCATCTGTAACGACCTTCGAAAAAAATCTGGGTCAATTGGCAAGTGTTCTTTCGGTTCATTTCCAATCGCCACTGCATTTGATCAGCGATGAGCAATTGAGACACGAATTTTGCTATATATTTTTTCATTCGCTTTCAAAATCCCTTGGCAGTAAATCTATAAATTTACCATCACCAAGAAATTTATCATTTGTTTAGCGACGGTTCGTTCATGACGGAATCGTCACAATTTTCATTCGTTTGGAAAATCGTTATACTGAGTAAAAGTAGGTCTTCAATTCATTATAATTTACCGTTCCGTTTTCGAATTGGCGTTCTGTGACGAATTTTTTTGTATAAAATTTATTATTTTTATAGTGTCAAATTTTTATTAATGAGTAAAACATCGAATTTTCTCACACTGGAATTATGCTATTTCTCGAGCTAAAATGGTGACCTTATGTCCTAAACCTATTTTCTTTCTGTGCTCTGTTCGATGATTGTAACTTAGCTATCATATTTTCCATAATAACTTTGTTGATAGCAGGTCCAAAAAGGGGTGCTGAAGATTTGTTAAACGATTAACTCAGGTTTCGGGGTCATAACGTCCTTCGTTTATCCAGGCCTCATTATCTGATCATTCAGCCTTATTAGATCAAGTACATTGTATCTTTCTGGATGTGGTATTACATACTCGGGTTGTTCAATTTACCTTTTTTATAGTTTATATTATCTTGATTTTGTTTATTCATTCATTGCAAAATTATTACTTCGTTTCGAACCTTGCCTCTCTAGAATATTCGCAATATTCTCAGGTAAACCCACGTTTTAAAGCCTTCAAGTTTTTGATATGGCATCAGTTTTCGGCATCGTATAAAAGTGTCGAAAAGTCATCTTATTAACCTGATTTTCATCTTCAGAGTGATGTAAATTCCACATAAGATCTTTTTTGTTGATAAATGCGGTTGTTTTTTTTCTATACGGTTTCTAATTTCCTTGCTTATATACCAGTTTTCATTTAATTTATTATCAAAGCAGGTGTCGGATCTCTAAAGTTGCTCTCCACAAGTCATGATAATTTTCGTTCTTATGCCTCTGATAATTAAAATAATTAACTATAACTATGGCAAGTTTAATTAAAATCATTCTAGCTGTTTAGCTACTAAGTATCAAGCATAGAAGCTTACTTCATGATGTTAGTATTTCACGTGAGTAAAGCGGCGGGAACAGTGTGTGTTACTTCGCTATAATTCATTGCAGAGATATTACTCACGCTTAGGTTAGGAATAGAGACAGACAAACCAATTCTGGTATACGCTATTAGTGCAAATTTATAGCTTACCAAATTGGGACGTTGTGCATAGTTATATATACCTCGATTTCACCATATCCAACATAGGCGGCTATGACGACGAGATCAAACGACGGTTTGCTATCACTGGATCAACGATATCAAGGCTCGAGAAACTTTGGAAACGCCGAAAAATAATAAAAAAGACCAAGGTTCGTTTGATGAGTAGCCTTTTAAGTTTTCTTCTACGGAGCGAAGACTTGGTCCCTAGACTAAAATAAGTTGCATATGAGATGTGGGCTGGAGATGTCCTTAAATCATACCTTGGATAATGGTTCGCACAAATGTATCCACTTTGAAAGGACTAATAATCAAAAAAGAGCTCTCATCAACGAAGAAGCTAGGGATATAAACGTTCTTCGGCCACATTTCTAAAAACGAAGATACTTTGGAACATCTTGTAGTACCAAGTCGAGTGAAAAGCAAGAGAGCCCTAGGTCAAGCAGCAACAAATTAGACAGAACCGATCAAGGCAACGACGGGATCCACTATGGCACAATGCACGTGATATACTATCAATCACCAAACATGGAAAAGAATTGTTAAAGCGACAATGCTCGTCAAAAACAAAAGTCCAAAATGCATCTTCTCATTCTCTGTATGAACCTCATCACTCAGAAAAGAGTGCTCAACTGACGAAGAAGAAGAAGGAATTCCATCCATTCCGATTTCTGACAGCTTCTAAAATCCAAGCAAAAATCTAAAAAAATATTTTATTATTCCTTTTAATGTTTAACAAACAAATTATGTGTAAAAAGTAACATACATCATACACATAAAACGTAATTCACTGTTAGCCTAAAAGTATCTTTGGGTATAGATGAAAAGACAACATGTTTCTAATTCGATATCAATGCTAGTAATGAATGCCGAATTGTCGATAGATTGTTGCACTAACTATTCCACGTCTGATATACCCTCCCACTGCGCCATAAGCAGACTGTCATGTCAAGGATCACGGTGTCACCTTCGGTGTGCGTGTTGTGTTTCGTTGCCTCGTAAAGGATCCGATACGGGTCTGTGTTAACTTATTAGATTTTATATTGCGTAGTTGCAAGGTTTTTTCTAACAATAAAATACTTCCCTTTTGGTTTTTGTTAAAGCATATGAATCTAGAATCTAGAGTGATCTATATTAACAATAACTTTGTGAGTTTGCCAGTGATAATGTTGTAAATCTCTGAAATTATTAAAATAGTTTCTTCTCTTCGGGAGTATGCAGATTATTTTTTACATCGGTTTTATTAAAAAACTCCTTAAAAAATAAATAAAAAAATGTGAGCTGTCATCTGAAAGATGTGAAACATCAATTTGTTTTTGTATTTTTAAATAGAAATATTTTAATTTGAGCAAATTGAAAACGAAAAAACAAATATTTAGATAGTTGTTATTAATAAAATATTAATTTAATTTTATTATTCTGTTTTTATGAAATAATTTATCACAGAAATATTTCTAAACAATCTATTGAAAATATATTTTTAATTTTATATAGCACTGTTAAGTTGCTTTGTCAGATAAGATATTGTTGTCGACAGGAACATTGTTGTTGGAGCCTCAGACATTTTTGAAAATACCTACACGAGGCTTTTCTCTGTCTATCACGTTTGCCCTGCTGTCTATCTCTTTTATATATTGATTGCAACGATGCTGTATATGATTGTTCGATAAATTTGTTTAAATACACTCCGCCACAAAGTAAAGGACAATCAAAGTATTATATTTTCTTCAAATTTTGAAATTAATCTATGTCTGCGTGAAAAGATTAGATTTAGAAAAATTAAGGCTAATTTGAATGCTCAAGAATCTTTATAGCCTTTCACGTTTCCTCTATCAAATGTCAGAAAAATTAGACAAATTATCGCTTAATTTTTTATGAACTTTGACATTGTCTATGGACAAAATGTTTTAAAAAAAAAATTGAATAAAAACATATAATCTTGTTTCTTTCTTCTTTTTTCCTGATCTACTTTGAATTATTAGCTGTCAAAGTAAATTAGACACTTTGATATTTTTTGGAAAAATAATCGTATAAAATTTAATAGAGCATCATTAGAAAGATGAATGTATCTCAGAATGGTTCTATGAAAATGAAATAATTTTCTCCAATAACATCCTTTTTGAAAAGACATGTTAAACGTTATTTTCTTATTGTTTAGCAATTTGATCAAAATGGCGGATGATTTTAAACAAAATGGCGGAACTAGCCAATGTCGATGAGTTTTTTAGTTAATAATTTTAAAAGATGTACTCGTTTCAATTTATATAAATTTTTTCTTAATTACGAATGTGAAAGATTTGAATATAACGAAAAAAAAATTATAATTAGACAATTTTGTAATCGCTGTATCTTTACGAAAAATAATTGAATTTCAACGAATAATGTCCGTTTTTAAGATGCCGATTTCTAGTTTTCGAATGGAAAAACCAAAAATTTACATCACTTCACTGCTCCATGCCAGGTTGGAGTTTATCTGTGATTCAGTTGCATTTGCAAACCGCGGGGGGATTCATGACATGGCAACACAGCTCTTTGGTGTTCCGCATCACAGAATAGATACATATTCCGTATAGTGTATTGGGTGAACACAACAAAAAAATTCGCAGTAACTTGAAACTTGGCATATTTTTGGCCACACTATTATTTTAAAAAAGTACACCACTAGTTTACATCCTGCTATTTTTTACGAAATAGCGATCAGATTACTAAAAATAAGAAAATGTCTATTGTTAATGTTTTGTAGGTCTAAAATTAATTTAAACAGTCTTTTTTTAATATGACAATTAATAACTCGGTACAAAAGATTGTACAAAAATTAAAAAGAAAACGTATTTTTAAGAGAAAAGAACAGGTATCTAAAAGTTTTTACTGAATTGCTAGAAACAAATTGTTTGCCTTTCATGAACACTGTTAATTATATTTCTAATTTTTCTAGTTGGATTCAGAAACGTAAAACGTAAAACGTGGAACAAAAAGTAGAAAAAGTAGAACTTTATAAACAAACAAATTTCGCGAAAAAATTAATAAATTGTCTCATCCCAGTTTAGATACGCCAGAGATATATAGTGGCGCTACAGACGTGACAGACAGAGATAGAAAATTGACTGCCTCGCTTGTCCGTCTTTCATTAATCTTCCTTTCAGGTAAGTACATTTGCGCAGTAATCAATTAAATATTTATAATTACTCATTACATTATAAATTACTTCATAACTTAAAATAAATTATAAACATTTTATGGCATAAGCTTTAAAAAAATAAATAAATTGACATCTGTACATCTATACATATAATAAAACTGTAACTGAGCCGTGTCTGTAGATTGAATATTTTTAGGAAAATCTTATTCTAATAGTCATTATTATCGATATAAAGACCAAATTTATCATTTTTAAATTTTCTGTCTGTCTGTCTTTCTGGTACCGCATCACGCAAAAACCGATTTTGATGAAATTTGGTATGATGATAACTGATTATATGTATCAATATACAGTATACTTTTTATTTTGGGAAAATGTCTCATTTCCGAGCGAAAATACAAAACTTGGTTCGTGCAAAAATCACTCCGAACCTAGATATTTTTGCTAATCTATACATGTCGATACATATTTGTAAATATAAAAAATATAATTATAAATACCCATAATTAAAAAAAATAAAGTAAAACGACTCAATAATATTTAACTAAGTTCAGTTTAAAACTTCACCAACAGATGTTATCACAAGGTTTTTTAAATACGTAATTTTCCTCTATCACATCACGTCAATTATCACTGAATGGATTTGGACCTTTTTTATATAGCACTGTGTCAAATTACATAATGCAATGCAGTATAATTCACATCATATCCATGGTATCTAAATATTGTTGCAAGGTTTGTACTATTATTTTTCTTTTCTACAATAGATGGAGCAAGTAGGGATTTAAAATAAACAACACAACATAAATACGACTCTTAATAACGCGCTTTAGTTGTTTTGATTAATTCATATATTTGTAATTTCTACTCGACGATATATAATGTTAAATGTTTTCCATTATATAACGCGATATATTTTTTTTTAATTGCCCGTTGCATGCTATTCAATAAAAGATGTCGCTAGTAAATTTCGTAAATCGTGGTATCATTGTGTTTTCAAAAACAGAACAAACCTTGCGCGTAACTGGTATAGACCTAAGCATCAATTGCTTTTCGCACGGACAGCTGCAGGTATGTAGCACTCTCCCGCATCAGCAAAGCTAACAATTTATTTGTTTATATCCCTGACGGTTCTACAGGAAACATTGTTTTGTGAACAATGTTCTAAAGAACACGCGGACGAAATCGCGGGCACAGCTAGTTTAAACATATAAATTGATATTGACATATAAATTGACATATATATCTAACATTATTAATTGTTTAAGATTAAAAAAGTTATTATTATTAATTATCTTTATTTTAATTTAAATTAACTTATTTATTTAATATTGTATTTTAAAGGTTTTCCCGTAATATATTTCGAGTAATGGTTGATTCATATTATTATGAATTTATTCAGATTTTTAAAACGTACGATTGAAAAACGAGAGGGGCGGAAATGTGGAGGAATAGTGAAAGTGACTAAAATATAACATGACGTTATATTGCATTTTAAAAGACTATAAAAAATATTCGCTGATACCCCATTTTAAGGGGCTAGCGAAGAAAATTTATCTCAAGTTTCCATGAATTGACTAAACGCATAAACCTGCAATATATTTAAAAAGCAAAAAAAAACTACTGCGCTGTGGTATATTTAGAGCAGATCGACGAACAGACGTCATGTAATCATAAGGTTTCTAGTTTAGTACGGAACTTAAAAAGAATAATGCCTAAATTTCTATCGGCATTCAACAATACTAAGCCTCGACAAAAACGACAAAATTATCGATAAGAGGATTTAACACTAGCGTGCCACGAAATATTACAGTTCTAAAAAGTTTAATAAAATTATGGAGTTTAAATTGAAATATTTGAAATCCACAAATTTTTAATTTCCATCTGACGGTGTGATGAAAAAAATAAAATCAGCAACATTGAATAATTTTCCATACATAATCTCGCGTCGCTTCAAATGTTTAAGGTTAAGTTGCATCAAGTATCTTGATAATACGGTAATTGACTCATTCTAAATTTTGATATTTTTCGTACAATATTGTGAAATATAAGTTAATTAAAAACTAGTCTTAAAAAAAATTCAAAAATTTATTGAAAAATAAGCCAGTTATAGGCTTCTAAATTTGAAGATACGGATAGAGTTGGGTATATTCCTGTCTCTTTTCCTCTTGTAGAATATAATGTGCATTATTAAAAATGACCTCACAACACAGTATTGCCGTCCTTATCTAAGGCTTAAATTTAAACTTTTATAACTCGGTCAATTCTTAAGATTACTAAAAAAAATTTTCACTCTTCATCAGCTTGTACCTTGAAATTATGATTAATGAAATAAAAAATAATTAGTCAAATACCCAATCGGAATTAAGTGAAGATTAGGTGGAAACAGTTATGAAAATTTTGCTTTGTTTCTTAATGAAATACTTGGGCCATTTTCTGAACAACATCTAGGGAAAACTTTACTTCTAACTTAATAAGTTTGTCTTGCCGTTTTGTTTGATAAACTTCATTGATTGTGCATTATGTGTA
Source organism: Druceiella hillmani (assembly GCA_039881145.1). NCBI lineage: Eukaryota > Metazoa > Arthropoda > Insecta > Lepidoptera > Hepialidae > Druceiella > Druceiella hillmani. The sequence goes on along the minus strand of JAYKKI010000019.1, from coordinate 21,428,564 downwards.
TATTTAAACATTTGAGTGTAGAAAAACATCGTTTAAACAAACATTTACATAAAGCATGCATATATTTACATATTGTTTTTTTTTCGAGAAAAAGGGTAAATGACATCAAAAACAAAAGATTTCTTTGGCATTTTTAAGTATATATGAATAAAAAACCATGTCCCTAAAACGGTTAAAAACGATATGTAATATATACATGTTAATATCTAACTTTAAAGAGAAAACGGATTTTAATAAAATTAAAAACTTTAAATGCACGTACTGTAAATTTTGTACTTTTTCAATAATGCCACTTTTCTATTTATGCTATGGCATGGTGATGATGACATCTTGCACTGTTCCCATGTGAAAGTAAATCGAAGGAATGCAGTAGGGAAAATTGCGGCACAGCTGCTACTAATAAAAATAATACATACGGATAGATAACCTCAATTATATTGGAGCACTTGAAAAAGTCTATAAACACAATTTTTTCACTAATATTTACGAATAGTAAATATATTAATCAAAATATTGAATTTAAATCACTACTGAATATAATTTATCAGCACATATATAAATCGCACTTATATGAAACTGAAACTCGTGTGTGAATGTAGACACTAGAAACATGTGGATAAATACTATGAATATGAAAGCAGTGAACAGAGGCGACGATGGTGCCAATAGCTTTTGTTTCGAGACTGCAACCGCTGCAACTTCATACTGTAACTTTTGTGTGACAAATCTTAAAATTTCACTCTCATCATTTTTTCATAACGCGCCTAAAGAAGTATAACTTCAAAATACTAACAAAAATTGAAGACGTCTGTTCCCGTAGATAAAAGTACACTATCTAGTTATAACATTTGTAATACTAATTATTTTACAAATCAGTAAGTCTAGAACTAAAATGATGCCTCTTTTTGACTAAACTTATTTCTAAAAAAGAAATATTGCCAGTTCAATAAAAAATAAACATGAATTCTTCTATGAACAATTTAATTTTTGGAATATTCTAATTTTAAAAAAACTATAAAATTCAAACTCAATAGATATTTAAAAATATTTTAACAGTATTTTTTAACAGTAAATCTTATAAAGTCTAAACTAATTACAATAGCAACGTTCCAAACACAAAATAGTAGGAAAATTAAATTAAGTTATTAAGTTTATTAATGAGTAGATTGACATTTTTTGTTTGTTTGCACAGAGCATCTATGTCAGCTGATATTTTAGAAGTGGCTATGCACAGAATGCCTGTAAGATAGGTGTCTGACAAAGATGACTTAAATGGATTTTGAAATGCTTTCGTGCTGGGTATTTGTGATTTGAAATCTATGAATATCTCCTCAAACTCATTTTTCAATCTTTGTAACAACGACGCGTACTTGCCTAAGTCCCTTGATCTCTTAAAGATAAGGTGTCCCAATGTACCAACTGCTTTTGTTCCAGTTATTTTTCCACTAATATGAGCTTTTTTATAACTTGAACATATTCATAAAACTGCGCGCAAAGTTGATCGTTTCCTTGCAGTTTTAGGTTAATATCAGAGAGATACTTAGTTATATCAATTAGGAAAGTCAGATCAGCCAACCACTGCTCATTAGTTAGAAAACCAATATCTTGGCCTTTGTTTTCAAGAAAAATATTTACTTCTTTGGGCAAAGAATAGAATCGCTTCAGTGTGGCTGCTCTGCTAAGCCAGCGAACGCGACTGAAGTATACTATGCCTTCTTGATCTGCACCTACACCAGACGGAAAAGTCTGAAACTGTCAGTGATTCAGTCCTCTTGCACTTCTAAAATTAATTGTCTGCACTACTTTATCCATCACGTGTTTCAGCTCAAGTAATTTTGAACACAGCTATTCTTGATGGATAATACAATGATGCTGTATGATGGTGTGTGTTATGCTACCTGTCATTGCTGGTGCACCATCTATAGTTAAGCCGTAAAGATTTTCAGTTTGAAGCTCATATTTTTTCATGCTACTCTTTATTTTTCCGTAGATATCTTGTCCTGTGGTTGTACCTTTAATTAAACGCAAATGAAGCAATTCTTCGGTCACCGTATAGTCTTCTGTTACTCCTCTTACACACAAACTGCCAACTGCCATATATCTGACATAGCAGTACTTTCGTCAAGAGCGAAACTATAAGAAACGCATTTCTTTAATTGTGTTTTTAAAGGCGATTCGATATCTTGGGACACATCATCAATTCACCTAGCTATAGTTTGATGTGACAAGCTTGTATTTTTAACTAATGCTTTATGTTCCGGATATCCTATCCATGAGAATATTTTCAATAATTCCTTGACAAATTCTTCATCGGATAGGGGTTTGCTTCGCTTGGCAATGACTTCTGCTACCATAAAGCTAATTTTTGTAACCATCTCTTTAAACATTGCCTGTTGAGCGACCATATTTTTTTTCAACGACTTTATACGATCGATTCAAATTTGACCTTTGTACTCATCGTATTTATATGCGTGTTTTGTAGAATAATGCCGTTTAATATTGTACTCCTTGCAAACTGATATTTTGTCATGACATATGAGATATAGTATGTTTGTGTTCTGTGACAAAAAGGTTTCAGTCCAACCAGTGTTTTTAAATATTCGATATCCTGCGTCAACTTTTTTTCTGCAATAACAAACTTTTTTTTCGGTTGACATCCTGTTCTGCAATAACCATAAAATAAAATGAAATTATGTGCACACATACTTTTTGATAAATATGTTAAGAAAATTTTAATTCAAAATTTTCAACACGTAGAATTCTAAATACATCAATACGTTAACCAAATACGATACCACACCACACCATATATGATCATAATCATGGAATAAAGTCCATTAAATGTAGAACTTCAACATTAAACTATGTTGAATATATTTGGCGTTAATTTTGTAGAAACTCATTATTCACAATTAAATGAAACTACGTGATGTATGTATCTACGGGCTGTATCTACGGGCTATCGGCAAAGATAATCTTAGCCCACCTGAAGATGTTGTAATACAACGAAACCTAGGTGGTGGTAAAGAAATTAAAGAAAGTAGAAATAATACTACATCACGTAGTTTCATTTAATTGTGATTAAACTATGTACTTAGGTAAATATGACAAAATTTACAAACTTTAGAGGCGAGCGTGTTGTGCCGTATGCTGCGCAGCCCTATCAGTTCATGAACTCTTTCTTCTCTTCACAAATATTGAAATATTGCGCTCAATAGTGGAATGGGCTGAGTCTTCCTCATTTTGTGAGTGACCCTTTATAAGAAATTTGTGGGTGGTAGACTTTAAATTTTCTAAATTTGTTGCAGCATAGATATACATCGCAATCATAGATTTTGTGGCATTGCAGTTATTGTTGTAAAATATAACTTTAAAAATTCCTTCAATTTTTGCTTGCAAATTTCTTAAATAACTTAAAACCCACTACCATATATCATTGACTCCTCTTAAATCTCCCCCCTCATGCTAGACGTAGCAATTTACGTCTTTGGATCCAAGTTTGTAAATAGTAAAGTTCAGAATATTAAGTTTTAACATATAATAAAAATTGGAAACATCACCTTTTGGGCACAGCGTTACGACTTACAAATCACAGAGGGCAGTTGCACAGTTTTTCATTTACATTTTCTTTATCCAACTCTTTTTTTTTTCTTGCTAAAGCTTTTTCTTCGAGATGAGAGTCATATTTGGTGTTTAATTGATATTTATCTTCTGCATTGTTATAAGCTGTGCAATCCTCCTATTGGTCTTTTTTTGGAGCCCAAAAAGAAATATATTATACTCTTTATTAAATAAGTTATAGTATGTTTGATAACTAACGTGAGGAGCGTTTTCGACGACTGACGTTTTGTAATATAGTCCGTATGTAATTGGGTATTTGATTAAATGTTTTTTATTTCATTAATCATAATTTCAAGGTACACGCTGATGGAGAGTGAAAATTTTTTTTAATAATCTTAAAAATTGACCGAGTTATAAAAGTTTAAATTTAACCTTTAGAGAAGGACAGCAATACTGTGTTGTGAGCTCATTTTTAATATTGCAAATTATATTCTACGAGAGGAAAAGAGACAAGGATATACCCAACTCTATCCGTATCTTCAAATTTAGAAGCCTACAACTGGCTTATTTTTCAATCAATTTTTGAATTTTTTTTCAAGACTGGTTTTTAATTAACTTATATTTCACTATATTGTATTAAAAATATCAAAATTTAGAAAGAGACAACTACCGTATTGTGCAACAGAGAAACCTCCTTCAATGTACTCCCAGCTCGTATCAGCTCAACAATAATGACTTTCAATTCTAGGCATAGAATCGATATGTTTTTTAATCCAATCAGTAATTGCAGTATCAAGCTTATTATGTTTCACATACTTCCTTCTCTTATCATCTTCTAGAAAAGCTGCAAATATAAAGTCTTTCATTGAAATGACTGTTCTTATTGATGAAATTACTGTCCTTATTGATATATGGCTGATGCTAACGCAAATTTATCAGTTGCAAGTCACAAACATCTTGTAGACCGCATATCAAAACGCATATATATCATAATTTCTTAGAATCTCTTGATCAGTGTTTCGCAGAATACAGGTGGCCCCCAAAGTTTCGATCACATCAGATCTAAATCTAGTAGGCAAGAATTGTAATCGTCGCGAGCATATAATAATGCAATAAAGGCATCAAGCTCCTCTAAAGAAATACACCAAGTTTCATCATTAGCCGTCGACGAGCTTCCGTTTCTATACATAACTTTGTGTCCAAGTGTTGCTTCGTCAATGAATAGGTGCTTAATAGTAATCACTTTATCATTTTGAACGAATCGCTTTGCGTAGAGGGTTGAGCCTGGAACTCCTTTTTTTTTTATTACTTCGCCGACCTGTCTGGATTGTACTCTGGGTATATGCACTTCCATTCGGTGCCATCACTTGCAATTAAAGTATCATCTATAGCAGGAAGTGCCGCTACGCTTACTTCGCCCTCTTCTACGACTGCTTCTCGATCCGATACAGCAACGACTAGGAACCACACTAGTCGTTGAAGGACAACAATATGTTTCTGGTCGCCGGTATATAGTCCATATCTGTGGTATCAACAAATTCAACTGCATCAGCACTATCTTTTCCATCCGAGTCAGACTCTGAATATAGCAAATTTCTCATTGTTATACCCAGGATATTTTTTAAAAAAGCCATACACACTCCAATATTTTCCCTTTCTACTTCAAGATGAAATGCCTGGTTGTGGTATTTACTTGTACTTCCGTCGCGAATATATCGATACTTGGGTTTTATTGCAGGTATATGTGTATTCATAAATTGACGTTGCTTCTCTAAATCTCCCATCTTCCAGTATTCTTAAAAATAATTTGACACTTTTCTTCACTAATCTTGTTATGACATTTCAGTTTACGTTTATCAGTACATGTAGGTTTCATTTGCCTTTCTTTCATTTCTTTTCGTGACTATGAAGGTCGATACATGCCCTTTACCCGAATTCCTTAATGGTTTTGGTTTATTTTTTCTCCATTATTAATTTTTTATTAGCAGTTTATTCTTCTGAAGACGATGATAAAACAATATCTTCATGGAGCAAAAAATGGGATCACTACCTACGTCATCAGACGAAAAGTCCTTTTGACTGTCAGGTATAGAGTTGAAAGAATTATAGCCGTCGTCCTGTGAGGAAATATCCGATTCTAGTATTATTAAATTGCACGAAGTCTTTGGGCCGTCAGAAAGTAAGAACGTTAGTATTTTTCTCTGATTTTAAATCACTTACCGCAAATTCAGTAATTCTACTCAATCCAAGTTGGTGTAAATCTAGAAAAGAATTGTGGCTAATAGGATTAACATTGCTATTTAAGTGTTAAATTTAGTGAACGTGGAATTTAACTTGTTTGGTGGTGGATCGACTTTGATATTCTCACATAGTTTAAATGTGGATGCTTCGTTTGTCAGATCTCTATTCTCTATAGCTGAGTTATGTACTTTATTGACCAGCTCTGGTTCTGAAATATTCGTTTTCATGGATTCAGACACTTTTGATATTTCAGATATGACAAATGGACTTTTGTTGGACTTTGACGGATAATAATTATAGGGCACTGGATTCTCTTCATCTCGTTTCTTAGGTAAAGTCATTTTTCAAATTTTCTCACCGCGCTTCATCTTAAAATTAATAAAATTGTTCATAATATTTAAATCAATCCATTTAATAATAATCAAGTATTGTTTAATTTATAAACCGTGTTTAGTATTCGCGTGATATTAGTCATTGTCCTGTAAGAAAAAGTGATTATTATTTAAAAAAATCACGCAATTTGTAACATAATTTAATTTAGTCTGCTGGATGTATGTATTTCTGTTAAAAATCTCCGCATTTATAATAGCAAATTATATTATAAATTGTGTAGATAAACGTCATCATAAGAAAAAAATAAAAAATATGTTAATCCAAACATTCAGTCACATTTAAAATTGTGATATTTTTCTTATGAACTACATGCTACTAAATGTATAGGAAATATATTTAAAAATGTCATATCTAGTAATGAGTCATGTCTCAATAACTTAATTTCTTAACGAGTAGTTCAAAAAATTACATTTTTCTATAAACGATACACAAACAAATTAAGTTCTATTTTAAATATTAATCGTACTTTCTTGAAAGAAGACGTTTTTTTAAAATATTGTTTACCTTTTTAAATGTCACTTTTCTATAAGAACGCACATGTGTTTCATTTTGTGGATGGGTTGCAAATGGCAGAGTATGGCATGAGTAACTCATGAGTGACATATATAAAAAATATAGCTCACATGTTACGATCATATCTATCACTCGCTCACTTGAAATCAAAATGTATCAGTCATGGATAAGTTGATCACTGGATAGCGCATAAGAACACAGTTGTATGAAAACCAAGCTAGCCACTACTCATTAGGGCAAACCTACCACGTGACACCGTTAGCCAATCAGTGCTTTGTCCCTTGGGGTAGCATAGAGGTGTAATTTGCTCGATACTTACGTATTTTTGATATATTTTAATCGCCATATTAACTTAATAAACTATTGCACGAAATAATGTTATATATATATATATATATATATATATTACATCGTTATTTTTGCTAATATGAATTGTAAAATTTACTGGAGAAAAAAGGACAATACTTGTTGTCGTTTATACAAAACTTAGAGATATAAACAATTTTAGTAATACATGCCAAATAACCATGACTCGCATTGCCCAGCCACCTGTATCCATTTTTCTTTTCGGTGCGGGCAGTTCGGAAACGTAAAATGATAAGTCAAATATAAGTAAAATGTAATATTAACTTAGAAATAAAAATATTTGCTTAGAAATCAATGAACTTATTTTACTTTTTAAAAAATATCTTATTTATAACTTTTTGGATTTTTAAGTAGTAACAAAAGTATCGATTTAGTTATCGATAATGGCGCGATGTATCTCTAGTAGGGAAAAAATCAACAATATGGCGGAGTCGCTGCCGGCGATCTGACTGTAACATACGAAGATATACTGGCTTAAATAATAGTTAACAGTGCACTTATTTGTGAAAAGTAATTCCATTTTTCTGAAGCGATGATATAATGCTTCTCTTTTGGCAATATTTTACAGCACAAGAAGGCGTGGTTTATTTAATTTTGATTTAAAATTACGAGAAACTATCGCTGTGACGTTCATTTTCTTACTGAAGGCGCATAAGCTCTTCGCCTGGAGCGGTGGCACAAATTGTGCCAGCGCGCGGCTAGAGATTTTGTGTTGATGCGTCATCCAGTGGTTAACTTATCCGTGGTATCAGTATATAACTAGCTCGGGAGTGATTGGCGTCTTTTTTGTTTCACCAAATCAGTCATTTCAGTCACTCGTCGCGACATGAAGATAGATATAAACTATATGTTTTGACTCTGCATGAATAAGATAGTTAACGATCGGACAGTTTGGTCAAATATGCAACTGGAACGATGTAGACGAACGTAGCTACTCGCGATCGAATGTGAAAGCTGTGAGAAAGTATACTTTAGTTCGCTCAAAATATTTGCGTAAGCAAACATTTTTTTTGTTTCATTTCAAAATTCTAATTTAAAATTGTATAAATATTAAATTAGAATTTTGAAATGAAACAAAAAAAAAATTTTTGTTCACGCAAATATTTTTTTAATTATCAAATTGATTAACACAATTGATTTAATTATCATTAAAGTTATTTTATGTTTAATTTGAATCTGGGTTGCAATCCTAAATCTTAACCCTGCATAGTATTAAGCAAAGTGGATACTCTTATAGAATTTATTTTTATTTTCAAACAATAGTGCGTAATGTTTAGTAATTAATTAATAATTAAGTAATTAATTAACTATCTAAAACCATATTCTATGGCCATGTGTAATAAATAATTTCGTTAATATTCGGAGTACTGATATACTGAGCTATTGAGCTAGAGATACAAATGAGTGATGTATATTTTTTCCAATCAAATGATATATATATATATATATATATATATATATATATATATATATATATATATATATATATATATATATATATATATATATATATATACCACTCTTTTCTTTTCACTGATACATTTTGCGCACCTTTATGACAAAGTGTAGTTTTTCTACAAACAAAATGGCCGTTGACCAGAGAGTGAAAAAATTACACTTGCGACATCTCGTGAGCTTAACGTGTTATTTAATAAAGTTTCTCTTGTTACCTAAATGTGAAATAGTGTATTGAATAAAAAGATTTTAATAATTCATAAAAAAATACATGTTTAGTTTTTCAAAAATCGAATTTCATATACATTCCTAATACAACCTCTTTATATTCGATGACGTGTAAGATTTGTTAAACGGTTAAAATAAATATATCGTACCTAGGACTTATCATTACAAAGTTATAACGACTAAAAACTCGAAAGCGCCCCATACAAAACACGACTGGCTTATTACGTCACTGGCCAGTTATTTAGCATGCATTATAAGGGAGTTTTATTTTTTTTAGTAAATATTTTTAATATCTCGTTAAATATTGCCTTTAAGTTATATATTGTGCTTTTGTGTGGAATGAACAAAACATTAACACTTTTCCTATTTAGAAGTTTCGAATAATTGTTTGTTACCTAAATTTTTTTTCAACACAAGGTTTTTTTAAACAGTTTAAAAACATTTTTCCAAAAAACATCGACATCAGTCAAATACCTTATTCTATCGGTTTCGAGCGACTTTACGTTTCTTATGGTCCTATACAATTTTTTTTAAATAGATTGATAAAACATAGTAATCAAAGTTTATCAAATTAGGAACAGATAGCGTTAATAGATGACGTTACTACAAGTATTTTTTTTCTATTTGCAATGGAATGTAAAGCGTACAATATTCGAAAGATGGTATTAGTTTCTTACCATTGTCAGCTTGTATCTCCTACAGAAGAATATGGCGTACTAAACAATTTATGATTAGCAATTTGTATGGTGCTGTATACAAGATATATAGAGTAAAAATTTAAAATTTATTTCAAATAGACTTATAAAATTTATCTAAGGATATATTTTTTATTGTTTCACATTTATTAGTACCAGAGAAATAAGCGTTTAAAGTGTAAAACATTTTTGTCACCTTGTACACCGGAAATAACTGCCAATAATATGGAGGAACTTATAGTTATACTTAAAAAATCAGTTGTTAGAATATGTGTACTATGACATTTTAAGTTTCTAATGAATATAGCTGCGTTATTTATTTTATATTATAAGTAATGCAATTATTTAAAATCATAAATATTTTTGCTTCTTTTTTTATATCTAGGGTTTTAAGAAGAAAGTTTAAAACTTGATTGTGAAATAGAGTGACCCTAAAAATTATGGTTTTTAGTCCGTTTGGAGGACAAACAATTTTTAATTAAATTGTGGTCTAAATGATACCTTAAAATGAGACATTGATTAAAAAAATTTTCATAAAAGAGACCTTAATTGAAAGGTATATTCAATTTTTAGTTCCGTAGCCGAACTATAGACATTTAAAGTAGAGATGGGCCAATTCGGAAATTTATCAAACCGAGACTACGACTGTACTCGTAACAATACGTTATGATTGTATATTTTCATAAAAAAAAGCTTAAGTGAAATATATATTCAATTTCGAGTTCCGTGGTCGAACTATAAACGCTTAAAGTAAAGACGGGCCAATTCAGAAATTTATCAAACCGAGTTAATCGATTTGAAAATTCGTCTAAACCGAATTGATCAAGTCGATTTAACAAACAATGATCGCCGGATAGTATCGTAAATCGATAACCATTATTTAAGAACTCGTTCATTTTTGAGTCATTTAATCGGGTGTTTGACAAATAAACGCGGTTAAATAATCAAAACAATAAAGAATATGAAAAATTATCAACCCCCGCTAAGTTAGAAAATTCATCTGGACCACGTGACTCATAAATAAGCAGTCAAGTAATCCGGATGCTCTTTGCATCATCATCGTGCTCGTATTTCCGGAATATTTATAAGACAAAGAACAATTCTCTGCACACAATTTTTCCGTCTATTAGCTTTTCAATATTTTTTCTAACTGTAGACTTCGTTCTCGGACCGGCATTGTAGTTTAAAATATGTAAATTAAATAAACAAAAGGCTTAAAATAAACCTTTTCTAACAAAAAAAAACATAACTTGAAGAAATTTATGAAAATAATTTATTAAAACCTATGTACAAGGAATGTACTCGTAGACTAAAACAATAAAATATGATCGAACGAGCTATTAAAATATATGTGGGAACCGAGTACATTCGGTTTGATTCGAACATACGAGTGATGAATCGATTAAATTCGAGCAATACACGGACTGAGCGCATCGACGAGGCAGCCTGTCGATTCCGCTCGTCATAGAATATAAATCGATTTAACTCGGTTTGACCTCAACTCGGTTTGAATCGGTTTGCGAAGTTGAGTCGTTACATCTCTAATTTAAAGTTTGTCTATGGTTCTGTCCGTCGGTATGTGACAGTCGTTTTACTCGCATGCTATTATTGATATGAAATTGAAGTTTCGCATGGTTCCAGATATTTCTAATGCCTACAAAATTATGAAATAAAATCTTTTAAAAAATTTTTTAGGGCATATATAAAGATAGAGTGAATTTTTTCGCCTACCCCTTTGAATAGGTCTTTCAAAAATATTTGGTTTATGTCATGAATATTTTCGTTACAGGAAATATTAAGTTTAAAAATGGTCCTTTCTGTTAGAGTTACGTGCCCTAACCTAATATTTTTGAACCTTATTTTTTTCACTTGAAAAATATTTACAATAGTAGTATATACAATGGAATTCTATGAAATATTATCACAGCTAAACAGGCTCTACTAGTTTACGAGTAATAGTCGACTAACTTCTGACAGTTGGGTCTGTAAAAAATTCATAGAAACTTCATAATTAACTCAGCTGCAAAAATAAATTTATATTATAAAAAAGTATACGTAATGTATTAGGTCTCTGAAAGATATACTGGGCAATATTTTATATCTAGATATGCTGAAAAATAATATTATTTAAATATGAGCCATGTTTTTACGCTTGTGAAAGGTATACTAGGCAATATTTTTATATATTTATGTGGTGAAAAATAATATTATTTAAATATGACCCATGTTTTTACGCTTGTGAAAGGTATACTAGGCAATATTTTTATATATTGATATGGTGAAGAATAATATTATTTAAATATGAGCCATGTTTTTACGCTTGTGAAAGGTATACTAGGCAATATTTTTATATATTGATGTGGTGAAAAATAATATTATTTAAATATGAGCCATGTTTTTACGCCTGTGAAAGGTATACTAGGCAATATTTTTATATATTGATATGGTGAAGAATAATATTATTTAAATATGAGCTATGTTTTTACGCTTGTGAAAGGTATACTAGGCAATATTTTTATATATTTATGTGGTGAAAAATAATATTATTTAAATATGAGCCATGTTTTTACGCTTGTGAAAAGTATACTAGGCAATATTTTTATATATTGATATGGTGAAGAATAATATTATTTAAATATGAGCTATGTTTTTACGCTTGTGAAAGGTATACTAGGCAATATTTTTATATATTTATGTGGTGAAAAATAATATTATTTAAATATGAGCCATGTTTTTACGCTTGTGAAAAGTATACTAGGCAATATTTTTATATATTTATGTGGTGAAAAATAATATTATTTAAACATGAGCCATGTTTTTACGCTTGTGAAAGGTATACTAGGCAATATTTTTATATATTGATATGGTGAAGAATAATATTATTTAAATATGAGCCATGTTTTTACGCTTGTGAAAGGTATACTAGGCAATATTTTTATATATTGATATGGTGAAGAATAATATTATTTAAATATGAGCCATGTTTTTACGCTTGTGAAAGGTATATTTTTAGGTGGTGAAAAGTCAATATTTGTAAATAAAGGTAAAAGTTAATATTTGTAAATAGGTTAATATCAGAATGCTTGAAATGCTAAGTGCCTGCAAATGTGAAGAAATGCCAGAAATCACTATATTTCCACATTTCCACAAGATTACAAGAATATACTCCTAAAAATATATGGAAGTTTCTGGGTACTCTAAAACATTGGAAGTTCCTTTATTGATTCGGAGAGTTGGCGATTGAATCAATTAAATTCACATTTTCCGAAATCACCCATATTACGCGATCCAGTTAAGTCGGTAACTATGAATAATATCTTGTCTTCATCTCTATTTACTGACATCAATTTATGCTAAAGGATACCTGTGAACGCAAAGTGAAAGAAAATCTTGTTGCAATCAAATTAAAATACATAGGAATTGATAGCTTAAGTACTAATGTTCTTAAACCAATTGTAAACATTGTAGCTCCGATCTTCACCGAAGTTTTTAACACCTCTTTGGCAATTGCTACTTTTGCTTTTAAAGTGAAAAACTTTGCTTTTGGAGCGGAAAAAGCCTATTTTCCTTTTGGAGTAGAAAAAGCCTATGTTGTCTCCGTATCTAAAGTCGTATCGCCTACGCAACTTAAGTGTTTTCGGCTTATATCAATTCTAGCGCTTCTATCCAAAGTCTTTCAACGTATTGTTCATGATCAACTTGTCACCTTTTTCAATAATCGTTAGTTACTAAACCAACTTCAATCTGTTTTAAAGCTCGTCACATCACTTTAACTATAAATAATACACAAGTCATCATCCTCGTACTTATTGATCTCAACCATGCGTTTGATTCCGCTCATTTAGATATTCTTCAAGCTTGTTTGAATTACTTTAATATATCCCAACATACACTTAAGTGGTCTAGCTCATATCTTTATGTCGACAAGCAATCTGTTAAGTCATCGGTACGGAACCTGAGTGGAGCGATTTTATAGCTGGTGTGCCTCAAGGAGGGGTTCTTTCTCTTCAGTATTTAATGTTGACGTTGTTAAAAATATCTGCGGCAATTGTTATCTCTATGTTTATGATCTGCCAATCTGTGCACATTGAAAATTGTATCTTATAGTGAAACCCATCAACACTACTAATCGAGATCTTGCTTCAGTTGGTGAGTGGATTTAGGTAATGGGTTTTTAGTTAATCGAAGGAAGACTCAATCATTGTGGGTGGTCAAAGATTTATTTCAAATTGAACCTGACAATTTACCTCAATTAATGCGAAATAGTACAGTTATCTTGTATATATCAACCATCAAAGACCTCGCTCATCAAAGATCTTTCAAAATTGGCAGCATCACATAAATTATTTTATTTGTGTTTTCAAAAAATAACTCTCTGAAGAGTCTTCAAAATTTTTTTACGACTAAAATAAAAATCTAACTTTACCAAACATTCCTGCTACCACTAATTGATTATGGATATGTATGCTGTCCTAATATTAATAAAGAGTATATAAACCAGTTAGAATGACTTCAAAATTTATGCATCCATTACATCTTCGGCCTCAGTAAATATGATCACGTTTCTGAACACAGGTTACGTCTTAAATGGTTGAAGATCCACGATCGACGCCAACTTCATGTACTTACACTTCTCTTTTACGTATGAAACATCCTCAGAGTCCAAATTATCTTACTGCTAGATTTAAGATTTGTCTGCTCACGGTCTTCTATTACGCTCTGAAAGCTTACTCCTAATACTTATTCCGAAACATAAATTTCGGAATAAACTGTATCCTACCTTCCATAACCGTATGCGAGGATCGAGTGAAAAAGTATCTCCCTTAAATCCTAATCCTTCTGTATCCTTATCTTTACCATTTTCCATCATAATTTATGTTGATATTTTGTATTATTTATTTTTTGTTTTTTTTTTTTAAGTGCACTACTGATACTTTACATTGTAACTTCTCTTACAGTCAAGCAACCAATTTTTCAAAACTTATTGTGATGGTTGACTGAAAGATATTACTGGTATAGCAACATAACTTACGTTACAATTGTACTTGTTATAAAAAAAATATATCAAATCTTTATCTATAATTCAAGTATATCATTCTTTGTTGGTTTCATGTATTTATTTCATAAAAATTGATTTTTTCTCAACTAATTCCTCGCCAGAATCAGTAAAGAGGGACAAGTTTAGAGGATTCATTCCGAACAATTAAACATTAATTTCAGATGCCAAAAAGTAGTAAAATGCTTTTTGCCTCGTCTTTAATTTGATAATAAAAAACAATTTTGATTGACGCAGTAACAACAGAAAAAAAATTAGCCAACAAAAATATGCTTTTAATTCCTCACACATTTTTAACACTAGCTCGTCATTCTGTTTCTGCGCTGAGATGCGCCCGAAGTTGCTCATGTCGCTGTTAATCTGAATAAAAATATTCACGATATCTGCTACACTATTGGTGAAAGCATAGTTAGGTTGACTATTCATTGCCGAAATAAAAAAAATGATCTATATTTATTTCACAATGTAATAGGATATAACATAACATAAATATTATATTTTGATAGTGTGTTGCGATGTCCAATGTTTTCGCATGGTGAGTCATATGTTGTTGCAAGTAGAGTTCGTTCATTCGATAGTATACAATTTTACATTTCTAATGACAATGGTCAAGGTAACTTACTAAATAATAATATAATGTTCACAAAGAATATTGTTTATAGGGAAGTTTTACATATAAGTTGTATTTAAATATAAAATTCAAATTTATTTTTTAATCATTCCATTAATTTTTTGTGAGAATAATATACAAAAATCAAAATTGGAATTAATTATTGGTCAAAGAGTCCATTTTCGTATTATTAGTAACTTCTTTTAAATAGTTTAAGCTTAATTTTTAACCTTGCTTTATTTTTGTTTCATATCGATAAATTAGGGTTTTTAAATTGTGGTTTACTGTTATTTTACTGAATTTATTTTTTATCATATATATTAATACGCTAAGGTTAAGATGTTACTCTCCCTTTTTAGAAAAAACTTCACAACTAATCCACATAAATTATATATCATTTTATAGATAATTGCTTGCTCTACCGGCATCCACAACTAAAAAAATTATTATTGCTATTGTTTTTGCAAATTAATTAATTATTAAAATTATATTTACAAAAGAGCAATGCTGCCATCTAACGGCTCAACGTCAATATGATTGACGGTCGGTAAAATTTTTGTTTAATTTTAAATCCACTCACGTATAAATAAAGTGGCGCTTTAGCTCAATGCTTTTGATACTTGCGCCTCTATATGTCAATTTTAGTAAAATATTTGTTTGATCTGTCATCTGAGCTTCATAATGGAATAAATAATGCGAAGACTTCGCACGGGTCACGCTAGTTTAATTATAATGGCACGGAACTGTTTCGTATTTATTATACGTACATATAAATATGGTCTCCGATATACAATGAATGAATGTATAAGGGTAGAAAAAAAGTTCGAAACATACAAATTCATAAGTTTTCCTCAAATTTTCAATAATGGTTATGGTCAAATTTCGATCACTGGGTGAACTCTAGTATGGTATTATTCCTTGATATATACTTTAGGTTTATTTTTAATAAAAACCCTTGTCGAATCTAACTCCTGAATGCTATATGGAAATATATGAGAAAACATGTTTCGACTTAGGTAGATCCCATTTACGTCGCATATTTCTGGAAACTAATATGCCGTAAATACGGGGAATACCTGTAGGTATTCTCAAATGCTTAAGCTCTTATCAATCTAGTGTTACTTCAACGTCCATGATCAACAGTGATTGGTATAGTGTTAATACTGAAACAAACTTAAGAAAACATTAGTAATTTTTTGTATTTTTTTCCATTTAATTCATAACCGTATAACATTAGTTGTAACATTTGTAAAATGACAGCATATTCAGTCTTCTTGCTCCTTTCTCTTTTAAAAGTAAAAAGATTGAGTTGTTTCCACCACCGAGTTTATTGTCAGTCAAATTACCGTATATTGCGATATTTATTAGGAGTTTTATTACAGAAATTTGACTGTGCCATATAATGCGCTAAATTTGTAATTATAAGTAGTGGCATAAATGGGATGTTTGTCGTGCCGTCTAAGCATATGGGGGATGTCTATTGATATCCCCAGAAATCGAGACGTGCTGCCAACATCTAAACATCTAGCTACACTACCCATGGCTACCAGGACGTTATAAACTATATTACGGTGATAAGAGATGACGATAAATAAAATTTCATGCCAATCTACTTCATAACTTATAATATTTATATAATAAAACTTTATTTTTACAAAATAAGAATGATATCTTGCCAACTTCGGAAATTGATGTTTTTAAATTAATATTTTTTCTTAATTTTATAACAAGTAAAAATGTGGTAACATGACATTTAAGTTTGTTTTTACTTAACAACGTTTCTATGCTTAGGTGAATCGACATTGAAAACACGCCGAAACAAATTACTTTCCGGTAATGATAGACTATTCCTGTAATCAATTTTTGATATCACCATAGACAAAAACCATATGAAAAAAGTTTCATAAAGGTAAGTAGTGACAAAAGGAATAAGTGTTTTCAGAGCATCCGTTACTAGTCTGATGTATTCACGTCACTTGCAAGTCAAAAATTGTCTGAATGCTTTTGTGACGACTTCCTAAATTTATTTTCAAGACATTCATGTCTGAAAATACATCAATTAAATAAAATAAGTGCAATAAAGATACATTAACTTGAAAAAATCCTAAAATAACTTATTGTGTAACATTTCAGTTACCAATTTGTTCAATTCTTATGTCTGAGTTGAGATTGCTGAATCTCTTACTCATATTTACAATTTAAGTACATGAACTATTACATCCCTTACCCAACTTAAGGAAGTCAGCATCCTAAAAATATTGAAAGGAGACGTGATGAACCCCACTAATAGACTAGTTGACTAAATTTAGGAAAGTGGTTAATACTTTACATTAATATCTATTTAACCAAAAAAATGGTATTTTTCCAAATATCAAATACATACATTATGCATTTAAAAAAAAACGATTTAAATTTACCTCGAACACGCTCAAGACTATCATGGCGTCTTGAATGACGTCACTACGCGTGAAACAAATCAAAACAATAATGTTGTGTATGGCTGTTGCTTCTTTCCTTTAATTAGAAATGAATTCGTCTTATTACAAGTACTGAGTAGTGCCCCAGTATAAAGGCACAGCTATTAAAACGCCAAATAAATTGTTTATACAAGTTCCAAACAATGAACAAATACAAATAAGTGGGTAAAACTTGCAAGGACGAATGCTTTATTGTAGATAAACTACGGTATATTTTTGGATTTAAGCATATTTTTGTGAAGATCATTTTGATTTATTTATTTGCAGTTTAAGTACCTATTTAATAAACTATGTTTTCACAACAAAATCATTATGATTGTGGTCCTGTCTTACAACAAGAATTTCGTTTAGTGTTTTCTATAGAAAAACATTGAGATGTCGAAGCTCTGAGCTAATAAATTGATTCCAAACGAACAAATGAATATTATTTCACACACAATCTATTTCTAAATTTAAACAGTACTGACGAAGTTCGCAAAGTGACAATTTCTACAAGTTTATTCATAAAATAATAATGTATGCTTTGGTTTTGTGTTTATACTTCGCAAATCTAACCTCAAAACCTGTATCAATTACTTTACAATGCGTGTATAAAAATAAACGGTTACTAACTACGAAACTAAATATTTTACACTTTTGTATACTTACATTGATGTTATAATATTCCGAAATTCTGATGAACACAAGTCACTGTTTGACGCGAACAATCTACCAAGCATAACGGAGTTAATTTTGATCAAATTACTACCGTTTGCTTTACTATAACCCGATTCCGTAGCGAATTGTAGTTGACTTTTAAGATGTAATTGAAGACAACTGTATCGCCCTGGCATAAATTGTTAAATTTGAAAAATTAATCAAACAACCTCTTCTTTATATGAAAATGTCAACAACACCGATGGCGTTTAGCGAGGTGTCACGTAACGCTTTCTGATTGGTGTTCACTGACACGTTACACGGAATTTATTTCCTAAATATAGAAATATTCTACGTTTCATAAAAAATAATTTCGTTTTTTGGTATCTCCATCACGATCAATCATTAGAAACTACAACCCATCCGATTTATTCTTAGTGGAAACTAGCTTATTGCAGACACATTTTGTGACTCAACATTTTGGGCAAAATACTTAAACAACGTGTAAATAGAAGACTGGTCAATTTTTAGAGATAACCAAAATTTGCCCTGACTGAAAATTTGACTTCAGGAGAGGACTCTTCCTCTAAGTTCAGTCAATATGACTGAACTCATAGACGTAAATGACAAATGCCTGGCTTTGTTCATTGATATCTTTAATCATTCGACACTGTTTCACAAGATCTTCTTTAAAAAAATGCGACATACAGATACACGTGTCGGTGTGTTTAACTCGTTTGGTAGCTACTTGAAAGACAGAATACGAACCGTTAAAGTTAATGACACTTTTAATGACCCAATATGATTATCATTTGGTATTCAACAAAGCAGCGCGTTAGGATCAACGTTCTTCTTATTTTACATAAATAACCTGACAAAATTAGGCATAGAAGTACCATATTTACCTTTGCTGATGATATTACCCTACTGTTTATTACGTGAAAAAAATGCGATATAATTAATACTACCAAACTAATAGGACACTATGCAAAGTCAAAACTTGGCTAAATGACCACCTAACTAGCACTGAATACCAGGAAAACCAAATACTTCCCATTCAGCATTGATAAACAACCGTAATCTACTCTCCAAATTCATGGCAGTATGGATGATACAGTGAATGTGAACCGATCGAAACCACATGTAACGTCAAATGTTTAGATGTCTACATCGACTGTTTTAGACGGTGGAATGTTTATGTTGACAAACTTGCCACAAAACTCACCTACACGACTCATGTAAATTCTTAACGAAATACGTAACGTACTTTAAAGACCACACGCAGAGACCAGCACAATCGATTATGACTTAAGGTTTACTCATTTTGGGAGCAGCTGCAAAGACAATAATGGATCCTCTCCTCAAAACCCAGAAAATTTGGACGAGAGTGATTAATATAAAAATCGTATCGCAATCCCATTGATTTATTGCTGACGGACTTTTCTGTATTTGACATACGCAAATTTATCAAGTCCTTGCTTAGTACAAGCCGATTTATTACATCTACAGGACTCAAGTTCGTTACCTTAGTGACGTACTGCTGACTAATACCAGGACTACCTTTTGACCTCTCATAAAGTAAACAAACAATAGATGTGTCATTTCAAATATTAGTTTCCCGCTGAACTTACGCACGCAAGAATGCACGCACACACATGTATGCATATTTTTATATTGATGTGTCGTAAATATATTATATATTCTATTTTATATTAAAGTCACTATGATGACGCTTCATCCGTTCAATTTAAAATTCCATAGATTTATTATACTAGATAGACGATCAAAGCTAAGAGTGAGCGCGGTCATACATAATAGCGATGTATTATATGTTAAAAAGAGATAACGAAATAAAAACCGTTAGAACTCTTTTTGCAACTCTCAATTTTTTTGTACCGCAGCTACGAGAGGAGGATGTTGACCAATTAAACGTCAGCAAGTTGGTACAATAGTAAATTTATTAAATGTATTGTTTTTTGTACTATCCATTTCTTTTAGAAAAATAAAGTTTACATTTAAAACAGATTCCTCAAATGCAAATTGATAATTTTACAAAATATTTGGTTTAATACTTTTAATTTGATTTGAATAGCGCGGCCATGAGGATCCATTTTGACGCTATCAATACATACGAAACAATCAGGAAATGAGTATTGTGTTGTTTTAAGGTAGAGTATCTGTCCGCGAAGCATGCGACAATACTTTGTACTGAATTGTCCTGGTGTGAACATTCCTTTAGCGTAGGGTCGCCATCCGTTCTCTTTTTCCCGAACTGCGCCTTTAAGTTTCATAGTTTAAATTAATTATGTAGATTGAAATTGAATGTTCATTAATATGTATGTATTATGACTTATGCCAAACTGTTGTTTCAAGAAGACTAAAGAAAAAGACGATCTAAATTGACCGTACTATTTATTATATTTGATAACATCGATAACAGAATATTTTATTACAAAAGTAACTAATGGTAGAGATTTTGCGTTTAATAAAATAAGAAAAGTATAAGACTGATAATACATCACTAATTTTCAAAGAACTTAAATGTACATTTAACTTCGTGAAGGTAAGTAAGACGAAAAAAACAGTGAGCCGTCACAGGACGCCTGGCAGATGTGAAACATCGTGTTCGTACAAGTAATATGCATAAAAGACAAGATTAGTACAGGGACTAAATATAGCATAATGAACGAATTTCTTACAGAAAATGGTGACTTTATTTAATAAACATTTATTTACAATTAATACAGAAATAATAAAGCACAGGTTATGTGTATCGTAGTAAACACCAGCTTCGAACTGAGTGAGGAGGGGGTCGCGTAGTCGGGTGAGCATGGCGACACGTCGCCATACCGTACACTATACTACATATAGACTATATATACCTTAGTATAGTGTGGCGACCCGTTCCCACGGCAAGCGTCGCCACGCCAACGATCCGATTTATACCTGCGCCTATAGATGTTCCACATCAAAATTTTAAAAAAACCAGGTAAGCAAAAATTCTTACAAATTAACTACTTTTTAACAGCAGGATATTGTAAAGAGCTATCTCAACAATGAAATGTATTTGTATGAAATGCTAGCTGCTATAAAAATTTAACTTTTTTACTTTTTGCAGTACTGTGATATTTCAACTATTGCATGTTGTTCATGCAAAAATTGAAATATCACAGTACTGCAAAAAGTTAAAAGTGCAATAGTTTTTTTAAATTTTTTTAGTGATTTTATAGCGCCTTACTTTGAAAAAACCGTACAGATACAACATAATCTGTGAAAGATAACCGTACAGAAAAAATAAGAAAAGCATGTCAAAGCTTGAACGGAAATTATATAATTTTTTAGTTATAGTGCTCAATCAAAAAATTCAGTTGCGCCTGGACTTAAACACTTCGATGAAATTTTTTTTCGGACTTAATCCACATGAAAATTAAAAAGATTGATCTTTTATCTTTAACTTCTCTTTTTAACGGTCTCCATGCGACAATTTGCTGCTGAGATATCGACCGTTGAATGAAAAGTTATCCTTTTATACTTGATCATCAATATCTCGTGAAGCAATAATCGTAGTGAAAGGTAAAGCACAGTTTGGGAACTTAAAAACATCCTCTATAATATAAAAAAGGAATAATAAAAAAATTATCCTAATTATGAAATTGAAAAGAGTACCAAATATAACTTTTTCGGATTTTTTAAAAATTTACCGGCACTTTATAAATATTCTAAAAAAATTAACGTTTCTAGGTTTTTTAAGCTAAATTATCACCTTGTCTTTGTCTTTTGCGTCCCGAAAAAGAAATCTTCAAAAATAATTTTGTTATTTTTTCTGTATCATTATTTTTATAAAGGTACAACGCTTTAAAAAACACTAAAAAATTTGAAAAATTCTGCTTATTTAATTTTTTCGAAGTAGTATTATAATAGAATAACATTTAATCTCTTGTATAAATAACAAGAAACTACCAGCAAAACTTTTCACCAACCCTGGAGTTTGCCTCTTCCGCTGTTGCAGGAAATAAGTTAAAAACCTTAGCTTTCCTGACTACATTACTAGTTATGGCAGTTTTGGATTATTTTAATCATAATTTGGTTGAATGCTATTAAATATATACTGAGATTTAACACAGCGGGACCTGCTGTAACATTTTCTTTTAATTTATGAATAATCGTTTTATTTCTGGTGATTAGCATGAAATTGTACTTGTTAAGAAAGACTCTTTTAATGTGTTTTAAGTTTAAAGTTATCAAATAAACAATTATTTAAAATACTTTGATTTCACTATTTAAACTTCACATTTCAAAATAAGTTTTTTTTTAAATTAGATCAAACATTTGATGCGGGAATCAAAGTTCTTTTTTTAAATTACACAGTATAAATTTTCAGTAATTGAAAGGAAATTTCAATTTAATAATTCAGGTGAATAAAATTCGTTTAATTTATTTGACTTATTTCTTGGATGATATGTAATATTTTTGGTTTGCGATCAGTGAGGTAAATAAGACTTGATTGAGACAAAATAATTTTTATATGCCTTTTATTAATTTAAATGAACTTCTGTTTAATTTTAATCTAATAACAGCTTTTGCTTTAATATTTTAAGTGTCAGGCGTTGCGAAAGAAAATTTTGGGATTTATATTTCATCCCTTATAGTTTTCTAAAAGTTAGTATGGTAACCCTACTTTAGCGTGATTGGCGATTGGCAGTGCTCGAATTCTAAGTTGTTGTACAGGAAGTTACCTTTTTATATACCGTAATTGTTACTATTAATACAATAATATATTATATACTTTATTTTCAGGAGTATTTACAATTATAAATTAACTCTAGTGAATATAACTAAAGAATGCTTTCGAATATTGTCTTCGAGCTGTACATGAAGCGTCAGTCGTCCGGTGTCAGTGTCTCCGATCTGCTGTGTCAGCTCGTTTGTGGAAATTATCGCTAGGTCTTGTATGATCAGCAATGTAGTCCTTAACCATAAAGCGATTGTTGTCTTGAGTATACATCACACCTAGAGTTCTGCTAACTCGTTTGGTTTCATATTCTCCTCCGGTCTGTTGCGTTACCTTGCTTCTGGGAATTGTCACTGAATTTTGTATGATCAGCAAAGCAGCTAATTGTCAATGCAACAATGCAGCTGTCGTTAAAGTGATATGCTAACTGCACACGCGAGTGTTGCTTCGCTCGCATCGACGCGTCTTCAACAGCCGATTGCGCGCTCAGTGGTATATTTATCATGGTTCAAACTTATCGCACGTATATACTCTTAGTAAAGACAAAAGAGTGAATGGCAAAATATGTATGTTTTATTGTTTTTATATGCTTAAAAAATTTATAAATTACGGGTTAATAGATTCATAATCATATCATTGAAAGAACCTACGTCCCGGCCAAACTGGTACTATCATACCATACCCTGTCAGTTGCTCACTCACCACGCTTTATTTATTATATCTAAAATTAAACACGGTATGTTAGATCATTAATTGTAGCAATTAAAATCTGGCAAACATTATATTATTGTCGCCATCATACTTTCAAATGAAATCTGTTCGCTACACCCTTATATTCCATTCTACTCCAAAAGAGAATGTTTGTAAACAAATCGATTTGACAGTTAAAACAGGGTTGGCATAAATTTATATACAATCAGTTGAAGACTCTACAAATTCATTGTATATCATCTGTGGCATGTTTAAGAATACGTATGTAAATTTACTAAAGTATCACGCTAAATAATTTCACAAATATCAACATTACACTGTTATTTTACTACTAGGATTGTTAAAATAAACGCTTAAACGAGGCAAATTGAGTAAACGAGACAAAACATTGATGCTATAAATATAACAAACATATTTATATGTATACAGGTATTTTGCAATATAACAGGTTTTTTTAGAGATATATAACTGAAAAATGAAAAAAAAAACAGATGAAAATCACGATAATAACCATGTAATCGGCTTTATTGATAAGGTAATTATATGCCATTTGTGTTTAAATACATGTGATTTCAGACATATGGGCGCCGCGGCTGGCTCTAATGTAGCGCAATCTAAAAGTCAATTCCCAAGCACTTTTTCGAGTATGCTGTCTTCCAAGTGGTCCAACGTCTGTCGCCCACAGAAAATAATCCATAAATATGATATTACACAATCGTGGAGGCCAAAATTCACAGGCCATTACGTGAAATTACGCGTTCATTGAACGTTTCCTGCAATAAATTGATTGTGTCGCGTGCTCTATGGCATGTGGCACCGTTTCTTTAAACCAAAGCTCTTCAAATGTGATTCAATTGTGGAATAAAAAAGTCAGTAATAATGAATCTAATGACTCGTTGTGAATGTCACGGCGTCTCAATAATAGAACATTGATTTTCTTCACTCCAAATCTGGCAAGTTTGTTTATTGAAGTAGACATTCAATCAAAAATGAGCCTCATTGCTCAACAAAATATTGATCGAAAAATTGGTTGAGGATTGGACTTCCAAATTGCGCTCCATTCGAGCCAGCCGCGGCGCCAATATGCCTGAAATTGTATTTGAACACAATTGGCATATACATAATTACCTTTTCAGTAAAGTTAATAGCACGGCCAGTATCATGATGTTTATTTGTTTTTTTTTTCATTGTAAAGTTTTGTATCTCTAAAAAACATTTGTTAGAATACTGTTTTGTACATACTATACGCCAATATTCCTGAAATTGTATTTAAACACAACTGGCATATACATAATTAATTACCTTTTCAGTAAAGTTAATAGCACGGCCATTATCATGATATTTATTTGTTTTTATATCATTGTAAATTTTAGTACCTTAAAAAAACATCTGTTAGAATACTGTTTCGTACATACTATACGGCTGAGTTTTCTATATGATACAAAAGAGCAAAAGCATTTTATTAAAAGATATATACGTATATATATATATATATATATATATATATATATATATATATATATATATATATTAGAAAAACTCCAATGTTAATTATTCGACATTATACACCACAATTCAACATAAATGTATATACTAATAACAAAATTATATATTTTCATCACAAATAACAAAATAAATTCCTATTATTTCAATAACGTGATTTCCAGAAAATAGTTTACATTACCTGAACTGCCATCTTGCTTTGTTTACAATTAATCTCGTTTGGAATGGAATGAAGTTCATATTATATATTTAAATATTATTCTGTAAACTATTTATAAATATTACTTTTCACCATGCTAATATATCGCCTAATATGTAATTCAGAGACACAAAAATACTGGGAATTTCTCTTAAAACAACGACATCTAGAATAATTGCTATGGTATTCCAGTAAACTTCTACTAATGCCGTTTTTTTCTGAATGCTGACTAGCAGTTTCAGAGACGAAAGGGGGTTTACATATTTTTTGAGTATTTTCAGCATTATATTTAGAACTATTTTATGAGGCGTTTGCAAACAATTTGTATGTTGGTAATTAGCTCTTTTAATTATTACCCCGCCTAACCAAAAGCAATTTTATTGTACTAAATATGCCTCTCCCGAAATTCTCAGACAAATATAGAAAAATAAATTTTCTATTCTTACTGTTGTCAAATATTCGGGCAATAAAGTTTTGTTAGTATGCCCGATTTCGACATTCTATCACGAACGGTGTCAAAAAAAAACAATCGTAAACAACAGATGGATGCGTGAGTTTTTTTCCCCTTTTTGACTATATTTTCAAAGATTTTATTCCCCTTTTTGACTATATTTTCAAATATTTTCTTCCCCTTTTTGACTATATTTTTAAAGATTTTCTTCCCTTTTTTGACTATTTTCAAAGATATCCTTCCCCTTTTTGACTATATTTTCAAAGATTTCCTTCACCTTGTTGACTATATTTTCAAAGATTTTCTTCCCCTTTTTGACTATATTTTTAAAAATTGTCTTCCCCTTTCTGACTATATTTTCAAAGATTTCCTTCACCTTTTTAATTATATTTTCAAAGATTTTCTTCCCCTTTTTAATTATATTTTTAAAAATTGTCTTCCCCTTTCTGACTATATTTTTAAAGATATCCTTCCCCTTTTTGACTATATTTTCAAAAATTTCCTTCACCTTTTTGACTATATTTGCAAAGATTTCTTTCACCTTTTTGACTATACTTTCAAAGACTTCCTTCCCCTTTTGAATATATTTTTAAAGATTTCCTCCCCCTTTTTACTATATTTTTAAAGATTTCCTTCCCCTTTTTGACTACATTTTCAAAGATTTCCTTTCCCTTTTTGACTATATTTTCTTAACTTTTTTCGCTTTACACTTTTTGATGCAAATCAAACTATTACAAAACGACTTATGTAACTAAACTAGCGACCTGGCCCGGCTTTGCACGGGCAGGTGATGGAAAGGAAAATCCTCAGATGTGTGGATACTTAATCCGTATTTATCGCTATAGATCGGTCAATATGCTCAAAACTTACATCAATTTATATATTTGGGGTAGCATTAAGTATCTACATCCGGATTATTCGTCTGGCGTCATGAAGTAATAACTGTATCTATCGGACTGTTGCGTAGAACTTGTAGATTAGATCAAAACACGACTGATGTGGAGTTTTTCTGACTCGTTTTATTCATAAAACAACATGATTATTACTAAACGTTAATTACAATTTATAGTTAAATGTATTATGATATAAATTATAAAATAATTATTCCAAGAAAATTAACAATCAGAAAATGTATCTTTATGGACACACCTATATATATATATATATATATATATATATATATATATATGTATATATATATATATATATATATATATATATACAACATTTATTACTTCCGACGGATTAGGTGCAAAACAAATATAATATGTTTTGTTGTCACAAGTGACAGGGCGACGTTTAGCTGTGTGAAAAACATTGAACGCTGAGATTAATTTCAGTAAAGTTTAAAGTCTGGCCCTGTGTTGTATTTATTGTCATTTCAAATTTTTGGTTTTTAGCCAATTTTTTTTCGGCGGCTTGGTAAGCAAAAATCACAGAAAACGCTGTTATAGAAAACAAATAACGATTTATGTTGCTCATACTTGTCAAGCTTTCAGATGTCATGATTTTCTCTAACTTTCTGGACAATTTTTCTCATAGTTCGACCAAATTACATAAAAGCTTCGTAAATTATAAACCTAAACCTTTCATGTAAATCACTCTATCTATTGGTGAAAACCGCATGAAAATCCGCGCCGGAATTCGGGATTCAAGGCGCGGATTCATATTCCTTCAAATGTGAATCCGCACCTTGAATCACATTTGAAGAGCTTTGTTTCAAGGAACGGTGCCACATGCCATACAACACGCGACACACTCAATTTGAAACCGATAATCCCGTGGTTTTCGGGATTATCGGTTTCAGACAGGCAGACAGAGACATTGTTTTATACTATATAGTGGGGAAGTAGTGATCAATTTTAGTCCCTTTTCTCGAAATACATTGACCAAAGAAATGTTTACTTGAATGTTAATCTCATTTTATTAATTTTACAAAAATATTAATTTTAAGTTATCACATTTTACGTGTAAGAATGCGATATGGGCAAAGTAGATAAACCCACTGCTGCAGAAATGAAATAATTTAATCCTAATTAAAGTGGGTCGTTGACGGCAACGACAGATGACAGATATTTAGACACGCGGCAGTGTGCCAAGCAAGCTCGTGTAGGCACAGGTCGTGTGTATATTTACGGAATCATTTTCCCACGCCCCTGTGTTTTATCTCCGTGGAGCCAAGACACTAAATTCATACAGTTCATTAGGGTTTATACTTAACTTGTCCCTCTTTAGCTTCAAGCATTTAAGAGATGTGACATCCGAAAATATCTTTTGAAGACTCCCTGGCTGACTCACCCGTCATGACTTGTAGAGCACTTCCCGTGGAAGTATTGTGTTGCAAACTCAGGAAAAAATCTTCTCGCAAACATCTGAGTTAATAAAGGTGATTAACCATTTAAAGCATTATGTATTACTTCCATTTTAACAAGCTTTTTAGCTTCATTATGTATATAAACAAATCTAACAAGTCGATTTTCATCCGTTTCTAAATATCTTATTGGTTTGAAACTTTGCCAATATGCAATTCTGATGATCATACAATAATATACCATCGAAGATGGAGGTAGTTATGGAAACTTCTTAATAGCTAGTAATAAATTCATCGAGTTTGGACTCGTTTTACATGTTTCAATGAGTCCTTTGGTTACACATTGTAACAGAGAGCATCTGATGATGGAGGAGGGAGTTAGACTTGGGAACTTCTCAATGGCTAACAGTAAACCTCTTGAGTATGGACTTGTTTCACTTCTTTCAACGAGTTTTTTTGTCACGTATTGTGAACGAGAGTATCTGATGATGGAGGAGGGAGGTAGTCATGGAAACTTCTCAATGGCTAATAGTAAATCCATTGAGTTTGGGCTCGTTTTGCTTGTTTCAACGAGTCCTTTAGTTACCTATTGTAACCAAGATCATCTGATGATGGATGAGTGTTGTAGTCATGGGAACTCCTCAGTAGTTGATAGTAGACCCATCGAGTTCGGATTCGTTTCACTTCTTTCAACGATTTTTTTGGTTATGTATTGTAAATAAGAGTAGGGAAGTAGTCATGGGAACTTCTCAATGGCTAATAGTAAATATATCGAGTTTGGACTCGTTTCGCTTGTTTCAACGAGTCCTTTAGTTACATATTGTAACCAAGAACATCCGATTATGGAGGAGTGAGGTAGTTATGAGAACCCCTCAGTAGTTGATAGTAAACCCATCGAGTTTGAACTTGTTTCAATTCTTTCAACGAGTCCTTTGTTAACAAATCGTAACCAAGAATCTCTGATTATGGAGGAGGGAGGTAGTCATGGGTACTCTTCACTGGTTGCTAGTAAAACCCATCGAGTTTGGGCCCGTTGGATATGTCTTAATAAATTCTTTGGTATTTACTATATGTATCCTTTGCTATAGTAAATATTGTAACCGGAAAAATCTAACTATGAAGGAGGAAGGTAGCCGGGGGAACTTCTCAATGGAAATCAGTGAACCAATTGAGCTTGGGTTGTTTTCAGTTATTTCAACAAGTTCTTTGGTTACGATTGTAACCGAAATGATCTGATGATGGAGGATACTGGTGATCATAAGAACTTCTCAGTATCTAACAGTAAACCTATCGAAGTGTGTTTTTATTGTTTTATTATTATTTATTAATAAATTATGGACAATATCGCTGTACAATAAATGACATGGATAACTATTTTTGTTTTGTCCGAAAAACACTTTTTCAAAATTTGCCGCCATGTATATATTACAATTGGAGATACATAAATGGTGGTTTTACGATTGTTATTTAATATTTTTTTAGATTCTGAACGTCAAAAAAAAATCTTTATGGGACTAATCATGGGTCTGACCGTTACCTGTGGCCGTTTTTCTTTAAAATAATTTGACATAGAAAGTAAAATCGTCCACGTGCGAGTTGAACTCACTAATGACGCGTTCCGTAGTACTAAGCTATATTGAACTTATAAGTTTATATTTCTCAAAGATACTGTAAAAACAAAGTTATTACCGCGGTCGGTACCGAAAATATCCCATATCTCAAAAACTACACAACATATATTATTCACAATTAAATGAAACTACGTGATGTAGTATTATTTCTACTTTTTTTGAGTTCTTTACCACGACCTAGGTTTCGTTGTATTACAACATCTTCAGGTGGGATATTAGCAAAGTTGCTAATACAAACGGTTACTGTTAGCAAAGTTGATAATAAGAATCTTTGCTAACAGCCCACCTGAAGATGTTGTAATACAACGAAACCTAGGTCGAGGTAAAGAAATTAAAGAAAGTAGAAATAATACTATATATATATATATATATATATATATATATATATATATATATATATGCGAGTTTGCAAGCGTTACGCGAACGGTGATTTTTTTATTATTTTGTGATTTCATTTCGTTCTTGAACAATTTTATAAATTATTACTTTATTCAATACATTAAATATTCTATGTTTAAAGTGAATAAAATTGTAAATTCATTTTAAAGTTCATATTTCGTGAATTTGAATTTTGTTTTACTTCAGTCGTGTTTTAGACCACACGGTTTTAGCACACTCTTTTTTTTATATTTGTCTGTGAATTTCAGAAGAGGCAAGTTTAATATAATTTTTTTCTCGATCGGATGAGGTAACGGTTAAAAGGGCTAGTTACAAACATTCCAAAACAATTGTTTGCAAATTTCTTGTAAAATAATTCCAGATTAAATATAAAATAATCCCATGTTGAAAATGTCTACAAACAATATTCACACCATCCCATAACCGAAATAGCTAAAGTTGAAATTACGTGATAGCAGGATTAGTAGAAATTTATCCGAAGTTTACCGGAAAAATACAGGACCTCATAATATTTTCTCTGGGCCTCATAATATTTTGAGAAATTTACGATATTCTACGCCTGTGGACAATATATCGACATGGTGAAAAATAATATTAATATTAAAATTCTTGCAAACAATTAATGCTCTATACGAAATGGTTAGCTGATCAATAGAATTTATACGTTTTTTTAGGTATCTAAATACAGCGATGACCCTGGTCTCATAATATTTTGACAAATTTACGATATGTTACGCCTGTGGACAGAATATCAACATGGTGAAAAATAATATTAATATTAAAATTCGTGTAAAAAATGAATGCTTCATACGAATGAGTTGATCAACGGAATTTATACCCTAGGTTAGGTACATAAAGGAAGTCGACAAGACGTTTCATTAACTAGAAAAGTTCTATATAAGTTATTGCAGTTGATATAGAGATATTTTCCCGGAAAAGAAAATGTCTATAATCATACGTTAGATAGTTTGATACGTTAGGTACGAATTTCAATAAGTATGACACGCATCGCTGGGTCACTGCACTACGTTTTATACGCATTGAAAAATTGTTTACACGAGACAACAATGAGGACAATACAATAATGTCCACATGTAAACATACATTTACCTGACAAGAGACAATGACCTTACAAAAGGCTATTTCACAAATTTGTAAAAAGCGTTTAAAATTATTTTAAATGTATCTGACTTTAATTGCATTCATGTAAAGCTTCGCGTATTACTCACCCACATTCGCCACCCCCATCGCTCATCTGACTGAATCATAATCCGAAACCATTAAGGATCATTAATAAATTAGAAGAACAAAGAACAATAAGAAATCGACACCACTTCACCCTGGTATAAAAAGGGGGCCTTCATCAAGCTCATCAGCCCAGCCGGACTGAGCCCTGCCACCGAGCAGCTCAGCTCCGTCCTGTCGGTCTAGTGTATTGTAGAATTAGAATTAACTTGACATTATTAAATTAAATATTAAATTGTAAATTGATTTAATAAACTAAATGATAAAGTAAATAAATTAATTACAAATCTTTACTATTGTAAAATCCATAATCAAATATTTTAAAGTAGTAAAAGGTGTTTGTTGAAATGATTGATCGTTAACAAATCAATTTATCATGGCGCTTTGTAACTGTTTTTAAAAACCCAACCGCTCACACGACCGCCGTAAGTTGGCACAGTTGTTCGGATTCTTTGGACACATCAGCAACAAATTTTGACTGGCACACAGTCAGTGTTATTTTCAGTAACAGCACAGTCAGTGTTATTTTCAGTAACAGCACAGTCAGTGTTATTTTCAGTAACAGCACAGTCAGTGATATTTTCAGTAAGAGCAAAGTCGGTGTTGTTTTCAGTAATAGCACAGTCGGTGTTATTTTCAGTAACAGCACAGTCAGTATTATTTTCAGTAACAGCACAGTCAGTGTTATTTTCAGTAATAGCACAGTCAGTGTTATTTTCAGTAACAGCACAGTCAGTATTATTTTCAATAACAGCACAGTCAGTGTTATTTTCAGTAACAGCACAGTCAGTGTTATTTTCAGTAACAGCACAGTCAGTGTTATTTTCAGTAACAGCACAGTCAGTGTTATTTTTTTATTTATTATCAGATAGCAATATTATATTTTCCCAAAAAAAATCCTAATTCTAATTGTACAACAATTAAGTTGTATTATCGATTGTAATATTTAGTGTAATCCAAAATTTGATCTTTCTAATAATACAAGTTAGGCGCACTTGACACAAATAAATAAATACACAAATACAAATAAATAAAATACACTTTAAAAAATTAAAATACAAATAAATACATAATTACAAATATAAAATTCAAATAAATTAAAAAAAAACAAAATTGAATACATCGCTTTGTATAACGCAGAATTGCAAATAAAGCCACGTTTCGATGGTAACCCCAGAAAACCTTACCATTACATCAAAACCGGTGAAGCAATTTTAAAATATTATTATAATCCTAAAGAACTGACGTGTTTCCATAACACCATTGCATTAAATGGAATTGTTGGGAAACTCGAAGGGAAAGTTGAGGACATTATTAATATTAACGGTGCCGAAACATGGACCGAAACTAAACAGACATTAATTCAAAATTTCACCAATCAAAGGGACGAGAATCCACAAAACAGAGATTTAGTCAACAGAAAAGAGAAAGAAAACGAATAGATATATTACGAAATATATGCTACCTTACTTAATAATATTACAAAGTATGTTGATATACACGAAGTCGACGATACCCTTCGTGCTTTAAAACAAACATTTTTTTCGCTACACAAACCTTGCGTTCTTAGAGAACCATTAAGTTCGACGATGAGGGTTATGCGACTCGATTCACTTTCCCAAGCACGCCAATACGTTAAGGGGGAAGAAAACATTAGCTATCAACAAAAGAAGTTAATAGATAAAAACATATAAATAATTATGAGTCTAATATAAATAATCAATCTAATAATAATAATGCAAACACATTCCTATACATTTAGGAATACAAATCAGCAAACATTTAACCGTGATAGACCTAGGTCGAGCGATCAGCCGCCTTGGCATAAACAAAAACCAACTCCAATGAGTGGTATATCTCATAATTTATATAATATAAATGCACCAAAATTACAAACTAATTATTTTAGAGACACTAGTCCAACCCCAAATTATATCGCAGAAGAACTGCACTATAACTCGTTAGCAACTGATAATGACTCAGAAGATATACAATATTCCTATTGCAAAAAAAATTTAAAAACAGACAAACATAATATAGAACAAGAAATTTATAAACAAAACAGACAAACAGAATAAAAAACAGGAAATTTATTGAATTATTTTACGGACACTGGTTCATCCTCAAATTATATCACAGAAGAACTGTACTATACTCGTTAGCAACTGATAATGACTCAGAAGATATACAATATTCCTATTGCAAAGAAAATTTAAAAACAAACATAATATAGAACAGGAAATTTATAAACAAAACAGACAAATAGAATATAAAACAGGAAATTTATTGAATTATTTTACGGACACTGGTTCATCCTCAAATTATATCACAGAAGAACTGTACTATACTCGTTAGCAACTGATAATGACTCAGAAGATATACAATATTCCTATTGCAAAGAAAATTTAAAAACAAACATAATATAGAACAGGAAATTTATAAACAAAACAGACAAATAGAATATAAAACAGGAAATTTATTGAGTTATTTTACGGACACTGGTCCATCCTCAAATTATATCGCAGAAGAATTATACTATAACTCGTTAGCAACTGATAATGACTCAGAAGATATACAATATTCCTATTGCAAAGAAAATTTAAAAACAGACAAACATAATATAGAATAGGAAATTTATAAACAAAACAGACAAACAGAATATAAAACAGGAAATTTATTGAGTTATTTTACGGACACTGGTCCATCCTCATATTATATCGCAGAAGAACTATACTATAATTCGTTAGCAACCTATTAATGACAGATGATATACAAAATTCCTATTGCAAAGAAAATTTAAAAACAGACAAACATAATATAGAACAGGAAGTTTATAAACAAAACAGACAAACAGAATATAAAACAGGAAATTTATTGAGTTATTTTACGGACACTGGTTCATCCTCATATTATATCGCAGAAGAACTATACTATAATTCGTTAGCAACCTATTAATGACAGATGATATACAAAATTCCTATTGCAAAGAAAATTTAAAAATAGACAAACATAATATAGAACAGGAAGTTTATAAACAAAACAGACAAACAGAATATAAAACAGGAAATTTATTGAGTTATTTTACGGACACTGGTCCATCCTCATATTATATCGCAGAAGAACTATACTATAATTCGTTAGCAACCTATTAATGACAGATGATATACAAAATTCCTATTGCAAAGAAAATTTAAAAACAGACAAACATAATATAGAACAGGAAGTTTATAAACAAAACAGACAAACAGAATATAAAACAGGAAATTTATTGAATTATTTTACGGACACTGGTGCATCCTCAAATTATATCGCAGAAGAACTATACTGTAATTCGTTAGCAACCTATTAATGACAGATGACATACAAAATTCCTATTGCAAAGAAAATTTAAAAACAGGCAAACAGAATATAGAATAGCAAAATTTTATCGAAGATATAGACTCAGACTAGGTCTCATGATATAATTAAATGCACAACGTCAAAAAAGACTTTCTTTTATTCAAATCAATGGCTCTCCTTTAAAATTACTGATAGATACAGGGGAGATTAAATCTTTTCGTCAATCAAAATAATTAAAAAACTATTTTTACAATTATCCCATTAAATATGATCCTTTTTCGATCACAAACTTGCATCAAACAACCAGGAATAAATACTCAATTAAATTTCCAGCATTCGAAGATTTTAATACTCTATAAAATTTTAAATTCTATGTATATAAATTGCATGATGTTTTCTATTGCCTAATAGGTCTCGATATCCTAGAAAGACTAAAATCTAAGGTCGATTTAAACAATAAAACTTTAATTGCAAATAATTCAAACATTCCTATTAAAATGCTAAAATCAAATAATAATTTAATATAAGTTTAACCTCAGCCATAAAAGCTAAAAATATTCTAACTACAATAATCAATATATTATATTTAGAACAGTTTATACTAAACTATAATAATCAATATGCGATTTTATTATCAAATGAAAATTATTTGCCATTAATCGTATCAACATTGCAAAAAACATTTAAAAATTCAACTACAAATTCAAACTTCAGAATATAATCTCACATTATGTAACAATGAATTAATAAATATAACTAATAAGAATGAGCAATATAAAATTATAAAAAATTATCACGTAAACAAGAATAACTATAGAGGAAATCTTAGAAACAGAATCCTAAATTAAACGCAGTTATTACTGGCCAAACAAAAATAAATCTGTGACAGACTTTGTCAACAAATGTGAAATATGTAAGATTGTCAAATACGAAAGAAATTTCACTAAACAAACTATGCAAATTGTCCCTATACCTAAAAAACCGCTTTGATATAATTCATCCAGATACTTTTACGGTAGAAACAAAAATTTATATCTATAATAGACTCATTCTCAAAATACGCCTTGTGCGTATTTTGTGCTTATTATATAAAAGCACCTAAAGCCATAAACATAATTTTAACTCTTTGTTAACTTTTGTAACGTACCACGGCGTACCATTAATGGCGTACCACAACTATTATTATGGATCAAGGTTCAGAATTCAAAAATTTACTTATAAATGAGTTTACTGATATACACAAAATAGAAACTCACCATACTACAATTAATCATCCACAGTCAAATGGAATAATAGAACGATTTCATTCTGCATTATTAGAACAATTGGGGATACTGGAACAAACAAAACCTCTGCCTTAATTAATGAACTAATGTTATATGCCGTCCTCGGACATAATAATTCAATCCATTCTACTATCAATAAAAAACCTATCGAGAGAATCAATGGACACATGGATACAAAATTATATAGAAAACCATAGAGCTTAATGGAAATACTATATGCAGAAATTTATAAAAAATTAATTGAGACCTAAATCTCTACTACAATAAGATAACCCAAACTTTACACATTATTAATACTGGTGGAAGAAATTAAATTAACAACGCTTAATAATAAACCAGGGATAATAACCCCCTTTGAAATAGGACGATTAAAACTAAAATTAATGGATCATATATTCCTTCACTATTATGATATCGAAAATATAAAAGAAAAGATAGCTATTTTAGAAAAACAAATTAATGCTTTGATAAGAATCATAATCCTTTGTACATAACGTACTCTGAAACCCTTAACACGCATTTAGTTAACCAGCTAAAAATAACTAAAGATAAATACAATACTATCAGTAAAAACCTAATCAGACGCGGACTAATAAACCGATTAGGAAGCATAGTAAAGGAAGCAGCTGGAAACCTAGACCAGGAGGATGCGAAATACCACAATGATCAAATTAATATGTTGCCCAAAAATAAAAACATTTTATCTCATAAAATAAACAAAAAACAATTTAAGTTTGAATAAGGTCCTAGTGAATGAGTTTAATCAAACCATAAAAACTATAGAAGATAATCAGGGAAAAATGAAATCCAAAATTAATTAATTAGAAACGAAAACGTAACAAATATGGGACTATCTGAATTTGTTAATCTAAATAAATTATACAGTGTTACAAATATTAACATACAACTATTGCTAAAATCATTTAATAATATAGAAAACGCCATTGTATTTTCCTGACTCTATATTGAGCATTATAGTATTTTACCTGTCATAGTGACATACAACATATCATAAAAAAAACTATAAAAAATAAGTTTTCAAATCGACAACTACTGTTTGGAAATCATGATCATATTAGAAAAAATATATGACATTTTGGAACTTGGATCATATTACGTTGAAAACAATAATATTTATTCGAAAATAGATCGCTAAGATGAGTATATCCTTTGTCTTTTGTATCCCATACCAAGTCCCAATAACACTATAATTATCCATGTAAAACCATATCTGGAAATTAATGAAAAAGCGCACTCATATTTGGACAACACTTGTAAGAAGATCAGAGACATCAATTACTGCGACATCAACCTCGTGGAAAATTACCAGTCTCCTGACTGCATCCAGAAACTTATAAATCAGCAAGAAATGACTTCTAACTGCCGACGAACTCTAATAGAAACAAATCGGAAATCGTAGAGAAACTCTATGACCAAACTGTTAATATCTCCTGAACGGACGAAGATAACAACAGCGTGCCTAAAAGAAGACCACACCTATTTTCAAGGAATTTACCTGACAGAACTTCCTGCCGGTTGCAGCTTTATTATTAGAAATAACAAAACCTACAATATCAAAAATAAACTCATTGGACAACCTGTCAAGCTATTAACATTTGAATTAAAAAAAATATTATTACCATATAAAACAAAATCAAACCGCTACCGATACAAGATTTACATTTGAATCATTAACATCAATAAAAAGGTTTATTAGACAACAAAAGACTA
Organism: Druceiella hillmani; assembly: GCA_039881145.1. Classification (NCBI taxonomy): domain Eukaryota; kingdom Metazoa; phylum Arthropoda; class Insecta; order Lepidoptera; family Hepialidae; genus Druceiella; species Druceiella hillmani. The sequence goes on along the minus strand of JAYKKI010000019.1, from coordinate 21,390,795 downwards.
TTAGAGATTGATAAAACTAATAGTCACGTGTTTTGGACTTTACCTGTCTACATCATAGTTATCTGCATCATATTATATATAATACTTTGTCGAAAAATCAAGGACCGTTTCAAAAAAAATCCGCAGAAAAGCATGGAAAACCCGGAGGAACTTGTCAAATCCTTCTTCATATAAGGTAAAGAAGAGGATTGCCGCTTGCGAGGAGGGAGGTATCACTCACCCACATTCTTCACCCCCATTGCTAATCTGACTGAAACATAATCCGAAACCATTAAGGATCATTAATAAATTAGAAGAACAAAGAACAATGAGTAATCGACACTACTTCATCCTGGTATAAAAAGAGGGCCTTCATAAGCTCATCAATCCAGCCGTGCCCTGCCACCAAGCAGCTCAGCTCCGTCCTGTCGGTCTAGTGTATTGTACAATTAGAATTAACTTGAAATTATTAATCACAATTAAATGAAACTACGTGATGTAGTATTATTTCTACTTTCTTTAAGTTCTTTACCACGACCTAGGTTTCGTTGTATTACAACATCTTCAGGTGGGCTATTAGCAAAGATAACGATGACGTGGTAAAGAACTTAAAGAAAGTAGAAGTAATACTACATCACGTAGTTTCATTTAATTGTGAATAATGAATTTCTACAAAATTAACGCCAATTATATTGAATATTTGAAATTATTAAATTAAATATTAAATTGCAAATTGAATTAATAAACTAAATAAACTAATTACAAATATTTACTATTGTAAAATCCATAATCAAATATTGAAAAACTAGTAAAAGGTGTTTGCTGAAGAGATTGATTGTTAACAAATAAATTTATTATGGCGCTTTGTAACTTTTTATAAAAATTCAACCGCTCACACGACCGCCGTAATTCGCGTGAAAACACTGCTCCAAACAAATAATGAAATTGAAGAGGAAAGGTTCTATCTCTTTCACACACTTCGTCATCCTGTAGTGATCGATAAATATTGTTTACGGAATTCAGTTTATGGGATCATGCCATCTTACTCACACAATTACTTGAAGTTGGTCACCTATTAGCTGCGTGGTGCATTTCGACGTCACGTATTTTGATTGGTGAACAATTTGTGTTTCAACATTTAACTGCAAATTTTAAACGCATCGGTACTTTTGATTTCAATCATTAAATAAAAATATTTATACTCAATTCATTGTAGTTAAAAATCCTTAATCATTATTCTTAACTCTAAAACCATGACATACATTAATAAAATACTTAGTGATGAGAAATATCTAATGGCGCGTTTGTTGGATGGCAGTTAAATCTTCCATTTCAGTCAGCTTTGCGTCTTATCGGCTAATAGTATTACAAAATTAAAAATATATTTTCAATAAATTGTTCAGAAATTATTTCATATGAATATTTTAATATTAACAAATATCTGAAGACTTGTTTTTCGTTTTCAATTCGTTCAAATAAAAATATTTCGATAGAGAAACATAAAACAATTTAGGTGTTTCACGTCGGCTAGGCGTCCCATGACGGTTTGCAATTGTTTATTTATACATGTTGCAAATACCCTATTGTCCTCGGAGGTAGAAAGCCATTTTTTTGCACATGACAATGTCTTCCGCCATCACTGTCTTGTCCTAATGTAACGAGCGGGGTAAAGACAGTTGAATAATAATTGTCAAAATGGATGTACCAGCGTTTAAAAATATATGATGACAGTTTAACTCTGACCTAAATTCCAAATTCATCAGGATTTATGAAGTTTGATTTTCTGTAGACAACAGACTGCGCACAACACAGAGATAAAATCTATTTCTGTACTACACGTAATGTGTCCTATATCTTTGCCAAACTCTGCTACTGTCTGACTATGAAGATGTATGTTATTTTAATTTAAATTGACATTTAGTCAATAAACTGGAATGACTTCAAAAACTATGTATTCGATAGATTTCGGCTTTAACTGTAACTGAGTACACGTGACAGAAGTGAAACTTCTTTGGTTACCTCGATTTGTAAGTAAATTGTAATGTGTAAAATAGCAGAGAGAATATTAATTAACTATAAATATTACTCGGTATTGAAGTACTTGAGTACACTTCAAAGTTGCAAACGTGCTTGAGAGCAGGATAAATACATTAAGTTAAATATTAGCACTAAGTGTAAGTTCGTTAAGCTTATATCCGATGTTTCAGTTATTTTCTGCACAGACAGAGGTCTCAGAGAGGGAGAATCTCTGTTTTGCATCTTATTTAAAACAGCCCTTGAAAAAGTTATAAGAGACTCGGGGATTAACACCAAAAAATACCATTCTGCAAAGATCTACACAATTGATGGCCTACGCTGATGACATAGTTGGGCGAACCAAAAAAGATATTATGGAGACGTTTATTGCCCTTGAAACTGCTTCTAGATATATTGGCTTAGCAGTAAACGAAGAAAAATCAAAATTGTCTGTAGTAGGCTATAGAGCGCATGATGTGCAGTGGCTCCAAATTGGAAATTATACCTTTGAAAGAGTCACTCAGTTTAAGTATCTGGGCGCACTCATTACCAGTAAGAATGAGATAAAAGTTGAAATTGGGAACCTACTTTTGATGGCAAACAGATGTTACTATGGTCTAAAACGACAACTCAAATCAAAACTCATCTCTGTTGATACAAAATAAATCTATATAAAACTCTCATCAGACCTATCACTTTGTATGGTAGTGAAACCTGGACAATCAATAAAGGAGAAGAGAATAGGCTACTCATGTTTGAAAGAAAGATCCTTAGATCAATTTTTGGAGCGGTCAAAGAAAATAATATTTGAAGAAGCTTATACAACAATGAAATTTATACTAAATATGAGCAAGCTAACATTTTGAGAGTAATCAAGTACTACGGAATCAGATGGTTGGGACATGTTTTTCGACGGGAAGATCTGGCCCCAGTTAAAAAACTAACGTTCACGAAGATTGAAGGTACAAGGAGAAGAGGAAAATCATCTACAAGGTGGTTGGACAGTGTAGAGAAGGACTTAAAAATTTTGGGAGCCAAAAGGTGGAGAACCCTCGCATCAAGTCGTACCATCTGGAGGGAGCACATTGGGAAAGCCTTCCCCTGCACCAGGCTGTAGTGCTAACAAAGAAGAAGAAGTGTAAGTCCATAGATTGTACTAAATTCGTATAAGACGATTTTAATACTGTACGTTCAGAAAAAATAATCATCGATGTAAACATCTAATAAAATCTTCATATAAATTTACACATACAGCTGTTAATCAAAAAAATAGCTGCAATAGCAGTACCAGAATACGGCTATGTGAAGTCGGGATGCATTGCTCTTATTGTAAATTATATTTACAACAGCTAAATGTGCAGATTTTTTGCGGATTTATAAATAAATTAAGTACATATATTGTTAATCTTATAATGAATTATTTAAACACAAAATTAGTAATAAAATAAACATAAACGGATAAAATTTCGAAAAATAAATCATCAAAATTTTGACAGTTCACTTTTTGACAGAAAAAGTGAACTGTCAAAATTTTGACAGAAACACAACTTACAAAACAGCTGATAGCAGTAGTGAGAGCCTTTTTTTGTGTTCTCGTGCTTACATTTCTTGTATTATTCTATCTTGTTCATGTATTTTTCTCGGTTGTCGGTACTACCTATTTTCCATTATCCTTACGATAGATTCCTTATATTCAAAAATTTGCACGAAGGACGTTCCAACCTTGACATTTTAATCTCATCGCAGGCAAAGAGGTTTCACTTTAAATTTTTTTCTATATATCTAAGCATCGGTCATGGTTTAAATGTCTCATGATTCGTTATGATACGATAGCCGACATAACCTCTATCTTCTACATTTAGTATAAAATATCCCGAACATTCCCAATACACCTCCATACCTCAGATCTAGATTCCAATACTTGTCATCCCACGACCTTGACTTTCGTTTTGAAAACAAGTAGAGTATACAAATCCCTGAACATAGCACTGCATTCTATAGAGAATCCTTTAATGTATATATACATCTATATTATGGAATTAACTGAATAGAAACATACAAGGTGCACCCTCATTGTCTGCGTTTAAAAATCGTCTGAAACTACATTACGTCAGCAAATCGAAATCCCTTTTTCAACCCATTTTTATGCCTTGACTCTTTCTAACGTTCGCTGTTTTGTTTTGGTTTTTTCTTTAATTTTATATTAATTTTGTATATTAAATATCTATACTCTGTAAATATACTTTGTTAATTTCATTAATAAGCATTTACAAATCACTTAGAATCGATCACAGCACTTATCTTTCTCACTCAATTCATTGTAGTTAGCTATAACGTACAGCTTTTGTAGCAATAAGTCTGTCACTGTAAGCTTACAATAAGTATGATTAATTAAATAAACAAGGTCATGACAGCCCTATTTTAAAAATTATAGAAGATATAGGCATGCTAGGTCTGAATGAAAGTGGAGTTTAAATTAGAAACAATGTAAAATTATAAATAAAAGGAAATAAAAAAGTGCGTGTCAGTTCCGACGCGCGATTGGAGGTTACTTCTTAACTACGATTGTATAAAATGTATAAAATATGTAACACTGTCTATAAATATAAATATCGATATCATTAAATCTAAATAGAAATAAAATTCGTTAATAAAAAAAATGCCGACAATATAATTATTTTCAAGTAAAACACAAATGAACAAGATCAAATTAACACAACAAAATTAAAAACGTCAGTAACGTCAGGCTAAGAAGTTAAAATTAAATGAGACTTTAACTTTGTAGCATAGAAGATACCAAATATTCACACATAATGACATTTAATGTTTGCATCTTGATATAAACGAACGATATTAAACTGTGTGTGTCACACTCCGTCATTGCGATTACGCCATAAGAAAATGCCAAATAAACATATTGATATCTCACTCTGAAGATGCACAGAAATGTTGCGCGGAGAGGCCATCTAACGGTTATACTTTATTAACGCTCTGAACTTCTGATTTTATTCTTCATAAAACTTCGTACCGGGCGCTATATATGAAAATCGATTATTAAGGAGTAAACTCCAAAAAGTCTAAGGTCAACTTACTAAAAAGGAGCTAAAAATATTCAATACTAATAAGATCAGTTTCCAAATCTTACACTTTTTTCGGGCTAACTCTGATTCGCCAAGTGTGTAACGTGCTAAAAGAAACTTCGTTCCAGGAAATACCTTTGCCTGACGAGAAAGTATACGTCTTCATTATAAACGTGGACATTATATACTGAATATACCCCGAGCGCTTGAGACGGAGTATGTGAGTGCCCAATTATTCTCTCGTTCGTATATACTTCACCCGACGTCGAATATACGTCAGGCCCACCTCGCTACGTGACGAGAACTCACAGCTTTTTCTCGGCCTCAAACAATACTATGCTCGGCCGCTTGACGCTCCTCTCGTTCGGCCGTTCTCATCCTACCATCGAGTATACCCGAAGCGCATCACATTCGTGACGTAATACGTACTCGCAGACGTTTTTCCTGTCAAAAAGATTTAAAAAGATGAGCCAAAAGCACACTCACTTCACAAGAAGTTTTTTCCCATCTTAATGACTTTCAATATATATATTATATATATATATATATATATATATATATATATATATATATATATATATATATATATATATACAATATATAAACAATAATAGCAGTCAAAGCCGTGTATGGTGATATATTCTTATTCATTTGAGAAGAATTCTCATACCATCTCGATAAAGCTGTGCTGTATGTGGTGATCACCTTGAGCACTTGCCAGACAGGAAATAAAACTTGACTCTGAGTGGAATATAAAGTCGCTTGTAAGTAATTTCGTGTACTTAACCTTAATAACATAAATCTTATAAAAATGGTTCGTCCTTTTTGAATAACCTTTCGAGATATTGTCTCGTATTAAAATAGCTTGATAACTTGTTAACTTTTTGATAATAAATGAAAATATGTCAAAAACAATAATTTAATACAAACTGTGAAGACTGACTATTTAAATCAGCCGAAAGATGCAAATCTGTCGTAACCATGAGATTCTAAATAGAAAATAGTGACGAATTTAATCAATTACATATTGACCAAAATTACAAATAATCTTCTGCAGTTGGTGATCCAGAAAAAAATACAAAAAAAATGGAAAATTTTTGTATTTGCTAATGTGTTCATAAAACGTGTTAAGGACGGGTTACAACGGGGAGGTTCTATCTCTTTCACACTACTTGAAGTTCTATCCCTTTCGTACAAGAGGTTCTATCTCTTTCATACTACTAGAGGTTCTATCTTTTTCGTACTAGAGGTTCTATCTCTTTCGTACTAGAGGTTCTATATCTTTCGTACTAGAGGTCCTATTTCTTTTATACTACTGGAGGTTCTATCTCTTTCGTACTAGAGGTTCTATCTCTTTCACACTACTAGAGATTCTATCTCTTTTCTATTAGAGGTTCTATCTCTTTTACACTAGAGGTTATATCTCTTTCACACACTTCGTACTAGGGAATTCCGTACACATAGGTGCATTTAAAACATTTAAGGGTAAATATTATTTTTATTAAACTAGACTTTTCTTAGACCGTTTTTATACAAAAGAGCATAAAAAACGGGCGGTTTTGATTTTGTCATATTATTAACAAAATATTATTTATTAAGAGGTTGTATTAATTGTAATTGTTACTGGCAGGTATAGTGTATTCAGGCACATAAAAACGAACGTTCTAAATTTGAAATTTGTTCTTTGGATTGAAAATTCTCTTTCACTGACAAAAACGTATTTTTTGGCGGTAAATGAAATCCAACTCTTATTAAGTTCTTTTTCATTTGTTACGTTTTTTATTTTAACGAATAAATTTTAATTAAATTTCTGCTGTTTGCTGCATTAGTTCACTTCTGTTTGCTGTTCTCAGTATGGTTGTAAAAATGATAAGAGCTAGTAAAATTATTGCGCTGCTTGAAGAAGGCTGTAGCCAACGTTATGTGTCTCAAAAGTATAATGTGAGTCGTTCCACCTTCCAAAGGACCTGGCAACGATACTAAAAAACGGGATCCGTCAGTAGAAGGCCCGGTTCTGGAAGAAAACGGTGCACTGAGCCACGGGACGACCGCTTCATAGTCAGTCAAGCGCTACGAAATCGTCAAGTTACGTACGTGGATCTCAAACAGAACCTCGAGGACGTCAGAGGTACACGAGTAAGCCTATGGACAATCAGGAGACTTCAGGCCGTCAATATACGTAGCTATCGCCTAGCTCGGGGCCCTACATTGCTACGTGAGCATCGAGTTGCCAGATTGAGATTCGCTCAAAATGTTTCGTCATGGACTCAAAAATACTGGAATAGTGGCTCCGTAATGTTTTGGGCCGGTATTAACTCAGATGACCGTACCGAGTTAGTTTTTCTTGAAAATGGCACACTTAATGCGCAAAGGTACATAACAGAGGTTCTCATTCCTCATGCCCAACCAGCATTAACAGCAATTGGAGGCAAGTCCATTTTTATGGACGGCAACGCTCGCACCCACTGCTCTAGAAACGTTGATGCGTATATGCGGGAGGGCGGAATTCGTCGGTTAGACTGGCCAGCTAGAAGTCTCGACTTCTACGATAGAACACATATGGGATAATCTCGAACGATGCGCCAGAGCCGTAAAATCAGCTCCAGAAAACATGCAGGCACTTAAAAACATGATCGTCGCTGAATGGGAACGTATTCCTCAGGAAATGATAAAAAACATCGTCAAAAGCATGCCTAGTAGATTAAGCGCATTGATTTTATCTAGAGGAGGCCATACTCGTTGCTAAATTGTCAAATCTTATGTTAAATTAATAAAAAATATTCAAAAATAAACTTTAGCCATTTTTAATGTACCAGTATGCAAAACGCTCGTCTGTGGATTTTACATCGTTTTTTTTTATTTATTCGCATTTTTAATGACTGAAGTAGGTAAAAACGATATCTCAATAGTAAATAACAATATTCTCATCATATCGCCATATAAATTGCATCAAATAATAATAAAATAACTCTGATATGGTTTATTCCTATAAGTGCCCGTTTTTTTTGCAAGAGTTCATTTGAAGATTTTTCACATTGTGACGCACGGATTCAATACCCACTATTATAATACTGCTACAACGCAGACAGTAAGTGCACAATCCAAAAATGAGTATCGTTTTGAGTTAGAACTTTTTTCACGAACCATGGGACAATAAGATACTGTCTTGTTCTGAATATTTTCCTCGTGTGAACATCTCTTAAATTAAGTAAATAAACGTGAAATCCATCTTCATTTCACGTGTGTCAGCATAATGCTGACACAGAAGTTCGAAATAAAAAATAATAAAATATAAAAACTGGAAACTTGCTAGGTAAAATAAATGTTGGTGAGTAAATTATATTTTTTTATTAAAAAGGAGTTGCAATCTACAAAATGCGAATTGTGAAATATAGTCTACGAGACGCTGACTTAGAATTAAATAAAAACTTGTCAAGTACGAGTAGAACTCGCAATAAGAGGATTACATACGCATATTGGCATTTATAAATATTTAACATTTTTGTGTTTATATTAAACTCTGTACAGATATTAATTTATTCCCAACGTGAATATACTGCCTAATATGTTTCACTGGCATCAAGACATGGTGCATATCTATATAATAATATAAATATATTTCCTATATATCATTCGCAGACATAATATATATATATTTATATATATATATATATATATATATTTTTTTTTAAGCAACGCTTTTCTTGCAGTTAATTTAAGTCACCTGTATGGAGTTCCTCCGAACTTTTGACAGACCCAACTTCATATTATAAATTTGTCGATTATTACTCGTAAACTGGCAGAGTCTACTTAACTGTAATGATTTTCCTTATAATTTAGTTAAATTTAGTAATATCGTGAATACTTTAAGTCTAATTCTAAAGAAGAAATAAAAAATAGCATTTTGCTAGTTGAGGTGAGGACAAGTAAATATAAAAAAATTACCACTAAAATGCTTAATATTTCCAAATTCCAAATTTACCAAAAACTGTTCATGACATACTCCAACATTTTTTGAAAAACCTGTCCAATGATACCCTATCCAGTGGAGTATGCGAATAAAAAAAATATACCCAGTTTACATGAAGGGGAGGTACCGTAAAAAAGTTTTTGAAGTAAAACTTCTTCAGGCGCAACTTGAGAGTAAATGAGATTTTTTTTCAGGGGAAAATAATGTTCAGTACAGTCATTAGTTTGCTTATACAGTTTCCCGTATTTGAAAGTACCAACTGACTAGAGAATTTCGTGAGTATACGTGTTATATAGACATATAGACTTGAATATATTTCTATTCTATTTTTATAAAGTTTAATACTAATAATTATTTTGTTTGAAAATGTGTACTAGCTAGATTTTTATATGGGATCCATATAAAAATTGTGATGATTTGATGATGAGATTCTGAAATGAAGAATGGCGGATAACTGGTTAATGGATGACTGAAAAGTGAAAATTCTCATATAATTAAAAATTGAATTAACTTTAGAATAAAACTGTATGGCTCTTTTGATCTAAATCCTTATAACGGCGAAAAAAACTAACACTGTTTTCACTTGGATTTTTTTGTTAAATTAATATTTTTGTCGTGGTAAATAATTTACTTCAATTTATCTACAAAGAGATTAAAAACTAACGCGCTAATGTTTATGGTAAACGAAAAATATCACGATGTATAAAAATGCAAACGCAGCGAATAACTGAACTCGGGTCAGCGAACTTTGCGTAAAAATGATTTTGTACATGTCGCGTCCTCTTGGAGGCCTATGACTGGTGGAGACTTTGACCGTGGCCAGGTCAAAGCCTCGACACGAATCAAAATAAGTTTTGTGGCGGCAACCACTTAGCAAACGTTATGGCTTTACTGTGCACCGTAGTGTGTCTATGTCATTTTACCGCGCTTTTGGCTTTATAATTGGCGGCGAATTAAAAATGACAGCGTAAATTAATTAAAACCACATATTTAAATGATTATGAAGTAATTTCATATAGAATTATGATGAAATCTCGAAAAAACGTCGAATAAACCTCGAAATCTCGAAAAAACGAAAAATATGTTATTGTAAATTTTATGAGGAGGAAAATTATATTTGTTTACGTTGTAAACATTTTGATACAAAAATGGCTCATACAATTGACAGGAGCTGTCACGGTCATTACCTAGTTTATGGTTTCCAGGTGGTCGTAGTGTATAAATGTTTGTGTTCAATGATTTTTCGGGCATTTGTCAACCATGCGCGTACCCATTTGCGCGTATACGACAAAAAATAAAAACAGCAGTCACCCAATTAGATCGCATTGCAAAAAAAATTGTGCGTGTAGATATGTACGCGTATTGGATCTTATAATTCTTTAGATTAATTTTAATAACTAACTACAAGATTAATTTTAATTAGCACGTATATAATTAATTGAAATAAAATAATGAAAATGCTGACACGTGATTATAAACACTGTTGGTAAAATTTAAATTCCATGTAAAACTTAAAAATAATTTATAAAGCAAATAAATACATATTGAAACTTAACCTCACTTAGAGAAATACACTTAAAATTTATTTTAAAAAGAATATAAGCACTAAAAAACTAAAAGACGACTAGAAGACACAATAAAAACTAAAAGAATATATCACGAATATACAAAATAAATATTTTTTTTTATTATATGGACCGCTATTAAATTTCAGTTACTAAAAATATTATTTAAAAGCACAGGTATAACTTAGATTTGTATGAATATAAAACACGTGTTTTGTATTTACAAATACCTCAATAACTATCATCAATATAGTATCAACCACTACACGCATGTAAATATATGTTTAGTTAGCAACTTCATCCTGTCGATTTTTGTTGCATCGTGCGCGTGCGTCGTAAAATTTCACTCTCACCATTTTTTTATAACGCGCCTAAATAAGTGCGTATAATTTAAAAAAAATACAAATACGGTTAATTTTTATGGAAAAATTTAGCAGGAAGACCAATTCTGCTATTTTGTACATTAAAGCAGGTCGGAAGGAACTATGCTTGGAGTTTTTCTATGAGGAAAATATCCATAATGAGTAGAGGAAAATATCTACGAGGAAAATATCCATAATGAGTAGATCCGTAACAGAATTAAGGTAATCGACATAGTTTGTAGGATTGAGAGGCTCAAGTGGCAATGGATAGATCATATAGCGAGTAGAACTGGCAACCCCTAAGAAAGAAATATTCTCTGATGGCGAAAACATGCCGGAATACACAGAGCGGGACGTTTGCTCACTACTGGACAGATGATCTAATAAAGTCAGCGGGAAGCCGTTGGACGCTGGCGGCACGGAACCGATCTTTGTGAGTGTCTATCGGGATATCTATATTCAGCTGTGGATGGCTTAGGGCTGATGATGAAAGAGGTAGAAATCATACGTTCTTCAAGCGCGAATTGAAGACATCGAGCTACAATAAAGGCAATAGGAACTATCCCCGCTTTTAGCACAACACAAAAAGAACGCGATAGTATTCTAAGCACTCAAATGGAGTTAATGGGCTGGTTGACTAAATTTGGAAAACTGGTTAACACTTTACCTTAATATCTATTTTACTCTAAAAACGATTTTTTTCCCGAAAATCAAACATTTACTTTATTTTGCTTTTTCAAAAACCAATTTAAATTTGCCTCGAAAACGCTCAACACTGTCATGGCGTCTTAAATGACGTCACTACTCATGAAACAAATCAAAACAATCGTGTTGTGTATGGCAGTTGCTTCTTTTCTCTAATTAAAAATGAATTCGTTTTATTACAAGTACTATGTAGTGACTCGGGGTAAAAGCACTACTATTAAAACGCCAAACAAATTATATATATATATATATATATATATATATATGTATATATATATATACATATATATATATATATATATATATATACATTCATATATATATATATATATATATATATATATTCCAAACGATGAACAAATTCATTAAACGTGGCTATAATTTGCAAGGGGCAATCTACAGATTCCAGAATGTATTTTTGTGAAGATTATTTTGATGTATTTACTCGTATTTGATGTGATTGTGGTCCTGTCTCACAACAATTTCTTCGATTTATGTTTTCTACAGAAACACATTAAAGTATCGAAGCTCTGAGCTAATACAGTTGATAACGAACGAAAAAATTAATTTAACTCACAGTTTGCAAAGTGACAATTTTTACAAGTTTATTGATAAAATAATAATGTATGAGTTGAGGTTAAGTTGCTTTGGTTTTGTGTTTACAAATCCAATCAATATTTCGCAAATCCAACCTCAAGACCAGAATCAATTACTTTACAATGCGTTTATAAAAATAAACGGTTACTGACTACGAAACTGAAATAATACTATTTCAGTTCATAGTACATATTTTATACTTGTGTATACTCACATTGAAGTTTTAACATTCTAAAATTCTGATGAACACGAGTTACTGTTTTTGAAAAATTTATCAAGCCTCAAGATTGTTACTACTTTTTGATCTGCTAAAACCGACTATATTTGTCTTTTAAGGTATACTTGAAGACAACTGTATAAATTTGATAAAAATTGTTAAAAATTAAAAAATAATTAAATAACCTGTTCTGTGTACGAAAATGTCAATAATAAAACTTGTGTTTTGCGTGTAGTGACGTAACACTTAATGACTGGTGTCACGTGACTGAATTCGTAATTTTGTCGAATTTATTTACTAAAAGTAATATTAATCTTTATTTTAAATAATGAATAATTTTATTTTTTTGTTGTCTCCACATCGCGATTAATCATTAGAAACCACAACCCATCCGATTTATTCTTAGTGGAAACTAGCCTATTAGAACGTATGGTAGCAATTTTAGTGAAGGGAGTCGAAGTGCGCCGCGTACATTTTTGAGTTAAACTTTTAAACCATTGTATTGTAGCTACTTAAAAATAATGCATGATGTAACTAATTAGTTACATCATACATTATTTTTAATCATTAATGATCCATTTTCTGTTGCAATATCGAATCAAATTCATGGGTTATAGTCACACGACAATGACATCTATGAAAGTATTGTAGCTACTTAAAAATGATACATGATCTAACTAATTACTGTAATAATTAGTTACATCATACATTATTTTTGATCATTAATGATCCATTTTCTGTTGCAATATCGGGTCAAACAAACTAAACCGTTATAGTCATACGACAAGAGGGGAGGTAGCTAATTATTTATGTAGCAAAATTAAACATCTATGAAAAAGGTCAAAGGACAAATATTGCAAAATATTATAGATGGCTTATTATAAGTATATTTCCGTTACAAGATTGGACCTTTTAGTGCAGTATTCGACTAAAGCTCATAGTATATAACTGAACTGTTAAGAATACCGTTAATGAATTCTTCTGTCTTCTTAGCATGGGCAAACTGCCAATTAGGTGAGGTAGCTAATTATTTATGTAGCAAAATTAAACATCTATGAAAAATGGTCAAAGAACAAATATTGCAAAATATTATAGATGGTTTGTTATGAGTATATTTCCGTTACAAGATTGGACCTTACAGTGCCATATTTGACAAAAACTCATAGTATATAAATGAACTGTTAACAATACCGTTAATGAATTCTTCTGTCTTCTTAGCATGGGCAAACTGCCAATTAGGTGAGGTAGCTAATTATTTATATAGCTAAATTAAACATCTATGAAAAAGGTCAAAGGACAAATATTGCAAAATATTATAGATGGTTTATTATGAGTATATTTCCGTTACAAGATTGGACCTTATAGTGCCATACTCGACTAAAGCTCATAGTGTATAACTTAACTGTTAATAATACCGTTAATGAATTCTTCTGTCTTCGCGTGGGCAAACCGGTCAGGTAGCTAATTATTTATATAGCAAAATTAAAGTTGTGTCATTTTTTTATTAAACAATAAATCAAGGCAATATAAACGTTTATAGATAAAGCCTTTGGTTTAAGATAAAGCCTTTGGTTATCATTTTAGTATCTAAATTAATTTATCAGGAAATTGGAAACAATCTTACAAAAAAGATTATGATACATACCAGTACTTAGTATCAAAGTTTTCATCGATTATTGTGAGATAAAAAACACATTTGTTTTGAGAGAAAACTCAGCTGTGGAAATAATAACTAATTCACGCTGGCAAACTACAAGTAAAATCTGATTTATTAACAAGTATGTAACTTTTATTGATTGCGTTTTGCGTCAAAGAACTATAATCATGTATAGACTTCGTATCTACTCGTGTGCTCATAGAAAGGACGTATGCGTTGTGATTAATCCAACATACTACGTTGACGAAATGTTGGTTAATTTGCACAGCAAGATTTATTGAAGTAAAACTTCTTTACGCACGCTTGACTTCCCTACAGTAATATACGAAACGTAACTCTCTCTCTTTCTCAAGTACTTCAAAAACGAAACAGTAACTTCTTCAGAGAGGTAAAGTTTTAGGTTCCGTATCTCGATGTGATATTTTTGTCATAAGCCATCGCTAATATGAACTTCCTAGCGCAATAAATATTTAATAATACCGGATATACGTAAGTAGGGCGACATACATATTATCATGTAAATCTTAAAAATGGTGACATTTAGTATAATCATCACAGTTTTCCTACATTCTGCATAAGCTTCTATAAATCCTGTTTTTACATAAATTTAGGTTCAGTGGTTTCTAAATATTTTCCGACATATCTCTGAAGATAAACTGCCTTAAATTATATAAAAAAATATTTTAGAGGTCCTTCTAACTATCCTTTTAAACGATACCCCGCACAATATTTACAATTTAAAACAGAAAATTTGACTTTCATTATGTGATAGATACGCACAAGTTATTTTCGGTAAAGTTACATTCTTTTGATATCCCTTATTAAGTACACTATCTTACAATGATAAGTGAAAGTTATGTTTAATTTTTGATTTGCTAAAAGCTGGTTCCATAGCGAATTATATTTGTCTTTTAAGGTGTACTTGACGACAACTGTATCAATTTGATAAAAATTGTTAAAAATTAAAAATTAATTAAATAAGATGTTCTGTGTACGAAAATGTCAATAATAAACTTTGTGTTTTGCGTGTAGTGACGTAACACTTTCTGATTGATGTCACGTGACTGAATTCGTAATTTTGCCTAATTTATTTACTAAAAGTAACAATAAACTTTATTTTTAATAATGAATAATTTTGTTTTTTGTTATCTCCACATCGCGATTAATCATTAGAAATCACAATCCATCCGATTTATTCTTAGTGGAAACTAGCCTATTAGAACGTATGGATAGCGGTTTTAGTGAAGGGAGTCGAAGTGCGTCGCGTACATTTTTGAGTTAAACTTTTAAACTATTGTATTGTAGCTACTTAAAAATAATGCATGATGTAACTAATTAGTTACATCATACATTATTTTTAATCATTAATGATCCATTTTCTGTTGCAATATCGAACCAAATTCATGGCTCAAACGAACTAAACCGTTATAGTCATACGACAATGACATTTATGAAAAAGGTTCAAAGGACAAATATTGCAAAATATTATAGATGGCTTATTATAAGAATATTTCTGTTACAAGATACGGACGAGTTATTCTCGGTAAAGTTATATTATTTTGATATCCCTTATTAAGTACACTATCTTACATTGATAAGTGAAAGTTATATTTAATTTTTTTTCTTTGTAAAATCATTAACTTCCTGAAGCATGACCAACAATAAACAAGCTATTTATTGTGTGGCATACGTAAACACAATAACTAATAATTATTTACTATGATTATTAAACTAAACATTTATTTTCCAACTTTTCGTTTATCATTACTATACATTTAACAAAAATTTAAATTACTAATTAACCGTACTTCCATTAGGTTCAGCTAAACATTAGGCAAATATATGCTTACTTCGTGTGTTAGATAAATTCAGTTTATATCTTATCTTATATAAATTCGGAAAATAAAGTAAAAGTTTTCCCTTACGTGTTTGCGATTTTCCCAAAAAAACTACTGATTTAACTGTTAAACTACACAACATTCTCACGTAGAAAAATACCTGTGACTTTTGAAATAAATAAACCAGGTAGTTTAAGTCAATAACAAAAACGATTACTAAAAATTTTAAAGTAAAACTAACAGGAGAGAAGTTACAATGAGCTGAATATTATATTCTCCTTTTTCAAGTTATATGATCATCAGAATCACCTTTAATAACAGCAAAATATACACTATAGAAAATACTAGTCAATACGCATCCTATGAGCTATAACTTATCAAGACGAAATTTTGGAAACATGCCAAATTTTAAGTTTCTACATCAAGTGGTTTCCGAGAAAAATTACTTGGACAGATGGAGACGTCAATGATCTTACAAATTTCCATTTTTTCTGTTTTAAGATACCGAACCCTAATAAGGCCAAAGAACTAAAATGAAACAAACATAAAATGATACGGAACCTATCGTTTGTCTAAATATTTATTCGGTAATTTCCGCCTCAAGTCGCCATAACAAAAAGTTGCTACTTCTTCTTAACGTACAGTTTGAAAAACATTGATCGCACAGTTCTTGAAACGAAACATATTTTGCCACTAGTGTAGTTCGAATATAGTTCTTTCGCTATGGTCTCATTTATCAACATACATTCTTAAACTACCACACAATAAGAAAGAAGAGGAGATGGGAGATATTCGGTCAATACAATTTTCTTATTTTTATTTTCCTCACTTTTCCCCTTCAAATCTATAAAAGAAGTTTCACGACATCATTCTCTGGTATGTCCTAGACCTACAATAACATTGCAAGACACTTTTATTATGCAATAGTATTATATGATATCTTGAACTTCTTCTCAGTCTTATCGCTCTTGACAGAGCGGTCGTGGTCATGATGAGGCTACATCATCATTGGTGGTTGATGCGACCCTCCTCACAATTTCTCGCCATTTTAACCTATTGGCTGACATCCTAGTGCATTTATGTAGAGGTTATCTTGAACCTAAACAATCAATTATTTATCACGCAATAATGTTGACGGCTCATATGATGTTTTTGAGTTGTTGATGTGTTAATGTTTTTGAGTGGGCAAGAGCTCCAAAGTATATTGTTGCAAGATGTCAGACCAAGATTTGGCTGCAGCTATCGTGTAAATTTGTAAAACCGTTGGTGAACAGAGGTAAATCCTCGTCCTTCGTATGCTAACTGTAGACTAAAAAATATTGCGCAATATTTAAACTCGCTCAAAATTTTGGTCAATCATTAACATCAATATTGCGCAATTCGTAATATTGTGTAACATAATTAACCGTCTGGGCAAAGAATATTAACTATTACTGCGTAAAGAAGCGACACTCACCTCCCCCTGCCAGTGTAACGTCACCCGCAGATAACGGGTACGATCAAGGATACGCGTTCCTAGGTTGCCCCTTGCTGCGTGCGCGCGTGATTTGTTTGATTTGCGATGTTTGGTTGAGTTTGATTTGTGTAATTCTGTCTTAATTGATAACTATTTATAATAATTAAATATAAAGGTTCGTTTTTGCTCTATGTGTGAGTGCTTGAAAAGCAATAAAATCAATAAGGATAGGAGATTGTTATGTCTCCCCTTTTTTTCTTTGTTGTAAATAAATTTGTTTTGTATCACCAAATTATTTAGTTAGTACCTATAATTTTATGTCAATTAACATGTCAGTGAGCAGTTTTAAAATACAAACTGTTCTTAAAAACCATTGTTTTGTTTGAACAATAGCTACGTGCTTGAAAAGCAACGTGCTTAAAAAACGTATCGTTGTGGTGTCTGCCATAGGCTTTTTATATGGTTTATTAAGAGTCAAAAATACAATGAAGACCTTATTCCAGTGTATCACATTTATAAATAAACAAAATTTATCAAAGAAGAAGTTATTCCAGTGTATCACATTTATAAATGAACAAAATTTATTTTTACTTAAAATTTTATTTCATTTTAGGATCCACACTAAGTACCTTTTTTCAAATTCTATTTTTATATTATTATTATCAAATCACTTTCACTCAATTAAATATATAGTATAAAATATTTATTTA
This sequence comes from Druceiella hillmani, assembly GCA_039881145.1. Taxonomy (NCBI): domain Eukaryota; kingdom Metazoa; phylum Arthropoda; class Insecta; order Lepidoptera; family Hepialidae; genus Druceiella; species Druceiella hillmani. Next base: position 21,372,643 of record JAYKKI010000019.1, on the reverse strand, counting down.
CATAATTTCATTTTTACTATTCGGTAATAAATAATAATAAAGACGTGCGCCCCAGTACAAAGATACTGCACCAGCGTGCTATCGAGACATTCAGTCGATCGACGCTATTGGTTAGAGAGAGAAACAGCTATGTTGCTGACGTATAGAGTCAACTCGCTCGATCGACGCGATTGCCCGCAACTATCGAGACCGATATGTAGTAATAGTGTACATTCTTTATATGCACACTGCTGACAGCCCTAGATTAATTTACGCACACATATTGATACGCATAGGAGAGTACGTATGTAATGTACGTATGTACATTCTTTACATGCACGCTGCTGACAGCCCTAGATTAATTTACGCACACATATGGATACAAATAGGAGAGTACGTATGTAATGTACGTATGTACATTCTTTATATGCTCGCTGCTGACAGCCCTAGATTAATTTACGCACACATATGGATACGGATAGGAGAGTACGTATGTAATGTACGTATGTACATTCTTTATATGCACGCTGCTGACAGCCCTAGATTAATTTACGCACACACACATATGGATACGGATAGGAGAGTACGTATGTAATGTACGTATGTACATTCTTTATATGCACGCTGCTGACAGCCCTAGATTAATTCACGCACACATATGGATACGGATAGGAGAGTACGTATGTAATAGTGTAGGCAATTAAATATGTTCGCTAGTATGGAGTGTCGGGGGTGTGATATAGGGCCAGTTTTATTCGGCTCTGGTATTTCTTTAAACAAACTTCCCGTTGATTACTTTACTAAATTTGATGTAAATAAATAAAAAACAAATATTTTAGTGTTTATATCACTGCCCGTTCAGCCTTTGCCGCGGCAAACGGCTGCATATTTTTTGATTCGCATTTTTAAATAATAATTTTGAAAACGCTGAAGTAGGTATTTTTTTATTTCTGTCTGAGGGTCTAATATAAATTTTCACGAATTTAAGTTTAGTTATTTCGATATTGACCCTTGACTTCACACCTTGACTGGTTGAATTTCCCAAAAAAATATTTTTTAGCCAGAACCAAGTTGTAGACTTTACATTTCTGGAGATTTCGTGATGAGTCATTCAGTGATGTGTGAGTGATATGCAGTTGGCTTAGGCACAGTGTAACAAAGAACATCATCATCATCATCATCATATATATTAATACGCTAAGGTTAAGATGTTACACTCCCTTTTTAGAAAAAAACCTCACAACTAATCCACATAAATTATATATCATTTTATAGATAATTGCTTGCTCTACCGGCATCCACAACTAAAAAAATTATTATTGCTATTGTTTTTGCAAATTAATTAATTATTAAAATTATATACACAAAACAGCAATGCTGCCATCTGACGGCTCAACGTCAATATGATTGACGGTCAGTAAAATTTTTGTTTAATTTCAAATCCACTCACGTATAAATAAAGTGGCGCTTTAGCTCAATGCTTTTGATACTTGCGCCTCTATATGTCCATTTTAGTAAAATATTTGTTTGATCTGTCATCTGAACTTCATAATGGAATAAATAATGCGAAGACTTCGCACGGGTCACGCTAGTATTTATTGATACAGGACATTCTGTGCATTAAACTGAGTAAAAAACGTTAAGCAACTATATGACAATTTTCAACTGTCGTCTCCGTGGTGTTTTGTGTTGACCACAAGGTCTTGGACGTCGTGGCGTACCACGGGGACTCGTGTTCAATTCCCGGTCACTCGTCGAACGGGGCTGTACTGGTGTGCGGGTTGGCTGTAAGAGATTACTCTCGTAGCAATAAGTTCGCCATATAAATCATTTAAATAATTAAAGAACATAAATAAATAAATCTTTTTTAAAAAATTTGCTCCCAAAGTTGCCACTCTAACGAAAAACACTACATATTTTTTGCAGAAACGCGCTTCAAATATCTTTTCGTTGCACAGAACCTGTACAAATGATATATACGTTCTTTGTCACACCGTAAATGTAGATAGACACGTAGTAAGGATACAATTCTCCTCAAATATTACGTTATGAGGACACAAAACTCCTCTGGTATTACATAAGTAAGAACAAAGAAAATTTTGCATGTCAGCTCCGACGCGCGGCTGGAGTTTACTCCTCAAGTATGATTGTCTTAGAATGTGTATAAATATAAATATTATTATTATAAAATGTAAATGCTAAATTCTTTAATAAAAAAATGCTGACAATATAATAATTTTCAATTAAGACACAAATGAACAAGATCAAATTTATACAACAAAATTAAAAACATTTAGTAACGTCAGACTCAGTATTTTAAATTAAAAGAGACTTTAATTTTGTAGAATAGAAGACACCAAATATCATCATCATCATCATATCATCATCATCATATATATTAATACGCTAAGGTTAAGATGTTACACTCCCTTTTTAGAAAAAACCTCACAACTAATCCACATAAATTATATATCATTTTATAGATAATTGCTTGCTCTACCGTCATCCACAACTAAAAAATTTATTATTGCTATTGTTTTTGCAAATTAATTAATTATTAAAATTATATACACAAAACAGCAATGCTGCCATCTAACGGCTCAACGTCAATATGATTGACGGTCGGTAAAATTTTTGTTTAATTTCAAATCCACTCACGTATAAATAAAGTGGCGCTTTAGCTCAATGCTTTTGATACTTGCGCCTCTATATGTCAATTTTAGTAAAATATTTGTTTGATCTGTCATCTGAGCTTCATAATGGAATAAATAATGTGAAGACTTCGCACGGGTCACGCTAGTTCACACATAATAACATTTAATGATTACATCTTGATATAAACGAACGATAGTAAACTATGTGTGTCACACTCCGTCATTGCGATTATGCCAAATAAACATATTGATATCTCACTCTAAAGATGCGCAGAAATGTTGCCATATTACGATTACACTTTTTTAACGCTCTGAACTTCATACGCTCCGAACTCCTAATTTTACTCCTCATAAAACTTCATACCGGGCGCTATATATGAAAATCGATTCTTAAGGTGTAAACTCAAAAAACTCCTCAGATCTTCCTTAGTTGGAACAAAAGTCTCCTCGGTTATTGCGTGGTGAGAATTCTAGACTCCACCGTTATTAGATATTAAGGAAACAGAGCTCCTCAAGTATTAGGAAGTGAGGACAAAAGACTCCTTAGGGATTATATAACAAGCTGATGAACATTAGACTTCTCAGCTACTACTACACAGGATACAAGATTCCCCAAGTAATACATATTAAAAATATAAGACTCTTCAACTATTATGTATTAAGAACATAAGACTTCTCAGTTATTACGTAGTAAGGACACAAGACTTGTTAGCGGGCGGCGCAACGTTGACCTTATATCGATCGAATAATGGAAAGTTAGTTGAGTCATCGTGGCAGACGTGACTTAAGATTGTTATGACGGCGCACTACGTCTCGTCCGCTACACTGCGGCGTGATGTAACATGTTACATCGAACCTGTGTCGATCGTTTCGGCACACCCATTGCTACAACACCTACTGTGTTGTAGTAGGTGTTGCGTGCGTGCGTGTGAGTGCATATATATGTATATATATATATATATATATATATATATATATATATATATATATATATATATATATATATATATATATGTATATAAATAGAACGTAATTCTTTGAAGGATACATTTCGTGTTAGACAATGAAATCACTTGGCTAATGCCGAAGAAAACCGAGTTTACCCGTAAGAAGAAATAATAGGTTTACGAAAACGAAGATATGTTTATCAAATAGTTTTTAATCAAATTAAATTAAATATCTAAAAAAAAGAGTGCATAATGAGCCTAAAAAAGAAGTTTACCTTACCGATGCCGAAGGAGCCGAGTTTGTGCGATTCAGCGTCTCCGCTATGAGCGCGACGCTTCAGTTTCGTTCACTGCTCAGAAAAAGTACGCGGCGCATGGTGCGCCTAAAGAAGTGTTCAATTCAAAATTGTCATTACTCCTCAGGGTTTTCCCTATATTTGCACAGATTTCCTGATAAATGCGAGATTTCCGAGATCTCGTTTTGATATAATTCACCACCCGGGTATCCAATATATTTTTAGGTTTACATTTTCGGGGGTACCTACCAGAGGAGAACCACAAAAAGTCCACTTAGCTTTAAAGCCAAATATTTCGATCAATTATTATTTTGAAATTAGATAACTATGCACAATGTCTACTGTGACAAACACATTTGATGTTAATATTTTTCGGAAAATTTAATATTAGGCAGGCAAGAAGGTCTATGGAAAAAGTGTCTAGCGGGGTACGGTGCAAAAAAGTTTGGTAACCTCTGGCTTAAATTGACGAAGTTAGTTAGTTCGATAAAGTTATCTTCGTAGCTGTCAACTACAAAGTTTCTGTGTGTACGTGCAATAATTTGATTTCTTAGTCTCTTGAGTTTATTGGCACAAGTTGACCGAAATAATTTTGAGTTGATGTATTTACTAAATGCTGTCATTCTGAATCTTTTTCACATTTTTTTCGTAAATGGTTATAGTTAGTTGGGGAGGTTAAGCAAGTTAAATGTACCACACTTAGTGTTAAGCCGCGTCCACACCAATAAATATTTTGCATTGTATGCTGGACGTATAAATTCGACGTAAATATTTTTGCGAGAAATTTCAATTAATTTTTACATAAATTTTTGAAACTGTACATAGTAATTCAATGCTAAAGTTGTGGGTGGAGCTTTGTTAATTCTTGTCCAAATTGCTTGTCCTGTTTTAGTGGTTGTTCTTAATTTTGGCATTTTTTACTAATGTATCTCCATCATTTCGTACTAACTATGCCTGCGACTTCATTCACGTGAAATCCGGAGAATGAAAGAAAAATTTTCGCATACGTTGCTCTCGGGTATGAACTATTACAATACCAAATTTCATAAATATATGTCCAGTAGATTTTGCGTAACAAACAAATTGACACAAAGACAGACAAAAATTCTAAAAACAGGTTTTCTGGCTCCTTTTATCATTCTATACGCTAAATCAATCACTCTTTTTAAAAATATTTTCCATGCGCAGAATTAACTCTTTTACAACTTTATTTTGTGCATAGGTTAATCCTTTTTAGTTTTATAAATTAAAAAAATGTGATTAGGTAAGGAAAGTATCCTACTCGTGATACAAAAGTACTAAACATAGGTTCTCAGAGCAACATAATATTTTAACAAAAAGAAAAAGAATATGTTACGATGCAAATTCCTCTGACGTTCGTTAAAAACCGACAGAGATCGAAGTGCGCTTTAAATATGATGAAAATATTGTCACCGAACATGATGCACAACCCAATTTTTGAAGTAAAACTTCTTGACGCACGCTTGACTTGGGGAGTAAGCTGGTGAATGCGTGACGAGAGCGTTACGAAAAGTGTGATCGGGTGAGGCGAACGAAAGTTGAGAGGGAGATATAAGTTAGTGAAGACAGAAAGAGAGAGAGTTACGTTTCGTATATTACTGTAGGGACAAGAGATAAAGGTGCAAGCACACATTTTCTTTCTCTCTTTCTCTCATAGCCAGTTATATTTCGTATATCTAAGACACATTGCAAGCCTATTGTCTGTATCACACTATAGGAGCAAGAGAGAGCAGTGCGCGCGCACATTTTCTTTCTCTCTTCTTCTCATAGCCAGTGCATGAAATATATATATATATATATATATATATATATATATATATATATATATATATGCGAGTTTGCTAGCGTTACGCGAACGGTGATTTTTTTATTATTTTGTAATTTCATTTCGTTCTTGAACAATTTTATAAATTATTATTTTGTTCAATACATCAAATATTCTACGTTTAAAGTGAATAAAATTGTAAATTAATTTTAAAGTTCATATTTTGTGAATTTGCAGTTTTACTTCAGTCGTGTGGTCTAAAGCACACTCGTTTTTTTATTGGTGTGAACCCAGCTTTAAGGGTGGAGGTGGAGGGCATCACCGGTTTGGCATAATTTAATTCAACGGAAATACCACCAATAGACAACATTGACATTTGAAGGTCCCGGAAAGCCCCACGGACGAAATTTAAATCTTTACATGAATTTAGTATGTATATTTTTTTAATTATTAATTTTACGCGCGAAATTTACATTGTATATGCCGAATATCCGGGTATGCATATGTGTGTATAGGATATCCGGTTACGTAACCGCCACTTTAAATACGTATCTTAGAGAGATATCATATAGATGAATTTGATGTTGGTTGAAGGCTCCGTCACTGTTTCAGACATCGCCCAAATGGATTAATTTAAGACTTTCGCTTCACCTAACAACTGTAACAGCAAGCAACCAATTGTTATAAAAAAGATTCAAACGTTTTATGAAATAATGACAACTTCAGAGCGTTGAAATATTATTTATGTGCGATATCAACCGATTTAAAAAATAATTTACTTATAACAATCTAAAATAGATACTGGAAATAATCTCTTTTTTAACACACTTTTTTTAGGCCAACCTATAACTAACTATGTAATGTAACCTACGAAACTAAATTTTATGCACTTCTAAATGTTGTATCATCAAGAATCGTGATCAATCATCAAGAAACTTGGTAGTTATGTCTAGTTCTGATTACAACACAATATACAAATTGTTATATCATCATGAAACTTAGCAGTTGTGTGTAATTTTGATGACAACACAATCAAATGGTACCATCGGACGGATTCAATGGAATAGAACTGGAAGTTAGGCACTGAACTCGATAACGTAACAACGAATCCTAATCGTGTTCGGGCTTCCAATTGTTATATCATCATGAAACTTGACGGTTGTGTGTAGTTCTGATGACAACCCAATCAAATAGTACCATCGAACTGATTCAATGAAATAGAACCGGAAGTTAGGTATTGAACCTAGTAACAAAAAAGTATTCTAATCGTATTTGCGCTTCTAATTATTATATAATTGTGAAACTTGACAATTGTGTGTAGTTCTGATGAAAATACAATAAAATGGCACCATCGGACTGAATCAATGATGGAAACAGAAGTTAGACACTGAACTCGATAACGGAACAATGTATCCTAATTGTGTTTGTGCTTCTAATTGTTGTATCATCATGCAAATTGGCAGTTGTGTGTAGTTCTGACGACAACACGATATAATAGTACCATCGGACTGATTCAATGAAATACAACCAGAAGTTAGGCACTGAACTCCATAACAGAACAAAGCATCCTAACCGTGTTTTGGCTTCTAATTGTTGCATCATCATTAAACTTAGCAGTTGTGTGTAGTTCTGATGACAACACGATATAATAATGCAATCGGACTGGTTCAATTAAATAGAACCAGAAGTTAGGCACTGAACTCGATAACAGAATAACGTATCCTAATCGTGTTTGTGCTTCTAATTGTTGTATCGTCATGCAACTTGGTAGTAGTAGGTAGTTCTGATGACGACACAATCCAATGGTAACATAGGATCAATTCGATAAAATAGAATCGGAAATTAAACACTGAACCCGATAACAGAACAATGTATCCTAACCGTGTTTGTGCTTCTAATTGTTGTATCGTCATGCAACTTGGCAGTTGTGTGTAGTTCTGATGACGACACAATCAAATGGTAACATAGGATCGATTCGATAAAATAGAATCGGAAATTAAACACTGAACCCGATAACAGAACAATGTATCCTAACCGTGTTTGTGCTTCTAATTGTTGTATCGTCATGCAACTTGGCAGTTGTGTGTAGTTCTGATGACGACACAATCAAATGGTAACATAGGATCGATTCGATAAAATAGAATCGGAAATTAAACACTGAACCCGATAACAGAACAATGTATCCTAACCGTGTTTGTGCTTCTAATTGTTGTATCGTCATGCAACTTGGCAGTTGTGTGTAGTTCTGATGACGACACAATCAAATGGTAACATAGGATCGATTCGATAAAATAGAATCGGAAATTAAACACTGAACCCGATAACAGAACAATGTATCCTAACCGTGTTTGTGCTTCTAATTGTTGTATCGTCATGCAACTTGGTAGTAGTAGGTAGTTCTGATGACGACACAATCAAATGGTAACATAGGATCGATTCGATAAAATAGAATCGGAAATTAAACACTGAACCCGATAACAGAACAATGTATCCTAACCGTGTTTGTGCTTCTAATTGTTGTATCGTCATGCAACTTGGTAGTAGTAGGTAGTTCTGATGACGACACAATCAAATGGTAACATAGGATCGATTCGATAAAATAGAATCGGAAATTAGACAATGAACCCGATAACAGAACAATGTATCCTAACCGTGTTTGTGCTTCTAATTGTTATATCGTCATGCAACTTGGTAGTAGTAGGTAGTTCTGATGACGACACAATCAAATGGTAACATAGGATCGATTCGATAAAATAGAATCGGAAATTAGACAATGAACCCGATAACAGAACAATGTATCCTAACCGTGTTTGTGCTTCTAATTGTTGTATCGTCATGCAACTTGGTAGTAGTAGGTAGTTCTGATGACGACACAATCAAATGGTAACATAGGATCGATTCGATAAAATAGAATCGGAAATTAGACAATGAACCCGATAACAGAACAATGTATCCTAACCGTGTTTGTGCTTCTAATTGTTATATCGTCATGCAACTTGGTAGTAGTAGGTAGTTCTGATGACGACACAATCAAATGGTAACATAGGATCGATTCGATAAAATAGAATCGGAAATTAGACAATGAACCCGATAACAGAACAATGTATCCTAACCGTGTTTGTGCTTCTAATTGTTATATCGTCATGCAACTTGGTAGTAGTAGGTAGTTCTGATGACGACACAATCAAATGGTAACATAGGATCGATTCGATAAAATAGAATCGGAAATTAGACAATGAACCCGATAACAGAACAATGTATCCTAACCGTGTTTGGGGTTGTAATTGTGTTATTATCATGAAACTTTGCTTTTATGTGTAGTTCTGTTAACAATACAATTAAATAGTACAACCGGACTGACTCAGTGATGGAACCGGAAGTTAGGCACTGAACTCTATAACGGAACAACGTGCATTAATTGTATCTAGAACTACATATTATCTAACGATGGAATTTGAGAACAACGAATCTTAACTGTCTTTGGGCTTGTTTAGTTTATTTGAAATCGTAGGACAGTGAGGCAGATATTCCTACCATTAAAATGAATTAATATTGGCAAGAATGGCGAACGTCTTATAAAGCCCATAAGCATAAAATTCCCGGCTAAGAACTGTTGAAAGGCATATGTTGCCCGTGATCCTAAGTTGGACATCAACAGTCTCCAAGGTGCATAGTTGAACGGTGGACCACGTAGTACTCTATTTAGGATCGCGAACTTTTACATCTGGACAAGCATACGTAGCTCTAAGTAGAGGAAAATTACTTTGTGGGCTTCTGATGGAAGAATTGGATTTTTCCAAGCTTACCGGATGGAGAAGATGCGGTCTCAGTCGCCCACAGACACAGAATTAAAAAGAGATAGAGAGAGGACTAAGACATTACCCACAGTTCTCCACGGTAAATATGTAATTGTAACGATGTTTTGGGAACCAGTGTGATAACAAGTATCATGATATAAAAAAATTTCGTAAAAGATTGTGACTGTTTTTTTACTAAATGAAATTAATTATCTATTTTAGTGATTTGTAAATTATACCCAAGATATAAACTAAATCTATAAATTTATTAGAATTATTAACAGCCTGTATCTTACGCGTACATTACATAAATATTTCTGAAACTCTATTTTTTAAAAATGCCACAGGTTTTAAGGATTCTAGTATATTTATCTTATTTGAAGAAATTATTTATAGAAAAATATTTAAGTAATTGATTTCCAGTCTAGAAAGTTAGAAAAAAAGAGAAGAAATTTAAAATAGACTTTTATTTAGTCCTTACCTCCGATTTCGTGTATGCACTTCTCGTTTAGCTTTTATAAATGAACGGTTAGTTTTTTTTAAGTAAACCACTTGTTACAAAAATTTAGAACGAAATCCTAAAAGTCTATAGTCAACAAATTATAATTACGTGGCTTGCTTGACAATTCATTGGGAAACGTAGAATTCTTTCCGTAATACCAAAAATAATGAACAAAATAATAGTTCTACGTTTATGTTTTATAAACAACGTACGTAATTATTTTTTAAAGGCATATAAAGGTTTATTTTCCGGAATAACTCTTTTGCCCACAAAAATAGGAAAAATCATTTATATATGTTACATAACATAAATATAATATTTATTCATGGTCCCCTAATAAATAATCGTATATTAGGCCGAGTTACGAAACTCTAAAACTGAGCAGTCTTGCGAAGATGCGTCCTTGTCGACCTTCGACCGTCCTGCCCATCGATTATTTATATCAGTTTTATCTGCCGTTTTCATATATTCTTACAGGAGAACTTAGTACGTAATTTTAATTCGTGTTTATGAAATAAATATAACAGGTATTCACAACTTTGCTTAGTATTTGAGATTAGTCATCCCAAACTACACATTTTTCTTAATTCTTCTCAAATTAAATGGCTCCTAACTATAGTAATAGACTTTTTTTCTTAAAATCTAGCCCAAAATTTAAATATGTAGAGTATATATTTCTAATGACGTACAGTTTATCGACATCTGTTGCGTATTTGTGTGGATTTATCATCTGTAATTACGCCTGTAACTGCTTTATTTGCGTGACGGCCCCTTAAAAATTAACTGTGTTGCAGAGTTCCACTGGACACCACTTTGGAGACTCTTCTCTCGCGAAGGAGACGTCGTATGCGAAAATGTCACTAGACATATTCGATTGCATTTAAAATTATATAATTTATGGAATTATGTTGTTTATTTTTGTAGATTTATCATCTGTAGTTACGCCTGTAACTGCTTAATTCACGTTACACACACACACACACACACACACATATATTTATATACATATATATATATATATATATATATATATATATATATATATATATCTTTAGCTCAGCATCTCACTTTTAACTCCTTAATGAAATTATTTATTGCACATGCGTTAAACAATGGTCATACATCGTTGTGATAAAAATAACGACTGGATATTGTGCACTATTCTCTGAAAATAAAATTAAATTCGACAATACTGTCCACATAATTGTTCTCATACCTTGCAGGCTTAGGATTTAGATACTGTCAACCTAGATTTAAATTAAATATAAAATAACTTTAATGATAATTAGATAAATTGATAGCGTGATTAGACAAATTTAAATTTAAATTTTAATATGTAACACAAGAAGTGTAGTTCACACAAATATTTTCAGCGAACTATAAACTATATATAGCACAGCGTTCACATTCGCTCGCGAGTACGTCTTCTGCATTGCTTAAGTTGCATAGTTGACCAAACAGTTCGTTCGCATTCTCTTTCTCTTTCTTGTATAGTCAAAACATATACCTTTACATCTATCTATCTTCGCAACGCGACGTGCGAGTGAAATAACTGATTTGGTGAAACAAAAAGACGCTGATCGTCCCCGAATGGGTGATATTCTGATACATTTTGATTTCATGTGAGCAAGTGATGGATACGGTAATAATATAAGAGCTACACCTTTTATATCTCTCATTCATGAGTTACACATCTCTGTATCCCATCTCGTTCAGAGATTTGGCGCCAAGCGGTACTTGCGCGTGTACAGTAATTACAATAATTGTAAACAATATGATCGATACGTTAATTGGAGGGATCAAAAAACGACCAGCATTTCATAAAAAAAAGTTTGAACGACTACTCAGATGTAAATGTCAAAAAAAATCTATGGGCGGAAATCTGTGGAGCAGGCCTTCCAAAATGGAGTCCATTTATAGCGAGGGCTAAAGAAAATAAGATACATGTTTGATATATGGACGTTTATTTAACTACAATTGCACTTTATCTTTTGACATAAGTGAAGAAAAACAAAAAAAAGGACAAAAATTATCGCACCTCATTCATATTATTCCTACTTCTGTTATTTTCATTAAACACAAAGTCATCCATAGGGCAATCGCAGAGCGAGCCAACGAATTTTATTTCACCTTATACTCTATACAATTGCGGATGATACAACAAGCTTTAATAATACAGACAAAAAAATGTTTACATCGATCGGATGATGAAAAATACCCCATTTCATTGCCAAAATGCTGAAAGTACATTGGACCATACATCGAGCCATTTTTTTGCATGTGGACATACTGCATCTAACCTACAGACCTACATATGCTCTGGAAAGTGATGAGGATGAGTATGATGATGATGATTTCCACATCTATCTCAAATGTTTCGGAAAAATCAACTGAATCAAACAAAAAAGATTTAAATAAACATTGACGTCATAATAAATAAAGACTGCTTTATCTCCGATTCATTAATTTAAGGATCTTATAGAAAACAAAACTGGATGCTAATGTTAGTGTTTTGAACATTTTAGAATAGATAAAATTAACAATTACTGCGGTCAGGAGTACTTTTCAGTCACCGTGTATCTATGATATACTGCTACAACTCATGCCCTCTTTTCTATATATTGTTGAGGGACTAACTTTGCTTTGACCAACCACTGTAACCGCAGCAATCCCAATCTATTGATTCACCTAGCACTACTCCATCACTAATTTGCGGCTAAGGGGAAAATCCAAAACATTATATCACCAGGATTTTCCAGTGACGCAGTTAAGTTATATTATTGTAATTTTATGAATGATTCGAAATTATCAAATTTGTAAAAAGTGTTTATATACTTCTTACATTTCAATAAAAAAAACATTAAAATAACGTAACCTTTTTTTTCGTATCATCACGCTCAATTCGTGAGCTTGTTTTGTACGTCTCATTGATGTGAAATTGATACCATGAGCTAGTGTTATGTGTATAATTATAATAATGTCAGAGTTCATTGTTTATCCAAAAATAGTAAACATTTATGTCGTGGGAATATTACAAGCTAAGTTTCATTGCTAGGTTCAGTCAAGATAATTTCATGCCTGGTATACATTCTGACTTGAACGTCTCAGCTGTTGATAAACACTGTCTCAACTAATATTCGATAAGAATCTTGAGCTTTTAAAAGCTCTGTAAACATAATTGAATATGAAAGACGTTAGAATCGATCCATGTTGCGTTTAAAATGAACATAGTTGAAATTCGACCTCAGTGCATTAGATTTTTTTAAGTCTCAACGTTATTGAGGTTGTTTTGTCAAAGAGTATACCTCTATAATAATTGTATATAATTTTTTTTTGAATTTTGTTCTATTACGTCAGCCGAGAGCTTTTATAAGTACGTTATTAACGCGTATTGTGTAACTCCCTGAAATATCCACGAAATTTAATGTTAGTAACAATTTATAAATAACGCAATTACAGCTTGTATTTGTATTTATTTTCTGAAACAATTCGTTGTCACTTTTAATTTGTCATGTTATTATTGAATCAAATAAACGTTAATAAAAATGAGACTTGACATTCGGAGAAGGATGAGATACATTGTTTTCAATTCCAATAGATTACACTTCATTATTCGGAAGTCACAAAATTCGAAAATAACTTGAAGATTATCCGCTAGAAGGCTTAATTTTTTTTTCTATACATTATTTTTTGAGTTATTTATAAAATAGCGAAGATAGGAAAAATACTAATTTGGATAAGTCATTCAGAACTTCAACTTTCAGAAATAATGTATTTGTAATAGATATTATATACAAATTTTAGCTTTCTGCATTCCTTCTCCATATAAACTTTGGCTATGCCAAATCTCACATTCCTCCGTGCACGCAATCCTGCTACTATTATAAAGATGAAAGTTGTGAAGTTATATGGATGGATCTTTGTTGCTTTTCACGCAAAAACTAGTGAACGGATTTTGATGAAATTTTACAGTGATATAGCTTATACATCAGAACAACACATAGACTACAATTTATAAAGATATTGTGTGATTCGGCTATTATATAACGATAAGAATCAAATAAGTCGAAAACATACCTCTTCTCTGAGAGTTATCTTAGCATGCGCTGCCTAAATTGTTAAGGTTATGCGAAGATAATATACAATGGGTCTGTTTCTCTTAAACAGTTCTAACTAAAACGACAGCATATATCAACCTTTATATGGAAGCCATTATAACCAAAATAGTCAGGCGTAAATACTATTAAATTGAATTATTTTTTTGCAATGCACGTTTTATAGTATTAAATAAATTCTTATAAAAAAGCGTTTATCATTTTTAGTATTTAAAGTAGATAAAGTTTGTCTTTTACACTAAATAATATGGACAAATAGCTTAAACTTATCACGATATGAATGATTTGAGCGGAGCGCTGGTAAAACACGCCGGTGATACCCTGCATTGGGTCAGCGGCGCGGGTGGCGCGTGGAACGGGGGTGGGCCGGCGAGGTAACGTCACTCTCCATCGCCAAGTGCACGACCCGAACGCGGGCAGACACCTAAGGGCAGACGTCGTTGACAGTTGTGCTCATATGGCTTGATTATGATTGATTACTATTTATTTTTCACAGTTAATTCGAAACGTATTCCGTGTTGTCGTAGGCATAATAATTATATTTTTGGGAAGCATTGTATTATTTTTAGGAAGGTAGATTCCTTTTCTTTTAATTAAATACTGGAATTGTTTAAGTTGTTAGTTTGGAAATCACTATCGATTTTGTGTTTTTATTTAGAGAGCACTTACAATAACAACGATGTCGTTTTCCGACGTCTACGCGGGCGAAGCCGCAGGCAAAAGCTAATATGCTAAAAGGGGTATAAAGTTTTCCCTTTATGTATAATATATAGATACTTTACATCAATAAAATAATTTAAACACTTTATGAAACTATTCTTAATTTTTCAAATAACTGAACAATAAAATAACATATTAATTTAAAAAAAAATTTATCCTGCTAAACGATTACTAAGCGTCTTCAAGATAATGTTCATAAATAAGAGTTTTGTCAATGATTTTCTAGATACGGCTTCAGAATTTATATCTCTTGAAGAGTGTGGAAACTAATCCTTTATAATCCTTCAAAATTGTATTTTTTAGATTTTCCTTTCAATCAATTATCATTATTATTAACTTGTCATCACATTTCTCATGGCGCTATCATTAGTATTACGATTTGACATATTATCTGTATTATATTGTAACTATTGCATTATTATAATATTATCTGTAACAATTGGTTTTATTTTACCAATTGAGTTTAAACAAAAATTGCAGTGTTTATCAAACCTCCTGCCTTATTTAAGTGATTTTTGAACTTATACTTCTTTAGGTGCGTTATAAAAAAATGAAGAGAGTGAAGTTTTAAAAAATACAGGATGAAGTTAGCACGACCCAACAAAAAATCGACACCATGAAGTTGCTCACTAAACACATATTTACATAATTTATTTGACAGATAATTAGTCCACCGTTTTATTTTTCTGCTGTTTTTCCATTATAAGTCAATCATCTGTTAGACCGATTCGAATTCGGTATGTATTTATCTGCATTATAAATTATATATTTGTAAAATTAATAAATTAAAATCAGTTTTCAATATATTCGTTAAATTTTATTTAGATTGTTTCAATACATTTAAAAAATTAATTATATACATGTGTTTTTAAATTGAATGCTGAGTAACCATTTAAATTTTTAAAATAATTAAGTTTAATTTTAAATTCAATTTTGAAATAAGATCAATTTTTTTTAATATTTTGATGTGATAACGTCTTATAAAATCGATTAACACCGGCTGCACGCATGAAAAATTGTCACGTTCCGCCTGAGCCTGAACGTGCAAGCGAGAGCGCGGAACAAGTGATAGAGAGGCACGATCAGCCCAAGCGTCGGAATTTATTTCTCTTCTCGCGTGACGTCAGAGCTATTATTGATGTACCAATTCTTCTTTGCGGCGACTTCAACACAAACGTGAAAAATGATGATGCATTCCTCAAATACATGAAAGATACGTACAATCTCGAATGCGTATCAGATGTTAATAAGTCAACAACGCTGAGAGGAACAACCATCGATTTGACTTTTTCAAGACACATTACACTTGAAACACTCCCCTTGATTTCGTACTTTTCCTATCGTCGTCCTATCCTTAACAAAATAACGCAGATTGGAAGATCTTAAATATAACACATGTATATAAGTTGTAAATAAATTGTTAATAGCACATTGTTACTTGTAATTAATCTGTATAATTTAAGTAAAAAAATATGTGAATTAACCAGTGTAAATAAATGTTAATTTATCGAAAAAATTGTAATTTGCAATTAACTCCTTTGTATTATACAAAATAATAATAATTCAGTGATAATAATTCAATTTAATTCATAAAAGTATGCAATTTTCATCAATGTTTCTTTATGACGTTATCACGTAAAACTATCGTCCGTAAACCGACTTTACAGACAACCAATTTTGTTTAACCTGATTGCGGAAAATCGCAAAGATTTTAACGACTTATATACGCCTTCAAATCGGACCAAAAACATGACATGAGACGAGCAACCAAGATGGCTGATTAAAGTAATATACAAACCATTTAAAAAATGTTAAATGCAATCTCCATCGTATGCCTTAAACGTTAAACAAAATAAATTAACATGTACGTTGACTACTTTTCCATTAAAAACACATTAATTTCACATTCACACTATGCTAGTGTCATGATGTATCTGGCCACAAGATTAGATTCTCTTCCCAGTTCTCTTAATTTTACTTGCAGCTATTAGACAGCACCAAAACATTAAACACCAATAAAATGATGTAAGGGAAGTCTTGTACCTTTCTTTTTTTAATCGTGTTGTTGTTAGTGAAATTAATTTTCAGTACTTCGCAACCTTTTCCTCCAACACTGGAGGGACTATTAATGTAGCTGCTGACTCCTCATAATATGCTGTAATGGCGTGAAGTTTGCCACACTTCGAAATAAGGAAATTTAGTTGAAAGTATGGCATTTGTAAAATTATTAATAAAACAAATTTCCAAACAACTTGGGAATGAAGTACGTACGGAATTGATAAATTCGTGTAAAACTTACCAAGCCTTCGATTGTGATCTGCACAAATGTTTATTTTTGTATCTGAGTAAATTTTCCTTTTACTACTTGCTCTTTGATTAAGCAAAGGAAGCTTTCGGTATGACCGAAATTACTAAAAAGAGTACTGTTGGGCTATGCTATAGGGTCATAGATTGCGTTTGTGATACTTTTTATAGAATTACATACACTTCAGTTTACACGGACACTATAAACTAATATTTCGTGTTTCATCACGGGGAAGTTATTATTGTTATGATCTATTGATGATTTATTGAGATGATCTAAACATCTCGGACATTCAAATTATTATAGTGAAAAATAATATTCGATTAAAACGAAATAGTTACCAAGGCATTCTACATTTTGGAATACCATAAGTGATGATCTAAACATCTCAGACATTTAAATCATTAAAGCAAAAGCTCTTATTAGTTTAAAATTTAAAAGTTACCAAGATATTCTATATTTTTGAAATACTAGAAGCGATGATCTGAACATCTAGGATAATTAAACCATTACAGTAAAAACTCATGTTAGATTAAAATGAAATAGTTACCGAAACATTCAACATTTTGGAAAATTAGAAGTGATGATCTAAACACCTCAGACATTCAAATCATTAAAGCAAAAATTCGTATTATTTTAAAATGAAACAGTTACCAAGATATTCTACATTTTGGAATACTAAAAGTGATGATATAAACATCTCGGATATTTAAACCATTAAAGTAAACGCTCATGTTAGATTAAAATGAATCAGTTACCAAGGCATTCTACATTTTGGAATACTAGAATTGATGATGTAAACATCTCACAAATTTAGATCATTGAAGTAAAAACTCGTATTAGATTAAAATGAAATAGTTACCAAGGCATTCTACATCTTGGAACACTAGAAGTGATAACCTAAACATCTCACACATTTAAATCATTGAAGTAAAAGCTCTTATTAGTTTAAAATGTTACAGTTACCAAGATATTCTACATTTTGGAATACTAGAAGTGATGATCTAAACGTCTCGGATATGTAAATTATTAAAGTGAAAACTCATATTAGATTAAAATGAAATAGTTACCGAAGCATTCAACATTTTGGAAAATTAGAAGTGATAATCTAAACATCTGGGACATTCAAATCATTAAAGCAAAAATTCGTATTATTTTAAAATGAAACAGTTACCAAGATATTCTACATTTTGGAATACTAGAAGTGATGATTTAAACATCTCGGACAATCCAAATCATTAAAACAAAAGCTCGTATTAGTTTAAAATGAAACAGTTACCAAGAAGTTCATTTAAATTATTTATATAAAACTATAAAATCAAGCATTATTAATCGTAATAATAATAAAATAAAGATTTAAGCATTATTGTATAGAAAATAAAACATCAAATTTGAACATTTATTAAGTTGTATAGAATATCAAACTTTAATATTTGTTCATTTTTCTCAACATGAATATAGTATATTCCATATCTTTCAAAAGTGTACGATCTTGTGAAAATCGTCTATGACAGATAGACGGATAAACACGTGAATGAGCTTAAAAGGGTCTCAGTTTGAGATGTGGGACTTAAAAACTATATCAAACTCAAATAAATCGGTTATAGATAAATTTGACTATTTAAACTGTCAAACAAAAAATATTTTAATAATAAGACTTGTTTAAAACAACAAAGTCTTATTTAGCTTACTAATAACAAAGAAATTAATTTAAGTATTATTGTATAGAAAACAAATAATAACGTTTCATTAATTACAAAATATATATATATATATATATATATATATATATATATATATATATATATATATATATATTCTATACTATACTATTAATTTAAACTCTGAATAAAACAACAGGTAAGATTAATAGTGAACAACTATCAAGATTAAAAATACATTTTAGTTAGATAAACAAGTAACAATTTTTAATATTGCAATTATAACTTAATTTTTTTATGAATCTTTAAATGTGTTTTAAAATTCCTGAAGAATCTAATTAATCTTAACAATTTAAGGTACATTTTCTCGTTTCAGCTTATTTCTTTTGTAAGTCCATTTATTAAATTAATGTGCTTACAACAGAAAAACTTCTTCTCTAAAAATAGCTCAGACCATTCGCAATTTTTTAAAATGTGTTCAGGGTTTTAAAGAAAGAAATTTTTAGCAATTAAATGAAACTACGTGATGTAGTATTATTTCTACTTTCTTTACGTTCTTTACCAAGTCATGCTATTAATATGGTATTCTATTAATATGGTATGCTATTAATATGGTATGCTATTAATATGGGTGCGATATAAAAGGTGTTAATAATTTAAGGTTATGAGTAGATTTAGAAAGAATTATAAAATGTTGTATAATCAAATGTTATATAAATCAGCCTTGGTCTTGGGCAAATACCAGACAATTAACACGGCTCCAGCGAAGACGAAGTCATCTTTTCTAGCTTTCTTCCACTAGGATAATTCCTGTTAGACGCATCTATACCACAAGAGTGGGCACGGAAGGCCGGGCTGGGTTGATGGCCAATTTCGGACAGCGACCCAAACTCGCGGGATATAGCGCGGAATATTTACCCTGGATTACCGGTGAAGACCTTAACGGCTACGATGGGGGAAATAGAGTACACTGAAATGACGGAATAGGCGGAAGGTGCTCATACTCAACAATGAGCTAACACTTGATAGGAGGTACCTAAGTCATGTTCGAGATGCACGACCAGACAGAATAGTGGAATAGTGCAACAAGATCGGTCGCAAATGAGACTCTATGGGTTCAACGACAGTGCCCATAGTCCTAAGAAGAATTACTGTGTTGGCTTCAGGTGGCAACAGGTCGTAAAACACAATAGCCCCTTTTCCCCCATAAACGATGATCGAGGCAAGAAAAATGCTAGAGTGACCTCCGTAGAAGATAGTCGAAGCAACATCATCATTACGAATGACCTGTATACTTGGAATGTAGGCTCCATGACGGATGAAGTACCGAACTTAGCGACGTCCTGGAAAGAACACAAATTGATATATGTTGAGACCGGAGTGGAAAAGAGCAAAATCATAGAAACTCAGGAAAGGCCTTCTGGTTCATCTATGATAGAACAAACACCGATGAAACGTCGTTGGAATTGTACTATTGGAAGATTTAGCAAAGATATTAATAGATGTCGAAGAGACTAATGGCAGTAAAAATAACTTTGATAATCTTTTTATAAATAAAGAAAAATATAAACAAATGTTTATTAACCTATAACAAATTCAATCTTCAACCATAACACTTTTGAACTAATTTGAAATCTTTTATAAAGAAAAATTAGAACAAGATAAACTTGCATCTTTACTATATCATTAGTCATAAAGCTTGGCTCTTATGATTAGTCTAGAGCTATATCATATTTTTGTTTATTTTTTTCTTTAAGATTTATAAGCAAGAATTATAAATCTCATAGAAAAATATAAACAAAAATAAGATACAGCATCACAGATTCAGGTGAACAATATTTATTCCTCACACAAATAGGAACCTATACCCATATAAATAGTATAAGCCTCATGAGTCCATTCTTTATAGTTTCCACATTCGATCCAATCTTCTCCAGGTGGATCCACATACGGGTCACCACAAACCAGGCAAAAAAATTGTTTTGCCTGTTTTTTATTAACTTTCTTTATTTTGCTGGTAGAAATCTTAACATTTTGTCACCATTTTTTGCAGACAGGAGTACTTTTTTCTTTTCAGTAGTTTTGGTGCGCTTCTTCCTTTCTTCATTTTCTCTTTGCTGTTCCTTTATTGGTATACTAGTTAATACTCCAGCTTTTTGAATCTTCCGCTTGCGATTTGTTTTATTTGAACTCCGTTTCAGCATCGGTCGAACATCTATAGGTTTTACATGAACCAAAGGTGGCAATGGAGAAACTACAGATGGAGAAACGGTATAATCAAAATCAAGAGAAAAATGGATATGAGGGAAAATTTCTTCATTTGTGAGTGCAAATTGGGATGCATTATTAAGGGCTATTGAGTTTTCTGTAGCTGCCGATGGAGATGGTTCAGGCGGGTCCGTCAAAGTAGAAGGCAAAAAATCTAACACATCAAATATGTCACAATTTACTGGCCATATGTTCTTAAATAAGCATTGCCAAAAAGTCTTGCTGCATCGTATTGGGAAATTATTCGTACCACATGGCTCTTTTGAAAGGCTGAAACTGCTTGCTCAAAATAAGTCTTCAGAGGACCGTCTACACACCGATCTAGAGATTGCATATGATGCGTGACAGTGAAACAAAAACCACATTATTTTGAGAGGCATATTCGAGAGCTCCAAGATATTTGTGGGACTCGTGGTTGTCCATGACTAAAATTACTTTGCTCTCTGGTTTGGACGGATAACTTCGACAAAGTGACGAAGCCACTCCAGATATGTATGTCCTATGACCCATCCATTGTCTGTGCAAGTAGCACTAGTGCTAGGTAGAGCCCCATCCAACAAGCGATCAACCTTTCGTTTTCTACCAAAAATAAGGAATAGTGGAATAAAAGAACCAGCTGCGTTGTAACAACATATAGCCGTTGTTAATTTCCCCCTCTCCACGCTAGAGATTACGCCTACCTGCTTTTTACCAGTTCTGGATCAAATTTTCGGAGTCTTGTTACTGGTTGTTTGAATACCCGTTTCATCAACATTATAAATCCGGGTTATATCAATGGCATGTTTCTCTATTTATGTTCCCAGGATATCAAAAAATCTGTCAACTTGGGGTTTATTGAAACCTCTGGCTCGTGCAATAGACGTTGGTTCTGGCTGTCTAATTGCAAGTTCAGGATGTCGCTTTTCAATTCCCAAGTACTACTAGTTACCTACGCGAATTTTAAAAGGATGTTTTATTTTATTTTTTTCTGCATACTGGTATGCCAGTTCCAAAAATTCAAGTTTAGTAACCCCATAAAAAAGATCAGCGACATGAAATACATATTCCAGTAATTCTCTTTCTTGAAGGTTGTTGAAGACTGGCTGATATCTCCCTAGTTTCTTTTCTAAACTTCCTTTTTTATATGTTTTTGCAAGGTAGACAGCGTCACAGACCTTTTCGCAGCAGCAGAGACCGAAATTACTTTGGCTTCTAAAGGCAAATAAGTTCTCTTAAAGTCACTAAAAACTTTCGTGTAGATGTCTGCAACATCTACGCCATTACAATACTCCGGCGCCCGGACGAAACTGATCGAAATTCGTAGACGTTCGAGAATTCTCGGCACACGCACACAATAACACTAACGCGTGATACATCAGTACACGAGTACTTAGCCGTTTTAGGCCACCTTCCCTACACAAAATAGAAAAAACGCTATTATGATGCGTTTTTGTTATTTTGTGTCCTAACGATATAACAACTGTATAATATATAATTGATGAAAATAAAAGCTGGTAACACAACAGGTGGATAATATATTATAAACATCTTCAAAATATATACCACCACAGAAATCAGGAATATTCCCAACTTGAAACAGTTTAAGTACCACTCCCGGCTATTACTCCGGATTAAGTTTAAAAAGTCAAACAACAAATAAAAAATAAGAGGTCCATATAACCAGATGAAATACCAGCGGATATCAGGACCTAAGTTACCAGGGCGCGTTGGCTAGTTTAACTGTATAACAAACCAATTCAAGATCACATGATATCAAACTCATTGTCAAACAGTCTCCCCAACCATTTTACAAGGGGAAAGGGGATAACAGGGCTAATAACCTCACCTAAAACACCTCAACATTTTGGGAACGGATCCTAACCAATAGACCGAAACACATTATTACTCTGATTCCTAACATAGTAGCAAAGAAAAGTACATCAGATGCAATTTCAATGGTTTAAATTTTGCTGGAAAAGGCAAAAGCCGACAACAAAACTTACACATAGCTTTTATAGATATAGAAGAGGTATTTGACCATATACCCCAGGATCGTATTTGGGAATCACTCAGACAGCAACTAGTGAAAGAATATTATATCAGCCTTATTCAAAACTTGTATAAATCCGTCACTACCCAGGTCGAAGTTGTAGTTGTAATGAAAAAAGACTCTACACTCAACCCAATACTGTTTAATATTGCCATGGACCATCTGAATAAATATTGTCAAAAGTCATTGCCGTGTAATTATTTATATGCGGACAATATTGTATTAATCTGCGACAACATAGACGACGTTCAACATAACTTCGACTCCTGGATAAAGTCATTGAAAGAAATTTCTTTAAAAATTAGCAGAATGAAAACAGAACATATGTCGTACGATTTCGATGTTACCACAAATCCAGATAACTTGTTAGATAAAATCTCCATAGTAACTATGCAATTATCCACGTTGAACCCAATTTAAATATTTGGGCTCAATCCTCATTAATAACAGTAAAATTGCTAGCCACGTTATAGAAATATAACAAGCTGTGTCAAGTCGAGACAACTCACAAACGTCATGCAAAATAGAAGAATGCCACTTAAAGACAAAGGAAAAATATACAAACTAGTTATAAAACCTGTAATTTTATATAGTTCGGATGTTGAGCGACCAACAAATAAGACCTAAACAAACTACACTTAACAGAAATGCACATATTACGCTGGTCAGCGGTTATGTCTTCACTTGATACAAGAGGAAAAACTAAAATCCGACTACGGAAAAATAACTGAAAAGCACGAAATACATAATTACATAATCTGTGAAATTTATAACGTTTTATATCCTAGGACACTCTGGATCATGACGAATCTAGGACACTACATTTGTTGAAATAACTTTAGTAGTTTCGTCTTTACGAGAGAATAAACTTACTCACAGACATATATATAAAGCCTGTGATATTTATAATGTTATATACCCTAGGACACTCCACGGATCATAAGAATCTAAGGACACTTCATTTTTTGAAACCACTTTAGTAGTTTCGTCTGTACGAAGGAACAACTTACTGACATATATACGTACATATCCTGTGAAATTCATAATGTTATATACCCTAGGGTACTCTCTGGATCATGACAAATCTAAGGACATCTCATTTGTTTAAATCACTTTATTAGTTTCGTTTGAACGAAGGAACAATATACTCATGCATACATACATACATACATAGCCTGTGAAAGTCATATCATTATATACTCTAGAACACTCTCTGGGTCATGACAAATCTAAGGACATCTCATTTGTTTAAATCACTTTATTAGTTTCGTTTGAACGAAGGAACAATATACTCATGCATACATACATACATACATAGCCTGTGAAAGTCATATCATTATATACTCTAGAACACTCTCTGGGTCATGACAAATCTAAGGACATCTCATTTGTTTAAATCACTTTATTAGTTTCGTTTGAACGAAGGAACAATATACTCATGCATACATACATACATACATAGCCTGTGAAAGTCATATCGTTATATACTCTAGAACACTCTCTGGGTCATGACAAATCTAAGGACATCTCATTTGTTTAAATCACTTTATTAGTTTCGTTTGAACGAAGGAACAATATACTCATGCATACATACATACATACATAGCCTGTGAAAGTCATATCGTTATATACTCTAGAACACTCTCTGGGTCATGACAAATCTAAGGACATCTAATTTGTTTAAATCACTTTATTACTTTACTTTGTACGAAGGAACAACTTACTTACATACATACATACGTACGTATTAGTAGTACTTACATACATACATACATACATACATACGTAGCCTGTGAAATTCATATCGTTGTATATCCTATGACACTCTCTGGACCATGGCGAATCTAAGGACACTTCATTTTCAGAATTCACTTTAGTAGTTTAGTCTATATGAAGGAACAACGTACTCACATACGTATCCTGTGAAATTCATAACCCTTCCTCTGCCGTAGTCGGATTAATTAAAAATTAGAAATCCATACATAAGAGAAAGCTTTAAAAAGTCATCCCGATAATAGACAAAGTGCATGAAAAACGACCCTGAAGGGATAGACATTTCCAGAGACGTCCGGCCTTTATATAGTAAACCGTGCCCTAAACTTGACATTAATGAAGAAAGAGCGTGGAAAATCACCCACGGCTTGGTTGATGGTGGTCAAAAAAGACCTGAAAGAAGCTCAACTTGACACCAACACAGCACAAAACCGTTCTCAGTGGAAAAGAAAGAAAAGGAAGGCCGTCCCGTAGTAAGTGGGACAAACGGTCCAGGATAGCAGTAGTAGCAGTTGTATAGCCAAATATTGCGTAGAACTTGATTTTGGACTATCAATAATCTCTGAATTAAAAACCTGGTTTACAACCTTATATACTTAGTTTGTATTCTGTAATAAATTCCGAGAAAAATGAGGGTTTATTCCCTACATACAAAGGAAAGACCTTTCAAAAACCATTTAAAAAAATGTGCGTGCCTTATATGAAAATGTTTAATAGAAACAAACATTTAAATTAAATTATTCGTCTGAATCTGCTATTGTGAAAGCAACCGCAATGCTGATTGCAAAAGTAATCCTATTTATAAATTTATTCCATTTATGTCAGTATCATAGCATAAAAGTCAGTCTATCGTAATCTCTAAATAGTTAGATTATAGGTCAGTTTATTAGGTTATTGGCCAAGAAACATAAGTAAATCCAATTATAACTGCTGTTAAGTTATTTGATGTCACTCTATAATAATTGCGATCAGTGTATTCCATTTCTTTATTTTCACTTCTAATGTAGACGTACAGTGAAAAATCTATGGTCCTTATTATCCTTGTCTTTGCTTTCTGAATATGCTATTGGACTATAGCGTCCGATACGATACATCATGAAAGCCGACCTGATATTCTACACCTTACAATATAAGGAAATTTTCAGCTTAGAACGTCCTCTTGTCTTAATTATCGAACTTCTTGAGTTGAGAAACATTCTCGACATAATTCCCAGCAATTTTACTGCTAGTGACACTAATATTTTATACTATAAACGGGACTGGGTTCAAAATTAATTTGTTACTTTGCTTTTAACAGGCCTGCCAGAGAAAATCTCGCATAATATTACGGGAAGTGTTGCCACCATAAAAACGAATTTCTAAATATAAGTTCTGATGTTAACAGCAATGAATCTTAATGCGCATTTTATCAAAATGTTAACAACAAAATATAAACGTGTCAATGTTGGTACTACTGCAAGAACGCCATCTGTCAGAACTATTAAATTCCATAAATTTTGATATCTGCCACAATTGCATAATTGTTTCTGCATGTTTTAAATAGGTATTTTCGAAATTGTTTTTTAAGCTGTTTCTTTAATACCTTTTTGATAAATAAACTTCTAGGTTATCGTAATCGCGTTTTGTTCTGTTCGAAATAAAAACCTGGTTTGCAACCTTATATTCTTAGCTGATATACTTTATATTATAGCATTACTTATTAATCGACATAAATTATATTATAGCATTACTTGTTAATCGACATTTCATTTTAATTATTCTTAAACAGTAGAATTATTAAAATGTATCTAAACCAGATAATAAAAGTATCTGAATAAAAACCTGTGTATATAGTAAAATGGTGACGAATCCGTGTCTGTGTGTAGTCTTACGCCTTAGAGACTTCATCAGCACCTGTAATAGAAATAAAAAAAAATATTATTCAACATTACTACTTCAAAAAAAAAATTGACAGAATTGACAGCGACATCTGTTCCTTCGATACATTCTATGCCATATCTGCCAAACCATGTGTGTATAAAATTCAGTCTATCGTAACCTCCAAACAGTTTTGAAGTGAAATTTCTTCGGAATCGTTGTGATTTGAAACTGTATGAAATGAAATGCGTCACGACAAAGAAACCAGTGAAGCTTCTTTAGAATCGTTGTGATTTGAAACTCGATGAAACGAAAATGCGTCACGACAAAGAAACCAGTGAAGCTGCTTTAGAATTGTGATTTGAAACTCTATGAAACGAAAATGCGTCACGACAAAGAAACCAGTGGAGTTTCTTTAGAATCGTTATGATTTGAATTTTAGGTTTCCTCTTTGTGCCATGCTTTATAGTATTTCCCTCGTCTAATTTCTGTTTGCATCCGTAAACCTCAATGTATTTTATTATACGATTTCCGATATTTACCTGTAAATTATTAGGTTTTGATGCGAATAAAAAAGTACATTTCTCAGAGGGAAACTTTTGCTGTCCACCGATCTATGTGGCCCTCGTTGAATTCCTTATCCACTTAAAACTCTGGTCTCACGGAGGTCGCAGTTTGCACCTTACAAACAACAAGCATATACTCTGTGGCTGTTTGGTTCGCCCCTACCACACCCCTACATACCCACTACACAGCAAAAGTAGCACAATGTGCTGGAGCATCAAACACACTAATCAATTTAGTTGGTACACTTTGGGATCACTACCAATAAATATTTGCTTAAATCACTAGACATTTTTCCCCACCATTTCTGGTGGTTCGAGAAGACCTGTCTCAAACCTAACTATTTTATGTCGCAATTCTTTACGGGAAGGGAGATTCGGACTTAGAGACAACCCGGTGTGTACCTGCGGTTACGAGACGCAGGAAATGGTACACATATTGTTCCACTGCAAAGAGCACAATGATGGGCGAGAGTTTTGTTGGAGAGCATGCGTTTCGAAAGTATAGTAGCTCCTTTGGTCATCGTGACTTGGTTGAAAGTGGAGCGAGCTTTGAGTCATTTAGAACGTTCATTAAAAGCGTTCTTGAAAAAAATGGAGACGCTAAATGGCTACTTGCGTAGAGATATTCTCTAACCCTGTTGGGTTACTTTGGAAGCGTCTGATGAGAGACACGGGACTGTATTAGGAGACCGTATATGGTCTCCCCTTTTGTGTGAGGGGTTGTTAGAGTTCCCTGGAGGGGCCAAGATAACCCGGATAGAAAGGTGGTACAATTTGGGACAACCAAATTGGGTTTTGTTCTACACGCTCCAACGGTTGAGCCGCCTTGTCAGCATATTCTTTGCTTCAATCCGCGATTGACGAATCCTCTTGGCTCCACTGGTTTAAAGTTGCAGAAGCTGTCAATAACTGTGAGGGTCTATCGAATTAAATAAAAATATACCTATCAAGTACAAGTGGAACTCGCGCTACAAGGGTACCATACAAATATAAGTATATAGAAAGATTTAAGGGTGTATAATATTATTCTTAAAATATTTACAAATATTAATATTATTTTTCACCGTGCAAACATTACTTGTATGTCTTTTTTGGGAGATGAAACACTTTTTGTGGACACTTTCAGTAATATCTTCAGATGTATCACACAAAAAATTATTTTAGCGCTCTCGTAATTAGTTCTTTCAGTTTATATATTACACGATAAAAGAAATTTTAAAAAAATCCATTACTTTATTTGTCCTTTCAAAAATTTCCATGTGAATATTTTTGTAAATTAAATACTGTGATATGTGTTATATTATAACGCTTTATGATTCTTATAGCCAAATTTCATAATTTCATGTCAAACAATTGTGAAGAAAAATGTACACTTTTTAGCAATATTTCTAAAACTATTGTATTAAATTTTTGTACGAGTTTTAGCAATATCTCTAAAACTATCTTAGGTAAAATTTTGTGCTCCTTTTTAGAATTATCTCTAAAACTATCTTACTTAAAATTATATGCACCTTTTTAGAAATATCTCTAAAATTATCTTCCATAAAATTTTGTGCACCTTTTTAGAAATATCTCTAAAAGTATCTTATGTGGAATTTTAGGTTCCACTTTAACAATATCTCTAAAATTATCTTACTTAAAATTTCGTGCACCTTTTTAGCAATATCTCTAAATTTATCTTACGTAAAATTTTGTGCATCTTTCTAGAAATATCTCTAAAATTATCTTACGTAAAATTTTGTGCACCTTTTTATAAATATCTCTAAAAATGTCTTATGTATGATTTAGTGCACCTTTTTATCTATATCTCTAAAGCTATCTTACGTAAATTTCTAAAGTAATTTTGAATTACTTAGAAACCAACCTATCAATTCTCCTGGAAAATTGTGAAAATTTATGATTTTCCAAAAGTTTCGTATGTATTTCTTGTAGAAAATCATAAATTTCTTCCTCGTTGTTCGTCATTCCGATTATGGATTTGCACGTGCACATAAACAATACTAAACGTCTGCTCTGCGTGGTCGCTCTAGTACGAATGACATTGATCGGGCAACCGTACTACACACGATATAACTTGTTGACGGTTGGAACTATTTGGCCATTTATCCTAATTAAATAAAAAGATGACGTAATAATAATAATAATTGCTGTACAACACTTTTATACACATAACAATTTTGTCGGGGCCGTGGTTGGTTAGATCACCAAATTGGTATGTGTATTTAACGCTTTAGTAACACGATTTGCATGGGAATGGGCGGCCGCTATACTTGCTGTTGTTAACCATATAATTAAACGTGTTTTTTGTTTGTTTGCAAAGTATCGATATGTTATCTAAACATGGAGACATTCGAAGATGACTTTCAATTGAGGAAAATTGGTCTCAAGTTTAATATTTTCTTTTTTTTTAGTTTCCACGATGAGAACCAATATGAAATATAACCATACTGATGCCGCAATGGAGAATTCCTTCTGCTAGCGAAAATAGCGATTCTGAAACTGAAAGTATTGTCCAGTATACACTTCGCGCAATACAGGCTCGCCAGGAGCATGGACTCAAGTTCCAAGGGAAACAATGACGAATTTTGCCCTTTACTGAGCTTTCCGAGCCTTGGGTTCATATTCATTCTACGATGACTAACATGTAGCCAGTTAACCTTTACTTTTTACGTTTGTCTGATTTATGTATTTCAATGAATACTTAACACAACTAACCTTTCTTTAAAATAACTACAGTTTTGGCCTATTTATTTTTATAGTTTTATCTAAACTTCCTAAATTAGCTGATTATTGTTCAAACGATTAAATCATCTCACAGCACTATGCGAAGACACACAAGTGCTTCGAGGTTTTGTTGCATACATTGCATTTTTTAAACGAAATTTTAAACATAAAAGTGATCGACTGCATCGCATAAATCATGTTCTGGATGTCATGATTAATATTTAAAAAAAAATACACGCTGATGAAAGGCATCTTGTATTGATGAAAGTGTGGTTCCTTCATATTAAATGTATCATATTTAGGAAAAATATTAAACAAAATCGGACAAGTGCAAGCTATATTTACATAAATTAACGCCAAATATATTAAATAATACTTAAATTATTTAATATATTTGACGTTAAATGTTGTAGAAATTCATTATTCACAATTAAATGAAACTACGTGATGTAGTATTATTTCTTTAAGTTCTTTACTACGACCTAGGTTTCTTCAGGTGGGTTAGAAAATCTTTGCAACGAAACCTAGGTCTACCGTATCTCGAACGCTATAAAAGATCGAATGAAACAAAACAGAAGAGTACTTTTTGCAAAGAATGCCCTAAAAATCCATTGTTGCATC
This sequence comes from Druceiella hillmani, assembly GCA_039881145.1. Classification (NCBI taxonomy): domain Eukaryota; kingdom Metazoa; phylum Arthropoda; class Insecta; order Lepidoptera; family Hepialidae; genus Druceiella; species Druceiella hillmani. The sequence continues at coordinate 21,342,043 of JAYKKI010000019.1, read as the reverse complement.
TAGTTTGTTTTAATCAGGTTACATCGTTGATTCTCCTGTCTTAATTCGATTCTATTTAGCTTTGTCGAATTGTTCTATAGCTTTACAATAAAGATTTTATAAATGTATTTGTAATATATTATGTTATAAATGAACTTAAATTTGTCCGCTAAAAGATCCTAATATTAATAAATTGTTAGTTACCCACTATTGGAAATATATAAAAAAAATTAAAACAGAAAGCGGCCAACATATTATTCCATAGCCATCTATAATAATACAGTATGAGTTACAGTATTCGTTTAGATTTTCTTTAAAATGTGTGTGTAAAATTTCGTAGCTATTTCGTAGTTAAAATTTAGTTGTTAAGAGCTAGATTTCTATATTTTTTTAGATTTTTTGCAATTGCCCACCTGCAACGGAACCTAGGTCGTGCATGTTGTAATACAACGAAAGCTAGGTCCTGCTAAAGAACTTAAAGAAGGTAGAAATAATACTACATCACGTAGTTTCATTTAATTGTGACTTAAATTATTAATAGTAATGCACTCCGACTATGTGTAGAGTTGCTCTGGAATTTTGATAACAGCTAGGGTAAAAATCAGCATCTAAAGACAACGGTTGTATTGTATATAGTTGAAGTGTATACTATTTAAAAACAATGAAAAACATGTAAAAACGAAAGTTGTTCCTTACATCGCGAGAAATATTTTTTGTCAAGAAACTTTTCCTTCAGAACCAATGGTTAGGCAGTTATAAAGAAATATACTCACAAGTTGTTTTTACCAATTAATGGAGCTAGAATTTTTCAATCCTTATGATTTTGTTTCAACCTATAGTCAATTCCCAATGTTCGTGATATTTTTAGATTTTTGTGAGCGATTCGTTTGGTGATAGAGGTGGGGAACAGCATTTTTGTTTTTCCCGAAAAGGTTTAAAACAAATTGGTAAAAAATGCAGTTCATCTGTATTGTTGAATTCGTGCTTTAATAACTTTCCATTGGATACTCCTTGAAAGATTTTTTTATATTACCATGTTGATCCTCTGAACCCTCTAGGGTTAAGCTAGAACCAAAATTGGACTTTTTACATCACGTTTTAAATTGAGCCACCTTACTCTATTTCCACGCATAATTTCAATTTTTTTTATCGAATGGCTTCCGAAAAAATCGCTTGTTGCAACCAGACAGACGAACACCGAATTGATTCCATTATTGTTCCCTTTTAGCAATTTTACCACGTGACACTAATAATAAAAATTATGGTATAAAAAAATTTATGTTTGACTCAGTTTCTGTAAATTATTACAAAAAGAAAGGAGTGCGAGTAACCTTTTCCCGTGGTTGAAGTAAAACTTATTTGACGGTGGCCGCCGGTATTACTAAAAATTGCCCGTGCAACTCAATACAAGTGTCAGAAGTGAAACGTCTTTGGCGAAATAAACTTAGATTTGCAAGTATAGGATAATGAAGTAAAACGGCACAACGAGAGAGAGAAAAAAAAAGGAATGTGGCAAACATCTTGAATCACGGTTGATTTCCTACCACCGTTAAGGAATTATATTATTCATCTCCAGAACGCATCATCAAACCCTGACCTGGTCGATGGTGTACTTATTTTGCAAAGTAGCAACTACCAGTAACAAATATATTGAATCACGGTTGATTTACTACCATTCGACAAGGAATTACATTTTTCATCTCTAGAACTCATCATCAGGTCCTGATTTAGTCGATGGTGTATTTATTTTGCAAAATAACGGCCATCAGTAGCAAATATCTTGAATCACGGTTAATTTTCTACCACCCGTTAAAGAATTCCATTGTTCTCTTCAGAACTCATCACCATAATCTGAATTAGTTGATGGTGAAGTTATTTTGCAAAGTAATAGCCATCAGTAGCAAATATCTTGAATCACGGTAGACTTATTAACATCCTTTAAAGAACTCCATCTTCAACTCCAAAGTTCATCATCAGATACTAACCTGGCCATTGGCTACATTGCAAAGTAATAAGCACCAAACCAAAAATATGTTACAAAGTAATAGAAAATATCTTAAATCACATTTGATTTACTACCATCCATTCGGTAGTTCCATTTTTCATTTCAGTATCTCATCATCAGATAATCACTATACAAGAGACCACCTCGCTGGTATACACTTTCAAACAAAATAACTAACAGTATTAAACTTTATAAAAATTGTATAGTCAGTCGATGCTTTCAAACACAGAAAATTGCATAAGCAAACTGTAGACTTTACTGAATGTTATTTCCGCCTGAAAAAATATTTAATTTACTCTGAAGTCTCGTTTAAAGAAGTTTTACTTCAATAAATGTTTATTGAAGTAAATACCACGCCTACCTATATTATGTTTTCTTTATATGAAGGCGTTCTAAACAAATGACATATGTTGTTCACTGATAATTGGTATACGAGCATATGTTTGGCCAGACAACGTTTAGAAAAAGATACCCACATAGTCATAACAGATACCCACAGTCATTATGAAAATATAGACTTGCTGAAAGACGTCACGATGGAATAACAGTGTTGAAGTGGAAGGATAAGACGTTATCATTTTGTCCACCAAGCACGCTAACCGAATCTTTGAAGTTGAAAGATGTAGTACTAAGATTCCAAAACCAAAAATTCTTATACAATACAACATACAAAAGGTACCTTTGTGTAAGTCTTCAATTGGTATAAAATACTCGCAGTCAATTTACTGCTGAATACCCCATTAGCACATGCTCTAATGTTGTAAGCAACTGTTACAAATGATAGAAGTAAACAAATTGGGAAATTTAAGGACGGCAATTCTGAAAAAAATACTTTGGGAGAAAAAAGTTGTGTGGAAAATCAGAGGCCAAAAAGGGCGAAGCAAGGAATTGAAAGAAAGGAAGGTGTTTCTAGAAAAATGAGGCGAACATATCTAGAATTTTATAAAAGAACGAATGAAACAAAACAGAAAAGTACAATTTGCAAAGATTGCCCTAAAAATCCATTCTTGCATCTAGTTTGTTTTAATCAGGTTACATCGTTGATTCTGAAATATTTTACTGCTGCCTTAATTCGATTTTATTTAGCTTTATCGAATTGGTTTCTACAGCTTTAAAATAAAGGTTTTATAAATGTATTTGTGTTGCTTAAATTTTCCTGCTAACAGCTATAAATATATAAACAAAAATTAAAAAAGAAAACGGCCAACACCGTTTCAAGCACGCCTGCCATTATATTGTATAGCCATCTATAATAATACAATATGAGCTACAGTACTCGTTTTGGTTTTCATTGAAATGTGTGTGCAAAATTTCGTTGCTTTTTCGTAGCTTGAAATTTAGTTGTTAAGAGCTAGATTCCTATATTTTTTAGATTTTTTACAATGGCACTTTAAAATACAGAAAACGTACGGTTTGTTGATGACTTGAGTTCGAAACAAAGGCAAAAAAATGGTTTAGTTTCTAAAGAATTTTCTGTTATTAAAAAAAACCTATACAACTTTTTTTTCTTTATATGGAAGGGGTGTCCAAAGAATGTTATTATGTTCTAATGGCACTCATTTCTGCTTTTGTTTTATAAATATTCATCTCCAAATTTCGTTTCAATACGTGCAAAAATGAGAAAGTAATGGAGCTGGCGCTTACAGACAGACAGACGGATAGATAGCTCCAGATTCCTTAAAATGTATAAATTAATGTCATAAAAGTATTTAGATAAAATATAAAATAATATTCCAAAATAAATTTAGTTGCATAAAAAATAACAACACCAGAAACAAACCTTCACATTGAAAGTAAACTGAAAGTAACTTCTGATTGGAAGTCATAAAGTTACAACAACTGAGTTTTTTGCTCGTGCTTAATTAGACGAATTAGTCTAAGGAAGTGCCCGACTCGTTCCCCATCGCTTCTATCTTTAGTTTTGTGAGTACACGATACTACAAAATTTTACACACATTAAATGTTCGCACACATTTGAGGGAATAAACACGGACAGAAGAATGAGAGGTCGAGTCAAAAAAGCACGTATAAAAAAGAGATAGTTGTAATTATGAATGTTTCTGTACTCCATTCCATAACAAAAGAGAATACTTGTAAACAAACCAATTTTACACTTAAAGTACAGTTGGTACAAATATGTATTATTCAATAAGTAGACGCTTATTCCAAAAACTCATCGTATTAGACCCATAATATTATTAATGATGTACCACAATCACTATGTTAATAAACTCACACTATGAATAAGGATATATAGGATGTTATAAGGATCATCATCATCATATATATTAATACGCTAAAGTTAAGATGTTACTCTCCCTTTTTAGAAAAAACCTCACAACTAATCCACATAAATTATATATCATTTTATAGACAATTGCTTGCTCTACCGGCATCCACAACTAAAAAATTTATTATTGCTATTGTTTTTGCAAATTAATTAATTATTAAAATTATATACACAAAACAGCAATGCTGCCATCTAACGGCTCGACGTCAATATGATTGACGGTCGGTAAAATTTTTGTTTAATTTCAAATCCACTCACGTATAAATAAAGTGGCGCTTTAGCTCAATGCTTTTGATACTTGCGCCTCTATATGTCAATTTTAGTAAAATATTTGTTTGATCTGTCATCTGAGCTTCATAATGGAATAAATAATGCGAAGACTTCGCACGGGTCACGCTAGTCAATATTATATCGTTATGTTACTAATATAAACTGTGAAATTTATATAAGGAAAAAAGATAATACAATTTCGAACACACAAAATTCAGAGGTATAAAACATTTCACAAATGAATTTTAATTTCGAACACACAAAATTCAGAGGTATAAAACATTTCACAAATGAATTTTAATTTCGAACACACAAAATTCAGAGGTGTAAAACATTTCACAAATGAATTTTAATTTCGAACACCAAAATTCAGAGGTGTAAAACATTTCACAAATGAATTTTAATTTCGAACACACAAAATTCAAAGGTATAAAACATTTCAGAAAATTATTCGACGTTCCAACGCGTTCGAAATATAAAACAATCTATGCTATTAGTTTACAATACATTGAAGTATGATAGTTACAATCTGTTTTTTAAGACTCTGTTTCAAGCAAGAAAGAAAGTTTTGTTATGAGTTCAGTTTGGCGAAAATGCGAATTACACTTTTTTTTAATGAAAGAATATGATTAAAAATTACGTATTTAAAGAATAGGAGGCGGTAATGATTAATGTATATAAAGAAATTGGTTGTCTGTAAAGTTGGTTTACGGACGATAGTTTTACGTGATAACGTCATAAAGAAACATTGATGAAAAATTGCATACTTTTATGAATTAAATTGAATTATTATTATTTTATTATACAAAGAAGGAGTTAATTGAAAATTATAATTTTTTCGATAAAATAACATTCGATGGTTGTTCCTCTCAGCGTTGTTGACTTATTAACATCTTATACGCATTCGAGATTGTACGTTTCTTTCATGTATTTGAGGAATGCATCATCATTTTTGACGTTTGTGTTCGAATTGCTAGCTCTGACGTCACGCGAGAAGAGAGATAAATTCCGACGCTTGGGCCGATCGTGCCTCTCTATCGCTTGTTCCGCGCTCTCGCTTGCACGCTCAGGCTCAGGCGGAACGTGACACTTTTTCATGCGTGCAGCCGGTGTTAATCGATTTATAAGACGTTATCACTTCAAAAATTATTTGAACATCCACCACTTTAAATTTATAATTAGTTATTACCCACCCAACAAATATATAAATCGTAATATTAATTATAAAGATTAAGTAAAAGAATTATAAGAAATTGCAAAAATACTTATATACCCTGTACAACAAAACGCTTGATTCCACCAACTTTAAAAATGTAATTTAAAGTCTTTAGTTGGGGACATATAGTTTTATAAGACTGACTTATTTTTCTTTAAAATCCTTTTCATATATTTCCACTTTCGGTTTTTTTGTATTAATAAACAATGAAATTTAAATTTTTGTTAAAATGAATTTGTTCGTGAAAATTGTAATTAAAAAAAATAATAACATAATCCAAGATTTAAAAAAAATGTGATGATATTAACCGTTTTAGTGCCATTGTTTTTTACTCATATATACTTAAAAATGCCAAAGAAATCTTTTGTTTTTGATGTCATTTACCCTTGTCTCGAAAAAAAACTGTATCTCTTCCAAAAATTATCCAATTTTAATAATTGTTTCGGTGTTGTCTTAGTAAAAACTTGTGCAAGGATAATAAAATACAAAGAAAATTATGGAAATATATATTATGAACAAAAATTATAACAAAAACTGACATCAGGGTCACATCGTATTTTCGTAGTCCGGTACATCCTCCGTATCAGCAAAATAATTGTTATCATCACTATCACTCAAAATTTGCATTACGCCAAATTGTGAGCACACCACAATGTCACTCCCACTATCACTTTCTTCACAATTTGGAAAACAATAATTTTCACTCGAATTATTTTCGTATTCCGACATTATGGGTTAAAAATTTTCTTTTCCTGGATCCTTTTTATATTGTAATTACTAATAATATTATAATTTGAACTTTATGTAACACGTAGAAAGATTAAAAATTAGCGATGCGTGTGAGCGGCCTCCCTACCGCGCGCTAAACAGCAACTGATTTCGCGAGCGCCATCGCGCTCGTGGCAAATTTAGTTAGTACGCGCACGAGGGCGATGGCGCTCGTCGGCACTCAAACTGTTAAATTAGATAGACGTCATTTCAATTTCTAAATTCTTATTTTTCTCTTACTTAAGTAATTTCTATTTATGTTTATTGAATGTATGTTTTTTGAATGTATGTAAAAGTACTTTCGCGATCTAAAAAATGGAGGTAATCATTGGGAGTAATTTTTTTTAATACTATACACGATGTCCGTGAATAAGTGTCGGACAAAGAAAGACGTTATCCCAGGACTGTTGATTGACGTTAAAATAACATTTAAAAAATTACTTTTTTCAGAAAATTTAAAATAATATTCATAATTATTTGTCATCTTTCTCGTACACACGATACTCGCGCACATTGTTAAATTTTTGCACTCAATTAGAAAAAGGGCGTGTTTTACTTTTTATTTCAATGATAATTATTTATTTATTAACTGTTATGTATAGTACATATAGCAAACTTATTGCTATATGAGCAATCTCTTCCAGTCAACCATAACAATTTGTATTGGAATTTAGTTGGTAGACTTAAGAGATTTTACAATGAAAATTCTTCATAGCACATTAGACAAAAAAAATACAAAAGTATATTAAAAAAGAAAACAAAATATTCACCTGATTTGGGATGGGAAAGACAGGAAAGGGCAAGGACACAAAGGAAAAGATTTCAGGAGATGGAGGACTTTTTCACTCGATCTTTGAAAATATTTAGAGACGTGGTTTTCCTGATGTCAGGATCCAGATGATTCCAAATATTCGCTACTTGGACAGTGAAGGATTTTTCGTAAGTGGTAGAGGTATGTTTAAGAATAAGTAGGTTGTGAGAACTTTCAGATCGCGGCCCAAGGCCGTGAGCAGACAAATCTTTAAATTTGCCACTAAGATAATTTGGGCTATGAGGATTTTTTAATATGTTAAAAAGAAGTGTAAGTATGTGAAGTTGGCGTCGATCATTTAAGAAGTGACCTGTATTCAGAAATGTGATCATATTTTCTGAGGCCAAAGATATATCGAATGCATAAATTTTGAAGACGTTCCAACTTGCACAAATATTCATCATTAAGATCAGGATAGCACACGTCTCCATAATCGATTAATGGTAATAAAAGTGTTTGACAAAGGTAGATTTTCGTTTTAGTCGGTAGAAAATTTTGAAGACGTTTCAAAGAATGTATCCTGTTGAAAACACGACGACTTACAACATTTACTTGAGGCCTTTCATTCCTTTATAGCTAACGAATAGCATCTTTCTTTGTCCGACATCTATTCCCGGGCACCGTGTATATATCCTATTACATTGTACCTAACCTTATATATATATATATATATATATATATATATATATATATATATATATATATATATACACATCTTTTCATTAAAAAAACGGTGTAATTCGCATATTTGCTAAGTACATGTTCTCCTATTATATATAACTTATATAATCTATCAAAACTCGTATTATATTATTAACCTGAAAACAAAAAAAAAGTCACAAGACCTGAAATGTAATTTTAATTTGTTTACAAAACATTCTCTTTTCAAATGGAATGGAGTATAAGTTTATATTATAGGTGAGTGAGTACGACATAGGTACGAATGCGATAGCATAGCTGTAAGGCATCATCATAATCCATAAACAAATAACACAATTTCGGTTTGGTCTAGTCACACTTGCTAACACAATATAAATATGGCGGGAGCAATTAAATATGGCTGTCACACTATTATTGCTACCTTCTAGATAATTAAATGTAAATAAATCATAATTGTAGACTGTAAAAAAATAAAATGAAATATTATTTTTAACATTCTACGAATATATTTTTACGAAATAATGGTTTCATTTTGTTATAACACAGGAAGGCATTTTGATAGATATTACCATAAAATAGTACAGTGGCAACACATATCAAACACGATGAGTGGCGGTTTATACTAATGACACCTAAGTAGAGTTGTAATAGATTACATTATATTTTGAGGACCACATTTAGATCACTAATGGCATGTTTATATAATAGGTATAACGTGATTGATATTATCCACGTGTGCACCATTACTCACGCCGAAATATATGCATATACATGCATATATTTCCCTATATAAAGGGTTTTTTAAAATATCCGACATTTTTCATGTAAACAACAACCGAATAATTGACAAAACAGTTTTATGTGGGTATTTCCGTATAATTAATTCTACGTATAACTAAAAACTAAAACAAACAATTTAGTTTAACCAAATATTAAAATATAAAAATATTAAATATTCAGATCCGCGTGGTGCCTGTGCACAACACACATAACTCGCGCTAAAAATTTAATAGACAAATGTTATTAACGCTGTAGTTGGGGGGGGGTCCTTTAAATAAGACGATTGCCTTTTCTTCAGCAGAACTACCTCTTTTATATACGTGTTTTCTTTAACTTTTTCTTCGTAGTTAGTTTTGAGTGTGAGGACTATCTGGAGTCACTGTTCTTGTTCATTTTATGAGAATGCCAATTGGTCACTTGGTTTCGCACTCGAGAAAAAGGGAAAAAATTATGGGAAAATTAAAAATATTATTTTGGGAAAATATTGGATATTAGTATTGGAAATAGGTGAGTAGTTTGAGGTGCACGGAAACAAAGAAAAGGAGTAAAAAGAAAAAAACCAGCTGTCAATTGCAACGACAGCCAAAGGCTTATGAGTTGCCATGATGTTTTTACACCATTTTTTTATGCTCTTATCTCTCTTATGGGATTTTTTTAATATAAAATAAAAATTTATTCGAGAGAAATGTGATGTCCTATGTTTATCTCCATTACATATGCTACATGCGTGCAGATTGCAGAATTTCATGGTTGTTAGGTGAGTAGTTAAGCAAAAAAGAGTGAATTCCGTACATGGAAAATATTTTAAATAGACTGATTGATTTAGCGTATAGAATGAAAATAAAAGCCAGAAAACCTGTTTTTAGAATTTTTGTCTGTCTGTTAATTTGTTCTGCAATCACGCGAAATTTACTTAACAGATTTTGACGAAATTTGGTATGTATATTACATGTATGTATTTACAAAATATAATTTATTACAAATTTGAAAAATACCCTGACTTGGTGAATATTACCCTATTGGTACTTCCAACGTCATTTATTAGCGTTTTTAGTAAAATTTATGCTTCTAGAGTTCTGATAGAAAAAGAAAGAAAAACACTCAAACAAATCTCTAATAACTCTACTACCGTCGCGTCGGAAAACTAGTACTTATGTAATAACATTTATATGTAATATTTGCAAAAGAATATATAATTAGGATGATGGATACATATTAAGTTACCGCCGTGTTCTATAGGGTTGATCACAAGGCATATGGCTTTCGACTACGCGGCACATCGCGGAGACCCAGGTTTGATTCCCGGCCGCTCGGTGTGCAGGGTTGGACTGGTGTTATGGTTGATTGGCTGTAAGATGTTGCCCTCGTAACAATAAGTCCGCCATATGTATCAACTATATACATTAAATTACGTATTTAGGTAAAGTTAATATGTAATAGAATGCATTAAGATCATTTTTGAAATGTTTCACTGTTTGTATGTTTGTTAAAACGATTAACCCAATCTGGGTGAAGTTTTTAGAAAAAGATAGAAGTCAACTTGAAGTGAAATGCGGTTTTTATTTCAAGCAATCAAAAGCTACATGAATTTAATTTTTCCAAAAAAAAAATTTACATTGCATTGATACAACATAACGAAACCTAGCTACTCGAAGCGTAGTAATTATGTAAATATGTACCTGTGTGCTTCAATAGATGGCGCTATGTGTATTTCAAATCGCGCAATTAAATTATCCACCCGGACATATATTGGCGAAATGTATAAGTATACTTATAAAAAACGGCATGGGTATGTGTTCAATGGTCTGCGCATACGAAATCGTATGCGCAACTGGTTTATAATATTAGTTAGGGTAACATGTCCGTATAATATAACGTCGTGCATAAATTTTATGTGGGTACGAAGTGTACAATGCTGTGATTTCTTACTCACATTACGAAGTTTTGCTAACCCGACATGATAATATAATATTTATTTTATATTTGTCTACACGATGTAGACAACAGATAGCGATTTTGTTTATCTTTGACCGACAAAGCTGGGCGTAAATCGTCAGTGATTGCGCATTATAATATATTAGAATTATCTCCATAAATCATCGGTATCGACACGTTCATTGACCAATCTAATCGCAGACAAAAGATGGAAGAACTAAAACAAAGAAACATCGAAACTGCCTAATCGTGTGCTTTTGTCTGAAAGTGAAAAAAAAACAAGATAAATCACAGTGTTTGTTTATAATATTGTGAGCAAAAAATCTTTGTTGAAACAAAACATTTGATATATAAGTAGGATAGACTGTATCAGTTTTGTTTTTATCATAATCGTTGTTCAAAAAATAAGTCTCATCAGGCGCCTGTGGTTCATCGAGATGTAATTCTTTGTAAAGTTATATTTCGTAAACAGAACTAAAAAATGAAAAGTAACAATTGGAATATAAATTTGCTTATTAACAATTAAATGAAACTACGTGATGTAGTATTATTTCTACTTTCTTTAAGTTCTTTACCACGACCTAGGTTTTGTTGTATTACATCTTCAGGTGGGCTGTTGGCAAAGATGCTTGCTAACTTAGCTAGGTATTTGCTAACAGTCCACCTGAAGATGTTGTAATACAACGAAACCTAGATCGTGGTAAAGAACTTAAAGAAAGTAGAAATAATACTACATCACGTAGTTTCCTTTAATTGTGAATAATGAATTTCTACAAAATTAACGCCAAATATATTTAATAAATTTGATTATAAAATATCGTTCTAACAAAAGACCATAACAAAGGAATACGCCAAAAAATGTTCACCACTTCTTAATAAAGGGCGGTATCTTAAAGAACAAAAAAAACAAATTTTTCATTGAAAAAAATACTTCCGAAATTTCATAGACACATGTTCCGGTTTTTTAAAATGCCAATTGCACATTTCGTGAAAGTCTTTATATAATTTAATAAATGATAAAAATATTTTAGTATCGTGTTCTTTTTCACTCCCAAGTCACCTCGTATAGAAAGAAATAGAACGTCTTATTTTAGAGTCACTGATAGTCCAGGAAAATTAGGCCAAAACAGCTCGTCCCCGCAAAAATTCCCGGAAAGGTTCATTTTAGTATGGACCCTGTTATTATTGTTCTATAAAATTGCGTGCAACTCAGTATACTTGACAGAAGTGAAACTTCTTTGGCGGTCTGGATCTCGATTTGTAAGAATATAGTAAGGGTTAAAATGGTAGAGAGAGAGAGAGAGAAAAAGAGAGAATATAATAAGGTTAAGTCCATAGATTCTACTAAATTCGTATAAGAAGATCTTAGTACTATACATTCACAAAAATTAATAAAATATCATTAAAAATCGATGTAAACACTTAATAAAATCTTCATATAAATTTATAAAAACAATGGCCAAGGAAGAAAATAGCTGTGATGCCAGTACCAAAATGCGGCTAAATGCGTCTGAGGAAAGTCAGTATGTATAGCTCCTTTTATAAATTATATACGACAGCTATATGTGCTGGTTCATTGCGAATTTGTAAATAAATTAATTTCATATTTTTTAGTCTCGTATTGGATGAAGTATATGCAAAATTGGTAATAAATCAATCATAAAAAGATATATAGATCGACAAAATTTCGACAGTTTACTTTTGATACGCATAACCTAAAAACAGTGAGCGCCATTTTTGTTTATTTTCGCGCTAAATTTTGACAATTTGCTTTTGATACTCTCATCACGCCCAAAGAAATTTCACTTCAAAAATGTGAAAAGTCCCAATCGATATGAGTGTCCCTAAAAATTTACTCGTTTTAAAGATCATAAGAATGGTTTTCCAGGAATATTTTGGTCACTTTGACGAAAAAAATATTTATTATCGCATTTGTAACTTAGGAAATTTTCTACAAAAATATGTAATGACTTTTATTCGCAGGAGCAACCGTTTTGAAGGTAATGCCACCCACAAATTTGTCCCGAACAATATGTCCCGGTATTTTTTAGAGGTATATATCATTAAAATTAAAAAAAACGAATAAAAAGTCATGATTATGGCCACGGTATTGGTTTTATTGAAAAGATAATTATATGCCATTTGTGTTTAAATACGATTTCAGGAATATGCGCGCCGCGACTAGTTCGAATGAATCGCAATCTGGAAGTCCAATCCTCAAGCACTTTTTCGAGCAATTATTTGTTTCGCGATGAGGTTTATTTTTGGTTGAATGGTCAGTCACGTCAGTAAACGAAATTGCCAGATTTAGAAAAAAGAAAAAGCATGTGACATTATTGAGACACCGTTACATCCACAAAAAATCACTGTGTGCTTTATGGACTGCTAAAATCATTGAGGCGTATTTCTTCAAAGATTATGTCGGCGAGAACGTTACATTCAAATCGTGTTAAATCAATTATTACTGACTTTTTCGTTCTACTTTGCGTTTTCGAACTTACGTTTTCGAAGTACTTTGGTTTCAACAAGGCGGTGCAACATGCCATACAGCACGCGACACAATCAATTTATTGGAGAAAACATTTGATGAGCATAACACCCTTGTGAATTGGTCTCCACGATCATAATATGATATCACACCTATGGATCACTTTCTGTGGGAATATGTGAAGTCGCTAGTCTATGCCGATAAACCACAGACGTTGAACCAATTGGAAGACAACATTCATTGCGTTATTGCCAATATAGTCGTATATTCCAGACTCCTCGAAAAAGTGGTTTAGAATTGAATTACACATTATGCTCCATTCGAGCCAACCGCGGCACCCACATGCTTGAAATCGTATTTAAACACAAATAACATAACATTACCTTCCAATAAAATCAACAACATGGCCATTATCATGGCTTTTATCTTTTTTCATTTTAAATTTATATATAACGTATGTAACACGTCCGTTCACAAAAAAGGATCATTTAATACTAACGTTGGATTCTTTACTCATCATAGACTAATAAATTAAGAGATGTAAAAAAATCTATGCTCTCAGAAAGGAGTAGCACACAAGAAAACGGGATTTCCGGTGCATACTCCATTTCCATCAAGATTTTATTGTTTTTTTATTATTACGTACTATGAAACAAAATATATTCCCCTATTGAATCGTATTCAAAGACCAACGAGGTATACACGCCGACAAGAAATCTAAATTGTTCGTTACAACTTGTAGGTTGCATTAAATCCAAAACGTTTAATCCGATGAATAAAAGTCATTCATCATCTGGGAAAATTCCTAAACTACAAATTCGGTGATAAATATTTTATTTATGGAAGCGACCGTTATCGATATATTTACGAAAAATCGTTGTTACGAATTTTCACAGTATCAAAGACAATACCAAAATACAACTTTCTAGAAAATTTTCCGTAAGGCAATGTTTAATTTCTCTGAACTAAACCAGTTAGATACATAAAACGAATTCATGTACTATTTGAAGGAACATGTTTACCAAGAAACCCAAAACACCAGATAGAGGTGGACAGGATTTGGACACGTTCCAAGTTCACGAAAAAAGTTATCTGGAATACTCGAAACAGATGAACTCATAACGTGTGCGTGTATTATAAATAATGCACCTGTAATTGCATCGCTTGCAATAAAGTATGCCATCCTCTTAATTAACAAGAGAAAGCCAGTGATGCCCCATTAAATGGACACGTTATACGCTTACAAATCGAATAAAAAAAAGTGGCTACAGGTTGTACCAACACGCGAGCTATAAAGAAAGAAATATAGAATAAAAGAAAGCACGTGCAAAAAAAAGATAATTATATTGATTTGCAGCGCTAATGTTGTGTCTATTTAATATAACATAATAGGATATAGTGTATTTTTTTTAAATACGACTGTTCCGTAGTTTATCAGAAAATAAAAAAATCTATTTAGTAAGGATGTTTACGAAGGTTAGTATTTTTATATTCTGTTCACAATATGAATTCTTATTTCTAGCAATTTAAATATATTTTACAGCATTTCTTTCACAAACGTAAAAATATAACCTCAAAGAACTATAACATCTAAAAACATTTCTATAGGTGTCTCTGTTTTTTTTCTCAATTTTTATTTTAGTGATTTTAAGGAGGCTGAGAATATATTTCAATAGGCTTTTCAGTTATACTTTTAGAACTATCTTACATAAAATTTAAAAAAAAATATTTTTCGAATCCTCGTAATTTGTAAAATCGTTGTTGGTGGGTGACGCACACAAACGAAAGTAATTGTTTTTATATCAAACTTATGTCCTTTAAAAATCTCAGACAAATATTCAATTACTATTTCGAATTATACAGGCCAATAATCCTCTTTGGTATGTCAATTTTTCGTTTTTCATGTGAAACGATTTCTGAGAAAAATGCCTATGACAAACGGACGCATTAGTGATTTTTTGGTGCACGAAACATTAAAAACAGATAAAGGATATTCAGTAAATTTTAACTGCAAATTTATATTTTTTTGGCTTGATAACACGATTAAACCCAAAAAAAATAAATTTTTTTTGTTTAAAATAAACGTTCATTATTCAAATATTACATCTTTTTTTTTTAAGTTCGTGAAATACAATTGATATATTAATTGATTATTTTTTTAGAGCCATTCTCACAATTCTAAAGATAATTTTAATTTTGGTTTCTTTCTAGCCCTTTGTAGATATTTTACTGACTATAAATCATATATTTTTAATTACACCCTCCTTCTATGATCTGATTAGAAGCCATTTTTTTAAAGCAAACGTAGAGATTTAAATTTACGTCTTTATTTAAAAAAACAATTAGAATTAAGATCTATTGACCAGTTTTAGATTTTCCAGTGTATACTTTGGTATAGTATATATTTTTCACGGTGGTGAATATCACGAATTTTGTATTATGAAATTATGAGAAATTATAAATCGCGCCAAGCATGATTAACTAAATATAGCGGGCATATCACTTTTAGACCATTAACGCATTCTAAAAATATGTATCGTTATTTCAAATAACGACTGTACCTATTATCAATAACTGTACGTGGCAAATAATTCGTTTTTGAATAAAAATGTAATTTACTTTAAGCGTAAATTCATTAAACTCGTGCTTAACAAAATTACAAAGGCATATAAGTAAACCTAATGAAAATCGTGACAAATCACTACCGAATCGAGCAACATATTGCAAGTTTTTCTATTCCGGTTCTTGTCTTTAAACGCAAAAGCACCCCATTGGTCGAAATGTATCACGTGATATCTGGCATGACCTACCATTTGCACTCTCGTCGCAAGTGATGTTCTTTAATTTTTCATTATCGATAAATACGCAGCTTTCCAGCCGTTATCAATACAAATATTCTTTAAGTGATAACAGCTAAGAAATTCGTATTAAGTATTAAATAAGAAATTAAAGTAAACAGAGTTGGGAAGAAAGATATGGTTATTTTTCAAAATTTACATGTAAATATATTGTTGCAATAAATTTTCAAAAATTTTCTACGAAAAATGGTCACATAAAATTATAGTATTCTTACTTATATTTTAGATATTATAGTTATAAATATTTTGTCCCCGTAATTGTACAAATATTTAGTCAACTTGTGTAATATTAAAAGAAGTAATAACACCACACAGAGGTTTAAACGTTATATGCTTCGTATAAATCAATTAATGTAAAATAAAGAATTTCATTTTGAAAATACAATTTCTACTTTTTAACTATTTATTTCTTTATTAATCGATGATACATTGCGATTCAAAATAGTATTGGTGTATTTCATTATATATTTTATAAATGTACATGGTGAACAATGCGATATTACTTTGTATTATGCTAAATAACTTCAATAAATACATTATTTATACAATTATATGAATTACGTTTATAATTAACACTAGTTGGTATCACATATTGTCGATATCGATAATAATATGACAGCGTGAACATCTCTACACATGCGCTACTCCACGCCGCTCTGGTTGTCAAAAAGCAAAACAAAGGCGTTGTGAATAGACGTGTGCAGAGAGCTGCATAAATAATAAATAAATAAAGAATACTGTGTTGGTGTTATCGTATATCAATAAAACAATAAGTGGTAAAGGGACGATCTCAAGAAACCATAGTGTTTTATAACGTGCAAAGAAGCTAAGACGGTGTAAAAATGAACACAAAACTGAACGCCATCGAGGATTTAGGCGGTGAGCATTACTTTCTTGTTTCACAACGATTGGATCAAAACAATCGATGCATTACAAAATGCGTATACATTATTTGTTCTTTGTTCGCTCCATTGTTTGTGTTTATGTCGGAAACAGATTGTGCGCTAAATTAGAACGTTATATCCTTGATAGATACGTTTAATTGCGTTGGTATATAATATCATAAGATGATGAAAACTTTCATTTCATATACACAAAGGACGCGTGACGATTAAAATTCTTTTAAAACTAACTATTAAAAGGATGTTATATAGATCCGTCAAAATTCTCACGTACGTTTGTTAATTGCTTTTTCAAGTTCGACAGTGAGTATAAAAAAGTGATTCAGATTTGATTGATAAAAATATCGCGGCCCAAGTACGTAACAAAACAATGCCAATCCGTATTCTAGGTTGTTTTGTGTAGGTACTTAATGCCCTATACAATTAATATTGTTTATAATTTTCTTTTTACATTATAAAATACATTTGAAGACAAATTGTGTTCAGCCATAAGCTGTATGGCGTTAGGCACGTAAGCATAACAAGCACGCACAGCTGGTTTTGATTCATTATAGATTTGGTGAACCGGTAAACATTCCAAGATGGATTTTTAAAAATGTCATGGATCTTTTTATTTGCAGTCTTTTGCATGGATTTGTTTTACTAAAGATGACGTGTTTCAATAAACGAAACGGGAATTCAAGTAGTTGTAAGATAAGAAAAACTTACGCTTTTTCGATCGTTTTAGATTGTTTTCCATATTGCAAGTGTCGTTTGACCAATTTGCCTTATCTGCAAGGTCATTGAATGCTGTGTAATATAAGTATTTTCTAGTTCTGCAATGCTTTTTGTTAAATGTTTATTACATTTTATTGCACTATTGAGAATTTAAATGTTTTAGTTTACTTTTGGACTTTACTATTTATAATTAATTGTGGAGGACTACGGGAATTAAAGCTTATGGTGGAAAAAATCGTTTTGTCATGTTTTTTCCCGCGCTTTTAGTGTATTTGTATTTGTTTATATAATCTACGTGAATTTAATTTATAAACGGTTTATGAAGTGATTTTTATTATGTAGCGGCAGGAAATATATTTTATTGTCATATTGTTACAATACTATTCAGAGATTCTATTTTAAATGTAATACCAAATGTTTACACACAGACCAAGTTTCAATTACTCGTATACAATTTTAACTTGTAAAAACTAATTTCCGCTTTGGTCAAATTTGTAACAGAAGGTGTCGAAATTAAATTCGCACGGTCTGTTTTTTTTTCTTCGAATATTTTTTTATCTTATTTTTTCGTTGCACAGATGACTAACACCATCCGAATTTTTAGATAACAAGCAGCTCATACGCCGTAAGTTTAGAGTTATTGGCGTGTGAGGCTTTGTTGAAATTTGAAATCATCTCGTTATCGCTGTGCTATTTCGTCGTAGGCCGGTCGCTGGTCCGTTGTTGCAATAACAAAAACATTTTTGTTTGTTATTGTGCGCCGTTTCGTGTTTGTTTATTTCGTGACGTGTTGTGGTGAGTGCGCCGCGGTCTGCCGCACGCTACACGTGTACGAACCGTGGACCGCCTACATTCTTCGCGGCGTGATGTATTTATATTTGTATATGACGAGTGACATGCATAAAGTAGAAAGCGTAGGGCATTGCGTTCATGTGAACGCTCATAAATCAGTAGGTACACGTCACATAAGTACAGATTTATATGTGCATAATGTAAATTTATTTTGTCATAGCTCTTCTTTGTAAGTAATTTTCGCAGACAACTCTTATTCCCACGGCTCCCATCAGCCTCTAATCATAACGTTTAATTGTGTAATCACGCATTTTCGAAGAAATCCTTTATTTACCTTCTTTTTAAGCGCTTTACAGGTTTTGAACACATCTGAAAAGGGGACCTGTAATTTTGGTACTTAAATTTGTAGAATTATACAATTTTAACAATTTCTCCTTCATGGCTATGTAAGCATTTTGTATAAATTTCAGATATTTTTGGTATTTTGATTCCAAGTATTTAAGTGAAATATATCATGAAAGCCACGTAAAAAAGTACGTATATAGGTATTTGACACTTGACAGGTAGAGTTAACTGTCAGATGATTCTTTTATACTTTTTATCGTCATATGAATATTAGTATAAATTAAAACTGGTAATTTTAGTAGATAACGGCACTGGCTTTATCGATTAATATAATTTATTCCATGTGTCAAAATGACCGTATTGAACTGCATAAATTACCATAAAATTGGTATTATTGCCAGTAGGAATAAATAAAAACTGCTTGGTTTTAAAAATTGTATTTCTTATTTTCAAAATAATCCCGGTAAATATAGTTATTAAACCTATATTTCTGTATATTTTTTCCATATTGGCGTATTGGGTATCAATAAAAAGGTCTCTTAGAGCAGAGTTCAAACCTGCTTTTTGATTTTTTTTTATTGGGAAATCATTTGGTAGATCATTAAAGTTGCAATTTTCAGACCAATTTTGTTACATTTAAAAATATTTCTTTATTTACACACACACACACACATTTATCGATACATCGCAGGTAACCTATTCGTAACGACAAAAAATTAATGTTTTAACAAAGTTTAAACTTTTAGATTAAACCCGAATGCAAAATATATGAGAACTACAAAAGATAACGACGACGCAATTCGACAAATTTACTTCTATTTTGTTGGTTGAGCAGTTGAACACCGCAGGAAACTGGAGAGTTCCAATATAGTTCGGTTCTAGAAGCTGGTATAAAAAGCAGGTGATGATTGCGTGAACGCAGGAAATTGCCAGGCACGAAGAATGAAAGTTTACTCAATAATACCTGGCATAGAATTTTTCTTTTTATTCGCTGGAAGATAAATTTCATTGGTGCAACGTCTCTCTGAGTTGCAAGGAATGGAAACCTGGTATACCCAAAGGGAAATCGGTAGGAAATAGAAAGGAGAAGTAACCATACTGTCTCACATACAGATATCCAAGGAACGTCTTTTGCACACGTTTAATTATCGAGCTGTACTTGGCTTTATGTGGGCTCCAAATAATGGAGCCGGAATGTAAATAGGTATATTACGAAAAAAGCTATAATCTGCTCTAATAATTCTCATTTATGTGTTTTAAGACTGGTAATGTAGTGCTAAATATAAAATTCTAAAAATTATCTTAATAAAACCAAAGAACTAAAGATTTGAACAATTCGCAATATTTTCACCTGCGAAAAACGCGCTATGCGTTATATTTCCATGATGCAAAGTAATGTTAAGCGAATAGTTTAATAGAAATATTATGTACCCTTAATGGCTTAAATTTTTAATTTGTACGGAACCCTCGTAGTACGAGTTCTGCTCGTACTTGACAGCTTTATTAAGCTGTCTTAAAATAACTGACGTAATGCTTCTGCCAGAAACTATAGTTTGTTTATGCTAAAATTATAAAGACAAGGTAAAAACTTATCGCGGAGAAGTCTATATACTAAGGGAGATGTATGTATTTCTAATGAAGCTAGTATTTATGCCAAAGTCGAGATTAGCCGATAATACGTAGGATTAGTTTTGATCATAGGCTAAAGTTGAACATAACGTTCACTTTCGACCATTTATCCACGTTTATCCGGTTAAACTTAGATTAATCTAAAACTAATAAAAACTAAATGTTTATGATTTTTATTTTCTTGAAAATTTTGATTGCTTGCTTGCTAAGATGAGTTTGGCTGATTAATGTATTTTTTGTTAACTCTCTATATTAAAGATGTCTATATTTGATAAGTTGTTTGTTTGGAGTGTTAAAAAAGTTATATAAATTTTTTTTAAATACGTGTGTTATAAAGTTATAAAAAACTTGTTAAGTATATATCGGTTTAAACATTGAAGCGTACATTGTATATGTATAAAATTATTTAAATAATATTATTTCCTACCATGTATATAAAGTATATAATATATAAATATATTGCCTAGTATGTATCTCCACAGACATAATAAATATTCATTTTATAATACAAAATATTTTTGCGACTTATTTAATAACGGATTTTCTGTGAACTTTTTGCAGACCCAACTACATGCCAAAAGTTGGTGGAATATTATTTGTAAACTATTGGGCCTAATTAGATGTGATAATTTTCCTTTTATTCTGTTTGTGAATACTCTTTAGCTGGTATCAGAATAAATAATTCTTAACAAAAATTACCATTTTAAAGATCGTAATCGGATTCTTGTATCGAGAAAGACCGACCCCTAATATTTTTGAAAGACTTGTTCTCAACCCTACACAATGGGATATGTGAATGAAAAAAATCACTTGTAGTGGAAGTACCATAAACACCTTTTTCAAAAGATTGTATTTCACAACTTTGTAGGCGTTACAAATATGTGTAACGTTGTCAATTTTATGTTTATAGCACTAATAGTCTGCTAGTAAAATTGTAATTAAACAAACAATAAATACTTCGAATTGTTGTATTTAAAGTAGTTTACAAATAATGAACAATAGAAACAAAACATTTGTCCTACGTATCGAAAGATACTGGCCATCATTTACACGGTTAAACAATCTTAATATTTGTAAATAGAACTACTATGTGTCCCATAGGTGTTGAAACTTTTATAGCTATCTAAGTGCGTACGGAACGCTCCTAAAGCTAGCTATTTCGGACTTACTATTTTTTTTTATTGCCTCATTGTTTTGTTGTACGCATATTTTTTTTTACATATTAGTGGAGTTTGTAGCAATATGTGGTGTGAGTCATTATCATATAAGTACTTTATATATTGCGTTGTCGTTTGCAGCAGCGGTGCAAACGTTACAAGTATAGGATATCTTCGTACGTTTTATTCTAATCGGTCAACTACCAACTCGTTCGACCTCTAACAAAAAATGATTCGTCATTTTTGGTGTACCGTAACCAAGTGGCAGTCTGACCGCCAGGGAGTCACAGCTCTTTCTGTATAGGACCAGTTGTGATGGAAGTAAGCCGGCATTTTTTATATTTAAAGGTGAATGATAAAAATAGGACTTACAGAAAAAAAATGTAACATTGAAAAATCTGGTATTTTTTAGAGAATAAAAATTCAGCGGTTGACATCAGGAGGAAACAAAAAATAATATTCAATTTGTAACCTTAATGTAAAACGGAAAAAAATTATCACATATATTTTTAAATATCATTTTTTACAAACGATTGTAAACAATATTGACTACTTTTTAATTTGTAGGCATTGCCTAAATTAATTAAAAATAAATCGTCTGTGTCTTATTGAAACTGACTCATAGCAGATATTTCATTCCAATGTGTTATTTATTATAAAGTAAATATATGTATGAGTAAGCATTTCGAATTAAGATTTCGTATCCGTCAAAATATCGAATATTTTTTTCTGAAATGTTTTGTACCTCTGAGTTTTGTGCGATCGACAGTAAGGGTTGTCTTATTTTTCTCTTCGAAATTTCACAATTCGTATTAGTACAATAATGGTGTAATATTGATATTTATAATTTGTTTGTCGTGACAGGTTATTAATTTAATATAGGTATTAATAATAGTATATCGTTTAATAACATTGTGGGTATATTACAATAAATTTTGTATATAGTCGTCAACTAATGAAATATATAAACTCTTTTGCAAAAAAAAACGGGCACTTATTGGCCCGTTTTTTTTATATATCACCATAAACCATATCAGAGTTATTTTATTTTCATTTGATGCATTTTATATGGCGATATGATGAGAATATTGTTATTTATTATTGAGGTAACGTTTTTACCTACTTCGGTCATTAAAAATGCGAATAAATAAAAAAAAATGATGTTAAGTCCTCGTCTGTGGACTTTACGAGCGTTTTCATACTGGTACATTAAAAATGGCTAAAGTTTATTTTTGAATATTTTTTTATTAATTTAACATAAAATTTGAAAATTTAGTAACGAGTATGGCCTCCTCTAGCTTAATCTGTTAAGCATCCTTTCGACGACGTTTTTTATCATTTCCTGAGGAATATGTTGCCATGTGTTCTATCGGATTGAGGTCGGGACTTCTAGCTGGCCAGTCTAACCGACGAATTCCGGCCTCCTGCATATGCGCATGAACGTCTCTAGAGCGGTGGGCACGAGTGTTGTCGTCCATAAAAATGGACTCGCCTCCAACTGATGTTAATGCGGGTTGGGCATGAGGAATAAGAACCTCTGTTATGTACCTTTGCAGATTAAGTGTGCCATTTTCAATAAAAACTAACTCGGTATGGTCATCTGATTTAAACGTTACGGAGCCTCCACCGCAAGGGGGTGATTTCCCCAAAGCACACTTCTGCGAAGCGTTCTCCAGGTCTTCGTAAGACTCGCCGACGTCGATCCTCACCACTAATCGGTTTACGAGCTTCGTCGGAGAATAAAACACTATTCCAGTCTTGTTGAGTCCGTGACGAAAAATTTTAAGCGAATCTCAATCTGGCAACTCGATGTTCACGAAGTAATGTAGGGCCCCGAGCTGGGCGATAGCTACGTATATTGACAGCCTGAAGTCTCCTTCTGACTGTCCATAGGCTTACTCGTGTAACTAACGTCCTCGAGGTTCTGTTTGAGATCCACGTACGTAACTTGACGATTTCGTAGCGCTTGACTGACTATGAAGCTGTCATCCCGTGGCTCAGTGCACCGTTTTCTTCCAGAACCGGGCCTTCTACAGACGGAGCCTGTTTCTTGGTATCGTTACCAGGTCCTTTGGACGATGGAACGGCTCACATTATACTGCTGTGACACATAACACAGCCTTTTTCAAGCAGCGGAATAATTTTACTAGCTCTTATCGTTTTTTCAACCATACTGAAAACAGCAAACAGAAGTGAACTAATGCAGCAAACAGCAGAATTTAATAAAAATTTAATTAAAATTTATTCGTTAAAATAAAAAACGTAACAAATGAAAAAGAACTTAATAAGAGTTGGATTTCATTTACCACCAAAAATACGTTTTTGTCAGTGAAAGAGAATTTTCATTCAAAAAGAGTAAATTTCAAATTTCACGTTCGTTTTTATGTGCCAGAATACAATTACAATTAATACAACCTCTTAATAAATAATATTTTATTAATAATACGACAAAATCAAAACCGCCCGTTTTTTATGCAAAAGAGTATATTTGTGCCAACCATATTTTAATTGTCGAATTGGTTTGTTTACAAACATTCTCTTTTGGAATATATTTGTGGGGACTTTATACGTTAGCGCATAGAAATATTTTTTTATTTTTTGAACTTTAACTTGGGATGACAATTTTTTTCCTATAAACGCCTCCGAGTGGTGTGTCGTTAAAGAAGTTGGTAGCAATGTTTTAAATGTTTATCGCGTGTTTTTTTATCGCCTTATCGTTTGCTACAACGATTACGTCTTCGTATGTTATTGTAATCGGTCAGTTATCAACTTTTTCTTGTGACGTAGTCAAGAAGCGTCATTGAGGTCTACGAAATTATTAATTACGATATAAATTGTCCAACATACAGATTCGGAAAAGTAGAAATAAAATAATCGGTTTTTACTTTATGGTGTTTCCAGAACGATGTGTTCGTAGATAATTGGCGGTATGTGTGTCGTTGTGAAAAGGGGTCACCAACCGGGTAAATTTATAGTTACTTGCGATAAAGGTATATTCGTGGTCGCCTACTGTGTAGTTGTGTAGAACTCACTGCTTGCAATAACTTGGTTGCTAGTATTTTTGTTAGTTTATTAATGTAGATTGGACTTTATTCATACAAAAAGTTTATTAAGAATAATGAATATTATTATTTTTTTATTTTTACAATATATTTCAGTATAAAGTTTACTAAAAACGCTAATAGATGGCGTTTGCAGTATCAATATCGTAATAGTCATTAAGTTAGAACTTTTTACAATATCTTTCAGTATAAAGGACTTTTTACAATATCTTTCAGTATAAAGGACTTTTTACAATATCTTTCAGTTTGCAGTATCAATATCGTAATATTCATTAAGTCAGGACTTTTTACAATATCTTTCAGTTTGCAGTATCAATAACGTAATATTCATTAAGTTAGGACTTTTTACAATATCTTTCAGTTTACAGTATTAATATCGTAATATTCAGTAAGTCAGGATTTTTTACAATATCTTTCAGTTTACAGTATCAATATCGTAATATTCATTAAGTCAGGACTTTTACAATATCTTTCAGTTTGCAGTATCAATATCGTAATATTCATTAAGTCAGGACTACAATACCTTTCAGTTTGCAGTATCAATATCGTAATATTCATTAAGTCAGGACTTTTTACAATATCTTTCAGTTTACAGTATCAATATCGTAATATTCATTAAGTCAGGACTTTTTACAATATTTTTCAGTTTGCAGTATCAATATGGTAATATCCAGTAAGTTAGGACTTTTTACAATATCTTTCAGTATAAAGGACTTCTTACAATATCTTTCAGTTTGTAGTATCAATATCGTAATATTCAGTAAGTCAGGACTTTTTGCAATATCTTTCAGTATTTTTTACAATATCTTTCAGTATACTTTTTACAATATCTTTCAGTATTTTTTACAATATCTTTCAGTATACTTTTTACAGTATCTGTCTGTAGTTTCCTTGTACAGAATTTACTCTGTTACAATTTTATTATATTTTCACAATATTTCCCAAATATACAGTTTTATTATGTGTATAGATTTGTATTTATCGGCACTTTCATTCTTATATTCATACAGGATATCGGCGAATGTCGGTATAATGTTAGGGACCAGGTGTTACAAGAATAAAAATCGGCCAAGCGCAAGTTATACTTGTACAATTATTGTTTTTATACTCCAAATTAAATTGATAACAGTAATGCACTCCGCCCATCAGCAGCGCTACACGCCGACTGCACCAATGCCGTATCCGCATCACTTATGCGCGGAGCGGAGTGGGGAGCGTTTTGATTGAGCCTAATTCAAAATCTTCAATAAAACTTGTAAGGACAAAAGTTGTTCCTTATATCGTGAGGAATATTTTTTCAACACTTTTTTAAATTCAATATTTTGGTAGTTATAAGGAAATATACAATAAATTGTCTACAACAATTAGTCACTGTCCTAGAATTTTTCAATCCGGATAAGTTTGTTTCGATCTGTACATAATTCCCAACGTGAAAGATATTTTAAATTTTTTTTAAGCGATCCTTTTATATATCAATAAGCATTGATATATACTTCATCTTATAAAAATTATATTGCATTTGTAGAAACGTCAATAAAGTCCGAACTAGAGAATTGAGGAATCCATGTAAGTTCCAAAAAACACTGTCGTAAAATAGTTTCGCCTTTCCAAAGACTAACAAAATTTATAGTTGTCAATTTGAGAACGATGTTGAAAACGGAAAGGCGAATAAACATTACTTGACGCGCAACAAAACAATATAATCTATAAAAACGCGTCTTGTATCATCCATAAATAAAATACAGAACTGTCAACGTCGATGAATATTCTTTTCTCTGGTGTGCTGGCTATTTGCCTACAATTTAGCTGTAAAATTGTCTTGACATGAAAATCTATGATTATAGTTTGTTTTTTTTTTACGCAAAAGTTGTTCCAAGAGTTTACGTTTAAATATTTTTTTATTAGTTGGTTAAATATTTATTAGCAAGCATAGTTCATTATGAATACAATTTTTTTGTGATGAATCAGATTTCGAGGTGCTAATCTTTGTAATTTTGTAACTAACACGAATACAAATTTTTATGAATGAATCAGATTTCGAGGTGCTAATCTTTGTAATTTTGTAACTAACATGAATACAAGTTTTATGAATGAATCAGATTTTGAGGTGCTAATCTTTGTAATTTTGCAACTAACATGAATATTATTTTTTGCGAAAGAATCAGGTTTTCAGGTGCTAATCTTTGTAATTTTGTAACTAACATCGAAGAAAAAAAGTGCAATCCTAGATATGGATAATATCAGATGGACTGCAAGAATCATCAAGATCGGTGAGGTTTTAGGGAGAGGGAAACGCTGCCACTTTTTGGATAAAACTTCGTGATGAACTTAACTTTAAGCAACAATTTTAAAGGTATATACGGCTGTGGAAACGCGGATGTGTTATTAATTTTATGCGCAGAAAGGTCTGTCCAGAGAGAGATAGAGAGAGAGAGAAGGAAAAAGATAAGTCATTGTTGTGAAATAAACGCACCAGAATACCTTCCGGGTCTGGCGCTTTCAGCTCTGTAGCGGCTGCCGATCGTATGTTTTTCGGCCTCGCCAGTAGCGGATGGTAATTATGCAAATTTAAATATACTTCATTCGATAGGCACGCGGCAGTATGCCTTTTTTGCGTATGGAAATTAAATGCGAAGGTGTTGAGCGCGTGTTGTGGCCGTGCATTGAATTACATCGATTGTGCTGATTAAATTGTTAATCGCAATTATTTCACGTTTGTTACACTGCACGGCGCTGATCAATGGACGCTGAACATGGTCGTTCGCAGAAGAATCGACGCGTTTGAAATGTCTTGCTGGAGGAAGATGTTAAGCATTGAACGAACACAGAACCAGCGTCTCGGTTCTGAGGTTGTCCAGAATCTGCCTTCGCAGATTCTTATATATTCGGACACATTGCTCATTGTTTCGGGCATTAATTTATTCCTACCCTATATATATATATATATATATATATATATATATATATATATATATAATTTTAATTTTAATTTTGTTATATATTTAGATAGTCGAAAGTATTTTACGAAAATATTATTTAATAACGTATATGGATCTGAGACATTCCTCAGTTCTCGAATTCGGACTTTATTGGCGTTTCTACAAATGCAACATAATTTTTATGAGATAAAATATATAACGATGTTTATTGATATATAAAAGGATTGCTCAAAAAAATTTTGAAGGATGGAGACAGTGGAAGCTTCTACCCTAGATGCTTTATGGAACAGATTCGACAAGTGCTTTCCATTCCGTTTTATGATGTCCTATTTAGCGCCTAGAATAGAAACTTCTGGTGGAAAATTATAAAAGAAAAGGTGGTATAAAAAAGGGTCACCGTCAGCAGTGAGGGATAGACAGAAAATGAAGAATAGAAATAAAATACATTTTATGACCTGAATACAGAAAAGAACAGTCTTCGTAAATGTATATTTACAAATATATATCATTAATATATCAAGAATTGTTAGTTTAAAAACAAGTTGTAACAATATATACGTACATTTACAAAATAAATATAAGTTTATAGAAATTATTATAAAATACCTATAATAAATATTGATCGCTTTTTAAATGTGTAGTCATAGTCTAAATTAATTAAAAAATAAACTGTCAACTGACGGTGACATTCGTTTCGTGTTTTTTATGTGTGTGAAACTTTTTAATGCGCACTTACTAGCTTGATCTGTAACTTCCTAACACTGTAAAGAAATCTTACAATTCATTTTTCACCCACTTCTTATTATCTTATCGAATAGAAACTTTGCAAACTTGTGCAGTTCTGGTGAAAATACAATAGTTTGGTACCATCGAGCTGATATGGTGGTGGAAGAAGGAAGTAGTCATAGGAACTTCTCAATGCCTAACAGTAAATCTATCGTGTTTGGGCTTATTTGACTTGTTTCAATGAGCCCTTTGCTGACACATTTTCACTGGAAGGATCTCGTGGGAACTTCTCAATGGCTAACAGTAAATCCATCGAGTTTAATCTCGTTTGGATTGGCTTAGTTAGTCTGGTGGTTACGAAAGCGTTTTTTAATTTTTGTAAACATATTTTTTTATTTCAGTTCTTGTCGAGTTTCTTGCTTGCTACCAACAAAAATATCTTAATTTTTTTTCCTAAATCAAATTTGGTGATGATCAATATTTTTAAGAGGGACCCTTCGTGTGCGGTATCATTAAAGAAATGTTTCAAAATGCGATCGAAAATGTTTATATTTTTATATGGCATCATGAACGAGATCAGTGTGTTATAGTAACCACCTCCCCAACTTTTAACCATGTATATTAAAATTTGAGAAAAAACAAAATAACGGTAGTTAATAAGAACTTTAATGCGATATAATTTTGTTAAATTTTCATTATTAAATCAAAGAGGTATAAGCAATTATTTTTTACGTCTGTGAAAGATACAGTAGGCAAGGTATTTACGTAGTCAACCCTAATAGCATCTATAAATAAACCATGGATCTGTGTAACCATGGAGCTACGAAACACCATCTAATAGAGAATCCGAGCCGACTCTCACGGTGGATGCGAAAGTGATATTTTTATCACTTCTCTATACGAAATACAGATAATTCCAAATTCAATTAAAATTCAACGAAAATGTGAGTTGACGAACTTCAATTTTCAGATCTATATAAATGATTATCAATGGCGTCTTCAGTAAGCCCGCCGTGCGCTGGCGAGACGGTCGTGCCTCCTATCTTTTTAAAGTTAAATGTTTAATCTTGTATATGTATATCTAAGTTTGTAAGGAACGTTTTACGAATAGATCCGTACTTGTCGTGCGATTTCGTACCTATCAGGTTTATTATTATTGTAACATCCAGACCCAACTCCATATGGATTGCCAGTATCTTTTTAAAAATAGCTGAAATCAGTAAACTTTATATGGAAGACGTAGAACGTTTTGAATAATGTTTTTTTCCTTTATCGATTCGTTCATGTTGGTAATTAACCTCGTGTGAACACTTATGTAAATAAATTCGTTTCTTACGTCGTCGTGCGGCCGATATTCGCGTAATGCTAATTTGATGCGCTTCGGAATAAAATAGTAGCGGTGTGTGTGTGTGTGTGTCTATCTTTAGACAGGCGACTGGTTTATGTGTCTCGTATTGTCATTTACTGTCTGTTCTGTGGTCAATATCATGTTTATCGTTTCGACAGCGACTAACGCCCGTACGCACCACACGCGGTCAGGACTGTCAGCCGGATTTATTGACAACCAAAAACGTACGAGTATTTCTGTTTATCATTAACTGTCAGTCTAGTCGGACCAAAGGTCTGCTTCGCCGAACGTGCCACGAAATACGTTTTTAACTGTAAGTCCGACTAACAGTCCTGACTTGCTATGAACTACGTTTTAACTGTCAGTAAGTCCGACTGACATTCCTGACCATTTTGCGTATGCGGGCGTAAGAGGGCGCTTTAGCGAAAAGCGTAGGTGATACGCAACGTTTGATATACAAGATTTGTGTGTGGAATTGAGTCGGCGTTTGATGTGTACTCGAGTCTAGTCCTTATGATTGAATTCAGTACTCTATCCATCGCTTGCGTGTGTTTCACTTTCCGTTACGCTCGAACTTGTACTGCCGGGACGAAAGTAGTTTAATTTCACAAATTTTAGATATCGCATCAAATTTGATAGAAAACATCGCCTTTCGCCATAATACTCTTATTTGTATGTAACGATAACGGTTGTTTATGATGGCGCGAACAGTAAAATATACAATATTTTCCAAATTTCAGAGTTTGCTCTGAAATGGTGACTATGGTTTTATTATGAATAAAAATTGACAGTAAAAAAACACGCTTTAGTTATTAAGATAAATTAAGCGAACTCAAACACGTGTTTACTGCTGGTTATTTAGAACTTCATGTGACTTTCTTCATCCTTTATCACCAGATCCTCCCGGTTGCAATATGTAACCAAAATGCTCATAGAGACAAAGCAAAGAAACCCAAACTTGATACGTTTTCTGTTAGACATTGAGAAGGTCCTATGACCATCACTTTCCTCTTCCATTATCAGATCCTTCCAGTTGCAATATGTGATCATGGATAGAGAAAAAACGAGCTCAGATTCGATGGATTTACCGAGACATTGAGAACTTCCTACCATCATCTTTCTTCTCCACCATCATATCGGTCAAAATGTAAGCAAAGACAAATCAAATGAACCCAAACTCGATGGGTTCTGCTGTTAGCCATTGAGAAGTTCCTATGACCATCTTCCTCCTTCATCTTCTGATTGTAATATATAACCATAGAACTCAGAGATAGCAACGAGCTCAAAGTCGACGGATTCCTCCTCAATTACCAGATCTTTCCAGTTGCAATATGTGACCATAGATAGAGAAAAAACGAGCTCATATTCGATGGGTTTACCATTAGCCATTGAGTAGTTCCTATCACCAGTTTTGTTCTCCACCATCAGATCGATCAAAATGTAACCAAAAGATTCATTGAGACAAATCAAACGAACCCAAGCACGTTGAATTTTGCTGTTAGCCACTGAGAAGTTCCCATAACCACCTCCTTCTTCCATGATTCTATACCTTCGATGGTGTCGTATTATTGTATTGTCGCCATAATAGCAAAGTCTAAAATTTGTAAAATAATTAGAAGCGAGCAAAATTGGTATAATTAGTTTGGTTTACATAAATAGTTTCATACAAGTTAAGTTAATAAAATCGTTTTAAGGACCTATCATTTGCGTGTATTGGATCACATATAGAGAGTAGGGTCCGTATATCTTCTAACCGTAGATGTTAGTTAACTAAAATAATTTTCTAGAAAATTATAATTAAACTATTGGTTGCCCATTGGTCGAAATTCGGCCGTAATGTACTTACATACTCACTTACAAACGCACGTATGCACCACACACAATCAGGACTCTCAGTCGGATTTACTGACAGCTAAAAATGTATCTTGTATGGATTCTTTAGGAATTGAACCGTGCAATAGGGTACGGTCGGTAAAGTAAACTTTTGTTCCGACTCGACTGGCAGTTAACGAGAAACAGAAATACGTTTTTAGCTGTCAGTAAGTCCGACTGACAGACTTGACCGTGTATGGTGCATGGCGTAAAAGGTAGGCGAGAGTGAGTCAGTTCAGATTGCTGCTATGAAATTTTCTTTTGCAAAAGTGGTGTATTAAGCAAGGTGTATTTCGCTAAAATATAAAACACTGATATCTATTACACAAAATATAAAAGGAACGTTTTTTGCCTCGACCTACACTCCACAGACTATTGAAAAAGGAACATTTGAAATCTCACAAAATTCACAGCTCGAAAATCGTTCAGTCAATATGACATTTTAAAATTCTTGGCGACAATCTCTACTCTGTGCGATTGTTTGACCACGGACTGTTATGTGTTTGACATTCAAAGTTTGCACGTAAACAATGACCCTTTAATTGTTGAACATAAACAGTGAATCTTTTAATGTATAACATAGTTAAATTTTAACTTTCTGCACTCCTTCATATAAACTTTAACAATGCCAAACCTCACACCACCGTGTGCGCAATGTTCTTAAAAACGGGTACACAATTTTTTCAAATTAATTGTTCAGTTCGTTGGTTCATATTACACGTCACTCTGAAGGTCTACATTTCGCAAACCGAGTTTAATAACGAAAAGTGGTAAATGGAATTTTAAAGGACCTGTCTAATGGTACTTCACTCGATACGAGAAAAAAACCCCTCACTGCCCTAATTAAATAATAATGGTACTCCGACTTTGTACTTAACAGGCGCCCATATGCCGCGGTTCCCACTACTGACCGTACCAATGCCGCATTATATCACGTATGGAACTTTTCGTTCTTAATGATGGTCTAAACAATTATTCAAAAATACATCATACATATTGGACTCTTGCTTCGATAAATGTTCATTTGACGCCACAATAACATGAAAGAATTTCTCTTTGGTTTCCAATTTTACCCTGAAATTGACCCCATAATCAAAAGGGATTTTTTTATACTTCAAGTCTATAATTGGACCACCATATCTCTCTATATCTTTGTTAAATTTGAAATGTTTACGTCGATTCGTTTCCGAGAAAATTCTGTGATGGATGGACAGACATCGAAGTGGTTCCATTATAGTTCCACTGTGACAATTTTGTCATGGAACATTAACAATTGCTCCCATTTTATACTTACAGGTGGAAATTGAAAAAAAAATGTTTGATATTTTGTTACGTATTAAATGAGATCTCCATATGAATATTCTTACTTATAACTTTCGTCTAGAACTGTGAAAACGGCGAGACTTACTACGGGACCTGAAAAAAAGGTTGCGCGCGCCGCCACGTGTCTCGGAAGTGAAATTTCTTGTTTTTTTATTCTCTTTGTGTGTGTATCTATTTATCTGTTTCTTTTACACCTACTCTCCCCTCCCACTCGTCTCCCCGCTCTTCCAGTCGTCTCCCCTACCCCTTCACTCCCTTACCCTATTCATTGTTTCTTTTCCTGAAGCTTTCCAAGCTATAATAATTAAAATGTGTGAGCTTGTGTTAGTTAGCAGCTACGTTGTTTGTATAATTAATTGTATTGTATGTTGAGCAATTTTAGTCGGTTGTGAGAACTGTGATTGATGGCCGTTATATTGCGGAGCACAACGGCGGTGGCTTCATTGTTTTGGCGAGATGGGCTGTCTGATGCGCAATGCTTTTTGTGGATTTGGTGACGTACGGTTTTGTTTATCTTATTTTATTTAGTTACGTTACTCTGTCATTTGCTTTATGCGCGATTTGCGATCGAGACAGTTGGTATGTTAGAACTTTTTCAAAACTTTCATTTTTCGGGTTCCGTTTCCGAAAGGTTCGAACGAAATCTTAAACCTGCACTACACTCGCGAAGTTGATCGAAGTTAGGCGAAGATAATAGTGAAGTTAGGCGAAGATAATAGTGTACTTTTAGGAATGCGCTTTGTTTTTAGAGATACTTACTTCGCTTTGCGCAGCCCCTCCTCGCCTCGGACGACATTTGATCGCTGTCGGCTTTTGCGTCCGAGTCAAAGGACTGCGAGGTTAGCGTACGGGAGACTCACGGCGACTGAGTTACTCGCTAGGTTGCACGAATGTGTATAGTCACGTACTTCGAACTGCAATCGACTTGATGAGCACTTTGTCGAGGTAATTTTGCGAGTAGTGTATAGCGAGTATTACTTTTCGCTCACAAGGTTCTGTGTGTCCTCCAGATGCCTTTAACTCGCAAAAGTAATGAGTTACAAATTTCGAATCTAAATATATTATTTCTAAAAGGTGTTTTTTGGTCGAGCGGCTCGATCTCTTTAACTACTGCACCAAAAAAAATAAAAAAAATACCCACTTAAAGCTTATGTTTTCTACTTTGGGCGAAAAATATAAAAAAATTCGAAAGAAATCTTTTTGTTAATAAAAAAATTAATTTTTATAACAATTGGCATGAGCGCCATCTGTGGGCGACACATCAAATATCTTAGCCAAATTGTATACTTGGAACACGCTAGATGGCGATATAGTGCGAAGACTTCGCACGGGTCAGCTAGTTTACACATAATATGGTAGTGTTTTTAGCTAGAATCAAATATTTAAAAATTATGTATAATCGGCTTTTGCCCACAGCTTCATCGGCGTGGATTTTTATTTTTTTAATAATATTGTAAAATTTTTATGTTTTAATTTCATACCCCAAACGACATAATTGATTGAAATCGTATTTTTTTTGTTACCTTATAGACCACGTACTGTATGATATAGTGCATAGTATAAAGAATGCATCGATATAAAGTTTATTCTTCTGTTCTGTTTCTACGGAGGAATAAAGGAACTCAATATTTACTATAGTGTATTTGCAACTTCGTCCGCAAGGAATTTCGAAAGACAAGCATGGTTTTCAATGGACTTAATTTGTTCGTAAGTATATCAGACACAAATGTTTAGTATAAAACCCCACGCGGGCTGACTTGCACCTTGCATATTCCCCCTATCCCGGTCCATGCCCTCTCCCGTGTTTTTCTGCAACCATCTCCCACTGTCCGTTATGGATCCGTCGCACGAGTGTTTGTTTTATTTTTTAAGAAACCTTTGAAATATCAGGCTGAAATAAAGTTCATATTGTTTATGGTTACATCCTTAATATACAGATGTAACATATTTGTTTACACTCTTAATAGTTTCTTAGCTCATCCCGAACAGACAGACAGACAATTTTTTTTATGTTTAGGTACCCTGTAAAAATAAATACCTGTCTAAAACCAGGTGTTTATTTCAAACTAACAGAGCAACACTTAAATTTTTACGTATGGATTATACATACATACATGAACTCTAAGCGTAATATACTACTTTGCAGGCAGTTGTGTAATGAAATAAGTTGTAAGAAAGGTAGCTTTAATAAAGTGATGTACTGTTAAGGTAGTTGTCGTATAAAACACGTTGTCTATGAAATTCGCTGAATTGTTGATATATTATTCAAACTATAAGTATGTAACTTATTTTAAAATTTAGAAATTACTTAGTTTGTTTTGGTAAATATCATTCTCAATAATTGTACAATTAACATAACAGGAAAAGTAGTAACTTTACCACCCTTAAATTCATTAAGAAAACGCTTCGAGCGATTTGTCTTAAAAACTAAGTCAATGTACAATTATGTTATATTAATATTTTGAAAAAAAAAAATTATTACAAGAAAACATTTTATAATAAATCTTGGATTCTACTGTCACTCGACAACTACCTTAATAGCTGATTATGTTCACAAGATTCATGTTGCGTTGGTAGCTCTGCATGAGTGGGCTTCGATTTTTTGGATCTTCCACCCTACAGCCCTGACCTAGCTCCCGGCGTTTTTATCTACATCCAAAGCTAAAAAAACTTCGTGGGAAGAAGTTTTCAAGCGATGTAGAATTGAAGGATGCAGTTCCAGCTTACTTCTGGGACAAAAACATTTTTTTATGAAGGTATACCTAAGATAATTGGAAGATCGGAAAAATGTATTAGGGCAGCAGGTGAATATATTGAAAAAGAAAAATAAATTTGTATTTTTATTCTTCTTACCCCCCCATTTGCAAATTGAAAAACGCCCCTACGTACTAACATGAAAAAACATTGTCAAGAAAACATTTTACGACAAATTTTGAATCTTACTGTCACGTGACAACTACCTTAATAGCCGATTAATCACTCAGCGAATCAATAATTAATAAACGAATTAATTTATTCTACTGATAATCAGTCAAACAACCGATGGCAATTTTTTAATAGATAGATAGTTATTTGAAGTTTTATTTTACGCTATGATAATTATTTGAACAAACTCCATGCGAGTGTGTAAGAGAGAAATAAATATTCGTGTGTTAGAGCAGTATTGACGATACGTTCGTGTTAGAACAGTATAGCCATAAAATCAAACATTTGACATATGTCAATATGTACAAACATTTCGTTCAAATCTACTTACCGTTGCAAAAACTCTGTTTTTATGCATTTATCATTTTGAAATTCTGTCTTTTATAATAAAGTAATTCAAAATTCCATATAAGAATATGATTATAACGTTAATATAAATATCAAAACAAATTTCTTGAAAATAAATTTCAATTCGTCTGATGTAAACTGGCGAATGAGCGTTTTGTTTGTTTTATCAACGAATAGCTTTATTTATCTGAATATATTCCATTAATATCAGTTATTTGGCCAGTGAAAAATCTTATTCTGCTCTTTGACTACTGAAATTGAATCTCTAAAAAATAAACAACAATCACAAGCCAATGGAAATGCAAGAATAACAAGTATCTCAAGGAAGTTGTAAACTGGTTAAAAAGCGTTTTATTTCTTTTATTAACGAATAGCTTTATTTATCTGAATATATTTCATTAATATCAGTTATTTGGCTAATGAAAAATCTTATTCTACTCTTTGGCGACTGAAATTGAGTCTCTAAGAAATAAACTACAATCACAAGCTAATGAAAATGCAAGAATAACAAGTATCTTAAGGAAGTTAGTGCTTAATACCGATGAAAAGAGTGAAGAGGAAGAAGGATGTAGAGGCGTGAAGATTGCGCCGAAGAACGAGGAAGAGACGTGACTTGAATGATGATCCTCTGTTTACTAACTTATGTTGTCACGGTTTCATCAACCGTACCAAAAAATCGTATTTGTCGAACCAACGAACTTCAAAATGTTCGATGTTTTTGTTTACGTTCCGCCTTGGAGATTTTTTTACCGTCGCCGAAACCTTGAAGCGGAAATTCGCGGATCGTTCGCTCAAGTTGACGAAATCAGTAACGAGTTAACAGATCGTTGCGTTGAAAAGTGAGCTTCCTTCGTTCGCGTTTATCTCGCAGTGAACCTCTGTAATGTTCAACTCGCGGTTAACCTCTCGGCGGCGGCTCAACAATCGCCGGGTTCAACGCCCGCGCCAAGGCCCGGCTCTATTAATAATGGCGCGCCGCCACTGCGCGGGGCGTTCGCCAGCGCCCCCGACCTCGCGACATTCGCGCATCATCGAAGGCGCGCGTACCTGCAGCGGTGGGGCGCAGCGGCACGCGCTCGCTCCGTGCGCGCTAGACGAAACGTTCGGAATTAGTCACGGGGTCGAGTGTAAATGCTGCCGGATGCCGAGGTTTATTTAACCTCATTACGTGCTCGGTGCAGGTAAGATCTGCAGACTGTAGTATCATAACCATATGTGTATTTGGACGGCAAACCGAAGTGGCATTGGACGCGGGGTATATCGCTAGAAGCTCATATGAAAAATAGACAAAACGTCTTTTGAGCTGTGGCACCAAGAGCTATTCTCCATGTGCAGAAACCGGAAGATGTCCACCGCTGAGCACAGGCATCCCACATATACTCCCATAAAAATCGTCACGTGCCGCCCACATCCAACGCCTTCCCGCGACCTTTAATAGGTCATTTGTCTATCTAGCAAGGGGTCGTCTTACTCTATGTCTTTCTACACCAGGTCGCAATTAGAGAAATATTCTTCCCCAGCGGTTTTCG
This sequence comes from Druceiella hillmani, assembly GCA_039881145.1. Classification (NCBI taxonomy): domain Eukaryota; kingdom Metazoa; phylum Arthropoda; class Insecta; order Lepidoptera; family Hepialidae; genus Druceiella; species Druceiella hillmani. The sequence goes on along the minus strand of JAYKKI010000019.1, from coordinate 21,304,369 downwards.
GTTCTATGCTCTGTATGCTCTGTCCATTGCCACTTAGATCTGCCACAATCCTGCGAGCTATGCCGGCGACACATGAGTTCTCCTACGGACCTCATCGCGTTGAGAAACTCCGAGCATAGCCCTTTCCGTAGCTCGCTTAATGATTTAGAGTCTTTTTACGAATGTAATAGTAAGGTTCCACGTCTCACTTCCGTATGTCATCACCGAACTGGTTGAAAACCTCAGTTTTCAGACACTGGGATATTTTGACAAGAAGTTATGGCGAAGTTTCCCGAAATCAAGCTGGATTGGATTCTCTAGTTACTTCTTTCTCGAAGTTGGATTTACCTAATTGAAAAGTTTGTCCTCAGTATATGCAGTGATCAGCCATTTCGAGAGCTCTCAATCTGTACAGGTCCAATATATGTACGGCATGGACGTTGGATATGATTTTTGTCTTGGCCACGTTCATTTTAAGACCTATCCGCTGGGGAACTCTGCTAAGGTCCATTGTGCAGAGGTTGTCCAGTGATTGCCATAATCACTATATCTTCGGTAAACCGAAGATGAGAGTGATGTATTCGATGCAAATCCTTCTGATCCAAGAGCTTGAGGACATTTTCCAGCCTAGTGATAAAGAATAGAGAATAGAGAGATGTATTTGATGCAAAATCCGTTCCGATCCAGGTGATTGAAGACATCTTCCAACTCAGTGGTAAAGAATAGAGAATAGTGTTGATTAATTACGTAATGATAAAGTTAATTTATAATATTGATGGTTGCAGATATTGATCAGGTCTCCAAAGTAGAGAAACCACGGGTTACCCACTATATGTGTGCGGTGCGCACACAGATGACGGGTAAAAGGTTAGTGAGTGAATCAAAAGAATCAATACAGTGCACTGATTCACTAGTTTAAATGAGTCACTTGAAATCTTATTGATTCATTTGTCTCTTTTCGATTTAGGAATGTTTTAGCGTAATAAATAACAGAGGGGCTGGCTTGCGATTTGCGTTGCGTTGACTCAATGACTCATAAATTCGTTTGGCATGCACCTCACTGAAATAACTCCGCTCTTGGTATAAATTCACTTTTTCGTATCATGTACTCCTCCTTTTGTTTAATAAAGAATAACCGAGAGAGAGAGCGAAAAGCGCCTAATCCATTGTGTTGGAAATGTGCGTCACTTTCTTTTTCGCAATGAATTATGCAATAATACTACAATTGTAATGTTATAATACAAATATGTGTATTCACTTGGTTAACAGCCCTAAGTCTCTAAAGACTGAAGGAAATTCAATCGGTTGCAATCTGTTTAACAGTCCTATAAATATTATAGAACGTAATGCAATGCCCATTTGATTCAGAATCAAATTGTAATGTATCCCAGTAGACACAGTTCTACTGTTGCATTCGTTTTTTGAGTCATTAAGGTGAATCGAATCTTTTTACCGATTCAGATTCAGTGAGTTATTTCACTAAGGTGAAGCTAGATTACCCACGAGCAGCACAGGCGTGGCTTCGTTATCATGTTATTATATTTATACACTAGCTGTATCCACGACTTCGTTCACGTGAAATTCGGAATAAAGGAAAAAGTTATTAGGAATAAAGGACATTTATCATTTTCTGTTTTAGAGTATGTATGAGCGTAAAGTTTATTAAAAACGCTAATAGATAGCGTTGGCGGTAACATATCGGAATATATCTATGAATATAAAGTTTAAAAAATGCCAATAGGTGGCGTTAGCAGAACCAATACCGGTGGCGTTAGTTATATTTATTTTGGTAATATAAGTCAAAAATCAGGTTAGAAAAAGTTTAATATTTAAAAATACCATGAGTGTAGTAATCACTATTGTAAACCATATAAGAAGTCGGTCGGCCGGTGGGAATTGTACCCATGTATTCGGTGTACAGTGCCAACGTGCTAATCATTACACTACGGCTGATCCAACTGAGCTGTCCAAACTATTATTATTATTACATTACTATTCCGTTTTTTTCTCTTTTTTTTACAATGTCTTTGATCAATTTCAAAACGTTAATCGATGACATTGCAGTACTAATATCGTAATATTCAGTTTTTTTCTAAATCTGTAATATCGACATAGGTACATAGGATACTTTAGTATCCTATATATTGCTCGAGGATATAAACTATTACCATACCAAATTCCATCAAAATACGTCCAGTAGATTTCGCATGATTGAAGAAGATATTAACAGAAGGATATACAGACAAAAATTTTAAAAACAAGTTTTTCTGGCTTCTATTATCATTCTATACCCTAAATCAATCACTCTTTAAAATATTTTCCGTGTAGAGGATTCACTCTGTTTCAATTTTATAATATGTATAGGTTGGTACTAAAAATAGAAAGGAAGTATCTGTTCACTGCGGTTACAGAAGTTTGTGTTTATAATGAATGCTTTTAACGTGTCACAATATTTTAGGCTGTCAAACGGTTACGTAACAAAAGCATATCGCGGCGGATAGAGATAAATGGCAGACCATTTCCATAACCGCACACGGGCTCAGCGAAGTGACACAAATTTAGATCGATGTACATATGTAAAAGCGGGCGTTATCGGTCGGCGCGGCGGTGGGCGTTGGACCCGCTCGGCGAGGTCGCCCGTGTGTCCGGTCACGCTGGCGATCGAATCTCGACGTTGGCATTATTGACCCTCTGACATGCGTTGGCTTGATTAAATTCCATATCAAATTGAAGTTATGCGCGATAAGTGATGTATTTTAATATACCTAAATGCAGGGATCGAACTGCTGGGTAGCATTTTATCTCAACGCGGGAATCAAACCGTTGGGTAAGTGCATTTTAGCCAATGTGCGTTTTTAACATTTTGCTTGTATATAACTGAAAGGAAACTTATACTACACATTGTTTTGATTTTTTATAAAGGTCGCTTACATTTTATTTTGTAAAATAATTGACGTAATGATTTAAAAAAATCTACTCAACACATTTCTTTTTTATACAAATTGTTTTTACAGCTAATAGCTATACGTTTTTTTTAAATTAGATTCACTTAATATACAAATAAGAACACAAATTATAAAATTTTATCTAATATTATAAATGTAAGTGTTTTTGTGTGTTTGTTTGTTACCTAATAACTCTGCAACCAAGCAACAAATCGCTACAAAAGGAGACCGGGAAAGTGTTAGACCCAGATGTTAAAAGTATAAAAATGTGCCAAGTGCGAGTCGGACTCGCGCGCGATGGAATCCGTAGTACCAAACGTTTAAATTTGTATTACCCAAATATACTGGAAAACGAAAGTTATTACTGCGGTTGGTATCGAAAATATCCCATAACTCAAAAATTACACAACATATCATATTCAAACCAATCTTTGTTGGAAGTTTATTTTAAGTTCCACGACCTTAATTTTTTCAAAATTTTAGATGAAACGTTAGATGAAGAAAGGCATATCGCACCAACTATCGACTTAAATAAAAAAAGTACATTTGGAACGCCAGTATCAGTTTTTAAGACCTATCTAACGATACCCCACACGCCAATGTTCACTGGATTTTTTTTAATTCCCCAATTAATTTTATGCATATGCCATATTATTTTTTTCTTCCTAATTCCACTATTTCATTGTATAGCGGTTCATAGAAGACACCTACCATCCAAATTTCAATTATATAGTACTCTGTCTGTATATTACTATATATTAATATATACGGACAGACAGACGGGCAGAACGAAGTTATAAGGGTTCCGTTTTTGCCAGTTGACTACGGAACTATAAAAATTACCCTCTATTAAAAAAAATTAAGAGTAAGCTTCTTAAAAGTTTTATTTAAATCGTCAATCGGACAAATGAGGAATCATGTATTTTTTTTTATGTAAAGTCGGATTAATATTCATAACGGTGCGTAAAAGTTATTTCTACAGAGTTATTTGAACCAGTAAGATGAAATAAAGTGTGTCTTTTTGTACACTGTATACACAGACGTAACATACTAAGCTATGAAACTCGCATAACCGATAGGGTCGCCCAAGACAGCCACGTAAAACTCAAAAAGCGCGAAAAAGACTGTTTTTATGCTGACAACACAGAACTAATGTCAATGTCGGTTGACAGTTTATTTTTAATTTATTTGGACAATGGCTACACGTTAAGACAATTAATTGGTGTGAATTATTTTTTTAAATCCTTTCTAACAGGATATTGTGTATTTAATTATATTTTTATTTTAAATTTTATTCATATTAACAATTTTTGATACAGTAAATATAATGTATTGTCGCTTTTTTGTATAGTGGGTACGAATTGTATTTTAAATTTTGGTCTTTTATAATTGTCAATCGGTGAATTGTTTGGTTTTCCATAGTAATATACTGATACAATATGGCGTCCAAAACGTGATCAGAGTCGAGGGCGAAAGCTTTTTAATTAAAGAAACCAAGAAAAAGTAAAAAGTAAGATAATAATATAATAACATAAAAAAACTGTCAAGCACGAGTGGAACTCGTCGTCGTGCATATTGAAAAAATATATTTTTATTTGATCTAATTGCAAATCAATGAGACCTTGCTTCTTATCAAATTTCATGATTCTAGGTCTACGGGAAATACCCTTAGGTTTGGATATATCCCTAGTGTCAAAATACGCGGCATAAATGGCCATATTTTTAGGGTTCTTCTTGATCGCGTTGCTTTAGAAGCTTCATATTTTATAGTTCCAAGAGACCGTAGTATTTGGTATTAATTTCAATTTGACACCTCCACGCGTGTCTGAGGAAAAGGGTCTTGACAGACCGACTGACGGACAACGAAGTGATCCTATATAATGTTCCCTTTTTTTCTTTTGAAGTACGGAAGGCTACAAGTAACAGAGTCCAAAAATTCAGGTCTATGTATCGTAACAAAAACCGGACAAGGGATAGCTTAAATGGATTCCGTAATTGTCTCTATTTAAGTTAATTTTAGAAAAGATGGCTTTATTAATTACAATACATTTGGAAATCGGCAGGGAAATCGAAGAAAATTTGAATTGTAGACAATCTCTCAACGTATATATTAATCGGAAATGTATTGAGCGCTTAACAAGCGACGCTGTGGACGAAAGATAATATTACTTAGGGTTCCATGTGTTAAAGAGAAAATATTTGTATTGAAAGATAATATTATCTACGGTTCCATAAGTTAAAGAGAAAACATTTGTACTGAAAGATAATATTACTTACGGTTCCACGTGTTAAAGAAAAAATATTTGTAGTGAAATATCCTTGTCCGTTACAATATTTTCTATGTCTTAAGATATATAAGGTTCAAGGCTTCGTGTCAAAAAAGTGGAAGTTTGTGTCTGAAAAGGAAAAAACAGAAACCTTATCTGTTCGTCTACCATTGCAATTTTTCTCAGAAAGTATTTGATGTAAAAAGTAAAGAGAAATACCCGCCAGTAGCATCGATTATTTCTTAACTGCGTTCGTTAAATGAACGTTAAAAATAATGTTTTTATTTATACTAATTTACCCCAAATGATGAAACTTGCAAGAATTCAATAACAGGAAAATAGTGTATCGTTTACAATTTATGACAATTACGTCGAATGATCTCGAAGTTATTATCGGTTTTAAGAGCTTATGTCTCCTTGTCATTCATTATGCCAAAAATCCTGTTTTTTTTATTGTGTCTTACTCCACGTTATATCGATTAAATTTTGTGGGCAAATTTAATAACAGGAAAAAGTTGCGAGAGCCAAAATGGCTGTAGTGTTATGCGAATATATGTTTTAACAGTTCACGTTCTTAATATTGTTTTTGTTGCTTCAAAATTGTATTTTGATTTTGTTCAATGTATTTTTTAATATTTTTATTAATGAGTGTAGTCATTATTGCATTCATGAGATACAACTTGAAATGTTATAAAAAATAAACCCATAAAATATAACGTTATTGTTAATTATAGTGCGTCTAGTAATATAATATGGTTACGGTATATATCTTATGTATTTATTTTTATCGAAGTGAACTTCTTTGAACGCGATGAGATTCAAATGCCAAGGTTGAAGTTGGTGCAACGTTTTCATGCAACGTTTAGTTGTAACGTCAGAATGTAACGAATCTATTGCAAGAAGGACGGAAAATATGTACTTAGCTAATAACAGAGGGAGATAGATGAACACGATAGAAAAAGACAAGAAGTGTAAGCTTGCGCGAAAACAAACAAAAATTGCGCTCACTATCAGCTGTATCGTACGTTATGTACATAAACTGTCAAAATTTTCTTGATATTTTTTTCTCTTGCTGTCGTTTTACCCCTTTCTATATACCTATAAAACGAGGTTTAGTCGTCAAAGAAGTTTCACTTCTGTCGTGTATACTGAGGTGCAAGCTGGTATATGATCTGTCGTGCAAGTTTTTGTGATTGTTTCAGTTGAAATAGTGTACGTAGGAAAAGATTAATGTAATCTTTAAATTATGGGTGTCATAATTAAAAACGTGACTACATTTTTAGTTTTCGTTAATTATTTTTATTTTATGTAAACCCAAGTCGGGTAATGACCTGATTAATCAAAAGTTGCATATTCGCTGACGCGGTTTGTTAATGATAACATCATTACCAAACCGCGCCGGTAAGTCTGCAACTTGCACTGAGCGTATCCTCTTTATCGACTTCATCCTCTTCTTCATACCCACATTGTTGATTATGCCGTTCTGTACGATGTTCTCATCCGTCATCTCTCTATGTAAATTTATAGTAAGATTTTATTACATGTTTATATATATTTGTATAGTGATTACATTTTATTAATTTTTCAAATAAAATTTTACACGAATTTAGTACATTGACACTTAGTATATTTTTTGATATTTAATTCAAACATATTCTCTCCATATAGATCCTGCCCTTAAGCACGTTTCGCTATTTTGCGCAAAAATAAAAGAATGTAATGTATTTTAACAGTGAGTAATATTTATAGTTAATGTTTATTTCTCTCTCTCTCTCTCTGCTACTTTGCCCCTTACTATATATACTTACAAATTTAGGTTTAGATCGCCAAAGAAGTTTCACTTCTCAACACTCTGGTTTGAGAATATTCTCTCTGCCATTAATTAATTTGAGAATGTTCCCTTTGGTTTGAGAATATTCTCTCTGCCATTAATTAATATTCTCTCTGCTATTTTACCCCTTACTATATACACTTACAAATCTAGGTTTAGAAAAAGCCAAAAGAAGTTTCACTTCACACCACTTTAGTTTGAGAATATTCTCTCTGCCATTAATTAATTTGAGAATATTCCTTTTGGTTTGAGAATATTCTCTTTGCCATTTTACCCCTTACTATGTATACTTACAAATCTAGGTTTAGATCGCCAAAGAAGTTTCACTTCACACCACTTTGGTTTGAGAATATTCTCTCTGCCGTTAATTAATTTGAGAATATTCCTTTTGGTTTGAGAATATTCTCTCTGCCATTTTACCCCTTACTATGTATACTTACAAATCTAGGTTTAGATCGCCAAAGAAGTTTCACTTCACACCACTTTGGTTTGAGAATATTCTCTCTGCCGTTAATTAATTTGAGAATATTCCTTTTGGTTTGAGAATATTCTCTCTGCCATTTTACCCCTTACTATGTATACTTACAAATCTAGGTTTAGATCGCCAAAGAAGTTTCACTTCACACCACTTTGGTTTGAGAATATTCTCTCTGCCATTAATTAATTTGAGAATATTCCTTTTGGTTTGAGAATATTCTCTCTGCCATTTTACCCCTTACTATGTATACTTACAAATCTAGGTTTAGATCGCCAAATAATTTTCACTTCACTCCAGTTTGGTTTGAGAATGGAGCTTTTATGCACTCATTTATTTTGCAAAAGTAAGATAAAAAAATATTTTAAAAGATTGGACTGAAACTATTTTTTTCCCAGAATTTTATATAATATATTTCTGTAGGTATCTACCATTTCTTCATGAAAATATGGGTAACAGAAGTTTATCTAAAGTTTTGCCGTAAAACTACTAGTGATGGTTTTGGATCTCGCAATTTTCGAAAAATCCAAAACATAATATTTTGGATTACTACTGTGAAAAATTTGCAAATACTTCGTTATTATTTTTTACCACGATTATATATTTAAACGGTTAATAATAATGTCAATATTTGTAATTTTTTTAGCACATATACTGTGTCTAATACTTTTAAATGTAGTTTGTATGGAGCCCCATATCTAGAATTTTACTAGTTCCAAACAGGTTTTTTTTATGTCAGTTCGTCTAACAAGTAATTAAGTTGAAGGAATCCATTCCAATATAACATAGGTACTAAGTGGTCGCTAGACTCTCGGAAAGTAATCGCGTGCCGCGCAAGGCTGCGCCTCATGACGGCGACAAGGTCGCACGGTCTACAAGGTATGCGAAGTCCCCACATCGTCGGCTCTAGTGGGTCATCGGCACTGCTCACGGCTTGTATTCGTGTGGGCTGTCACGACTCCCCCGTACCGTTGATGAGCTTCTGTCCCTTTCTCGCCTGACTTCCTGCCTTAATATGACAATGATCTCATTTATGATCTACATGTGTGCTGCTATTATTAGGATCGCTGGTGTCTTCTTTATGCCGGTTTCGCGAATCGTTTTGGCAGACGCTCTGCGTTCTTCAAGGCGGACTTTGGAATACGAGTTAAATGAAATGGTACGATGTCGCCGATGACGAGGGGCTTATGTAGATTTAAGATGTAGGTGTATTCTGAACATATGTTACTGGTGGTTCGTTGCCATTTTGATCATGTATTATGATACTCAGTGCTTAGCTCCTTTCGCTCTCGTTTGTGTTAATGCGAGAAGTGTTGGAAGCCAAAGTCGTTGTTTACTCACTCACTTTGTCCGTATTTAATACCGGCAATTTGAAATTTCGAATAATTCTAAATGGAATTGAGTATGTTCCAATTCAATTCTCGATTTTTGAAAAATTGCCGTATTTGAATTCTTCGAGTATTCGAATCATTCAAATATTCGTATTCTTAGAATGTTCGAATCGTTCGAATTCTTAGAGTATTGAATCGTTCGGATATGCGAATTATTTAAGTTTTCGAATTATTTAGGTACTCGGTATCATTGGAATGTTTGAATTATTGGATTCAAAATTCGAATAATGGATTTTTTTTATTTCGGTCAGTATATTACTAGATATAAAGTATATTTACATCTTCAGTTGTCTTTAGCGTTGTTTTAATAAGAATTTTCTAAAACTCAAGCCAAATAAGACAGTTGCTATAACTTATACAATTGCAAGAGGGGAATAACTTATAGGTTTTGAATTTGTCCTCTCTTTTAGGATTTCGTACGTCGGAATGCAAAGAAAATACCTAATATTAAGGTCTATAACCCTTATAGTATTGTAAAAAACTTAATTCGGAACAATAAAAAGATACGGTCTCACGTAGTTTGATCCAAACTTAATTATCAAAACTATTAATGAACTGGAATTTGGTAGGAATAAAGATATAATTGCACAAGGAAAGGAAAAAAATGATTCAAATTTAAGATACGAGAACACGTCACACAAAATTTTGTGAAATTTAAATACAGTATCATTATAAAGTTTTATAAAATGTCTGAAATACAGTATCATTATAAAGTTTTATAAAATGTCTGAAATACAGTATCATTATAAAGTTTTATAAAATGTCTGAAATACAGTATCATTATAAAGTTTTATAAAATGTCTTAAATACAGTGTCATTATAAAGTTTTCTAAAATGTCTTAAATACAGTGTCATTATAAAGTTTTATAAAATGTCTTAAATACAGTATCATTATAAAGTTTTCTAAAATGTATTAAATACAGTATCATTATAAAGTTTTATAAAATGTCTTAAATACAGTGTCATTATAAAGTTTTCTAAAATGTCTTAAATACAGTGTCATTATAAAGTTTTATAAAATGTCTGAAATACAGTATCATTATAAAGTTTTATAAAATGTCTTAAATACAGTGTCATTATAAAGTTTTCTAAAATGTCTTAAATACAGTGTCATTATAAAGTTTTATAAAATGTCTTAAATACAGTATCATTATAAAGTTTTCTAAAATGTATTAAATACAGTATCATTATAAAGTTTTATAAAATGTCTTAAATACAGTATCATTATAAAGTTTTATAAAATGTCTTAAATACAGTGTCATTATAAAGTTTTCTAAAATGTCTTAAATACAGTGTCATTATAAAGTTTTATAAAATGTCTTAAATACAGTATCATTATAAAGTTTTCTAAAATGTCTTAAATACAGTGTCATTATAAAGTTTTATAAAATGTCTTAAATACAGTGTCATTATAAAGTTTTCTAAAATGTCTTAAATACAGTGTCATTATAAAGTTTTATAAAATGTCTGAAATACAGTATCATTATAAAGTTTTATAAAATGTCTTAAATACAGTGTCATTATAAAGTTTTCTAAAATGTCTTAAATACAGTGTCATTATAAAGTTTTATAAAATGTCTTAAATACAGTATCATTATAAAGTTTTCTAAAATGTCTTAAATACAGTATCATTCGATTCGATTCTCATGAGAGTGTTGAATCTATTATATGAGTTCACAGTTTATCTATTGATATATTTTATATAGCTCTACGACTGTTAATCTCCGAGATATAAGCGCTTCAAACGCGACCCATTTTGGTCGCATCATTCTCTCTGAATGGACCATCGTGTAACATCGGGGAACAACTAAGGTCAAAAAAAATTGTGCGTGTCAGCTCCGAAGCGCGACTGGAGTTTACTTCTTAGTACGATTGTCTTGGAATATATAAAATAGGTAACACTATATAAATATATAAAAAGAAATTACATTCGTTTTGTCGAAATTAGATTCAAACAAATTCATTCTGGATTCTATTTTCATTATAAACGTTTACATTTGACTGTAGTCAACCTTTCACTGATAACACTAGCGTTATATTTCTCGACAATAGCGTCCCAATTTTTTCATCTTCACGTTTGCTCCGTCGGTGCGTTTATTTTCAATTATATCTTTGTAAGGGACCAATATCTACAACAATAGCCTTTTCTCTGTTTCCTTGTAGTTTCTTTTTCTTGTATTCATTTTACTACTTTCTTCTTAAATGCACGATATAAACGTCGCTTAGAACTTTAGTATATGATCTGTGCTTCCAACCGTCAATAAATAATTCCATATGTCAAGATGTGCCTGAAATTAGCTAACGTTTGATGCGCAGTACGTACTGCGCAAACACATCAAACACGCAAAACATAAATAATCTTTGATTTTCCAAACTCGGTTAATCGTCTATTGAACCGTTGGAGACAATACGACAATTCATATTAATCTAGACTTACGTAATCGCGATTTAGTCTGGTTTTACGTTTTGTCTATTAATACGAGCCTATGTGTGTCAAACTCCGTCATTGTGATTATGCCAAATGTCAAATAAATTGCGCAGCAATGTTACGCGGAGAGGCCATCTTACGATTACATTTTTTTTAACGCTTTGAACTTCGTACTCTCTGAACTTCTGATTTTACTCCTCATAAATCTACAAACTGGGCGAAATCGATCCTTAAGGAGTAAACTCCAAAAAGACAAAATCGAGAAACCTTTGTCGCGACATTGATTTTCTTTTCCAATTAACATAGCTCTGTTAATATATAGAAGATATTACATGGACATGTTTTCGGAAGAAGTTCAAGGAAATTGAGTGCAGTAACTAGTTTGAAGCATTGCACTTCAGTTGAATCGGGTCGGTAGACGCAGGCCGATGTTGGCAGATGGAGGCAGACACGTGCATTTGCACACGCGCGCACATTGCGCGGGTGGGCGACCTCGAGCGCTCTCTCCGGCGTCTACGTGACTATCGGCGGATAATGTTGCATCTACGTAAACGTAGTATGCAGATCACTTCCAGAGTGACGTGCAGTTCACCGGCGGGACTCTATTGTATTCACGCTCCGTACTGATATGATATGGTTCGCCTGCCATATAGCATTATCTTTTTGATCATTTTCAGAGAAGATTTGAAGAGCTACTGTCTCTGTCCTGACGTGTTGCATCGATTCATAACCCCATTTTCTGGTAAAATGCCCCGGGAGTTTGTCTATTCCATTGATGTTTATGTATATCTCAGTCTTTTGACGATTTTACTACGTCTTTCATTGGTCTTCAAGCAACAAATGAAAGGTGAACTTAATTCGAGGGGAAGCTGGAGGTCGTATTTCTTATTAGGACGAAACGAAATTGAGGGCAAAAATAGCTAGGTCTAAATCTAGATTAAAACATAGATAGTTTGAAAATGGAGGTGATTTAAAATAAAAAAAATCGCCCAGAAATACACTTTAGAACAATAAAAATTCTGAGTGCGAGTAATCTTTGCGCGCGGTTGAAGAACTGTTGTGGCGAGTTCTTTGACTGTTGTGGCGAGTATTATATGATTGATGGTTTAGTTATTTTGCAACCTAACAACTACCTATAGCAAATGCCTTGAGTCATGGTTAATTTACTACCATCTGTTAATGAATTACATTGTTCATCTCCAGAATTCACCATCAAACTCTGACCAGGTCGACGGGGTAATTATTTTGCAAAATAACAACTACTAGTAGAAAATATCTTGAATCATGGTTGATTTACTACCATCCATTAAGAAGTTACATAGTTGCATCTCCAGAACTCATCATCAGATCTCGACCAGGTCGATGGTATAGTTATTTTGCAAAGTAACAACTACCAGTAGAAAATATTTTTAATCACGATTGGTTTACTACCATCCATTAAGAAGTTACATAGTTGCATCTCCAGAACTCATCATCAGATCTCGACCAGGTCGATGGTATAGTTATTTTGCAAAGTAACAACTACCAGTAGAAAATATTTTTAATCACGATTGGTTTACTACCATCCATTAAGAAGTTACATAGTTGCATCTCCAGAACTCATCATCAGAGCTCAACCAGGTCGACGGAGTGGTTATTTTGCAAAGTAACGATTACTAGTAGAAAATATATTTAATCACGATTGGTTTACTACCATCCATTAATCCAGTGTTCCGTTTTCCATTTTGGAATCTCATCATCAGATCATCATCATATTTATATGGGACCACCTGGCTAGTTTACACTTTCAAACAAAATAATTATTAGTATTAAACTGTATAAAAATAGAACAGAAGTAAATTCAAGTATATATGTCTATATAATATGAGTATATGACTCATGAAATTCTATAGTCAGTCGGTGCTTTCAAATACAGGAAACTGCGTAAGCAAACTGTAGACTTAACTGAACGTTATTTCTGCCCGAAAAAAATCTGAGCCTTGAGTCGTGCCTAAAGAATTTTTACTTCAAAAGTAGCAATTGTGTTATCATCTGTTATTTAAAAGGACTATTTAGAATACTATAAATTTTGTTTGAAAAGTTTTTTCCGATGCTGGAAAACTGGAAAGAAGAAAAAACGCTCTAATTCTATCGAAACCTTATGCTTATAACATGAGCTTAAAATTCGTAGACCTGAAAATGATTTTAACGAAAATGATTGCACTAAGAGCGCAATGACGTCGTTGGTTATAAACGGCAGTCGGTTACAATTTTGCGACCTGTGTGAACTCGACTAAAACGCAGTTCGGTCTATAACCGTACCGTATCTATAACCGTATATACCGTATCTATAACCGTATATACCGTATCTATAACCGTATATACCGTATCTATAACCTTACTGTATCCATAACCTTACCGTGTCTATAACCGTATATACCTTATCTATAACCGTACCGTATCTATAACCGTAAATACCGTATCTATAACCTTACCGTATCTATAACCGGCCGTATCATGCAGATGCTCGAATCGTTGTCCAATCGAGGGAGTGACGTTTTTTACCGTGCGTCCTTGATATTGCTGGCGGAAGCGACTTGATACACCTAAAAAATTGATTATTACTGGCTCTCCTACTAGCTCTATTTTAGCATTAGTAAGGAGGAGAATTCGTGATTTTCTCGCCAGACAGCGCTACCGTAAGTGGAGATCTATTAGATTCGGCAAAGTTCATTCGCTACAGAATTTACGCGGTTCATGCATGAAGATATTTTAAAAAATAAGGAAAAATGGCAAAAAATATATTCAAAATACTGCCTTATGACATATAAATATGAAACGAATATGAAAGAAAAGTCCTAAAAATATGTTTAGTAATAACCAAATAACAAAAAATATTTTGTAGGCCTGCAACTGCATTTGTTTTTAAATCGTGAATCATAATTTGAAGATACAAGTTGAAGGGGAGGGAAAAAGCTTTTAAAAAATACCCCTTTCGAAACTATTGATTGAAAATTTTGAAAAAAAAACGGGATTGCTAGAATCTGAGCAGAAGATCAGAGGGAAACTAGGTATTGTCCTAGTTCTTACAATTTATGAGAACTTTACTATATTTTGGTGGAAGATGTACTTGGCAATATATATGTCGTATTAATATTTATTAATAATTTAATGGAAACACTTTCCATCTTAAATGCTTAAACTTTTATTGTACCCAAGTACGTATAGAGGTTTTGTCCATACTTGACAAGCTATTTGTATATTCAGAGGGAATGAACACATTCTGAGGGTTTACACTCGTATTTATTTCCTTTTACTGCATTATTTCATGTATAAAGAAACACAATATTCTGGCTATTAATTACCTCGCTCGACTGGTTTCCTTTTATAGTGACCCCATACCGGCGGTAATTTTTCAGATCGTCTCACTAGCTTGATGTTTTTGATGGAATTTCCGCTCAGATCGATTATAATTAACACGTTAAAGTAACAGGATGTGAAATCTTGGAAGAAACACGTAATAAATTTATTTCAGGAATTCGGTATCGACCACGTAATTAATCATCTTGCAGTGGTTTCCTTGTTTACTAAACTGTATTAATAATGTAAACTTTGTTCTTGCCTTAGTATGTATATGTGAATACAAAACAGGATGAAATTAAAATATAGTAATCTAGTTTTTATGCGTTATTGAATACAAAACAAGATGAAAGTAAAAATAGTAAGCAGGTTTTTATGCGTTGTTGGATACAAAACAAGACCATTGTAATCAGTAAAATTTCCCATCTTCGCGATAAAAAAATTCACCTTCAAAGCCAGAGTTAAAGATCGTACAGTGCACATACAGCGGTTGCTGCAGGAGGGGTGCACTGCAGCACAAAGCGGTACGACGATATACGACATTCTTAACTAATAATATAAACGCAAACGTGTATTTGTCTGTCCTTCTGTCGCGTCGCAACAGAGCAACGAATCGATGCTACTTTTATCCCGGGAATTCTTATTACTTCGGGAATATTTTTATTTGAAACTGAAAAGTACACAAACGGAAAAACTAAGCATTGTCGCAATAGGGTTAACGATAGACGTGATTTTTATTTAAACGTTACATACGCAATGTACTCTTATTTTATATAATTTACATTCACCATTCTAGATGGGGCTGCATGTTTTAATTTCTCCTTGTAAGTTTGTAACTATAATCAAGCGAGCGAAGCCGCGGGTAAGAGCTGGTTTACAAATAAACCCTTATTGGAATTTAAATATTCAGCGACGTGAGTTTAATTTCACAGAATGAGTTTAATTTCACAGTTCAGGAAAAAATCTTGTTTTTTTTCACGGATATTCCTGTACACAACAGTCAAACGTTTATATGTAATTCTATTGAAAATAAAATATTTCTTCGTACGAAAGGCTCAAATTTTTTGACTGATCTCGTCTTTTACAAAAAAAATTGATTCGCGTGCAGCTCAGTACATGTGACAGAAGTGAACCTTCTTTTACGATACTTCTTTTACGAGTTCGATTTTTAAGTATATAGTAAGATGTAGAACGGCAGAGAAAGTAAATGTACTATGTGTAAGTCCATACATTGTACTAAATTGGTATAAGAACATTTTAATAAAAAAAAAACGAGTGGGTTTTAGAAAGCACGACTGAAGTAAAACTTCAAATTCACAAAATATGATCTTTAAAATGAATTGAACAAAATAATAATTTATAAAATTGTTCAAGAACGAAATGAAATTACAAAATAATAAAAAAATCGCCGTTCGCGTAACGCTAACAAACTCGCATATATATATATACATATATATATGTGTATATATATATATATATATATATATATATATATATATATATATATGTATATATATATATATATATATATATATATATATATGTGTATATATATATAATGTACTGGCTATGAGAGGAAGAGAGAAAGAAAATGTGCGCGCGCACTGCTCTCTCTTGCTTCTACAGGTGATAGACAATAGTTGCACTGTGTCTTACATATAGATATACAATGGCTTGCACTGTGTCTTAGATATACGAAACATAATTGGCTATGAGAGAAAGAGAGAAAGAAAATGTGTGCTCGCACCTCTCTCTCTTGTCCCTACAGTAATATACGAAAGGTAACTCTCTCTCTCTTTCTGTCTTCTCTAACTTATATCTCCCTCTCAACTTCCGTTCGCTTCGCCCGATCACACTTTTCGTAACGCTCTCGTCACGCATTCACCAGCTTACTCCCCAAGTCAAGCGTGCGTAAAGAAGTTTTACTTCAAAAATTAATGAAATGTCATTACAAATCGGCGTAAACATAATAAAATCTTCATGTAAATTACATAGACAATTGTCACTTAAAAAGTAGCCGCGATGCCAGTACCAGAGCACCGCCAAATGGATGTATTGGTCCTGTTGTAAATTATATTTATGACAACTATATGCGCGGGTTCATTGCGGATTTATAAATAGATTAAGTACATATGTTGTTAGTCTTGTAACGCATGAAGTACACACAAAATGAATAATAAGTCAATTATAAATAAATAATCAACAAAATTTTGACAGTTTACTTTTGACACACGTAACGTACAAAACAGTAGTGAGCGCCATTTTTGTTTTCGCGCATGCGTACACTTCTTGTCTTTTTCTATCTCTCTTGGTTGTTAGCTAAGTACCTACTTTCTGTCCCTCTTGCTATAGGTTTATTACATTGAGACGTCACAAATAAAGTTGCATGAAAACGTTGCACTAAATTCGATCATGACATTTTACTGTCATCGCGCCCAAAGAAGTTTCACTTCAAAAATCTTCATCTTTACTTCTTAGTCACGTTACAACTTTCAAAGAGCTTATCCGTGAGGTTATCGTATCGTAAGAGGTTATCCGTGAAAGTATTATAAAGATTTGGTAAAGGTGCCTCGAAGGACATCGGGTTATTACCCCGGTTCAAGCCATCGAGTTCCGTGCACACAAGGATTCGCGCACGCGCTTTCTTGCGGGTAGGCGACTTTACAAAGGGGTGCCTACGTGACGCACACCTCGTCTTCGACTTGTTAATTTGACGTATCTCTATTCCGATAATGCTTTTAGGTAATGAGCGATCACTTGACCGAACAGTACGTGACGTGTGATGAGTAGACCGAGAACGAGTTTTGGATGGCCGGCATTTATATGCGATTGGGAATTTATTTTAATACGTAGGTTTTCTCGGAAGTTCATATTTTAACAGAATTTGATTTATTACACTTTTGCATTAGGCAAGACTCAATTCCGTACATGGCTATTCGAAGAGGGCAGGTCATTTTCCGTGATTGCGAAACAGAATAAAAAATGGGTCAAATGTAAAATTGTATTAGCATAACTAGTGCCGACTTCAATTATTTTACCAGTCATGCACTTTTACTATATGAGAAACTTTTTCTCTCAGGCTAATTAATGGTTCAGCGGTTATGTGGACATAAACAATTAAATTGTCCATAATAATTAATGGCGCTAGAATTGATCATTTATGATAATTTTGCTACAATATATACTCTTCAATGTTCATGCTCATTTCTGGCGATGGACAGCAATTTTTAAGCATTTTTCCCGTAAAATATTTTTAAAAAATTCAACAAAAAATATATACTTACTGTTAAGTTGGTGCACTTCAACATATTATAAAATTCATTTATTTACATGAACATGCATGAACCAAGTATATGGCAGTGACAAAGAGAAGCCGAAATCTTTTTTACCGCTCAAAATAAATGATTTTGAGAAGGTGGAGCAATTTAAATATTTGGGTACCGAGACCTTTTTTACCGCTAAAAATAAATGATTATATTTCTGAGAAGGTGGAGCAATTTAAATATTTGGGTACAATAGTGAATAACAATAATGATAATACAACTGAAATTTAAAATCGTATCAACACGGCTAACATATACTACTATGGATTGCGAAATTAGTTCAAATCAAAATATTGAAGCAGTGCAACAAAAATACTGCTATACAAGACAATGAAGATAAATTGATAAATGACAATGAAGATAAATTTATGATTTTTGAACGAAAAACCTTGAGAAATATTTTTGGAGAAATGAATGGGCTTTGGAGATTAACCTATAATAATTAATTACACTATAAATTCAGAGAACCAAATATAGTTAAGGTAATCAAAGCCTCTCAATTTAGGTGGCTCGGCCATATTTATAGGCATGAGGATGAGAACCTAGTAAAAAAAATAACTATCCAAAAACAAGACGAGAAGAGAAGGAGAGGCAGACCACGTAAAATATGGCTGGATAACGTGGAACTATGGCTAAAGAATATGGGTGTCTATAGATAGATGGAGATCCGTGGCGTTGGATAAGTCAAAATCCTGAAAACTGATTGAGATAGTCCAGGCTGGTAATGGGATGTAGATATTAAGAAAAAGAATGAATGGCATATGCAAAATATTTTGTACTTCTCAGTTTTGTATGATTGACAATTAAGGTTGGACAACCCTAGTGTTCAATCATTTTCTGATTTAAAAATTTTACGATTCATATTAGTAAAATATTTGTGTAATATTGATATTTACAACATTATTTGTTGTGACAGATTATTAAGTTGACGTGGTGATTTTAGTACAGGCTTTAATAATATCAGGGGTGAAATTCAAGAAATTTTTTTTAATAGTCATTCATTGATTTAATGTTGATGTGTGCCAACCCTATTTTAACTGTCAAATTGGTTTGTTTACAAACATTCTCTTTTGAAATGGGATAGAGTATAGAGCAATTAACTCGTCCTGTTACTTCTTCATGAGCGTTTTAGGTTGTGCATTTTGTAAAATTATATATTAATTGTGACTGTCGGTAAATAGATTACGTTTAGTATTATTTTTAGTGATATTTTTTTAACACTATGCAGAAAAAAAATATTGCATATTTTACGAAAATTAGGCAAAACATGCAAATTTTTTTTTGTTATTCGATAAAGCCCAATTGCTCCCGTCTTCCTCAAGATTTGTCCATTCTTGACGGCATTCATGGAAGATTCATTACGTCATCTGCGAGCAGTCATCTGTTCAAATCATCATCTGTCGTTCAAGGCCGTCGGTAATGGTGCGTGAATGGCATGCTAGCGCTACGCTTTTATTTATCGTGTGGGTAGACACGCGTGTGCGAATTTCGTTATATTATTTTTGTGACTATCTGAGGGTCGTCGCGTGCACGCGTGTTGCCCGTTATAAATACGCGGTTGGTTTATGCCTATGTGCGTTGCCTGCGTCTGTAGCGGCGCCGGGTGTTTTTGAAGGTGCTTCCCGTGGAATCGCTTCCTTTGATGTTTCCTGTCGGAGATTTTAAGCATTCGCTAACACGCCAGTTGCAGAAATATCGCGCCACATGTTATGTAGCCAAGTGTTTGTTTTTTTTAAAGATGATTATAGAAAAGATAATATTTCTTTATCTCACTTCTTTTATGAATGCTTCTTCATTCACGGGAAGCTTGCGTTTACGAAGTTTTCTGGCGACATTTTTAGGATTTCGCACTTCAAACTGAAAAACGGAACCCCACTCTCGCGTCTGTCTGTTCGTCTATCAGAGCCGATTTTCTCAGAAACCACACGACGTAGAAACGTGAAATTTGGCATGGTATGATACATCTTATTAATCCACATAATTTTTTTTATTGCCTTAGCTAATTTTTTTTTAATATTCATGTGATAATTAAAGTGGAGTTGAACAAGGTGATATTTTTTTAATTTAATGTATTATTTGGGATATCATTTAAAAGGGCTCGTTAGGCGAGGAGTAAAAACATTTTTATTTTTTTTTAATATTAAATTGCATATTTAAAAATATCGAAAAAAACAGGGTTTGTAAAAGTTGACTGGAAAATTACAGGAAAACTATAGTGATTATAATCTTGGGTCAGATTTTTTTTGGTCTAAATTTTAAAATATGCACCAAGTTTTTAAGAGTCTGAAAATATATTTGTGTCATGAAAAATTAATGTAAATAGTTTAATAGAAATACTATGTATCCTTAAAGTTTATGAGTCTAAATGTATACGGAACTCTGTAGTGCGAGTTCTACTCGTAATTGACGGGATTTTTTCCAAATTATGAAGGACCTGAATAAATTATATGACCAGAATTAGTTTCATCGTGTACTGTAGAAAGCCGAAAGCCTTCTGTCAGTATATTAGGTTTCTTAAAATATTTGTGCAAAAATCGTGACACTCGCCTATCTCTTCTTGTTGCAGAGGACTGTTGCCAGGGGAATGTTTGAAATTGCATTAATTTAGGCTATCTCAAGAATATTATCCGTTCATACTAATTAATTATGATCTTGCTTTATTAATTATGTGATTTTCGATTCAAAAAATAAAATATGAACGTGTTCACCGGGGGACATTTGCGCAAATAATTCAATACTCTTTGAAACGTCTTCAAAATTTTCTAGCGACCAAAACGAAAACCTACCTGTGTCAAACACTCTTATCACCATTAATTGATTATGGAGATGTGTGCTGTCCTGATCTTAATGAAGAATATTTGTGCAAGATGGAACTTCTTCAAAATGTATGCATCCGTCACATTTTTAATCTCAGAAAATATGATCATATTTCTGAATACAGGTCACTTCTTAAACGGCTGAAGATGCGTGATCGACGCTAACTTCACATACTTACACTTCTTTTTAATATAATAAAAATCCTCATAGCCCAAATTATCTTAGTGGCAAATTTAAAGATTTGTCTGCTCACGGCCTTGGGCTACGATCTGAAAGTTCACTCACCCTACTTATTCCTAAACATACCTCTACCACTTACGAAAAGTCCTTCGCTGCCCAAGCAACAAAAAATTGGAATCACCTGGATCCTGGAATCACATCAGGAAAATCACGTCCCTAAATATTTTCAAAGATCGAGTGAAAAAGTCCTGCCTCTCCTGAAACATTTTCCGTTGTGCCCTGAGAAATATTATCCTGTCTTTCCCATCACAAATCATTTTTTTACTTATATTTTTGTATTTTTCTTTAATTTTTTTATGCTATAAAGAATTTTCATTGTAAAATGTCTTACAGTGTACCAACTAAATTTCAATACCAATTGTTATGGTTGACTTGAAGAGGTTGCTCATGTAGCAATAAGTCCGCCATATGTACTATATATAAAAGATGATTAATAAATAAATAAATGGGCTTCAGCATAATTCAACGTAAAACTTTATGCTAACATTAAACAGTGGAGCGACAATACGCATATATATGTAAATGAACGTCACGTCAGTTACATTCCATTGGCCGCATAATAATAATTGAATTTAAAATGTCGTATTTAGCAATGCTTTTAATCTAGGCCAGGGGACTGTGTGCCAACACTTGACATGTGATTCATTTTATGTTTAGTAATAACTGATGTAAAGATAAACATTATTTTTAGAGGATTTGGCTACTTTCGATAGTCCATTTTGATTTAATTAAATTGTGGATGAATTCTTAAACAAAATAATTTTTCAAAATTAATTTCCACTAATTTAATTTCTATTATACTCTGGTTTAGGGATACGCTAGGAAAATCTTGATGTTCTCATTTCGTAATTTTTATTTACGGCGTGAGATGAGCGCAATAGCAGAAGAGCGCTCTTATGTGCTCGGGGGGGAAGGAAACGGGGTATCAGATGCCAAGGCGATGCCCTTGAAGCGTACAGCGTTTGTTTGTCAACAATACAATTCTCGCGGTCTCTGCTTGCATTGTCGCGTGAGCTACCTACTCAAAACCGGCTCTGTTGGGAACGACGAGTCTCGCGTTAAGGGTTGCGTTATATATAGCAGTAGTGTAGTCCATGGGTCATAGCCAGGGGGGCTAACCTTCAATTACTATACGTCTATATGCAAAAGCAAGTAGTTGTTTTGTTAGTATGCGTCTTAAAGTCGTTTAAGATCAAGGCCTTTGGTAGTAAGGTACATAACGGCCGACAGCTGATGTGTTGTTATGGCACATAGGATCAGATCCTAATTTGCCCGGATACGTGGCAGCTGGGTAAAAGTAGCGGCGTATTTACCATTACATTGAAAAGAATTAAATTTAACGGCATTCATCTTATTGTGAAATGCAAAATGTGTTTTTGTTATGTATTCAGTTGACAGTCAAATTCTCTTGTCGTAACAGGTATATTTATGTTTATTCAACGATTTTAGAAAGAAAAATAATATGACTAATATTTTTTAAGATAATTTTTAGTTTAAAAGAGAAGACTTGTAATATCTTGTTTTGCTGAGTAACTGTTTGATGTAGGAGTAAGCAAGAAACTCGAAAATAATTTCTGAGAATTCCGGGGCTGATAAGTTTGGTATAAACAAATTTTGCTTTCAGTTGTGTTTTTGGAGTTACTCCTTAAGAATCGATTTTCATATATAGCGACCGGTATGAAGTTTTGTGAGGAGTAAAATCAGAAGTTCAGAACGTACGAAGTTCAGAGCGTTAAAAAGTGTAACCATTAGGTGGTCTCTCCGCGCAACATTTTTGCGCATGTTTAAAGTGAGATATCGATATGTTTATTTGGCATTTTCTTATGACGTAATCGCAATGACGGAGGTGACACACATATTGGCATTTTCTTATGAGAGGGATTAATCATCCCTCTGGGCATTTGCACGAGGATACTGCCATCATAATTTAAGAAAATGTCAGTCGTTTTTCACTTAAAGGTTACTGATAAACTACAGGTGACATCAATGAGTGTACAAGATAACAAAATAGAAACAACATTGTCTGCTGTGTACTATGCACCGACCCATAAGTTTGCTGGCACCCACCACCAATCTCCAAGTAAACTAATCAAATACTTTATTATAAAACACTTGCTAATTTAAGTTCCATTAACCATGCGACTTGATTATACATTGATGCGATTCACCAGAATCGATGATTCGATCTGATAATAATATATTTGTATCGATCCAAGCCCGTTTTTTTTGCATTATTCGATATAATATTAACATTTACACTAACTGCTAGTTAGTAGTAGGTATCGACCTAAAGTATTGAAGTGTTTATAATATTAACATTTACACTAACTGCTAGTTAGTAGTAGGTATCGACCTAAAGTATTGAATTGTTTATAATATTAACATTTACACTAACTGCTAGTTAGTAGTAGGTATCGACCTAAAGTATTAAGTGTTTATAATATTAACATTTTCACTAACTGCTAGTTAGTAGTGGGTATCGACCTAAAGTATTGAAGTGTTTATAATATTAACATTTACACTAATTGCTATTTAGTAGTAGGTATCGACCTAAAGTATTAAGTGTTTTTAATATTAACATTTACACTAATTGCTAGTTAGTAGTAGGTATCGACCTAAAGTATTAAGTGTTTATAATATTAACATTTACACTAACTGCTAGTTAGTAGTGGGTATCGACCTAAAGTATTGAAGTGTTTATAATATTAACATTTACACTAATTGCTAGTTAGTAGTAGGTATCGACCTTAAAGTATTGAAGTGTTTATAATATTAACATTTACACTAACTGCTAGTTAGTAGTAGGTATCGACCTAAAGTATTGAAGTGTTTATAATATTAACATTTACACTAACTGCTAGTTAGTAGTAGGTATCGACCTAAAGTATTGAAGCGTCGTAAGATGTTGTATCGATATTTGAAAATATCGGGTTATTGGACCCCAATTCGTGCTGCCGCAATCGGTCGCTCAGATAATTAATGACCCCCACATTACACCTAATTATTGTTGCGACCATTTACATATCTCCATCGTGTCGCCGATAGATAACGGAACGGGTAATTATAAGCGATAACAACCGCACGCTTATGTGGGATCATTATTAGAGACGGTCGTCGAAATCTATATTAGCCTTACTGTACCTATATTAGCCTTATGTTGGGACCTCATACATCGCGATGATATTCGTGTACATACACCGCGATTATACATGTCTAGGGCAAACTCATCGCGATAACCCGAATATTCGCATTATCACGGTGTATGTAGGCCAAGTCTTCGCGAATAAATCGGCATTTCGGGCAAAGCCGACGACACTTCGCTCTGCTGTTGATAAACTCTCGCACATCAAAGGATTTTTAATATTTTATGACGGCAAATAATATTTTGTTACATATTGCTAAAAGAAGAAAAAAACAATAAGGAAATGGCGATGGTGGATGATAACTATTCCGTAATTCGCGATGCTGTCTGTAATATGCCATTCTTTTTTAAATCTTCTATTGTACAAACCCAATCCAGATCAGCCAAGCATCAGAGATGAGATATTTTCGCTTGTGGCCTTCGGGCTCCATAATATCAACTTCGCCTTGTAATTGCTAATAGACTTTAAACTCTCCTCGTTACCCCAATCCATATCGAAATTATACGTCATATAAAGTAACTTAGGGCGACACGTCCACTATGCTCTATGTCTGTGCGCCAACTGAAGTGTGGCCGCCCAAGCGAAATTCATCGCGTAAAAATCCCTTGATGTGCGAGAGTTTACCGACAGCGGAGCGAAGTGTCTTCGGATTCGCCCGAAATGCCGAATTATTCGCGAAGACTTGTCTCTACATACATCGCGATAATGCGAATATTCGGGTTATCGCGATGAGTGTGACCTAGTCATTACTGTATATATTTTTACATTTCTTGCTGTGTATATATACATAGTATAATTGTCGTCGAAGACATAATGGCGATAATAACGTATCGAAGCCACGTTCGTAGTGGGGTGTCTAATTACGCGGCCGGTTGTACTACGGCAGTCGTACGAGGTCAGCAAGTGTCGTCTCTAGATTAGTCTGTAAGCGTGCGCATTATTTTTTAAACCTGCTACATAATAGGCTAGTTTTAGCTAAGAATAAATTGGATGAATTGTAGTTTTTAATGATTAATCATGAAGAATGATTAATCATAGAAACTACAATTCATCCAATTTATTCAAGATGATTAATCATGATTCCAAAAAATAAAATTACTTTTATTTTTGATGTAAAACTTCTTTACGCACGCTTGACTTGGGGAGTAAGCTGGTAAATGTGTGACGAGAGCGTTACGAAAAGTGTGATCGGGCGAGGCGAACGGAAGTTGAGAGGGAGATATAAGTTAGTGAAGACAGAAAGAGAGAGAGTTACGTTTCGTATATTACTGTAGTGACAAGAGAGCGAGGTGCGAGTACACATTTTCTTTCCTTCTCTCATAGCCAGTGCATGATATATATATATATATATATATATATATATATATATATATATATATATATATATGTATGTGCGAGTTTGCTAGCGTCACGCGAACGGTGATTTTTTTGATTATTTTGTAATTTCATTTCGTTCTTGAACAATTTTATAAATTATTATTTTGTTCAATACATTAAATATTTTACGTTTAAAGTGAATAAAATTGTAAATTAATTTTAAAGTTCATATTTTGTGAATTTGAAGTTTTACTCGTGTGGTCTAAAGCACACTAGTTTCTTTATTGTCTATAGGAAACAAATTCAGTAAGATTACGAATTCAGTCACGTGACAGTGAACACCAATCAGAAAGCGGTTACCTCGCGAAACACCATTGTTGTTGACATTTTCATATAAAGAAGATATTGTTTGGTTAATTTTTAACAATTTTTGTCAAGTCGATACAGTTGTCCTCAATTACACCTTAAAAGATAAGTACAATTCGCAATGGTATCAGGTTTTAGCCAAGCAAACAGTTCTAATTTGCCTAAAATTGACAGCCGTATGCTTGGTAGATTTTTCGCGTCAAACAGTGACTTTTGTTCATGATAATTTCCGAATATTAAAACTCCAATGAAAGTATACACTTGTGTGAAGTACGTATAATTTCAGTTTGTAGTCAGTAACCGTTAGTTTTTATACACGCCTTATAAGGTAATTGATACTGGTCTTGAGGTTAGATTTGCGAAGTATAAACATAAAAGAAAAGCAACTTAACCTCAATTCATACATTATTATTTTATCAATAAACTTGTAAAAATAGTGACTGCAAAATTCATCAGTGTTACTTTAGATTTAGAAATAGATTGTGTGTGAGTTAAATTAATTTGTTCGTTTGTAATCGACTCTATTAGTTCAGAGCTTCGATACTTTAATGTGTTTCTGTAGAAAATACAAATAGAAGAAATTGTTGTAAGACAGGACCACAATCTCATTGAGTTTGTAGTGAAAACGCAGTTTATTAAATAAGTACTTAAACTGCAAATGAATACTTACATCAAAATGATCTCCACAAAAATACCTTCTTGAATCTCTAGGTAAACTACGCGTATCCCTCCTTGCAAATTTTGGCCACTTTTTCGCACTTGTTTATTGTTTGGAACAAAAATAAATAATTTGTAATAAGACGAATTCTTGTTACAAATGATTTATTTTTGAATACGTCTCGAAAATGAATTCGTCATGTTGTATTTGTAATAAGACGAATTCATTTGTAGTTAAACAAAAGAAGCAACCGCCACAACACGATTGTTTTGATTTGTTTCGCGAGTAATGACGTCATTCAAGACGCCATGACAGTCTTGAGCGTGTTCGAGGGAAATTTAAACTGTTTTTTTAATGCGAAATACATAATGTAAATATTTGATTTTTGGAAAAATACAATTTTTTTTGTATTAAATAGATATTAAGGTAAATTATTACTCAATGCTTCAAATTTAGTCAATTAGGCTATTGCGTATATATGGCATTCGAATATGTATGTGTTTTTGCAATCACCGAAACTAATTGTATGAGAGGGAAAATTTTTGTTAGTCTTTTACTTATGGTTTGGCTTAAAAATTCCTTATTCTATAGAAATGAGACTTTATCGTTCTGTAGCTAAGACTGCACAGTTGGATATAAGGTTAACAATATTTTATTTTAAAACGTGTAAGTAATGAGCACAACGGTTTAAGTGCCGTATTCGTATAGATAAGTCAACCGTTGTGAATATCGATAATGAATTAACCCTATATATAATAAATTTGTTAGTTTAAAGTAATATTCCTTTATTTCGTAGTCTGGTATATACAATTTAGTCAGATAATAATACATTATAACAGAACTGCATTTTAACTTTATCACTGTTTGGCCATCTTGAAGTAGTCGCTCTCACAATGTACATTTCCTGTTTTATCTAACTTCCTGTTTTTCCTTATCATATATTTTTCCTTATCATGATTGCTCTCTTACGTACTAGATGTCCGTGACCTACCCTGTACTTGTACTGCACTTGAAAAGTATATGATAAGCTATGCACTAGATGCCATAAACTTAACAAAATTAACCACTACCCAGTTTCCGTAAATATATGTTTGCACTTATAAACGTTTAAGCGTACGTAGTAATTTTAATTAAATTGTTTACTAATATAAATTTTTCACAAAGTAAATATATTGCCTATTACATCTTTCACAGGCGTAAAAACGAACTGATTATAAAAATGTATAATTCTGCTAGCTGTGCCCGCGGCTTCGTCCGATGCCAAAAATTAAAAAAATTCTAAAACGCGATCGCAGCGCTGCCTACCGGATCAAATTGTGAATCTAAACCATTCTTGAATCAATTTAATCCAGCCGTTTAGGAGTTCAGTCACATACACACGGACAAAAGAAATGTATATATATATATATATATATATATATATATATATATATATATATATATATAATTAGAAATCATTGATCTTTGGAATTTTGCCTTGCGGTCCCATTATGGGCGACTTTCAAGATTGTAGGTCGACCGGAAGTATCCTATTGGTTCTGATAATCATTGAGGAAGGCTATACGCTTTAAAGAGGCGTACCGTTGTGTTGCGTGAACCAAAAACTTGTAAATTTTACAATAATCTAAGGGTATAGACCTCAATATACATATATTAATTCAACGTGATATCTCAAGCGATTTCTGAGAAAAAGGGCTTTGATAGACAGACGGGCGGATAACCAAGTGATCCTATAAGGATTCCATTTTTAACTCCACAAATGGTCACTTTTCTAGCACATTTCTATTAACTTAATTTGCAACTTATAACTTCATAACATTGTAAGCAAATATCTTTACAATTCACTTTTCACCCACTTTTAATTATCATATTGAAATAAACTTATGCAATTCTGGAGATAATGCGTTAACGTGGTGTCATCAAGGTGATATGATGGTGGAGGAAGGAGGTATTCATTGAACTTCTCAACGATTAGCAGTAAACCCACCGAGTTTAGGCTCATTCGAATTCTTTTAGTGAGTCATTTGGTTGCATATTGTAATTAGGAGGGTCTGATGATAGAGGATTAAGGTGGTCATGGGAACTTCTCATTGGCTAACAGTAAATCCATTGAGATTTGGCTCGTTTGCATGAGTTCTTTGGTTGCACATGTAACCAGGACGGTCTGATGGTAGAAAGGGATGGAAAAGGATCATGGGAACTTCTCAACGGCTAACAGCAAACCCATTGAGATTGGGCTTGTACGAATTGTTTCAACGAGTCCTTTCGTTGCATATTGTAACCAGGTATGTATGATTATAGAGGAAGAAGATGGTCATAGGTACTTCTCACCAGCTAACAGTAAACCTATCGAGTTTGGGTTTGTTTACCTGATTCAATGAGTCCTTTGGTTGCATATTGTAATCAGGCATGTATGATAATAGAGGAGGATGCTGGTCATGAGAACTTCTCATTGGCTAACAGTAAACTCTTCGAGTTTGGGTTCGTTCGTATTGTTTCAATGAGTCATTCGGTAGCATAATGTCTGATGATAGAGGAGGAAGGTGCTCAGAAGGACAAGAACTTTTCATTGGCTAACGGTAAATCTATCGAGTTTGGACTCGTTTGACTTGGTTCAATGAGTCCTTTGGTTATGAAGGGTTTTTTAATTTTTGTAAAAGTATAAATTTCATATGCGTGCAAAGCTAGGGCGAACAGGCAGCTAGTAAACTTATCGCCACTGTATGTTTGTCTTTTTTCATGCGTAAACAACCCAACGAATTGGAATGAAATTTCGCAAATAGATATAAGCGTTTTGAATTAAAAGATAGGGTTTATGTGCTAGTAATATTGCGTGTGTATAATAAATATGCGAGTATAGTAACAAATTTCAACAAATTAATTTTTGCTATAAACAATCAGAATGGTGTACGATGATATGATGTTTTTCAGTCTCTTCGAAGCGGTCAGGTTAGGTTAGTTGAGTATTGCGGAAAAGTGCAGAGCACCGATGTAAATAGGTTCTACTCCCCCCCCCCCCACCATAAATAACTGTGTTTTCGCATAGCGTTATTAAATATAGCAAGCATTTTCCTCATTAACAATCGAAAAATGCTTTCCGTAAAAGCAAACTGAGCTATCTCGAGAGGTCGGAAAACTCGTGTAGCCTGAAGGAAATGGATAAGGTGCGAGGTAGGAAAAACGAAGTCTTACGTACGGTTAACATAGGGAGGCGCTTTTCACATATTTTCAAGTGTCCCAAGCTCAAATATTATTTGAAAATTTTAAATATGCTTAAAAATAGCTCTAAATGTTTTTTTGCTTAATTTGAATTCGGCTCTGGCTTTAGGTTATCGTTTTATATAATTTGGGCAAATTATATGTATACATAGAATATAATTTACAGTTTAGGAGCTAAAGGGCGATGACCGAGCGAGAACGACGGGATTATAACTCTTCGGGTAGTAGGAATTCTGAAAATAATGAGAATTTAAGAATTATTTTGCAATAATTTACTGCCATTTTTAGGGTACCGTAGCCAAATGCAAAAACGGAAGTCTATAATTTCGTTCAGTCCGTCTGTCACAGCCATTCTGCTCGGAAGCTATTGGCATTATATAGATGAAATTTGAATGATAGGTGTCTTGTATGAACCGCTGTGCAATGAAATAGCGGAATTATAAAAGAATAATGTTAGGGGTGGCACTAGATACACGTAACTGAGGGATGAAAAAAAATCAGTGTACATTAGGGTGTGGGTTATCATAAGATAGGACCTAAAAATGATATGGAGGTTCCAAGATAACTTTTTTTATTTTAGTCAGTAGTTGGTGAGATATGCGCTTCTAAAATCTTCAAACGTGTGTCCCCTAACTGTTCAACTAACGTGTGTAAAATTATGAAACAAATTAAGATAGTAGAACTTAAAATTAACTTTCAACGAAAATTTATGTTGTGTAGTTTTTGAGATATGGAATATTTTCAACACCGACCGGAACAATAACTTTGTTTTTCAGTGTCTTTGAGAAATGCAAACCTATAAGTTTAATATTGTTTCATGCTACGGATACCCGTCGAATTCGACTCGCACTTGGTCGCTTTTGTTACTTTATCGATTTCTCGTTTGTGTAGTGCCATTGTGCTCCAGCCGGTCGCTGTCCGCAGGTCGTTGGCATTGCTTTGTTTTCTGATGGGTGGTTGTTGGGGTAGATCTAAGAAAGGGCAAACGGTCGTAACGCTGTTATTCATGCATACGTGTATTGGTTACGTGGATTTTATACGTAGCGCACGTTTGAATTGTATGATAGAAAACGGTTAACCCTTAAATCTATAATTTCTGATTTTTATACAAAAAGATAGTTTCTTACATAATTGTAAGATATAAAAAGGGGAAAATAAATTTAAAAAAGACGTGAGGTGTCGTGGGACATCAGACAGAGAAGCGAAATTACGCATCACATACAAAATTCATTTTAGTAAATAACAGACATTTTTTACAAGTAATTTTTCGAATTATCTATCACACAATAAAAAAACACTTAAAAAAAACAAAAATACATAAACGGGTTAAGTATACCAAGTAACTATCCACATGAGAGAATTATTTCTTTTTCCTATTACGTGTGCATGCGTGCATTCTCTGATTGGGACAACTTAAACACGCAATATTTATAGTTAAAGAGAAGGAAGGTGAGAGAGACTGCATTTTGTCTCTTTTTTACTCCATCCCGCTCACTCACATGGGCAACAATACGCGCTGGGTTACCCAGCCAATTAGATGCGTTTCATTGCCGCGTTCGTGACGTTTAACTTTTTCTCAGTTACGCTCCCGTTCCTAATGTCCGATAAGAAAAAATACCTGTGTATTAGCGGAGCGATTCATAACAATTTTTTTTATAATACAACGTATAGAGTAAGGTACGGAACGATTAAAAAATATTTGTTATCTTTCTACAACTACAATGCATTTAAGGGTTAAGAGCGAGCCAGTGCGGCGCGGCGCGTACCGATCGATTTCGCGTGAGCTGATTGGCTATACCCTAATGTGTTTAGAGAGACGAGTACATTATATTTTATTATCGATTTCTTAAAAAAAAAATGGCTAATATAAAATCCTTTTGTATCCTGTTAATTTGTAACCTCTAATTACTTTGGGAGATTTGTTTTTGTCACAAATAGCTTTATTTAGAAAATGTACTAATTAGGGCGATATGACGCAACGCTATACCATAACCATATAGTAACCAAAGGACTCAAAGATAGCAACGAGCTCAAAGACTTACCGTTAGACATTGAGACGTTCCTATCACCAGCTTTCTTCTCCACCATCATATCGGTCAAAGTGTTACTAAGAGACTCACTGAGACAAATCAAACGAACCCAAACTCGATGGGGTTTGCTGTTAGCCACTGAGAAGTTCCCATAACCACCTCCTTCCATGATTCTATACGCTCGATAGTGTCGTATTATTGTATTGTCGCCATAATAGCAAAGTCTAAAATTTTTGAAATTTAAAGAAGCGAGCATGAATAGAATAATTAGATTGGTTTACATAAATAGTTACATACAAGTTAAGTTAATAAAATCGTTTTAAGTCATGTATAAAGAGTAGGATAAAAAACAATTATTAAATAAAATTACAAGACAATTTTTATTTATCTGAATGCGTTTCGTCGAGTTGAAACAAACCTTTTGTTGGGTAAGACTATTTATTTTTCTTAAACTACTAGTAGTAGTTGATTTTTGCAGTATATTGCAAACAGAGAGGAATAACTAATATTATTTTAATGAGGTTTTAATTTTGCTTTAAATTCCACGTCTGCACTCTATAGTAGAAATGTCCCAGAAAAGCGATTTTACATATGGCAACCCTAACTGTAAGGTACCTAACAATCCTAAAAGCAGGCGTTTATTTTAAAATTTGTTATAAGTAAATCATTTAGAATACTGTTAATGAATTAATTGTAAATAATTATTGTTAATAAGAAGACGTTGAAACGAAATAGCACGATGGAATGCAAAGAAGATACTCCATTATTCAGTACAATGCAAACCGGCTCGTTTTACGTTCGATTGGCTAAATTGCTGCGCTTGTGTGCCGGCTATAGGCTTCTATTAAGCAGTGGCAACTGAATTGTTTCTAATTGGCAGAGAAGCAGTTTTAATTCGCGGACGCTAACAATTTTATAAATAGCGCGTGAGGGAGAATTTTGTAAAATTTATCGGCAAATTAATTGTTGTCTCTGGTGACTGCACGATGGGATGCAAAGAAGATACTCCATTATTCAGTACAATGCGAACCATTATTCAGTACAATGCGAACCGGCTCGTTTTACGTTCGATTGGCTAAATTGCTGCGCTTGTGTGCCGGCTATAGGCTTCTATTAAGCAGTGGCAACTGAATTGTTTCTAATTGGCAGAGAAGCAGTTTTAATTCGCGGACGCTAACAATTTTATAAATAGCGCGTGAGGGAGAATTTTGTAAAATTTATCGGCAAATTAATTGTTGTCTCTGGTGACTGCACGATGGGATGCAAAGAAGATACTCCATTATTCAGTACAATGCGAACCATTATTCAGTACAATGCGAACCGGCTCGTTTTACGTTCGATTGGCTAAATTGCTGCGCTTGTGTGCCGGCTATAGGCTTCTATTAAGCAGTGGCAACTGAATTGTTTCTAATTGGCAGAGAAGCAGTTTTAATTCGCGGACGCTAACAATTTTATAAATAGCGCGTGAGGGAGGATTTTGTAAAATTTATCGGCAAATTAATTGTTGTCTCTGGTGACTGCACGATGGGATGCAAAGAAGATACTCCATTATTCAGTACAATGCGAACCATTATTCAGTACAATGCGAACCGGCTCGTTTTACGTTCGATTGGCTAAATTGCTGCGCTTGTGTGCCGCCTATAGGCTTCTATTAAGCAGTGGCAACTGAATTGTTTCTAATTGGCAGAGAAGCAGTTTTAATTCGCGGACGCTAACAATTTTATAAATAGCGCGTGAGGGAGAATTTTGTAAAATTTATCGGCAAATTAATTGTTGTCTCTGGTGACTGCACGATGGGATGCAAAGAAGATACTCCATTATTCAGTACAATGCGAACCATTATTCAGTACAATGCGAACCGGCTCGTTTTACGTTCGATTGGCTAAATTGCTGCGCTTGTGTGCCGGCTATAGGCTTCTATTAAGCAGTGGCAACTGAATTGTTTCTAATTGGCAGAGAAGCAGTTTTAATTCGCGGACGCTAACAATTTTATAAATAGCGCGTGAGGGAGGATTTTGTAAAATTTATCGGCAAATTAATTGTTGTCTCTGGTGACTGCACGATGGGATGCAAAGAAGATACTCAATTATTCAGTACAATGCGAACCATTATTCAGTACAATGCGAACCGGCTCGTTTTACGTTCGATTGGCTAAATTGCTGCGCTTGTGTGCCAGCTATAGGCTTCTATTAAGCAATGGCAGCTGAATTGTTTCTAATTGGCAGAGAAGCAGTTTTAATTCGCGGACGCTAACGATTTTATAAATAGCGCGTGAGGAAGAATTATGTAAAATTTATCGGGTTGACTCAGGTGAGTACAAGACGGGATGCAAAGACGATATTCCATTATTCGGTACAGTGCGAAACAGTTCGTTTTACGCTCGATTAGCTAAATTGCTGCGCTCGTGTGCCAACTGCCGGTGTTTATTACGCAGTGGCAACTGAATTGTTTCTAATTGCAGAAAAGCAATAGAACCAGTTTTAATTCGCGGACCCTAACGATGTTATAAATGGCGCGCGTTGAGCGAGGCGCGAGCGTATTGCGAGGTGATTTGGTTTACACGTGTATGAACCGTAACGGTTTAGCAGCGGTCGTATGGAAATTATTATATTAGGCCGAGTGATGCATAGTGACAGAATTTATTTGAAAACCTGTTCTGCTGCTCGCTTCACGTTCGCATTCCTGGATCGGACAGAAAAGTGGATTTTGTCTATTTTTTGTTTTTTTTTTAGAATTTTTATTGCTTATTTTAGAGTTTTTTTACCTAAAAAGGAAAAAAAAACATGCGTGTAGAAACTTATAATTTGGTGTAGTGATAAAATATATTAACTCAAACACATTACAATATTAATAAAAATTGGGTTCAGTTAAGTACTCGAAAAAAAATTTAATTCCATTTAAATATAGTGTGAGATATTGTTTGAAAGGACTAGTTATAAGGGTCCCTCTTCACAAGGAGACATGTGGAAAGCTCTACACGAAAACTGGAACAATATTTCCCTAGAAACCTCGTGAAAAATGTGATTAAATGCAAGGGAGGATTTTTTAGGAACAGGTTGTTTAGATTATTATGGCCATTTTTTATATCAGTGATTGATACTTTATGAATGTTTGTAAGTATTTCATTTGTCAATGAATAATAAATCTGATAATTAAACATCTTTTTTCATACACACACATTTGTTTCAATTTTATCTAATTTTCCAACTTTACTTAGGTTGGTCTCAACTTTTGGCCGGCAGTGTATGTCGAGACAGAAATCGCGTCTAATGTAAACAGTGAAAAATTTATGTCAGAGATATAATATATTACAACCACCAGCTATCAATGTCAAATCATCTGTACCAACGGATATAAACGCTGATTAGTTGCAAGTTCAAACGCGTTTGACACTTATCGCAATAGTGTCAAACGCGTTTGATATCGACTGTTTGTGTACTTTTTTGGCATTGTGTAATTAGTTTCGTTTAAACATGGCCGACGAAAGAAAATTGGTTAAGGGACTAATTCTATAAGCAAGCTTTTCAAAATTAGCAAATTTTTTTAAATTAGTAAGTTTTTCGAAATCAGCAAGTTTTTCGGAATCAGCAAGCTTTTCGAAATCAGCAAGTTTTTCGGAATCAGTAAGCTTTTCGAAATCAGCAAGCTTTTCGAAATCAGCGAGTTTTTTGAAATCAGCAAGTTTTTCGGAATCAGCAAGCTTTTCGAAATTAGCAAGTTTTTCGAAATCAGCAAGTTTTTCGGAATCAGCAAGCTTTTCGAAATCAGGAAGTTTTTCGGAATCAGCAAGTTTTTCGGAATCAGCAAGCTTTTCGAAATCAGCAAGTTTTTTGAAATCAGCAAGTTTTTCGAAATCAGCAAGTTTTTTGAAATCAGCAAGTTCCTTAAAAAATTAGAAAGCTATGCTTGATCCTCGATACTGAGCTCGGACATGAATTGGCGGTAGGCACCGATTGTTCTCGACTCAAAATCTATTCCCGAATCCACATTAAACGTTTTTCTTCATTTTCATATTTAGAATAAATAATCGTCGTCCAGTGGTCGAAATTCGATCGTAATGTTCGAAATTCGATCGTAATCTTACCTACTCACTTTGTTAAAAATACTAAAAGGTAGGCGAGAGAAAGTCAATTCAAATTGCTGTTACAAAATTTTCCTTATGCAGCAGGTGTATATTAAGCAAGCACGTGCTTATTTCGAAGTCTTATTATAGCATCAGGGATTATGTTGAAGATAAAAATGTGTGGAGGCCATTATAGGGAACAATGCACATTCTGGCCCCCATTAAGAGGGACTGATTGATTGTTTGTAGATATACGTATATATAATAACGATATTTGCTCATAATAATTAGCAGTTAAATCGTGAAAAAGACTTTTAATAGTCCTACTTGAAAGAATGAAAAAATTAAAAAAATTAAAAAGCTGCATTTCATTAATATATAAAACACAAATATCTGTTATACAAAGTAAGAAATGAACGCTTTTTTGTCTTGACATACGCTACACAGACTATTGAAAAGGGAACATGTGAAATCACATAAAATTTAAAGACAGCTCGAAACTCATTCAGTTAATATGACATTTTAAAATTCTTTGGGGACAATCCCTACTCTGTGCGATTGTTTGACCACAGACTATTACGTGTTTGACATTGATAGTATGAACGTAAACAATGAATCTTTTAAAGTATTGTAATATATAATTATTATATACATATAATAATTATTTACTGACTTATTTAACACATTGTACATAAATTTGACACATTGTACATAAGTTTTAGCTCTCTGCACTCTTTCTCCGTAAAAACTTTAATTATGCCAAATCTCATACTCCGCCGTGCGCGCGATATGCTTAATAGGGGGTACAAAGTTTTCACGTATTATTATGTAGATTACACAAGCCGCGATTTTGCGTTTCGATGTTTTTAATACGAATATAAATTTCTCGCAACGCTCACGTTTCGAATCAGTACGGAATAAATAAAAGGTTTATAGACTATGGAGCTGCGAACTTACCTCTAATGGAGAAATCAAAATGACACGCGCTGGATAGCGAAAGTGATACATTTATCATATGTCTGTACGAAATACCGAATAATTCGGATTTTAAATAATTATCGTCTCGTTTTCACGCATGAACAAATAGAACGATGGAGAATGAAACAGAAAAGTTTCTCGACATATATCACACAGAAAATATAACTAATTTTTACAAAAAATAGATCGTTACTTTTTATTTGTGTTCATTTCGGGTCGGACAAGTGTCGCCGGACGCTGTGCGCGTAATATTGGGTCGCGCTGTCTTTTACGAGTCGCATCTCTCAGGTCGTTAATCTATTGGATCAATTGAATTGGAGGTCAAGCGTGGGCTCCCCACACATGTCACAATTCGAGATGGCGTATTTATAGAATTAGTTACTTGATTAATGGGGCGCGGCTGCGACGGGAATAGCAGTGTGAAGCAGGAAGGAATAAAGCCAGCAGTTCAAATGAAAATAATTGTCGTCTCAAGTTTGGGGGTTTTACATTCTGTCGGCTATCTATGATGCCCACTCGTCACCATTTTTAGATCTTTACAGTGCATCTCGGTGCATCCAGGGGCTTGTTTGAGTTTCTGATAGTGACGATACTGCAGTTATAATATGTACTATATAATAGTATTATTAAACATTTTTATGTGTAAATATAAAGGTATTATTAAAAATATTTAATAAAAATAAAACTTATTAACTCCATCTAGTGGAAAATTATACTATTAAACATTATTATGTTCACTTAAGGATGTTGTCAATCAATTAAATAGTCGAGTTGGGTAATAATGATTTCTATTAGATATGTTGAGTAAGCCTTTCAAGTTTGATTACAATTTGATTACTAGCTTCGTTACTATTTGGTTATATGTATAGAGATAGTTTAGCAGTACAATAGTACCAACCATGGCTGCGAAGCTCATTTTGAAATCCCTCACAATACATATGAGAATACGGTATTTGCAACATGTATCTTTTAACTGTATACATAAAACTGCAATAAATTTGATATAAATATTTTTCACAATTAAATGGAACTACGTGATGTAGTAAAGTTCTATCTTTGCTAATAGCCCACCTGAAGATGTTATAATACAATGAAATCTAGGTTGTGGTAAAGAACTTAAAGAAAGTAGAAATAATACTACATCACGTAGTTTAATTTAATTGTGAATAATGAATTTCTATAAAATTAACACCAAATATATTTAATAAATATTTTTATTTAATGGTTGAAATCAAAGGTAATATTGTGTTTAAAAATTTGTAGCTGAAACAAAAACTGCCACTGATCAGAGTGCATCACGCACATCAAAATATATGAGACAAAACATAATGTACTAATATGTGGCTAACTTCAGGTAATTCTGTGGGCAAGATAGTGCAATCTCATAAATTGAATTCCATAAACTATATTTATCAGTTGCTATAGAATGACAAAGGTGTGAGAAAGAGATAGACCTAAATTACGCGTGTGATGTATCGTGATGTCTTCAAGGAAAATATCTTCATTGACGGTTCATCAGATACATTTAGAATAATTTTAAATACATTTTTCGGAAAGTATGATATACCCTATTGCACAACCCCTACAAATACCAATAAAACAGTAAAATATAAATTGTTAAAATACCAAGTTCAAATGAATTGATAATAAAATGTAACAGGCAGATGGCTTGTTTGTTAATTTCTGTAAACAAGCAATTGCCTACAAATGTGTTGTCCTAAATAAGATATGGGCAGAAGTAATGTTTTGTTATTTCCCTAAAGAAATTAATTTACTATATCTGTACATTACTTTTCAATGTAGTAGAGGAAATGGATGCCGCAAATTGTAGTGTATAACCCAATTTAAAATAATTTTTTTTTAACTGCTTATGGCAGTAATGAGATTGTATAACAAAAAGGGGTCACTTATTCGGATTTTTTGAGAAACAGGTTATGAAAATAATCAGACAAATAGGCGTTAAAAATCTGGAAATACTAATGCTTAAACAACTATAAATTTCAGTTCTATTATTTCAAGCTCTAATGGAAATCTAGTCCATTCTCAGGTTTCCTAATTCAAATTCGATGGTGCCATTTAGCATATTGGGGAAGAACTCTGTCAGTATTTAAATGTAGGTGATTGCTTAAATATAGATGTCGGTTGGCCTCATCTGGCACCAAACTAAGATAAAAAATTGTCTGTGAGCATTTATCGGTCAATAGATTGGGACATCGAAATCTGCAAACTTTAGGGGCTACTGACTAGTCCTGTTCTAATCCCCAAATGGTTTTGCATAATTTTACTTCCGTACCCCTGTTCCATATTTGCAATTCGTTACGATTATAATTGTATTAAGGATGCTGAATTGAACTGTGTCCCACTTTCCCGTGCGCCCTGAGTATTGTTGCTAACATTATTTGTACATAAAAAGAATAAGGTAATAAACGAAAGCAGTGCACGTTGCAGAGTCGTGGGTGGAGCTGGGCGGCAGCGGCGGCGTCGTGGGCGCCGCATGTGAGAATGAATACATCAGATTGCTGCGAGAGGCACAGCGTGAGAGTCGCGAGTCCTCCGCCAAGCAGTCGCGTGCCAGCAGCCATCGGGAGAGGTTAGTTGTCAGTTTTAAGTGTTATTATCATTTGTGTCTTACCTTCACCATTCACACATTTTCAGTGCTGTAACATTGAAAATGTGTGAATGGTGAAGGTAATTACTGCAGGTGGTGCAATAAAGGTTTTTGTTTAGGTCTTTACAGATTAGCGAAAACAGTTCTAGCCATTTCATGTGCTAATGTCACGTAAGTTAAGTACTTAACTGCTTTGGAGATTAAGCATTTTAAAGGGACCTTCCTTGACCCTATCAGTTGACGAATAACAACTGAATGTACATTGGCATACAATAATATACTCCTGTTAATCACATTGCCTAAAACGGGGGCGTTTAGAATATTATGAAGGGTTTTTATTGTTATTTGTTTTCTGTATATTATGAACAGTAGCGAGATTATAGTCAATTAGTAGGTTTATGGTCTGAATCTGATTTAATTGGAAATTGCATTAATTGTATGTGCACCGTTCAAGTGCTTGTATGATTTGCTTACAACCTCCTCTATCAGTTGTTTATACTTGTGCATAGAATAAATAACATAACATATATAGCTCCAATTTTTTTATTTTGTCTTAACAAAATCCTTGCTCAATAGCAGTAATCCTTGTTTACAATTCATTAGTAATGCGTTAAAATGTTAGGATAAAACAAAAAATGCATTAGAATAAAAGACAATAAACAAATACAAAAGATATACTGAATACAGAAGGTAACTAAAATTAGCAAGCAAACCATGAACGTCTAAAGTCGCGAATTGAACAGCAGAACAAGTTTGAAGCGAGACGGTGTTTTTTTACTAAAGCCATGAATTATGATTTTGATACTAAAATTGTGAATCGAAAAGCAGAACAAATCGAAATGAGGCAATGTCTTCAATACTGAATTAGACTGCAGTTTGTTAACTACACAGATGTCCCATGATCTTGATTATAAAGTCGTAAATCGAACAGTAGGTCAAGTCATAGTGAGGCAGCACCTCCAGTACCGAGTTAGAGAGTAATGTGCAGTATGTAAATTACCAAGATACTCCAAAATTTTAATTCTAAAGTCGCGAATCGAACAGCAGAATAAGTTGAAATGTGGTAGTGCCTCCAATTCTGAGTTAAGAAGTAGAGTGCAGTCTGTGAACTACACAGATACTCCATGATCAGGGTTCTAAAGCTATGATCGGAATAGCACGACTAGTTACAGTGAAGCAGTGTCTTCTCTATACAGTTAAGCAAATTTAGAGTGTGTGCA
Source organism: Druceiella hillmani (assembly GCA_039881145.1). Taxonomy (NCBI): domain Eukaryota; kingdom Metazoa; phylum Arthropoda; class Insecta; order Lepidoptera; family Hepialidae; genus Druceiella; species Druceiella hillmani. The sequence continues at coordinate 21,263,732 of JAYKKI010000019.1, read as the reverse complement.
ATCGGGAATGCAATCGGATGTTGATATGTGCATGTGGTACCTGAAATACCGGCTGTCTTTGTACTCGCATAATAATTTCAGAACAAAAATCCAAACAATACATAATAATCTCAGAACAAAAAACATTAGCATAGATGGGTTGTCAGTGTAGCAAATTAACATTTTAAATAAACGCAGCATTGACTGCAACTCTTTCCTTGCAATAAATTATAACCAACAAAGCTGGCTCTTGTGGAAAATTATATCCGACAATGCCGGAACTTTTGAAAAAATTATGTCCAACCATGCCACTAACTCTTTTCTTGCAGCAAATTATCCGATCATGAATTCTTGTAAAATTATATCCGGCCATACCAGAATTCTCTTGTTGTAGATAATTATATCTGACTTTTTTTCTTGCAGAAAATTATGTCCAAACATTCTTTTCTTGTAGCAAATTACAAACGATCATGCTGGAACTCTTGCAGAAAAATATATCCAATCATGTCGGTATTCTTTTCTTACAGAAAATTATATCTGACCAAACTGGAACATTTTTTTTGCAGAAAATGATATTACACCATGCCAGAATTTTTTTTGCAGAAAATTACATCTGACTATGCTGGAACTTTTTTCTTGCAGAAAATTATATCAATCATATAGATCAGGGTTTGTTGAGGCTTCCCAGACTAAATTATATTTTCATGCCCCCCCTTTACTTTTTCATGCCCCCCCTTTGATTTAGTAAATTAAATAAAAATGGTAACTGAAGTTTGTAAATACACAAACTTACCTTTTAAAAGTGAGACACAATAATTTTACACACTTAAACAAAATTGATTGATTTCTCAACAAAAAATGTACACCAAAACGTCAAATTTTTCGCAAGTTTGTGGTAATAATAGTGAACTAGCGTGACCCGTGCGAAGTCTTCGCATTATTATTTATTCCATTATGAAGCTCAGATGACAGATCAAACAAATATTTTACTAAAATTGACATATAGAGGCGCAAGTATCAAAAGCATTGAGCTAAAGCGCCACTTTATTTATACGTGAGTGGATTTGAAATTAAACAAAAATTTTACCGACCGTCAATCGTATTGACGTTGAGCCGTTAGATGGCAGCATTGCTGTTTTGTGTATATAATTTTAATAATTAATTAATTTGCAAAAACAATAGCAATAATAAATTTTTTAGTTGTGGATGCCGGTAGAGCAAGCAATTATCTATAAAATGATATATAATTTATGTGGATTAGTTGTGAGGTTTTTTCTAAAAAGGGAGAGTAACATCTTAAAACCTTAGCGTATTAATATATATGATGATGATATGATATTTAATTTCATTAATTTTATGCATGTAAATTAAAGATTACATTGTAATGTTATTTGTTAATATTTGTTTATTTTTTTGTTTTTTCTTTCTAAAATGCAAACGCTTTCCGCCCCCCCTTGACATCTCTCTATGCCCCCCTAGGGAGGTGTGCCCCCCTGGTTGGGAACTCCTGGTATAGATGAAAAGTGTGAGAAAAAAACCCGTGTTTTTTGAAATAGAGAAACTGAAGGAATCTTTCTGTAGTTTTTCCAAGATAATTAATTTATGTTACCTCATATGAAGACCAAATGATTAAATTTGTATTCAATTTATTATGAATAAGAGCGTCAAACATAGCTTTAGTACAGTTGAAATGAAATTCTTCAGAATATCGCTTGACAAATCTGTCTAAATAGAATCTATTAATAATATGATCGTCAAATAGGAGGCAGCTGTTTATAATCACACTGAGATCCCAAACTTTGGATACATACTAGACTAAAACTTACTAATGAATACACGCGCATGATCAGAACTTGAACGAGAAAGGTCATCATTGTGTATTCACTCATATAAAAATTAAACTTGTTACTCAAACTCCATTGGTTGTTCAAGAGCGGCTCAAAGCCTCTCACAAGCAGCTCACAGCCAGTTAAAATTTCAGAATTGACCATTAACGGCAAGTCATTTATTATATAATTTTCTTATATGTAATTTAATATTTATAAGGTTGATGTTTCACGATAATAAGTTGTTTCTGTCAGTGATGAGTGTGTCTGTCCATGACCCAGCGTTATCACATTTAGACAAATCTGATGATTTTGGAGTAGGTTAGGTTTATTCTTTGACATTACGTTGTTTATGTAAAGAAAAATTTCTAACTATTGCATTAAACCTACTTGTCTGGAGTTTTTATCTCTGATGACATTTCTTAAATGACACACTATATATGTCGAGATGTATTTTTTTATCCTGGTAGTTAATAAGTTATCTAACTGTTTGACGTCAGAGTTGCATGACGGGCATAATTTTGAGACGTTTTATTGTATAATTGTCTTGACGAAAAGTGATAAGCGATGCGTAGTTAAAATGTATAAAATGCCTGCTAATGTCTGTAAACAGTAGCAAGTTAGATGTACCAAAATATGGAGGGAAAACATACCTGAGTCAGGTTTAAAAAGAACAAACTTAAAGTTAATTTTGGACAGTGACAGGCACCTGTTTTGCTTCTTCCAGTTTTGTCGAAGTGGGAAGATCATGCCAATAGGTATACATGTTTATTCTCGGATTGTTTACTTTTTACAGGCATAATAAATTACTTTATTATCACTGTGACGAAGATTCTTTGATGGCTCTATTAGGTTTCATATTTAGGTTTAATATTACCGCATATTTTCAATATAAAACAATGAAAAATCTAAATTTTTTGAAAAAAGAGAATGTTACCATTAAAATAATAAACGCTGAGCTTTCTATAAAAATATTATTTCCGACTATTGCTGATCAGATGTTATGTAGCACTTGTAGAACAGCTTCCATTTTTAGGGTTCCGTAGCCAAATGGCAAATACAGAAGCCTTATAATTTCGTTCAGTCCGTTTGTCACAGCCATTTCACTCGGAGACTATGGGCACTAAATAGATGGAATTTGGATAGTAGGTCTCTTCTATGAACCGCTGTATTATGAGAAAAAATAATACTAGATGTGGCACATTACACATGTAACTGAAAGATGAAAAGAAACCCAGTGCAAATAGGCATGTGGGCTATCGTTCGTTACATAGGAAAAAAAGTGATATAGAGGTTCCAAAATACATTCTTTACTTAAGTGAATAAGTTGGTGAGATACACGTACCTTTCATCTAAAATATAAGAAATTCTGAAAAAAGTTAAGTCAGTAGAACTTAAAATAAACTTTCAACAAAAATTGGTTTGAATAAGACATGTTGTGTAGTTTTGAGATATGGGATATTCTCGGTACTGACCACAGCAATAGTTTTTTTTTTGGCACTGTCTTTGAAAAACATAAACTTATAAGTTTAATGTTGTTTAGTGTTACGGAACTCTTCATGTGTGAGTACGCACTTAGCCTGTTTTTTAGGGTTTTGTAGTCAAGTAAGGACCTTTTTAACACCGTCATGGCCATTCATCCATCTGCTTGTATGTCCGTCCCTCCGTGTGCTTCTAAAGTCTTAAAATGTGTCCTTCCCATATAAATTTTTAACTAAAGTGTGTAAAATTCTGAAAAAAATTGTGGTAGTAGAACTTAAAATAAACTTTCAATGAAAATTTGTTTGAATAAAATATGTTGTGTAGTTTTGAGATGGGGGATATTTTTGGTACGGACTGCAGCAATAACTTTGTTTATGACAGTGTCTTTGGAAAACACAGACTTCTAAATTCAATGTTGTTTGGTTCTATGGAACCTTTTGTGTGTGAGTGTACGTACTTGGCCGGTTTTTTAGGGTTTTGTAGTCAAACAAGGAACATTTAAATTTCGTCATATCTTTTCATTCATTGATCTGTACGTTAGTCTCTCCGCTTGTACAATTTTATGACCTATGACTATGGAATTTTGCAAATGGATGCCTCAGATGGGGACTTGACTTTTTAAGTTCAACCCACTTAAAACAGGGAATTTGTGTGATGAACTGTTGAAATAGACGAGTGTGATTTTAAGAAGTTGCTCCGTTCGACTTCATTGATACTTGGAGGGGTGGTATACCGATATAAGAATCTGAAAATATGTGTACATTGAGTCAATTTAGATTTTCTTTGTTAGAATCATAAATTTATAAAAACGTTTGGAATGAATATTGTATATTGTTTGTGACAAGCGTAAAATAAAATGCGTAATGATATTTTACATATAACTCACTAATACTTGGAGGGTGGTATGCCGATATAAGAACCTGTGAAAATATATGTGCATCGAGTCAATTTAGACTTTCTTTGTTAGGATCGTGAATTTATTAACATAAAAATGTTAAGAATGAATAATGTATATTGTTTATGATAAGCGTAAAATAAAATGCGTAAATGTTATTACATACAACTATATATTTTGAGCTGAGCGAAATCTTTGTTTTTACATTACGTTTTTTCAAAAAACAATTTCTTCACTGTATTTAATGCAGGAATTTATTTATCGAAACTGTTTTTGGAAATAATTATGAGAATCTTTATTCAACGGTTACTTTACAGGCTTTTGAGTTTTGTGCTTGACAAATGGAAAAGAAGTTACAAGACGTAGGTCGGGCCTGCGAGGATTACTTAAACTTTTTGTCCCATAGAACATAAAAGAAATTAAGAATTAATTTTATATTTTGATAAGAGTCTCTCTCAAAAGCTTATGATGTAGTGGAGTGGAAACGGTTAATGTGTTCAAAATATCATGATTATTGTCTTGCTATTACGGCATGCATGGTTAAGGATTACATATTGATCTCATTAAAAGGCTTTGGTTAATAACTAGGCTTAATTCTTATTTCGCACGGCAGCAATGCGACAGTTTTGAGGTTTCTCGGCAGCCCTTGGCTCCGTAAAGAAATATGGGTATAATTTTGCAGAATATTGAAGTAGCAATATGCTGACGATCTATATGAATTTTGACATGAACTTGAGAGTTTATTATTCTTTATTCCTTTTGTTATCACATTATCTTTTGTTTATGTTGTGATCTTTACTTATAGCGACGTTTAAGGAAATTTTTATTTTCATATTTTTCAATTTTTTTTTCTAAAATCCCTGCTCAACTTACAATTTGGTCGTTGGGGTTGCAATAAATTAGTTGGAAACGAAAAATATTTACAGTAACAAATTATGAGAAACAATAATCAAAAACAAATACAACGAAAAGAAAACATGATAAGAATGAGAGACCCAACATTACCATCCCAATGACACCATCTAGATTCTAAAGTTGTAAATCTAACAGCAATGTAAATTGAGATTGGCGATACGTCCAATACAGAGTTAGCAAAGTAAGCGCATGGAAAATCCAGGGTTGCAAATGGACATTGGCACTTGCATGCAGAATATACGATAGTGGGTGTCTTTGTACTCGTGCTCAGTACAGTCAGGCACAAAAATGGCATCAGTCCTAATAAAGCTGATGGATTGTTCAATATAACCTGTTAATGTTTTGAATGTAAGGCCAGATACAACTCTCCTCTTGTTTGCAGAGGATTCTATCTAACCGTGCCCAAATTGCAGTGTGAGGGGGTACATCTGAGGGTAAATTTCAACCCCATAATTTTTAAAGTAGGGAAATTGAATGAATCTTGATAAAATGGAAAAAAAATGTATGTTTCGGTAAAATGTTTTGTTTGTTATACCTAATTCCATTTATTAAGCATTGTTTATTAAGTATTTTTAAAACTGTAACATATTGGATGTTCACAATTAAATGAAACTACGTGATGTAATATTATTTCTACTTTCTTTTAGAGTAGAAATAATACTACATCACGTAGTTTCATTTAATTGTGAATAATGAATTTCTACAAAATTAACGCCAAATATATTCAATATTGGATGTTACTTCGAATTTATTGAGTCCTTTATAGAATGGTTGGTAAACTTGTGTATTGATTAACCTATTTAATACAAACTAAATCAATATATAACTTGTCCCTTCGTATAGATTGTGTGGCTGTGAATTGAATTGATGAACGGATTACGTTACCTTGCGAGAAGTGTGGTTAGACGATTGTATTGCGGCTTATAGACTTTCTTGTCAGTCTTACTACTTAGTTCCTGAATAATACCAATTTGATTGAATCATAGACCAAGATCTGTAGTCGATGTCGATTTTTTGTAAGTTGTAAATCTGGTTGATAAAATCTATAAAAGACTATCCAAAAAAAGAATCGATTGGTTGTATTTTCCGTATCTATCACATGTGTGCAATATTAGTGACAAAATTAAAGTAATAAGTAGGTTATCAGCCACGAGGCAATGTACTTACTGATGCTAAATATCTATCGTGTGAGATAATGAATTGTATTGTGACTTATGTTAAACTTAATTTGCGATTGTGGTATCGGTAAATGTTTTATGTGAAATATGACGGGGCAGGAAAAATTTGTAGCGTTGATCTATGTCAATTTAAAATTCTGAGGTAATGAATTGTATTGTGAATTGTGTATTATTTGTATTTGTAGTAAATGTTCCAAGTGAATCATAAGGTGGCAAGTAAAGTTTGTAGCTCTGCTATGTCAATTTAAAATCATGAGATAATGAATTGTATTGTGGGTTGTATATTGCTCTTGTATGTTTGTAGTGGGAGTAAGGCGTTTCATGTGAAATGTAATGTGGCAAGACAACTTATGTATATCAATTCGTAGTACTAAAATAATGATTTGTATTGTGACTTGTATCTTATATGTATATGAACTAGGAGTAAATGTTCCATGTGAAATATGAGGTGGCAAAATGTTTGTAGTGGTTTATGTATTTCAATTCTTACTACTAAGATAATGATTTGTATTGTGACTTGTATGTATATGTATTTGTGTTTACAGTGTCAGTAAATGTTTTATGTGAAACATGAGGTGGGCAAGAAAATTTTGTGTATGTGTATCAATTACTTGAAATTACGTGTATCAATTTATAATTGATGGAGCTAAAGTCGCTTTGTAATGTAAAAATTGTTATGTGGACTATTTTTAAATTTATTGAAAATAAAGGCAAATGCATATACTAAAATTGTGGACCCTTAAAATGAAGAAATATTATGAAATTGAACTATGAAAGTAGGGTTGGTTGTTTCATTTTTAGACTTTCGTATACGATGCTTTTAAATGAAATCCTGTAACTCTTGAACAGAAACTCTATTAACAATATGACTTAGTCTATTTTTTGGCAATCATAAGTTTATTTTTGCAATTTGAGTTTTTTTTCTCACCTTTATATCGCTGTAACTCAACAAAATAAAAAGGTCAGTCAGACACGCAATTATTTTTCAAAGCTCTTAAACATTTAGATTTATTTGTCTCCATCTGCAGCGACTCGTATCCTGTTTAAGTATTATATATCTTTATTAACTTCTGATATTTAAAAAAAATTTATTAATGGCACAACTTTGCTGCTCGCTGTCGTTAATACACAGATATCGACCTGGCGTGATCGCTCGTCTGTTTTTATATGGGCATGCTTTGGTTTCAAGGCTAGCTACTTTTATCAGGTGGCAGATGATAACGGTAGTGTGTATTTTGTGTACGCATGCCCGTACGTGTATGTATTTACATTATGCTTGAATTGCTACATTATTTCTCTTATCGGCTCCGTCTGCCACGTCTTCTCAATATTTTGTTGTTTTCAGATGACGAGTCAATTGAACGTTTAATGTGCAATAAAGAATGACCCTGAAATTCGCCCGTTTGGGGGACCACACATTTTTGATTGTAGTGAAGAATGTTACTTTATGATGAGATATTAATATAAAAAAAAATTACTTTAAAAGATGTCGAAGTAATACTAACGCTATCGAAGAAAATTATTTAATGTTAATTTTGTATGTTCCAATGTTGACAAAGAGCCACGTGTCTCATGAAAGTGAGACTCTTGTGAGATGATAAGGTGTTTATTATTAGTGTCTATTAATGTACGTCGTCGTTGGTAATCACGCGTGTATCAATTAATAACGGGTAATCAAGTAATGGAGTGTCTTTTCTCACATCAATTCTCGTTCGATTGATATTGTTTATGATAAGGAGATCGTTTGTAGTTGTCATGGTTACATTTAATTTTATATTTTTTTCGTTTTGTTACCCAATTATCCTCAACGTTTGCGATTTGAATTGTCAAGTATGATTAAATTTTATATTGATTACAGTTAATTGTTTGGCACACTGTGTATGTTTGACAACATAGTAAATGTGACAGGCTATTATGTCCGTTTGTATGAATGTGTTACATGAAGACATAAAAAATGGTGGATTTTTTTTAATATAGAAAACTAGCCACTTTATTGAAAGTAACGAGGACAAAAAAATTAAATAAAAAATGGACAAAATAAGGAAAGTTGTTTTTGTAAATGCTCCCATATTAAATATTTATATAATATATCAATAAATGCTAATAAGGGATAAAAATAAAGTAAAAACGTAACAGGAAGTACATGATAAACGTTTAGAGGCGATTACAAAATTTAGTTAATATTGTTCGCTTTTTATACGTATTGCCTTTATCAAAACACATTAAAAATCAGCTGTTAACTTTCAATAGATATTCGTTCGGTGTTTTTATGCGAATCAATTTTTTTTTTGTTCTTTCCAATTTATATGTGACTTTTTCAACTACATTACCAAGTATTGTGCATACTGACGAACTCTACATTCACTAACGTACCGTTCTTTTCGATTGAAATGTGTTTTTTTTTATGACGTTAACAAGTTTTGTGCATACTGACTAATCCTATATTCACTAGTGTTCTAATATACTTATTATATGGTTTTAAGATAGGGGATATTTCCAATACAAAACGAGTACATATATCATTAAATTTATTTACATGTTATTATCAAAAATACTCACATTTCCCATAAATATATAAAAGATTTCTGATTTGTCTAAATGACGATATAAAGTCTTTAGGGGGTCTATTTTTTTATTTTAAAATCTGTATGGCATTGGATCACCTAAACCCAACAACTTTTGACGGTTTTCATTATGTTTTGTAGAAAAATTACTACACTATGGTGTAATATAGGGTAATACGGCCATGTTTCTTTAAGAAAACCTTTTTGCAACTTAAAATAAAAATTACATTATGTTTTAGTAACCTATATTGATCATTTTAGAACATGAAATCTTTTGTATTAAAATAATAAGTAATGCCAAATTATAGGATATGTTCAGATAAGATGGCCACTCAAGTCAGCATAAGTTACCAATAGGTCAGTCACTCATTTGGCTCTTTTTTAATTGTGCTGAGTTGTTCTGACAACAGGCATATATGAGTCAAGTGGCCAGGATCTAATACTCTTTGGAGTTCTTTGTTTTGCTTTGCTTGTAGTTTCTTTTTAACAGTGAGGGAGGAGTGATTGATGACCATATTTTCTTATTGTGAAAGGAAATCATATTAATTTATCATTTTCATATGAAAATATGCACTAAACACTTGAATACATGTGGTTATATCAATTTAACAAAAATTTCCATACCTTGAATATTGAATATATTTGGCGTTAATTTTGTAGAAATTCATTATTCACAATTAAATGAAACTACGTGATGTAGTATTATTTCTACTTTTTTTGAGTTCTTTACCACTACATAGGTTTCGTTGTATTGCAACATCTTCAGGTGGGCTATTAGCAAAGATCTTCGCTAATAGCCCACCTGAAGATGTTGTAATACAACGAAACCTAGGTTGTGGTAAAGAACTCAAAGAAAGTAGAAATAATACTACATCACGTAGTTTCATTTAATTGTGGATTTGCATACCTTGTAAAATTGGATGTAGTCCCCAGATTTTAATAGTATCACCACATATTAAAATCTGGGGTTATTAATTTGCGATTTAAAAAAAGGGGAAAAATATCATAATTCTCAATATTAAAACATTACTGCCTGTTTACCTATGAATATTTAAAAAAAATCTGGAATCAGTTCAAATTTTTGGGTTACAACAATTTATTATTTTTTTTTAGAAAAAACATTTGCCGTGTATGGTATTAACAAAATGTCTGTCGGAAAAGAACACTGGAATAATTCTATTGTCCATCTTATCGGACTGGCCATATTACCCTGAATTATGGTAAATGAAACAAATATAGCCACAGACTCTTCATGAATATTAAATTTATTGTCAGATATGTAATTTGAACTTTGTTTTAAATCATATACAAACAGGAATAGTCGTATTATTTCTAAAGAACATCATATACTTATGTGAAATAAATAAAACAAATAAATAATTGAAAACAAATTTAGATAATATACAAACACATTAATCACTATGCGGCTGACCTCTGACGTGTCCACATACTCTTTGTAAATTATCCGGTGGGCGCTGATAATCATGCGGCTCTGTCGTGTTGATGTTATCTCACTAATTGTCTCGATGTGATTTGCATTTTTGCCAAAGTGCAGCATGCGTTTCAATGATCCATGGTAAAAGGTTTTGTTTTCATGTTTTATTATGTACGAATGGCAGAGTTTTTTCGTAATATGAATAGTTATATTCCATTCCCATTCAAAAGAGAATGATTGTAAACAAACCAATTTGACAGTTAGAATAACGACTGCACGAATATGTATTCCATCAGTTGATGGCTATTTGCCAGTCATTTTACTTCACCCACAATATTATTAAATGATATACTGTAATCACTGTGTGATATAAATGATATACTGTAATCACTGTGTGATATAAATGATATACTGTAATCACTGTGTGATATAAATGATATACTGTGTGATATAAATGATATACTGTAATCACTGTGTGATATACTGTAAACTGTCACACTGAATAATGTTGTAAATATCAAATATTACACCATTATTTTACTAATATGTGAAATTTCAAATAGAAAAATGGACAACTCTTACTAGCAATTACACAAAACTTAGAGGTATAACACATATCAGAAAAATATTCAAAATTTTGATGCGTAAAAAATCTAGACCCATTATATTCATCATACATGTGTTATAACGCATTAGAGTGAGATAGCTACAGTGAGCTAGCTACAATATATATAGAATGACCTTTGATTGTCTATATAGAAAATGTACATCTACACCAGGAGTTCCCAACCAGGGGGGCGCGCCTCCCAAGGGGGCATAGAGAGATGTCAAGGGGGTGGAAAGCGTTTGCATTTTAGAAAGAAAAAACAAAAAAATAAACAAACAACATTACAATGTAATGTTCAATTTACATGCATAAAATTAATGAAATTAAATATCATATTCACTATCATTACCACAAACTTGCGAAAAATTTGACGGTTTGGTGTACATTTTTTGTTGAGAAATCAGTTTGAGTGTGTAAAATTATTGTGTCTCACTGTTAAAAGGTAAGTTTGTGTATTTACAAACATCAGTTACCATTTTTATTTAATTTACTAAATCAAAGGGGGGGCATGAAAATATAATTCATAGTCCAGGGAGCCTCAACAAAAAAAAGGTTGGGAAACCCTGTTCTACACAATATTTGGCGTAAGAATATTGATCCAAAAAAATATTGAGACATGTTATTTTCTTTTCAAACAAATGTTGGTATTATTTTGTAGTGTTGAATACATATTTTACACGCACTGTACGGCACGTTTTTTTTATAACAGTTTTGTTTTTATTTTTATTTCACTTTATATTTTCAATGTTTGACATATTAATTCCCAAAAATAACAGAAAAAACTTCCACGTTAATGTTCGGCAATATATATATATATATATATATGCACTTCATTATCATACAATATTTTGGCGTGTGGCACAATGGCTAAGATGCTGGCAATGATTTATTACACCTTGTATTAAAAAAATAGCAAAATGTCAGTAAATTAGTTATATCTTTTAATTATAAATACCAAATTAAATCCATTTTATATTACTATGTTTACATTACCTGAACTGTCAAATTGATTTGTTTGTAAACATTCTGTTTTAAGTGTAGCTGTGGAAAAACTGTCTCTCGCAAAACATGGTTATGTTTTGAAAAGGATTCAACAAATTATGTGGTTCCTATAATATATCAAAGTTTCGACATTCCTGCTCAGATTAAATAACAATGCATTATTTCCAACTTCAGTAGTTTCCAAGCTTTACATTTTGATATTAGCATGTGTTTACAAATGGTATCATGTAGAGTGTTCATTGTAATTATTCATAGGCTGACCTGTTTTATGATAATATGACAACACCGTGTTCATCCACTGTACACATTTTATAGTTGCACACACTTAATTTTGTAGTTTGTATTGTTTTTCTGTAATTTATTATTATTTTATAAAAGCTGCACGAATTCTAGGGTTTTAGTGGTTTTTTGGATCGAGGTTTTAAGAGACTGGTGGAAATGAGCTTGGTGTTGCCAAAATAGGATACATTTATTAAAAAAAAACTGGTATTTTCTAGAATGTAAGAAAGAAAGCCAACAATTGAACTATTGACAAAAAGGAAAAAATAAAATATAATTTCTAACCATAATATAAAACAAGAAATTGCTATCACCGTAAACACGCATATATTATGTTTTTAATGTACCAGATTTATTTTTTCTCAATTTCCTGAGATCTTTTTACGAAAATGATACATTAGTAATACGTTTAGTCTAAATCCTAATCCTTCTCTTGTAACGTTTCAGTGAATATAGTAATATTCAGGAGCATTTGTATATTTAGAGGATAAATGTCTATATAACTTGTGTCATAGTACTGCTATGATGTAAGAGGAAATCGGTAGGAAATAGAAAAGGGAAGTGACCATATTGTCTCATATATAGATATCGAAGGAACATCTTTTGGACACAATCATTAATCTGTACTTGGCTTCGTGTGGGCTCCAAATAATGGAGCCGAATTCTAATCGGCTCTGCATTAATGAAGTGTACAGCAGACGATGTAATATTATAAAATCAAGATTGGTGAAGTTTTAGGGGGAGAGAAACTTTGCCGCTTTTTGTATGAAATTTTGGCACTCCGTGTGGTCTTAACAAATAGTCTGAACAAGATGTTCGTAACTTATAGGAACAAGTAAGTGAAGGTGTGTCTGTAAAGTGCAAGGTTTATGCAAGTTTATGTTATTATCCAAATAGTGGAGGTTCAAGAAGTCTCAGTTATTAGTATTTACTTTTGTACAGTGCGTAGGGATTTCTATCCAGCAGCAACTCTCGTTTGTTGTCCAATTATTATCTGACTATTTTGTTTCGGCAACTACATTCTAGAAGGCAAAACAACATTGCTAGAGGTCAGTCGGTGTCGCGCCAGCTTACGAAGATAAGTGATGTCCTTTCGCAGTAAATTAATTATAATTTATAATGCGACTAAGGTCGTATGATGTTCACCTTTTTTATTTCTTTACACCCGTGATTGTAAAGTAAATGTAATCAGCAGTCGGTCTTTAAATTTAATGAGTTTTGAAATCGTTTATTAGTAGATTCTCTGGGATCGTATAAAATTATGTAAATTGTTTCTTTAAAAAAAATTGGTTAAGTGCAAGCTATACTTGCGCAGTTAGTGTTCCTTGCCATCAGCCCCCCCACACCCATATTTAATGGTAATGCACTCTAAGTGAAAAACTTGTCTAAAACCAATGGTATATAGAAATAAACTATTGAATTGTTTACAACAATATTTATCCGCATTGGAATTTTTCAATCCTGATAAGTTTAGCTTAATCTATACCGAATTCTTAATGTCCATGATAGTTTACCACTTTTTCAGAGCAATCCTTTTGGTGATAAGAGAGGGGAATTACAATTTTTCCCGAAAAACGTTAAAACAAATTCTTAAACAAATATATTTTAATGGAATAATGGTGCCTTGAAATTGTACTTCATTTGACATGTGGCATGATCCGCTGTAATTTTTCTTAATTCTCAATTTAACCCCGGAAATTAACTCTGAAAATTGAAGTTTTTGGGGTTCACATCTATCATTGGACCTATCTTTGTGCAAAATTAAAAATTTTTACATCAAATAGTTTTCGAGAAATTCGCCTGTGGCAGATGGATGGATGGATGGACATTGAAGGGATCCTGTAATTATTCTGTTTTGGCAGTTTTGTCTTGCAACACAAAATTGGTTTGATAAAGATTCAGATTAAAAAAGAAAAAATGGAACGTTTATAGGATCGCTCGTGCCTCTGTATGTTCTTCTGTTTCAGCCGTTTTTCTCAGAAACTGTTTGACATAGAAAAAGGTAAGCACTTAAAAAATATTTGAGAAATTCGGCGGGGGAAGTTTGGTATAAAAAAAGTTGTTGGTTTTATTCTCACGGGGTATCTCTTGTATAGAAGATAGTTCTAGATATTTTGTTGAAATTGTGCACAAAATGACTTCCTGCTTCCCTCATCTCCAAGACTGCAAGAGTTGAAATTATAAAAAGAATAAAGTCTTATAAATTATTTAATGAACTGGAAATATAGTGATGGAAATAGAATGGAAATATAGCGATGATTCAAAGTCGCAATTTTTAAGATATTCATGGTATTTTTGCACTGGTGAATAATGTGCCAGGTAATATACTCTGTGAAAAATAATATTTGTTACAGTTTAATAACCCTCGCAGTGCAAACCTTATTCATACTTCAAAGGTTTTAAAATATTGTTATGTGTATTTTTCCAGCCCGAAGTCTCCACCAAACAGTCCCAATCTGGAACCGACGACGGAGGATGAGCTGAAGGGTGTCTATATAAACTGGACCACAAATAAGGTAGGATTATTTCGGTTTTTGGCCAATAAATTCTAGAAATTATTTCGTAAAAATATATAAATCTGAAATTGTAAGTTCATTTGGCATAGGAGTAGATTTATTACAGTGTTGCACGTGAAACACATTTAATGTAAACTGTATATTCTGGTAGTAGCAAAAAATCTGGTTTTCACACATAAAATAACATTACAGTCAACAAACACTTTGTTAGCGTAATGTGATGTTATGTGTGAAGTCCCCGTAGCGTCTATATTATAATCAAAAAAATTACTTATAATGACTGTGCAGATGTATAGTTGAAATACGACAAATTCATAGGGAAGTAATTCTCTTCAACGTCCTGAAGGTTACAGTGGGTTATACAAGTTTAAAATTGAAATTTTTTGAAAAATTGTTACCATATGTTATATATTCTCGTATAAAATTGTATTCTATAATTTAATATTATCAATAAAAAATCCTAATTTTTTTCTATAAAACCAAAAAACGTTTGAAGGCTTGGAACAGGATGTATATTTTTGTCTATTTCATAGATCATTTGATGATTATGTACTTAACACTCAAGCGGAAAAGTGATTCTCTTTCAATTGAAACGGTCATAATTTTTCCTTATGCAAAATTTCAAGAACGGTTTCCACGGTTCTCTTCAGGATATCGAAGAGAATTATCTCTCAGCGGCTTTGTCGTATTCAACTTTACACTCTGGATAATGCGTAGTGTCCAAATGTCCAAAGACAAATTGATATATACCAAAGACAAATAGAATATAAAAACAGTGAAAGGTGCCCAAAGACAAATAGAAACTCAAGAAATCAAGATTAGCCGAATATTGAAAATTTGTAAAAAGATTTTAAAATATGAAATATTAAAAACAAATTTAAAACTTAGAAAAGATTAGAAATAAAAGGAGCATTTGTATAAACAATTTTACTCAACTACATAATATTCATGAGTATGGGTTGTAATTTAGACCATATTTGACTGCTCATATCTCTGAACCCATTCCCGTGCTCAATTGGGAATTTTTATAATATTGATATGTCATTATAATGAAACATTTTAATTGTAAATATATCAAAATACAGATGAAAAGTAGCGCCATCTTTTGGCAACTATGAACTCAGATAATAAGTAACGGCATCTCCAATTTATCTACTGGCAACTATGAACTAACTTTGTGTAAAATGGCAAAATAAAAGATAGTCTGTAGCAACCACACGCGGTGTTTTATTATAGATTACAATTTAATTGTAAAAGTTATTGTCCCCAAAACAGATGACTTTTAGGGTCGCCTTTATAGACTTTTGTGTATTCTCCTGGCAGTAGTCATAGCTTTTTACAATTTAAAACAATCTTACTTAAATAAGCACTTCATCCGAGCCGTGATAACTGGAATGAAAGTCATGGTATTTTATTTACAACTGCGTTGTGCATATTTATCTTTATTTTAATGTTTCCAGGACCTCGACAATGACTATTTCTGGGAGTGGAACAGCCGACCCGATCAGATACCACCAAAGTGAGTCATTCTTTTTAGAGGCACATCTAAAATAATACGAAAAGTAAAACTATGCAAATCAAAAACAAAGCATATATAAAAAAACTTTAAGTCAAAAAAATCTTCATAAACAAACATTTTTTCATTCTAAAACAGAACTTTATAAAAAAAAAGTAAAATTCTTTTTTTTGCTGAAGATTGACAAGACCCAGTCATATCTTTCTCTTTCCCTAATCGCAACTAATGATACATTGAAAAATAATTTATGGTTCAGTGATAAGTTTAGATGCTATTATGAGAATTTGATGACTTATAATTGAGTGTTACTTTTTAGGGATTGGAGATTCCGTCACCCACAGTTGTCAGCGAGGGGTCCTCCATCTGCCGCCTCTTCCATAGAGGTCCTCGAGCAGAGCCATACTCCCGTTGCCACTCAGGTGAAGAAAGTAAATTACTGTTCTTATTCTTGTTTGTTGTGGGCTTATCTTGTTTGTGGGCGGTGTGGGCATCGTTCAAAACTAAAAGTTTTTTTTATAGAACCTTGGAGATATTGTAGTTTTTTTTTCGAGACATTTGTTTCAAAACATGTTAATGATCTAGAATCGAAAAACTAGATCATCCAAAGAGCTAGAGTGAAATTATATTTAATTATATAAACTTAGAAAGTATTTTAAAGAGTTTTTTAAATATAAAAAGTCAAACATTTCAGTGATTTGCAATAAGGAAAGTGCAAAAAATAAAACATAAAACAAGAAAAAATTATCGTAATAAATGTGCATACCCAAAACTATTAATGAGGAATAAAGTTAATAGTAAAACCTAATTTAGTGCATGATAACTTTTTAGAAACGATAATAAAATATAATCCATATACATCTCTTTTTATATGTATTGGTATTGCCAAAATTAATTACGAATAAATTGTTAATGGACAATGACATTTGTTTTAAGTTTTTTTGTGAGTGAATGGATTCTCGGCTCTTCGAGTTTTATTTAGATTTTCCAATGACCTGGAGAATTTCATAGATACTGTTGATTTCTAAATATGCTAGTGTTCCAGTATACTGTTTGCAGATATAGGACAATGTCACTTTTAGTATAAAAATAATAATTAAATCCTTGAATTTATTTACGTAATATTCTGAACGATAACTTAATTATTGAATATATTTGGCGTTAATTTTGTAGAAATTCATTATTCACAATTAAATGAAACTACGTGATGTAGTATTATTTCTACTTTCTTTAAGTTATTTACCACGACCTAGGTTTCTTTGTATTCCAACATCTTCAGGTGGGCTATTATCTTTGCTAATAGCCCACCTGAAGATGTTGTAATACAACGAAACCTAATTCGTGATAAAGAACTTAAAGAAAGTAGAAATAATACTACTAGTTTCATTTAATTGTGAACTTCATGACATACAATATGTTAGTCAACTAAATGGCGTCACTGCTACCACTTGTATAATTAATAATGTGTTACTTTTATTTTTTAAATCACTCGCCTAGATTATAAAATAATTAAAGTTTAAATTTTGTATGATATTATAATTATGTGTAAATTAGCACCTGTGTAAATAGCACCGTTTGTCAGTTTGGCGACATATAACATATTGTAAATTCTCAAGTGTCAAAATGAATTCCCCTTTATTAAAAAAAAACTAGACAACAAAGTGGAATTCATTCATAATAACTCTGCATGCTTCACTTAAATGGATAATTTGTAAATGAATGAAATAAAGTAAAATGATGTGTGCTTAATTCCATACATTTGCTTCCTTTTATCACTTATTCATTTTCTAAGCACGCATTCCATTTTGTGACATGCATATTTGTATTTGAAAATTAGTTTGTGCATGCGTACACAATAATAGAAATTCAAATTATTTTGTTTTAGAATGTATTGGCCTTACCTAAAGTTTAAGTTCGATTCGGCTACCGCGTACACCCTATGGGCTTCGTTAGTATTATAATTGTATTCGGCATACAATAAAATCATGTCTAAATATCTTGCACTCAAAAATGACATTCTGTAATTCCACTCACTCGACAACATTTCAAATGTTTAGCAAAATCCACTGATACATATTATGCAGTGACACGAATGTCAACTGCCATTCTAAAAACGATAACAATTTATTCAAAAAGATTCAAACATTCTGATTGGTAGTAGACATTTGTAAGTGTTACCATATTAAAAAATTAATTAACCACATAGATTTATTTTGAATTATAATTAACATTGGACAAATGTTATTATTAAGAACCAAATACACAGTAATACTTTAGTAGTTTTTCTCATTGTTAGAAAAAACTGAAATTATTTCAAACAATCAATATATAACAATTAATGCTCTGTTTAAGTATGCGCACGACAATGATCTAATTTTCGTTTTTAAAAATAGATCTCAGAAGATAAGAATCAGCTTAAGGGCCAATTTTCCATTCAGCAAAACAACTGTCAAATGGCAGTTTTTCAGTAAATGGCTATTAGAAGTTCTATTCGATGCTACGGTAATTATTTGAACGATCTTCAGACGAGCAGATTATAAGCGAGTAAAGATAGATGATACTTGTTTTGTACATACATCATACTTGAAATAAAATGTCAATTTGATAGATATAACTTGGCGGATATCCACATCTTGTTTTTTTATTCACTGTATTCATCTGATGCTGAACGTATTTCGCTAATATCAGTTATCTTATGGTTGAAAAATTTAATTAGTCTCTGTCTGATAAATAATTTTTATTAGACTTTATTTGATCATTGATAAATCGGTCCTCCGATTAATCTTTACAATAGATCATTGTCAAATCTTTAACTTTTCCTTTTGACTATTTTTCTGTAGTGCAGCTAGTTTGTTTTGTATGCTCGTTAGGAGCTAATTTTTTTTAAATTTAGTCTCAAAAACGTGTTTGAAATATCAGTATTATAAGTTGATTTCTTGACCTATTTTAAGTTTTGACATGCTGCCTGTGCTACGTTTATGATATTTTCGATTGAAATTTCTATATTTTTTGGTTTTTATCAAATTATCTCTAAAAGGAAAATAGACCCATTGTGATTACTTGTTTGTGTATTCTCATTGCTTTACATTATGAATATTTTGATATGGTGATGTAAAAATTGAACTCGAGTTGAGTTTTGCTATTAGACAGACAGTGTCAGTATAAAATTAATGGATTTTGATTATAAAGAGAACTAGAGTTCAATTAAAAAATATAATGAGGGAATTAAAAAAAGTTAGAAAATGCCCAAAAAGTGCCTTAAAATCTTAATTTTTGAAAGTCCCGAGTCAATCAATTGATATAATTCACAGGAGAGTCATTAATCGTCATAGAAAAACTATTCAGAGTAAAAAGGGAGTTTTTTGCAATGCAAATATTTTTCCCATTCAAAATTATTTTTATGTTTTTTTATAGAATATAAAGAATAACGTGGAAAGAGCAAAATATAAAATACAATTTGTACCATAATAAAAAACAAAAAGCTATCTTGATGAACAAAAAAAATTTGGTGTTTTTAATACGTCAAGAATTGTTAATGAGAAGTAAAAGTATTAATAAAAATGTAACTAAGTACAGTGTATTTCATTTATAACGCCTTTGGCTATAAAGACTTTCCGGTAATAACAACATAACACCTGTGTCCACTGAATTTAATATACAATTTCCTAGGAAATTCATTATAACAACTTTTTATATAGCACAGATTTTAGTTATAGAGACTGCTTTTAGGAAGTTTATAACAAATTCCTAGAAACCATATCCAGATGTGAGGCATCTTTTCAAAATTCAATCAGCATGAACACAAAAGTCCAGAATATTATGTTTTGTTTACATTACAAATGGTCAACATGTGTTAGCACTGGAATTTTGTTTGTTTTATTTTGTTGATTGCTGGTAGGTTGGTTAGTTAGAGCAGGGAGTTAGCAATACAGATATGTTTACAAATAAGCGTTATACAAACATTAAAAGTTAACATACAAAAATTTAATGTATGTAAACTATCAATGATACTGCCTGAATTAATTAAAAATAAACTATTAACTGACATTGACATTCGATCTGTGTTGTCAAAATGTATGTCTTTTTCGCTCTTTTCGAGTTTTGCATGGTATTTCTCAATGACCCTGTCAAGACCTACAAGTTTCATTGAAGTATGTTACGTCAGTGTACGGAGGATACAATGGAACATAATCTGCACTATATTTCTCTTGTTCGTTCAAAGTCTTCTTTAAATAGCGTTTACATACCATTATGAAAAATGACCTGAATTTTTATAAACTATTCAAAGTATTTCATTTGTTTGGTTGAAAATTTAAATAAAAGTTAAGGGCATTATTTTTTTTTTACTCTAGAGTGATACTTTTTTTTATTAAAAGTGTTTTTTTTATTCTTGTAACACTTAGTTAAAAGTGTTTTTTTTATTCTTGTAACCACTAACTTGTCAACAATGTAACTTTCAGTTCAAGTGGAAGGAGTTATGAACAATGCGTATTCTATGAGGAAAGGGCGAGTATTTGACAAAAATAAAAAGATTATAGCATTGTATTTTTTTCTTATGTACTAATCGTTGGGTAATAATTGAAACTTACATTAATTGCAAAAGTGTAATTTAATTTCTATAAAAATTTGATGATTGTTTGCATGTTTTGCTCCTTTTTGTGTAACCTTTTAATTTTTATTATGCATTTCTCGGAGCTGCATAAAGTGATTCTCTTCATCACCATCTTTAATTTTAAAAGACAATATAAATTTATTTACGTAAATTTCATATATCAATGTGTCAAAGTCAAATTGACAGATAAACGGCCCACATCGATACGTGAGTCGGCATTGGCTCGAAGCGGTCATGAACAATGACACCATCAATGACGTTTTGATCACGACCACGACAGCGGTCGCGAAGTGGAACGATACAGTGAGCGTTGTGATTGCTTAGTGGAACGTACTCTATATGAACTTTGTTGGTGTTGAAAAAACTATGAATTTAAGAAAAACACTTAATTACCAGTATAATAGATATTTTGTGTGAAGTTATATTTGTGTTGTTGATAATTGAAATATCAATAAGGAGTTTTTTGCCGCATCACATTTTGTTATTTTGATGATTCTGCACGGTACTTGGTGTGCGAAAAAACACTGTATAAAACCGAAACCTCAATTCATTGTTGATATAGTGCATCTCAAAAATGCACCATATTAACATTGAATTAAGGTTTATGTGTTGTACAGTGTTCTGTCGCATACCAAGCACCGTGCAGAATCATCAAGATAACACAATGTGACGCTGACTAATTGTGGCACTAACTAATTCTCAAATATAAATGAAATGCGTGCTTAGTAAATCAGTAAGCGATAAAAGGAAGCAAATGAATGGAATTAAGCACATATCTTTTTACTTTATTTTGTTAAATTACTAGTTATTACTATTGTAATTTAGTATGAACATTTAAGCGAAGTATACAGAGTTTTAAGAATGAAACTTATGCTTTGTTTTCAAGTTTTTACCAACGGATAAATGACAATTGAAGCTGTGTAAATAGGTGCTAACTTACACATAATCATGATTTCGTACAAAATTTTAAGTTTATTTACCTTATTTTAAGTTTAATTAATTAATTAGTTATAATCAAGAATGCTATGAGAAATGAGAAAATATTTTTGATTATAATTGCTTTATTTAGGAGCTCATAAAAACCTGTATTCTATACCATTTAACAACGATGCAACCTGAATCAGTTTACCTTACCAACCTATGTCGGACTTTTTGTTTATTGTTTACAATAAATGAAAATTTTGCCATATGTAATGTTTTGTAGGTTTATTGCAAATTAGTAATAAAATATAAAATTGTTTAAAGATGAATGTTTGTTTGATTGATTACAGGGCCACTGCCTCTCGGTGAGGCGGACGTGTCTGTTTAGCCGCGGGGCTCTCGCCGCTGTCTTCGTCACGAACCTCGTTTCGCTGCTGCTCGGGGCGGGCATTGGGTAATTTCTTTCTATATCTATACTGTTCATTTATTGACATTTTCATAACATGCACTTGGCTATAGCAGAGCAATTTTCATGGAATGACCACTCCGATATAATATTGGGTAATACTTGCCCATGTATGAAAAATTCACTCCATATTTGATTAAGTTTTAGTAATTTTTTGTAATATGCAGGATCTGTATTTACCTAATAAGCCGAAAATAAGCTTTTTATTAAAATTTCATATATTTTTAGGGTTCGTACTTCAAAAGGAAAAACTGAACTCCTTATAAGATCATTCAAGTGTCTGTCTGTCCATCTTGTCACAGCCGATTTGCTCAGTAACTATGTGATTCTTGCGGTGTCCCTATTACACTTAAATGCTTCAATGTAAGATAAAAATGTTTTTTTTTAAATGAGGAATTTCTTAGTAACTTAAAAAAGAAAATCATTAGTTTTTCAGTGGACCTATTTTTCTATCGTTATCCACCCGTTCGTCATATAAAATTATATTATGTTTTAAATTAATTATTTTTCTTACCAGAGTGTGGCTCAGCAAAAAGGGTCTCCTGCCGCCCAGAATCATTGTGCAGTAGACATCAGTAAGTGGGGGGGTGGGGAATTGCAAAAGCAGTTGGCGGCAGGGGCGTGCGGAGGAGCCGGGAGCCGATCTGAATCTGCACGCAACGGAACGACTGCATCATAGAGTATATATTAT
The DNA here is from genome assembly GCA_039881145.1 of Druceiella hillmani. Taxonomy (NCBI): domain Eukaryota; kingdom Metazoa; phylum Arthropoda; class Insecta; order Lepidoptera; family Hepialidae; genus Druceiella; species Druceiella hillmani. The sequence goes on along the minus strand of JAYKKI010000019.1, from coordinate 21,240,851 downwards.
AGTTCAAGATGGTGTCCAATCGACCGATCTCTATCAGATTATACACACATATTTAAATTACAGTATGTCAAATATAACGTAGTATCCAGAGGCTGTTAGAAAACAGATGTGTCAAAGTAATATCTGCCGGTAGTTCAAATTTGGAATAATCTGTCATTAAATTTGACGATTATTTGATCGCAATAACGAGTTGTAGATTCATTGTTCGTTATTTTTTTGGTTTTGATTTGGTTATTGGAATATAATTTTTTTCAAAGTAAGAAAATGTATCAAAACTATATGTGTGTGTGTGGATAGAGAAATGATGTAAGATTTATGAAATAATCTATAATAAATATGCAATTTAATCTTTTCTTTTTATACGCAATTCATAAATATAATAAATAATAATACAAAAAAGTGTAGTTGATTAGAATTAATATTATTACTGTATAGGCTATAATATGAATATTTTCAATTTAATATGTAACGGTATGTATAGTTAAAAAAAAAAGATTTTCAAAAAGTATATTCTTGCAGTTTTGTAATTTGTAATAAGTGGGACTAAGCTAAGATTATATTGACGTTGTAAATTTTTGTTATAGTAATTTTTTTATTTTTTGTTATTTTTTCGTTTTTTTAGTACCGAAAGTTTCTTCTTCGAAACTTCTATTCTTTCGGTAGGGTGTTTTACTTTGATAAAATTAAAATATTTATTTTTGAACCGATCTAGTTTATTCAACAATTTTACGAAGTAGCTTGTTGCTCGGACTTTATTGTATCTATATAGAGGAAAGTTTAGGAAGAGCACAATATTAATTAAGTCTTCAAAAATGTATTGTAGATGTCATTTTCAGATGGGGTTCAGGGTAGTAGCAGATGACTGAATGGCACACGACTGGTCGTTTGTCGAATGTGATGAAGCTTATTGTTTATTTTGTAATTGTACGTTTTGCAAGTCTTGAAAAAAAATATTTTTAGATGTCATGAAAAATATATATTACAAACAACAACTTTCACTAAATCGAGCACTATAATTTTTGTGAATTTCTAATTCGGCTCTGTTAAAGATTCATATACTTTGTGAAGAGATTTTTTTGTTTTAAATTTGGAAACCTTTTTAAAAATTTGTTTCCGCTGAAACGTCAGGGCCGGATTGGAGTCTGTCATAATAAGATTGACATTTAACTCTATGTGATATCATCCTATGTGTATTTTCATTGTGTACTCTGTCATAGTCACTAATATAATTGCTATTTTTGAATAAATATTAAACCGAAATGGTAAAAAGTGTTATGCGAAAAAAAAAAGTTTTGTAAAATTTGGACAACTGAAAAATGCATAAATTTGAATAGTTGATAAAAATATGGAATAATAATTTTTAATAAAGCGTATCTTGGCAGTGTTGGTATTTCATTTTTAGTGTTAAGCAGAAAAATAACAAAACTGGAACACTTCGGCTAGTCGCACATCCGTTATTTTAAGGTGAGGAGACAAGCTTAGAAAAATATGTTTATTAAAAATTAAAATATGTTTTTATATTAAATGAAATTAGATGAGAAAGCTATAAGTATATTATATATTGAACCATGGGTTTATCCATGCAATATGAGACAGAAAGACCAAAACAGGTTAGAAAACTTTTAGTTCTTGATGTATTTGTACATTGTAGCGCTACACACCATTTATACATAATTTTAATATGATAATAAAATAATAATCCCCTTCAGCGGGTAGGACTGTTTATGTTTACATTGTGTGTGACGTCACGCTAGCCGCCATTACAGAAATTGCATTTTTGCGCGAGTTTGAGAATTCAAACTTTAAAAGTGATTTACATAAAAAATACAGCATATATTTTGGAAATATAAATGTAGTGTGCTTATAATACAAAATAGAAGAATTTAAAAAATCAAGTCAAATAGCCTATTCCAGGAGACACGAAGTTGGGACTGCTCTAGACATGTCTAAAGGAAAAGACTAATCAGTGTGTTGCACCACAAACATCAACATACACAATAGTAACTAATTGTATCTAAACCTGTCTTCACTAACTAGCGTGCGTCGCCTACATTTATAATTTTAGGGTCGGCAAACGTAAGCACATAAGTCAAAAAAGTAAACTTTACTGGAATAAGGAAAAAGTTTGGATACTATTTTTAAATCTAATTTCATTGCAAATAATTACATTAATAAAAAGTTAAAGCTTATCAAAGTTCAATTTTTTTTTTTAATATCTAACAATACTTTTAGATGACTTATGTTATATGTACTACATAGATTACTTGTGTGAAAAAATTCATTTCACACAAAGCATTAAAGAAAAAAATTAAATATAAAAATTAAAAGTCTGCTTTGTCCTCATCTTTTAAACGTCTGGATCCATGTTTCAAATGTCATCTTGGGTAAGTAAATATGTATAAAAAGCATGAAAAAATTCTGGTATTAATGGTTATGAATAAAGGTGCGTTTGAAATAATCGGTACGTTAGCGGAACAACAGAGCCCCTCTATTTTAAATTCTAGAATCGGAATGGTGCATCTATCTAATATATCTTAATATAAAATCATGCCAAAATCATTTTCATAACGTAACCATCCTTTATCAAGTCCCTTGATCTGCACTCTATTCCTTATAAAACTAATGGCCCTTTGAAAAAAAAGAAAAGACCATAAAGTTAGATTTTATTCCACACACCTTAAAATTTAGTGCTACTGTATTTTATAACTGAATCCAGTCATGTAAGTGGTAAATTTGTAATTTGTTTTTTTTCTATTATGCCACGATAAGTCCAGTTCTAAATGATTATGCTCAGAAACCATAAATTTTTGAACTCCTGCATTCTGCAAAGCCCACATAAACATTGAACGGACATGAGAATTGTGATTTTTACCAGCACATATGCCAGAATAGAATACATGTTTCGTATCGCTGGGTACGTACATTTGCAAATGTTTATAAACGCAGGATGTGATATGATTTGCACCCCTTGCTACGGTTTTATACCATACATAACACAAAGTTTTACGTGTCTTTTACAGTTTGGTTGAAGGTCCACAACAGGCATTTATAAAATGCGATTGAGGAATTAGACCTGAAATCTGTAGACATTGTTGCAAATCAAACGTGTACACTTGCATCGTTTTCATCACTTGCATTTCTTAGAATAGCCCTGATCCCTTAACATCTTATGCTGTTCATGTTCACTTACAATTAGCCTTGGTTTTCTCATTTTCAGTATACTGTATGCTTATTTAGAATTTATCACAAGTGAAACATGTATCTGTTCGGGACTGTTTAAAAGATAGATTTAATTTGTGGAATTCTTGGCTGTGTAAATTTTTAGAGGAGGTTTTCCATGAATCTCACGGTATAAGTTGTGCATATCTTGTAATATTAAATGCGGCGGCAAATATTTTTTTGAAGTGCTCTTTCTTGTATAGTGTGGCTTTCATATAAAGGGAATGATAAAATGTGATTTTTGACGTCTTCACGGGTACCATCTGAGATCTTGTTCTTTGGTACAATGTTTTTTCCACGCATATCATCTGTTTGTGTAGCGCCGTCTGTACTTCTACCTCTACCTGTGTCTCTACCGCTGTCTGTGATCTTTTCTTTAAGGCCATAATTTTAATAATGTAATCACTTTAGTCTAATGTTATTAACGAAGAGACTCGCGCTTACCATGTATCATTAAAAATATTCATTTGTTTTAAAACTTTTTTTTTATGTTTGTTAGATGTCTGCAACCTGATAGTATCCAACTAATAGTAGCAACCTGATAGTACTTTATCTCCAATTTCCATTAAAGATGCCATATAGACTGTTCTTTTGGAATGTGAACCTAAACCCCAGTATTCAGTGAATATAGCTTGCTTTTTACTTAATGATATCCATTCTTTACATTTGCCTGGCTGGAATAAATTTACCCTTTAAGGTTCGAATAAATTTACCCTTTAAGGTTCGATATGCTTCTCCGAGGTTTCGCTTGAGTTTCTTCTCCATTTCCAAAACCCGTCAGCTTTTACTGGGGGTATAATTTGCAACTGATCTTTCAAGAATCTGAGGACTTTTTCACCTGAATTAGAAGAAGAACTACTTTTGATCTCCGGTAACTGAAAAGGAGAATCTTGCACAGAGTCATCGCTGGAAAAGTCCCATTCTTCTAGAGATAAAGTATTGGTAAAATGGGCAGTCGATGTAGACGGTGTAGGTTCCACAGGCATTTGTTGGATATTGTCATTTGAAAAGAAAGTGATCCTTTTCTTGAACCATTGTTTCAAATACATATTGACATTGTGCAGATGTGATTGGCTGATGCAATTGTAAAGCACAATTGTGGTATGGAAATGTGTACACATATGATAAGCGAAGAACATTAATTTAGTCAAGCTCCAGGTTTTGTTGTATGAGTATGATGTTTGAGGCGTCATTTGTTACATCTTTTTAAGAAATAGGTCATAAATAAGATTTTGTATTTATTTAGATATCGCTTATTTAACCATGGAAGTATTGTAATAATTAAAAAATGTGTGAATTATATATAATAAATAGTAGAAGAATTGTAGAAAATAACAAATGGATAATCTAAAAAGACCCATATGTTTTATGCTGAGCATCCAATAACCCGGCGGGAGTACCTCGATGTTGAACCATTATGCTGTCAAAGCGAGCCCATTATTAGCCATGTAGTAATCCTGACATATTTTACGTCTTCAAGCTAGCGACCTAGTCACAACATAGGTGCGTCTGTTTTTTTTAAAAATTGCATATATTGTCAGTTAATTTTAATCAGTACTACAGAAGATAATGTAAAGGTATCGGGTTGGCTAAAAAGTAATGAGCATTTTTTTGAAAATTAAAAAATATGGAAACGTTCTAGAAGCTTCCATGATCAAAGAAATATAAAGGACGCGGCACACTTTTACTGATTCAGTAGTAACTAAGATGTTAACATACATAAAATATGGGCGACATAATGACGCTTTTGACACACTGTCTTCTCTACGAGTACCAATCTGGTCACTGCTGCAGAAGCAACGCATAATATATACCAACGTGTAGCTCCTGAAGCAATATCTGAAGCTACTGCAAAACGATGGTTCCAGCAGTTTTGCAGTGATGATTATTTTCTGAGTGATCAACCACACTCGTGATCGACCCGTAGATTTGAATTGTGATGGTTAAAATTATTAATTAAAGTATTAAACAACGTGGTGGCTAGCAACTGAGTTCAGTTGCTTCCACAAAACTATAGAGAATCATTTACACCGCTTGGGAAAAAGCTTTAAATACGGTGGGTACCACATGAATTTTGCCCGGACCAGTTGTAGCCATAATCCGGTCCTCGTATAGCCTAACAGACATGCCTTTAAGTTTTGGATTTTCGTTGGACACAGATTTGGTATCATATATTGAAACATTGCTTAAAACTTTATTTTTTATCTTAATTGATAAAATACAATAGGAAATATAGACAAAATATACAGGAGCTTGATGGATCCAGGTATTTCTTCCAAACGGTAATTTATACCAAATCTTATTCTAGATAATGATATGTTTAGTTTTTATATTTTTAAAAAAACTCCCAGAAATCAACTGTTTTTAGCTTGTAATACAACAATTGAAGGTACAGTTATTATTTATTTCTTCTGATTCTCTAGGAAAAGTCACATTTCTAGTTTTTAATGCGTTTTAATCTGTCAGATTGTTGTTCTTTTATTACAAAAATAGACTAAAAGGCTTTCCATGAAAACAATAATTTTTAAGAAATATGTGATTATATTTTGACATCATCAGATAATAAATAATTTTTCGAAGATTGAAATATCAGAAACGAACAAATTGTTTTGTAACAAGCAAAGAACAAGTTGCTTTATTATATTTGACCCCTTTCTGTCAAACACAATCTGTTTTCATTTACGACCTTCAGCTGTAAAATTGCTTTCTTGTTAGACTTTTCCTTTTATAACCATTAAAAAATTAAAAAACAAAAGAGAATGACCGTTTCGGAGAAAAGGAAACACAAAGGTCAGAAAATGTGTTTTCAATTTGTAATTAAGCGCTACTTGAGTGATCAAAGTTTCATTTGCGGTTGTTTTGTTTGTTTTTGCATGTTATGCTATGGGTTGGTTTTCTTGCTTTGGTAAATGTTAATTTTAATTAATGTAAAATGTTCTTTAGCACATTTAGCATTAACTAAAGTACTAAAATGATAATTATTTTGCCATTTAAAAGGGAGCAATTTGTAAATAATTGTTTTTATTTAAAATTTGTTGAAAATTGTAAATAGGTGTAGTTGAAAAATTGTTTACAAGATATGTTATCCCGATAGTGGGAATTAAGTGGTAGACAAAATAAAGATATTGATATGAGATTCTGAAATATATATATATATATATATATATATATATATATATATATATATATATATATATATATATATATATATACTTGTGGGTGGATGTGTGAGTGTGTGTTTAAAAAAAAATAAAAAGATAAACAAATTTGCAATTAAATGTTTAAAGGATAACTTTAAGAATAAATCTGTTAAATATAAAATTAACATATACTATTAGGTCCGGTATATACTTAAAAAAATTTTAATATTTAGAGATACAATTAAAATATTTAAATAATATTAATGTTCACTGTCTTTATCATAAAGACATATTTAACATGATATTACATACATTTAAGATGAATACATCTTCTGAATGATATGTAGTTAAAATAACATTTATTTGCCATAACTTGCAAAATGTTCGTTTCATGCACTTCAGAAGATATGGAGTAGGGGTAGGGGGGATAAAAGTTTATTGGGACTCAACTTTTATACATTCTCAGATACTAAATACTTAAAAATTTTCTAAATATCGAATTTTTTTTTCAATATGTGCATACATACATTAGTATTCCGCCTGTAATTTCTTTCTCGTTTTATTTGACCTTTATAAATTATAAAATTTACAAAGATCACATATAAATAACGTGTTATAGTTAAATTAAGAGTTACTCAGTGTTTATAGTTTGAAAGTCTGAACGAGAATAATAGAATCCCAGTGCCCCTGTGCCACACACTATGCTATAAAATATTTTGAACTTTGAAACATAAACAATTTACAAAATTTACTTGCAATTAATCAGTGAAATTTAAAATATTACGGCTATTTTTAAGTCCTGCCAAGTTAAGTTTTAAAATATTTACATTGAATATTTTCCGAACTTTGTATTAGGTCACAACAGAATAAATGCATCATGGGCACAGAATTTAAGTTTAAATAAATGTTTCTTAATATCAAAATAATCTATGAACATTTTATTTGCCCAGATGCAATAATAATTAAGTTAAAGGCAGCTAATATCTACACTTATTATGTAAATATTTTCTTTCCTGACTTTTAAGTGTTTAATGTGATAAAGGCTAATTCAAATGTCAACAGAGTTCAAACGCCATTAAAAAAGAAAACGAGCCAACTTCACGTTATTTCTAATGTCATTTGACGTGTACGGACTATAAGAAAGTTGTGTTTTCGCTTTTTTGTATAAGTCGGTTTCAGCAGCCGTAAGACCGATATTTTTTGCCCACGTGGAAATTTTATCATTAAGGTGTGCTAATCGATTTTAAACGCGTTACTTAATAATATATTTATTTTATATTTCGATTGGCTTCCGTCGCACCCGGTTTATTACCTTTACCTTATCGAAACTTTGTAACATACTACGTGTACTTTGCGACGCGCGGTCGAAATTGAATTTTAAATTAAACTTAGTTCTTCGGTTATATATATGATAATCGTTTTCATTTTCAGATAAAATAAACCGGAAACTGCTTCTAATACCAGCATTTTTAATACTAGAGCGTGTGAGTATATGTTAAAAAAATGTTTTGGATAATTGCATTGGTGACAATATTGCAATGTATTGGCGATAACAGCGGTCAGAGGGTTGCACCGGGAGTCCCACCGCAGAAATATCAGGTGAGTGTGTCATTCCCAGTTGTTTAATTATGAAATCATGAGCCGATGATCGCTTTTGAATTTAACCGTATTTGATTGACCTGATGAATTTTTCACAGAAATAATTTTTTTGTGCTACAACATGTGGAAAAGTTTTAAGGCATATTTTTTACAATTATATAATCTATAGATAGAAAATATATTCAAAGATATTTTCGTAAAGATTATTTTTGTGTAAATTATTCTCTATATTAACACTTTTTTATACAATTCTTCATTAACCCTAGAACACTAACCTTATTTTTTAAAGCTTATCACGAACCTTAGTCATTTTGACGACGCTTATTTAAAAAAGGTGTTTCGAAGGTTTTACAAAATAAAATATTTATGTCTTTGTATTTATTTTCAATTAAAATTATTTAGGAATATTTTTATTAAGTCTATAATACACAAACACTATATATTTAGTACTCAAACAGCCGTATAATTGAGATCATGGATTCCGTGTAAAATCAACATTTTTAAAAAATTTTAAAGTGCTGACATATTAAAACTAGAAAGAAATCATTAAAATAAACTTTAGATACTGAAATCAACAAAACAGTTAAAGTAATCAACTAAGCATTTACTTTAGTATAATAACCTATATATAGGGCTCTGTATTCACTGTATACTGTGTAGAATTGTTCACTGACTAACTTTTTCCACCATATCTATTTGGCTTGTTCAGAATATAAATATGGAAAGGACGTCTTCATCTGAAGCTCTATAAGAGTTCATCAACGGTAAGGTAGCAACCGAGTTTGTAGTTCTCTAAAGAAAGATATAAAGAAAAGATATAAAAAGGAGTAAAGACATCAACCTGTCTCCATTCTTGGCGCGTAGACTTATCATCAAACATTAGGCAGTTATTAGGAAATCGAACTTCGCACAAGACATTCTAATACGGTATTGATTTCCACAAAATGCAATATCAAATAACCCCTTTGATGGATTATCTTTCATTGCTGCAGATAATGTAAGAAACCCAATCAAGGATCTAAGTTCATTAGCATATGTTAGTCTCTGAGTAACCTTTACATATTTGTATTTTTCTGATTTCATTACCATCTCTGTATTGGTATGAGTTACAATTAATTCAATCATATCATTCCTAATAAGAAACGAAAAAAGCGATTGAGAAAATCTAATTCATTTTTACAAGTCCATGTAGATCCAGGTCTAATATGAACTATACTCCTTGAGGCCATACTACTTTGTGACCTTGATTTCAGAGATGACCATTTGCTCTTTATCTTTTCCACGAAGGATATTATGTGATGGTGTTATAATCAAACCATTGCACTGTATTGATGTGCAAGGTATCAGATCTTTAATTGATTGCAATGGAGATTTGTTATTACTTTCCTGAACATCTTAACCTGGTAATGATGATTGGGTAAAAGAAGAAACTTCTTTCTCTCCATCCATTTCATAAACCGGATTAGCCTCAAGACGGTGTTCCCTGTCACTTCCAGATGAATTGTATCCAAAAGAATAAACAATAAATAGACTATAAAATAAGAAAAATATATAAAATTACAAAACCAAAATAGTATAAAATGTATTGTTAATACTAACCTTCGTCCTGTACATTGTTCCTGAAACAGTGCACGTAGGTCCCCCACACAGAAAACACAACTGTTTGTTGTGAGGGCAACGAGTTGAAATGAGTATAACAAATACCAAATTTATATCGCTTTTTACGAACCCGCGACATCGAATTGACGGAGATTAGTAATAGAGGGTTAAATAAATTAATTGTGTGTCTGACCGTTATTATTTTTTTAAGATGTAGGTAGGATGTTATAAAACCATGTTTTTGTTCAAGTGTTCTATATTCAAATACATACATAATTTACTCTATACATTTCATCAACATTTTATATTCATGTGATTTCTGTGTAAAATTAACTAATGCTGATTCTGCGTTATCGATTATACAGCTTGGAATTTGTCTATCATTGTAAAGTTCAATTTTAGGATTAGTCTTTTTTATATAATTTTTTAAAAATGGAATTTTATTTCTTTTAAGAATTTGGCACAAACACGGCTTATAGTGTTTAAATGGACATAGGTCTATAATATTTTTTAGATTGTATGGGCTAAATGAATTTCCTATGTTTTACATAAATATTTGGATACTTATTTAGACTCTTCGCATTAGCAATCATGATTATATCTTTGTATTAATATTTTGGGTTTTGTTTATTTTGTAAAGGCATGGTTTTTATGATTCCATTGCAACCAGTAATGAATTACGTCTTGTCCGTCAATATATTAAGCTTCAATAAAGGTTTTTTATTTGCCTCTATAGTTTTAGATCCCCACACCAAAGCCTTGTAAACTGGCCATTACTCGCACTTTTGCGATGAAATTATGCTAACTTTTCCCACAATCCCACAACCACCCACAATATTTTAATACCATATCACATAAATTTGCAATTATTTTCTTTGATATTCGATTTCTGAAAAAATTGAAAAAATTCTGTTTAAAAAAGTATAATATATTTTTCTTAAAATTTTTTTATATTTTTCTTTGTATTGATGGAACAGATTGTAACCTATATTGTTCATTAGATCAGCTGTTCTACATGAGATTTATAGTTTACGAAAGTGGCTAGATGTAGCCAAAAGTTTTACGTGGATTTAAATTATATTTTAATGTAGATCTAATTTGGTTATGCAAGTTGTCAGGGCTTTACAATAGAAATGTAAATTATATATATACGAGTCTTCTTCAACATCATTTGTTAAATGTGCGTCTCGTCGTGTGACCACTGACGTGATAGTGAATTGTTTAGTTCGTCCTTGCTAAATTTTTTTAGTCACATTACAGTTATTAAGGCAGAGTGTCGAAGTGTTTATGACAATTTGGAATAATAATTTAAGCACATAAAACTGATGTAGGAAGCAAAGAAAAAGAAAAACCATAATATTGACTGTATGTACAGCTTTCCAGCTATGGTCGAATAAAGAAAGGCTATATAAATAAAAAAAAGTGCAAACTTTTTTTTATTAAAAATGATTATGGGTACATCTTGTAACATAAAAAAGACATAACATTTAGCTAGGTACATTCTGGAACTTTCTGGATTTCATTGTAACCTACAATATTTTCAAACATTACTCCGATGTAGCGATAACGGCATAGTTTGTTTTACTTAAAAATTATTGTATGGTCTTATTTTGCAACAGAAAATGGGTCATAATTAGAGATGCATGATGTTTTCCTTTGTATTGATATCTTTGATTAATCTGGATCACGACTAATACGATACTGGGATTGTATTGAATAGTCACTGTCTTATTTTCCAAATATTGGATTGCATTTGATCGGTTGACTATGAATACGACTTCTTGAATACATGCAACAATTCACTAATTATCTAGTTAAAATATAATACACACAACTTAAGTAATGAGACGTGTAATAAATTTGAACCGATCATTCAATGCTTTCTATTTTGTTGATAAGATTATTATTTCTGAAAAAGTTTTTGGCAATTGTTTTCTGTAATTAGTAAAAAATTATTATGAATTCCAACCTTCAAAGTGTAGATTTTATAAAAATACTAGTCTTGACAAATGGCCTGGATTTAATCTATTTCAAGTCTCAATTAAGGTTAAACCATAAAGACCACGCTTTAATATTATTTAGCAGAGAACTAATAATATTAAGAGAATTTTATGTGAAGACATCTGGATCAAAGATATGTAACATATTTAAATCTACCTTCCTTCAAATTTAAAAATCTAATCAATTATTGTCTACAATTTTAAGTTGCCCATAAATATTAATAAAATAAAATCTGCGGAGGTGCCCACCACCAGTCGCCAAGTTAAAATATCAAATACTTTATTATAAAATCACCTCTTTTTTTAGTGCGATGAGATTAAAACGTCAACGGCGGATTCATGCAACATTTTTATGCAATGTTTAGTTGTAACATTTGAATGTAATGATTCTTAATTAAATAGGTACTTGTCTAACAACCGAGGGAGATAGATGAACACGATAGAATAAGACAAGAAATGTAGACATGTGTGAAAACAAATCAACATGGCGATCATTGTCTATAAGACAAGAAATGTTGACATGTGTGAAAACAAATCAACATGGCGATCACTGCCTATAAGACAAGAAATGTAGACATGTGTGAAAACAAATCAACATGGCGATCACTGCCTATAAGACAAGAAATGTAGACATGTGTGAACACAAGTCAACATGGCGATCACTGCCTATAAGACAAGAAATGTAGACATGTGTGAAAACAAATCAACATGGCGATCACTGCCTATTAGCTGTTTTGTACATTATGTGTCAAAAGTGATATGTCAAAATTTTGTCTATTATCTGTTTATGATAGATTTATTACTAATTTAGCATGTACTTCATCCATTACAAGACTAAACATAATAATTAACATATATAATTAATTTATTTATAAATACGCAATGAACCCACGCATATACTTGTCGAAAATATAATTTATAACAGGAGAATACATCCTGACTTCCTTCAGCTGCATTTAGTCGCCATCTGGTAAAATATAGACACAATGCTATTTTTATGACTACTTTTTTAAACGACAATTATCTATGTAAATGAAGACTTATATGAAGATTTTATTATATCTTTATGTACTTTTGTAACAATGTTTTATTAATTTTTCTAATATATAGTATTAAAATCTTCGTGTACGAATTTGGTACAATTTATGAACTTACACTAGTATATTTATTTTCTCCCTGTCTCTGCCGTTTTACCCCTTACTATATACTTACAAATTGAGGAATTGGCGATCTCGTCCAAGAAATTTGACTTCTGTCACGTATACCGAATTACACACCCTTAAATTTTTTATAAACAAATTTGATTATTCAAATCTCCGAGACTAGTACTTGATTATTAATGCAATTCGTTTGAATTAAATGATTGGATCTAATGCTAGTATGTTTGTATCGATTAAAATCTGTATCGCATTTGTTTGTATCGATCTAAAATATTGAAGTATCATACTTGAAAGTATCAGATGAGATTTTGAAATTCTAGTAATTATTAGCAATCTTTAATAATTCACAATATATGCTGGTTAAGTATTTGTAGATTTTTACGTTCTCCATAATACCTTCATACATTGTTTTAATATATATATATATATATATATATATATATATACGTATACATATATATATACGTATACATATATATATACATATACATATACATATACATGCACACGTACACGTACACGTACACATATACGTATATATATATATATATATATATATATATATATATATATATATATATATATATATATAATGGTTCGAAAATTACACCCAGAACACTTGAGTTTCTCGGATCCTTTAAATGTTGTTGTTCATTAACCATATGTTCTAAAATGATATTATGTATGTACATATACTGTATATAAATGGAGATTAAATTGGTTCTAAATGTAATAAAGGAATTTTTTGTAAATTAGCCCTATATTTTTGTATTAATACTTTATGAATTACGAACATATTACAGAGTTATTAGCCTTTGAGCAGATGTCTGCTATTGTATCATAATTAAACCTTTATTTTGACAGCTGCGGATATTAAAGTGGCGCTTTATTTCAATTTATGTAAAAGTAGATAAAACAGTGGACGTTACAGCTGACTTCACATAGTTAATTTAAATGCCTTTCGATAATTTAGTATTTTTTATAGCTGCCTTATAAAAATTATGTTAAATGTTAAATGAGATATCTACAAACATTGTTACGTACTTTATCTCGTAAAACTGATTTTACATTTGCAGAAACACCAATCAAATGTGTATTTCAGAATTAAGGAATGTCTCAGATCCATATGCGTTACCAAATAATAACTTCGTTAATCAATTTTTACTTTCTAAGCAAATAACAAAATTTGTAATAGATAATTTTAGGTCCACGTTAGGAAAGTGACAATACGAACAAACTTGACGCGCAAACAAAACAAGATGAAACAAAGAATATATCTCGACAGAATAGCTGTGTCGTTTTTTTATTTTCTAAAATTATGTGCTATTTCTGTTTCTAAAGCCAATGAAAAATAGTGGTACGTTAATAAATAGGTTAACGGACAAGCAAATGCGATACAACGAACCAATATGTATAGCGAACATTAAAACAATTGTTATTGTTCTACATTAGCTAAAGTATATGTTGAGTAAAGTAAATGGTACAACAAATATTCTGAATATTTGTCTTACCCTTTTTCAGCAACAACCGCAAGTACATCCAGGACAGGGCGCATATCAACAACCACCTCCTCAACAACAGCAGGTAAGAAGTCGCTATGCAGTACATATATAGTACAAGAGGAATTATTATAATACGATCGGTGATAAAATAAGGTATGTAACTAGAGCATTTGTGGAATCAAAGACTGTGGGCTACTTGTCTCCAATAGGAAGTATACTGTAAGGGTTTGTGCGATAAATATAGATGTTGTTAAAAAACATTCTTGTCGACATAGGTGGTAGAAATAAGAACTGCCGGTTATTTATCTGTCTGGTGCTATGGTTATTATTCTTGAAATAGTAAAGAGTATTAACACGTCATGTCATTAATGTGTTCGAATTTAATTCTCGAACAGAGATTAAAATTTCTCGCCAGGAGTGATTTAATTTGTGTTTATCAGTAACAGTGTCAACGATAAATGCCATGTTGAAATCAATTATTGAAACATAGTCATTGTAGATTATGAAAATTGCGAAACAAATATTCAATATTTATGTCATGAAAAACATTTGACTCGGAAAGGGAGCGATAATGTTTACTCCTTTCCCGTTCTCTTATGTTTTTCCGTTCAAAAGTTATTAAGCCATAATAATAGTGTCCAAAGTAATTTTGAAAATTTTAAGTGGGCGCCACTTCCAAAATAATCAACCGACATGGCTCATCTTTGAAATTATTCAATATACCCAACCAATAAATATACCAAGTTTCCTCGAAATCGTTAGATCCATTTCCGAGAAACCATTTACATACATACATATATATATATATATATATATATATATATATATATATATATATATATATATATATATATACATAGAAGAATTGATTGTTTAATAACAGGATAATTATCTGTATGTTTATCTCATTTTAATCGAAATATATACGTTTACGTAGCACGACGGCACACACTGCATATAAGTAACTTGCATGCTCTAGGGGTTATCTATAACTTTTGTTTGTCTGCTGTGCTGTGGTGCTATGTTTATTTTTGGAACTTGATTTCTTGACTTTTTGTAGGTCTTTGGACACTTATAAAATCGCTATACCTTATTTAGGTATTATAAGTAACTTTGTTTGACCATGATATGTACATTATAGGAACATATACAAAAAAACACAGACAAAAATTGACATTACGCTAACTGTTTATTATCATTGATTGTATTGTGTCCAGTCTCTATATACTCATACTGTCTTGTAGATAAAAGTATTGACAAAAGATTAGTGGAAACGGGACTCGCTAAGAGTTTTGATTTTCTTTCCAAGTAGAGACTTTGGTAAGATATAAAGCGACATTTACAAAGTATTCCAATAGATTGTTCTTTCCCGGGAAAAGTACAACCTTATATCTTTTTATAATTTTTTTGCAATGGCTTGTTCGAAAGTCTGTAATAACATTTACATTAAATCAATTAAATAATTGATAAAATTAGATATTAAATCACATAAAACATAGTAAAAATACACTTTTGAACAAATACATGTATTATGATGGGCAAATGAATGCATTTTGGTGCATTAGTTAACCTAATAGGTAATTTAGCTTGTTTGAATTTGTATTTTGGTGTGTTACTCAATCTAATAGGTAATTTAGCTTGTTTGAATTTGTATTTTGGTGCATTACTCAATCTAATAGGTAATTTGGCTTGTTTGAATTTGTGTTTTGGTGTATTACTCAATCTAATAGGTAATTTAGCTTGTTTGAATTTGTATTTTGGTGCATTACTCAATCTAATAGGTAATTTAGCTTGTTTGAATTTGTATTTTGGTGCATTACTCAATCTAATAGGTAATTTAGCTTGTTTGAATTTGTATTTTGGTGCATTACTCAATCTAATAGGTAATTTGGCTTGTTTGAATTTGTGTTTTGGTGTATTACTCAATCTAATAGGTAATTTAGCTTGTTTGAATTTGTATTTTGGTGCATTACTCAATCTAATAGGTAATTTGGCTTGTTTGAATTTGTGTTTTGGTGTATTACTCAATCTAATAGGTAATTTAGCTTGTTTGAATTTGTATTTTGGTGCATTACTCAATCTAATAGGTAATTTGGCTTGTTTGAATTTGTGTTTTGGTGTATTACTCAATCTAATAGGTAATTTAGCTTGTTTGAGACAGACTACAGAGACAGACAAAAATTCTAAAAACAGGTTTTCTGGCTTCTGCTATTATTCTATGCGCTAAAGCAGTCTATTTAATATATTTTTCATGTACTGAATTCACTCTATTACAATTTTATTATATGTATTGATTAAAAGTTAATTATTTCTTAATAATTAACAGATACAGAATGCGTTTTGTTAATAATTATTTCTAGCACAGTGTGTGTTTGATGCTTGTCTGTTAATGTCAGTTGCTACTGCATATCTCAAGGATGATTCGCTGTCTCATTTTATTTGAGCAGTGTGGATATATAATTCTGAGTATATAATATATTATATTTGCCAATATATAAAAAAAATTCCCTGTTAATGTCAGCTACCACTACATTTCTGAATGACAATTCGCTGTCTCATTTTATTTGGCCAAAGTGTGAATATATAATTCTGAGTATATAATATATTACTCGTATATTTGCCAATATATAAACAAAACTTGTCTGTTATTGTCAGCTACCACTACATTTCTGAATGACAATTCGCTGCCTCTTTTTATTTGAGCAAAGTGTGAATATATAATTTGGAGTATATAATATATTATATTTGCCAATATATAAAAAAAATTCCCTGTTATTGTCAGCTACCACTACATTTCTGAATGACAATTCGCTGCCTCTTTTTATTTGAGCAAAGTGTGAATATATAATTCGGAGTATATAATATATTATATTTGCCAATATATAAAAAAATTTCCCTGTTAATGTCAGCTACCGCTACATTTCTGAACAACAATTCGCTGTCTCATTTTATTTGAGCAAAGTGTGTATAAATAATATATTATATTTGCTAACATATAAACAAAACTTGTCTGTTAATGTCAGCTATCACTACATTTCTGAATGACGATTCGCTGTCTCATTTTATTTGAGCAGTGTGAATATATAATTCTGAGTATATAATATGTTATATTTGCCAATATATAAAAAAAATTTCCCTGTTAATGTCAGCTACCGCTACATTTCTGAACAACAATTCGCTGTCTCATTTTATTTGAGCAAAGTGTGAATAAATAATATATTATATTTGCTAACATATAAACAAAACTTGTCTGTTAATGTCAGCTATCACTACATTTCTGAATGACGATTCGCTGTCTCATTTTATTTGAGCAAAGTGTGAATATATAATTCGGAGTATATAATATATTATATTTGCCAATATATAAAAAAAATTCCCTGTTATTGTCAGCTACCACTACATTTCTGAATGACAATTCGCTGCCTCTTTTTATTTGAGCAAAGTGTGAATATATAATTCGGAGTATATAATATATTATATTTGCCAATATATAAAAAAATTTCCCTGTTAATGTCAGCTACCGCTACATTTCTGAACAACAATTCGCTGTCTCATTTTATTTGAGCAAAGTGTGTATAAATAATATATTATATTTGCTAACATATAAACAAAACTTGTCTGTTAATGTCAGCTATCACTACATTTCTGAATGACGATTCGCTGTCTCATTTTATTTGAGCAGTGTGAATATATAATTCTGAGTATATAATATGTTATATTTGCCAATATATAAAAAAAATTTCCCTGTTAATGTCAGCTACCGCTACATTTCTGAACAACAATTCGCTGTCTCATTTTATTTGAGCAAAGTGTGAATAAATAATATATTATATTTGCTAACATATAAACAAAACTTGTCTGTTAATGTCAGCTATCACTACATTTCTGAATGACGATTCGCTGTCTCATTTTATTTGAGCAGTGAGAGTATATAATTCTGAGTATATAATATATTATATTTGCTAACATATAAACAAAACTTGTCTGTTAATGTCAGCTACCACTACATTTCTGAATGACGATTCGCTGTCTCATTTTATTTGAGCAGTGTGGATATATAATTCTGAGTATATAATATATTATATTTTGTTCATAATATCTTTATTGTTTCATAATATTATTTAAATATACTTTATTTTTGGGTTACAGTACATTTACAATGGTTATTGACAAATAAACCTATATAAGTTAGTCAAGTGTACGAAAATGTATGAAAATGAAAAGACGAGTGTATGAAAATGAAATTGGTATATAGAGCCACACAAAATACATTTGCTTTAACTTATTTAATTAAATTCAAATAGGAAAATAAGAAATGTACATATGATATTGTATTCGATTACTTAGAAAAATCTGTTTAATGTTTAAAAGAAATGCAGTAGTTTGAATGTTTAATGGAATCACGGGACTTCACTAACCTCACACAATTCAGCCAAGTAGGTTTTGAGTTATGACAATATAAAGTCATTTAATAATTCTGTACATTTTTATTACCTTTACTTTGGCTTAAACAGTCCCACCTATGCATTTCGTCATTGTAATTTAATATCTATGGATACTAGGAATGAATATCAAACTGGTATTATATTTCGCTTGTTTGTATAATATATATGCAGACCAAGGAACATGGCAGTATAGAAAAGTAGCTTGAGAGTGCGACCGAGATGGCAAAATACATATGTATTGTAGCAAGAGCTATTAATATTTTGTCTTATATGAACATTTTTTCTAAGATGATTTTGCCTAAATATGAAGGTTTCATTTAATATAATGAATCTCGTCTACATATAAGATTAAATGAAACTACGTGATGTAGCATTATTTCTACTTTCTTTAAGTTCTTTGCCACGACCTAGGTTTCGTTGTATTAATAGTAGAAAGTAGAAATAATACTATATCACGTAATTTCATTTAATTGTGAATAATGAATTTCTACAAAATTAACACCATATTCAATACATATAAGATGTTATTTAATATGAAGAATTTTGTCTAATTATGGAGATTTCATATAATATGACGAATTTCATCAAGAAATGAAGAATTTGTCTAATATGAATTTCATTTAAATATGACAATTTCATCTAATATGATGGCTTTTATGTAAATATGAGGATTCGTAAGTATTATTTACGTATGTTTACTTACACTACGTATAAGTACATTTGTTTACAGTAATTCTTTGAAAGTGTTTTTCTGTAATGTGATGAAATTCATTTATGGAAATTCTAGGAATCTAGATCCACCAATACCTTTTTATAGATTGCCAAATATCATTGTTTCTACCGTGGAAAGAAGTTAAATGAAAATTATAGGTCAATACTATTAGAAAATATTTGTAAAAAGGAAATATTCCATTCATCAAAAATATTCAAATTATTTATGAAATAATACAGCTTTCAGTTTATCAAAAATAACCTCTTTTTTATAGCGGGCGCTATTTTGTGTCACATACTTATAAGTAAAAGTGTATCAAACTCTGTACTTCAGTATTTCATTAAAGGTTGTAAGTGGTGGTAGGACGTGAGAATAAAAATATAATTTTTTTTTTCATACATGTTTCTCTCACCTTAATACATTTTTGCCATCTTCCAATTAACTTATGCATACCTTCATAAAAAAATGTTTTATCTTTATCCGAAAAGTAAGATGAAACTGTGTCCTTCACTTCTTCATTGCTAGAAAATATCTTCCCATGAAATAAAGAAAAAATAATTTTTGGAATAGATAATAATCACTAGGAGCTGCTAGGTCTTGATTGGTCAGGGCGGATGATCCAAAATATTGAAGCCCACCTTATGCAGGGCAACCAATGCAACATGCTTCTTGTGACAACAGGCGCATTGTCGTGCAGAAGGAGGATATTTTGGTTAATTTTCCCCTTCTTTTTTCTTTGATGGATTCTTTCAACTGCTCTAGGATTGCGACATAGTATTCTCCGGCTATGGAGACATCTTTATCTTTATAATCTATCGACATGAACCCTTCCGAGTCTCAAAAGACTGTCGCCATGATTTTTCCAGCCGACTATGACACTTTAAACTTCTTAGGTAGTGATGTGCCTTTTTTATGCCACTGCATAGAGTCCTGCTTGTACTCAGGTTCATAATGAGGAACTCAAGTTTTGTCCTCAGTAACAATTTGAATCAGTAGTTCATCCTTGTCTTCACTACAGAGGTCCAAAAACATGTGAGAACACACTACAGGCTGTTGTTTTTGAGACAGTGCGAGCATACTCTGTACCCACCTTGTGCTGATCTTTCTCATCTCGAGATGACCATGAAGACCATTTAAATATATTGTATCCGACACTCCAACCATTTCTATAAATTGTTTCTTTAGTTTAATATATTCCAAAATTGTTTTTTCATCTTTTTGAATGATTTCAGGAGTAGTAATTTCGATGGGCCGTCCAGGCCGTGGGTCCTGCCGTGTTTAAAGATACTGTGCCACATATAAATCTCAGTTTTACCTGGGCAAGAGTCCCTGTAAACAGATGCCGTCTCTTCCATTATAGTTTGAACCAACTTTCCTTGCTTGGTAAGGAAATGTTTAACAGCGCAGTACTCGATTTTCTACATATTTCTCACTCTCTTCCTGATTGAGTTGTTTGGTCGACTATAGTTCAAAGGCTAATGGCCTGATTAAGATAAAACTTGTTATTTATACTAACAATGAGTAGCTGAACTCGTTACGGCTCACTAAAGTACCCTCACAAATCACTTAATTATCAAGTCCGCGAACTTAAAAACGCACCCTATATATCTCTAATTGAGAATTAAACTCTGTTTCATTAATAACCAGCTTCAAATAGTTTTTCCCCTTTCACACGTACTTTCCTTTTGCCAATATTTATCGGCTGAAAATAGTATGTGATTCAGTTTCTTCAAAAAATATATTTCCATGCCATCGGCTGATGTTTCTATCAACTGTGGCGCTGTGAACGTTTTGTCACAACACCGTGTTTCCTGTACGGTCTCTATGGATTCTTGCATTTTTCAGACATAAAAATAAATTTATAGTCACACTTGTTGCTGCTTGAAAAAAACATTTTGTTGCTAAATTTTTTTGGCTTAACAGCTTCACTGTCGAAGTTTAAATCCGTACAAAAAAGAGTTATACGTATTTCCAATTGAATATTTTACATAAATTGTATTGTTATACTAATTAACTCCAAGTATTTATATACTCTGTAAGTGTGTTGTATAATAATATCATTCTTTGACTCCGTGACTTTATTTCACTTTTATTCACTGGAATAAATTACTGAAAACCTGTATGTAATAAATTTATATTCAGGTTATAGTTGAGTTTAGTAATTTTCAGCACATACTGATAGATTTATAGTACAGAATTATGTGGTGGACAAAATTATACTCCATTCCTTTCCAACGGAGAATATTTGTAAATAAACCAATTCGACAGTTAAAATATGGTTGGCACAAATATAAATTCAGTCAGCCGATGACTACTCATAAAACACCTATGATATTATTAAACATTATATGAACTTTATAAATTGTCACGCTAAATAATGTTATAAATATCAGTAATACCCAAATATTTTTCTAAAAAATGGACAACCCTAACTGTCAATTACACGAAACCCAGAGGTATAAAACATTTTCATAGATATCTAATACACACTCTCCCTGATTGTCCATTTGTTTTAATTTTAATTATGTAAGGATGCAACTCGTTTATTTAGTATTACGTCATTGGACTTATGTACTTTTTTGTATTTCATTATCTTCAAATGTGGAAAATGTATAGAACAAATGCTGCATTCGGTTTTAAAATTGGTTTGGTGAAGTAAAAGGCGAGACTTGTTTCACAGAGAATTGTTATAAATAGGTTATTTTATTTACATATTTTTAGTGCATTGTGCACTCTTTTAAATTCAAATGATATTCTCATCGTTATCGTAACCTTCCTCAATGATGAACTGGTGGTGCTCACAGCAGTTAATGATGTAAATTTGGATACAGCTAGTTTTACGGGCAACAATAGCTAATAGCTAATATAGCTGCTCTAATTGAAATTGAGCTGAGTTTGAGCACATTTCATTTACTGGGATATAAAGCAGGCTTAAATCAATTATAAGAAGGAAAAAGATTTTTCGTTAAACAATGGTTCTGAAACAAAACGTCTATGTTACCGTGTCTTTGAAATTAATTTCATTGAGATTTGAGGTTGAAAATTTCGATAAAGCATGTAAGTATCGTTGAAAGAACAATATTTAAAATGTCTGTTTGCAAAAAAATTCTTGTCAACATACAGTATGTTTACACTTTTCAAAGGTGCCAGTGCAGCCGCAGTATCAGCCCCCTCCACCTCAGCAGCAACAGCAGCAGGCCTACCAGCAGCAGCAGCAGTTCCAGCAGCCACCACCTCCTCAACAGCAACAGGTCCCTGTGCAACAACAGCAACATCAGGCACATGTCAGACCAGCCGGTTAGTGGAGACAGCTTAACACCTCTTCATTTTGTGAGAACACTGTACTAAATGTTCTGATGCGTTTGATAGACATTTGGGAAAGGTAGCAAAGTCGTGGAATGTGACACCACATGGAAAAATCTTAGAAGTCGAATTCAATAGCAACTAAAGAGTTAAAGAATACCATGTTAAAATATTTTATTGAGTTTTCGTGAGTAAAATGAAAGGCCCTGAAAAGGCCCTGGGTGTGTTTTATGTACTCGGTATTCTGGAGCTCTTTTGCAAAGAGTGTCTCTCAAAATATTTCATTTTGGCGGATCAGTTATTTTTTATTTAACTATGGTTTAAATGATGAGGAATTCCAAAAAAACATGAAATTAAAAAGACATTTGGTTTCAGAGATTTCTAATTCACAATTATTTTTGGTACATCAACTTTTCAAAATTTTGATCAATTTTTAAAAATTTTATATGGCGATTCAAAATTGATACGAAGTGGTATTTTCCTCGCTTGAAAATTTAAAGGTTTTATACATGCTTATATTTAAAGTTACATCACAAAATGAGCTTAAAATTTGATTTTGTGTTTAGCATTCTTAGGTTGCGCTTTCCAATTCAACTTTTTAAGAATTGTATGATGCATAAATGATTATACAGATACGTACAATGACGCTTATGGCCGGCTCTTTTTAATGGGTGTTGCCCAAAAAATTGTTTCTATGATCAACTTGAAATTTTTTTGGTTTTTGTTTCATTCTAAGGTTTTTGTAACATTTAGATTAATCTTTTTCTCTCCAAATGGATAAAAATCCATATTTTTGTGATAATTTATTGTTTATGAAAAACAATTTGACGTAATTTATTGTTTAGTTTTGTAAAAACTAGATTCCACTCTGTGACAAGTCATAATTTCAGACTGATAGAAATTTATGTTCAGTTTCAAAATGAATTTTGTACTTTGCCCTCGGCTGACGGAAACCTTTTAAAGTACTTTGTTTTTATACATATCCATCTATTTTTGTTTATCCGCTTTGTCTTTTATCGGACTAGAACTATATTGACATTCATTAAGGTCTGCCTTATAGGGTAATTGCTTTGAGCGATTACGTTCAAGATTGAGTGCATTAATACAGACATGGGTACAGTTAATTATATTAGCTGATTTGTTATAGATAATGATAATATTATTACAATAAAAATTTGCCAAGTGCGTCTCGGAACATGCTGGCTGACTGAATTTTGGCTAAGTTTGTATTTCTAACCGTCACATATCGATCTTTATAACACTGTTAAAAATGTGAAAGAAATCAGGATAACAGCATTTATACAAACTTTAATGCAAAATTGTACTAGTCAGCTTACATAATTAAATGAAACATCATTTACACAAACTTTAATGTAAAATTGTATCAGTCAGCTTACATTATTAAATGAAACATCATTTATACAAATGTTAATACAAAATTGTATCTGTCAGTTTATATTATTAAATTAAACAGCATTTATAAAAAATGTTAATGCAAAATTGTATCTGTCAGTTTATATTATTAAATTAAACAGCATTTATAAAAAATGTTAATGCAAAATTGTATCTGTGAGCTTACATGATTAAATTAAATAGGTATAGGGATACTGCAAGATACATAGGCGCCGTTTGAAAACGACAAAAATAAGGACTTTTGGTTACATGTTTGTCAATAACAGTACAGTATTTGACCTATAGAAATTAGTAAACGTCATTAAATGTAAAGAGAATTATGTTACGTATATATTATAAGTGAATATGAGATTAAATTTTTGGAAAATTAAACACTTTTATTAATTATTAAAATGCTTGCGTAACGAAAATAATAACGTGTTATAAAATTGAATTACGTTAACCAAAAGTTTACCACAAGATGGCACTGGCGGCATTTTGTACAGTCCCTATAACAGAAATGACGTAGTGCAGAAAGATTTTTTTAATCCAATGGGTAGTTTGAGAGAGATGATTACAATGACTTCTGATAGAAACATATACGATTGCTTATAGCATGTTTAATGGCATTTAATTTCTGCTCATACTTTTAGGGCGTTGGTGGTCTCTATAACAGAAATGATGTAATAGAGAAAAGATTTTTGAAGTAAAACTTATTTACGCATGCTTGACTTGGGGAGTAAGCTGGTGAATGCGTGACGAGAGCGTTAGGAAAAGTGTGTTTGGGCGAGGTGAACGGAAGTTGAGAGGGAGATATAAGTTTGTGAAGGCAGAAAGAGAGAGAGTTACGTTTCATATATTACTGTAGTGACAAGAGAGCGAGGTGCGAGTTCACATTTTCTTTCTTTCTCTCATAGCCAGTTATGTTTCGTATATCTAACACAGTGCAAGCCTATTGTCTATATCACACTGTAGGAGCAAGAGAGAACAGTGCGCGCGCACATTTTCTTTCTCTCTTCCTCTCATAGCTAGTGCATGAAATATATATGTATATATGCGAGTTTGCTAGCGTTACGCGAACAGTAATTTTTTTATTATTTTGTAATTTCATTTCGTTCTTGAACAACTTTATAAATTATTTTGTTCAATACATTAAATATTCTACGTTTAAAGTGAATGAAATTGTAAATTCAAAAAAATTAAAAAAAATTTTAAAGTTCATATTTTGTGAATTTGAAGTTTTACTTCGGTCGTGTGGTCTAAAGCACACTCATTTTTTTTAATCCACTGGGTTGTTTGAGAGAGATTTGAACTGGTATTTTTTTATTAGTCTTATTTTAATTGAATGTGTCTTAATATTACAATGACTACTGACAGATATATATATATATAAATATATGTATGTATATATATATATGTATGTATATATAAATATATTTATGTATATATATAAATATATGTATGTATATATATATATGTATGTATATATATATATATATATATATGTATATATATATATATATATATATATATATATATATATATATATGTATGTATATATATATATATATGTATGTATATATATATATATATATATATATGTATGTATATATATATATATATATATGTATGTATATATATATATATATGTATGTATATATATATATATATATATGTATGTATATATATATATATATGTATGTATATATATGTATGTATATATATGTATGTATATATATATATATATATATATATATGTATGTATATATATGTATGTATGTATGTATATATATATATATATATATATATATATATATATGTATGTGTATATATATATATATATATGTATATGTATATATGTATATATGTATATATATATATATATATATATATATATATATATATTTTTTTTTTTTTTATATGTATGTATATATTTATATATGTATGTATATATATATATATGTATATATATGTATATATATATATATGTATGTATATATATATATATATATATATATATATATATATATATATATATATATATATATATATATATATATATATATATATATATATTGCTTACAATGTGTTTAATGACGTCTAACTTCTGCTCATATTTTTGAGAGATATTTGATCTGGCATTTTTTCATTGGCTCTATTTTCAATGAATGTCTTAATATTACATTGACTATGGGCAGATGTATATATGATTACTTATGGGTTGTTTAATGATCTTTTACATCTGCTCATATTTAGGCAATATAAATAATTTTGATTCATTACAAAAATGACAGCAGTGTAATCAGAAGTTTATTAAGTTATCGCCAGAGGGCTCTGATAGCATCTTGCGCTGTTCCTATTGGCAACCGAGTTGTTTTTCTTTCGATTTTGAAAGGTATGCCAGGCAGTATGTTTCATTTTGAAATGGATTATTATAATAGCATAGATTAAAGTATTTTGTACCCTTACATGTTTGAGTTGTTATGTGTTTGAATGTGTACGGAAACTTTCTAGAGTTCCTCTTGAAGCTAACAAGTTTTTTATTGTTTCAGGTCAGAACCCGGGTATTTTGAACGCCCAGAATATTGCACAGGAAAAAGAGTGAGTTTTTTAATTTTAATCATTCCGATAAGCCAATAAAAATAATGTGTGAACAATTAATGACAATTATATTTTAGTCTGGTGAACGGTAGATCTCGTGGGAATTTTTTGACTTACCATTAGTGGTATCAGTACTACAAAATATGCCATTCACTGACGATTATAGTTGTTTCTGAGAATAAATAGGTGTTACGATGGGGAGTCGATTGAGGGAGAAGCTCGACTTTGGGTAAAAAGTTTTATTGTAATGAAAGCAGGTGTATGCTGACGATTTATTTTCTTTTCTGAGTCCAATTCGTACAAGAGTATGCATTAGTAGCTTTTCCCTGAACTTCTCCACATCCCATGTAAAAGTCCAGTACGACTTAATTGTTTAAAATTTTAGAAATAAAAGAAATTGAAGTTCTTAAGGTCAAAAAAGGGACCTTTAGGTACGTGACAGAAAATAATATAAAAATAGATCGTCGGAGCGATAATGACAATAGATTTTTGAAAAAAATTGAACATTATATTATTTGTTTAACCTGTAAATAGGCCAGGCTAAAATTAGACAGTAGACCCCCGACCCGTTTCTTGGAAATCTTTTGGCCAATATCGGGTGCTCTTGTTATCTGTGTAAATTTGTACTTTGTCCAATATCGGGTGCTCGGGCCGTTCTATCGGTTAATGAATTACTTTAATATTTTTGAAAATAATATATCTATGGAAGTTTTCAAATAGCATTAACTCATCATTTTTGTTTGTCTGCTCTTCATGGTGCACACATATTAGCATTCGGAAATATATATTGGTAAATATGTACGAATTTAAGTCAAAAACTACTGATGCTATTGACATGACTTTTATACAGGTAGCAAAACCCTTGAACCAATTTAGTTTTTCACCCTGATATCTCAAACGGCTCCAAGCTTGGGATAGAAAAATAAACAAAATTTTCAGTACATGGTTAATGGGCAGTAGAGAACTGTAGTAACACTGCGGGAGTGAAGAAAGCACAAGTTGGCCTGTGGACAATTTTTTTTCTGTCTGATGTAAAAGGATAAAATAAACGCATTAAATCACTGCCCTTGCATTTTGGAATTCCATTTAGACGAAATCACAAGATGCACACCGCTAGCTATAATTAATTTTGATTGATTACAATATGTACACATTGGGAATTTGACACTAAAAATGACATGACACTGACTAAATGTTTAATCATTTACAACCAATTTGCTGGCGGCATTTAGTACAGTCTATATGATATAGTAAAGAAAATATTTCCTTAACCCATTGTCTCTATGACACCGTATCCACTGTGGAGCGTAGTCTGGTGACCATGATAGATATTATTCCATGTCCGCCCTGTTCGATTAATATAAATATTATTTAGCACACCGAACTTAGCTCTTTTCCAACCAAATTCGCCTTTATGAACGCTCAGACTGTACCAACCTTCAAGTCACAATTGTAACGCTGTGGAGGGAGGTTGTGCGCAATGACAGCCTTTATTACAGAACGTGAAGTTTTTTTTTTACTTTCGACTTAACCAATGTTTTTTTTACTTTCGACTTTGTTTCGACTTTCCCATAGCCATGGGATTTATTCAGTGAGTTACTTTTAATAAAGACGCTTGCAATGAAAGTACTACAAAAAAATATGAGAGTGTTACTCAACATTTCAAAGAAACACGGAAACCAGTGGTACAGAAGTGGGGGAGTTCCGTACCTCAAACTGAAAAAAAGGGAACTTTTGTAAGTATCTATCTCTCACTCCGTCTATCACAGCCGGTTTCCTGAGAAACAATACGGTGTAAAAATTTGATATTTGGCATAGTAAATACCTTTTGAATCCACATATGTTTCACTGGTTAATTTTTTTAAATGCACTTATAAGGATTAAAGAATAACATTTGTTTTAATTTCATATCATGTGGATTTGATAGGGCTTGTTATGAAGTGTACAAAAATGTTTCCTAATTTTAAATTTCATATTTAAAAAGATATTTTACAAAATATGCGAAATTGAACATCCCCCTTTCATATTTTCGAAACTATTAAGCATACAATTAGAGGAAAATATGGTTTTTAGAAGTCTACGCAAAGGTTTTAGGAAAACTATAGCAATTATCCTAGATCTTATTATAATTTTTTAAATGTGCACCATGTTTTTATGCCTGTGAAAAATAATAGGCAATATACTAAACAGTGAACTTTGAATTTGTAAATAGTGTAATAGACATACTAAATAAACTTAAATGTTTATAAGTTCTTAAATTCATACAGAGTGTGAGTTCTTTCTATGCTTGACAGGTTTTATAAATAAAAAACCGAATCCAGCAGTGCTAACTTTAACAGCTATTCTCATCACATAGCCAGTTTTCGTGATGAGCGGTTTAATCAAATTTAATGATTTTTGAAAGGGTTTGTGATTTATCAACTTTATGACTGATTTCATCACACTCTTAAATAGATTTTGCCCCAACATTTATTTTTTATGTGCCTTAACATTGCTGCTATACACCATTAAATGAAACTACGTGTTGTAGTATTATTTCTACTTTCTTTAATTTCTTTACCACGACCTAGGTTTCGTTGTATTACAACATCTTCAGGTGGGCTATTGAATCTTTGCTAATAGACCACCTGAAGATGTTGTAATACAACGAAACCTAGGTTGTGGTAAAGAAATGAAAGAAAGTAGAAATAATACTACATCACGTTGTTTCATTTAATTGTGAATAATATATTTCTACAAAATTAACGCCAAATATATTCATTCAATAGTTGCTGCTATAATTACAGCAATTCATGCACGCTTAGATTTATCAAAGCAGAGGCAAGACGTTCGTATGCTCTGTCAACTGTACTGCTACTGACAGATTTGGCCGTCTGTACCGACACAATTTGGTTTGCGAATTTAGTCTGCTGTACCAAATCCGATTGTTGTATTAACGCTTTTAATATTACAGCAAGTACAGATAGATACATATACGATTGCTTAAAATGTGTTTAATGACAATTAACTTTTATTTGCAGCCACATAGCGGAGCACATGGAAGTTCCTATGGACACCTCCAAGATGTCAGAGCAGGAGCTCCAGTTTCACTACTTCAAGATGCACGACGCAGACAACAATAACAAGTTGGATGGCTGCGAGTTGATCAAGTCGCTCATTCATTGGCATGGTGAGTTTTGTCCGATAGTAATGTGTGATAAATGTAAAAGTATATAAACATTTATGTATATGTATGTCATTTCAAGGCAATAATCATTTATAAATTATGGTATAGTTTAATTACGAATAGTCCTGTGTTAAGAAGTTAATATTTAAACCGATTTTAAGAGTTTAAGGGTTATTGTTCCTTAGAGTAAAATAGTAAAATGCCATATGCCACGCGTTTAGCAATGTTTCAAAATTGATTTTATTAAATTTTTAAAATCGTTTAGTGTTCCATAACCAAAGTGATAATAATCTAATATTGGTGTAGACCCGTTCCATTGTCACAACCTTCCAAAATCTTTCCAAGAGCTGAAATTTGGTACAATCATGGAGTTTCCCAAACTATTTTATGAAAAGAAACTAATATTTTATTGCCAAATGTGTTTAATTTTGGTTATCGTTGAGTTATGAAATTTTTTTTAAATCCGGTTCGTAACGTGTCAAATGAAAGACTCTCTTTTATGCAAAAAAAGTTATAATTGTTAAAGAATTATAAAAAATTTATTGTTCCAACCTCTCAACTTCTGAAGTATTGTTTGTAAAAATCGGAACAAAATTGTATAATGCTTCAACATTGAAAGAAATTTATGCTAAATGTTTGCCACCTACCTTTGTTATTTGTTATAAAAAATAATACTATATCTTCTTTGATAGCAACGATGACGAAAAAAATAATGAAATTCCATATATTAAAATTCATAAAAATAATGTTAATTGTTAATATAAAATGTTTTATTCGAATGTTGTAGAGCTTTGTATGTTGCACGCGCATCATACGCAATTCGTACGTGCGCATAAAATTTGGTTGTGAAATTGGTTTCCGTAATTGTTTTCCGAACGACGTTCAACTCAAATATAACTATTGCCTTGGGATGATTTATACATTTGGTTAAGTATTTAATGTGTGGTACGTGTGGTGGATGAGAAATTGATTTTATTTTGGATGTAATATATGAAGCCATATCAATTGTCTGTGGTGTATTTTGATTTTTACATTTTTTTTATTGAGAGCTTATAATTCGTATGTATTCAGTATAGTGTAGCAGGGGCCAACGGGGAGTGGTTGGTTTTGGAAAAAACATTTTTTATCGAAACGAAGCAGGAAGGATTGATGCGAGTTGTATTTATGTTCATTGAGAGAGTGTGAAAAAACAGAATTATGAGAGGGACATATAATAATTAAAACATTGAATGGTGCAAAAGCAATATATACGTGAATATAATCTTAAAATTGTTGAGAAGTATGGTATATAAATAAAAATTAATAGAAGGATATTTATTGAAATATATGAGAAAATTTGCCAAACTTTGTACGCAATATGTTTTGTCTTGTCTTATAATTTAAATTTGTATTTTAAATCTTTTGATCAGTTTTATATTAGCAACGCTTTCTTATTTATTTTTTATTTGAAAAGTTTTAATTATTTCAAATTAACGGAAAAAAAAACTACTGTATAGTTTTATTAGTTTCATAAAAAATATCTTGGTCTTTGTAAAAACCAAATGTACGTATTAATTTCGCGTCAATTCGCAATGTCTATTTATTAATGGTAGTTGTATTTTTTAATTAGAGAAGATTAAGGAGGTGTTTTATTTGTAAAGAATTATTTTATTTTTTTTTTCATATTTTTCCAACTTTAGCAAATCTTAATGTAACTCTAGGAGTGGAGTCATCGCAAGAAAATGTGTAAATTTTAGTTAAGTTTGAAAAAATTTCCAGGTTTTTTAAATATATGGGAGAATTTGCGTGATAATTCCATTGCGAGGTGATGTAAAAGTGGTTGTTAAAAAAATTTCATTCCAGGATCTTAGTTATTTACATGTAATAAGTAGTTATTTCTGAATAATCATGATTTCAAATTACTTCTAAGTAATCATCTTCCCTAACGACCAGGTTTGCGTATCAAGTTGATAAAAATACAAATTTGTAAAATAATTTAGGTATAATACAAATTTGTAAAACAATTCAGGTATAAAACAAATTTGTAAAATAATTTAGGTAGGTATTTTTACGAAAAGAAATTCTTAATCTTTTACGATTTAAAAAATATGTTTAATAACAAAAGGACATTGAAAATAGAGGTCAAACTTGGCCATAGAGCATGGACAAATCTTGAATATCTTTTTCTGAAATTAAAAGAATTGTGGTATTTTTTGATAATCTGTATAATAAAATTATAACAGAATGAATTCTGTACATGGAATATATTTTAAAAAGAATGATTGATTTGTTTATAGAATGATGTAGAAGCCAGAAAACCTTATTTTAGAATTTCTGTCTGTTTGTCAGTCTGTGTTAATTTGTTCTTCAATCATGCGAAAACTACTGGATGGATTTTGGTAAAATTTGGTATGGTTACAGTTTATACCCTCAAGCAACGTATATTTTTGTCTGGATACTACAGATATAAAAAAATACTCTTACTTAATGAATACTATGATATTGGTACTGCCAACGCTATCTATTAGAGTTTTTAGTAAACTATATGCTTATAGAGTTCTCAGAGAAAAAAAATAAACAAAAAAATACTAACAACTACTGAATTCCATGCGAACAAAGTTGCGTCAGCACTGTTAGTTTGTAATAAATAAGACTAAAAATAAAAATAAAGAAATATATTCATGCAAATGAATAAAAATGTTTCTGGTGAAAATACAAATTAAAGTTAAAGATTTCAAGTTATGGGATAAGATAAAACATGACGGAAGTTCTCTGCATGTACCTGTACAATGCTTTGCTGAAAAGGCTTTAATTAGTAATGAAGAATTAAAAAAAAAATCTTACATGTTGTTATCGAAGACGAGGTAAAAAAGAGCAGTTGATAAAAAAGAATGTAGATTCTTGATGAAGAATGTAGATATTAGATAGCTAATAGTCATAGAATATTTAATGCTGTGTGTGAGGATAAATTATATCATACCGGAAATTGACACATGGATGAAAATTATTTGTTGCCATTAAAGCAATTTCCTGAAATTTTTATTTGGAGATTCATTTAAGTTTTTTTAATAATCTTCTCGAGTATCTCTTTTAAAAATATTTAAAATATTTCAATAATTAACAAAAGCTATTTTAAATATCCTCTAACAGTAAATGCATGTGCCGAGTAAGATGCAACGTGATGAAATTATGATATGTTTGTGCGTGTGTTTGTGGCAGTTGAACCAACATATATATGTTTTTATATATGTAAAATTTAAATCTAAGTTTGTATAATCTATGTCGCTTTAAATGTGCTTTGTCTTAAATGTGTTTTCATGCAAATTTCATATCACATTTCCCCAACCTCCGTTCCGCCCCTCCCGTCACCAATTTGCAGTGGAGCAAAGTCACAAAACGCACCAGGAAGCACCGCAGGGCAACAGCCCCGACAAGATTTTTGCCGACGACGAACTCATCAACCTAATCGATCCCATACTGAGTATGGATGACAGGAATAAGGACGGCTATATCGATTATCCCGAATTCGTTCAAGCCCAGCAGAAGAGCCAGCAGCAGCAGCAGCAGAGAAATTAGCAGTGGGTAGATGATCGAAATAGATTTAGTGGTTAAATTGGATGTTCCGTACAACGCAGTCTTCATCGTGTGTTTATATGAAAGTGGTAACATGTATTCGTGTAAGAAAAATGGCCGACGCTTGTAAAAGATCTGTCAAATATTTTTAGGTTATACAATGTCATTTTGAATTTGTAATACTAGATTATGAACGATGCGTGGTTAATAGAAATATAAAATTTTATTTTCTCTTATACTCTGGCTCTT
Organism: Druceiella hillmani; assembly: GCA_039881145.1. Classification (NCBI taxonomy): domain Eukaryota; kingdom Metazoa; phylum Arthropoda; class Insecta; order Lepidoptera; family Hepialidae; genus Druceiella; species Druceiella hillmani. Next base: position 21,207,212 of record JAYKKI010000019.1, on the reverse strand, counting down.
AACAAAACATCTGAAAAGAAATAATTTTTTTGTATTATTTAAGCGTATAATTTACACCATATCTTGTTGGGATTGTTTTCTTTTATGCCTTAAATTATTTTTTCATAAAATATGTATACGAAACACCTACGTATTGTTATGATTCATTTTAAAAACTCTTTTGGGATTTTACTTCGTATTCTGAAGCTTCATTTCAGAATGATGCCTTTCCATTCTCGGAAGGAATTAAATTCTCTCTGTAAACTATTGCATTACTTGGCGCTACTTTTTACAATTTACTGTTGTAATAACATATCATTAACGAATCTCTCTTGTGTCCTACCATAGACACTATTAAAACAGAATATGTTTAAATATCCTAACTAATATTACAGATACAAAAGTATGTTTGTTTGTTACCTAATAAGTTTAAATTGTTACTTAATTTGGCAGGTGTATAGCTTGTATGACGAATTAGTATATAGATTGTTACATGCCATTAAATTTGCATGAAATACTAACACCACGACAAGTTTCTTTGGATGTTAGACATTAGACAATTACAACTAAATGTTGGAACAGATTTTCACAAAACTCGGTAGATATAGTCCATGATTTGAATTAACATAAAAGTCACTTTTTAACCTGAGAAATAGCTTAGTTTCTATAGGATGAAATTTGTTTCTTTTTTTACTCAACATTGAAAACTTCAAACAACATATCAATAGATGGCACGGTATGCATATGTGAATAGTTTAATATTACTTAGAGAGAGGTATTGCAATAGTCTCATTGGTCAGGGATAATTCCCACTACCTTAAATGTAAATTGAATGGGCGAAACTGTGAGCAAAAACTAGTGGTTTATTTTTTTTTGTAATAGGTGTCGAAGGCCAGAATTTTCTAAAGATCTGTCTGTATTCTTTTTTGAAAAATTTGAATTTTACATCAAAGGTAATTTAATTGTCAAAAATATAGAGTTTAATTATTGTCTATGGATCTGTGTTTATTAAGAATTGTCAGATCTTAAACGAGTTTACAACTTTTATTTTCATATGAAAATTGTGTTTTGCTGACATTCAGATAATGACATTTAATTTTGTTTCAAATATTTTAACATTGTTTCTTATTTATTTTCGTTCTTGCGTCAGTACATTTTATATACAAAATATTTTATAATTTTTCATACTGAATTCTTTTTGGAGCATCATAGAAAGTCACTTTTTTTTATAAGAATAAAAGTAAGCTATTTATTTTTTATTAGTCAAGGAATATGCTTAGGTCTGAGGACACGAAGCGATAAACTGGTCACAGCCACACAAAATTGGTATTTAAGGGTGTTTTTGGATGTTTTAATTCAACCTTCATAGTTTATTGCGTTCAACCAAGTTATGACTCTCATAACTTAAAGCAATTTTCAATTTTATACTCAAGCTTACGTGTACGTACAAGTTCATTTTTTCACAGCGTAGATTATCAATACGTTCACGAGAAAAACTAATCTCCAGCCCTTCATGCTAAGAAGATTTTTTCTTCCCAACCTTCCAATAATTTAGTATGCTTTACTGTAAAAAATTTCTATGAAATATATTTTCTGCAAAACCTTATAAATATCACCGGTGATATATCAGTATATAAAAAAAGGAATTTTCAATTTTATACTCAAGCGTATGTGTACGTACAAGTTTATTCTTTCACAGCGTACATTATCAATACGTTCACGAGAAAAATCAATCTCTACCCCTCTATGCTAAGGAGATTTTTTTTCCCAATCTTAATAATCAACTTTCCAACCTAATAATTTAGTATGCTTTGCTATAAACAATTTTTATGAAATATATTTTCTGCAAAACCTTGTAAATATCACCGGTGATATATCAGTATATAAAACTATGAACTCTGAAAAAAGTTTGCAGTCCGGCAACACATGTCACCTGCAATATGTCACTGGTGATGTGGAGGCGTACATAAATTATATAAAATTATGTAAAAAGTAATCAATAAACAGATAGAAAAGTGATTACTTTTCATAGATGTAACTTTTTAATTTTTGTATTAATTAAAAAAAATTTTAAAATGTAGATCGGCTAACATAGGCTAACATATGAAGTTTAAATAAACTAACTTTATCTATTTCAATTTTCATAAGCATTAGGTTTAAATTTTTTATTTAAAACATTTTCTGTTTGTCTCAACTGATTCTCATTTGTCTTAGGTTGTGTTCTTCTACGTTGTAAACTTTTTTACGTGCATACGTTACTGGTTTAGTGATATTTTTTGGTTGTTGAAATAAAGTGGAAATGGAATGTATCTTGTACTTATGTTAATTCTAAAGTCTGACGATAGCGAGGTATTAGCAGATTCAGAAAATACTGCATTGACGTGTGTAAAGTCGTAGAGTGACTTTAATTACAGTTATTGAATAATGTGCGTATTTGAATAAATTTATTAATTCAATGTAGAGTTTGTGAAGTCTCTGCTCAGTAGTAGCGACTTAAATATAATTTAGATAGCGTAAACAAATTTGTAAATGTTAAGAAACAATGTCACAAAAAAGTTTAATCTCAAATTTTTGCAATGGATGAGTGTGCAGTTCATTGCCTAATCAAATAACGCCAGTGGGAGGTGTCAGGAAGTTGTTGTTCTTTTTAATGATAGATCATTTCTGTACTTGTGTTGGGAGATGAATTTTTTGAAGTGAAACTTCTCTAGGTATGACTGAGTTGTTCTGTCACGTTAAAATTGTGTAACGCTTGAGGAAACAGATGCTGAACGTATCCAACTGGAGGAACCGTCTGAGTGCCAATTTGGCGGTTGAGAATGTCAAAAAGTTTATTCAAATGGAAATCTGTTGATGAATCGGTAGCTATCGATTTTCACACCTTTTGTTTCGTATACGGTATGCAAAAACAATGACGGTAAAATTGTAACTAAATTATGATTATTGTGACTTGTTGCAACATTGACACGCAACAAGTGTGTGAAGGTTTGTTAAATATTTCTATCAATAGAGAAATGCATAGCTGAGCGTATTTGTAAATAGCTATTGAATAAGAAAATGGGACAGAATACAATAGATAGTGCGTCACAAACACATGTCACATATATTGCTTCTGCATAAGCATATGGAACATGCAAGATTTTTCCAATGTCATTTTTATAGCTTTACAGATGAGTTTTAAAACCAAGATGTGTGTGTGTGTGTGTGTGGTATTATCAGATTCTTGTGAGGGTTTGTTTAGTATATTACTAAAAATGAGTTTAATTAAAAAAAGAATAGCTAATGATTATTGTAAATTATTAAATACCATGTATACTTAAAGAAGTTTCACTTCGTGATTGTGGTTATGAGCCACCTACCTTCATTTTTAAATTGAACTGCTGCCATTTTGAAACTGCTGTCAGTTTGGCCAAGTTAACTCTGATTTAATCTAGATTTGGATCTAAATCATTTTTGTACCAATTTTTATCTCAATCAAGTAAGAAATGTGACAAAATTCCGCTTTACTTAACCTATCAAAAGCTAAATGTTTGTAATAGATGCATTACTGCGAAATTGACACAAAATAAGAACTGAAAGATAAAGTGTTATTTTGAATGTATGAATTGTCATAATTATATCATATATCTATAAATAAAGTAAAAAGAATTATGTATATCACGTTTACATTTAATTTGTTTATTTTAGAATAGACAGAGCTAATATGGACTACGCCTTCTTGACGTGCAGTACGTATTACATAAAATTGTAGTCGTTTTTTAAGTGTATTAACAACGTTATCTTAAGCGAGAAAATCCTTTCATAAAAATTTAAAAGTTACCTGTATCAAGTTCGCTACAATAATTATGTAAACAAACGTGACCTTTACATATACATGTAAAGGTTATGTGTGTATTTAAATTTCTCTATAAACGAAATGCAATTTCTGTTATTGACAAGTTAAGTGGACCATGTGCAGTATATGGGTAATTTTCATTTGAAAATGCGAGAATGTGTCGGTAGGTTTTTACTTTTTGAAAAATGAATGTTTGGTTATTTGATTAATATATGTGCATTATTTCAAGCATTATTAAATTTGGGTATGTATTTTGTTTACATTATTTAATAAAAGTACGAAATATGATTCATTTATTGTCAAAACCTCCCGTGGTGTGGTGTGTTCGAAAAAGGTCCTATTTTTCGAAGTTCTTGTTCTTTTATATATTGGCAACACGACATTTAAATTAAAGATAAAGATGAGTTTTATAATAATTGTTCATTCCAGGGGAAAAACTGCCATGTTTTGTGCATTTTTTTGTTGCACACTTGGACGCATTTGCATTTGCGTCAATAGCCGTGTATTAATACTGACAATATGCAATCTGTTGTTTTGCCGGCATTGAGATGTTATGGTATTAACCCTCCCAGCATATAAGGTCACAACATGTGTGCGTTTACGTCACAAAATTGAGTCGTGCACACTAGGGGTAAACGCTTGAAAATGGTATTTTTGATTTTTACATAGTAAAAATAGTATAATTCAGCATTTAAGTCTATTTTGTATGACGAACTGTAAGTGTTGCCATGAAAATTAACATTTTTAAATTACGCATAGATTGTTAAAACACATTCTGTTTTAGATTACGATAGGACTGGCATATTAAAAAAAATGTCACAAATATGATTTTCACACTGAAAATGAAAATTAGCCATATATTCAGGCTACTGGTTAATTGGTCTAGTAAGAACTTTTTTTTCATGTCTCTCTCAAAGACATAAGATGAAAATTATTTGTAATATCATTTGTGGCTCTTACAGTGAAACAATTTCTTGTTCAAAGTAGAAATATTTTTAATTTTTCATATTTTCTCATTGGTTAATGTAATCAACATTAAGTGTTTATTTATCGTAAACATAATATCCATAAAAAAAACTTAAGAAATACATGGAAATACAGATATAATTGAATATTCCTTTTGTGAAGAATATATGTACCTCTTTGTGGAGGACGCATGATGCCAGGTGTGTGTGTACTATAGGACACTTATTCATTGTATAAACATGGAAATAGCGTACCCCGAGGATAGTGATGTGATATGAGACAATTTATTCATTGTTTATGTCTTATTTTGTGTTCAGGAACTTATACAAGCCAAGTTACTATATAAATTAATTGACAGCCTGTCTGTATATCATATATTTGAAATTTGTTTGTATTTATCTTTAATAATAATTTTTGCTACTAAGTTCTGTTGATAAATAAATTGATTTTCAATAAATATTTAACGTTTTTGTGAAGTTATAGAGAATAGAGCATATTTATCTTTGATGATAATTTTTGTTACTACATTCTGTTGATAAATAAATTGATTTTCAATAAGTATTTAACGTTTTTGTGAAGTCATAGAGAATAGAGCATATTTATCTTTGATGATAATTTTTGTTACTACATTTTGTTGAAAAATAAATTGATTTTCAATAAATATTTAACGTTTTTGTGAAGTCATAGAGAATAGAGCGTATTTATCTTTAAAGATAATTTTTGATGACAAATAAATGGCTTTTCAATAATTATTTAACGTTTTTGTGACGAATTGTACAAAATATGATGAAGGTATTGTTTCATAAAACATGGAGTAAATTTTTCTTGGCGTTGATTGTATTATTACATTTATAAATTAAATTTCAGTTAGTTTTAAATTATATTAAGAATTTTTCAGTTAATTTCTTTTTAAAGGAGTTTTCTTCGATTTTAAAAAAAAATGTTTGACGAGACTACGGCGGAACAATTAGGACTTGACATTCCATATAGTTAATTTTATTGTTTTGTAAGTTTTGAATGGTTTTAATAAAAAAGTAGACATGTTGTCAGCATAAAAATAAAAATACTGTTTTAATGTGTTAGTGACACTATCTTGAATTTTTGTTACACAAGTAGGGACTGTGTAAGATGCTATCAGTGCCGTCTGGTGATAAATTAATAAACTATTGGTTACGCTGCTGTCAATTTTTCGTGTGAACACCCTATGGGGAACATATTGATTACAAATCATTTATAACACAGAAATATGGTGTAGTAACATGTACAAAAATATTTTAATAGTTCAAAAAACAGTCTTTAGTATTTCATAAATTTAATCTCATATTCGATCTTAATATAACTTCTTTACGTTCAATGATGTTTACTAATTTCTGTCAATAAAAGAGTACACCGATATTGACAAACGCATAATCAATGTTCTTATTCTTGACGTTTTGAAGCGATCTCTGTTTCCTGCACGGTGCCTATGTAAATAAATTTAATGAAATATAAACAAATGTATTGATGAGTAAAATGTGGACGATTTTAATATTTATGGTTTATGCCATATTTCTTTGCTGTTTTGAAGTAAGTAGCTTGGTGATGACTTATTTTAGATGCAAGTGAGAACAAGGGACGTGATGTGAACCATGCATCGCGATCTGTGAGTACACATGTACGCCTCTCTGGGGTTTTGAATATATTTATCTTACTAATTTTATAAAGAGAGAACTTTTGTTATCTTCTTTGTTTATATTGTTTCGGCGATGAAACTGTCATTATCGTTTAGTTTATAGTACCCAAATAGACATAAAGTATATATTGAACTTGTAAGTATAATAACAACACTGATTTAAGTGAGGGGAGTTTAAGTGAGCTGAGTTGCCATTATGAGTTATGTTTCTAAACTGTTGCAGAGATATTGAAAACAACAAGAAAATCTATAAAAAAGTCGGAAAGTTAAAACCTGTTTTCTGTTGCAAAATTGTTCATTGTCTATTTGAAATTATTTAGTTTTTGACAGTGTTTGTGCAACTTTGTTTTGTGGCTAATGTCACACTGGTAAAATTTGGCACGTTTTACATAAACATGTAAATTCACATGCGGCGATTAGACTGAAACTATTTAATGATCTGTCATAACAATGTTTTTTTGCTTCGTCCATAGTAATGCTTTGTCCAATATCAAGTGATATAAGTGATTGTCTTGTCATAAATGATTTAAAATTGATTTTAAATTCTGTTTGGGTTATTTACATTTCTATATATAATTTCATGATTAGTATGCAAATTGTTAGGAAACATTTGGCTGGTTCGGAAAGTTATTTTACCTTATGAAGGCAATATGGCAGTTGAGTCATTCTAAATTTTGATATTTTTCGTACAATATAAGTTAACTAAAAACCAGTCTTGAAAAAAAATTCAATAATTTATTGAAAAATAAGCCAGTTGTAGGCTTCTAAATTTGAAGATACAGATAGAGTTGGGTATATCCCTGTCTCTTTTCCTCTCGTAGAATATAATGTGCAATATTAAAAATGACCTCACAACACAGTATTGCCGTCCTTCTCTATAGGTTAAATTTAAACTTTTATAACTCGGTCAATTTGTAAGATTATTAAAAAATTTTTATCACTTCATCAGCTTGTACCTTGAAATTATGATTAATGAAATTAAACAAATTTAGTCAAATACCCAATCGCCAACAAGATATTTGCGCGTGTCGTGCGTGTGTAGAGTGGTGTTCTTGTTAATCAACGACAAGTGTATTGATCATTTTCCCCCTACTCTAGTTTTTTGTTATTGTTATGGTTAATTTTTATGTAACGTTTCCACTTGTGGGTTAGAACAACTTTGATCCGTACATTTATGCCGAATACTTTTTATGCCCCAGACAAATATGAGTTTGTAAGCACAAATTAAAACTCATTGTCATACTTTCATCCCAATATTTATCAATATCAACAAGCACAATGCCATGGTTTGGATTTCGTAAACTGTCTATCCACAAGCGTACCTTTTTTTTGAATCTTCTTTGTATTACAATCTGTCTCAGTCAGTGGGACATGCGATCGTAGCTTTCCTTAAGTCTTGCAAGGTCCAGCGACACATCCGTTTAAATTATTAACTCCTCTCCGCTTATGAAGTCCTGGAGTATTTCCCGTTTAAAGTCTCACAGCAAGTAAGGTGTCTACCATGAGATTTTGGGCTAGTTCATGGGGATGATTGTTATTATCTTTTTATAATCTTCGGGAATTTTCTTGGCCCTTTTCTCGACTCCAAGTATTTGTGTAGGGTCTTGTTTGTAATGTACCATGGCAATGTAATATGGCGCCTGTGCGATTACTCGCAGGGTTTTAGATTGGAATCTTAACGTACTTACCTAAATACCATATGTTTATAGCAAATGGATATGTGGGTAGGTCTTATTTCTATGAACATCCTTTAAACTTAGAAGCCCAAGTGACATTCACAGTGGTGATACTTTTATCACATTGCTCTATGAATATAAATAATTCGAAATTAAAATGATTCTTTTGTCCTTTTTTCTTTTATTCAAGTATGTAGAAATTGAACGAATGCGAGCGAAATAAAAGAATATCTTTTCCGCTCACCACTAATGCCACTTTCCCCCTAAGCTACCTTCGTGGTAGCTATATAAATTATTATTGATGTCGTCTCCGGTATGACTGCCGTGTGCTGGCGAAATGGTTGTACTTTTATGCTTATTATATTCAATTCCTGTCACCATGTTACATATTTTGTATTAGACCATTGTTTCAACTTGTATTGTAAAAGGTAAATAACACTGTACAATAATATTGTACGACGTGCATAGATATCTGTATGGCTACCACTTTTGTGAAATTTGTTTTTAGACAAAGATGCTAAAAATTTCTGCAATTGCTTACAAAATATTTTTACTTAGTCTATTAGATTGAAAATAATGTGAAATTACAAGATTTGGTGCACTTCAGGAAACTTTTTTTTTTCAAATCTACTTAACTGTCGGACTTTTGTTATTGGTTGGGACTTCTGTTTATTACAGTAGGTATGTTATAGGTCCATTTTAAGCCAGCAATACATGTTGCTCGAGCGTTGCCGAGTGAGGGCCAATACAAATATATAGACAGCCTATTTGCCTTGCCTTGCCATCGCTCGGTGTTGCTCGCCTAGTTGGATGAGTGAAGGCAAACGCCAATGTGTATAGAGCTTATTTGGCGTAACGTGTCATAATTCACAGTCACTCGCAACTACTTGTCTCACTTCGGAGCAGTGTCAATTTTTCTGCACGAGGCGCTCGCCTGGGTTCGGCCAATAGTGTTCACATGTTTGTCTGCACGTCATTACACGGTTGGCATTCATCACAATCACACGTACAGAATGTCGCTATCTACATATGACCGTGTTTTCAAGTTTTTTATCAGAATGAACCTATTATTTGGAACCCTAAAGATATGTCATAAAGATAAAAAAGATAAGTACCTACTCATTTAAAACTATCAGTTTTGAGTGATAACTATCAGTTAAGCAGTTTTAATCTGCATTTTACTGACTCGAATAAAAATGTATATATTATGGTCGTAATTTGTATTGTATATCCCTTATAGTATAGTTTCAATAAAAAATACAATATAAACAATATTTTCTTTACCACTATACTGCGGTATACACTGACATAAAAATTATATGTGTTCATTAAATAAATACCAGCAGCTGCAATGATTTCTCCGTCGTCGTCCATATTGTTTCAATGCACAATAAAAGCTGACAGCCGCACAATGTGTGGGCAGCTCTATAAAAACTCGTCTACATTGGCCATTTGCATTGGTTTTCGTCAAACTTGCCGAATGTATGGATGGTAGCACTTGCTTTGAACCAATTTGTCTATGCTCTCGTTGGCGTAAGCTCGACCAACATGTATTGCTAGCTTTAAACTTCTTTTAATAATATTTCTATTCTTTTTTATTTCTTCTAATATGAATAAGTTTTTTATTTCTTTACGTTTCCTTTTTTTTTTAATAGTATGTGCAGTGTAGGTAAAATATATTCGCTGTATGACAAGAAGCATATTACAAAGTATTACACACAAAAGCATGGTATTGTGGTTAACTTATCCATGATTGTCATGGATAAAACGTTAAAAGTCGCAGAATTCTTGTAATAAATTTTTAAATTTTTTTTTTCAGTGAAGACGTTAGAATTGTGTGCATGGATTCATTTTTAATCTTAAAGAAAATTATTTATAAAGTCTCAAAAACAAATGTTCTTAGTGTCAAAAGTCTCAAAAACAAATGTTCTTTAATTTTTTGTTTACTCTCTTAAAAGTTATGTACGTTTTTTGTTTTATTATAATAAAGTTACTTAGTCTTACCCTATTACCTACAAAATTAGGCAGTCTTAATCCTATATATTAAGAAATAGTGCCTAAAATATGTGAACAAAGGCATGTGCATGGTATACTTCTAGAAAGAGTAGAAACTGTATACTTCTAGAAAGAATAGAAGCTGTATATAGCATACTGGAATAGAAAGAACAGAAACTGTATATGGCAATATGGCATACTTCTAGAAAGAATAGGCAGAGTAACTGCAGTATTATAGTATTAAAAGTGGAATAATATATAATTTGCAGTGGTATTTTTTAATGCACTCATTCACAAAGTGCATATACATCTACAAAATATTACCGTTTTCTAGAGGGAGCAAGGGATGTTTAACCAAATTATAAAATGTCTGAATTAAAATATGCTGTATTGTTCATGTTCTACAATAATGCATAAAATCACTAAAATGTCGATTTCATTCTTTTTTTTGCTAGTTCTGGCTCCTTATGGCAAGATTGTGGAACCTGTAATAGCGTTCCAGCAGAAATAACAGTTTTATAGCTTGTAATGAAAAAGTAAATTTGACAATGCAAACCAAATTGGAATGAAAAAAATGATTTTAAATTTGTTTTTATTAACAATTATAATAATTCAAATAAGTTTGTCTTGTAATTTTGTACTATTTAAAAAACATTGTATTTTTAATCATTTTCTATCAGAATTATGTGATTATGAGTTTTTTGATTATACAATGGACCTATTAGACTCTTGTTCTAATAAACTATTTGAAACTCAAATTTTTTTACAATGCAGTGAAACATTAGCAGACTTACATCTGATGCGACACTTAAATTTGTCTGAATGTCACATAGACTCTTTAGAAAAGGGCGACATTTTGTAAAATGCTTCGGTGCTTTGTAAATGGATGCATTATACAATATGTCCGCAACGTGTATATACATATATTTTTGGAAGATAATACAGAAAAATTTAATTTATATAAATAATAATTGTTATAATGGCAGGAAAATTACTATTTTAATTGAACATTCTGTAATTTGTTTATATTCTATTTGTTTATTATTGTTTCAATTAATAGTGTTATCAGTTAAGTTACTTCTTGACCTACTCCATATAAGAAACTCTTATTAACTCTCTTACATTATTCATATTAATTGTTATAGTGGTAACACAATTCCAGTGTTACGAATTCATCAACAGGATCACATATCCTTGTATCCATTTCTGGCTGTTTTGTGTTATAAACATTTTTTATGAAACTGATTTGTTTGCTGTTAATTTTGTTCATGTGCTCTTGCTAAGAAATGGAAAGATTATTTATAACAGTCGAGTAACATTATTATAGATCGTTATCTAAATTAATTTCCTTTAACTGCCTAAATATTTCCTTTAACTGCCTAACTATTCCAAAATATTAATATTTTTATTAAAAAATATATTTACTAACCATTGTTTCTGCTTTTAACAATTCTAACATTTCACGCAATAAAATGTGTGTTCTAATAAAAATTAATTCTGCTCGTGATAAATGGAATTGTGCTTAAAGTAAGTATTTTTTATTAATTACTTTATTTTGAAATTATGTTTCCAAAGTTGTCCTTGTAATGTCATGTACTACACGCTCTTGAGGTTGGATTGCACACGTTGAGCCTTTCCACTTCCCCTCTGCCGTGCTATGGTTATTAATAATCTTACAGCTAGAAAAAATTCTTTGAAATTTTCCACTCCTGGTTATCGCAGAATGTTATTTGAGATACTCCAGTTATTTTTTTTTAAAATGCTACTCCCTCATCAAATGTGTGGTCTTCTATTTATTATGACTAGATGGCCCGTGCAAATAATTCGCTAGCCACCGAATGTTAGTTAAAAAGATTGTCAATAGTTGTTTTAAATAAGGTGTTAATCAGGCATGTTATTTAAGCATATTGCCAATAGATGGTGTTTAAACATCTTTGAGAAATAATATATTGAGAATTAAACAATTTAATTAAAATATCAATTTTTAATTGTTTGTCTATTTCTCTTCAATAGTGGGGAGCATAAGCTTTAAAATAATGTTTGAATCATTAACTTTGATGAAGAATTAAGGGAGATACGGCGTTGCCACAAAAAACACCTTTGAGAAATAATATGTATGATTTGTATAAAATTTTCTAATAAAAATAAATTTATAAACTTAAGTAAAAAACTTTACTAATAAAATCATTGTGGCAGTGTTTTAAAGATATTTTAAGATCTTATCTAAAGAGCTGAATAACACATTTGTGGACTGTTACTACGTTGATAATCCCTTGTCTAAATTCATCCTAAAATTGTTAACGTATGCAATCCAGCTTTCAAAATTAATTTGGTCTATTTCCTTGCGTGTTATTCATCGAAAAAGGATTTTTAACAAACGTAGCCGTGCTTAAATCTGTGTAGAGCATTAAACACCTAATAGAGCAATTGGGCACACAAGGATAACTTTGGCTAATTCGACTCTGTGTTAATTGAGTAAGAAAATTATATTTTCTGAGGATTATAAGAAATAAAAAATTATATTTCATGAAACGCAGGTGACCAACATGAAGTGAAAGTACTAGAAGACACGTCCATCGAAGTGTTATTAGATCCGATGTTTGAGAATATAGACGTAGACCACGACGGATTTATTACTTATACCGAGTTTATTGTATTTAACAAGGACAAAGAGTGAAATTATTTGATAAATTTTTTATAATTGTTCGGTAGCATTGTAAAGTTTTTTAAAAAAATTAACTTTGATTTATATATTAAATTATACAATTTTATAACTAGAAAAGTTATGTTTGTTTTTGGGGGTTTGGCATAAAATGGATTATGCGATTGTCATGAAATTTTGATTATCGCGTAGCTACATAGTGTGTGTAATGTAAATTTTTAAAATATGTAAAATAAAAGAGCATTAACATTTTTAAGGAAATTATGGGTGGAAACTAAGTTTAAAAATATTATAGCTACGTTAAAATAATGTACGAAGATATTGCAGACAACATCTTCAGGAAACACTTTAAAACAAGCAACATTTCAATGGTGAGTATTTCTGTTGTCTAAAATCAACATTTAATAATTTTTTTTCAGGTTTCATCATTTTCATTCATGAATCTTAATATTTCACGTGTATTTGTGTTTTTTGAATACGTGTCAGGTAGTCTCGTCAGAATAGAGTCTTGTCTTTGGTTGGTTTTTGGTTTTTTTAATAGAAATTAATAATATTTTCAAGTTGTAATGCAACTTATTTTACGTTAAACTTTTTTCTAATGTGATATATGTTTGATTATATTTCAAAATGTTTTTATTACAGTGCTGTATACCTTGATTAGAATAATTGTTTATGATAAGATTTTAAACCACGAATTTGTTTGTTTTTCTTGAACTACGAAATTGATGTTACGTCTAATATATTAAGGGAATGAAAAGTATATAAAAACGCAACTACGTAAAAAATCAATTAAATGTTGGAAACAGGTCAAACCACATTTAATATAAGGATGCACGCAACGACGGAGCTTATTCATACAACTAGATACATGACATGAAGTAATATTTGTACACCTTCTACGCCTACGCCCTATTGAAAAGTTTGTGGCTCCATAGAAAATTAAATGCAAATAATACAAATTATTTTAATTTCTCCACGTCTAACACTATACATTCTTTCATCTGGTTACAACTTTTATACGGTTCCTTCTTTTATACGGTTTCTAAAGTCATTACTCCATTTTTAAAAAAATTTCAGCCGTCATGGAACACCTGGGAGATGTGAAACATCTATATTTTAAAATTTTTTAATATTGAAATATTTTTATTTGAACGAATCGGAAACGAAAAAACTAATATTCAGATTCAATTGTTTATAACAAATATCAATTTAATTTAATTTTTATGAAATAATTGATTGCAGAAATATTTCTTAACAATCTATTTAAAATATATTTTTAATTTTATGTGTTACTGTTAAGATGCTTTGACAGACGGCATATCTGTTATTTCTGTAACAGTAACTGTTTCCCATGTTATTTCTGTAACAGTAACTGTTGATGCCGGTTCCGACGGAATGAAAGTGACAATTGGCCAACGATAGGTGAAATATGACATGAAAGTTTTAGATTTTCACTATCACTGTAACTTATTTTAAATTAATAAAAGCATTTAATACTTTACACGGAAAAACATTTAAAGGCATTTAATACGCTTACAACTTTACTCATTAACATCAATGCAATGCACTGATGTTAATGAGTAAAGTTGTAAACGTTATTAAATAAGATACAATGCTGATACACTAACACACATGTAAAGTAGCAGGAGTTTAGTGTAGCAGAGAGGAAAGCGTTAAGTTGGAAAGAACCGAAAAGAGGCGAAGCTGGCCGAATTAAGTTGGAAAGAGCTGACAAGATGCGAATCTAGCTAAATGGCATGTCGCTTTGTGCCATCAAAATATTTTAACTCCCATCGAAACGCACCATTCGATGTTTCACAAAATGTTTCCTTAAAATATTAATGGTATCCTTCGGTAGGTAAACAACCATAATAACCTGCTTTGGTCCCAGAAAACTAAAGCTTTACTTTCTTTGCTGACAGAAAGCCGAAAATTTGGCTTCCTTTGGGGCTAGTGATACCGACATTCTCTATTCTTTTGACTGTTGTTTTGATTCTGGAGTGTAATGGTGGATTCAAGTTTCATCAATAGTACAAATTCATTCAAAACTCTTGATTCAGTTTCAAGCGACTCCAAACAATCATGCAACATTTTTAGTTGGTTGTGTTTCTGTTCAACTGAGAGTAGCATCGGTATCTACCTTAGAAGATCCCAGTTCTTGGTAGTAATATAGTGAGTTTCCAGGTACCTTAGAAGATCCCAGTTCTTGTGAATAAATATAATGAGTTTCCTGGTAAGATAGGCCTGTAATCACAGATATCTTCCTAATTTTTAACCTCCGGTCTCAAATGACCAAATGGCAGATTTTTCCACTGTTTTCTTGAGTAATCACAATTAACGGCCATCTAGTACGAGAGTCATCTTCGATTCTCTGCCTACCTTTAAATTCAGCTGGCCATTGCATATTATGGAGCAGATTTTTCTAGCATTAACATTGTGTTTTCATGGATTTGCTTAATAAAGATCCAATGTTTAATTCTGACTATAGACAATAAATCTTGTAATTTGTCAACGATGAAATTATTATAAACTCAAAATGAAAAGCAACACAATGGTGAATCTTGGCATATGAAAACTAAACGATCGGTGAATACGATAAGAAACTACAATTTTATAATTATTTCCGTAAGAGGCTGTGAACTTTTCAATCCACCC
Organism: Druceiella hillmani; assembly: GCA_039881145.1. Classification (NCBI taxonomy): domain Eukaryota; kingdom Metazoa; phylum Arthropoda; class Insecta; order Lepidoptera; family Hepialidae; genus Druceiella; species Druceiella hillmani. The sequence goes on along the minus strand of JAYKKI010000019.1, from coordinate 21,191,772 downwards.
TTCTACAAATAAATAGTACTAGCTGACCCGTGCGAAGTCTTCGCACTATATCGCCATCTAGCGTGTTCCAAGTATACAATTTGCCTAAGATATTTGATGTGTCGCCCACAGATGGCGCTCATGCCAATTGTTATAAAAATTAATTTTTTTATTAACAAAAAGATTTTTTTCCAATTTTTTTTATATTTTTCGCCCAAAGTAGAAAAGATAAGCTTCAAGTGGGTATTTTTTTATTTTTTTTGGTGCAGTAGTTAAAGAGATCGAGCCGCTTGACCAAAAAACACCTTTTAGAAATAATATATTTAGATACTACAGTCATAAGAATGTCTTTAAACTCGTGCTATCTAAATGTAGTTAAACACTGGAGATCTTTATTACTAGTTAAAAAAATATCTGGTGTTAAGCACCTGCTACATTTAATTTTTTGTTTCGTACTTGTGTACTATGTCACTTTGAACATTTTATTATCTCATTAAGATACGTATTAAAATCCATTAAGTTATTTGCGTTCCATAAGCTAGTAAATTATATAAAATACAATACATAGATATATGTGAATACATAATTTATTTGGTTTAGTTATACACAGCCGGGTAAAAATTAAATATCGGTTTTTGTCTTATTTTTGTCTTCGTATAAAATTAAAAGACACACACAAGAGTAAAAAGTAAGTTGATTTTTTATTACAAACTTACGATTCATTTAATAAACTTGTTAATTTAATGTTGTTAATTAAATGTAATAAAAAACTTATAAACACTATAGTAAAAAAAAGACTGTACTAGTAAAATCATATAAAACTTGAGCAGATGTTTCATAGAGCATACTTGTCTTAATTCCTCTACGTCGAAGAACTTTTGTGATTTCTAATGTTGATGCATTTTGAATTAATTAAATCACTTCTATCATTGGATAAACCTTAATCCTTCACAACCATAGACATATATTTACATCAGGATGGCTGATGATCATTTACTATACAGTTGTAACAAAAAAAGGTGTCTTATTTATATTTACATTTTTTTGGAAAAATGTGTTTCAAATATACTCAGTTTCATGCATATAACCGCCTGTATCAGTAAGAGACGCATTGTTTCATCTGTATATGTGTATACAGAGTGTATCAAAAACATGTCTATTATTGACACTGGTGATTTCGTGCATCAAACATATTAGAGACTGTTAAGGAACTGTATGACAATTCTCAATTGTTTCTCAATGGAAGAAGTTGCTGTTGAAATTGTAATTTGAAGGAAAGAAATATTTAAAGTTTGTCAAAACCATAATGTTCTTACAATATATTTTAACTCGCACATAGGCTATTTCAGTAACGAACATCTGTTGACATGTGTCGATGATGAACACATAACTACGAATCATTTTCTGGCATTTCTTCAAAAAGTTTGTAATTGTGAAAGGACTAACGTAGCCACTGGAATTGGCATTAATTTTATTTTCGTTTTTCTTAGCTGTAAAACTAGACGGAATTCTAATGTATGTAAAGGGTAAGACACAAAGGAAAGCTATTCTAATTAAATTGACACAGTACCTTTTTTTTGCTAGAGAAGCATAGAGTAAAAATGTAGATAAAATTGTATGTGTACTCATGAGAGTAGCATAGAGTAAAAATGTAGATAAATTGAATGTTTACTTATATTTACTCTATGATTCCATTAATGTACAAAGTTGGGTATCGTTTTAGTTTGTTAGGTAACCATAAGTAAATAATGAAATTATTACAAAAATAGTTTTACTGTGTTTCTGAGAGGAATTATTACAAAGAAGTAATTACAATTAATAATTGTTTTCTGAAATGTTTAAAATAAAGCGAGTATTTCTTTTTTGAATGAGATCACTGCGACTACATTAGAAAGGCATGTTAAGGTCTAATTAGAATATGAGTTTACTAACGAACTAAATAATATGTGCGCGGGTCTTCACTAAATTGCTGAATCAATTGGCTATATCTATTAATACACTCTATAAGTGTAAACCAGCCTTTATGCACAGCAACATGGCACATTCGTAATGGTGGTATCAACATCAGATAGAAGAATATATCTTACTTTTATAATTAGTATTATCAAATAGGCATGTGAAGATCAATATATAAATAAAATATGTTCACATCATTGACATTTCTAATATGAAAGCATAGTTAACAGTGATTTATTGTCGTACCAAGTTTTTTAAATATCCATTTAAACAAATGCACATTCAATAAGAGCAGACTGCAATGCTGAATTTTTCCATCACTTAGTTTTAAGAATGCTTTATTAAAAGAATGACTTATGCAATTGCCTATAAACTGTGAAGTCAATGCTCTTCCCAGGTGATGCCAAAAAGGATACCGCCAAGCCCATGGGTGATGATGAAATATCCCTGCTTGTTGATTATGCCCTCAAGCATATTGATTCTAATAACGATGGATACGTTGATTACAAGGAGTACAGGCTAAATTCAGGCAATTTGTAAAATGTTACAGCGTTTAAACTTAATTAAAAAATGTGTTTTAGTAACTGTATGCTTTTAAATTTTATTCTTGTAAGTTTGATAATTGTTATATGTTTTTATTTTTAGTTGAAAATTGCTAAAATCTGAGACAGAGTTTTAGGTATGACAATAGCAGGTATAACGTAATCATGACAATTGAGATGTGTAGAGAAGTAGATGACGGTTAAGCGCCGATTGAAATAGAAAAAATTGTGGAAGATATTTAAAAGAATTTTGTTATTCTTCTATAGAATATTTTAGTTCTATTATGAATTAATTAAAAATATGCTATTGTCCAACAGATTATGTATGTATAATTATTGTGAAAACTCAATGCTTTTATTTGTTTCAATGTTAAGAAATTATGGAATTATCTTATATTATTTAGTCACAAATTTAATTACTATAAAAAAAGTTAAATCAAAGATTGACCCAAAAAAGAAACTGGTTTTCCAATTTTTTTTTTAATTATGACTTAAAAGTTATCTTAAATGAATACATTAACCTTAAAAAAAATTTAAGTTGAGCATAGGAAGGCTTTTTGAGATGTGACCTGTCAAAGTAGAGAATAACTTCAGTGTCGTACAATTTTTAAAAAGTTGAACTGGAAAATCCTGGCAGTTACGAAATTAATGCGTCATGTGGACAGTGGTTTTTTATTTTAAGATCTTTTTGTAATGTAACTTTAATTATTATTACAAAATATATTCGAAGTGCACTCAATGGAAAGTAAAATTTTAATTCTTATAATATATTTCCATCTGAGGCAGGAAAAAAAGTTTCATGCCAATTTCGAACGGACATATTAGACATTGAAATTTGGTCAAAATTTTGAAAATTTAAGATACTAAGAACAGTTTTAAAATTAGAAATTAGAGATACTATACCCCATTCCATTCCAAAAGAGAATGTAAACAAAGCAAAATGATAGTTCAGGTATTGTAAACCTTTTTTCTTGTATTTATGTTAGTAATATAATATTGATTTATTTGGTGTTACACTGTGTAAACAATGTTTAATTTATTTTATTCAAAATTATTGGTATCCAGATTTACACTGTATAATATAATGCCAAAATGAGCATAAATAATGCCAAATATTTACATTTAAGTTTTTCTGTCATTTGAAAATAAATCTATTCAACATTAAAAATTATCATCTAAAATATAGTCAAATAAGTACAAAACCTATTATAAAAAACACCGCCATGTACTATGTACAAAGGTGCAATTTACAGTGAAAAATAATAACATTAGTTGCTAAATAAATTATCACAATTTATTTTCAGTTACTTAAGGCTGATACGCTGCATACGTATAAGTATATTTATCATATAGTATGAACGTTCGGTATCATTTACTTTTTCTGCCTCGCTTAAGTGTCACGCTAGAAAGTAGTTGAATATCATCTATGGAAAATTAAAACTGATTTGTTGCTGATGTTTTATATCAACACATAGTAATTTAAATAATGTGTAATAATTTATATAGATATGTACTTCATACTTGTGGGAATATTGTATATATATTTAAAATGTTTTATAGCTCTGAGTGACAAGTGACGTGTGATTGACAGTGAGGGTACTTTATTTATTTTATAGCTTTACATAATACAAACCATTAATTACGTGTCAGTTATAATCTAACACTCTTTAGGCTTGTCTTATCTCTGAAACTATATTTCTGCGCCCATTTTGAATTTTTTTTACGAGACTAATGCTTATCAAAAGGTCATATTAAACCGCAATTTAATAAAAAAATTTTGGTTTTCCAAATAGACTTTTTTTACTAGTAGTAAAACTCAATTTTATCAGACATATAACCATATTTTTACATTTTTTATTTTACACATTATGTTATGAGATAATTAAGTCTACATTTTCTTACGTTCAACTAAACACGTAATATTGACCAATGTTTATTGGATTTGTAGTTTTGTACATTTGATCATGACATACCCATGACCATCAAGGAAATGAGACTAATATGCAATTATTAATTTTAATTATTTATTACAAAATAGTTTTTTTTTCATTACCAGGAGGAGGGTTAATAAGATTGTTTTCTTGGATCCTCTTAATTTTTATCAATCAATTCTCTTCATTATGTAATAAAAATGTAGTCTATTAAATAAAAGTTGAAACGTGTGTTGTTAATTGATTTTTTTATTAAATGTATTTTGAGAGGAAGAAATTATATTTATATAATTATTCATTTATTAGTTTCATATTTATAATATTGCAAATAATTAGAAAAATAATGATAGCGGTTGCAAAATATACAGTATACATATATACATATATGTAATATATATATATATAAATAAATATAATATAATATTTTTTGCAAATTAGCTATTAGGAAGTATAGAAAAATATTTAAAGAAAATTAGAAAAAATGGAAAAGATAATTTCCTACTCTTCAGCTGTTTTGTTTATTCAGTGTGTTTTTTATTATAAATGTTTTATCCATATAAGAAATATTTGAATGTAGTAGAATATATATTAATTTTTTGTGATATATTTGACATTTGCAACTGCATCAGCGTAAAAAGTGACAGAAATAATTTTAACAATAAAATATATGTCAATTAATTCAATTAAACATTTTGATTAAAGCTGGACGCTTGTAACTTGATAGACAGCACCTTCACATCCTTACAGACTACTAACTTTTGATTCAGGGTCATTAGAGCTTATTAATAGTTATGGGCTATTTAGGATAAATCTGTCAGAAAATTAAAGGCATTCAAACAGTAAAAACTTTATTTTCAAACAATTAGGGTAAATGTTACTTTGTTTTCTTAAGATGATAATTATAAAATGAACTTATTTACTTGTATTTTCGCACATGTGCATATGCCTAAAGTTAGTATAAATTTGGCTGTAATAAAAGTGAAGAGTTTTTAGAAAAATACATATTTTTCATCTTCTTTCTTCTGTCCTGGTGCTTCTGCTCTGATTTCCCCCAGACTATTCTTTGTATTCAGGTGCTTTTATTTTCCATTTAGAAATGTTCAGTTTCCTAGGTCATCAATTTTCCATCCAATCTTACCATATCTCTATGTTTCCTTCCAGTAATCTCTAACTCTCACACTCTTTCAACATGCCTCAAGCAATGGATTCTATTACTTTCTTAATATGAAATGTCTTTATTGTTATTCTTCATAGTGCACTGGATGTTTGTTAATTAGCCGACATAACACCAGTCCGATGGCCAGCACCAACACCCGGTCGACAAATTTACATAGAAATATTGACGCTCATATGTTGGCAAATTAAGAAGTTTTCCAATATTTCTATACAAATGTGTCGGCCGGTGTTGGTGCTGGCTGTTGGATCAGTCTCTGGTCAGCTAATAAAGAATTACCCATTCTCACAGATTGCTTTAAATCTTTCCTTCAATGGTTTTCTTTCCAAAATTTTTAATGGATCAAAATTTGTCTAACTCAATGTCCATAGATCTAATCCGTGGAACACAGATCTAATGATCACGTTGTAAATAAGAATATTTAGATGAATATTAACGTAGGTGGGTTTCAGCAGGTCCTGTAGTGAATAGGGTGTAATACTGTCTAATTCGTATAGTATTTCTTACCCTTATTTAAAGGTTTGTTTTATCTATTTTAGCAATTACTGATCCTAAATATTTAAATTTATTTAATCTTGTTAACAAGGCTTGTTCTTTCATATTCAACTTTATAAACATTTTCATGTATGGATCCATTTCCTTTAAGAATGACTGTATATTTTATAAAATACTCCCAGAATGCTGTTTGGTTTCTGTTCGACAGCATAAAATGAGCTGAAAATGTGAGATATTGTCGAGATATATCATAAAGCGTATCTAGTTTGTGAAAGTAAATTTCTTTATAAGCACATCGTAAGATGGAGTATGCACCACCTCATGAGTTGATTTGTACAAAAGAATTTTGGCTTTATAGTTATTTTTAATTTTTTTTTCAATTACTTTCCTTCAAGTTTCCATAAGTTTCGACTACAAATTTGACTCTAGTAATGTTTTGTTTTTTGGAAGGAAATGTTTTACGCCCAATGTTTTTGAAAATTTTGAGTTTTAGAATTTCGTTGCCAAATGGAAAAATGGTTTTCTCGTGGTCATGGTTTCATTTAGTGAGACTGATGTCTTGAAGAGATTTTTTAAAATTCTATCGAGAATGTTTTTTTAATTCTGTCTTTCGAGACATGAGTCTCCGAAACTTGGTTTATTTGCATTTTTTGTATTCACACAGCCTTAATTTTTTGCTGTAATACCTTGATTGCTGTAATAGCTGAATTTCTCACTTACCTAATTGCAATTGTCCAAAAGATGAAAATAAAATGATTTAAATGTATTTTCGTTATTAGTCCTAAATGTGAATTGCTTAATTAAAATTTATAGGTTTGAAATTTTAATGTTTTTTTAATAATTTGTTACATAAATTTGTAAAATAAAATTTTTATCCATTAAGAGGGGTACACTGAAAAAATAGATACTTTTTAATTGATTACTTAGCAGAATAGTAAATTTATTAGTGTTAAGAAATAAAAGTATTTCTGTGTCTCAAAATCTTCTTTAAATAGGCCTAATGCCGTTGGTTTTTCCATCTTAATGCCGTTGGTTTTACCACAAAACATGGCGTGTCTTTCTCTTCATCGAACGAGTTTTTCTTATCATTGTAACGGTATATAACATTAAATGACAATATTTTTTGTTATATCTAAAAATAAGATAGCGAATGAATATACAATAATAAAATTTTTACATTTAAATAAAGAATAACTTCTTTTTATCTGTTGCTATCTCGTTTAATCAAGTACGTTAATGAAATTATTCTTATGAACGCTAACGTTCATAAGAATATTTACGTTTTGTAACTAATTTACAGGTTTTAAAGGAAATTGGTAAAACTTGATCCATTTTCTTAATGGTGTAATTTATAAAATATGTTATTTATAATAAATTTATAAGGGAAATAAACACAATATATATTAAATTATCTAATCAACAATCTACTGTAGAATCTATCGGGTTTCAACTACTTGTGTGTATATGTATATTGAATAGTGTTGAAATATCCCAGTTTATAGTTTACCGTAATTTTATGCCGAGTAGATAAGGTTTGAGCGGTGCTTTTGAGGTGTGTGGTATGTGATCATTTAAAGATAACAAGTGATAAACGAAGTAATAAATAAGGCGCATAGAAAACTATAATATTCTGAAGTATAAGAGGACGTATTTACTTTATAGTAATTTCAAAAAATAAAAGTTGTAAAATGTTGCTTTGATATGTCTCGTCTAAATTTAGACAACTAAACTCTGGTCAAATTAAGAATAAAATTAAACACAATACATTTATTTTTATAATCAGCACTTCCAGAAATATCTATACACTTAAATATTTATGTATGGTGTCAATAAAAAGAAAACAAATTTTTCATTATGGCAATTTTATTATTAAAATGCCAAGATCAGTGTCACTAAGTTATTTTAAAAATAATATATATTGTTTTTTTTATTAATTTTGTTTCTTATATTTTACTTCAGTTATGTATTAAAAAAATATTTTTAAACTTTACTCGTAATAATAAATTTTGTTATGGCCGGATTTACTTTAGTTGAAAAATTTTCTGAAACAGAAATATATTTCACAAATGTGAAATTTGCAATGTACTAAACAAAATAAGAAAAAACTATTAAACTTTAAAATATACCATGGCTTTCAGTATTGGCTTCCGTCTTAATTTCAAATTTTCAGTATCCTACCAATACAATTTTTTTGGCTTCAGACCAACAACGAATGAAACTCTTTTTATTATTCAAATTAATTAAAAATTTAGAGTTTTTCTACAAAGACGGTGTTATAAAATATGATAATGTGAAGACATTGTATCATTTTCGTACTATTTGTTGTCATTGAAAAATTATACGTGTTTTGTCAATTAGTGCAGTTCTTTTTTCATTATTTAGTTTCTACACAATATACTTCTTTCTTGATGGTTTAATTTTCGTAAACCAGATTAAGACTCTTTTAATGAATTCTCCTTTAGCCCTATTACATTTAGTATTCTTTTTAAGGATCCATTTTCTGTCACTAGATTGGTGGTCACCAGATTGAGAAATAGTTGAATTTTAATTTATCGCTGTTATACTCATATTTCGATATTTGTGCAGAGGATATTGTTTAATTTTTAATTCATTATTTTTGTAGACGATCCATTTTCCATCACTAATGATTACTGGGTTGAGAAATAGCTGTTTTTTTAATTTACCCCTGTTATACTCATATTTCAATATTTGTGCAGACAATATTGTTTTATTTTAAATTCATTATTCTGTAGATAATCCATTTTCCGTCACTAGTGATTACTAAGTTGAGAAATAGCTGTTTTTTAGTTTATTGCTGTTATACTCATATTTCAATACTTGTGCAGAGAATATTGTTTCATTTTACATTCATTATTCTTATAGACGATCTATTTTCCATCACTAGTGATTATTTCAATATTTATGCAGAGAATATTGTTTCGTTTTAAATTCATTATTCTTATAGACGATCCATTTTCCATCACTAGTGATTACTGGGTTGAGAAGTAGCTGTTTTTATAGTTTATTGTTGTTATACTTGTATTTCAATATTTATGCAGAGAATATTGTTTCATTTTAAATTCATTATTCTTATAGACTATCCATTTTCCATCACTAGTGAGTACTTGGTTGAGAAATAGTTATACTCATATTTCTTGTAGACAATCCATTTTTCATCATTAGTGATTACTAGGTTGAGGAATTTTTTTTTTTTTTAGTTTTTTAGCTCCTGTATTCATATTTTCATATTTTTGCAGAGAATACTGTTTCATTTTACATTCCTTATTCTTGTAGAGGATCCGTTTTCTGTCACTAGTGGTAACTAGATTGGGAAATAGATGTTATATTCTTGTTTCAATGTTTGAGCAGAGAATACTGTTTCATTTTATAGACTACTAATGTCTTGTTACCATTCTTCTATTGGCAAATTTGGATTTTATTCAACCAGTGTGCATAAACTCATGATATTAAAATCTTGCGAGTATCCTGACGCTCAGTTTTTTTAAGGCTTTGGCATATTCTCCTGTCTTCACCATAAATCTCACTTTCTCTATAACCTCTTGAAATAAAACATGTCCTAATTTTTATTTCTTTATGGCTTCGAATACAACACTTTGAGCGCCAAACTATATGTGGCCTGAGTAGGGCACTTATCCAAAGACCTATTTTTTGTGAAAATATTCTAAAAATAAAAATTAATTAATTTAAATTAATAATATTAAATAACAATAAAAAAAATAAAAAATTATGTTCAAAAATTAGTTAGATATACAATAAAGATACAGATACCCATCCCGGACGTAGAATCAGCAGGGCCACTGAGTGATGGACAAAACAAATTTTTTAAAAAATTTGATGGGAACAATTTTACTCTGAAATAAAGCAGTAATATTTGCATTGAAATACCGACTTTTATACACATGACTTTTATGTACGTGATAGAAAATAGTAATATAAAAATAGAGGTTTCGTTACAATTGCAACACAACAGCAGATTTTTGAAAAACTAAATATTGTATCGTTTTAATGAAATGTTTGTGAACTTTTAATTATAAGCGATTTTGATTGATTACGATATGAACACAATATCGAATACTCAAAAATTTTAAAAAAACAAAAGAACCCATTATTTTATTCTAAACGTGATCTAAACCTGCGAATATACCTTACAACTTTATTCTAATATGATTATTATGATAGATTGTCTGTTCCGTTTGTTAAAATATAAGAACAAATATTAATACACAAAATATATTAAATACACAAATAATGTAAAAAAATTCACCTGCTTCTTAGGAAACATATGTGCACTTGTATCCATTTTACGACAAAATGAGTTGACACATCTGTGAACCTTTTTGGAACAGAAATGAGATTAGTAAAGTTATATCTTATCAATAAACAAATTACTCTGACATAATGCCATTTTATTGTACAAGACTGCGGCTACAGGTACAGTAGATACCTAATCAATTATTATACTGGCAATAAACATATTGACTTGCCATAAAATGTTACGAATAGCAGTAAATATGTTTTTGATAAACCTGTTACTTGTATCAAGTAATTAAAATTACTTTAATTTATGACATTGTTGTTCCTATTTATTAGATTATACTAGTTATTTATAGAAATGTACTTGCGAGTAAAGTTTTCATTTACACGTTTTTATCATCTGGAAATACTTTCAGTAATTAAGGTCAATTCCACACCAGAAAACATGCATTGACGCTGTTAGATTGTAATAAAAAATTATGGTAACATGATTATATGTTACGTAAATATGTTTCTGTTTATTGAGCATATTTCATGACTATAAATTTCTGTAATTCTGACTGATATAGACCTATGCGTAAATTGGATATAAAAATATTTTTCACTCATAGTTTTTATCAAATTTTTAGCCAAATCGCTAAAAAATAAACCTTTATAATTTCATCATGTCCATTTATCCGATTGTATGTCATAGAACCAATAGGTCTTTCAATTTAAGACTGAACGTGATCAAATTTTACGGAGTATCTCCTTATGTTGAATTATATGAATAGATAAAAATAAAAAACATATTTTTTAATTTTCTTAGTGCTTCAAGTACAAGGGAATAAAATTTTTATATGATGTGTCATTGAAGGTGTATTTTAAAATGTAATCGAAGATGTCTTGCAATATTACTTGACATCACATTTCAAAGTTAAGGCGTTTTTCAATGTGTGTCCTATCCTAACTTTTTAATGACGTACATCAGAATTCTGAAAAATGTATTTCATTTAGTAAGTTGCTTAAGACAAAAATATTTCAGTCAAGCAATTAATAAATTAAAGAGATACAGGCGACTAGCGACTAGGTTAATAGACAAATTTATAGAGTATAGTAATTATGTGCCCTTAAATGTTTAGACTTTATAGCTAAGTATGTGTCGATCTTTTGTAGCGTGATTTTAGTTGTACATAAAAGATTAATTTTTTATTCGAGATAAGTTAATAAAAATTCTCATAGTGCCTCATCAAATTAGTTGCAAAAATTATTTATGCTACACAAGAAATGTTATATATTTCTAAAAAATTTATCGATAAAAAATGAAAAGAACTTGGTAGTCCACCGATAGCCTCAACGTGTCATTTAACACTATTGACGAGAGCATGTGTGATCAAGATTCTCTAGTCTGATGGTTAATAAGCATTGCATAAATCTTATTGCTAGGACGTTTCATATTAATAAGGAAAATAACATTTTTTATTATTATGTGATGTCATATTCATTTGTCTGATGACTTTTATGTGATATCATCATTGTGTCACCAGCATTTGTGTGATAATGTCACCATAGTGTCACCACATAGCATAATGTTAATAATGTTGATCGAGTAAGTTTAGAAGAATTACTCACAATTATTGTAGCAATATTTTATTGTAATACGGATATTTTTACCACATAAAATGCCATTATGTTTCCTAGTAATTTTCATTTCTTTTGTAATTAAAAATGTTATTTTCTTTATAATTTTTTTAAGTACTTTTAAATTATATAAATGTTTTTTCATTATTTGTACATTTAGTAATATAAACCCGACAAATAGAAAGATTGGACTGTACTTCCATCATTTGACATATTTATAAAATAATGGTAAATAAGCTTAAACTATATTATATAATTAATTTTGTTTTTCATATAATTAATTTTGTTTTTCATATAATTAAGTTTGATATAAATCTTATGCCACAAGTTTGTTTTTGAAATTTGTTTCTAATGGCATCGAATTCATATAATTTCTTTAAGTTTCTTACCTAATCTACACAGATGACGACGGTAAAGAGAGAGCAGTAAATATAATGACGGACGAAGAAATCACGAAGCATCTTGATTCCGTATTGGACTTCCTGGATTTCAACAAGGATGGCTTCGTCGACTATGCCGAATACAGAGTGAAAATGTTTGGGAAGTAAAAGGCGGTCTACATAAAATACCCTTGCTCTCTATGGTTCTACGCTCTGCCAAATTTTTTTGGGTTTGGTCAAATTGTATTTCACAATCATTTTCTCTGTCTTCAGTGTCCAGTTCATTTAATATGCAAACTCTACTAAACATTTATAAATTCAAAACATATTTTTTTCTTTTGACTCATTCATTAAAGTGTGCAAACACTTTAAACAATTGCTTTTACTGTCTCTTCAGTAGGAATATATACTTTTTAAAATATTTTTTTCTGTTGACTTAATCATTAAAATATGCAAACTCTTTTAAATAATTTTTTTAATGTCTTAATTATGAAAATATGTAAACCCGTCAAAATAATTCTTTTTAATTTCTTTATTTATTTTATGTACATCAAATTATTGCTTTTCAAAATTTTTACTTTTGTGTATGTTCTTTTTTCTATTCCAAAATGATTTGTTAAAATATCTTGACAAAATTTTCTTAAAACATACGTTCTTTCATCTCGCTTTCCATTCTTGTATCTTTATTCTTATCCCATTTATTGTGTAATTTTCAACTACCATTCTTAAAAGTCTTTAAACTTCGCCATAAGTTTCCATCCACACTCATTTTTATTGTAAATATGTAAATAAATATCTTTCATAAAATAAACTTCAAAGTTTTTCATTTAAAAATTTAACTTTTACTCAAAATGCAAGCAATAAGAATTGGAGAAACAAATTAAAAGAAAAAATTTGGTAACATCTATCAAGTTTCGACTCTAGTCCAAACCCTGGTCATATCGAAAGATTAAGCAACAATAAAAGAATGAAAATGTATTGAGCAAGCCAAGATTCGTCTAGAGTTGTACGGTTAGCCGAGAAAAATAAAAAATTATATATTATTTAGAAAATAAATTAAAAGAACAGTTCGGATCTGTGCCTTAGTTTTTTTATGGGAACATTGGGATAAAATTGTAACAACTGTTTCGTATTAATATGTAATATAATTACCAATCTCTTTAATACAATGGTTACCCAGAGTAGTACAATGGGGACTGTCGATGGACACTTTATGCCCAATGGTCCAGCTATGTATTCGCTTTGTATAATTTTTTTATTTTTTTTTGACGCTGTCATAGCTCTTGTATTGGTTCAGCCTGGGACTTTTTAGGTTTCTTGGATTCCCTTGACGTATGCTTTCTTCTGATTTGTCTCTACTGTAATTCTGAGTATACTAGCGATTCATATGAGACAAGATCTTTAATTTTTTCTAATTTTCCATTTAATACCGATTTTCACATATATTCTGACGAATATTTTTATTGTCTCACTTTGAGTTCGAGTAGTGCTCTTCACTTTTCACAATGACACCCAAATCAACATCCTAGCAAAATGTATTTTAACACTACACTAATTTATGACTTTACACAGTACAAATATAATTCGCAATGCATGCACCTACACTAGTCCAGTGATATCACAGGAAAAACAAATACTGCACGACAAACACATACAGACATACTCTATCCATTGTGGGCTCAATCATTATTAATGCATTATTAGACTCATAGTTATTTGTGGTTTAAATCTGACAGTTTTTTGTAATCAAGACTATTCGACCGGATATCACTGTATAAACAAGAGAATAGACATTTTCACATTAATATCCAAACTATCGTAAGTTGACATGCTTAAGCAAGCAAGGTTAGTTTGTCAGCTGTCAAGTTTAACAATAACATCAATGCTTGACATGTTTCATTCTCATGTAGCAAAATTACATATAGATGTCTTATGAAGCCAATGATTATTTAGGGTTATTACTTTAAACATTTTGCTAATATGATGGTCAGCCATAATGGGTCATATCTGAAAAAGAAAAAAAATGGGACCTATACGTATGTCTCTCCAACTGTCTGTCACTGCTGTTTTTCTTAAAAACCGTTTGATGTAGAGATGTGAAACTTGCATAATGAAAAAGTATATTAACCTGTATATGGGTAGAAAACATCAAAAAATGAGAAAAACACCTTACTCAAAACAAGAAGCAAAAGAATACTTAATACTTCAAACTCCAAATAATTCTTGTACAGCTGAAGTTGATGATATAGTAACCTTAACTTCAAATTTTGGACATAGACCGAACTTGTAGTTACTGTAGTTTAAGTTTACAAATAGAAATTTTTACAAATTAATCTAAAAAGAGGTATATTGAATTAATCACACTTAAGAGAACAATCAAAACCAACCGAAGAAGTTTTGATGTGGAGATTTCAATGACGTAGTATATAAAAAATGTCAATTAAATTACCCGGGCCAAAGCTGTAAATCTAACAGATGTAAAGAAAAAAAATAGTGTATTTTTAAAAGCTTGCAAAGTGTGTACTCACCCATTAAATAGATCACTTGATTATGGATAAAAAAATTTGTCGAACCTTTCCGATTTTATAGATAGATGATTTTTGTCGATCGGAAAATTTTGTCGGATCGACAAAAATCATCTATAAAATCGAAAATAATAGATTACTTAATATTTCATACTGTGATTTACTATATAAATTAGCGCAACCAACAAATTATCAATTTTCATCTTCATTAATTTTTTTTATTAAAATATTACCATTAAATACATCGGTATATAATATATGGCAAATCAGCAATAATCCAGCTGACAAGGACATGGAAAGATCCGAACATAACAAAGGGAACTAAAGTCAACACTGTGTGCACACTCGTCCTTCCTTTATTTCTTTATGACTCAGTCCTGGATACTGAGAGTTGCTGGAAAAAACAGAATTTAATTGTTTGAGACGTAATGCTAGCACTGAATGGTACAAATCCATTGTACAGAACAAGGTATCAATATCTTAATTCCAAAAGAGTTGTATCTTGAATATAAATCTAGAATTTCTGCAGTTTCTGACGCCAGGTGCCCCAACATTTGTGTTATATATTTCGCAGTAATGGTGATACTTGGGAGAGTCTCATAGAGGCTTGCAAATCCAATGGCAAAAGACAATTGGATCGAATCCCTAAGCAAAGTTTCTCATCTCTAAGTGCCAGAAGAGTGGATATATTAATAAACATATTAAACTGCTGACTGAGACTGATCGAAATAGCTGATTAGCAATGCAAGGAGACATAATCCTCGTGAATGACGGAACTAATAGTAAGTAATTTTGGTTTGTAAATCTTTTTTCCAAAATATTAGTTCTTTACGAACAAACAAAAAAAAGGCATAATATCAAGGCAGCAGATTTGGAATAAAAAACACAAAGATCAGACTAGGTTATTTTATATCATTTAGCATTATGAGATTTAGAATAAGTGCTATAGTTTCTGGTAAACTTAGGTAAACATCTAGTAATGTGTTTTTTTCAAAATTTTAGCTCAAGAAGTTGGTACGAAATTCACCATTTCCTTGCTGTTTAGGGCTGAAAAGTTAATTTAGACAAATACATTTACGCTTATATTTTATCGTTTATCTATAGTGAGAATATCAAATTCAAGTTATTCTTATGAAAGTATTTGTTTCATGCAACTTAAATTGTCATTTTATGGTTTGTTTTTGCACATCCATCCATCTGTCTGTTTACCACAGTCTCACACTTGTTATAGTATTAAATCTATTAGATATCTAGTAGATGGTTCCTATAGAGTTCTCAGTTCATATGTAGCAATATATAAAATAATTTAAACGCTTTCACTCTTCATTCACATATAAATTGACAATGAACAATCTGTTTGCTCATCAGGGTGTATAATAGGATACATCTTTTACAATGAAGTTTAGGTTTCATTTACAATTTTTCATTTTTACACCCCGCTTGTGAAGTATTAAGTTTTAATTTGCCATACAATGTGTTATTTAATTTTTCAACCATGAGTTCGAAAACTTGAAAAATTTCATAATACCAGCACTTAATGGAAAAAATACCTTTATAATTATTTCAGTTAACTCGTATTAACAATTTCAATAGGTCTAAATGAGTACAGAATCTACTTTAGATGTGTTTCGAGATACACTTAACAGGTATAAATTTTTAAGAAACTATTGTTTTTATATCTTGATTCAATTAGTATATAGCTTCTATATGACAAAAGGACATGTTATTCTCAGTTTTGTTATTATTTTTATTAATTTTACAATGTAACGGATAAAGATTGAAAAGATTTTCTGCAGAAATGCACGAATGGAAGATTCAGGAATGTGCGGAGGAGTAATGCATAAGGTCTACGAAGTATACAAGGTTTTTCTAGATAATTTACTGATCGATTTCATTGATGAGCTACAGATTTTAGTTTTGTCATAGTCAAAACCATTGTCAAAGTAGTTTTAATGGAAATTACCGACGTATCAGAAATTTCTTGACAGTGCTTATTTTTGTTAAGGAGGAAATCAGTTGTGAACGAAAAAGATGTAAAATGTCATTAATATTTTAAGTAAGAATGTCTACATATTGTCGTTATATTATGGTTAAGCAGAAATTTTAGTACAATATGGGAGGTTTTATTTAAAAATTTTTTTAAACAAAAAAAATGTCAAATGTTGTATGGCATAATGATTTTGGTACACTGTTGCGAGATAAAATCTAAAAAACCTATCAAGCACGAGTGGAACTCTCACTGTGAGTGTTCTGTCATCTTTAGGCATTTATAAATACTTCATGGTATGTAATATTCCTATTAAACTATTTACAAAATTACAATTTTTTAGAATAAATATTTATGTAATATAACTTTCATAGGCAAATTTCAAATATTTTTTTATGTGATATAACTACAAATAAATGATTTTCGTGCCAAATTTCACGATTCTAGGTCAATAGGACGTAACCTATAAGCCATACTTTTAGGTTTTTTTCTATTATGTTTACGTAGAAGCTTGATTTCTTTATTCTTTATTTCTTAATTTCAACTTGATACCTTCACGCGTAACTGAGAAAGTGTCTTGACAGATAGACAGACGGACAACGGACTGATTTTGTTGAGTTTTGGAATTTTTCCTTTCCTTTTTTTGAGGTATGGAATCCTAAAAGGCGTTGTAGGTGATGTCTATTAAAGCAGCAATCAGTCAATTGCTTTAACATTTGAGCAGTGATGATGACCAGAGCAGCATTATTAAGAAAGGAGTCGGGATAAGTTAGCACTGCTCATTAATATGTTATCAGCTGTATGATTCTTTTCTCACCATTGCTTTAATGTCTCTTTTTGCAGTACGATGATCTATAGCCTTTTGTAACAAATGCATTTTTGTTGTTAGACTTTTATTTTAATTACTTTTAGGAAAATAACAAATGATAAAAAGTGCGTAATGTACTGACAAATAAAAGAGAAAAAAACAGTCTAAGCAGTGTAGCAGTTTTGGAGAAAAACGAATGTTTTGCAATAAAAGGCATTTTCACAAGAGATCGTCTGGAAATTGAGTTGATTTTTATTTTCGATTGTGTTATTTGTTTTCTGTGTTTTGTGCAGCATGTTGATTTTGCTGTGTGGCAAAGGTTTATTTTAAATAACATCAAATTGATCAATTTATCACTCATTTCCTCGCAATATGAGTGACAAATTGATCATAGACAAATAAATTGACAAAATTTTGACAATTCATTTTTGACACACATAACGTACAAAACAACTGATAACAGTAGTGAACCCTGTTTTTGTTTCTTTTATGTGCATGCGTACACCTCACGTCTTATACTATCGTGTTCGTCTATCTCTCTCGTTTGTTAGCTAAGTACCTATTTCCTTCCTTTTTGCGATAGATTTGTTATATTCATATATTACAACTAAACATTGCATGAATTCATAATACCCAGAAAAATTACACTTTAATAATAGAAAATATCAAAAGTGTCATACATAACAATGTAATATTATCATATATCGATATAATGAAATGCAATATACTTTGATACGAAATACACAAAGTAAAATTTTGGGTATCTCTTATTATATGTAAAATTTAGTGCATGGGACATTCGTGGAGGCACATCAAATAGGTACAAAACAAATTTCTATTATATCGCCAGTCCAGTGTACCAGTATAACAGAGGTCAGTGGTATTCTTAAATTGTGTATTGACAAATCTCTGCACCTCCAAGATTGCAAAAACAATCGACCAGGAAAATATAGGGAAAATTGAGAATGTGATTGATAAGGTCTATATCGACCTTAAGTTATCATAATTGTTGTCTGAGATAAAATTAATTATACAAAATTTAATTAATTAAATCTAAATTACAACCAAAACACTAAACGTAGTGAAAAAATAAATGGTATAAATTGCATATTTTACGTAAATAAATAATGTTACCTTTTTTATATTTTCATTATTTAGCAAGTTTTGTATCATGACATATAATACTTACGCATAGTAAAATACTTTTGTATCATGACATATAATACTTACGCATAGTAAAATACTTTTGTATCATAACATATAACACTTACGCATAGTAAAATACTTTCGTATCATGATATATAACAGTTGGTATTTTTTTAATTATTTGTTGTCTTTGTTTACATACCCAAGATCAAAAACTCTGTGTCACCACTGATACTCATATCTTGGTTTGATAACGGCTACTGTAGACCCAAAGTTTGCATGCAAATCACAAATGACAAACTTCACATATGCTCCGATACTCGAATGAATGTGTTTACACAATACTGTTGTATTATATACTTATGAAAGTTTAACTTATGCTTGGCTTTGTTTGGAATTTCATTGTGCAAATGTGTGTGCACTCTCGATTCAATGTTAAGGAAATTAACTCATTCTTTTTGTGACTATAGAGTAACGGTACATGCTTCTAAATAGATACATTTTGTTTCCCAGCAGAATTTCTTTATAACCGATAGATCAGCATAAAATTAAATAATTTACTATTGGCAGATACTAATTTTAAGAAATTTTTCTGGTAAATATGCTGGAAAAAAGGCAGAATGCAGTAGAGTAGTGTTTTGTGCAGTGGCAATTTCAGAAGAATCGAAATGCGAAAATCTTTGCTTACTTTGTTTCGCCTTGCACAAAACCCATGCTGATCACCGTATCTGTATAAATACACAATATATGTAGTGTTGAAACAATTTTGATGGCATTTCAAAGCTACTCAGTACGTCAAATTTAATGATACTGTCCAATATTTTGTTAACCCGTGAACAGGTTAATTAAGAACTTCAACTGTAAAAACCCATAGAAACAGGATGTGACAGACAAACAGACAGACCGATATGTAGACATGACAAAATGATAAGTATTCCTTCTTTGACTACAGAATCCTTAAAAATAATGAATTGCAATAAGAGACATTGTTAAAACAGTAAACAAATATTTATTTAGAAAAACTTGTACATGGAATGGAATAAATAAAAAAATCGACATTTAAAATGTAAGCAAGCTACCAAATATTTAAGGTAAAAGTAAAGGTTTAAAATATGTTTCAATTACAGATAAAAAATTTTGTTCATATGAAATATAATCAAATATCTTTCTGGGAATAAACATTATTTGTTTTTGACATGCTCTAAATTAACATAACCTAAAATTGTACATCTAGGAATTGCTTTAAGTATTAAAAAAAATAGAGTCTGATTTTAAATTGAGAGATATGTTACTAAAATGCTTGAATCTTCATTTCTTTACAACATAAACATGAACATAAAATGTAAAGTTCACCATCACACCTACATATACATATGGACCCACATGCTCAAATGCACACACACATGTAATGCACACACACACACATACACATGTAATCATATACAGACATATTGTTAAATATAAATAGGCAGCATAGACAATATAGAGTCTGAACAATTGTCAATAAAGTTGGATGAGCGGGGAGTTTGCAGTGTAGATGACATTTCGCAGCAGCTGACTGAAGACAGGTTCGATGTATTGCAAAGTCTATCCGCTGGATCGGTTTGGCATGTCTGTTGAATATAAATAGTATTATTGAATATGATGGATAATAACATTTCAGTTAAAAAAAATTAAAAAGACACGCTTTTGTAGTAACATGAAGTAAAAAATTAAAAAATAATCTTTAGATATAAAAATTTTGGTCAAGAGTGAAAGTATGTCTCTGATGACAAAAAAATTAACTTTAATATAGAAAAAAGCGTGGAGTATTTGATATTAGTTGACTAAATTTGTTTATCACCAGCTATTTGCAAAGGTGGAGTCATTATGGAAATGTAGGTTGGGAGCATCCCACGCTTTTTTACATTAAAGTAAATTTTTTTGTCATCGGAGATATCCTTTTGCTCATGACCTCAAGGCTCATTATTTTTCATTTTTTATTCATGCTTTTTTAGTTTTTTTCAAATTAAAATGTTATTTATTTTACTTTTTGTTCCAATACTGAAAACATTATTATTTTTTGAAATCACTGTACTATCGATTCTTGATACATGTGCAAAATTGTAGTTTTGACATTTGAAACTGAGAAAAATTTAATTTCGTTATTTATTTAGCCTTTTTTGTTTTAAGACAAAAAGTGTTGTTTTTATTTTATGAAATTATTAAATATATGTATTGTCATCGTCTATTGATACGTGGGCAAAATTTCAAACAATTCGGACCTCTGGAAGTGATGTTTGAATTATTTCAAATTTTAGTAAACATTTTACCAAAAATGGGTGAAAATTTTACTGAAAAATCCCTTTATTTCTTTAGTCTTTTTGTTTTGAGAGTAAATACATTTTTTTTTTAATTTTATGAAATTATTGTATTGTCGTTAGAACTACACATAACTGTTAAAATTCATGATGATACAACAATTAGAAGTTGAAGAAATTTAGTTCCGTAGATTCCATTACACAGTAGTTAGTTACAGTCAACCTAATAAAAACGTATTAATAATAATAAAAGACGTTAGTTTCTTTTTTCAATTGTACGTAAAGTTTAGTCACCTCTAATATGCACAGTGACCTAAGTTTCAAGTTACCCAAATGAAATGAAATCTAAATTTTACTAGAAACATTTTCATTTGCTCTGCCACAATTAAACTGGCTGGGTACAGACTACAAAATAACAGTATTGGGAAAATGACAAATATTTAAAAGGTTGAATTAATTTACGTATATTATAATTTTCGTATTTTATGCATTAAGAGCAAATTTTCAAATTTGGATTCGATAGTTGTTGCGTAGTAAATTGAAAAATACTTCCAGAAATAGCAAATGTAAATGTTTCCGATTTCCAACATTGAAATGGAAATTAAATCAAAAAAATATTGCATAAAAAAGTAAAAAGAAAGAAACATAATTCACATCCGTGTCGTGTATCTAACCATGGAATTAATTTAAGCAATGTTTTCAGAATAGAATATATGCATATAATAAAACTATAACAGAGTGAATTCTGTACACAGAGAATATTTTAAAACGAGTAATTGATTTAGGGTATCGAATAATAGAAGCCAAACGAGCTATTTTTAGAATTCTTGTTTGTCTTTATATTAATTTGTAAGTGTATCTGGATACGCTTATTTTGATAAAATTTGGTATGGTAACATTTTATATTTAGTGTCAATATACGAGAGAAAAAAAAAACAAAATATTGTTTTTTTTTACATTACACACGAACAATGTCGTAGGCACAGCTAGTATTTTATAAGTGCCTTTTTTTGTTGAGCTGAAAATAGAGGACCTTGCATTTTTTAGGTTGTCTGAACCATTTTGTTATCTTTCGTTAATAAAAACGTTTATTGAGATGTTTTTCTATATTTTACAACAAAATAACAACACAAATAACCTAATGTAACTTAATACAATTTTATTTAAAATACAAATGAGGCTTACTTTATTTTGACTGATATTTTTCGTTATTTTTATTTTATTTGCGTAAAAATTTCCCGGACGTGCATAGATTGATGTGTTGTTTAAGTTGCAGCACTGATGTCACACATCCAGCAAATAAAAAAAAATTATCCCCACTAATACTACAAATCGGAATTCGCTTTGTTTGTTATCTGGTAACTCTGCAATTAGTTTATTTCGTAAACTATAGGCAGGTTGCTCATAACTGTTGCTTCACTTCTGTTATCCAATCGCGCCTAATCTGCTAATTTTCATACAACTTGGTATAAGAAAATTGAGCACTATAATATATCGGTAGGTGGCACAAGGTACAAAACCTATTGCTCATTAGCCTAGAAAGCCAAAAACCTCTTTTTAATAGTCTTAGAAGTATTCTGTAATATTAATTAATAGCCGTAAAAACCGACTTTAACCATCATTTTTTCAAAAACAAGATACATTGTTATAGATTGTTTCTTGTGACAAATTGCAGTTATGAAACAATATATTTAAAAGTGTAAACTATAATAATTTTTTGGCAAATGCTTTTAAATCCCATGATGGTGCGTTGAATTAAATAAGTTATTGAAAATTATAAATTGTCACTGTGTTGAAAGAAAATTACCAACTTTAAAACAAGTCAGACTGTATTTGTAATAAGGATGCATACAATGATGGAACTAATACGAACAACTAGGTATAATAAAATATATAGTAATATTTATTGTGATTTGAGCACAATTGGTAACATACATAAACTTAAGTTACCTCGAATGTGACTTAAGACTCAGTCTTAGAATTCAAAATTCGTACTAAATAATAGTGGTTAGGCATAGTAGAAGGTCTATACAACTGGTTAAAAAATACCCCATGACCTCTGACTCCGTACAACCACACGTCTCAGGGTCATTGTTAAATTAAAATATGGATTATAATATCAAGAATAATCAGTGTGACAGATGCATACTCAATTTTTTTTTAAAACTTTTTAACTTTTTTCACTAAAATTGTACCTTCTATACTTTTTTTTTAATAGTTGTAAGTTACTGAATACTTTTTTGTTTAGTTCGTCAAACAATGTTGATCATCAGATTTGGGTGTATATCAGTGCAAACATTCGGGATGGCCATTCATTCCCGTCTCTCCCTATTTTACACTATTTAAGCAGCATTTTTCTACTTCTATTACATTTGTTATTGCTGCTCTACCCCTATGAATCATAGTGTGATGATTCATAAATTAAATTATGGGCTTTCTGACATAAGAAGAATTTTTAAAGTCGGATATGTGGTTCCGGAGATTAGCACGAAAAATAAACAAGTTTTTCATTTTATACAAATTGGATTAGACCGTTCAACATTAAATGAAAACCAGCCAGTACTAGTTGTCCTAAATATTTTAAAAGAGTGAACCAAGAATAAAAAACAATTTTCAGACAAATTAAAAACAATTTTTGTATAAACAAAATGTAAATACCATTTGCAATGTTTATGTTACTGACTTAAGCAAATGCACGACGTTATTGTTTACAGTGGTTCACTTTGTCGGCACTGATAGCAAAGTAGCCGTCTTCTTCAATTAAATACATCGTGTTTGAAATTACAAACCACTTAAAACTATTCCTGTGACTAAACTACTGAATTTTGTCTATCGATTTTTGATATTCGGCAGAGGAATACCATATGGTATATGAGAAATCATTTAATGTCGAATGGTCAAATCCATATTGTATATTACTAATATGAATTGAAACTATTGACAGATAGAGATAAACAAAAATTAGTTGAGCAGTATTGAAATAAAATTGAGAAATTTAAGTTTTCAACTAAAAAGTAAAAGTTGTTTACTTAACAAATAACATTAAAAAGTTTTAGTTAAGTTATTTACTGGACGATGTGTACAAAAACTATGACAATGTCTGTACGTATGTCCCACAGATACATAATGCAAAAAGTATTTAAAAGAAAGGACCATATATGACATCGTATTTCTTGCAACCTGCGGAAACTAATTTCTTTCCATAATTCTGGAAAGAAATTGAATATTAAGACAGAAACTTATTTCTTTCCATAATTCTGGAAAGAAATTGAACATTGAGATATCCCTGAACATTTTGTGGTTTGACATAAATCATTCTTACCTTTGTTTGGAATGAAATTATTTTTTCTATCGCTGCCTCGGTTTGACATGCGGTCTTCTCCTTTGTTAATATTTTTATACTTGCTGAAAACATGATTCAACTTAGTTCACTGTGAATTAATGAATTTCTTTATTATTACAGTTATGTATATTGGCAATTAGGAAGTGCGCCTATTTTTTCTAGCAATTTCTGTATTATTATAGAAACTTCTCCAAAATCTTTAGTGCAGTAAATAAGGAGTGAAGTAGTAGATTTTCACTTCATTGATGAGTAAAGAACAAACAAAATATGAAAATTTTACAACAAGAACTTAGTGGTCCCACTTCATAAATTTCTTTTATATACAAAATATTTGCACTAGAATAAGCGATGGTGTAATGACACAACCAGGCATTGGTTACAAAAGTTGAAAGAAGAAAATTGGAAACTATATTAAATTTAAATAAAATTAAAAACTATTCTCTAAACATATTCCAGGTTAAGTACACGTTATTTGGCAGAGCTACTCAAATATCCTTATATTGTAATAGAAAAACAATTGTTTTATGTAATAGAAAAACAACAGTTTTATGTAATAGAAAAACAACAGTTTTCGATTATGTTATTGTACGTAATGTTAATAACGGGGAAGAGTACACAAGAGACAAATACAAAATCGTCCAAAAATAAATTTTTAATGGACACTTAGCAAATAATTATTCGTACAAATAAATGTACACTCGTCATGTAATTGACTTCTCGGTGGAACTTAATTAGTTTGTCAATAAAATTTACTATATTCTTGCAGACACTTTATTGGCAGTCACTTTTGTTGTACGACATTATCTACATATATAGTTTAGATGTGGTTTATAGTTAGAAACGTGTATATAGTTGCAACGTATATGCATAGGAAATGCATATATAGTTAGAAAGGATTTACGTCACATGAGAATATTTAAATATTCATTAATATTTAGTGACATTTTCGTTAATGAATGAAATGTATGATTTCTCAAAGAAATATTTATCAAAATGCAATGATGTTGCATGGAGATGACATATGTATTGTATGGGTATTGGCTGAAAAACAAGTTTTCTTTTTCCAATAAGTGATAAAGAAACTTTCCAGCCAAAAGTTGTAGTATTTTAAAAGTTTTCTATAATGGTGTAATCACATGTGTATTTTTGCCCTTTTAAATCACCGCCATTTTAAAACTATTAGACCAATTTTTTCACCTATGAATTTATTCAAGATTTTCATCCAAGCTGTTTAGTGCCAAATTCCATTCCAATTCAATAAGAAACATAGCTTTTAGAGTGTATAAATTTCTTTAAAAGATACATGTATGTATGCATAAATATGGCTTCTGTGGACCATGAACAATGGAGATATAGAGAAACAGTGGAAGACAAAATTCCTCATCCGAAACTTAAGAATATGAATATTAATTAATCAATGTAAAGCCTAGCTTCTAATAAGATTTATTAAAGGAAGCTGCATGACAGAACCTCAGCTTGTTCTAGACTGTAGTGCTCAGAAGAAGATTACTGATTGATAATGAATTTTGAATATAAGAATGATACAATGTTACGATATCTGTGAAAAATCTAACATTAATCATATTTTGTACAGGGGATATGTTTTCCAATTCTGATCGGGATTCAAACATATATTCAACGTGTATTGAATTAATTTCTTTTTCTGTCCTATGTCAGCTAAAGGTGTAAATTGAAAATGTAAATAACGCATCCAATATTAACAATGAAAACTTACTTTGAGTAGATGCTGCTCTCCTACTGCACTGAAACAAATCCAAGATTTTTTTTAATCAAATGCTAAATTGTCATTAATGTCTACACCTTAGTTTTGAATATTTCTAGATTTTTATATCAAACTTGATAATGTGTTAATATACTACAGTAATACCCCAACTTATATTACCTTGACTTACAAAAAAAAACAGGTTTATGATTTTTTAACATCTTCTTTGCACTCATTGAATTTTTTTCATGCATTGAATTTTACAAACGTGTCTATTGCCATGAATGTTGAACATGAGTCTATTGCTATGAATGTTGTAAACAATGTATGTGGTTTAATTTTTTTATTAATCTGTATTTTACCATCAATTTCGAAGTCGACAAGCACCATCTTTACAGAACAGGTTTCTGAATGGGCACCACAATAAAAAATTTACCTTTACAAAATTAACTGGGTTTCTTCAATTCAAAACCGGTATTTCGATTTTAGAAGAAATGGATTATAATGAGAAACACGTAATGACTACAAGGGAAGATTTAAAATGATCAAATGCTGGTTGGATGGAAACCTTACAAGTCTTCGAGTTTTTTATTTTATGAAACCATCCACATCAAATAAATTGCTTGAAAATTTATGTTTGATTTGTCTCTGACAACTGAATAGGATATATTTTGTTAGTAGATTTGTTAATTAAGAGCCTTTAATTACAATCATTTCAGTTATTTTCTTGGTAACAAATCACCACAAATATTGGGTTCTTGCCCAATATGTGCACAATATATATATGTGATATGAATCCGTAGATATTGTGACATAGATAAATATAGATTTACATTATTCATCTGGTCTCAATTATTACTAATTCTGGGTTATTATTACATTTCAAGGTAAATTTAACACAACGAATCAATGCACAAATCAAGCCATAGATAATTATAGAACAAGCTAATGGTTTGATTTAAAATCCATTAATGGAACTTCTCTTTCTTTTTTACAATTCTGAGAGAATTAAGTTATTTTGATTTAAGATTCATTAATGAAACTTATTTCTCTTTTTTGTATTTCTGAAAAAATTAAATTATATCATGGCAATGAATTCTAATTTTGTATTAGTGTTTTAGAAATATTGATTATTATAAATACAATACCAGCAAAGAGTTGCTTTCCAATAGTCAGTGAGAAATTATAAATTTGAAAGTTGGTTTGTTTGTCAATTTATTCGTTACCTAATAACAAAAAATTGCTTTATGTTGCGGAATGGCATATAGGCTATTCCCCAACAGCTTTTACTTCTAGGGAATAGTACGAGTTACATTAATGTGAGAACATACATGCATTTTGATGTATGCGTCTAAATCACGTCAAAATGCTTCAGCAGATTTTTGTGAATCTTGCCATAGAAAATAATTCATGATTCAAAACAATATGTAAGCTAGTTTTTAACCTTAAAAATAATATAATGACTATAGAAAACTGAAGATAAATTCTGCTGCATTTTATGGAAATACCCGTGCAAAATTGCAGACTAAAATTAGTATTTTCAAATTTTAATTAAAATATGTGTTCAGCAATTTAAGTTCTAAATTCTTAAGTTATTTAACATGTTTTTGAGAAATTTTTCACATGACATCAGTGATGTCTCCCTTCTTCAATATGTGATTGACGATTACACTAGATCCTAAAGAAAAAGAAACATTATGTGTTTAGTTAACCTAGTTAGCTATGATTGACAAGTACACTTGTCATAAAAAAAAAGAAACATTACATGTTTATTTACCCAGATAGCTCTGATTGACAAGTACACTCGTCATAAAGAAAAGAAAGATAT
Source organism: Druceiella hillmani (assembly GCA_039881145.1). Classification (NCBI taxonomy): domain Eukaryota; kingdom Metazoa; phylum Arthropoda; class Insecta; order Lepidoptera; family Hepialidae; genus Druceiella; species Druceiella hillmani. The sequence continues at coordinate 21,163,760 of JAYKKI010000019.1, read as the reverse complement.
GTTTAGTTTACCAGTTAGCTGTAATTGTAGAGTATACTCATAATAAAGAAAAAGAAATATTATATGTGTAGTTAACCAGTTAGCTATGATTGATAAGTACCTTCGTTGTAAAGAAAAAGTAACGTTATATGTCTAGTTAACCAGTTAGCTGTGATTGATAAGTACACTTATCATAAAGAAAAAGAAACATATGTTTAGTTAACCCGTTAACTGTGATTAACAAGTACGCTCGTCATAAAGAAAAAGAAACATTACATATTTTGTTAACCAGTTAGCTGTGATTGACAAGTACACTCCGACATGTCTAGTTAACCAGTTAGTTGTGATTGACGAGTACATTCATCATAACGGAAAAGAAATATTGTATATTTACTTAACCAGTTAGCTGTGATTGAAAAGTACACTCATCATAAAGAAAAAGAAACATTATATGTTTAGTTAACCAGTTAGCTATGATTGATGAGTACATTTGTCATAAAGAAAAAGAAACATTATATGTTTTGCTAATTAGTTAGCTGTGATTGCAGAGTACAATCATCATAAAGAAAAAGAAACATTATATGTTTAGTCAACCAGTTAGCTGTGATTAATGAGTACACTCATCATAAAGAAAAAGAAATATTATATGTTTAGTTAACCAGTTACCTGCGATTGATGAGTACACTTGTAATAGAGAAAAAGAAACATACTCTTAGTTATCCAATCAGCTGTGGTTGACGAGTACCCTCGTCATAAAGAAAAAGAAACGTTATATGTTTAGTTAGGCAGTTTGCTGTGATTGATGAGTACACTCGTCATAAAGAAAAAAAAACATTATATGTTTAGTTAACCAGTTAGCTGTGATTGCAGAGTACAATCGTCATAAAGAGAAAGAAACATTATATGTTTTGCTAATCAGTTAGCTGTGATTGCAGAGTACAATCATCATAAAGAAAAAGAAACATTGTATGTTTAGTCAACCAGTTAGCTGTGATTAACGAGTACACTCATCATAAAGAAAAAGAAATATTATATGTTTAGTTAACCAGTTACCTGTGATTGATGAGTACACTTGTAATAGAGAAAAATAAACATACTCTTAGTTAACTAATCAGCTGTGGTTGACGAGTACACTCATCATAAAGAAAAAGAAAATTTATATGTTTAGTTAAGCAGTTTGCTGTGATTGATGAGTACACTCGTCATAAAGAAAAAAAAACATTATATGTTTAGTTAACCAGTTAGCTGTGATTGCAGAGTACAATCGTCATAAAGAGAAAGAAACATTATATGTTTTGCTAATCAGTTAGCTGTGATTGCAGAGTGCAATCATCATAAAGAGAAAGAAACATTATATGTTTTGCTAATCAGTTAGCTGTGATTGCAGAGTGCAATCATCATAAAGAGAAAGAAACATTATATGTTTTGCTAATCAGTTAGCTGTGATTGCAGAGTGCAATCATCATAAAGAGAAAGAAACATTATATGTTTTGCTAATCAGTTAGCTGTGATTGCAGAGTACAATCATCATAAAGAAAAAGAAACATTGTATGTTTAGTCAACCAGTTAGCTGTGATTAACGAGTACACTCATCATAAAGAAAAAGAAATATTATATGTTTAGTTAACCAGTTACCTGTGATTGATGAGTACACTTGTAATAGAGAAAAATAAACATACTCTTAGTTAACTAATCAGCTGTGGTTGACGAGTACACTCATCATAAAGAAAAAGAAAATTTATATGTTTAGTTAAGCAGTTTGCTGTGATTGATGAGTACACTCGTCATAAAGAAAAAAAAACATTATATGTTTAGTTAACCAGTTAGCTGTGATTGCAGAGTACAATCGTCATAAAGAGTAAGAAACATTATATGTTTTGCTAATCAGTTAGCTGTGATTGCAGAGTGCAATCATCATAAAGAAAAAGAAACATTATATGTTTAGTCAACCAGTTAGCTGTGATTGACAAATACACTCATCATAAAGAAAAAGAAATATTATATGTTTAGTTAACCAGTTACCTGCGATTGATGAGTACACTTGTCATAAAGAAAAAGAAACATATTTTGTTAACCAATTAGCTGTGACTGATGAGTACACTCATCATAAACAAAAATAAACACTATATGTTTAGTTAACCAGTTAGCTGTGGTTGAAGAATACACTCGTCATAAAGAAAAATATTACATGTTTACTTAACCAGTTAGCTATGATTGACAAATTCACTCGTCATAAAGAAAAAGAAACATATGTTTAGTTAACCAGGTAGCTGAGATTGACGGGTATACTCATCATAAAAAAAGAAACATTTTACGATGAGTATATTCATCATACGGAAAAATTAGTTATAATTCGTAATTACAGGTTTTTGCAATTTTAGTGAAAATTGAATTATTTTTGTAATGTTCAAAATGTTTAAAATATTTGAAAACCACAGTGAAATAATCTAAATCTTCACGTCTACATGAAGATGTTTGCATTACTACAAAAATAATACTAAAACAGGAAGAATCAAAATATTGGAGGTCAATATTGTTGTTTGGACATTATTTATTGTTATTTGATTTAGTTCATTATTTATTGTTATTTGATTTAATTCATTATTTATTGTTATTTGATTTGGACATTATTTATTGTTATTCGACTTAGTTCATTATTTATTGTTATTTGATTTAGTTCATTTGGACATTATTTATTGTTATTTGATTTAGTTCATTATTTATTGTTATTTGATTTAGTTCATTTGGACATTATTTATTGTTATTTGATTTAGTTCATTATTTATTGTTATTTGATTTGTTATTTGATTTAGTTCATTATTTATTGTTACTTGATTTAGTTTGGACATTATTTATTGTTATTTGATTTAGTTCATTATTTATTGTTATTTGATTTAGTTCATTTGGACATTATTTATTGTTATTTGATTTAGAAGAATCAAAATATTGGAGTTCAATATTGTTGTTTGGACATTATTTATTGTTATTTGTTTATTGTTATTTGATTTAGTTAGTACCATTTAACAATAGAAGATTAAATTTCTAATTAATCACTCTTCCTAGTAATTGATTTTTCTTGTTTTTTTGTTTTTATATACGTAAAATATATATGTTTAAGTTAGCTAAATAAATAATGTTAATAAGTAAAAAATTGCCAATTTTTATAAAAAATGGACTTCGTGTAGACTCATGAAACTCTGCGTTTCACGAGTATACACGAAGTCGCTTTATTTTTGACAGTGCAACGCAATTCAGGTACACACTTTTCGAAAAGGTGACCATAGTTAACTGGTTAAATCATCATCCATAAAATTATGAATTTTCAAATGTCTGTTACAAACTCATGGGATATTAAAGAGTGAATGGGCAAATCGGTAGCTATCTGCAAAATTACTTTAGTGTATAAACGGTGCACAAATAGTTAAAATCATTGGATTACATAGGATGTGTTCGTAGCGTCATCTCTTTATTTGGATTCGTATTTGGATCGGAAATATGGATGCATGGGTATATAATCCATTTGGAAATTCTCAAATGCACTTACCTTTCTATATTTGCAATTATGTTCTGTGCATACAAATTAGAATAACAAAATATTATTCACATGTCTGTCTGTATTATAGAGCTAGCTATACGTAAATTATTTGCAAAGCAAATTGAGTTGATTGATATTAATTTTTCGTTATTTTTTTATATTAGTTGCACTATTTACAGAGTAAATTAAGTTACAATTTTTTGTCCATTTAATTTTGAAGAATATGAATAGTTATTTCCCTATACTTAATAGGTTGTCTGTACACTTTCACATGAATTCATCTCTTTCTGTCTTTCAGCAGATATTTTACAAAATAAAAATATATTGTTTCAAAATATAAGTATAATGAGACTGTCTTTTGATTACATCTTAATTCGAAATTATAATAGTCACACTCTAATATCTATGTAGCTTACGATCAATATAACATACCTGGCTAGTAAATGTTCCCTGGCAATTCCATTGCGGCTTGTGCTGGCTACACTGCGACATTGGTTTGCATGCTTTATTACATTGCCACATACACTTGTTCAAGTTCTCCATTGCTTTAAATATTTAAAAAAATAAGTAATAAAATAAACTAGGCTGTTTATTCCGTACTAAGTAATTATATAAAATAAACTGATCTGATTTCCGTACTAAGAAAAGATGGATGAAGATAATAAATATTTCTTCACTAAACGCAGAAACTGCACATCATATTGTATTTAACTTATCGCAACTTTTCATGTATAGAATTGTTCAATGCAGTATTGCAAGATGAATACAGTCTAGATATTTTTTCTGTTCCATTAACCACTTCAGAAATGGGATTATGAAGTTGCTTGGTAGTTCACACTGATCACTAGATGATGTTTATTCTAATTCCTATGTATTTCTGTCTTATTCATAATCGTTTTGTAGCCATTTGTTCTTACATTCTTCCATATGCACATGCTTTGTGTAAATCTGTAAGCTATATCTGTAAGTCATAGGTTTTCAAGAAATAAATTAATAATTAATTAGATAAATATATATATATATATATATATATATATATAAACATATACAACAAATATTTAAATTATTAAGTTATGTAGATATCGATATTAATAAATAATTTAAACACCACACTATGATAAAATTAAAATGCTGGCATTGCACAAGTATGGTGCCGGGAGTAAAAGATAAGGGTTTTTTAAGTTCGCTGAATAGGGGTATGAAGTGAGAATAAAAATACAAATTTATTTTTATTTTTCAATATATTCAGCCGTTACCCTAATACATTTTTCCAATTAGCTTATGTACACCTTCATAAAAAAATGTTTTTTTATCTTTGCCCAAAAAGTAAGCTGAAACTGTATCCTTCACTTCATCGTTTGAAAATTTCTTCCCACAAAGTTCTTATTTTAAACTCTGGGAATAGATAATAATTGCTGCCCGCCAGATCAGGACTGTAGGGAGGATGATCCAAAATATCCAAGCTCACTTTATACAAGGAGCCAATGCAATACGACTTTTGTAAATGGGTGCACTGTCGTGCAGTGGATAATTAACCCATCTTTGGTTAATTATCCATTTTTTTTTTCTTTAATGGATTCTTTCAACTGCTCTAGGGTTAAAGCATAGTATTCCCCGGTAGGGAGACGCCTTTACCTTTATAATCTATCAACAGGATCCTTTTTGAGTCCCAAAGGACTGTCACCATGATTTTTCCAGCTGACTGGGACACCATAAACTTCTTGGGTGGTGGTGTGTCTGTTTTGTGCCACTGTATAGAGTCCTGTTTGGACTCAGATTCACACTGATGAACCCGAGTTTTGTCTCTAGTAACAATTCAATTCAATAGTTCATCCTTGTATTCACAGGTCTAAAAATGCGCAAGAAAACATCATGCGATGTTGTTTTTGAGGCAGACTAAGCATACTCGGCACTCACCTGACCTTACTCATCCCAAGATGATCATGAAGAATTTTAAAAATGGTTGTATCCGACTCTCCAACCATTTCTGCAAGCTGTTTCTTCTTCAGTCTAGCATCTTCCAATATTAATTCTTCGACTTTTTGAATGATATCTGGAATAGTCACTTCGATTGGGTATCCGGGCTGTGGGACGCCTTCATGTGAGTCCCTGCCTTGTTTAAAGATACTGTGCCACTTATAAATCATGGTTTTACCTGGGCAAGGATCCTTATAAACAGATGCCATCTCTTCCAATATGGTTTTAACCGACTTTCCTTGCTTGGTAAGGAACTTAATGACAGAGCTGTAATCGATTTTCTCCATATTTTTTACTTCCTTCCCACTGTGCTGCTTGGTCAATGATAGTTCAAAGACTAATAATCCGATTAAGATACAACTTGCTATTTATACTGACAATGAGTAACTGAACCTAATTACTCTGTGAATTTAAAAATGCACTCTGGTATGTAAGGACAACACATTTAGTATACCAGTTGAACTACTTTTAAAGACAAAATCAATGAAAATTTGTTTACAATGACATCCAACAAAAAATCTGTTAACACTATGATAAATAAATTTTTTCTTGATGTTGCAACATAAACAATCCGGTAGTTGACTCATTCTAAATTTTGATATTTTTTGTTCAATATTGTGAAATATAAGTTAATTAAAAACCAGTCTTGAAAAAAATTCAAAAATTGATTGAAAGATAAACCAGTTGTAGGCTTCTAAATTTGATGATACGGATAAAGTTGGGTATATCCCTGTCTCTTTTCCTCTCTTAGAATATAATGTGCAATATTAAAAATGACCTCACAACACAGTATTGTCGTCCTTCTCTAAAGGTTAAATTTAAACTTTTATAACTCGGTCAATTTTTAAGATTATTAAAAAAAAATTTTCAATTCTCATACCTTGAAATTATGATTAATGAAATAAAAAAAATTAGTCAAATAGCCAAGAGTAGGCACGATACTTCACAATCCCCCTTGACAATATTTGCTAATGCTCTCTAATATTTTCCTTTGAGAAAATATTACCTTCATTCCGTTTCTAGGAACACGATATATTTTTTTTCAAAATTTTTATTCCCTACTGCCATTGCAAGATGGCAGGATACAAAGTATCCGTGAATTAGTTAAAATCATTAATTCATTCATAATTAGCTGTAAGTTAATAAGCTGTCACTACACGAAAATATTGCCCATCCAACAGTGAAAATATTTTTGAAATCAGTTTGTGAGATAAGCCACGAAAAATAAACTTAAGCTTTTCCTCTTTGTAATATTAGTATAGAAGCACAAATGGTAAAAATATTTGAATAAGTAAAAGGGTGACTCACTATTAATGAAGTCCATACCCTGTGGGATTTTGGCTCCTTGTGCAGGGCATGGACACCTGTTCATGCTGGACGCAAACTGTTGCCGGAACCAGTCCATCGGATTCCCACAGCCACCTATTTAAATCAAAATTCTATAAGTAGAGAAATCACAATCCTAATTTCATTTTAGATTTTAACAGTGGCTTAGTTATTTAGTTCTTCCAAAGTTAGCTTCTTGTTTTGAAATATGTTCCGATTTGTTCTCACTTTTGATAAGTCTTAATTTGTTTGTTGTCAAGACAGCTTTATGTAATTCCATTGAAGGTTTCAGTGATGTAGAACCTGTTGAAACCTATCTATTTTTTTGGGTACTAATCACACTTAACAACCATCAATTTGTAATTTGGCATAGGGTTTTAGCCACATGCACATCAGCAGCTATCATCTGCAAAAATATTCAAACACGTGTTATCAGGCTATACCAACATTTGATAGTGCTATCATCTGTGAAAAGATTGATTGTATGGTATACCCGACTTACGTATGTTAAAGAGTATATTATTACTGTATAATACCATACTCTCCCCTATCCTTGTATTCGTTTGCCATGTATATAGCCATATGCAATTAAGTGTGCATACACAACTCGTCAGGGGCTGGAAATACATCAGCTGGGTTAATGCGCATTCACCTATATAAGTATCCTTAAGTATTCTAGAAGATAGCTATGCTTGCATGCATTTTAACGCCATATGATGTGAAAGCTGGATTGATTGACATTTTGATAACAAATGAAAACGTAAATTTTCACATAAAAAAGTTTATTTTCTATGAGTGATTTGCGAATTGATGGTAGCATGTATAATTAACCTCTTATACTCATTTGTTCATGATTTAATATGGGACACAAATAAAACGATAGAAATCATGTTTTTTTAAATTCAAACAATATCTGTTTATATTGAGGAATGTTTTTATTTCGGAGGTGTAGAAAGAGCATAAAATAACACATGCCGCTTTCATTCACTCATGAGAGACACTTAAAATATAACTAAAAATATGGGACATGCTAGGGAATACAAGACAGGAGGAAATACTAACAGAGGGTCAAAAGTTAGTTAGTTGGCAGGTTGGGAAATAACAAGGTTTACTTTTTCTTTTGGGAAAGCTCATTCCTTCTGGAATATTCTTATTTGAAACAAGAAAAGTAGACAAACAAAATAACGACACAATGTCGTCAATGGATCAAATTGCTTTTTTGAAATGCTGCTATGTGGAATATAAAAGCGCAACAGATTCATCATCCACTTTAATACCTTATTTAGATGGAAGTATTTTTGTTTGTGATGGTTGAATTAAATCAGACCACAGCAGGGCGATTGTTGATATATCTTGTGAGAGTGGTTCCAGGGTAGATTCGATTTAGTGCTTCCAGTCAGAGGCAATGGATATTTACTTGTTTCTACAAAAACAAAGGTGAATGCGAGTGTTAGTTTAAATTAATATTCCCTTATGTCTTAGCCTGATGTACACAATTTAGTCGGATAGTAATATAACAGAACTGCATTTCGACTTTATCAATGTTTGGCCATTTTGAAGTAGTCGATCTTCAATGTACACTTCCTGTTTTATCTAACTTCCTGTCTGTCTTTTTTTATGTATACAACATGCTTTCACTTACACATTAGGTGCCAGTAAACCGTAAATGTCCTATACTTGACGAGCTATGCCCTAAATGTCACCACTATATAAATAGTTGAGTATTACACTTACAGCATGTTCAAACCTTACAAAACTGCAAGTTTCTAAGTCCTACATAATTTGTGATGAAGAAAAAAAATTAACTAACTTTGGTTACATAATACTGTCTACCAGCAAACTGCAAGTATTATTGCTTTAATTATGGGACATATTTCAAGTGACTTACATCTGTCAATATTGTAGTAGTGACTCGTCACCTTTATTTTGTTTACTGAAGACGAGATGATAAATTGTATTACGAGCGTTGACATATAACAGCATCACTGTTTACTTTTCTATCATGAGTTTTCGAATACACAATATTGCACCATCGGTAATATGTCAACCAAGTAAGTTACCTCAAGTGGCAGCGACCAAGTCGAAAGAATTCGTTGACTTTCTAGATTTATACTAAACAACAGTGATTACATGCAGTCGAACTTTATCAGCTTAAGTTATGAATAATTGATTAGAATTGATTTAACGTAACTCTAATAGCTTCGAAATTAGCTGTATTCAATTTTTTCAATATTTGAACAGGTTTAGCAGTTAAGCATTCAAAGGTGAATGAATGAACATCATAATTAAAGTTAATTGCGAAAGTGGCCAAGAGCAAAGTTATCATAGCTACGTAGAATCAATTCTAGTCATAGAGCTTACTGATTAAGTTTAGTTCCATAGTAAAGTTCTCTATGAACTTGGGCACTTATATTCACTATTTCTCCAAATTAACTTTTTAAATAACTTTGCTTCTTTTTATGGCAATATTACTTTTGTTTTTTTTTTAAATACTGTTTTTGATGGGGTTTAACTACCATTTGTTAAATTTTTTTAAAAACTAGGGACTATCCGCAGCTTCTTCTTCTTCTATCATTGATAGCAGGAATTTTGATAATCTGTTAGTGACAGCTACAAAACTGTTGATTCATGGAAAATTACAATTGACACAACCTTGAAACTCAGAGGTGTCTGTAAGCGAGCTTGATTTTTTAATGAAAAAAAAATGTAACTTCCTGAATTTCAAGGGTACCACCTAAACAGCTCTAAAGCGGTTTGGTAAATTTTGTGCGGAAAATTCATCTACATGGTAAATGCAACTTCCGTTCTAAGTATGCGTTGTTGATGTCATAATTTTAAATCAAATTGCACAGTGTCATTTGGAACTATCCTTCTCAACTTACTACACAGCTACGATAAGGTATTTGACAGTTCTTGAAAAAACGTTTAAAATTACTCTAAACGTATGTGATAAATTGTGATATTTCCCTAAAAAAATGTGTTTCATGCCGAAAATGTCAACTTGGTATTCCTCCAAAGCTCCATGCCAAAATACTACATGATGTGCTACGTGAATTCCATGATGTATCATAATGCCCATAACAATTAATGAAATCGAAAAGGAGAGGTCCATCTCTTTCACACACTTCGTCATTCTTTAGTAATCCATAAATATTGAATACACAATTCAATTTTTAGAATCGCACTGTCTTGTTCACACCATTACTTGAAGTTCATCTACTAGCCGTATGGTGTATTTAGTCATCGTGCATTCTCATCAATGGACATTTGTTATTCGGCATTTAGCCGCAAATTTGGAAAATATTATTTTTTATTTCAATCATTTAATAAAAATATTAATATCCAATTTATTACAATTAAACATAGTTAATCATCATTCTTAATTCAATAATTTTTACATATATAACCCAGATACTTATTTTTAAACATATTGCAAATACCCTATTTCAGTGTATATACCACTGTGGGGGGATCAACCATACTCATACCATAATAATTTACAAAAGAATGCAAGTATTCGACAGTTTTAAATTGCGTTTAACAATTAACTCAATACAATCTTACGCTGCGCGTTGGCTCGGTTTACGGAGGAGGTCCGCGTAGGTGTAAAAAGTGCATAATCTTGATGTGAAGTACTGAGGGCGAAGGGAGGACCACTGCCCGTGCCTCCCACTTCGAAGTTGCTGATCTCTGTTAATAAAGTTAATATAAATTATAATACAGTAGCCAGTAGTTATGGAGGTCGTACATCTTTTATCTCGTTCAACCTTGTGTATAAAAAAGTCTGTAATTATGAGTAAATATCACAATGGTAGGGTTTCCTTAACACACTTAGGTACATGTAAATGTTTATGGATATATAATATTTCCATTATTTACAAATATTTATATTATTTATCACCATGTGAATATATTATTTGTAGCAGGTTTTTGAGGTACATTTGACGGCAGTTTATCTATTCAATATCTTTATTGAACCGATAACTTGTTAAAAATCATAGAGGATTGTCTATTCCATAAACTTCCATTAAGATAACTGAACCACAATTGCAGTTTATCTATTATGTGACAGGAGCTGTCATATATAGAACTGATATTAACTCTAAGATAAGGTATCATCATTTCAGTTTTACAAGTTTGTTTTTGTGATATCTTAAAATCAAACATGGTTTGTGTAGCTATAAATTTAACTGCTTTATCAAAATCTGATGAAGATATTATTCATTTTATAAATAACACATTCCAGAAATTTGAGAGATCGTGAAATCCCTTTGAAATGTTTACAGATGGGGAGTTGAAATGAGATATAGATTTGACAAGCGTACTGTGCAACATTTATGTGAAAAAATTAATAGTAACATGGTTCCTTCAACTCGCCATAAATATACATTATTAGTCCATGTTGGAACTATTAAATAGGAGAGTGTGTAATTTAAGTACGAATAGAGATAGAAGACTATGAACAGTGATAGCAACACACATAAGCAGACGCTAAGCTCTTCACCGTCAGTTTTGTTGTTGTCAGATAAACGTCAAATTAAATTTTTTAAAGATCAGCAGCACAACTATGTTTATACAGCCAATGTTATTAAACAAATTTCATTCTATAATTAATATTAACTAAAATATTGAATTGTTGTTGTATTTCATTCAAAAATATGTTTAAAACTTTATTTCCAAGAGAGAGCCGTCTAGTGGTGCACGGGAGAAATGCTTATTGAACCGATAGTTATCAATGGAATGAAATAGTACTCAGAAACACATTTATACTTATTTGTAGTTTATCGAACTAACAACTTTAATGAACCAATAGCTATAGAAAGGTTCTCTAGGCTCTCTTAGATGTAAAAATATTATGAATTTGTTTTAAAGCCAGAATCACTATTATGGTGTCCCGGCAAAATTTGAGTAATGCTGTTTTTTTCATAATATCGACTTTATCTTTTTTAGGCAATATTTTTAGAACCAAATTATGTTAAATTGGATAGTTGATTAAACCTGTATTTGCTATTTTTAATGAAATGTCATCAAAATAGAGTTTAATTAAAAGTCAGTAACAAACAAATTATAAAAATGGGTTAAAAAATAAGTAAGTTATGAGCTTCTAAATTTGATGATAGTTACAGAGCGGGAATATTTCTCTATCTCATTCGCTCTCATGAATATTATTAAAAATGACATCATAATTCAGTATTGCTGTCTTGTCCAAATGTTAAGTTTAAATGTTTATGGCTGTCATTTTTTAAGATTTGCAAAAAATGTTTTCACATGACACATAACACCAATTTTTTTTTAAATTTTGGAATGTTACACTAAAAATAACTACATGGGGTTTATCACTTAGTCAAATTTAAAATTTCTACTTCAAATGGTTTCTGAAAATGATGACCGTGACCGACCGATAGAAGATTGATGTGTATATATAACAAATTACTACAAAAAGACGAAAAACTACAAAGAATTTCAACAAAGAATTCAACAAGCCGACGCCGAATTTTTGGACTGCGTGAAACATTTTCAAGCGAGCACTCCGTACGAACAAGTGGCAAAGACTCTGGCAGAAGCGGGAATAGGAGCGAAAAAATTAATCGAAAAATACACCGGGATTATTAGGTTAGGTTAGGTTAGGTTAGGTTAGGTTAGGTTAGGTTAGGTTAGGTTAGGTTAGGTTAGGTTAGGTTAGGTTAGGTTAGGTTAGGTTAGGTTAGGTTAGGTTAGGTTAGGTTAGGTTAGGTTAGGTTAGGTTAGGTTAGGTTAGGTTAGGTTAGGTTAGGTTAGGTTAGGTTAGGTTAGGTTAGGTTAGGTTAGGTTAGGTTAGGTTAGGTTAGGTTAGGTTAGGTTAGGTTAGGTTAGGTTAGGTTAGGTTAGGTTAGGTTAGGTTAGGTTAGGTTAGGTTAGGTTAGGTTAGGTTAGGTTAGGTTAGGTTAGGTTAGGTTAGGTTAGGTTAGGTTAGGTTAGGTTAGGTTAGGTTAGGTTAGGTTAGGTTAGGTTAGGTTAGGTTAGGTTAGGTTAGGTTAGGTTAGGTTAGGTTAGGTTAGGTTAGGTTAGGTTAGGTTAGGTTAGGTTAGGTTAGGTTAGGTTAGGTTAGGTTAGGTTAGGTTAGGTTAGGTACTATTACTATCAGTGTACGTCACAATGTGCGACGCGTAAATAATCCTTCTGAATGGCACGAAGCGAGGACAACTGACGAGGTCACCAGACAACAAAGAAAGGTCAACGACTGAATAACACTGAACCGTACCAACCACACCCTGCCCGGTTTACCCATTTTAAAAGACAATGCCCACCTTCAAATCATGGTGGGAATTTGCCGCAACAGTATGTGTGGGAGTTCTTATCTAACATCTAATGTAAAGGAGTCCATACGTGGAGGACAAGGTTTTATCAATTTAAAAAATGTTTCCGAGTCTATCACTCAATTAATTTGACTGGTAAAGTAAATTTTCCGAGACATTAGCAATCTGTCATAGAGAAGAAGGGGAACTGCATAGAAAGGATGTGACAGACATTGCTTAAAATACAATTAGTATTTTAATAAGAAAATATTGTGAAATATTTTTAAAATGTTCTTTGAATATAGGGATATGTCTCTATGCACTATGTGCAAAGTGCATGGTGAGGACAGTAAAATCAATCACAGCGTGCTGTGACAGAAATTAGAACTTAGGACTGTTAAGTTGTTTTTATAATTCCACGTTCCATTTACTGTTTATTTTTGGCCGTTTTTAATTTCAAAAATGATTTGGGTCACAATACCTGTTGTGTTGTAAACTGTAACAATAATGGAAAAAATAGTTTGTTTAAATTTTACACTTTCTCAAAATCGGTCCGGAAACTGGAGCAGAGAAAAAAATGGATAACTGAAATTAAGTAGCACAAACCCTATGTCGGTTTCACTGAATAAATTTTATTTTTATGATATTATAAGTATACTGTTTAAAAAATGTTTATATTAATGCGGAATATAACTTACATATATAAACTTTAATACATAGTATCATTTCGAGTGAGTGCTACTGTACTATAACATACATTTGTTAATTTATAACATTTTTAAATGAATGTATAAAATGTAGATACAATTAAAATTAAAATATGTGCATCTAGAAAATTTTAAAATTAATTTATGCAATGTGTCAATTTAATTTTTTTGGCATTTTGATTAAATATTCAATCGCACTGAACACTGGTGACAACACGTGCATCTTTTAGCTGTATTAACAAAAAATTTTTAAACAAAATAACTTTACTGTAATTTAATTATTAAGACACTTTAGGATACTTACTGTTACTGAAGTTTGCCTAATAACATGGGCTTGCATTAAACAACTTTTATCTTTAATTCTCAGTTCCTCAACATTTCTCACGTGTGCTAACACTAATTTATTTTCGTTTGTCACAGTTTGAGGTTGAAAAGATGCATTATCTTTTCAAATTCTGCTCTAATTATAGTATCCATTTATTTATAAACATTATAAATTGCACATAATATCAACAAAGTTACACATTTCTTTATGTTTTTGAAGCTGTCAGATAACTTACGCGTCCCGAAATATTGGAGTCGCTAGGCGGCAACATTGTTGTGCATGTAATGCAAAGCTTAAATTTTAGAATAGGTTTTGCATGCTGCTATGATAGTATAGCCACGGTGATAGAATCAATGAAAACTATTTCATTAAAATTCTGTTTCAATTGATATAGTTCATACAATGTTAAGCACGTATTAAATAACTTTTACCTTCATAATTAAATAAAAAGTAATATGTAAAATGTAATAAAATACGTAACTCACGTCTTCTCCCATGGCCTGTGGGTGGCATACAGTGCTGTGGGGGGTATTCTGTAGATATTAAGCTATTGCAGGCGCTCGAGGGCATCTGCCTGTGTTGTGGGATCCACGCACCGCCAAAACTCTGCTCCACTGTAAAAAAGTTACAATGCAACGTTAGACAGAGCCATATCACAAATTTAAGCTTCGATGCATCATATATTATAAATAGATTTAATAAATTAATGATAATTCGTAAGAGTAAGATTTCAAATATCTAGACTTTAAGTTAAATAGGCTATTTGACTTATAGTATAAAACTATTTTAAATGGTTCTGTATCGCATTATAAGCATATTACGTTTATATTTTAAGGATATATGCCGTATTTTTCATATAAAATCACTTCCGAAGTTTAAATTACCAAATTCGCACTAAATGCAGTTTAATGACGCGTGATGTCACACACCAGTAAACATGAACAACAGTGCTGCCCGCTGAAGGAATAGATTATTTAAAATGGTGTATAAATGGTGTATAGCAGTGTACATTGAAAGTGACATGTGTAAAAAAATTCTGCAGCTGGCGATTATTTATTATAAAAGCAATTTGAAAAATTGCATAGCCGATGATTGTGTTTGCAAGTGAATATGTTTTAATCTTTTTTTTCCAGTTAATTCACTTTTTATTTAATCGCTAAGCATTTACATTTTACACAATTAAAAGCATAATTTCTTATAAATTATAAAGTATTAATAATAAAAATATAAGTAAAATTATCGAACTCAAATTTTTAACCTGTCAATTTCATCAATTATGTTTTGTTTATATCCAAAAAACAATAATGTCTATTTGTTTATGGTTTATGTTTCGCATAAATTATAGTGTTGATATATACATTAGTGAGTGTGTAGTGTTTGTGTGTGTTGATGGTATGTTATGGTAGTTAAATTTGAAATAGTTTTTACCTTTTTTGTTACTTTTTCATCTACCTTTATTTTGTTTCGTGTACTATTTTATATATATATATATATATTTTATTTACCACTGAAAATTAATGAGATATACGATAATGAACATATTTCCAATATGTTCGTTCTGTTGATGATCGGGCTCAATATTTTTTGGGGATCTTTAGGTTTTTTTGCTTATTCGTTCCAAATATTTATATCTAATTTACTTTTTAAAAAATACTTTGCATGGAAATTAAGTAATTCTTTTTAATACATTAGTTACGACTCGAAATTATTTTAGTTAAATATATTATTTGTATTGTATTTCTTTTTATTTAATATATAATGAATACATATCATAACATAATTTATACCAAATGCAAAGGGTGATAGTTATAAATTAAAAAAAAAAAAAGGACCATAAATAAAAGATTTAAAGACAGTGACTACAATCGGTCTGTTTATTTGCATGTGACATCATCTGACTTTTAACCAATAACAGGGTGTTTGCAACGCTGATTGAATTTAAAAAAATATTGTGATTTTTTTTACAAAACATAAACTTATTTTTTCGAAAATGAAAAGAAATATGCTTATTTACGTTATAATCTAATAGGATGACCACAAATTGTGGTATATTTTCGATAATGTCTAATAGGCTAATACAATATTGAAACTTTAAGTCTGATTGTGAGATACATTTTGTTTCAATTATACACAATTTTGTGCAAATCAATGTGAACAAAGTTCAAGGATACAGCATTTCGGGAAGTTTTAAAATGTTTATTAGCATCCTTCATACACAGACATTGGTTTTACTACAATTTCTACTTTCTTTAGCACTGAACCAACCAGATTTCAACCTGTATTTTTAATTTTTGGGTCCTTAAAGCCATGTTATTGTGACCGTCAAAATAATTTATCATTTGTTGGCAGTCCTGTTTCCTGAACATATTTTCCACAGGTTTTTAATTAGATTCAAATCTAGTGTGTTTTCTGACAAATACAAACTGACTATATATGCCACGAGTGCAATGGCGCTCGTGAAATCAGTTGCTGTTTAGCGTGCGGTAGGGGAGGTCGCTAGCACGCATCGCTAATTTTTTATCTTTCTACGTGTTACACAAAGTTCAAATTATAATATTAATAGTAATTACAATATAAAAAGGATCCAGGAAAAGAAAATTTTTAACCCATAATGTCGGAATACGAAAATAATTACAATGAAAATGATCGTTTTTCAAGTTGTGAAGAAAGTGATAGTGGAAGTGATATTGTGGTGCGCTCACAATTTGGCGTAATGCAAATTTTTAGTGATAGTGATAATAGTGACGATAACAATTATTTTGCTGATACGGCGGATGTACCGGACTGCGAAATTACGATGCGACCTTGATTTCAGTTTTTGTTCACAATATATATTTTCATAATTTTCTTTGTATTTTATTATCCTTGTACAAGTTTTTATTAAGAAAACGCTGAAAAAAATTATTAAAATTGGATAGTTTTTGGATGAGATACAGTTTTTTTCGAGACAAGGGTAAATGACATCAAAAACAAAAGATTTCTTTGGCGTTTTTAAGTATATATGAGTAAAAAACCATGGCACTAAAACGGTTAACTACATAATTATTTTATTACTTCTATATTTTTTAAAACCTATAAACCTAATTTTTATTTGATTACATATTTCAGGGATTTGCTTTTCCGAAGCCTGTATGGTTTCATGGACAAAATTGCTTAGAAACTTGTGAAAATTTTTTTAGACATCGTTAGCAGGTTCTTAAATGGGTTCTTCATTTGCATGCAGTTTGGTTAAAAATATAGTTCTACAAACACATTAAAATATACATATTCAAATAGCTACCTTTAGAAAGCGCTACCAACTTGGCATCAATACATTAGCTAGTGAATATAAACATAATAATATAAATATACAACTAGAATCACTATAAAAACAAAGTCAAAAAGTAAAGACAAAAGCAAATAAAATGAGTAAAGTACATAAACAATAAATTGCGAGAGGGTTGTAAGTTATCTAACTCTTAATGGAATAATAAGTCAATTTTATGACAATAGACTAACAGTGTCTTAACAGTCAAAAGAGGAGCTATGAAGCATGCTGGACATGGAGCATGCTGCATATGTTTTCTTTCAAAATGCTAGTTTGGATATGGTAATCATCACTACTCGCAGTTTGAATATTGTCAGTCGGTGATTTTAGAAATTTTATTCACTGAAAGCCTACCACAATGGTACTAACACATACAACGCAAGCATATCCACAAACACATAAATATGTATAACATTAAGAATGGAAATATGTTCCAAAATCGACACAAATATATTTATGTAAACAAATGACAGAAAAGCATAGAACAATCATGACTTTTCCGGTAACCCATTACATCACTATTTATTATATATTATCTCACAATTAAATAAAACTCCGTGTTGTAGTATTATTTGTACTTTCTTTAAGTTCTTTACCAGGACGTAGATTTTGTTGTATTACAACATCTTCAGGTGTGAGTAGAAATAATACTACATATATTAAGAATTTAATTTAATTAACGCCAAATACATTCAATATCTGCTATGACCGGTTTTTGGTTCGAAAATCAGGCGAAGAATAGATGTTGTTTTAGTTAAACTGTTCAAAAATTTTTTGATAGAATTGTATACGACAATGAAATTTTTTTAATGTTTAGTTCTAGTAAAACTATATAATTTTATAATGTAATTTTATGAGAAATGAAAGATAACGCTTTATTTTTAAGAAAATAGAATTAAATAATTTTGAAATATATGTACCTTCAAAGTTATTTAAATCCGTCTTCTAGGACGCAGGTTGCCTAGCCCGCTTTGGCACGATCACGAGTTGCAGTCGGTTATGTGAATTACAGAAATTGTACAGAATTAGTCAAATAAATTTTTTCATACATATATAAGGTGTGATAAAACAACACGGTGAATCATTTTATAAGAAACAAAGTAATTACTTTACAACAAAGTAACCTCCTTGGATAGATTTACACTTATCTCAACAGTGGTTCCATGATTGCGAGCATTTTTCGAAGTCTTCTTTCGGAAGAGCCTTCAGCTGCTCTGTCGTGGCCTTTTCAATGTCAAAAATGGTAACAAAAAGTTTTCCTTTCAGCACAGTTTTAATTTTTTGGAACAGCCAGAAGTTGCATGGTGTATCAGGAGAGTAAGGCGGATGTGGACAGACTGGAACCTTTTTTTCGGTTCAAAAATTCTCGAATCAGAAGTGAGATGTGGCACGAGACGTGATGAAGGATGAAACCTCTGACCCATTTTCCCGGTCTCTTTCTTCATAAATTTTTCAGCAAATATTGTAGCCAGGCCTTTGTAATATTCGGAGTTTACAATTGTTCCCCTTCAAGCAAACTCTAACTGCACTTTGCCCTCATTATCAAAAAAAAAACAATGAGCATGACCTTCACATTTGAGTTCGACTGATGTGCTTTCTTAGGGTGAGGAACCACTTGTTTCCATTGTGAACTCTGAATTTCCATTGTGAACTCAGTGTTATATCCATACACCCAACTTTTATCTCCAACTATAGTTTTCTTCACGAAGTTCGGCTCTGCTACAAGACGATTCTTTAATTCCACGTAAACTAACACATGATTTTCCTTCTGTTCATCGATCAAGAATCGAGAACAAATTTCGGACTCAATAATTTGGAAATTATCAGTTAAAATGCTTTACAAGGATCCAGACGAGATATTCAGATCTTTACCGAGCCCTCAAAAGGTTAATCACCTGTTTGAAGGATCCTATTTTGCCACTTTTTGTATTCATTCCTTTTCGAGATCAAAGGACGTCCGGCATTTGGTCATCTAGAACTGACTCATTTCCGCTTTTAAATCACTCATACCACTTGTAAGCATTCTTCAGAGTGACTACATTATGGCTGTACACCACTTTTAACATTTTATGAGCTTCTTTTTCACTCTTTTGCAACTTGAAACAAAATTTAATGTTCACGCATTGTTCGAAACGCATGATGTGCAGCAGACACGGTAAACAAACCTCACTCTCCAGGCTCCAGAAGTCAACTGACAGATCGCAACTTGTTCCGAGTTCTCAATGTTGGCCCGAAAAGGATCAGGTTACTGGACTTGTTGCTTCAAATCGATGTAGTTGTCCACAGTTGCTGTTATAAAATTTCATTCACCATATTTTTTGATCACACCTTGTAATATAAACATCAAATCAAAACAAATGGTTTGGTGACTAAATAAATTATATTTTCTTTTAAACAAATCTTTATCCGAACAAAAGGATACCCAAGTCCTGTGACATTTTGGGCCATAAAAAATGTTAACAGCTATGCAGATTTTGTAAATTTTACCTTCATTTATTTCTTAAACACTATACACATAACAAAATTCAATGTTTGATGAGTAAGTCAGATCAAAATAGCAACGCTTTGTATTAAAATATCTCAGGTGCTAGACAAGAATGGGAATATGAAAGTTGGAAGTTTAATCCAGGTTGCAAAGTTTTCTAGATATAGAAGTTTGAGAGCACCTGTTCGTCTCTGGTGTAAAGATAGGGATATATTAATTTTTTCAAATATTAAGTTATAATATTATATTCATACAGGTACTTCTTGGAGCTTGCACTCAAATAATAGCCTTGGTATCACTTAAACACCATAGTGAACATGGAATTTTGACTAGTTCCGACGAACATGCCCATCCTTAATGAATGATCATGAGACGTTAAGAAAATTTATGCAAACCTAAAGTTTAAAAGATACTTCTCCATTAATCATACCACTGCTACAAAAGGAAAGTAGGTTAAAAAGGTATATCAAGCCGCTTCCTGAAAAGGGTGTTTACACCAGCGCTCGCTCGACTTGGTGCTGACCATTGCCGCATTCCGAGACAATGCTTATAATAATTGGTTCATAAGGAGACATGAAAGTGAAGAAAAACCTGAATAAGAAACCTAATGTGCAATCAAACTTTACTTCCAGGAATGGAGAGCCGAAAAATCTGAAATAATTTGCAGATAGGTGTATTTGGTTATTGAAAAACTTAAAGAAAATGTGGTAACTATATTACTTTGTAAATTGGCAATTATTTTATTTATAGCTATTATTGAAAGTCTATAACAAAATTAGACGCACTTGATTTTCGATAAGTTTAAGTTATGAATTTTTTCAAAACTAATTTCTTATGAATTATGATAAATGGTTTATAAGGAGACATTGGATAAAAACCTGAATAAAAACCTAACGTGTAATCAAATTTTACTTCCAGGAATGGAGAGCCGAAAAATCTGAAATAATTCGCAGACAGGTGTATTTGATTATTGAAAAACTTAAAGAAAATGAGGTAACTATATTACTTTGTAAATTGGCAATTATTTTCTTTAGAGCTGTTATTGAAAGTCTATAACAAAACTAGACGCACTTCACTTTCTATAAGTTTAAGTTATGAATTTTTTCAAAACTAATTTCTCATGAATTATGATAAATGGTTTTTAAGGAGACATGACAGTGGATAAAAACCGGAATAAAAACCTAATGTGCAATCAAACTTTACTTCTTGGAATGGAGAGCCGAAAAGTCTGAAGTAAGTCGCAGATAGGCGTATTTGATTGTTTAAAAACTTGAAGAAAATGAGGTAACTATATTACTTTGTAAATTGGCAATTATTTTCTTTAGAGCTATTATAGTCTATAACAAAATTAGACACCTTGACTTTCTATAAGTTTAAGTTATAAATGTTTTCAAAATTGATTTCTCATGAATTATGTATTTAAAAAGTTTCACAATGTTAGCTAATAATGTTTCATCTTAAATCTAACGATTGTTTCTATTTAAAATTTATCAATTATAAAGTCTGAATTTTATGTTATGATAATGTTACATAAAAATTAATTTGTTATTATCCCCAAAATAATCTTAACCATTTGAGTGCTCACGAGCGCCATCGCTCTCGTGCGCGTACTAAATAAATTTGCCAATCAGTTGCTGTTTTTCTGGATCGTAATGGAATATTGCTCTCGTTCCAGGTTCACACACGCACCGCGTCAGCGCAATCGGTCATCTCGTTAGTATTGTGTTTGATATGCACAAACTCATTGCATTCTGAATCTATTCACTTGTCGTTAATTGTCAGTTGCTCTCGAATGTAATTCGGACATGCCAATACCTATATTTTCATTATCCATCGGTCACTGTTCATCAGTGCGGTTTGCACGTGAAGTAGCTCACCGCACATTTGACTGACTTCGGCGACCTACGTTAGCTCGTCCTCCCCTCAGCATAATAGCATGAATACTTTAATAGAATGGCTTAAAACGAATTTCTGCAAAATGTAATTAAATTTACTTTAACTAAATTTGCTCTCAAAATCCACTACCTTTTTTTAGGAAAAAACTATTTTAAATTTAATTACAATTAATGACAATTTCACACAGACAGCTGTCAAACGATAGGTCTGCCACGAACAGCATCCATTTAAGTAATCCAAAGCGGCAATTCCTATACAAAATTATCAATTTCGATTTTTTCGATTGTTCAGATGTTTTTTCGATTTTTCAGATCTTGACTTTGGGCTTTTCCTATTTTTCTTTTTTTTTAAACCACCCCAGTATTGAGGCGAACAAAACAAAAAAAAATTATTCAAATCGGTCCAACCATTTTTGAGTTCTTGCGAGACTAACGCACGGCAATTGATTTTTATATATATGTACTCTATTTAAACGCTACCTGAAGAGTTAAACATAATTCAGTGCAGACAAGGCACCATTCCGCAACGCG
Source organism: Druceiella hillmani (assembly GCA_039881145.1). Classification (NCBI taxonomy): domain Eukaryota; kingdom Metazoa; phylum Arthropoda; class Insecta; order Lepidoptera; family Hepialidae; genus Druceiella; species Druceiella hillmani. Next base: position 21,141,418 of record JAYKKI010000019.1, on the reverse strand, counting down.
AAAGCGAAATGATATGATGTAGCGATTTACGAGTGAGAGATTAGAATACTAGGCGATATGATATTTCTTAGATAGTTATTACGATGAGTATTATTAAAAATAAATCTATTTCATTTGTGCTACTAATTCAGCATTTATCTCAACTTTATTCTTGGAGATTTTTTTACTATAATGAAAGTGTACATGTAACTTTTATGCTATATTTTCAAAAGTAATTTGAAAGAATCTATCTATATTAATAAACTAAAATATTTAATGTAATGATGTCAAAAGACTAACACAACGTTTCAACTTTACAACTATAAGAAGGAATACGGCATAAAAAGTAGACACATTAAGACAAAATACAAGTGAATAAAAAAATCAATAATTTAATATTCAACAATACATATCTATACAAACATTCAAAGAATGCAAACGTATAAACAACACACACAAGATATGTAACAAATAAATATTATACTTTGACAAACTGTAACAATTGAGAGAAATTTCAAACATATTCGAAAAAGGTATATTGTTCATTCGCCTTTTTGAAATGAACAAATTAAGAAAAATTGAAACAATTAATTCTTTTGTTTCTGAATTTGCCTAATGATTCGTGCCAATTTTCATCTAATAGTGTGGCACTTACGTAAGATGACTAAAAAACTTAAAACTTACAAGTGATGTACCTTTTGACCAATTATGAAAATGGACAAATGTTTTTAATAATTATTTATTGAAAAAAATTTTTAGAAATGTCAAATAAAATGTAAATTGTTAGTGAATGGCAACACTCAAAATAATATAGTATCAACTATAATTACCTAAGTCATCCACCCATTAAAAATTTTGAAAATACTTTTTAAAAAAAATAATAATGCGCAATGCCTCACCGTGTGACAACTTACTTTCCTAACTTCGTAGGAATTATTGGGGAATAATCTTCGCGTTTTATTGCAAGACATTACTTAGATTTCTATCATTTATTTTCTAAATAGATTGATTTCTTTATTACGCACCAAAAAACCATGTAATGTGTATAATTTGTAGATGTTTGACAAAAAAACACAAACAGATGTCTTCAACAACTGTCAATCTTTTTAACCGATCAAAAGGTATATCACAGCCACCGTGGCAACAAAAATATCAGGATGGCGTATACTTAAAAAATGAAAAAGTGGGGAACGGACAGCAATTGGCTATGGTGGGTGGGCTGAGCGCGGAGTAGGCAGGTGTGGAGACGCATGATGAGTTGCTGCTGCAACGGCGTGAGTTCGTCGAGTTGGCGGCAGTCTGAGTGGTGGGACGCTGTGATGTTTGCACGTTCTGCAAAAATAATGTTTTATGTAATAATTAATTGGCTGATGTTGTACAATGATAGTTTACGTGATTACGTAACATTTTGGAGGCAAGTAAGGACACCCTAGTATGCTGTTGCAGGCAAGTTTCTGCTAGTGTCATCAGGGTAAAGGTACAGATGTGTTACGTAATTCCATAAAATGTACCAATGTGAATTCTGCAATGTGATTTGATATTCACCTTAGCTCAGTCACATAACTCTTTCATTCACATAATCAGCACTTGTATATATACATGTATATGTGATGACAGAGCATTATAACACTGTAAGGCAACAGCATGGCACAGGTCTAGTAATAGTGGAAGGAAAATGTATGCAAATGCATGAACATATTTTTAAAAGCCAGTAAAGGACATCTTAGTAATATATTGCAGGCAAGTTCCTTTTAGTGCCATAGAGGTAAAATTGCACACGTGTTACATAATTACATAAACTGTACTAGTGTACGTAAGCACGTTGGTTATGCAGTACGATGTGATATTCACCTTAGCATCAATCGCATAACTTTTATTGACATATTTCAAAAATGGTATTTAAATCCAATATTGTTAGTTTATAGAAGTAATCTCTATTTTCATTTTTAATCTGGATTAACTTATAGAGAATCAAATATATCTTTATTTATATGCATTCAAACATATTGAAAAACTCTTCCAGATAGTTGGTTAATTTCTCAAAAAGTGTATTGTGAAACTTTCTTTAAAATCTGGTGAGCCCAATATTCACACTTGACGGCAAATTTCTATTTACATGATACAATTTATGACGGGATGAAGTCACATTTTGGCACGTAATACATGATAAATTTTCAATTCGTGTATTGGTTTTCCTAGTTGCTTAAAATAAGGACAGGCTTAAAAACAGGACAGTTTACCGACGGTCGCAGTGCCGTCCTTTGGAAAAGAGATAAGCCGGTGCCATGCCATTGCCGCTGCCTTGCCGGTGCTGTTGCCGTCCAGCGAAAAAACGTCCATAAGGTATGATGACATTATTTTACTGTAATTTATTATTAATAAGTGATTTGTCAAATTGCAAAATTTTTGCAACAACATATTCTTTATTACTATTCAAAAGTTACTAAAAGTAGTCGTTCGTTTAAGTGTGCTGAGGCAATGTGTGCTGCAATCTGCTTTGACAGTCGTGGGTAAAAAGAGACAACTTTTTTTACCCAGAGCGGAACAGAGGAGGTATATGCATTTAGGGTAAGAGGTTGTTGTAGGGTAAGAGGTGTGTGTATGTAGTCCAATGTTCTCATTTATCTCTAAAACGGTTTCACAGATTCAAATACGGTTTTCTGCAAAATGTTTGTGATTCATAAGCAATGGTTCTTAGATAGTTATTACGATGAGTACTCATTAGGGGGCGCTGCAATAAACATTTTGTTGCAAACAAATGTTCCCATTTACCTCCCAAGCGGTTTGACCAATTTAGATATGGTTTCCTGCAAAATATTTGAGACTAAGCGGCGTTGTTTCTTAGATAGGTGTTATGGTAATTACTCTCCAGGTGGCACCACAATAAACATGTTGTTGCAAACTAATGTTTGGTAGAAAAATGATTTGAACAATTTAGACACTGTTTTCAAGAGAAAGTTTGTGATATAACGGCGGAGGTTATTAGTGAAGTGTTGTTAACTTGTCAGGAGGCACTGCAATAAACATTTTTGATTGATTTAGATTAATTACTTTGCGGTCTTTCTTCGGCTTCGTTGATGTGTGATCCATGTAACGTGTTTCTCAAGCGCTCAAATTCCTCCAATGCCATGCTATTGTGTGGATTGTTGAACAGTTTTCTTTGATTATATCTGTTGTTACTACGCCATCTAAACATCATGATTTACTAAGAGCCACATAACCTTGCTCTTTGGCGAATGTTTTTTTAGAAGTTAGTTATTAAGACTAATAATAAAAATCAAAATTAAAATTTTGGTTTGCAATTTTGGTACACATGTAAATGTTTTAATCGTAAAAGTATAAAATAAAAAGCAAAATTAACAATTTTGAAAAACCTCGACATATGTAGTCGTAATTGAAAGATGATGAAATAATTTTTTTTAAACCCTCCAACTAAAAGAAAGTAAGAACCTTTTAATACAAATATAAACCCAAGAAAATTCGTCAAGGTTACCATGCCCTGTCTATGCCTAAAATTTTGCAGTTTTATCAGTTTGTCACTAATTTCAATTCTTATAAGCCAATGCCACATTTCATGGAAGTTCCATAACCGATCTTCTGCAGTGCACACTACGCAGTTACGGGCAATAACAATTACGGGCACACTACGCAGAAGATCGGTTGCGTCTGTTCCATCCTCCATGCACCGATCTTCCATCGGCGTAAGATCAGCAACGTTGCATTCCATGTATTTTAATGCGTCGCGCCATATTCGGCAGACAACTCACAGTGACAGTACACGTATACACGGAGAGATTTATTTTAGAAGTTCAAAATCAAGTTAACACGGAGAGATTTATTTTAAAAGTTCAAAATCGAGTTTCCTGTTGGAATCATAGAGAAAAATTTGACAGGACGGCAAAGAACGGCAAGGGAAAATATAGGAAAAATATTTTACCTTAGAAGATGAGACAAGAAAAAAAACAACAAGAATTTGGTAAGTTTATTATTTTATTGTTTTACAACGTACGTATTACGTATGTACGTATATAAACTAAAGAAAACACACAGTACATATTATTTGTTGGTTATTACAGTTGTAAGGAATAATAGATATATAAAACGGTGTTGCCATGGTGATTACCTTTTCCCTTAAAATATGTTGTAAGTGATTCCCGTGTATTTATTGCATTTGAAGGTCTAGACGTATTACAAATTAGTAATGTTTGGAGTTCAGAAATTGACAATTCGTCATTGTAGTTCAAATCGTCCCTTCTAAGCACAAAGTTATGAAGAACACATATTGCCTTTACTATATTTGTAGCGAAATCTGGATCTGTAAGAATGGACGTATGGAGCACTCTCCACTTATTGCTTAATATACCAAAAGTACATTCTACATACTTTCTTGCTCGGGAAAGGCAGTAATTAAAAGTACGTTTTTCTACATTAAATGTTTTGCCTGGATAGGGCCGCATAACATGTTTATATAAAGCAAAGGCTTCGTCGACTACCAGCACAAATGGCAACACTGGAGATGTAGTACCTGGCAGCTTCTTATCTCTACGTAGATCTAACATTCCTTGGTAAAGTTTATGTCTAAGTCTATGTTAAGTATATTACTGTCTGCTTCTTTACCGTAAGATCCAACTTCATTGTAATAAAGCAATAATTAGTATCTGCTAGTCCCATCAGTACAATTAAAATTTTTTTTTTTAGTTATAATAGCATGATCCACCATTTTCAGGGTTAACAAATCTTATATGTTTCCCTTCCAGGGCTCCTATACAGTTGGGAAAATTAGCATATTTGTAGAATTCATCTGCCCCTTTTAGCCATGATTCTTTATTTGGCTCCAGTATTTCACTTGGCTGGAGCACCTCCCAAAGTACTTCACAAGTTTCTTTTACTATTGTAGCGATAATTGATCTTCTCATTAAAAAAATTCTATATCAGATATTTGTTAACTGGTATGTTAAAATTCATACCGGTTGATAAATATTTGAAATACTAGTTTTCTAATCTAGTAATTTTATTTACAGTGGAAGAAAAGCAAAAGGAGTCAAAGTGTTTGAGGGATACGAGAACGTAATAACGTTAAAGAAAAAAAGTTAGAAAATACAAGGAGTGGATGGGCTGCACCTAAAAAGCATAAGAATTCATACGTTGAATTGCTTTGTTTTTTAAAAGAATCACAGGTCACATCGGGCAATATAAGCGCTCTGATCGATGAAAGTATTTAAGATACGTTATCCGTAAATACAAGTTCACAACATATTTCTAATGAAAATTTGCCGACTACCCAAATAGATGCAGTTCCAGGGACTTTCCAAAAAACTAAAAGGTCAAAGATGGCTTCATGATGACCTTTCAACAGAATTTAAACGCTGCTATGAGTAAATAACAACAACCACCACTCGAAGAAGATTCAAACATGAAGTTTTTACTTTCACTACTTCCTCAAATTAAGAGTTTGAATGAAAGGCAAAACCTTGAATCCAAAATGGAAGTCATGAACTTAATTTACAAACGGGATAAAGTGAGCATACTTAGTTAAGTTATACAACACAAATGTCACCGCCCGTGCCGGCATACCAAGAGTACAGTACAAGTTCATACTCGTCCTTGGCGAACAAAGGGTCACCAGAAGAAATTCAATCACCCAAATCAGTACATTTAATTGAACAAGAAATTAACAAAGTGTTACAGTAATACCACCGTTATCATTTTGTTGCAACTGTCATAATGTTTTTGTAACGTTTCCTTAATAGCATATCTGTAATTGTAAAACTATTATAATTATTAATAAAGAAATTTGAATATAATAATATTGTTTATCTCACTCAAAGTAACCGTCAGTCTCTTCTCTGGAGTTACAGCCATTCTAAATTGTGTATCTTGTTTGGTTATATAAGTCTTCATCAAGTTGAGCAGTTCATCGAATGATTGAATAGATATTCCATAATACTCAAATGACTTATCTGGATACTGTCTTAGTTTCTCATACTAGTTGCGAAATTGTCCTCTACTTTGTCTAAAGGTATTTAGGGGATGCACCCAATATTTACGTTTCCTTTTATCTTGTTTTAAAGCTACACAAATAGCTATTATTTCTATAGCATCCATTTTACGTCCACTCCGTGTTACCTTTACACGCAGTGGATATGGTCAATTGTTAATCCACAGAGTGTGGCTGCTATATTCTGTTGTGGATTTTTTGTAACGGGCGTTCCGCGACCGGGATTTCTGTGCAATGTGATACTGGTATTAAGTGTGGCAAATAGCTTTTCTATGCTGCTACGATGTAATTGATATTAGGAACAGAAACGGCAATGGCAGCACCGACAGATTTTCTTGTGTTTGTAATTATATTAATAGGTTCTTACTTTTTTTAAGTTGGGTTTTAAAAAAAATTATTTAATCATTTTTTAATTACAATGACTATATCCATGGTGGGTTTTTCAAAATTTTTAATTTTATTCTTTTTAACTCTGCAATTATTTAAATTGCAACTTTTTAGCGGGTTAAAGGACAAGCATAGCTTAACTTAACACAAGCATAGCTAATCCTGTTTTAAAATTTTTGGTCATTTTTAGGGTCTTTACCTCAAAAAGAATGATGGAACTCTTATAAAATCAGTCACGCTCCCTTCTGTTGATTTTTGCAGAAACTGCTTGATGGAGATATTTGGCATAGTAGTAAAACATATTAAGCTGTACAAATCTCAATAGATAACAACAGTCTAAATATGTGTGTGAATATTTTAGAATAAGAAAATTATGTACTCGCAAAAAAAACTCCTTTCAATTCTGCATAAAGTATTGAATATCGTTCGAAACAGGTAATTATAAGGGCTATATACAGTTAACGAAGAAACATGGTACTAACCATTCGCTGAGTCCTCTCAGCCACTGAACGTGGACGGCATCCAGTTTGCTTGGTGGCCGTCAAAACATTGGCTGGAAATATAAGTTTATCCTCAGTATTTATGTGCAAATATTTTTTCATTTCAATCAATGGCACAAATTCACTCTCCTGAATACTTCAACATGTAACACAATAATTCAAGGGAAGGAGATGTTTGGGGCCTTGATTAACAAACCTAAAACCAAAGTCATGGTCATCGAAGAGATGGTCAACTCTGGGGAATACTCAGATCTGGAATTTGTACGGGAAATTGTACGTCTTGGTTCTATGGGATGTATGGATGTGTGAGATAAGTGACCAGGGAGATAAGGTTGAATTATTCAGATGGCCAAGGCTGCAGTGACAAAGCTCAATAGAATAGTAGAATGATCTCCAATGTTGGTGACATTGGAGATCATTCTACTACACAGAAGAAAGCGATGCAAACATTTGTTATCTCCATCTATTCATATGGAACCGAGTTTTGGATAATCTGTGCATTGGACAGGAAGAAGATTGAAGTTTTTTGAGATGCATTGCTGGAGGAGAATATTACATATACTATGGACAGCCAAAAAACCAACAAATTCATAATCAACCAACTCCAAATTAAGACCAAATTATCAACCAACTGCTACCAACGAGTTCTCATTTACTTCAGTCATATAAATCATAGATTGCAAGATAGCCTAGAGAAACTGGCTTTTATTTATTTATTCTATTTATTTATAGGATATAAACCGTGAGCAAAAAACCTCACGGTTTATATCCTGGCCAATGCTCTGATCAGGATAACATCATCACAGGATTTTTTATCATTGTTCCCCTGAGAAAAGATAAAGATAAAGTAGTATGGAAGCAGCTATACAGCTCCTTTAACAAGGCATTTCAAGACAGGCACGACCTTCACTAATGAAGATGTGATGAAGAAGAAGATGCGAGCCCTTAACTCGACCCTGCAGAAAATTTCTATGTTACAATTACTATTAGGTTTAAAATTAGGCATTAAAACATTTTATTTACATGTTACTTACTTTGGGCAGCTGCTGTATGATAGTTGACCTGTAATGGGACCAAAGAATTTTTTAAATGATTATCAATAATTGTTAAAATAGATCACAGTGATTGTAGATTGTGTGGAAAAGGTATCACATTCAAGAAAGCAAAACATGGACGATGGCTGGCATTGCACATCCCTAATCATAGATTCGATATAAGCATTTATGTTGTTGGGAGTATCACTCAGTTTGAGGCACATCTAATGGGATTGAGAACACTCTGATGGCACATCACGACATCTCATTCGGCTAGTTTCGCATCTTGTCAACCCTTACTTAATTCGGTCAGCTTCGCGTAAAATTAAAAATATATTTTCAATAGATTGTAAAGAAACATTTCTGTGATAAATTATTTCATAAAAATAAAATAATAAAATTAAGTTAACATTTTATTATTAAATATCAGAATATTTGTTTTTGTTTTCAATTCGTTCAAATAAAAAATATTTTAATATAAAAATATAAAAAAATTTAGATGTTTCACATCTATTGGGCAGTATGGGACACTGCAAATAAGGCTCACAATGTTTTTTGGTTACAAAATTGTGAGCGCTATTTACTGACTAAAATTTGATTAATGTAATTCTGACGTCTTCTTTAGTTTCAAATAAAATTCAACTACCAATTAGTAACACATTTTTTTAACGGCCGTGATTTTATAACCAAAATAAACTAATAATCTAAAATATGAGTCCATATTATACCAAATTTTTTTAATTTCTTTTCTTGCTGTATTTTTAGGTAGATTGATATAATATACATTTATGACTTTGACTTTTATAGCTTATAGTATACTAACACAAATTGGTTGAAATGGTTATAAAGTTTATATCGCATAAGATTTTCATGAAAATAAAACCATGTTATTTGCATGCTATAAATTTCGATTTGGCCAGGGGAGGGAAAGGATAGTTCCCTCTAGCCAAAACTGAAGTCCTTTTTAAGACAAATTAAACAGTAGACTAAAAAACAGTAGACTATTGTCACACTTAATTTAGGAGTCTCCTTGACTACCTACTGTCTCCATTGTCATATCAGCTCTCAATGCCCATAATATTGTATTGTCAATTGATTACGGGAACTTGTTAATGGGAAGTGGGAGAAAATTTATTTCCGAGATTTTGTTATTAGTTAGACAGCTGTGGTATTAAGCAAAATCATTATTTCCATAATATGTTATATCATAATTATGTTATACATCTATCGCTCCGACAGATATAATGAGGATGCAAAATTTCTTCAATCATTTATTGTAAAAATGAAATTAAACAGAAGAAATGTGTGACAAAAAATAATACAAGAAAATATAAAAGTTACTAAAAGAGTTTAAAGAAACTGTAAAAAATAGTGTTACAAATAAGTACTGTAAAACTAGGTCTGTAAGAACAAAATTGACTTAATGCAAATTGTGTTTACACTAGTGTGTACCGAAAGTTATTTATGCATACATTTTATAATGTTATATGATATATAATTTTTTCATGGTACAAGAGTTAGAGTAGTAAGATCAACCGCAGTTTAAACAAACTGTCAATCTCGGTTCAAAATTAATCTATCAATCACGTCCAAATGGTAATTTCAATATTACATTAACCTCAGTTTATCTAAGCTTTGTTAACTTTATAGCGAGATTAACCACAGTTTAAACAAACTGTCAAACAAATCTCGGTTCAAAATTAATCTGTCAATTACGTCCAAATGGTAATTTCAATATTACATTAACCTCAGTTTATCTAAGCTTTGTTAACTTTATAGTGAGATCAACCACAGTTTAAACAAATTGTCAATAAATCTCAGTTCAAAATTAATCTATCAATCACGTCCAAATGGCAATTTCCATATTACACTAACCTCAGTTTATCTAAGCTTTGTTAACTTTATAGCGAGATCAACCACAGCTTAAACCAACTGTCAACAAATCTCGGTTCAAAATTAATCTGTCTAAATGGTAATTTTAATTTTACATTAGCCTCCATTTAGCTAAGCATTGTAACTTGCAACATTTAAGATTGTCATGGGTTAAATATTTTATTATATGGAGTACAGTGAATGGATGTCAAAATTGTTAATAATTTGTGACTATGTGATTAGTGAAAATATTTTTCTAAATGTATATCAGTTTTTAACTTTATGATCTGAGGATTACAATAGAGAGGGTCCAATTTTATTTATGAGATTTTAACGCAGTTCGTCTTCATCAAGTTAACATTATTAATCTACGCTCTAATAACATGCGAATCGTTTTCAATTTTGCTTTAATTAATTGATAATGTAAATCCACTAATTAATAATGTAACTATATTGAGAGATCACTGGAATGACAAGAAACGTAAACAGCTGATAGCTGGGTCGCTATATTGTCATAGTTAATCCACGAAAAGTAGTTTAAACCACCCAGTGCAGTTAGTAACAATAATCCAGCATTTAAACTTTAAACAAAGTTTAACTCTTTCTGATTTTATGAAATTCTGACTATGCAGTTGTTTAAACTCTGTCTGTCGTTTAAACTGAGATTTATTTTATTGGTCTTACTTATTTATATTACGGTAAAGTGATACCATAGAAAAGAGTGATCACTAAAAAACTTTTGTTTCTACTACTTATAACTTACAAACAACTGTAGTATAGAATATAATCTTAGTAGTTATTGGTTAAATACAGGACACATGGAATGTTGGCTAAGAATTCCAGGTTCCTGACTAGCAAAATGATCAATGTAGATCAAGCAACAAAACAAGCACAAAAATTGCATCTTCGGTGCACTCCACATTGTTATTTTTTTAATGAAAAAAACCGCCCCAATACGCGTAGAAATTTCATTAGGAGAGTTCCACTTATATACAAAAATTAATATTTTACATTAAACTATGTTAAATATTAATTTTTCACAAACTAAATACTTTTAAAAATTATAAGATCATGATAATCGCTATAGTTAGATTTTACCAACTCTGTTTTTATCATAATTGTTGGTTCACTCGTTTTGGAAATAAGAGGGGGGGGAGTGTTCTATTTTTGTACATTTTTTAGAACATATTTTTAAATATGCATTTATTTATGAAGAAATTCATATTTTTAAATAATTTTTATTGTTATTTTAAATTTAATTATATTTTTGTATTCCTCATAACAAGCCCTTTCAAATGATACTTTACATAATACAAAACAGTAAAACAATGTGTTACTATGTCCAATTTTAAAGTTCTAAGTGACAACTTAGTTTCTGAGAAAATTGGCTGTAACAGCCGGACTGACAGACAGACACGTGAATGATATTATAACGGTTCTGTTTTTCAGTTTGAAGTATTGAACCCTAAAACTTCTTAAAAACATTCATGTTCTACACAAAAAGCTATTTTTGACGATACTCCAAAATTGTACACATAAACATTAAAATAAAATTGTATACAATTTTAATTACGATTTTCAGTTTTGAGCCAAGGAAATACATCGTATATGTAAATTTTAAATCTGTACCTTCTTTTGTTTCAAAGACTCACCTGAGGAAATTTAGTCTTCTCATAGTCCATGCAGCGCGTCAGCTTCTCCTCACTCTCTGGCTTCCTGTGCTACACAAATTCACTCTCGTCAACCCAATGTCTTTGACAGTGGTACGCGCTATACAACAACTTAAACCTTCAAATTCGATCTTACATAATGTCATACTAATTTTATAAAGATTAAAGTTTTGTATGTATGTTTGTTTTCAACTGCCTATTTTTGCTACCAGATGGCACATCGTCACAATATGGAACAATCGTTATCAAACACACTTATCATATACTAAATGATCATATGCTAAATCTACATTGAATTTAGTCTGTTTCGCAAATTTCGTAATTTTTATAAATTACAATGCACCTCTCTATGCTGTCGCTGGTTGCAAAATAAAATGGAGTGCACTTATTTCTCAAAAATACAAAAAAAAAGTATAACAATGTTGCGAGGATCGACAGAAATTTGACTGACAGTGGCCGTGTCGCTTCACAATAATTTGACCTGACCAACTCCATTGTCACGAAATGTTTACCATCATATAGTCTGTAGTATTCAAATGAACATAAGGAGATAATATATATTTGGAATGTGTGGGTAATGAGCAACAATGATACAAGTGCACCGAATTAAAATGTGGTGGGTTACAATTTTGAGGTAAATTTTATGACATTGTAGACGACATGTAAAATCCAATAGCATATATTTGAATTATTACAGAAGATCTATTACGATAGAATATAGAAATATTTTTATATTAAACAAATGAAATATTTACAGCTAGGCCAGACTAACGTTTGAAATTATTGTACATACGAGGGGGCGTTTTTACGTTTGTGGAATGAGGGGTAAGAAATGAGAAATACAAATTTATTTTTCTTTTTCAATACATTCACCTGCTACCCTAATACATTTTTCCCATCTTTCAATTAGCTCATGTATACCTTCATAAAAAATGTTTTATCTTAGTCCGAAAAGTAAGCTGAAAGTCCTTCACTTCTTCATCGTTTGAAAATTTCTTCTCACAAAGTTCTTTTCTTATTCCTGGGAAGAGATAATAATTGCCGAGAGCCATGTCAAAACTATAGGTGGGGTGATCCAAAATATGGAAGCCCACCTTTATGCACAATCGTCAATGCGACACGACTCTTGAACAAGCACATTGTCGTGCAGAAGGACAGCACCTTAGGTTAGTTTTCCTATGCTTTTTTTTGATGGATTCTTTCAACTGTTCTAGGATTGAAGCTTAGTATTCTTCGGTTATGAAGACGCCTTTATTTTTATAATCTATCAACAAGATCACTTCTGAGTCCCAAAAGACTTTCCCCCATTTATACTAACAATGAGTCACTGAACTCATTATGGCTCATTAAATTACCCCCACTAATGATCTAATTACCAATTCCGCAAACTTAAAAATGCACCCTCGTACAGAACATTACGTCATACTATTAATAAATTTGACTATTTTTAATATGATATAATTAGAAATAATTAGATATTATAAATAATTTTGACTGATTACAATATGTAGAATATGGGAACTTTATACGGAAAATCGACAGCAATATAATTAAAGTTTCGTTAATCACCAGATGGCACTGATAGTATTTTGCATTGCCCCTATACAAGTTTTATGAAAATCTGTAGAGCTGTCTAGACCTGATTTTGCAACAAACATCCAAACCCATACTTTGCTTATATTAACATTTCATCCAAGCGAAGCCAAAGGTAATAGTTTATGTGTTACTCTAACAAACAAACTATACGCAAAGCAAATTTGGTACAACTCATTGCTTGATGGCAGAATTATCAGGTAATAAATTGATGATGATTTATCAGGTAATAAAATGATGATTTATCAGGTAATAAAAGTGCAATTAATAAAATTATCCTCTAAACCACTGATTCCCAAAGTGGTCTATATCGACCCCACAGGCCGATTATGACCTGCAAGGTATCCATGTCAGTGGAAAAAAGGTAAATGGGGGTCCACGATACTGGATCTCATTTAAGTAGGTTGTGACTTTAATTTTTGCTTTTCATGGAAGGAATAATACTAGCAAAGACTTGTCTAAAAAATGAAATGTCTAAAAAAGAAGGTCAGTAGGGGGTCTACTCAAAAATGAGAAACATGACAAGTGGTCAGTTTTGAGGTCCTCTGCTCTCAATCTTACATTTGCAGATTTTTGTATTTAACAATAGTCATAGGTATACTTGGCTGAAACTTGAGATGAACAAAGTTGGATAAGAGTTCAGATTGCATTGTAATCGCAAATGAAGATATTTGCAAACGCTTTGTTCTTAATAAATAGAGACGGTATTAAAAGTATCCAAAAATTAATATAACATGTTTATAAAACTATTTTATGTTGATCATACAAGTGTTAGTTCAAGAATAAACAAAAAAAAATGTGGAAAAACATTAAGTAAATTACAGTATAACTCTAAGTGAGAAGTCAGCTTTCATTGAGAGCAGGCGGTACAAAATTCAACAGGCAAGTAAGTGATACAAGTGAGTAAGCAAAAGACCATTTGTAAACAAGCAGCAAGGCATTGTAGCTATTTTAACCGCATCCTTTAGCGCTTATGCAAAGAGCTGCTATTGTATAGCTTTCCATGTGGAGGTACATTTCCACACCGGGAATATGCGTTCATGCCCCACTATCTTCAACAAGTGAACCTATCTTTTAGCTACATAATAATAAAACAAAGTTTTAAAATTGTAATGTTAGCAAAAATTTTTTTATGTAATTTTACATTAAATAAATTGGGTCCACTTTTCGTGAATTTACTATCAACATATAATTAAAAATAAATAATTTTTAATTATTTAATTATACTTCTCATAATTTTAATTATACTTCTCATAATTTTAATTATACTTCTTGACACCTTACTAATAAAATAGAACATCGGCACATTTACCGAACAAAACTTGGATCGAGGCGTTCATAGAACAGATGTACAACCCGAACGAACCTGATGGCCTGCAGAGAAGGTGCGTCGATTGCCACGACTGGCCCACTGCTGTCTCTGGTAGCCTGTAGTTGGTCGTGGGGGAGCACGCTGTTCACTCTCCTTCTGCCACGAACTATTGTTTATAGGCGGCAAGTCTTGAATAAGAAAAATGTACTCAATTCTATTAATTGGTATTCATACTAATGATATAGATACATTTCAAAATAAATATTTAAAAAAAAGCACACATCAAATTACAGGAAAAGGTAAGCACTTTAGCGAAACTGAGTTTTAAACCATTTCCTATTACTTAGTTGAGTTTAGAATTTTTTTAAATTTTTCAAACTGGCAGTCGAATAATTAGGGTCAGACACACTGCATGTTATTTTAAAGTATAATATTTCGCAAATGAACTTAACGAAACATGTGTAAATAGAAATTTAATTTCATTTTAAATGATCTGTCAAGTGATAACCGTTCAATTTTTATCTTGTATGACAGTAATTTTTTCTTGTATCACACAAGAAAAAAATTGCACCACCATCTCCTATATGACAAAAATAATGTCTTATTTATTCCAACCCACTCCATATAACGTCGATGAAATTCTCTGGTTAATAAAACAACAAAATACAAATGTTTAAAATCATGTTTTTATTTATTACAACTCACTCCACATTACATCGATGAAATTCTCCAGTTAATAAAAGAAAAAAATATCACATGTAATATCTTGTTTTCCAAGATTTCATTTCATGATCATTTTGTTGAACAACCTCAAAGTTATTTTCCTTCAAAGTTGCTATTGTTTATTTATAGCTTACGTTGCCTTCTAACAAATGTTGAAAATCATATTTTTATTTATTTTAACTTACCTCACTTTATGTATATTGAACTCTGTGGCTAAATTTAGTAACAGGAAAAACTCACCAAATTGATAAATAAATAATTAGTATCGTTTTCATTTCCTTAGAGATATGAAGGCAGTTCCAGAATGGCTTCGCCTGACATACTTTTTCGCGACATGTTACGACTTGTTATACTGCAACGATAGTGTATCTTTTCTGCTCTTAATATACAAACATGTATCAACTTGCTAGCATTAGTCGTAGTTCAAGAGTGGATTGAAATACAAGTATCATATCTTTTTCTAAAATGTCGGTAGCGGAATATTGAAGCATTATTAAATTCCTGTTTAAAGAAAGTTTACCACCCGTAAAAATTAAAAAACATTTGGATGTATGGGGAGTTTGTATCTTCGTGTAGCACTATAAAAAACTGTGTAAAAGAGGCCAGCCCGTGGAAGGGCTTACTCCAGAAACTATTGCTCTAATAAAAAAAAAGTTTGAGTGACCGACATTTGAAGATTAGAAAAATAGCAGCAAAGCTTCGTCTGTCGTAAAAGTACTGTGTTATTCAAGATCACCTTCACATAAAGAAGGTAAAGAATAAGATGAGTGTCCAAAGTTTTGCCAGCAGTGCCAAGAGAGGAGAGAGTGCAATGTGGGTTGTAATTTTTGGATCTGTGTGGTAAAAAGCCTGAAGCAACAATCAAACATGTGGTGACAGGAGACAAAACTATGGTACTATATTATGATCCTGAAAGCAAATGCGAATCAATGAAGATGTCAGAAGTGTGTTGGTATTAAAGGGGAGAATACCTTGAGAAATAATCATAGTTTCATTTAATTTTCTTAACAATTTCCTAGTTGGGCCAAGTCATTCCTATGTACATGTTTTGATAGTTTATATTCTGAATATTGTTCTTGTAATTGTGTTTCAATACGAATCGTGACATTTTTTAACATCATTGTTAAAAGTGTAGTCGTTATTACCAAATACGATACAATATACGTAACAGTGTATAATCATGCTAAGCATAAATGCTGTAACTGATATTTTTATGAATTTGAAATTTTGATCTCAAATGGTTCATTTGTCATGCCAAACTTAATAACAAGATAATGCAGTAAGGGTTTTTGAAGTATTTTTAAATATAAGTAGTTAGGTGTCCTGTCGTATTTTAGTTCTCCACAGAGAATGATAGAAGTCAGATAATTTATGCGAATTGTAGATACGGCATTTGCATTTATTACGGCAATATAGTCTAAAGAACATGCATTATCAAGAATGTTATTAAAAACAAACCCCCAGAAATATAATGCTATCGTTGAGTATATTGCATTTAATAATATGTATTATTGTTTAACTTAAAATTAAAATATGATTTGGTACACATTGTTCATATTTGTTTTCTTTACATTAGTATTTTCCACATCACTCACAACTTATTCTGAATTGAATAAAATGACCAGAGTTGTATGAGTTGTTCGATATATTGATCAGGTTGGTGTGTTCCATGATGTTTATGGTTAGAAGTTCTAATTATGACTGCATGATATATCAAATAATATTAAAAAATAGTGATCAGTGTCAATAACAGTGCTCAACCTCAATTGTCAAAATTTAATTATCCACCCTACTTACACTGCAAATGTTTTTTATTTCAATCTATTGACTGAATATGACAATGTGAAGCAATGAAATTTGATTGCGATACAATACCATGTTCCATAGTTGCGAGGGCATTCCCATTTACTTCATGGTATATTGATTGACAGAGTATGCAGAATGCTAAGTGGATGCATTCTGCATACTCTGTCAATCAATATACTATAATATAATAATTAAACTATTCAAATAAAATGCTTACTTTTGAGCATTTCCAGTGCCTCAGGGAAGAAAGATGTGATTTTGGGGTTAACGTTGGGATACTGCCTCAGACTCGAGACAAACTGGTGATGAAACAGAGCCATCGGACTCTTACTGCGACCTGCCAACCAAAATTGTACAAAATGTTTTCATTTTCTTAATATGCTAAGGAACGTTCAGCTGTATCAACAATGAATCAGGTTAGACAATGTGGCTGCTAATGTTTAAAGTTAAAGATTTTACGCTGATAAATTATAAGTTGCCAATTGCAAGATGGGTTTGCTGTTCACCTATATGGTATTTCTATAACCACGTTTTTGAACCAACATCAGACTATGGAGGTTATGGGAGGCCAAAAGATCATATTGACTGTTTTTTGGTATCATCATTGTGAAGATCATATGTGATCTTGCCAAGATGAATTAAACATTCCCAAACACAATGGGTGTACCCCTTGTCATTATGAAATTATCATGACCACTTTCAAAGTCAATAAGATTGATTGGTTCAATAAGATCATATACTATATAGTGTCATTGCAACTATACATATATATGTAAATTTTCAACTCATTGGGTAACGAAAAGTGGGTTAAAATTAACTTGTAAAATTTCATACAAACAAACATCCTTAGTGATAAGTTAACACATGATATAGTCCATATGTATGTTATAATGATACGATATCTATAACAAACTTCATAAGCATTGCTTGTTTTGTAACTTCGCATTTTTCATTTCAGTCTTGAAAATTTCCTTTCACTGTCGCTAATGATATTTTATTTCAAAAATTCTATTTGAAATCACTCATAGAAACTTGCACAATAAGATCCCTAGCGTTTCAATAATTATTTATTATAATTGTCTTCAAAATCCACACTTTCACTCATATTTTTCTCATTTGCATTAGAAATTCATCTTTAATTGTGTTGAAGTTTACTAAAGTACCAAACTACACTCACTGTAGACCGCCAATTGCGCAGACCATTAAACAAAATTTATAATCTTGCGATTGGCTTTACATCACATTACAAACAATGTCTCGTTTGTCTGGCCGCATTGTAGAATATGAAATATTATTAAAACTTGAAATTTTTACTGCTTTACAGATTGGCTGAACGTTATTGGGGTTTTGATAGAAAATACTGATGCTTTCTAGAGCTTTTTCAGTACCTATATGATTTGTTTGCCAACATATATTTTTTTGATACACATTATTATGAAACAGAAGGAATGATTGACCTTGCTACTCAATAAGTTGGTTATAAAGTGCTGTTAGGTTGATTCATATAATGAATATGGTATATAAAATATATACAGTTAGTCTACCATGGTGAATTAAAATGTCCAGTAGTTTGCCTACAGATATATAAAATATATACAGTTAGTCTACCATGGTGAATTAAAATGTCCAGTAGTTTGTTTACAGGCATGCTTATTTGTAAAACACATAATAATAAACACTGAAGAAGGCGTGTCTTCCGCTAGAGGATTTTTTGGTTTTTATTTCACCTGGGATACGTTTAGTACTGGATTTTCTTCTTTTTGGCGTCATGAATTAATTAACAATTTGCTTATTGCTAATTTGTGAGAATGATCACCTTTATTGATAAGATTCTAATATTTACATTTATTATTGTATAGTTATAGTGGAATGTCTTCACGGTGCCAGTCATGGATGACAACAACGAGTACAATAAATATAAATGCTTATTGTCTTAAATTTCCACTCACTAACATGATAGTTAAAATAATGAACCAATAATAACAAGCGAAATCCTCTGGACATCCGATCCTGTTCTACTGGACATTTTAATTCACCATGGTTAATAAAGAACATTTATCCAATAAAGAACATTATCATAACATGTAGTATGTGGGGGAGGGGCAGGGGGAGACTATTGAAAATCAACTTTATGTTGGCTTATAATATAAGTACATATTATTAGATAGATGCATAAATTTGAAGTTTTTTTAACCTTAGCACGTTCATTGCCGACAATGCAATGTTACATGGTGAGTTCAAGTAAGTTTTAAACTTGTATTTCACCAGTCATATTGTCTCTTTTGCCATTCAAGCAAGATCTAAGTTTAAAATAAATGGATAGTGGATGCGACACATAGGTTATATATATTTATTGATGCTCAGTACACTTGTTGTTGTGTCCACCTGTTTATTACGAATTGTTTATTGTGTTTCCTTTGTTTATGTGCGAAATAGGTTACTAAGACAAAGTACTGTTAAGTATATTTGTGTACAAAAAAGATGTGTACGATGGATCAAGAAGTCGCCAGAAGTTTAATGATTCAGATTTTGTCTTTAAACCTAGTGAGTTTAAATTGTCATCTTCACCTTTGGCAATGAATGTGTTAAATGGATCATTTTATAGCTAAAATTGGCCGTATGGAAGTATCTCTTATTAATTGAAGTTGATTTTAATGAACAAATGACCGTTGAAGAATTATTGGGGATGTTTTCAGGAAAGAGAACAATAATGGAAAGATGAAAGAACGATGAAAGAAATTGGTGCCGCATGAAAGAAAAAGGAGTGAAAGAGATATAAAAGTTTAAATTTAACCTCTAGAGAAGGACGGCAATACTGTGTTGTGAGGTCATTTTTAATATTGCACATTATATTCTACGACAGGAAAAGAGACAGGGATATACCCAACTCTATCCGTATCTTCAAATTTAGAAGCCTACAGCTGGCTTATTTTTCAATCAATTTTTGAATTTTTTTCAAGACTGGTTTTTAATTAACTTATATTTCACAATATTGTATGAAAAATATCAAAATTTGGAATGAGTCAACTACTATATTATTATAATTAAATCGAATGGACAGAAAGAATATTTGTATTTCTTTGCTTGAACATCGGAGATAATTCTTTATTGGAAAGTTTAGTGACAAGTAGTGAAAAATTAGTCATTTATGAAATTAAAAAGTGTCGAATAGACATATGACGGAGGGCAGAACCTAATTTAATGATTCTAAAATAAGACTCGCATCTAAACAATAATTTATAAGCTATAAGGAGTAAATAATAATCCATTTTAAGTTGTAAAGTAATGGTCCATTTTAAGTTGCTGCTCTTTACTCATAGTATATTGCTCAATGATAGAAAAACTAGACAATAAGTTGAAAATTAAGGCTTTCAGACTAAACCGATGATAAAGGTTTTATCACCATGGTAATGCTAGAGCCCATTATGGCTTTCTCTACTTCTAAAATAGACGTTGTTTACGTCTATTTCAAGTCCTAAGATCAGTAGAAAAGATATATTGACAGTAACGGGTAAAACTTTTGCTTACTTTTTAATATTATGGAAGATTTAGACAGGCCTGAGGGCGTATAAATATTTCATAATATTAGAGAGGCTAATAATATTGATGGCTGTATAAATCTTCCATAATATTGGCTAGGCTGAACCCAAGCCTTTAAATCGCAAATTTATCAATTGCTCTTCCTTGGATACCAACCCATCACTCCACGTAAAAAGAAGGGGTTTAAGACTACGTTTTCACGTAAACGTTATATTAAGTAAAATCTCATGTTTAGTAAAAAAATTAAAGTCTATATTTGAATGTTGCCACATAAAATATTCCAAACTTTATTTAACACTCTTTATACAGTCTCTTTTTAACGTTCTCAATTTAACGTTTATGTGAAAACGTAGTTTTAAGACTACGTTTTCACGTAAACATTAAATTAAGTAAAATCTCATGTTTAGTAAAAAAATTCAAGTCTATATTTGAATGAATTGAATGTTGTCAGATAAAATATTCCAAAACTTTATTTAACACTCTTTATACAGTCTCCATCCCTCATTATGATCTCACAATGTTATTGATTCTCTCTCCTCTCTGTCCTTAATACATTGGCGTTAAAATTCAAAATAATTTATGAAAAATTTTCTAGAGTAAAATTATCACTTCTAGAGTAAATTGTCGCAATTACAGTGAAATAAATAGATCATAAAAAATAAACTTTTGCTTTGACAGCTTCTATAACGCACTTTCGCTATTTGAATCACTTTAATGTTCAAATTATTGTAAATATTGGTATATATTTTGAGAACAAGTAAACAGAAAAGAAATCAATATTTAAAAAGAAATAGACGTTGCTGTATAATAATTAAATACTAGAAAAAGTTAAAAAATATTTAATTATACAACCAGATACTTGTATATTAAAAAAAACATTGCATACGATGTGAAACACCTTGCATATCAGATATTTGCAGTTAGGTACTTACCAAATAACTGACTGAACTTTATCTTCTGTTTCGGGAGTAAATACAACACAATGCTATTTTTTATCTGAAAATTATCTTTCTATTCACTTATTTAAGTCCTAAAACTATATGCCTATTTAAATTTTTCCTAATTTACCAGAATATGTTGACAGACAAGTAAGTGGAAATGCACATAAATAGAATAGGATACAGCACCATGTATGGGGGCTCCCACAGATGGATATTTATTGGAAGCTGCGAACCGCTTGGCCGCGTAGACAGCGTAGTTCCCAAATGGCGCAGCTGTCATCAGTGCAGTTCCACTGCCTAGACCGCCAACTTCAAAGTTGCCACATTCTGTCATAAAGGATATATTATTTTGTTGCAGATTCACAAAAAATATATTTTTAATTATATTTTAATTTTGTTTATAGTCCGATCGGCATACAAATTTTTATATAATTTTGGTTTGTTAAAATATAATGGGAATAATTTATAACATTTCATCTGTCCATTCGTCCCTCTGCTACCCCACCTCACAGTTTCTATACTTTTAAACCTACATGCACAAAATTTTATAAGTTAATGTTTTAGATGGTATGTAGGCAGTCCCAAAATGACTCGGCCTGACATATTTCTTCGTGACATGTTACGCTGCAATGTATAGTGCATTTTTTGTACTACTGACATAGAAACACGCATCAACCTGCTAGCATTAGTCGCAGTCCAACGGTGGATTGAACTACAAGTATTGTATTTTTTTTCTTAAATCTTAAAAAAAAAGATGGCATGTATGGGGAGACCAGATAGTACCATAAAAATTGGGAAAAAAGCTTAGTTTAGGCTGAGAAACTATAAAAGACACAACCAGAACCAGATTCCAGAAACCAGTGCTCCAATAAAAAAAAGGTTTCTAGTTACCGGGGTTTGAAGATTAGGGAAATAGCAACAAAGCTTCGGCTGTTGAAAAATATTCTGTGGTAAAAAGCTTGAAGCGATAATCAAACGTCTGATGACAGGAGATGAAACTATGGTGCTGTATTATGACCCTGAAAGCAAACGCGTATCGATGGAGTGATTTTTAAACACAAAAATCAACCCATTTTGAAGTCTGAGATTCTTTGAATTTTTATAAAGGCATAGAAATGTTAATCAGAAGGGTATTGATATTAAAGATATAAGAAGTGCGTTGATATCAAACTGAATAATAACCATAGTCTCATTGCATTTCCTTAATTATTTCCTAGTTAGGCCAAGTCATTCTGGGACTAGCTACGTATGGTCTTAATTAATATCATTACGTATTATAACATTAAGATTTTCTTATTTGCTACTGAACGGATTTATTCCCATTTTTATTAGTGGATAGATCAAATCAGAAAAACTTAAAATTTATGATTTTTTTCTGAAAATTACCTGACCGGTGATCATAAATGCCTATGAAGCGTTTTCTGCTTTCATTAGTATTGTTCCGAGAGATATCGTAGCTTGTGCTGCGTAAATCATTAGAGATACATGGAAATAATACGTCCTTTTACAAGAGACTATGACCGCATACGAGTACATAATGCAAAAAAATCCATAATGAACATTTAACCGTTTAAAAAATTTAATTTTTTAACTCGATTTTCTAGAATTTATGGCGCAAAATTGTCTTAAACTTAATTAAATTAGATTTTATAGTAAACTTCCTCAATTTATAGACTACATTTTAATTTTATAGTAAATCCTCTAGTTTTCTAACAAATAGTACAATAATGACAATGTTTTTATGACAACCAAATTATACATACAGGCATCTCGGCATTGACAATTTTACCAACCTAACAACAATACCCATGTGATGCCAGGACATAATATTATTTTAACATGGTGTATAAAGGTGTTTAAAAAAAAGCTTTGACCACCTGTGTGGTGAAACTGGGGTCATTTTAAATTTCGTTCGCTCCCGATTTCTACACACATTCCTTTCACATATCCCCGAAGATTTAAGCGGCACACGTCAATAAATATTTTTCCAGAGAAAATTGTGTACATACAAACAGATATGGCAATGGACTCTTTTGTAATATGTATTGATATTAGTTACAAATATTTATTTTTTATGTGAAACAAAAACAAACCCCGCTTACTTTACTTCAAACAATCTATTATAAATGAAAATTCTCCGTGCTCAAAACTCTATTGATTCTGTAGAACAGCGTTAAATCATAAGGCAAGATGTCATAAAGTAGAACTCACTAGCATTTCCATAGCTTCCAGGTGGGATCTTGAACTGTGGAGGATATTCCGCAACCAAGTGCTGACAAGGTGGAGAGCGAGATCGCGGGCGCTGTGCCATGTGGGGTTTTGCCGGATGCGAATGTTCACCACTACACTGATGGTTTGCTGAATGATACGATTAGTAGCTATTATTTGTGTACAGTAATTATTCATCATATGTGGCTTGGCTGGTCAAGGTTTGGACAACAAATTTGTATTCCAATCTAATCTGCCAGAATGTAATCAGTGATATAATTCAATGATGCACCCAGGAAGTAAGAATGGGCCATCAGGATAAGAAGCAGAAAATATGTCTGTCTAAGAAATGTGAGGGATGAAGCAAGCGTGTCTTCGAGTGAAGATTTATCTAAAAAAAAGTGTTGGCCAGTCTAATGGTGCCATAACATCTAAAAGAGTACCAGTCTTGTTTGGGTTGAAAAAGACAGAGGAGCGAATTGAAAAGAGGAGGATTGGGGAAATGTAAACCCGACAATAGGTGAATATATGCGGATGAAGAGGAAAGAGAGGATTTATTTCCTATTACTTTTATGCTACAACAAAGAAAGCAAACTTATTGTTATAAGAACAATTTTCAATCCAGTGTCGAAGAATATAGAAAAGTTTGAGATGAACTGAAGATTGTAAAAACCGTGCAAGACAATTCTTCTTTCTAATAAGGATATTTGCTGACAACAAATTGCACTAATAACAAATCGTCAGTTAATATTTATTTAGTTTATCTAACAATTTTAAAGGAAAGTACATTTGGCAGACTTTGCTACAGTTACGGTTAGTTAACAGTTACACGATAAAATAATCAAAATGGTTTGGCTACCAACCATTAATATATTTTGTGGACGATGTTTTGTGGATGATTTTTTAACAAATTCTCCGCTCAGAATTTTAATTTGATTAATAAAAACTGCTCAGGCATCAATCGATTTTGTAACTGATGTATCTAGTTGATAATTCTGGAATAACTTCATTACGGATATTCTTATTTTATTTTTCGTAATACAATAATTAATATATGTAGTGGGTATTTTTATAAAAAAAACACCACTGAAATGTGATTGTATTTATGCTGATAAAAAGTAACGGAAAGAAACTGTTTGACTAGCGAATAACGATATAAATCATTTACCTCTTGCTGGAAAATTTGGTAACAATTACATGTGTCAAGATGTGAATTTGACACTTATGATAGAAAACAAAACAGTGAAAATTGTTTAGGCTTCGAGTAATAATGTAATTGATGTAACTAGTGGATAATTTTATAACAAATGGACCATTGAAAAAGGGAATTAGGTTGATGTTATTAAATAAAAAATATTGCTATTAAATATATAATATTGAAATTCATGTAATAATGTAATTGATGTAACTAGTAGATAATTTTATATCAAATGGACCACTGAAAAAGGGAATTAGGTTGATGTTATTAAATAAAAAATGTTGTTATTAAATATATAATATTGAAATGTATGTAATAATGTAATTGATGTAACTAGTGGATAATTTTATATCAAATGGACCACTGAAAAAGGGAATTAGGTTGATGTTATTAAATAAAAAATGTTGTTATTAAATATATAATATTGAAATGTATGTAATAATGTAATTGATGTAACTAGTAGATAATTTTATATCAAATGGACCACTGAAAAAGGGAATTAGGTTGATGTTATTAAATAAAAAATGTTGTTATTAAATATATAATATTGAAATGTATGTAATAATGTAATTGATGTAACTAGTAGATAATTTTATATCAAATGGACCACTGAAAAAGGGAATTAGGTTGATGTTATTAAATAAAAAATGTTGTTATTAAATATATAATATTGAAATGTATGTAATAATGTAATTGATGTAACTAGTAGATAATTTTATATCAAATGGACCACTGAAAAAGGGAATTAGGTTGATGTTATTAAATAAAAAATATTGTTATTAAATATATAATATTGAAATTCATGTAATAATGTAATTGATGTAACTAGTGGATAATTTTATATCAAATGGACCACTGAAAAAGGGAATTAGGTTGATGTTATTAAATAAAAAATGTTGTTATTAAATATATAATATTGAAATGTATGTAATAATGTAATTGATGTAACTAGTAGATAATTTTATATCAAATGGACCACTGAAAAAGGGAATTAGGTTGATGTTATTAAATAAAAAATGTTGTTATTAAATATATAATATTGAAATTCATGTAATAATGTAATTGATGTAACTAGTAGATAATTTTATATCAAATGGACCACTGAAAAAGGGAATTAGGTTGATGTTATTAAATAAAAAATGTTGTTATTAAATATATAATATTGAAATGTATGTAATAATGTAATTGATGTAACTAGTGGATAATTTTATATCAAATGGACCACTGAAAAAGGGAATTAGGTTGATGTTATTAAATAAAAAATGTTGTTATTAAATATATAATATTGAAATGTATGTAATAATGTAATTGATGTAACTAGTAGATAATTTTATAACAAATGGACCACTGAAAAAGGGAATTAGGTTGATGTTATTAAATAAAAAATATTGTTATTAAATATATAATATTGAAATTCATATAATAATGTAATTGATGTAACTAGTGGATAATTTTATATCAAATGGACCACTGAAAAAGGGAATTAGGTTGATGTTATTAAATAAAAAATATTGTTATTAAATATATAATATTGAAATGTATGTAATAATGTAATTGATGTAACTAGTAGATAATTTTATAACAAATGGACCACTGAAAAAGGGAATTAGGTTGATGTTATTAAATAAAAAATATTGAAATGTAAGTAATAATGTAATTGATGTAACTAGTAGATAATTTTATAACAAATGGACCACTGAAAAAGGGAATTAGGTTGATGTTATTAAATAAAAAATATTGTTATTAAATATATAATATTGAAATGTATGTAATAATGTAATTGATGTAACTAGTAGATAATTTTATAACAAATGGACCACTGAAAAAGGGAATTAGGTTGATGTTATTAAATAAAAAATATTGTTATTAAATATAAAATATTGAAATGTAAGTAATAATGTAATTGATGTAACTAGTAGATAATTTTATAACAAATGGACCACTGAAAAAGGGAATTAGGTTGATGTTATTAAATAAAAAATATTGTTATTAAATATAAAATATTGAAATGTAAGTAATAATGTAATTGATGTAACTAGTAGATAATTTTATAACAAATGGACCACTGAAAAAGGGAATTAGGTTGATGTTATTAAATAAAAAATATTGTTATTAAATATATAATATTGAAATGTATGTAATAATGTAATTGATGTAACTAGTAGATAATTTTATAACAAATGGACCACTGAAAAAGGGAATTAGGTTGATGTTATTAAATAAAAAATATTGTTATTAAATATAAAATATTGAAATGTAAGTAATAATGTAATTGATGTAACTAGTAGATAATTTTATAACAAATGGACCACTGAAAAAGGGAATTAGGTTGATGTTATTAAATAAAAAATATTGTTATTAAATATAAAATATTGAAATGTAAGTAATAATGTAATTGATGTAACTAGTAGATAATTTTATAACAAATGGACCAATGAAAAAGGGAATTAGGTTGATGTTATTAAATAAAAAATATTTTATTAAATATAAAGTATTGAAATTCAAGTAATAATGTAATTGATGTACCTAGTGGATAATTTTATAACAACTGGACCACTGAAAAAGGGAATTAGGTTGATGTTATTAAATAAAAAATATTGTTATTAAATATAAAATATTGAAATGTAAGTAATAATGTAATTGATGTAACTAGTAGATAATTTTATAACAAATGGACCACTGAAAAAGGGAATTAGGTTGATGTTATTAAATAAAAAATATTGTTATTAAATATATAATATTGAAATGTATGTAATAATGTAATTGATGTAACTAGTAGATAATTTTATAACAAATGGACCACTGAAAAAGGGAATTAGGTTGATGTTATTAAATAAAAAATATTGTTATTAAATATAAAATATTGAAATGTAAGTAATAATGTAATCGATGTAACTAGTAGATAATTTTATAACAAATGGACCACTGAAAAAGGGAATTAGGTTGATGTTATTAAATAAAAAATATTGTTATTAAATATATAATATTGAAATGTATGTAATAATGTAATTGATGTAACTAGTAGATAATTTTATAACAAATGGACCACTGAAAAAGGGAATTAGGTTGATGTTATTAAATAAAAAATATTGTTATTAAATATAAAATATTGAAATGTAAGTAATAATGTAATTGATGTAACTAGTAGATAATTTTATAACAACTGGATCACTGAAAAAAGTAATTAGACTGATGTTATTAAATAAAAAATATTGCTATTAAATATAAAATATTGAAATGTAATGGCCATGATTACAAATTTTGAAATCCCCTTCTACAACGTATGTACGCGTACTATTGCTACAGGAGCAATTTTTTTTAGTCAACCATAAAAAAGAAAGAGGGAAATTACAATATAAATGTACCTTCTATAAAAATTAGAATACAAATATTGATATGAATTACGATGAAAGAAGGACAAGAGTGCAGAAGGACTAGGGTTTAGGAGACGTAGGACTTTTTTGGTCTATCCTTGAAGACATATATTGAGGATATTTTTCTACTGCCAAGATCTACTTAATTCTAATGTTTAACTGCTCGGACAGTAAAGAATTTTTTGCAAGAGGTATAGGTATTTTTGGGAATAAGCAGGATAAGTAAGTTTCAAGAGCATAACCACAGGCCGTTGCAAGATCTGCCAATGAGAAAAATTTGGATTATGAGATAATTGGGATTTATTTAAAAATGTTGTTATATTTTCAGATTTTCTTAAACTTCCTAATTCCTTTTATTTTGTATATCATCCAGCAAAATATGTTTTGATAGCTATGAGAGCGAATTAGACCACAAATCATTTTTAGATGATTAATATTTTAGCTCCAGTAGGTGAATAACTTCTCAATGTGGAAATAAGAAAATTATTTAGGCTGCGTGGAGGGGTTTCGGAAAAAAAGGAGCAGATGTTTTCTATCTTTGCATAATAAAGGCTTAAAAGCATGCTGTCAAGATGTTCTGGAGAAAGTATTGTGTTGATAATTCAACAACTGATATCAAATATTTGGGATTGCTGGTAAGATTTTGTTAAACGATGGATCAGAATTTTGTAATTGTAGAAAAATGTACGAGAGATTCGTTTAATGATAATGGCATTTAATGTCTTCGAAACTCTAGTAATGTACTTTTTGGTGTAGCTTTTAGGTCATCCAGCTCATTCAACATTATTTTTTCTATTTTATATTTGGGAAAAAAGAACATGTCTGGTGAATAATAGGAAACCATACCTGGTGAATATGGTGGTTGGGCGTCACTACTAGTATTAAAATTTAACGGATATTCACAGAAACAATGGCCTTGCAATAATGCAATAGCCACAAATCCATTTTATTAAATTCCAAATCATGGATCAATCTGGATGAAATGTCATTTAGATTGCTTCATGTTGCTAAATTTCCAGACAATCCTTTTCATTAATTATGCCATCGGTATTAAACTTTGTGGTGGAACTATACCATTAAAGAGAAAAAATGAATGAGGAGAACTCAAGATTTACTCAAACTTGATGAGTTTTTTTATGTTATGGTATTTTTATTAAGACGACTGGTGGCGTGGACCGGTTCGGCATTTCTTTGCTTTGAAGACTACCCACATTCCGTCACCTATTATGATATGTTGGAGGCATTCTAGCTCATCAGCAACTTTATTAATTTTGGTACAAATTTGATTACCCATTTATTGCCCAAAATATTAGTTTAAATTCTTAATTTCTTCTATACTTTCTTCAATAGTTGACGTGCTAGGCTGATCAACTTCCTCATCTTCAGCATATTTACGAATCTTTTAAATATTGTTGGCATCACTCATACACGTTGTTGTACTCTACTCTGTCACATATATTTTTGATTAGACTAAGTATGTTAAATACTACATTTCTACATTTTTCTTCATTACTCCATTACTACATTTTTCTTCACATACAGTTTTCTGTTAGACATATTTTGTTGTACTCTATTCTGTCACATATATTTTTGATTAGACTATGTATGTTAAATACATCTCCATTGCCACATTTTTAACACTTGCAGTTTTCTGTTAGATGTATCTTGTTGTACTCTATTCTGTCACATATATTTTTGATTAGACTAAGTATGTTAAATACATCTCCATTACCACATTTTTCGTCACATACAGTTTTCTGTTAGATGTATCTTGTTACACTCTATTCTGTCACATATATTTTTGATTAGAATAAGTATGTTAAATACATCTCCGCTACCACATTTTTCGTCACATACAGTTTTCTGTTAGATGTATCATGTTACACTTTATTCTGTCACATATATTTTTGATTAGAATAAGTATGTTAAATACATCTCCGCTACCACATTTTTCGTCACATACAGTTTTCTGTTAGATGTATCTTGTTACACTCTATTCTGTCACATATATTTTTGATTAGAATAAGTATGTTAAATACATCTCCATTACCACATTTTTCATCACAAACAGTTTTCTGTTAGACATATTTTGTTGTACTCTATTCTGTCACATATATTTTTGATTAGACTATGTATGTTAAATACATCTCCATTGCCACATTTTTAACACATGCAGTTTTCTGTTAGATGTATCTTGTTGTACTCTATTCTGTCACATATATTTTTGATTAGACTAAGTATGTTAAATACATCTCCATTACCACATTTTTCGTCACATACAGTTTTCTGTTAGATGTATCTTGTTACACTCTATTCTGTCACATATATTTTTGATTAGAATAAGTATGTTAAATACATCTCCGCTACCACATTTTTCGTCACATACAGTTTTCTGTTAGATGTATCATGTTACACTTTATTCTGTCACATATATTTTTGATTAGAATAAGTATGTTAAATACATCTCCGCTACCACATTTTTCGTCACATACAGTTTTCTGTTAGATGTATCTTGTTACACTCTATTCTGTCACATATATTTTTGATTAGAATAAGTATGTTAAATACATCTCCATTACCACATTTTTCATCACAAACAGATTTCTGTTAGACGTATTTTGTTGTACTCTATTCTATCACATATATTTTTAATTAGACTATGTATGTTAAATACATCTCCATTACCACATTTTTAACACATGCAGTTTTCTGTTAGATGTATCTTGTTGTACTCTATTCTGTCACATATATTTTTGATTAGACTAAGTATGTTAAATACATCTCCATTACCACATTTTTCGTCACATACAGTTTTCTGTTAGATGTATCTTGTTACACTCTATTCTGTCACATATATTTTTGATTAGACTAAGTATGTTAAATACATCTCCGCTACCACATTTTTCATCACATACAGTTTTTTATTAGATGTATCTTGTTACACTCTATTCTGTCACATATATTTTTGATTAGACTAAGTATGTTAAATACATCTCCATTACCACATTTTTCGTCACATACAGTTTTCTGTTAGATGTATCTTGTTACACTCTATTCTGTCACATATATTTTTGATTAGACTAAGTATGTTAAATACATCTCCGCTACCACATTTTTCATCACATACAGTTTTTTATTAGATGTATCTTGTTACACTCTATTCTGTCACATATATTTTTGATTAGACTAAGTATGTTAAATACATCTCCATTACCACATTTTTCGTCACATACAGTTTTCTGTTAGATGTATCTTGTTACACTCTATTCTGTCACATATATTTTTGATTAGACTAAGTATGTTAAATACATCTCCGCTACCACATTTTTCGTCACATACAGTTTTCTGTTAGATGTATCTTGTTACACTCTATTCTGTCACATATATTTTTGATTAGACTAAGTATGTTAAATACATCTCCGCTACCACATTTTTCGTCACATACAGTTTTCTGTTAGATGTATCTTGTTACACTCTATTCTGTCACATATATTTTTGATTAGACTAAGTATGTTAAATACATCTCCATTACCACATTTTTCGTCACATACAGTTTTCTGTTAGATGTATCTTGTTACACTCTATTCTGTCACATATATTTTTGATTAGACTAAGTATGTTAAATACATCTCCGCTACCACATTTTTCATCACATACAGTTTTTTATTAGATGTATCTTGTTACACTCTATTCTGTCACATATATGTTTGATTAGAATAAGCATGTTAAATACATCTCCATTACCACATTTTTCATCACATACAGTTTTCTGTTAGATGTATCTTGTTACACTCTATTCTGTCACATATATTTTTGATTAGACTAAGTATGTTAAATACATCTCCGCTACCACATTTTTCGTCACATACAGTTTTCTGTTAGATGTATCTTGTTACACTCTATTCTGTCACATATATTTTTGATTAGACTAAGTATGTTAAATACATCTCCGCTACCACATTTTTCGTCACATACAGTTTTCTGTTAGATGTATCTTGTTACACTCTATTCTGTCACATATATTTTTGATTAGACTAAGTATGTTAAATACATCTCCGCTACCACATTTTTCGTCACATACAGTTTTCTGTTAGATGTATCTTGTTAAACTCTATTCTGTCACATATATTTTTGATTAGACTAAGTATGTTAAATACATCTCCGCTACCACATTTTTCGTCACATACAGTTTTCTGTTAGATGTATCTTGTTACACTCTATTCTGTCACATATATTTTTGATTAGACTAAGTATGTTAAATACATCTCCGCTACCACATTTTTCGTCACATACAGTTTTCTGTTAGATGTATCTTGTTACACTCTATTCTGTCACATATATTTTTGATTAGACTAAGTATGTTAAATACATCTCCGCTACCACATTTTTCGTCACATACAGTTTTCTGTTAGATGTATCTTGTTACACTCTATTCTGTCACATATATTTTTGATTAGACTAAGTATGTTAAATACATCTCCATTACCACATTTTTCGTCACATACAGTTTTCTGTTAGATGTATCTTGTTACACTCTATTCTGTCACATATATTTTTGATTAGACTAAGTATGTTAAATACATCTCCGCTACCACATTTTTCGTCACATACAGTTTTCTGTTAGATGTATCTTGTTACACTCTATTCTGTCACATATATGTTTGATTAGAATAAGCATGTTAAATACATCTCCATTACCACATTTTTCATCACATACAGTTTTCTGTTAGATGTATCTTGTTACACTCTATTCTGTCACATATATTTTTGATTAGACTAAGTATGTTAAATACATCTCCGCTACCACATTTTTCGTCACATACAGTTTTCTGTTAGATGTATCTTGTTACACTCTATTCTGTCACATATATTTTTGATTAGACTAAGTATGTTAAATACATCTCCGCTACCACATTTTTCGTCACATACAGTTTTCTGTTAGATGTATCTTGTTACACTCTATTCTGTCACATATATTTTTGATTAGACTAAGTATGTTAAATACATCTCCATTACCACATTTTTCGTCACATACAGTTTTCTGTTAGATGTATCTTGTTACACTCTATTCTGTCACATATATTTTTGATTAGACTAAGTATGTTAAATACATCTCCGCTACCACATTTTTCATCACATACAGTTTTTTATTAGATGTATCTTGTTACACTCTATTCTGTCACATATATGTTTGATTAGAATAAGCATGTTAAATACATCTCCATTACCATATTTTTCATCACATACAGTTTTCTGTTAGATGTATCTTGTTACACTCTATTCTGTCACATATATTTTTGATTAGACTAAGTATGTTAAATACATCTCCGCTACCACATTTTTCATCACATACAGTTTTTTATTAGATGTATCTTGTTACACTCTATTCTGTCACATATATGTTTGATTAGAATAAGCATGTTAAATACATCTCCATTACCACATTTTTCATCACATACAGTTTTCTGTTAGATGTATCTTGTTACACTCTATTCTGTCACATATATTTTTGATTAGACTAAGTATGTTAAATACATCTCCGCTACCACATTTTTCATCACATACAGTTTTTTATTAGATGTATCTTGTTACACTCTATTCTGTCACATATATGTTTGATTAGAATAAGCATGTTAAATACATCTCCATTACCACATTTTTCATCACATACAGTTTTCTGTTAGATGTATCTTGTTACACTCTATTCTGTTACATATAATCACTTAAGTTCAATTTTTGAGGATCAATTTTTGAGTAAACTTTAAGTTAAACTTTTAAGGATTAATTTTTGAGTAACTCAAAATAGTCAACTTTTAAGTAGGACTTTTTTGAGTTACTCAAAAATACCTAACAATTCTACCGAAAAAATGTATCATTTTATTTTTATCAATGTATAGGTGTTTTTTTAACGAAGTTATGTTTCAAAATGATTTAGGTCATGACAAAATCACATATTTTCTGCAAATTCATGATACAGTTCGATTGTGTACCCAAACGCATAAAATGTCATAACCTCTAAATATTCTTTCACAACTTCGTAGTAAAAGTACTCAGTTCGCTGTTATTTTTCTCTTGAATTGACTCTTAATTACTGTTTTTTTTCATAACCTTATGCCCTTGAATACTTTCCTTTGTAACAATAAAATTTAATTTTTCTGTTGCGTGGTTGTAATGAAGCACTGAAAAACATCTAACTTGGGTAAAACTCAAATACAAACGCGTACATGATACCACTAACATTTATTTGCATATCAAATTACAGCTGCCACTGTTATTAATATTTTAAATAAATAAAATATACTTACGTGGAGCCGACGGAGCGACGTTGCCGTTATGTTTTTCACAGAATGGACAGGATAATGAGCCAGAATCTCGCTCTGACAATAGTAATCAGTTGTATTATTAGTATTTTAAATTAACCTTCAAACAAATTATGTACAGGCAGCTTCTAGTTTCCAGTATAAAGTCAAATTACATTAACATATTTTGGAACATTCTTATTGAAAAATACTTCAGCGCATGATGAAGAATCATGCAAAAATATCTTATGATTGAAATAAATCTGTTAAGAACAAATAAAACTCACAGTACGAGGTTTCTATACACACTAAGCTGTATATATGAGTGTGTACAATATTTCTATTAAATTATTACAAATATGATCATTATATTTCACTACGAAAACATATTGCCAAGTATATTTTTTACAGGTCAAAGAACCGTGCCTGTACCTGTTTCATTTAATAATGTAATTTGACCGAAACAATTTTGCATCGAAGTGCTTATTAAATGCTCATATCAAATTAACATATGTAGTTAAAAAGGTAAAGGTTTAGGAATGCTGTGCTGGTTCAACGCCGTAGTACGTTGTGTTGATAAAGGTTTACGATTTCAGGTCGCTCATTAAATGCGGGTACTAATTGCATTGTTCAATGATAAGCAGCAAGCCAATAGTATGAGAAGCTAAGCATTTCGTTCGCTAATACGCTAGCCCAGTGTGGTGATTAAGGGCATTGCCTCAAATGATAGTGGATTGAGATAGGCTGTTCATATGTTTAATTGCATTTTAAATGATGGCACCCTAATCGATGATGTTTCAACTCCAAGTATACAATTTTCGAACCCATACAAAAGAACAAGCAAAAGGAGTACATAAAATATCTGCATTGTGGTGTAAGTAGAAATGTCTACTTTCTACCAGAGACAATTGACCATTTGACCAATGCAAAAGCGACCGTCTGATAAGACTATTAAACCGAGATATTTGAATGTCTAGACTTGGTCAATATAGAATTGTCAAGGTGGACTGCACTTAGACAGTCTATTTGTCACCATCACTTTCGTTTTCTTCGCATTGATTTTCAATTCATATTATATTGAGACATTTGTGATGGATATTCATTATCTTGACTCAGATAAGAGTTTGACTCGGATAATATCGCACTTTTGTTAACAAACATCAACTTGGATAGATATTTGTGCATATTGAACATAGTCGACATTCTTCTTTCTTTAATTTGGATCGTTTAAAGAATTTGATTCTGGTTCTATCAGAATCCTCTTTCTTTTCGTTCAATAATACCAATATACAAAGAACTCAGTAATACCAATGATTTTTTTCCCTCAATAATACCAACATGTCAGCAACTCAATAATATCAATAAAAAAAAATTCCGACATGTAAAACTTTAAGTGCATTTTCAGCTACACAAAATTATCAACCAAATTTTTGGCACAAGTTTTTAAGTCAAGCAGTTTCTGAGAAAAATGGCTGTGACAGACGCACAGACAGATGTGAGTGAATTTATAATTGATTCCGTTTTTCCTTTTCAGGTATTGAATCTTAAAAAAGTTCCAAATATATGTGTCAGTTATTACAGATTGTTTATATTAGTAGTTTTATGTTACAAAATTGTGCCCTACAATTCTGTACTTGAATAAACACAGATGAAATTAACTAAACCATTTAGAATGCCATAAATAAAGTAACCATATATAAACATTACATAAAAATGCAATTAAAACATAATGCAGTCATGATGCAACTTATGACTTGGATAAAGTCAAGGCACGTAGTTAATAAACAATAAATATATGCAAAAATACACACATTCTACAACAGACAATCCATGTCATACTTCAAGCTATAAAAGATGCTTTAAATCATTCATAAAAAAATCAGCTTATTTCTAAACTTTTAGGATCAATAAACCAATCTAATTCAATGCTTCAAATTGATAAAAAAAACAATTTGATTGATAAAAAAGATGGCTTTTTCAATTAACTGATATCTTGTCTCCATCTGCAGTCACAAATTTTTAATTATATTTCGAATTCATTATTTTCTTTTTATATCTAAAATTTCAAATATACTTAAAAAGTAACTATTTAAACAAATAAAATTACAACTTTTATAAATAAGAGAGCGCTTCTCTACCAGGCTGTTGATCACGTATGTGTTTGCACGTGCCTGCTTTGCAGGGAGGTGATGCAACGGAGGACTGAGGCAAGACTGAATCTTGCAAAGTCAGAATGCAGAGAGCCGAATCACCAGCTACGGGACTCACGTTTAGCACCTTGTAGTCGCGGTTCAAGCACGCACGCACAAGGTATATATCTGTAAAACACAGGTGGGTGTTTCGTTA
The DNA here is from genome assembly GCA_039881145.1 of Druceiella hillmani. Classification (NCBI taxonomy): domain Eukaryota; kingdom Metazoa; phylum Arthropoda; class Insecta; order Lepidoptera; family Hepialidae; genus Druceiella; species Druceiella hillmani. Next base: position 21,104,638 of record JAYKKI010000019.1, on the reverse strand, counting down.
ATAATATAACCGTAAATAATATAACCATAATTACCGTTTTAGAGTTCACTTATCTATCTTAGTAAGGGAAAATAACTTAATTACATACTGTAAAAAGTTTCAAAAAGTTTATTTTCACACGATAAATAGATCTATGTTACCTTATTGGGGCATTGATAGGTTCTGGTACAATTTGGTTCTGGATAATAATTTCACACATACAACAATTTTAAATAGTTAACTCGGAAGTCACTTCCTACGTTCACTACTTTGGTAATAAGCGCAATTAATTTTTTTAATAGAAATAATTCAAACCAAATGAATACAAATAAAAGAAAGTAAATAATAACGATTTTAACCTTAACAAAATACACTCGCTTACTTTAAACTGACCTCAAACAATAGCTGAGAGGCAAAAGTATGAGCAAAAACATGAAAAATGACAAAAGCCTAAAATAAAATAAAAATTTTGATTAAGCTCCAGCCGCAACTCGAAGCGGAACTTGGAAATGGATATATTTTAGAATAGACATTCTTTTCTCAGCAGACATCTTCGAAACTTCTTCGCGAAAATGGAGTTTTGTTCAAACTTCTTTAAGATCGCTTTAAATCTTTTTATGTGTTTTTATCCTTATTAGAAATTATGAGGATAAAAACCAAGAATTATTATAATAAAAATATTATTATTTTTTATTATCATTTCTTATTTTTTTACCTTTTACAAATTGAATTAACAGTAGAAATAGTTACATATTATTTATTGAACAATTATGCAGACACCGCAAAACTTCCAACAAATCGGAGCAAAATGTATTTTTACATGACTGCTCAACCCCACGTAGTAAAAGCGACACATAAAAAATACATTTTCTTGGATAAATTTTTTCAGGTGTCAATTTTATCAGCATCTGAAATTGCAGATTACAGCAAGTAATTATTGCTAACAATTCCGTGATAAGACTAATATCAATGAATTAAAAACACCTTAAAAAGAAACGAGTAACTAAAATGCTCAGAGTATTCTCAAATTAATATGCGACTGTTGTTTCTCCAATTTAAGAGTAAATTCAAACACTTTCTAAGTGTACCTTCGGCACGAAATGTATGAGAACTTAGATCTCTTACATTTAGTTCTCAAGGTTCCGAAGATCTTTTAAAATTAAGTGTTTCTGACACAGTAGCAAGCGTTCCTTTTTTTATTTGTAATTGAGTTTGAAGTGACATTATGAACCTGTGATTTATGTAAAAAGTAATAAAAACAATCAGCTATACATAGCAACAGTATTATAAACATGGAATTATCTGTCAGATATTAGTTATACAATAAGCCACTAGGGAATCTACTGATTGCCAGTATAACAAGAATTTTCATAATTATATATTTTTTATTATTAAAAGGGATGAGATCGATACTTATCACCATTGATATAGTACCAATGATTTCGCTGATCATTCTTAAATTAAGCAATGCAAATTTTATAACGTATTAAACAACAGGATCAGATATGACATCTCCTAAAACTCTACTTATTCATTTGTCACTGGCGTATATATGGTGCAACACAAAATATCGCAGATCATATAGGTGACAGGGAATGTGTCTCAAAAATATAAGTTTAAATGTGAATATGATTGAAGAATTGCAAGTATATAAAGAATGTAAGTAATGGCACAGTGTACAGAGTTAGATTGTTAGCAGGACACTATTGATAGAGTTCACTCACCATCACATTCGTCTAGACAAGCATTAGTGAGGACGTGCCGATCTGATATGAGGGTTCCCCACGACTTCCAGACTGGCTCGCCGCGATTCTGAAAATATTGGCACTCGGGTAATATTATTTGAAAAGATTTGTAAGCATTATAACGACGCTCCAAAAAGAATACTAGAATAAAATGTGGTTTTGAATTTGATATTTGACTAAATTTTTTTTATTTCAATAATCATAATTTCAAGGTACAAGCTAATGAAGAGTGAAAATTTTTTTTAATAATCTTAAAAATTTACTGAGTTATAAAAGTTTAAATTTAATCTTTAGACAAGGATGGGAATACTGTGTTGTGAGGTCATTTTTAATATTGCACATTATATTCTACAAGAGGAAAAGAGACATGGATATACCCAACCCTATCCGTATCTTCAAATTTAGAAGCCTACAACTGGCTTATTTTTCAATCAATTTTTGAATTGTTTTCAAGACTGGTTTTTAATTAACTTATATTTCACAATACTGTACGAAAAATATAAAAATTTAGAATGAGTCAACTACCGTATTGTAATTCAAAACCACATTTTATGGTGATTTTATTATTATTCATGTTGGTAATTTTTCCCCACAAGACCATCTGTGAATGGTCAATGATGTACAGGACTGTGAAAATGCAATATTTTTTTGTTACAAAACACTGTCACGCTCTTCTACAAATTGAAAAAAATGGGTTACAATGCTCTTACTTGGAAAGTTTGGTAAGGAAACAATTTAAAATGATCTACAGTGTAACTCTATAACTTTTACAAAATTTATTAAAAACAGTGTTATCTACCCTGGTTCCCCTTTATGTAGCTTTGAGTTCTGTACCACAGATCGAAAGACATTCTTTGTAGATGAGATTTGAAGTTGGCATACTGGGAGTATATGCAATGGTTTTGTTTAGTAGTGACAAGTTTCGTTAAGTACTGCAATTTTAATAATCCATTGATAAATTACATTCTTATGAATTCTCAATATTGTCCTTAGAAATTAGCTTATATCAAACCAGTTTCTTTACTGATGTTTCAACACATTAAATAATTAGTTTCTCTTCAAATACCAAAATAGGTAGTTGTCTAAATCAAAAATATTGCCCTTAAAATCTTGAATATTGTTAAAGCAATTTGTTTGTTGATGTCATATTTATTTGTTGCGTCTGTTTTGCGTAAACAAGCAAACTATATTTATGTTCAGATGCTTTATCCAATGTTCTTTATTTTATACAAATACATCTCGCAAGTTTAATACCTACTAGACTGCACTAGCCTATGGTCTTCCAAATGGTCATAACAAACTGAAACACTGAATAAACACTAAATAACCAGAATTGACAAACGCTAATTTACTTTTTCAGTAACTAAAAGCAACATAAATTTTATTCAAAGTGAATTAAGTGAGCCGTTATATTTCCACAAATTCAAAGGGTATCTACGTCAATAAAATTTCCTAACTATTACGTTAATATAATTTCAGTATGAAAAAAAGAATCGGGGAAAGAATAGGTGTTTTGTTTATAAAAAAAAATTTTAAAGCAAAGGAAGAAAGGAAAACTTTATGCAAAATAAAATTAGATGTATTTATTTCTATATTTTTCATCGAAATTAGAGTGTCTGCCTCAAATTGATATAACGCACAAACTTACTCTCACAAGTTCGACATATTTAGGTTGGCAACTAATAAACCCACCAGCTTAGTTTATCAGTGTTAGATCATGTATCGGTTAATAGAATATTTTCTCTTTTTTCTCAAAGCATAAAGTTATTTTTCTATTGCATTGTGAGAGCATGCAAGTAGTTCGACAAGATAATATGGATCAAACCCATGAATCTGTTTTGATAAGAGTTTTTAATTATTATAACTTGTATATAAGGTTTGGTATAGATTTGTAGTGTCACGAGAAATCAAAAAGTTTGAAACCAATACTTGGTCATCCGCTATGTCATCCGCTGTCGTACACATTACGTGTTGCTTAGGTCGCTTTCCATCTTAAATGAAATTCATGTAGCGAGGTCCCTCTAAGGTATCTTTGTGAAATTGCCATATTTAGTTTGTTGATTACTAACAGAAATTCATTTGTTAACTGAACAGACCACTAAACTTTCTATAATATTCCAAAAATTGATAGTTTAGTTGCAAAAAAAAATAGTAGGTTCATATAATATTCCACTAGGATAATTTCCACTAGGCGTTCGCAATGCTCAAAACGCTCATTATATCATTCCACTTGGTGAATGCAGTCATTGTAGTTATGATTAAAATAACTTTGATTTCAACTGCTTCGAACCCATGCCGACCCACGTATCGAAGTAGGTCGTTGTGGTCGTTAATCTGTCAATTCGACATTGACATATTTATATAAGAAATTTACGTGTGTAAATTATATAATTTTTAAAGATTAAACATGGTGACGAGAAGAATCACTTTATGTCGCTCTGAGAAATACCTAATATAAGTAAATGTTACACCAGAAGATGTGAAACATGCAACGATCATCAAATTCTCATAGAATTAAATTACACTTTTACAGTTACTGTAAGTGCATACTATTGTCTCTTTATTTTTGTTCAATACTTCATAGTTACAAATATGCATTTTTCATAATCCGTTCTACAAGCTAGTGGAATGGGTACGATAGCGATCGTAGGCATAAACGTTGCGAGTGGCTTGTGGAACATACTTTATTTCGATGCATCTTCTGTAGTTTTGGTGGCAAATCAAGTTTATCCTGCATCAGTAGTAATTTTTCCTAATTTACTGCATATTTTATATTTTCTACCTAGTATATACAATGACTGCTTTGTATTAAGTTTCCCATAAAACATTAATAAGAAATAAATAAAATAAACTTAATTCCATTAGTTCATGCATACATTCTTCACGCCGACTAATACAGAATACTGGTGGTCTCCCCTCTCTGATGGCTGACTTGGCTTCTTCCATTCTTTAGCTGGCGGACAATCTTCACCTACATGGTTTAAATGGTAACGTTAATTCCAGTGAATTGTTGCTAACAGGAAAAGGCAAAATAAACATTGACCATTTGAGTGTCGACGAGCGCCATCACGCTCTTGCGCATACTAACTAAATTAGCCACGAGCGCGATGGCACTCGCGAAATCAGTTGCTGTTTAGCGCGCGGTAGGGGAGGTCGCTCACACGCATTGCTAATTTTTTATCTTTCTACGTGTTACATAAAGTTCAAATTATAATATTATTAGTAAATACAATATAAAAAGGATCCACGAAAAGAAAATTTTTAACCCATAATGTCGGAATACGAAAATAATTCGAGTGAAAATTATCGTTTTTCAAGTCGTAAAGAAAGTGATAGCGGGAGTGATATTGTGGTGCGCTCACAATTTGGCGTAATGGGGGCTGCGAAAATGACGATTTGTTATAATTTTTGTTCACAATATATATTTCGATAATTTTCCTTGTATTTTATTATCCTTGTACAAGTTCTTATTAAGAAAACACCGAAAAAATTATTAAAATTGGATAATTTTTGGAAGAGATACAGTTTTAGACAAGGGTAAATGACATCAAAAACAAAAGATTTCTTTGGCATTTTTAAGTATATATGAGTAAAAAACAATGGCACTAAACCGGTTAATTTATTTACATATATTTAAACAAAAAATGTTCCAAAATTTAAAGCTTCATTACGCTACGGCAAAACGTATGCTGTTTCCTTACGTGCAGTAATTAATTTATTTATTACATTTACAAAAGGGTATATAAGG